>JAZHRO010000001.1:27098260-28592681 GCA_037157565.1 Thalassia testudinum | reverse complement strand
TCTAGGAGGAGGATCTAGAGAGAGATCACACTCGTGTAGAGAAAGGAATAACGGCTACAATATTTGAAAGCAGCTTTTGATTTGGATAAGTTCTTGGGATTGCAAGTGCAAGGACAGAGGAAGGGAATGCCCTCAGGCAAAAGGAACGCTCAGGAGAGCTAAAGCCCGTTACGACCTTTCAACTAACCCTCTTAAGATTAGGTTCCCCCATTTGTCTCTCTCTAACCCTACCTGTTAAAACCTTGGAGGATAACTTACTTCATGGAGATAATCGAGGTGGTTATCCTACAACCAAAGGGAATGCGATAAAAAAATGCCAAAACTCATACGAAATGTCATGCACCTTTAAATAAAGTGGATAACATCAACGATATTTGATTTAGAATTAAACATCAGAATGCAATATCTAATATTTATTTCACAATTAAATATTATAAACGTAATCTAATTCAAAATTAAAAAAATTACTGATATAATTTAATTTACAACTGAAAATTACTAATAAAATTTAATTTAAAATTAAAATGTCACCAATGTAAATTTATTTTATTCAGAAATATCATCGATATAATATAATTTAATTTATAAAAGGAGGTGGGAGCTTTTTGCGTAAACTTTCGCCATGTTGGGTGTACACGCGACATCTGTCTGGTGAAAAGGCAAAAGGCGAACCACGCGGGCACCGGTGAGAGGCTTTTTTTTTTCTTGTTCTCCGAGATGGCGGCGGCGCCGCCGCCGCGAGACGACTTCTCCGTGCTGGTGTTGGCGTCAGATCTCGGCGTGGACGGCCGCGCGCTGCTGTCCGATCACAATTCAACGGACGAGATCTGGTACGACTGCCCCTCTTCGTCTTCCGCGGCTTACGAGGAAGGAGAGGACTTCTCGGACCTCGAGCCCCTCCAGGCCTTCCGCTTCGAAGGCTCGGACAAGAAGGGCAACCGGATCCTCCGTATAGTCGGCAAGTTCTTCCCCGGTAAACTAAATAAATCACCCGTCACACTCTTTTCTCTATGGTAGTATCTCCTTGTTAGGGTTTCCGGGGGGTGGATTTGGGGAAATTGGGTGGTTAGGGTTTGGATTCACTCAATCGTTTGTCTCGATGGGATCGAGCGGAATCCGAGGACGTCCGTTTCGTTTGTTTCAGGTTTTTACGTCGATCACGTTTAAGTTGGGCCGCGAATTATATGGCTGCCAGCGGTTCAAGCTGTTGCAACTTGAATGTAGTTGTTTAGTTGCGTTGCAAGCTTCAGTGGATGCCTTTCCGGAATTTGCGAGCTCCGTCCTATGGTGTTTGGTGCTAAATTGTGCAAAATTAACAATGAAGGTCAGTTTGTGGATTTGGGTAGTTACTAGGTTGGCCGAGGATGTGAGATCTCTCTGATTGATTGATGGTTTTCTTGTGTGGTGTTTGTTTCAGATTCGTAGGGGAACTTTGGGAAGAGATTTAGTAGACTTTGGTTGTGTTGAGTGGATATAGTTATCCAAGATAGTTGTCTAGCGGATTTTACGGTCCAAAAATTGGACTTTGTAATACCGTTTGTTCTTTTTCCTCATGTGGAATTTATAATCTACGACCCGACGAAAGCGTATTACTTTTCATAATTCACTGTGATTTTCGATTTTTTTTTTTTTGAGAAATACATTAGGTTAGAATATTACTTTGACCTCCGACGCTAGACAGAAATCCTGACATTCTGTCGATGGTATGCGCATTTTGAAAGGCTCTAGAAGAAGTGATATTGTTAAGGGTGTCATCATGCAGAGTTTGCATGAAACTTAGCTTCACATTTCTGGTCTGCCATCCTTAGGGCTACTTTACTTCATGGGTTAGGAAAATGGTATTAAGAAATATGAAGCTGATGTTCACCTTCAATTCTGTTTACTTAAACTGGTATTAAGTTGCAGTGTTAACTTTTGTGGTGTTTACTTGAGCTGGTGTTAAACATTAGTTTCTGGAGAGTGTAGTTTAGCTGTGGGGGAGTTACGAAGTTAACACTTATTTTGCTAACACTCCTTATAACTGGTATTAGTAAACATGTGTTAACCCCCCAAAACATGTGTTAAAATTATGGGGGTTAACCTCTCAAGTAAACGGGGGTTAACCTCCCAAGTAAACTAGCTACAAGGGTTAACATTCCAACGTAACACCAATTCAAGTAAACACAAATTGGTGTTAATACCACTCTGCAAGTAAATACAATTGAGGGTTAACACCGATTTCACAATTTCTGTTTACTTGAATTGGTGTTAAGTTGGAGTGTTAACCCTTGTGGTGTTTACTTATTAGTGGTGTTAAGAATTTGAATCAAAGACCGCGAGAGCACAATAAAATCATGAGACTTAAACACCGGTTTACCTAACACTAGTAGTAATTGGTGTTAAGATAAACCAGTGTTAAGAGCTCTTAACTCGTGTTAACCAAAGGGGGGTTAACCTTCCAAGTAAATAAGGATTAACCCCTCAAAAAAATGGTTAACCCTTCAAGTAAACTAGCCATTTGAGACCTAAGTTTAGGCTTGACTTTGTTTACTTAATCCCCATTGAGATTCATTAGCCTAAAGCTTGATGGGTGTAATTCTTTCAATTGAAATGCTTTAAGCATTGTGAGGATGTAATAAACTGCAAGTAGCACATCTTATTGAAGTCTCTTCACCAAACTCAAGGAGAGTGGGCCAGGTATTATGATATTATTACATGCTACTTTGCCTATGAAAAATTTAACATGCTTCATGTTTAGTGGGTGAAAAGGTTCACAGTTTCCTGAATTCCTCAACTGAATATATTTTTATTTGTCATTTTTTTTACTTGAGGACTTGTCATTATGTTCCTGTTAGAAGCATTCTGACAAGGTAAATGTGGTCGTAGTTCTTACCAATTTGAATTGCTGGCGAACAGTAATTGATAAACAACCTAGAGTCTGTTTTTCTCCATGTTATATTCTACCAATACAATGTTAATTTGTGGCTACAGCTGTAGCTAGATTCCTTCTATTGGGTCATCAATCTTTCTCATAATTTTTTCCCTGACCAAAATTTTTCTTGTGTTTTTTAATTTTTAAGTGGCATAGATGATCTCTGTTTAAGGTTTACTTAGTATATATTTCATCTTTGTACACAGCTGCTGTTATAGGTGGAGAACGGTTGAAGAAGTATATTTTCCACAAAATACTTTCTGATCTGCCCGAAGGGCCATTCTGCATAGTCTACATGCACACTACTGTTCAGAAGGAAGACAACTCTCCTGGTCTTTCCATCCTCCGATGGATTTATGAGGATCTCCCATCTGAGATCAAAGAGAGGCTTAATGTTGTCTACTTCTTGCATCCTGGTTTACGTTCTAGGCTGGCCCTTGCCACGTTGGGCCGCTTCTTCTTGAGTGGCGGGTAAGTAGATTTCGGCAAGCATGTTTTAGCAATTTCCTAATCATAGCTGACAGTTTGTTCCTTTATCGTGGAATATACAAGTATTATGCATCCATGATTGATGAAAGTCATTCACTTCATCTTGAGCTGGGGGAAGGGGGATGGAGAGCAGGAGTGGTGGGAGTGTGGTCGTACGAACTAAGAGGGAGAGAGGTAGGAGGTGAATAGGGATGCAAGTTTTGGTAAATCCAACCTGAACCCGACTCAACCCAACCCGAAAATATTAGGTGAAACCTGACCTGAACCCTGTATGGGTTTTATTCAGAAAACCCGACTGGTATGGGTATGGATTTATACCCGATTACCCGACTTGAGTATCTAAATAAATTCATCGTTTACCCGAGATATATAAGTCACAACCTAAGTTCCTCATTCCCACAGTTTTAATCTCCCTTATGATTCTTTTCTCGATTTTGAAGGTTGGGAGTGCTTTTAAAGCTTCCATTGAACATTTATTTTTGGGATGTAAATCTTTTATTTGAAATGTATTTGTATTTTATTTTTATATTTTTTGTTGTCGATATATTCCCCTTGAGGTTCTTTTTTGTAATAATTTCAACAGGGATCACTAAAATTATAGTAGCATGAGCCCTTATGTTTCTTATTAAAAATAAACAATTATTAAATTATGTTATAGATTTTTTTTTTTAAACTCTAATTTAGGTATGATTTGATTGTAAGATCAATTTATAAATGGGTACTCGGTGAGTAAATGGATACCTGATGGGTAGATAGGTATGAGTTTGAATTTTTGTATCCGATGGGTAAATGTGTTGGGTATGTGTATGTATTTTGTAAATAGATATAGGTATAGGTTTAGCCAAACCCAACCCATTTGCATCCCTAAAGGCGAAGGAATGGTGGTGCGATAGCGAGGTCGGTGCTTAATGGTGGAGGGAAGCAAAGGAGATGTGGACAACTACAAGCGGAGGGACGAGAGCTTTGAGTCTTCTTGCCCTCAATTGGGAGACTTCTCTAGATTGTCCATGGCAATGAAGGAGGTTAGGCGGCCGTCTCCTATTGCTGCGTGTAGAGGTTGCAATGTTGAGGTGTTTCCAATGCCTAGCCATGGGCATGTGCTCGAGGTCGGAAAACTAGAGATGGTCTATCAACAATGTTCATGCAATGGACATCAGGCAATCGATTTCCTTGCTACTGTTGGAGAATGGAGATGTGATGATTGGAATTGAATCAAGGGAGATCTCTGCAGTTGCTGGCCATCTGCTAAAGCTGTTTCTTGGTTGAACATGATGCCTCCTTTGCTAGTGCAACCATGACCATTCGAGTCCTTACGAAAGGAAAGGTGGTGAAGGCTGCTTGGATCTCTAATCATCTTTTATTTGTGGATGATGATTTCCTATGTCACTGCCTTGTGGAAATTGTAAAGTGCTTCCCTAGGGAGGTTTCTTTGGCTTAACTGACTAAACGCTTATTACCTATGCCATCCATCAAGGCCCTTTTGCCACTTGGGCACCTCCTCCACCAAAGTGTTGCCATAATGTTGGTCATTGGTGAACTTGGAAGGTGAAGAGTCGTGAATCTCGATCACGGTTGCCACTGTCATTGGATTCTGATGAATTGGATGGCTACCAACTTTGGTTGCATTCATTGCTGCTCTTAGAAGCTAAAAGGTCGATGTATGCTTTTCGTACTTTCCATTTTGGCTCTATTATTATTGGATCATAGTTAGCCTCCCCGAGTTGATCTGTACATGGAGACCTGATATTGGCATCACCAACTATTTTGCTAAATCTGAAGGCATTGATGCCTAGATTCTATTATTAGGTGATCACCTTTGAATTGCCTCATCATCTAAAATGCATTGCTTGTTTGAGACTCCCCGACTATGCCTATTTGGGTCTTTACATGGCGGTAGCCTATTGGTTCTTTGCTGGTTGTTGGGTTTCGATCAAGCAAGATCGCCCCCTGCCCCCCCGGAATTGCCCATCACTGGTTCTTCACTCGTAGAGGCCAACTATTCCAAACGTTTGATAGCAATAATCTCGATGGAAACTCCACTGTTGCAATCGTTTTAGCCGAGTCCAACCTTGACATAGCCCTTTGAATCTAGCTTTAGCAGATAGATCTCGGAGTTCCGTAATTTCAATAGAATCTTAGGCGATATGCCCCCATCTTGGCTTCCCCTGCCACTGACATCCTTATATGTTGTCGTTGGCCTTGTTGGAGCTTGGCTTGAAACTGCTCAAGGACGTGGATGAAACTGTTATACAACGTTGGGACCTCCACTTGGCTTTTCTCTCCAAGTCAATTCCGACTACCAATCCTCATCTTGGATCTAGCACACTTAAGTATGGTTCCTTGACACCCACCCCAGGTCTCCCTTTATTCTTGGGCGATGAGCCCCTTGTGGATGTTCCTTTTGCCTCTAATGAACCACTCTTTTGCTATCGGCCACTTTGGAGCTTGTCCCCAATTGAGCCTGGAAGGAAGCTTGTGATGCCACAGATGGATTATCCACAAGGCGCTCCCCAAGTTGGATTCGGCTTCTGACTGTCATCTGAGATATGGCTCGGTGTATGGAATCTTGGACTATTCTCATGACTTATTTATTTTTGAATGATCCTTCCCTGTTCCTCCCAACAATGATGCTAGCTTCTGTTGCTTATTGTCGATGCCTACGATGAAAGTCAACCCCTATGAGGACTAGGCTAATCCATTTTCTTCTGTAGGAATCAACACAACTACCTTCTTTTCAACCAGATTCGACTTCCAACCTTCATTTCGGACTCGACTCATCCGCATACGGCTTCCTTGATACTATCAATGATCTTAGCTCCCCGTTGGATGTTGGCCCTTCACTGTATTGACAACTGTTTCTCTCTTGTTCCTTTTGTTGGCTCCTATGGATGAGGGATCCCCACTACCTAAGGCCTCTATGGGCTGCTATAAATCTTGAGAGGTTGAAAAAATATTCTTTTTCCTTGTCTTCTTGCTGATTTAGAGCTTATCTACCAATGACGTGGTCGCAAGAAATTGATTTTGGCCTCTACAGTGTGAAATGGGGAAATGGGTGGACAAGCACATTGTGCCCATCTTTCCATCAACTTCCTCCTTTCAAGGGAATAGAGATGATAAATTAGTTTCTTCTTGTGCTTGCTACCTAAGGGGGATGCTGCCAAGACTATTGATGATTATTGACCAATTTCCTGCTTCAATCTACTTTTATTTAAGGGTGATCTATCTTAGAAAACTACATTGTTGCTTTGGAAATTCTAGGGGCATGGAAAAGAGAGGGGATATAAGCATTTTGCTAGAAAGTTGATTTCTCCAAGGCTTATGACAGTTTGGACTAGAAGTTCCTTTGGTCCTCCTTGAAAGTAAGTGGGTTTTCACCAATGTGGATTATGTAAATGTAGACTTGTATCACCACCTAATCTTGCTCCTGTCTTGGACAATTGTAGGCCGCAGGGAGGATAGATCCAATTGAAGGGAGGGGTGCAATAAGGCTGTTTGTTGGCACCGTTGGTTTTTGTTATTGTGATTGATTTCCTAGAAGATTCTTGTTTTGCCCTTTGCGAGGCTGGTGAACTAAGAGGCTTTGGCTCTCTTCAAGGGAGCATGATGGTCCCTCTCCCACTGTATGCTGATAATACCATTATATTTTTGGAAGGTTCCACCAATGAGGTTAGATTGCTCGTAGAGGATTTTGGGAAAGCACCTCAATTGAAGGTGAATCTGCAGAAATCAGGGTCCTTACCTTTTGACATATCTCAGGAGAGAGCTGCTCAGTATGGGGGAAACTTTTGAGTTTAGTTGTTGTACACATTGTTCAGATACATGGCCTTTCCTCTCACCAGTGGGCATATTACATCCAGAGATTAAACTCCCGTTATCAAGAGCTTGGAGAAACGATTTTAGGGATGGGCCTCTCATCTTCTATCAAGGGGTGGCAAATTAATATTACTGTCCTTGGTCTCGTTGACCCTCTACTCTACTCTATCTCCCTTTTGTGGTTGCCTTCTACCATTCAAAAGAGAATTGATACCTTTAGGAGAAGATTTGTTTGAGCATCTGGTTCAGATGACAACTTCCTTACATTGGTATCCTGGGGGAGGTTTGTAGGCCAAAGCAGCATGATGGATTGGGGGTTTTCAACCTATAGGTGATGAATGATGCATTATTGTCTAAATGGATCCTTCAACTCATGGGCCCCAACGAGCCATTCTGGAAAAATACTATAGACAACTCTTATAGGGATATCCTAGATTCGGAAGAGAGGAGGTTCCCTGCTAATGGATCTTCATACTCTTGGTCAGGCTTACAAGAGTTATTGTGGAAGGTTATGCAAAATTGCAGGAGCCAGTTGGTTTCCTCTAGGTATCCTTGCTGAGGCTTATTCTAGATTGGTTGCTCTCACCTCAGATCCAAGGATTCTAGTGGCAGATTGTTTCCTGAGTGTATACTGGTCCTCACCTCTACCACAATCCCCTCTTAATGCCAAGATGATGAGCTATTACTGCTGCTGCAAACCATATAGATATCAGACCTGCTCATGTTTGGGATGAGTAGGTATGGCATTAGGAATTGTTCTTTGTCAGGAAAGCCTACCTCCTTTTCATGGAGAATATATCGCACGTACAGCAAAGATTTAGCTGCTGATTATAGGAAGATATGGAGAACTAAAGTCTTGTCAAAGGTCATATCTTTTATGTGGCTACTTAAAAGAGAAAGGGTGATCATTCGGGAGTATAGGAGTTGGTGGGCACCTCAGGCCAACACCACCTACACCCTTTCCAGTGAGGGGGTGAAAGACATCAATCACCTCTTTTTTTGCTTGCTCCTTCACCCGATCCTGTTGGGGAGTGCTGTGAATTGGTTCGTCAGCTACACCTTTGCTCTAGATTTTTGGACCAGTATTCATGGAGCCCTTGCAGATGCTAAATATGCTAAGGAGAGCTTTAATCGTGCTTTGGTGCATTTGCTTGGAGAGCAACGGGTTTATCTTTTGAAGGGAAAGAACTATTGTTGGGGGAGTTTTACATTGTTTTAATAACCTTTATGCTTACTGGTGTAACTAGCTTTCTTTTCTTTTAATGAAACCCAGGAGTTAACAATCCTTGTCCTTGTTAATCCCTTTTTTCCCTTTTTTAAAAAAAGTGCCAATGATTATTTTCTAGAAATAGCTCTTTTGCTATTAATCATAAGCTCAATTCCATACGAAATGGAGCAATAACGTATAAAGTAAATAATATTTTTTTGCATATAACACGTCTTTTGCCAACTGACTTGTTTAATTTTCTTCTTTACAAGCAATAAAGAATATTTTGTTCACTGGGTAGTTAATTGAGAACTATGCAAATAATCATACAAATTCGTTTAATTTGTAGAGGGAGATATCAGAGATTCAAGAGAACTCATCTAATCAGTAAGAATTGAGAAACACAAGGAACACATGGAGGCGAAATGTGTGGATTAAGTTTGACTGCCTTTCTACATGAAAGGTTCTTAGTGAAAAGTCACAGAAAGAATAAAACCTCAATTCTAACATAACAATGAGATTGGAGGATAGATACATTTGATTCTTTTTTCACTTTTTTTTTTGAGAAGGAACATTTGATTCTAGTTGGTATATGCCAAATAGGAATTTCTAGGATCTCATATAATTTTTGTACTGTTATAAGCATTGTAGTTGGTTTACATACTCTTTCATGAAGGTGATATATTCTACAATTTTATTGGACGATAACCTACATTCATTGGATAAATACTGTTATATTTAGCTTACTGATGCAAACTAAGTTGCAAGGAAAAAGAAAAAAAAAAAATACAGAACTATCTAATACCCATGGCTACGGCAAAGAGTACCCAAATAGAGTTGCAGAAAGTTCCTAACAAGATGCTATGTGCTAATAAATGCACTACAAACCAAAAAAACTTGTTGCAGTTATTAAACAATATTCAATAGATGAGGTTTACTACAAATAATATGATGCAAGCTTTTACAATCCAATCCCACGTCTACCCCCCAAGATCCACAAAGGCCAGCAGGAGGTAAATAGAAAATTAGACAACTTAGTCACATGCAAGCAAGTGTATTGCAAAATAGTGGAATTGCATAATATAAGCACTCCACAGACAATGGTAAGGGCTTGTAGATGAAGTGCGGCATCGGTGTTCACACCAAAGTGTTACCTGTTTTGGATTTGTGCAATTGCCTCAAAACTGGGGTCCTGGTGGATGTGGGAGGTCTGGATGGTTGGGTTCGGCATTGAGTTGCAGCAGGTTGGAGGGGGTAGTGGCAAGCCGTAGGGTGCGATGGAGGTGATTTGATTTCACTGCGGGACTTGGTGGCAGTGGAAGTCCTGCTGATGAAGGGCAAGTGATTGTGGTGCTGGGCAATGATGGTGGGGTGTGGAGTCAGTGACGTGAAGGGGACCTGTACAGGGGAGTCGAGTGGCAGACCGCGGTGTAGCAATTGGTGGGAATGTGTTGGAAGTGGCACAGTAGTGATTGGTGGTGTTGTCATTGCAGGGAGGCAAGTAGGGTGGTGAGTGAGGCACTGAAGGTGCAGGTGGCTTGTACGCAGTGGGTTTCTTTGGTGGGGTGAGGGAGGAAAAGGACTAGAGGTAGGTAAATGTTGTGTGTGTGTGAGAGAGAGAGAGAGAGAGAGACAGAGAGAGTGGGGGGGGGGGGGGGGGGGGGGGGTGGAGAGATATGAGCAAGGGTTTAAAATCCGGACCAGTCATCAAACTGGTGAAGCTCTGATTTTGATTTTTAGTGGTTTGAACCGGTGATGACTTCATCATTTAAATCGGATCAGGAAAACTACCTGGTTAAATTGAGGTTTAGTGTATAAAAAATTAAATATAACTATCACAAAGTGTTATTTTGAATTTGAAATATCCAATCACACTACAAAATAAAATAGATGTATTAGACTTAAAGTAGAAGACATAAAGGAAAGTATAACAAATGAAAAACTAAGTTTCAAGGATTTCAAATTTACAAAACATAAGCAAACAAAACAGGAAAAAAAATCCAAAATCCAAATTGATCTTCGTGACGACCATTTGGCATCATTGATATCTTGGAAAAGAACAAATGAGAGGAAATTAGGTAAATGTTTACTTCGCAACAATTTAGATATAATTCTAAGCTATTAAAATTTGCATAAGTTAATACCATTGTAGACATATGTTTCAAGTGCTTCTTATCTAGCCAAACCTTTAAATCTTTTAATGGGATATGTTCAGGTTCTTCCACCCATCTCTCTACTAAATTTATCTCTTCAAATGAAATAGGATCCCATCGATTTTCATTTTGCTTCTCCCTTGAATTTCAAATCAACAATTATGAAAGGTTAAAAATGAGATATACAAATAATATATAATAAGTTAACAAATAGAACTTCATTTATATCTCAAGGTGAGGACGAAAAAAGGTGGAAGGAGAGGAAGGTGAGGAGGAAAGCTTATAGCGGTCGTCGGTGGGATGGTAGTGAGAGGTCCGGCGATGGGTGAGGAGGAGGGGCATCGAGTCGACTGATGTGGGTTGGAGGGCAGGAGAAGCAAGGGAGTTGTTGCCCCTTATAACGGTCACGTCGCTGCTCACATCGAGAGTTCGGAGGCGTTGTTGGAGGACTTGGGTCGTAAGGGAGTCGAGACTCGGGTGGGGGCATTGTTGGAGAGGACTTGGGTTGGGAAGGGTTATTTTTGGATTGGGAACCAGGATGTGTGATGAATGAACGATTTGTTTTCTTGGGAGTCAGACGTTTGTTGTTTGCGTAAGCAATGGCGTGATTATTTTTTGTTCTTATAATTGGGGTTGGTGGACCAGACGGTCCAGTTCACCGGTTTGCCACCAGTTCCCCGTTCGACTGTCTCGATCGGCCGGTCTAGTTCAATTTTTTTTATTTTTTTTGGCAGAGCAGTCTAGTCTAATTTTTGAAACACTGGATATGACGATCGCAGGGAAAAAGAAGTTTCAACTGTCGTAATATTTTAAAAAACAACTGGCGCCCCAGTAAAATGGGGATACAAACACAATTAAAAAGAAAAAATAAAATAAAGAAAATGTTACAACTCTTGGTGACATAATAGGAACTAAGGCATCTCTTGGTGAGGAAACAATAAATATTACAAGGATACCCTCCTAAGTATTAAACAATGGAAGATTTATGATCAGGCACTCGAACACTTTGGTAATATTAGGCTGCATCACGCTACTCTTATGGTAGTAAGATAAGTTGGCACCTGCCAGTAAGAGAAGGGTTGCATAGGTTGAAAAGTGCGTTATTCTCATAAAAGAAGTCCAAGTTTCTTGGATCCTCTTGTAAATTTGAAGGAGTTGAGTAACTTGAGTTAATTCTTGATTGCTGTTCTATTTCGAATATGCAATTTAATGCTGGGTGCTTGCATGTCTACATGAAGATTATACTGGAAGATCAAGTACATATGCAGACTGCAGTATCTTTGGGATGATATCCGAAAAGGACAGGTTGAGATCCCAGAGTTTGTGCAGACACACGACAATATTCTTGAGCAAAGGCCACTGACTGACTATGGCATAGAACCTGATCCTTTTCATCTAACGGAGCTCCCATCTATGCCACATTCGTATGTGCGGCATTCTTATCAAGATTACATGTAATGCTAATGCATTGACAATGCGATGGGAAATACTAGTTATTCCTACTCATTGCCAGTATGAGATCATTGAGCTGTATTGTCAATGTAGCATGTATCCACTTTAACTATGTAAAAAATACTTGTGCAGTATGAATGTAGACCTGTAGCCAATCTCTACAAAGAAAAATAGGTTTCTTGGTTTCACGGAATCAATGATGCATTAGTTTTGTGGTTGGGGTCCAGGTCAACGTTGCTATTTTTTGAGAACTAACCTAGTCCTTATTCCCATGCCGATGTCTGGTCATCTTGACATTCCTTGATGGTGATTCTACAAGGAAAGAGCCTGTTCCTGAGTTGTTACGCATGGCCAGTTTTTTTTCGTTCCTGAAAGGTTGTATTTGGTATGCTTTGCTGGGGATTTTGTAGACAACCTCATAAAAGCGTCTAGTATTTTGTCATTTCTATATATGCATAGAGGGTGGTTTACATGCTCGTCCTATCCTCTCTCTTCTCATCTTAATGAGTGACTTGGTCTGAAATAACCCTCAGGTTCACCAGCTCTGATCAAAAGACGTGGACTAGTTAGGGACAGAGCTAGAGACAATTTTTCGTTGAAGGTACATGCTTTCCCGAAGCACAGGCGTCAGCCTACACGGGAAGAAGTGGTTCTTAAAACTGTTTTGAGTTGGATGCTCTAATAAATTACCAGTCTTTGTACTCCTCTGGGTGACTGAAGGGCGAGAAATGCAGCTGCTGCCATGGCAGGTCTCAGCCCACGTATTGAGGAGATGCCAGAAGGAGGTGCCATCGGCAAGGCGTGGTTGAAGTTGCACCCAGGAAAGATCCCGTCCACGAGTCGCGTCACCTGGACGGCCAGCAGAGGGATGATGTGGCCGTCATGGTTGATGCCTCTGTTGTAGGGGAAGAGCCATCTCAGCAGATGGGAAGGGAGGTTGCCCACAGCGGGACCCACAACATTGCAGATGGTGTCTACTGCATGGGTGAGCCTGATGCCTTGGTTGCCGCAGTCGACGGGGACGAAGGAGCCATTAGTGGCGGTGGTGTTGAGGTGGCCGGCGAGGGGGAGGGAGGAGTGGAGGGACGTGTCATGTGAGGATATGGTGCATGAAGAATTTATTAGCTATCGGTGGCAAGGTGTCAGGAATTTAACTTCTATCCCGCTGTCGACTAGCAATAACAAAAATCTCTACCGATCTCCTGAGGGCAGCCCTCCTCTCTTCCAACACCGCAACACCAAATTTACACAACCACAAAGTAGGTAAAGCAATGAAGCTCCAATCCCAACTACATCATGAAATGGAACCCCTAGTTGATAGGTTGCTCGGGAAGGAGGAGACACCACCATGGAACCCCTAGTCGGACATTGAATTCGATAGGTTACTCAGATTAAAGGGTGTGCAGGAAAGGTACTCTAGGGTTCACGAAAGGGAGAAATAAGGAAAAATGATGAGTAGACATTGGAAAACCACCATTAGTAGGAGTGCATGAAGAAGCAATGTACCGGTGGATCTTCCTATTTGCAAAGACGACTAGCCATTGAAGACCTTAGGATGGAATACAAAGGATTAAGCAAGGGATAGAGCAATCCCTGCCTCGTGGGTTGAGGACTATACTGGGATCATGGGGTTTAACCTGGGTTTCCAAATGCCAAACATGAGACTCATACCATGAACTTGGTAAATAAACAATACCTTGGGCATTGATTTAGTGAGAGAACCAATGGAAACAGTCTTTGAAAGTTAGATAGCAACAACCCTATCAATAGCATGGCAAGTAATTTTCAAAATTAAACATATTAAAATTACGTGTAACTATATTTGAGTTATAATGAAAAAAAATAACAAGCAAAACTAACATATATATACATATTATGCTTGTGGACTCAATGGTAAAGGAGTACATGGAGAGGTAGGAGAAAGGGGAGAGTGCTCATGATTGTTGAGTGATTTGAGAAGCTTCTACCTCTTTATAAAACATGAGAGGTGGTTACCTTTTTATTCATTGGCTCTAATTCAGACGGCCTTAAACGTGATCCATGTCCAATCTGTGTGTGTCACTGAATGACTTGAGATTTGTGTTCGTTTAATTCTTTTCAGAAAATAATTGAAACTAAATAAAAAATAGGTGGTATTTAGCGATCATGAAAGTAATTTTCACATGTATGCCATAGAAACTTACTTGATGTTATACGAAAATTTACATTTACGTTAATGTCATAAGAACTCTATTATATTTGTATGAATGTCAATTTTCGTGTCAATTATGATATGGAGGTCAACATGGTTTAGGCTATGTTGTGATTGACAAAAAGATTGATATGAAAATTATTATTTATGTAAATAGAGTTAATTTATGTAAATATTGATTTTCTTATAATATTTAAGTAATTTTTAAATACTCTGTGTCATTTGCGTAAAAATTCCAATATGAAATTGCCTCCCAAGAGATCGGGGAACATCCTATGAAAATTATCCGGAAGCATCCATCTACTCCTCTCCTACTTTCTTTTTCGCTTCTCGCATAATTCCTTATAAAAAATCAGCATAAGGCTGCTTAGACTCACTGATTAAGATCACTTCGGCGTCACATCAACTGCATCCAACAGTGACCAGCGAAGAGCACTTAATTCTGTTCTGCACAGAATTTCTTATTAAAAATCACCATAAAACTTCCTAGACTCATTGATTAATACAGCTTTTGGCGACACATCAACTTCGTCCAGCATCGATGAACAAAAAGCACATCATCCAACTCTATCATCGTAAGCAAATTATCTTGCAAAATCAACACCTGCCAGAAATGAAGTTTCAAACAAGGCAAGAATGCTAATGAACTCCTGAAACGACACTCATAAACTCCTCATCCAACTCTAGATCCCTCATGTAATCAGGCAGTAGACACACCTCCAGGTCAATACTTCCCCCTCCCTCCCTCCCAGGATACGACGACACCTTCCCGTCGAACTTGTTCGCTGACCCACTCCGCACAGCCACTGCCTTACCCCATCCAAACTCACATCCATACATATCGAACCGTGGGGAGCTTCCCATCATGACACTGTATATGTCAAACATGCTCATCTTATACACCATGGGACTCTCCAACCATGACCCGAGTGCGCCACGTATCACCTTGTCATCATGAGAAGCCACCGCCTGGTTCAACAGCATCGCTGCCCACCCAAGGTCGTGGGCGAGTAGCTCCCCGGAGGTGGTTGTCCTCTTCAATGCATAAATCGAGTTCCCAAAATAGTCAGGCGAGAGACGTGGCTGAAGTCGCGACCTGTTCTCGATCGCAAGGCGACAACTGGTCTGTTGGTGCTTCGGGAAGCGACGAGCTTTCGTGATTGCTCTCCACATGAGGGCGGAGAGTGCTTGGAAGGAGGAGATCTTGTTCTCCGTGTTGCACTCCCCATTGGCTCGTGCTTTCAATGCTGCCAATGTTGGCCCCGAGAAGTGGAACATTCTTTCTCGAAGTACGGGAGGAGCGTGACTGCAACACCCAGAAAAATAATAGAAAAGATAAGTATTAAGGTCTTATTTGATAAAGAAAATAAATTTATGAAATAAGAATAAAAAAATGATATAAATAGTGAAAATGAGTGAGTTAAATTAAATATTTTGACATATTAAAATTAATTTATATATAAGATGAAATAATTTTAATTTATATTAAATTTATTTAATTCATCGTAAATTTTAAACATATTGAGGGACATGTTAAATACTGAACACGTAAAACAAATACCGGATAAAAGTTTCGGTTTCGCAGGTGTGTGTCATAGCCAAGTGAAAAAAAAGAAAAAAAGAAGAAGAAGAAGAAGAAGAAGAAGAAGAAGAAGAAAGGTGCTTGCGGTCAGTGTTTGTCCATTCTTAGTTATTACACTTGAATTTGGGCATCCTTCGCAATGATGTTAGGATTTGACAGGCGAAAGATATTGCATCGTCCGAAAATAATACTTCATTGCAACTTTGGAAACGTGAGATACAATCGTAACGGTAGAGAATAACTAATTAACTACTCTAATTTTGTTGATTTGGTTCCATGGAGGATATGGTAAGGCTCAACTTTTGTAGGTTAGCCCGAATTCTATGTTAGATCCCTGGTAGAACATCTCATGACAAAAAAGGTAGCTGATGAATTACGAGGAGATCTCTTTAATTAAAGTCGATGGGTTATGAGTCGGATGGTACCGTTCTACAAATTCATCTGGTCGACGGAATGGCATCCGGATGGGAACCGTCGTTCCGTCCGGGAACCAACGGTCGTGCATCGGAGGGCGAGAGACGTGGCCGCCGCGGCAGATCTCGGCCCACGTGTTGAAGAAATGCCAGAAGGAGGTCCCGTCGCCGAGGACGTGGTTGAAGGAGCACCCGAGGAATATGCCATCCAATAGCCGCGTCACCTGGACCGCCAGCAGGGGGATTACGTGGCCGTCGTGGCTGATGGCGCCACCGTAGGGGAAGAGTAGGTTGACGAGGTCGGAGAGAAGGTCGCCGTCGTGGGGGCCCACGATGTCGGAGACGGTTACCCCATCGGCGACTGCGTAAGAGAACTCGGCACCTTGTTCGCTGCAGTCGAAGTAAACGAAGGAGCCATCGACGGCAGTTGTCGTGGCGAGACGGCCGGCGAGAGGGTAGAAGTGGAGGAGGGTGAGGGAGAGGGAGGAGTGGAGGGAGGTGAGGATATGGTGCACGAAGGCGTCGTCGAGGGAGGGGAGGGAGAAGAGGTGGCCCTTCTGGATGTAGTTGGCGTTGAACATGGCGATATCCCACGGAGTCAACTCCACGCGGCGAGAATGGGGTGGGGATTGGGATGGAGGTGTGACGGTGGAGGTGGAGATGTGGCGGATTGGGTTGCGGAGGGGAGACTTTTCTGCCATACCCGTGTCTATCAGCTGCTACAATGAAGAAGGTTTACGGTGGAGTTCCGGTGGTGGTGCTTAAGTAATTATCGCACGCAGAAAATCGCACTAAAAATCTCACTAAACGGAGGTGGGTTGGAAAGTGGACCAGTCAGAGATTGGTCAAATGTCCGATGCGGCGACCCACGTCTTGGAGGGGGGCAGCGGTTACGATTTTGCCGCAAACTTGTACAGCGAATTCATTTTACGAGATCTGACTGTACAGCTAATAGGGTCCTATTTATATATACGAAGAAAAATAAAAAACTCAAGTCCCTTAAGTCAACATCTACGCTTCTCCTGTAAGAAATGCGGGGCATAAATTCCGAAAATAGGTGCTGCTGGAAGCTACGGTTGGTATGGGCGGCGTGGAAAAGAGCCCGTGAGTCGGCAGCCGAAAACCATTACTGATATAAAAAAGAAAGCTGTCACATTTACTGTTTGTGGTGAGTTGACTTTCAACGGGGAACGGTAGAGGAAGATCAAGTTGTAGGGGGAGATTGGCGGCAGAGCTCCGTGCCGTGGCAGCCAAGAAAGGAGGGCTTACCGGCGCGCTCCAATTCCCATTCCATTGCTCCAATTCCCTCTCCATTGCTCCAATAGCCTTCGTCTGGTCGACGTGCGTCGCGTGTGGGGTTCTTAAAAATGATCTGGGTGGTCGTCCACCGGTCCCAAGCGTGGGACTTTCATCCCCAGATTTCTTTCCGATATCCAAGAGGATCCAGTGCGTTGTTGCATTCGTTTGAAAGGGACATGAGATATTACAAATAACTTATGGGTTATACAAGGTTAGGGTTTTTTTTTTCCTGCAAAAAGTATTTTACACACTCATGAATCTCACCCAACCAAGATTTCATGCGTGAAATCCTGAGTGGGATTAAGGTTATAGATAGCACTACTATCTTTTTTTGGATAGCTTCAAGAGTGATAGTTGATCCACGTAAGAAGCCATGTTCTTTTCCATGCCTTTAAATCTCTCTCGTCCGTTTCCCCAAACTGTGCTTGTCACTCCCTGCGACACAAATCTCGACGTGATTGTTGTTGGGGCTACGTGGCCAACTTTTAATACCTCTGAGGATGCCCAGAATGACATTTACAAAATTGACGGATGACAAGTCTAAGGGTAAATTATTATTTTTAAGGAATTAATTTTTATCGAAAATTTGGTAGAGTTTTTCATATATTTTTTTTTAGTTTTTTTCAAATTCCTCAGCATGTAGGAAAGACTATATAAAAATATATGGCATATACGGTGACGGGCACAACCCGCACGGCAACAATCTCCATCGAAAAGAAAACATATGTATATAAGGAGGTGGGTTGCAAAAATTAATGTATAGGATTGTGAACATAGTTTTTACTTGACATATCTCATTTTTATGTAAAAAAAATATTCACATATGGTGGATCTTTGTTAAAATTAATAATAAATTACTTTTGTACGGATGTAAATCACTCAAACTACATTCGTTATCACTTTACATTGGTGTAAAATCACTTTCCATCAGTGTAAAATCAATTTGGTGTGGTGGACCCCTGAACACAAAAGACTAAATTTTAAACCTTAGGGTGAAAAATCACTTTTCAAGTGTAAAATCACTTTTCATAGGTGAAATCACTTTCCAAAAACCTAAATCCTAAATCCTAAACCCACAAGTCAAAATCAATTTACATCGGTATAAAACCACTAGATCACCGTTGGAATAATTTTACACCGGTATAAAATAAAATTACTTCAGTGCAAATACACCTTAGAATAACTTATTACTAGTGAAAAATCACTCAAAATAATTTACCACCGGTGTAAAGTTATTTATCATCTGTATGTTTTAGTTCAAAGTAGTGTGATGGTTTTTTTCCATGAGTTGGGATTCACTACGTAATAAACCTTACGTTTTTTTATTTCTTTACACTAAATATTAATTATCAAGTAAAGTCTACGTTCACACCACTTTGCATCATTTTTTAGGTAAACTTTTACGTTACCACCGAAAAGAGAAGCACGCGCGCGCGCGCACACACATATATACATACGATGGATACACCCCGCTTTATAGTGCATACATATGCAACCCTTTCCAAATATTTACATACTGTTCCACAAGTTTATATCAAAAGGGGCCATGAGAAGTGCAATAACATATATAAGCAAAAAAAAATGTACATCTATTTATACAGCCCTCATGCTATTAGGCGCCCAACAAAAGGATATTGTCTACTACCTACCCTTTAACTCCCCTACCATTCCATTGCCCCAAAGCTTGCTAAGTCGAAAAATAGTTCAATTACGTCATCGAAGAGCACCCCAAGACATGTGTAGAGGCTCGCGAAGCGGACCTCAAGGGGTAGGAATTCTCTCATGTAAAGCATTTGTTGTAGGAGATCTTGGTGAGTGTAACGCGAAGGAGTAACTGGTGCCCCCGCAGGTGCAGATCCCACACGCAGGGACGTGGCACGTAATGGGTGAGGCAACGTGACCTTTTATCTTGAAAAGTAGGATGAAAGTAGAGCATGAGCCAAAAATGGCTTAGTAGGGCATAATTAACGTAAGAAAAGAAAAAGGTGCAATAAAATTAAATTTTTATTCGGTATTTTGATAGGTGTAATCCTTGTATAGCGTGATTTCCTTCTTACCCCTCCCTCCCCTCCTTAGTTTCCAACAGTTTCTAGTCTTACACGACTGGTGTCATTACTCCTTAGCTTACCTAGTGTAGGCTGATGGATCGCAAGATCCGCCGCTATGACCCCTATCGAAGGGTCAAATTATGGTTCCCTCCTAGATACTAAATACTAGCCACCACTGGCTATTAACAGAGTCGTATTGCCAACAATACAAGGAATCATCATCCTGTCATTAAGGTACCCTTGTTGTGATCCCATGGAGGTTTGTGATGCGAGGAATCTCTCCTTGGGCTTTGGAGGGACCCCTCCACTTGGATTCTGCTCTTAGGAATCACCCACTGTTCCTCGTAATAGAATATTGCCGAGCTAGCGGCTCACAACTCTTAACTTGTGTGGAGACACCTGACACGCGCGCAAGCTTCATCAATCTCAACACCTCATTACGGGTAATTCATTATCCTATAGGATTAGTTCGAGTTTGCCCCAACCGAAAACCTACCTTGGCCTTCATGATGCCATCAAACTCTTTTGAGTGTCTCGGAAGTAGGCTCAAGGGTCTACTCTACCTTCTCCATAGAGGTATTCAACCGCGGAATCCTCTTTCCTAAGGAGTTGTTGCAGTCACTCAACTTCTCATCATCAGGCCCCTAGGTCTATGTGATACAACCAGTGATCTTGTCGAATTATGCTCAATGGCTACTTGCCTAGACCGCCCATCCCTGCCTGGCATATTGTATTAGAGATAACAATACATATCTCCAAGTAACAGGGTTTGGGTAGGCCGCCCCTGCCTCCCGAGTGCTCAGGTCCACTCCCTCGCTTGGCCACCCCCTTGGTGGGTAGGCAATGTTATTGTGGCCCATTAGCGACTTAATGTGCATCATGGGCCACATGGATCATTTAGGGTCCAGCTATTGGTCTCTCACTCACACACGCCTATATTCAATGTTGTAGACTTTGTGAAGTTCGAGGCATTATCTAGCGACATTATATCGTTGCCTTGTCAAATTTACACGTGTAAGTGATTTAAAATTATGCACGATAGAATAATAATGCAGGAACCAATTTAAACGTTAAATCACCTATAATTTGGTGAATTTATCCGAGCCAACGTTCAATCAAGATTTTAGTTCCGTAATTTCTCGAGGTCATACTATAAGTCTAGGTTCGTAGTTGTTGACAGATACTTGCAAAAAATTCACGAATATAATATCATTGATGGAAAGGAAATCGTTGAAATCATTAATCATTCGAAATTTCCAAAACTATATTTAGCAAGGAAACCACGAAAAGAAAAAGAGTACAATGACATGATTTTAGTTCCAAATCATGAGCGGCAGCACACACACTCACATTTTTCCTGCTCACACGCTCGTACTCATGTGGACGTGATCCCATGCATAGCTGTTGAACCTGCAGTGGGTTTCCTAACTAAATCCAACCCCCCTCCAACTCAACCTTGCACATCCTCGGGTTCATCTATCGAACCCGGCTCTACATGATTCGAGTACATACACATATACATATAGTCCATATTAACCAAAATCTCACCTAGTTTAATCTAGGAAAATCACAAATAACAACTAAGGAAGGGGATTGCCCTATCGATCTCGTGAGTTTGCCCTCGCTCAATTCTCACAAAGCTTCACGTCGACCTCACCTCTCTTACCACTGATGATAACATCATGAGCCATAACTAACTTTAATTAGTAATAATCAATTGACAAATGCTCCTACATAATCACCGGAGAGTCGTAATTCATTACATATCCTTTCAGAGAAGAGTACATTAAATCAGGGTCAAATATGCAGTTTTAAAAGATCATGAATGCAAAATAATCATGGGAATTTCCAGGGGTTAATCTAAGGTCAAATGAGCATTAATGACTAATAAGAGGGTCCGTACAGATATAAATAGATTTTCGCGCATTTCGAGAATTAACAGTAACCCAAAACTCTAATTTCAGACCCACTAGATAACAAAGGTTTGGGATAGGATAAATTCCATCTAAACCTTCTAAAAATCATAGAAAAATATTCCATATGTTTATTCCATATGTTTTGGTATCCTTGGTTTGACTATTGAAACCCATTTTAACCTAGAATAAAATCTCAGACGGCAAGTTGTCCTAATTTAGATTTCTACGTAAATTACTTAGTCAAACTTGGTCAAAATCAAAATCTAACTTCACCATCAGATTCCTTAGGTCCAAATTAGGTTTGTACCAAAGTTTGAGCCCAATCAAAGTCCGTCTTGACCTAGTTTGCAATTTAGACCAGTCTGACTCTTTCTCTTTCAATCAGCCCCTCAACTTTTGAAATAATTGCAAAGACCCCCGTAACATCGTTGTCTTCTTCACAAAAAGGCCCTCGTTGCCATTAGTGTGTGAACCCATCAAGCACCAACCTTCCATCTGGGATTTCTCCCTGATTTCACGCCCAAACCCTTCCAAAATTGAAAGGGGAACTCCTGAAGAAATCCCCGTCAATCTGAACCTAATTTCACCTTCCAATTTGTGCTCTAAAGCTTATGCAAACTCTGGGAAGTTCCAAATCCCAATCCCTGATTTCTCGAGCTTTCAAGCTTGTTTCCAAGTTTGAAAGCTCGCTTAATGCCCTATAAAAGACTCTCATCGACTTCCTCACCTCCTTAGCTTGGTTTGGTCAAACTCCACCTTCTTCCTATCTCTCTGGCCGAACTCTCCGTAAGCTCCGGTGAGCTTCTCTGTCCACCTTCTTCGTCGGCTGCCACAAACCATAGTCAGCCGATTCCTCTTCCTCAAGCTCTTCAGCGTCTTGCAATACCAGTAGGCATCTCCTTCCTCCATCTTCCTCGCTGTTCTGTCCCACCGAAGGTTCTTCCTTCTCCGACGTCAGTCATACCACAATTGATGCCTTCCTCCTCTTTCATCCGGTTGGATTAGATTAGTTAGGTTCCCCTCTCCTTCTACTTCCTTTTAATCTCCTTTATCCCTCAATTCAACCCATGACGCCACCGTTCGTCTTTCATCTTCTCCACGTCCGGTCGCACCTCTGGCGAGGCTTCCTTGACGCCACAAGCCACCAAATGCCTTGCCAACGACTTCATAACCTCCGCTGAGCCCACGCGAGCAAAACCCCTCAAGAAATTGAGGGGATTGCTGCGCCCATCGTCTCCCCGAACACCTCCACCTTTGCCTTCACAGTTTGCCTTCGCCAGCCCACCATGACCACCTTCACGTCATGCCACCACCACCATCACCTTCGTCACATTTGCGCGATCATCCTGAGCGTTTCTGACGTGGTCACAAGGCTGTTTTTATTTTTGCAAGTACTCGACCTTCATTGCCATTGACAAGCTTCTTCATGCGACCTTGGGTGCCTAGCTTCAGCACGTTCTTCCTCGCATCCACCTCCAGGTCACGCGGAAGCCTTCTACGAAGACACTCAGGTCGTCAATTGAAGGAGTCGTCGTCTCCTTCGACTGCAATCAGGAACTTCAGAAGTTGCTGCAACGTGCGGAGGACTGTTGCAGAATTTGTCCCACATTGTGGGAGTAGGAGTAGCGGTTGTGGGATAAATTGATTTTGTGCTATGGGTCTATCGCCCATGCACTGAGGGGTCGAGTCTCTCCTCATGCCTGCCTACACACCTCGACTACCCGCACAGCCGGTAGCCCTGGTCCCCTACGCTCATGACCCGATAACCCAATTACCCGGATCTGATTAGACCTGGGGTTTGAGAGAGAAGACGAGGATGAATTGTGAGAGAGCAGGTGGGGGGTGTTTGCTCTCTGTGCATGTGCCTCGGGGTGCGTGTTGTGTGCTGAAAGGCTAACACTTAGCTGTGAGAAGAAGAAAGAAGGCTCTGTCGAAGAGAACCTTGAGGAAGGAAAGGCTTGAGAGCCTTGTGCTTGTGACGTGGCTTACATTTTAAGCCGTATGATTTGGGAAATTGTCGTTTGAGGTACTGTAGCATTTAAGCTACTATTCATTTGTTGGATATAATTGAGATCTGATATGCATGTTTGATTATGGCTAATTATTGGAGATTTAAATCACCATTATTTTATCTTTACTTCATTTTATCATTGTGAACTATTGAAATACTCGTGCTTATGATTGAATAGCAATTTTGAGTAGATTATTATTCATTGAATATCTATTTTGTGCTCCATTTATTGTGCTCATTTATTCTGAATGTGATTAATGTTGTGAATTCTATATTTACTCTCTGTGTTCGACCACGGACTCTTCTTTAGATTCTGAATTATAAATTTTATTTGTTTCCGAGCAATTGAGGCATTATTACAACGAACACATATTTAAATCTCCTCTCTAGCCCGTTAAACATTTTGGCGTCGTTGCCGAAGAACAACGTACAATTCACACATTAGTCTTATCTTTCTCTATTGTTATCTAAGCACTAACTTGCCCTGTTTGTTTGATTGTGATTTTGCGAGGTACATCACGAAAAAATCTTCTGTGCAAGTCAACCAGTCCAGGGGCAGGTAACTCTCTCTTCTCCCCTAATCAATCTCCTAGTCTTTGGAAGAGAGAAAGGTAAATAAATCAATTAGATATCACCTGCCTTATTTTCATAGTAATTTTCATTCAAAAGGCAAGTTTCTTGATTTGCGAATTCAAAATCAATATCTGATTGAAACCTGAGACGATTCTGATTAGATATTCCCCATCCTGATTTCCTGTACTACTACTAGGGATTATGCTTAATTTCTAATCTTCTTGGACTATGCACTTCTTATTTGAAGTCCAAGGAGAATATTTTGAGATCAAATTGGACTTAGAATAGAGTCGATTAGGGTTTATACTCTAGGGTTTTTGGAGTATTAGCTCACATCTTTCCTGCATAAAAGGGAACATACCCTCCCGCATTTGTGTGCTACCCAAGCTCTTGATTAAAACAATCGAATCAAAAGAACCCTAAAATAAGGCTCTAAATCTCACTTGAATCCTAAAAATTGTGGACCTAATAACCTGATAGTCAAATTAGGGTAATCTTTGGGTCTTGATCCAGAGCTCATTCTTCATCTTTTAGGGTAGGTCAGGTGAAGTTAGTATACTTTGTAGGTCAATCAACCTCCAAATTAGGTCACAAACTAAATCAATTTCTAATCAAGTGAAATCCAAGGCACAAATTAGGAATAAAATTGGTAGACTTAAGATCTCAATTCGCACATACCGATCTCCTTGGAACCCCAGTGATAAGGAAGGTCGGGTGGGGGAAACCCTATAACCCGTGGGGATGCTCTACTGTGTAGGGGTCTTCACGGGCATCTCCCTTCTTGGCTGCCTAGGTAATTCTCGGGTGTGTAGATTTTTGATTCAGAGGTATTATCCCCCTCAAAACAAGCCTTAGTCATCTAAACATATTTACGTGCCTTGATTGGGTCCAAATCACATCTAGTCCCTCATCCTTTCTTTAGAGCACATACACAAGAATGTCCTTAGGTTTTTAACCTAAGAGGCCTCATTAGATCTTCTACGAGATTTCTGATCTAATCTGATTATTTTAATCTGAACCTGAGTTTGATTCTACATCCTGATTCACCACCTGATTTGAAAATACAACGTGGCAATTTAGGAAGACCATTAAGGAAACCTGAACCCCAAGTGATCATCAAAACAAAGTAATTGAGGTTGCCCTTAGATATTTTGAAGATTATCCAGTCAACATGATTCAGATTAATGTCCCAGAAACAACAAAATTCATTTTGAACCGTGTTTGTCTACTACTTACTCAACCAAAAAATAGTTCAACCTAGGAGACGCTCATACCAAAATTCAATGAAGTTTGGGAATTACAAAGCACAGAGGGTTTATATTGTTTCACAAATCCACCACTCTGGGAGATATACCAAGATATCATTGAGAAACATGCAGATATTCTAAATCTATTGCTATAAGCCATTAATGAGACATCTTAGAGTGATTCTAGAGCTTTTCCAGAGCCTGGGTTAGACACTTAGAATTTTTGTGGACCCCCAACCCAAATGGAATTAGATACAAACTATATACAGAATGACACACCTGATCTTGAGATGGGTTGGGAGGATTTGATTGCAGGTGTTCACAATTCCGAATCTACCCTAGAAAATCATGAAGCTAGTCTATCAAGCCTAGATTTCCTCGACACTTGTGATGATGAAATTTAGTCAGAACATCTCAAGAATGTTAATTTAGCTCCTTATTCTGATAAGGTGATTCTCGAGAATGATTCTAACATCCTTATAGAGCCCAGCTTAGATTCTAGTGACCTAGTTCCTACATTTGACCTAGAATCTAGATTCGAGCCTATTTATGATGATCAAGAGGTCCAATGTGATGAGAATCAGATTTTTGATCTGGATTATGATTGTGGGCCTATGTTTGATGATTTGTTAAGACTCGTGCTGTTTGAGCCCTTTAAGATGTCTGGAACTTGGGTTAGATGTCTGGTAAGACATCTGGACACCTTCTCAGACGTCTGAAAATCAAAATTTACGTGTACGTCCTAGCGTCTGCGCGCATGCTGCTCGCAGATAGTACGCAACCCTTGTTTTCTTCTCCTTTTCTCTCCTCTCGCCCGACACAAACCCTAACCCCACACCTTATATAAACCCCCCTCTTCTCCCTCGTTTCACCCCACTTCCAGCCACTTCCCTCCTTTCTCCAGCGAGAGCAGCAGAGTGACGAGCGGCATGAGAGGAGAAGAGGAGCAGCGAGGGGAAGAGAGGAGAGCAAGCACGCGAGCTCGCCGGGGAGCTCACAACCGGTCGGCGCGTGCGTGAGGCGGAGGAGTGCGTCGGGGAGGTTCTCCCCGACACTGCTGTAGCCGGAGCAACAGGCGAGCGGGCACGGTGCAGCCAAGCGCGGCGCGAGAAGGCGAAGGCAGGTTCTAGTTCTGGGATTTTCCCAGAATCAGATGTCTGGAGCGACGTCCAGACAACGTTGCTGACATCTGGAGGAGGTTCCAGACGACTGAGAGGTAAGCTTCGCGAACGTACGTCTCCTTTGCGGATATAGCCATGCAGGCCGTTCCGTCGAGGCGTTGTTTCGTGCCTTATTGAGAAGATTTCGCTTGATTTGCACAGAGGTTGCTTCGGGAAGGCGCAGGACATGCCCTCCCACGCAGTTCGGACGTCTGGGTGAGGCACCAGACGACGGAAAGAGTTTCCATACGTCCGGAGAGGTGGTCGGACGTCTGGCACTTGGTCCAAATGGTTCAGCAGAGTTCCTGGACGTCTGAGGAGTGGCGTAGGACTTAAGGTATGGCTCTGGACTATTTTAAGACGTCTGGAAGTGTTCCAGACGTCTGATTTGAGTTAGAATTACTGTTTTTGACCCATTTAGGATCCGTTTGAGGTCCGATTTCTGCAATTAAGATACCATTGTTTCCCGTATGAATTCCTCTACTTGATGGAATACTTTCTATACTGTTCTGAGTATGCTTTTATGATTGATCCTTGTGATAGGACCTCGTTCCGTTGCGGGTTTGGGGTTTGGTGAGACACGTGGACCTGCCGATCAAGCCCCCATTACTCCTGAGTCTACTGGTAGAGTGGGTTCCCCTTAATTTAATTACAACCTAATTGCCTGTGTGGAATGAATAATTAGAACCTAGGATATGGCATGAATCATAAGACTAGAAATACTGGATTGTCTGTATTGAATGTATGAATTGCAGTCTTGAATGAGTAGACAGAATGATAACAATTGCTAGTAAATAAATAACAGCTGCCTGTGAAATGTAAAGTACTTGTGTTAGAAAATTGTTGCATGTGTATAACTTGAGAATGGATATAGAAATGATGAAACCTGGTATGACTTGGCCTGAGAAAAATGAGCATGAACCCTACGGGGAATTAGGAGTAGAGCTCCTAGAAATAAATGGAATGGAATTGGGAATGTGAGTGGGGAAGTGAGCTGGCACTTGAGTACGGAGTACCAAGGAGAGCGACTGTCCCACTGTTTAGTGTAGAGCGGAGCTAGCCACCCTTAGGTTGGGACCCGAGGTTAGGATTGGCTACTCTGTACCAACTTCTTGGCCCTCGCATACACAGTACCGGGGAGAGCTACTAGTGTAGGAAGAGAGCTAGCTACCCCACTGGTCACGGGGTTCAGCTAGCCGCCTTACACCGACTTGTTAGTCCCATTGGGCAAACCAGGGTAGTCAGGCGAGGGTGCGCGGACTGTGGAGGGGCGAGACCCCTATTTGGTTCTTAAGGGCTAGACCCCTGTTACTGAGAGGGCTATGCCCTATACTGGTTCCGTGCTATGCTTTGGGCTCACCCGTTAACGGAAACGACTGATCGCGTGCCAGTGCGGGGTAGCTTCTCGTGCGCTTATCGCGTGTGCCGTAGTCACCGTTATGTCTGTCCATGACCTTGGGGTGGTTGACTGGGTGTAGGACCACCACAGGGGACTCCTGGCCAGGTGAGCACCACGTGCGAATTCTACTCTTCGGAAAAGTCTGCAATCAAGATCGTTCCCACGAGGAACATTCGAGATCAAGAAAGAGACCTGATAATTAAACAAAGTGGTGAAAGAAAGAATAATTAGTTATAGAAAGAAAGAAATTGATAAACAATGGCTACCTGTCCACCTTTACTGTTTAGTTAGTTGGTTGCCACTCTACTCAGCGTTCGCTGACTTCGTGTAGTTATAACCCTTTTCAGGTCTAGGTGTTGAGTAGCCAGAGCCTACGGCTGTAGAGGGTGCTGGGCCCAGTAGAGCCCAGTTGTTGTAGCTTTTTGTTGTACCCCCTTTTCCAATTGTAGTGAGTAGTTTATTGCACTTCTGTACTCTTTCATTTTGAACATTATATTCCTGTACCCATTTACTTTTCTACTGTTGTGGTGGTGTGTACTGTAGTAGTTTTACTTCTTTACTGCTGTACTTTGTTACTGTTAGTTGCTTAGCATAGTGAATGTGGTTTACTTTCCTACTTTTTGGTTACTTTCTCGTTGGACGACTGGGTCTTGGGATCAGTTGAGTCGGTCTGGTCTCGTATCCTGTAGGGATTTGGGAACTGGGTTGTAACGTGATTACACCTCTCCAACCTCCTCGGAGACACAAATTGATCTTTTTGAAGTCAAACCGATCTATGATACAGAAATCGAAGAGTTGGAAGAGTTGGGATTCAATTCGGTCTCTCCTAGGAGCTAAGAACTTGAGCCTATGCCTAATAAGGAAACCTCTTTGAGCTCAGAATTGGAAATTAGGTTATATCCAAGTCAGGTTATTGATTCTACACATCTTGATTCATTCTATGGTGGAAATCCCGATCTGGAATCAGGTTCAGAAACTGATCTTCGCAAACTCTCCGATGATTTCGAATCTTACTCTGATTTTGGAGAACCTTAGTTTCTTGACAAATCTCTAGAATCTTTGATAACTGACGGTCGCCTTTCGCGGTGTTTTAAAGATATATTCGTTGTAGTATGTTACGAAAAACGATGATCAGTTTATTTCAATTTATTACTCAAAATTTAGAATATCCCGATGTCGAATTCAGGGAGCAAACTTAATTCTAGAAGCATACAAATTCACAATTAACTATAATGTACTGTTTTACAAAAATTAAAGAGAAAGAGTGAATCAAGAAATCCTTTTCTCTTTTTCTTTCTTTCTTCTCCTTCTCTCTTCCTTCTCTTCTCTTTCTGCCTCGCCTTCCTTGCTACAGTGTCCTTGCAGGTTCTTCACTTGGTTTCTTCTTCTTCTTCTCTTCTCTGCTTGCACTATGCCTTCTCCTTCTTCAGTTGGCTTCTATCCTCTTTAGCTTCTGCTTTGTCTTTCCTTGTCTGTTCCCTCTGCAAGTCTTCTTCTTTCGACTGTCCTTAGTTTCTCTTCTTTATCTTCCTTTCTCTGTAGCTTCCTCCTTCCTGTCTTCTTCCTCTTTCTTCAGCTGCTCCTCTACCGCTCCTCTTCCTTGAGTTTCCTTCTTCTTTCTTCAGCAGCTGCCTCTTCCTTCTTCCTCTTCTGCTGCTCTGTGCGGCTAAGTGTCCTCAGCCGCTCCTCCCTTCTTCTTCTCCTGCTTCCCTGCACATTACAAGGTTAGGCAAAACCTAACCCATACCCACCCCACGTCTCTCTTTCTCTGTTTCTCTCTCAAAGGTTCGCTCCCAGAGCATTCGCGGGTATACAGGTCGGGTAACGCGCCTGGAACCAGGCCCACCGACGTACGGTGGTGGGCGAGGAGTGCTTGGTTGGGTAATCGGTTTCCGCCCAGACCTGCAGGGCGTGAGCGCAGGCAGGGGCGGGTGCGAGCGCGTGGCGCACTGTGTGTGTAGGCGAGGGACCTGACCCCTGTGTATCGAAGGTGATAAGCCCAATACACCTTTTCAATTTATTTGAAGCACCGCGCTCAGACGTTTATGAGGTGGGACTAAAAGTCCCATCTAAATTTCGCGAATGCTCGCAGCAGGAGTTGTGTTCAATTGCCGATGCTGCAGGGGTCCTCGCAGCCAAACACTTGGCTGGGGTTGTGCGCGAGGGCTTCCACACATCCTGGGGGACTTCACCTGGAGCGGAGAGGCCTGCAGCTGCATCAAGCTATCTTCAAGCTTCTTCGTCAATGGCGGAGGGACGTCAGAACCTGAAATGCATGAACACGGCCTGGCAGGCCAGTCAGATCAGAGGAAAACCTTCGCCGTATCATGGCGATGGTGAAGCAGAGGTTGGCTGGCTGCGGGTCGGCCTAGGCATGCGTGCCTAGGTCGCTCTGTGGCCGAGTTTATGGGTTAGGTCGGGAGGCATTTGTGGTGGTGTAGGCGGTTGGTGAAGGTGCGGAGGATGATTAGTGGGAGGTGGCGATGCTCAGGGATCGGTTGGCGAGGCGGATGGAGGCATGGAGCGGCGGGGATGCCTCACCGGAGGTCTGGTCGAAGGTGGAGATGGACAGTGGATGTTGATGAGTATAAACAACAAATTAACAAGGGGGAAATAAAGGAGAGAGTAAGAGGAAGAGTTTTTACCTAGCTAAGCGGATGAAAGGGAGGAGATGGCAATCGGCACGTTTTTGCCATCGCCGGAGACGAAGGTGCCAGAGGATGGGGCGGCGACGAGGAGAAGGGGTCGGAGAGTGCCAGTTGGTACAGCCTGGCGTGGAGGAAAATGATGGAGCTGGATCTCCCACTTGTATGGTGGCAGAGTGACGAGAAGAGGGAGGAAGAGTCACCGGACGCGTCGGGCTATTGGTCGGAGTGAGGAGGGGACGAATTTGGGGGAGTTCTCTAGCCAAATCGAGCTTGTCTGAAACGGCAGCCCTTGCCACTCCTTAAATAGTGTTGGCGAGGAGGGAAGCACGAGAAGGAGGTATGGGCAAGCCGTCGGAGATATGGCTGGAAAAGAGACCCATGCCTCTCGTGCGTTCGCACGAGAGGTATCGGTGTTGGCAGGGTATGGGAGGGGGTCCATGGAAAAGAAGACAACGTAGGGGACCCTCCTTTCATTTCTAGGACCGGTCCCCACACCCTGCGCGGCGCAATCCTCCGCATAAAGTCACCGGAGGCATGGGTCACTGTTACGGTTGGCAGAGGGACCATTTTTCAAAGAATGAAGGGAAAGTTGAGGGGTTAAGTGCAAGTGTTCAAAAAGTTAAGGGTCAAAAAGTAATTCTTGAGGACCAATTTGTAAAGTAGGTCAAAATGGCCTTCCATTAGGTCCAAATTTTGGTACAAACCTAATTTGGACCTAAGGAATCCAATGGTGAAGTTTGATTTTAGGTTTGACTACGTTTGACCTATCAATTTGCATAAAAATCCAGATTAGGTCAAAAATTGGGATGGTTCTCAATCTAGGTTAAGATAGGTTCCAATGGCCAAATTGAAATTTCTAAACCCTAGGGGATAATTTTTTATGAATTTTAGAGGATTTAATTGATTTTTATCTTACCTGGAACTTCGTGAATTAAGGCAGGTTTGTTTTAGGGTTACAGAATGTCATTTAATTCTTAGAAGTCGCTGTAACCCTTTTCAAATCAAATCATCCCACTTTCTTTCTTATTAGGCCCACTTGACCTGTGTCTAGGCCCTTAAAAATTCTGTTTATGTACTGCATTGGTAAAATTGCCGTTTTACCCCTTGTGAATTGTTTGTACTTAAATTTACAATTCTCTGATGTAGGCTTTCCCTTAGGTTTGGTAGGAGCTTTTTGTACACTTATTTAGGTCAAAATATGCTAGTTAGGGTTCATAATGAGGTTCTCATCAATAACAAAAATGAATCGATTTGAATCTCACTCTTATTTTTTTTTATAGAACCTAAACCTCGAGAAACTCTTATCATACCAAACCAAACCTACGTAGGTTCGCTTAGGTTTGATTCGTTTACACCTGTATCTCTCGGTGGCTCCCTCTCCCTTTTCGACATCCTTCTCCAATTGCTGCTGCTACCTCCTCCTCTAGTAAACCCCCTCCTCCATAATAGTTCAAAAAAGAAAAGTTTGTGATTTTTATTCTTCTTTAATTGAGAGTTATCATTTGTAATTTCATATATTGTTAGTAGAATTTAACGCTTACAAATTAGTTAATAGCTTTTGTCTTATAATTCATTTTGTATAATTGTTAGTGGAATTCCTAAATGAATCATAAATGAACCCAACCTAAACAAGGTACGTTCGCTCGAGTTTGATTTGAATTTAATTCGCAAAATAAACGAATCGAACTTGAACGAAGGTTTAGATTCATTTAGATAAATGAACTAAACCTAAACAAGATAGGTTCTCTCGAATTCAACTCATTTATCCCCCTAGTGGGAAGAGGGTGGCGGCTCAATGTGTTGGCATCGATCGAGTGGTGTGGTGAGAGGGTTAAGGGCAGTGCAAGAGGAAGGGTTCACAAGGGGAAGATGAGATTGAGTGGGGTAGCGAGGAGAGTTAACGCTAGGGATAAGAAGAAGATGGGTCGCGGGTGGGGTGGGTGCCAATGTTGGTGGGTATGGTAGCAGGGAATCCAATGGTAACCCCTCCCCAGCACTGTACCGTCCCTTTCTTTCTTTGTTTTTTTTTTGTTTGAAACAAACAACCTTGACAGTGCACCTGCTGGGATCTATGCCCTTCTTTTTGATAAGGGGGCGTGGATTATAGAGTTTGTTTTAGCGTGGTTAAAATATTTCTCTAACCTCAATCGCACTATTTAGATACTCGAAAAGTCGTGCATCACAATTTTTGGAACTTTATGATGCTAAGGTCACATACACATCGTCGCCAACATGACGGAAGGTTCCAAAATTGGCTAGATATTCTCGTAAAGGATATGTCAAAATGTATTAAAACATATCATGTCATGCATTTTCCAATGTGCTAACTTGGCACATTAGTTTGTACTAGTGTAAAGTAACTCTAAGTGATTTTGCACTGGTGCAAAATTGCATTAGAATGAGTTTACATTGATGTAAGTGATTCATGGTGATTTTGCACTAATATAAAATAGTCATGGAGTGATTTTGTACTGGTGCAAAGTGATTTTAGATGATTTTGAACTAGTGTAAAGTGATTTTAGATGATTTTGCACCGATATAAAATAATTGGTGGTGATTTTGAATCAATGCATTACGTCATCATGTAACAAAATGTCAACTTTTACATTTTTGTTACCCGCTATTATTTCTATTGGGTGGTGATGAGCCTCGAATGACTACCAAAAGATTTGTAAAGGTTGGAAGTGCTACTTAGCCATTGACATCCGTCGCTTTGAAGGGAAAGATTGAGCGTTCCAAGCAATGGGAAAGCTTGACTCGACAATCACCAAGCAAACACAAAGGAAATCAGGGATTTGGTGACCCAATTCCACCACATGGGGTGTACATATGGGGGGTGAATGGTTCTCTCAACTATACACTATAACTTATGAGATTACAGGATTTTCTCTCTTGCCCCAAGCTTACGTGAGAGCTCACTCGAAGGCCTCTCTTCACTATTTATAGTGTGGGGGAAGCTTGACTAGCAAGATCTTTCCTGTGATCTTTGCTACATCACTTATTGGGGCACCTACCCATTGTCAGGTCATAGGCCTCCCTACACCACTGGCAGTGATCGACGCTGGCTCCCTAGGCCGGTTCGTCCTCTGGACCCACTTGTATTCGGGCCTTGCTGGGTGTAGGCAGGTCGGATCCCCGAATCTGCTTGTACCCTAGTCTTTCTGGGTGGAACACTTCCTGTCGGGATTTTCTCGGAGTTTGAGTCTGAGGGCATCTTTTGCCCCACATTATATGTCCCTTACTCTCTGGCTAATGGATGCTTGCTGAGAGAGTAATTGTAGTGGTGAAAACTCTGCGATAGGTGATGCCCCCAAATGATGCTCCGATTGTTTCTTTAAGCAGGGGAGCATTTGTTATGGAGAGGAATTTGCCCCGAGCTTGCGTTCACCTGTTATGTAGCTTGACCTTGAGAGGTGGCATCGAGAGCCTTCGCCTAATGTACTGCCACCCTTTAGAGGAGGCTGAAGGCATATTTGCCTATATTTCCTCTGCCCTTAAGAGGCAAGCATATTGAGGGGACGTGATCGCAAGGGCCCAACTTCTTATTGGCCTCAAGAGGCGGCACCTCACCGAGGTTGAGTGTTGGGCATATGAGCTCGAGTTTGTGTTAGCCTTTAAGAGGCGATGTTCATTAAACCTGGGGTAAATGGGCTTTAGCTCATGCCATCCTTGGGAGGCAGCACTTGTTGAGCCTGGGGCGAATGCGTCTTGGCTCGTGGTGGCCTGAAAAGGCAGCATTTTGTGGAACCTGCACTTCAAGCGTATGAACCGAAGTTCGTGCCGGCCTTAAGAGGTGGCACTACGTCAACCTTGGGGCTAATGAACCCAAGCTCATGTCATCTTTGGGAGTCAATGTTAATTGAACCTGGGGCGAATGAGCTCTAGCTCACACCGACCTTAGGAGGCGGCATTAGTTGAGCCTGGGGCAAATGAGCCCTAGCTCGTATCGGCCTTAGGAGGCAGCACTTCGCCGAGCCTGGGGTAGATGAGCCCGAGCTCACGGTGGCCTTAGGAGGCAGCGTTTGTTGAGGCTGGGGCGAATGAGCCCTAACTAGTGTTGGCCTTAGGAGGTGATGTTAGTTAAGCCTTGGGTGAATGAGCCCTAGCTTGTGTCGGCCTTAGGAAGTGGCACTTAGTTGAGGTGGGCATCAATTTTTGTTGTCAGAGATCATGGCTTCAAACGTCATGCCCACTCAGAAAGGCAATTGACGCCTTTGCAGTGTCGGTCCGAGTGTCCAGTGTGTCAACACGTGGAGTCCTTTATCGACGATCTTATTAGTGTGGTCATGCTGCAGCGGAATTAGTGCCGTATCTCGGGGGATTTTATTCCTCGAGAACTCATAAATCACAAGAGGGGGTTGGAAAGACGTCATCGCCCTCGGGAGCCCGTGTGGTGGGGCTATAAATAGAGGCCCGTGGTAGGTCTCATTTCACGGCTATAAATAGAGGCCCGTGATTGGGTTTGTTAAGTGTTTGGCCTTAATTCCCATTGTGGAATTCGATGTCTAGGCTATGGGAAGCATCAAACAACCACAGTTGGGGGGTATCAAGGAACCGGTTGTGTGAGCTAAAGGTCGAACCTTTCCCTCAATCCCCTCATAATCAACCTGGCCAGATTAACTTTAGGAAAAGGGGTTTAAGTACTTGCAGATTTGATTGTTCTTTCCAAAGCCTCTAGCTCACCTACGTCTACACTGTAGGGGCTAGTTTGTTTGCTTGATTGTGCACACACAACTCTCTCTTCTGTTCTTCCCTCATCCCTCCACTTCTTCCAAATCATGGATTTCAATGCTTATCCTTCCTTCCCAAACTATCCCCAACATGATTTGTATTCTAACCCAAGTGGATTGTATCCACAGTTTACTTGAGACAGCCAGCCACCTAGTTGGGGATATAATCCAGGACCTGAGTATCTAGAGTACCCCTCTTATCCCAACTATCCTAATATTTCCCATCCCGACCATCCTCCTATTAGGATACATCAACCCACCTACTCAGGGGTACGATCCAAACCTTGGGGATTCTTATCTTAATTATGATTCTCCTCGTGATGTCTCCTCTTTTAGGTCCCACTCACCCATTAACCAATTTGATAGTACCTACATTTTAGGAGAACACCAAGACCCTTACCTTTCCTAGGACAATAACAATGATAGGTCATTTGAATTCAAGGATCTCTCCTACTTGACCTATGGATTGGAAGGGATTTTAGAAAAATGAAAATCAAATGATGACCATAAACCTGGGCAAACCAAATATGATCAACACCCACTTTGGACCCCTAATAAAGAATCCGACTGAGAGGACTTAGAACCTCAATTATTCTGGAGTAGGACTAAGCAGAAAATGGTGCCTCTTGAGGATTTGGACCCTGAAAATGATAGAATAGAGGACTCACCCAAAAACTTAAACCCCAATATGGACTTTGATACACATTCTCAACCATACCTTGATTTGAATGCTAAGTACAATAAAGAGGAAATCCAAGGGAAATCTAACGACACTCAGTCAATTCTTGATAGCCTTCAATTGGAGTTATATGGTTAGAACCAAGAATTAATTGAGAGGAAACAAGCCATGATTGATATGTTCCAACAACTGGATGAAGAGGGCCAAAGAACATTGTTGCATGCAACCCCTTTTACAAAATTCAAGAAGAAAGGCCCTGTTGTAATCGATTGGACTACACTTATTTGCCCAAAATTGGTTCAATCTACCATTGATACTGCCCCATTGTTGGACAAGTCATTAGAAAATATCATTGAGGATGCCTTAGAACATTACTTGGGGAGGGTTGAGGACAAAAATCAGGAGGAAATTGAGAATTTCGGGGTCGATGTCTTTAAATCCAAATCTAATCTTCCTAAGGAAAGTGATTTGGTAGATGAAACATCCAAAATTGAAGATGGGGAGTGAGATTACGATTCCGAAATAATTGATTTTGAATCATTTGAAACTCCCATCACAAGTTTAGAGGAGGGCCAAGGGAAAGAATTTGAGTTTGAGTTAGATGATGAAATTAGCCCTACCTCTATTGCAACCTCGAAAATTGAGTTTGATATAAAAGAGGTTGAAGATAATATTCTAGGGGTCAAGGAATTAAAGGGAATAAGCAGCGAAACCCTAGTTGAAGAAGGGGTGGATTTTTCTTTGGAGAGAGACCTCATGCTTGACTTTAGGGCCCATTGTGAAACTCTTGATTTTGTTACATGCCCTATTAGAATTGAAATCCCACAACCTGGATCCCCTGGGATTGATACAACTCTGAAGGATTACAATTTTAAAGCGACACAAGCTAATTACAAAGCCTATATCTTTAGTATTCGGCATTTTAGATTCGGGTTACACTTGTCGAAATCAACTTCCCTGCATGCCCAGAGATTAAGAGAGGAATAGACATGGGTATGCGTGATGCACCATTTGCAAAGTTCTCATCCCTTAGGGATGGGATTACATCACAACCTGGTTCGCATTTGCGAGCCAATGATTTTGAGCGCCCAGAATCATATCACATTCATTTTGTTGACTTAACTTGAGAAATTATCTGTTTCTTTTGGATAGGGTTCACCATATCAAGCTAAGATAATAAACTTAGCGCTTCCAGGTAGGCTACCTAGAGGATTTAAGCTGAACGGATTCACTGTTGAAATTCAGGTGATTTCTTTCCGTACTCCCTTGCATACATGTATTTTCTAATGAGGACATTATTCAACATAGGCGTGGGGGGTAGTAGTTCTCATTTTCTGAGTGCAAAATTGTCGGCTTGAATTGATTTTTATTTCTTAAAAGAAAAATTAGGAAAAGAAACCTTAGGCATTAGGAGCTTGCCAACTTTAGAAAATGATACGTTAAGGACTTGAACACTTGGACTCATCAGGTCTTCGGGCTTAATTAGCTCGGATGTCCACTAAAATGTGGGCTTGTTGTCATGTCCTCACCACCTTAAGTTATATTAACTTGGTTAATAAAGTGGGGTGATAAGTATATGACTTATTAGCCTGCCCTCTGATTTGGGGGGGCTTATAGTCCAAGCATTTACACACGTTTTGCGCTGACTCACTCCTTGATGGTTCTAACGGAAATTAGGTAGCTAATGAACCTTCTAGGGTGGTATATGTTAGTCACTCTGAAACGGATTTTAAAATCGTTGCATTGTAGTATAGATCAAATCAGTGCGAAAACATATAATATTTGTTACTCAAATGAAAGTCCGAAGTCGAACACAGGGAGCAAATAGGAATTCACATACTAATCTCAAATAATGTAAATGAGCACAAGAATTTAAACCACAAAATGACATTCAATAAATACTAATCTGTCACATTAGATATTCAATGAATTCTCATGCGTTTCGAGGCAATAAAAATGTAGAGAATCTAAAATAATGGTGATTTAAATCACCTATTATTCTCTAAGCATATATATCAAGCATTCAATCAATGTAAATATCTCAACAGTAATTCTAAAGTATCAAGCCTCAAATCAGTCGTCGGGTTTGATGACCAGACGACTTAACCATCAGATGCTACAGTACTTCTCTAGCACTGTTCTTCTTCTCCTTCCTTTTCTCTTCTCTTCTCTGCTTCTGCTTTTCTCCTTCTTCTTTAGCTTTTCTTCTTTAATTGTTCTCTTCTTCCTTTTCTCTGTCTGTTGCTCCTTCTTCTTTCTTCCTCTTCTGTGGTTGTGCCTTCTCTTTTCTTCCTTTCTTCTTACGCACAAGGGAGGCACTCAGATTTGGCTAAGTGTCACACAGGGCAAAACACTCCCCTTCCCCGTGCTCTCTTTCTTTCTCTCCTCTTAGGTTCTGCCCTCCCAGGGCCAATCAGGGTAATCGGGTATACGGATCGAGCATACCCGGGACCAGGCTCACTGAGGTGGGTGGTGAGCGAGGTGTGGAGAGGCTTAGGCGAGTAATCGGGGGCACCAGGCCTGCGTGTAGGTGCTGCGGGTGAGGCATGTGAGGGCGCGGGGACCTCACCCCGTGTGTGTCACTTGAGGCGAATAGCTAGAGGCATAAAATCAATTTATGCGCCTCCTTGTGGCTGCCCGCTTCCGAGGTGGGACTAAAGTCCCACCTCTCCTTCGTGTGCACTGCTGCAGATGCTTCTTTCTCAATTGGAGCGTGAGTGCGCCTTGGCAGCTTCAAATGGATGTCTGGGAGTCTTCGTGGGAGTAAATCGCACTGCCTGGGCGTGGTATTGGCGAAGAACAGGGCTAGAGGAGCTTGAATGCCGTCAGCAATGGAGGCGGCGATGGGCGAAGTGCGGCATTGACCTGAAACATGAAATAGGGCCTCACGACCACATTAGAATAGCTTGCAAGCTTCACCAAGGCTCGACGAATGTAATAGCAGTGGTTTTGTAGAGTTTGGTGCACGGAGGAGGTCGGTCGGTGATGGGATAGGTCGGCGAAGGTGGGTTTGTTTGGTGGGGTGTTTGGATGGGCAATAGGGTGGAATAGGATAGGGGTTTTGTAGGGTGTGAGCTAGGGGAGCTTGTGGACTAGTTGGCGAGGGGGCTGGTTTTGTGTAGCAAGCGAGAACCCTCGCCGAAGTGGTCATCGGAGATGGAGGAGATGAAGGCATTTGGTGTCGTCGATGGTTGGATTTGGAGAATAAAGAGTAGGAGATAGAGTAGAAGGAGAGAGAAGGGTGTTAACCTAATTGAAGGACGACAGGGATGAGGAATTGGCGCTGGCTTTGATTAGTCGGCGCTGGAGATGAAGGTGACTCTGGTGGGGGAGATGGCGGCGAAGAAAGAGGTTTGGACGCCTTCGCTTTGGCCAGTGAGAGGTGAAGGAAGATAAGGAAGAAGACGGGTCACTCGATTTGATCATCTGAGGGCTGGAACAACTGGGTCGAGGAGGCTCGCTAGAGCATAGGTCGGAGCTGGCTGTGGGAGAGGAACAAGAGGGTTTTGTGACCTTAAGCCAAACTCAAGAGCACGGCCGTGCCTTAGGAAATGTCGCTAGAGTAGGAATTCTCTAGGATACCCTAATCTCTCATGCATTTGCATGAGAGATTGGGAAAGTTTTAGGGCTCATGGATGGATTTAATGGGAAGACCCCTCAAGGAATTTCTCTTCCAATTTTGGAAGGGATTGATTGAGCAGAGAAAGAGTTCTCTTCAATCAAAGGTTGCCGGAGTTGTAGGAATTGGATTATGGCAGCAGGGACCTTTTTTTGAATAAGGAAAAGAAGTAGGGGGCTATTTGTAAGAGAATTCAAAAGTTAAGGGTCTGAATGAGATAAAAAGAGTTTGACTGAACCAAAATGCAAACTTGGTCAAGATGATCTCAGATTGGACCTAAATTTTGGCACAAACCTAATTTTGACCCATGGAATCTAATGGTGAAGTTAGATTTAGGTTTTGACCTTTCTTTACTAGGTAATTTATGCAAAAACCTAAATTAGGGTAAATGTCTATTTGAGACTCTATTTTGGGTCAAGACGAGTTCTAATGGTCAAATTGAATGTACCAAATCTTAGAGAATATTTTTATATGAATTTTAGAGGATTTAGGTGAATTTTATTTTAACCAAAATCTCATTTAATTAAGCAGGTCTATTTTTAGGATTTCAGAAGTCATTTAATTCTCAAAACATGCGAAAATCCTTTTCTGTCTGTTCTAATCCACTTGTTAGACTTTTAAGATAATTTGACCCTAAATTAATCCCTGGGAAAACCCATGGTGATTCTGCATTCAAGATATGATGGTAAAATTACAGTTTTAACTTTACTTTCTTATCTTTCCCTCAGAATGGATTTGCAGTGAATTATGGCTCTCTGGCAGTTATGTAGGAACTTTTATTCCTTGATAATGACTAAATTGAGCTAGCTATGGCTCATGATGGTGTTCCCATCAGTATAGCTAGCAAGTTATCGTAGGTAATAGCTCATTGGTCGATTGTCCCGAACCCAACCATAGGACCATTCTCTTTTACTATTGGCTTTAGGTAAATCTTAGATCAAGGAAGCTATCTACTTAAAAAAAAAGGTTGAAAAAAGAAAAAGGAAAAAAGAAAAAAAAAGAAATAAGTCGCACTTCGCCACATGAGTATGGCTGGCAAATTGTTGTGGGTTAGATGCTCCATTGGCCGTTTGTCCATATCCCAACTTATAAAATGCACAAAAAGTTGAAAACACTTAGGGATGAAATGGGAAAGTAGAATAATTTGGGGAGATATACACTGGATTCGCCCTTGTGTTGACTCCACAAAAATAAAAGTAGGGAGAGCTACCGGTTGGACAAATACACTTTTTGACAGCATTTTCTTTTACGAGTCACCTAGGGGCTTAGAAACTCGAAATCCATTTTAATTGCCGTTGAGTGAGTCTATTACAAATTTCACAACAAGATGCCTAGCACGTAGAGTTCTTTGCGAGTCTTTGGTGGGTTAGGTAGATGTTAAAATTTACCCCGAAACCTTTTACTCCAAAATAAAGAAAAAATAGAAAAGAGGAAAAGGAAAGAAAAAGAATTTGCTTCTATGTAGAATAAGGCAAGGACTCGAGTGGTTTGCATTTTAGCAGACATTTGGGCACTGTTGAGTCTCTGTGGATTAGGTTCTTAGAAGAAATTTCCTCCTGTTAACAATTAACTCGCACCTTAGTGATCGATTGTTGATTCTAGTTGTAATTATGTTGTATCGTGAAATCGAGGAGGTTTAAATATGTGTTCATTGTAATATACTCCTAAATCGCATAACAAAATATTTAAATTTATAAACTCAAATTCTAATTGAAGTTCGAAATCGTTTGCAGGGAGAAAATGTGGAATTCACACGTTAATCTTTATTCAAAGTAGATAAACACAATAAATTGAGTACAATAAAAGATATGCAATGAATACAACTTGTCTGATTAGTATTCAATGTAATCCAACGATCATGAGACAAGAAAAATAGAGAGAAAAAATAATGGTGATTTGAATCACTAATTATTCATCTTAATTAAGCAAATATCTCATACTCTAATTATTCAAATAACCCAACAGTACCTTTAATCAATTAATCAATGTTAACTTAGATACTTAAATAATCTAGCAATATTAGCATCAAAGATCAGACGTCGCCCATATGTATCAGATGCCTTAATAGATTAACAGAACACAAGCACAAGGCTCTCCCAAGAGCCTTCTCTTGTAAGCCTTCTTCAATCCTTCAAGTACAGGTTTTTCTCTCTTCAGAGGCTAAGTGTGAGGCTCTTCTTCAGCACAGGGTAAGGCAAAGGGTTGCATAGCAAAACCCTTCACCCTCTTCTCACAGAACTCTCTCGTCTTTCTTCTCTCTCAAATCTGAGGCTAATCGGGCATGTACGCAGGTTAACGGATCCGAGCAGGGGACCAGGCTCACCAGGCGTGAGGGTAAGCGAGGTGTGTAAGCGTGGGTGAGTGGGGACCCGACCCCTGGTGACTTGGGCAAACAACAGAAATAAAAAAATTAATTTATCTGCAATTGCGAGGTTGCCCATTAACTATGTGGGACTAAACGTCCCTGCCTTCTTCACGCAATTGCAACAGAGGGTGCTTCTCCAATTGGAGCAACTACTGGCGCTGGTTTCTTCAATTTTTGGTGCGGATGTATTCCTCATATGAAGCCGCAGCACTTGGGCATGGAATTATAGTCTATGGTGGTCGAAGCAAGGCGGACGACACCGAAGATGATGGTGGCGACGACGAGCGAACGACGAGCACCTTAAACAAAGAATAAGGCTTCACGGCCGCGTCAAAAAATCTTAGGAGGGTCGCCTGAGGACGACGAAGGCGATGGTAATGTCGTCATTGCGTTTGGGGGCGTGTTGGTGTCTAGTGAGGTCAGGGAAGAATTGCAGTGGGGGTCACATTTGGCAGGCAATTTGAATGGACAATCCCCTCAATTTCTTGAGGGGGTCTGTTCACGAAGGTGTGGTAGAGGTTGTGGAGGTGGTAGTGAGTTGTTTGGTGTCTTGTGGGGTGCGGGCGGCCTCGCAAGAGCTTGGCTGAAGTGGAAGAAGACGGAGGGTGAGTGCGAGTTGTTGGTCGAAATAGAAGGGGAATTAGATAGGGAGGTTTAGGAGAAGGAAAGGAAGAAGCTAAGTTAGCTAATGGACGAAGGGGGTTGAGGGGAGGTGCTGGCTGTGATTGGTCGGCGTCGGAGAAGAGAAGTCCTTCAGTGATGGATCGACAAGGAAGAAGAGGGTCGGAGAGATTTTTGCCAGTATTGCAAGAAGCGGAAGAAGGCAAGGAAGACTGATGAGAACCTCATCATGAACCCTAACTAGCACAATCTAACCCAGATATGTAAGAAAAAGCTCCTACATAACCCAAAGAAAGGCTTAACTCAGAGAATTCTGAGTTTAAGAAGAAATAAATCATTAGGGGTAAAATTGTAATTTCACCAACGCAGTTTGCAAACAGGGTAATTAAGGATCCAAACACAGGTCAAACAAGCCTAATAAGAAGGAAAGTGGGATGGTTGGATCTAAAAAGGGTTATAGCAACTTTAGGAAATTAAATGACATTCTGTAAGCCTAAAACAAATCTGCTTCTATTCACGAGGTTCGAGGTAGGATAAAAATCAACTAAACCCTCTAAAATTCATAGAAAAATAATCTCTAGGGTTTAGAACCTTCAATTTGACCTTAGAAACCCATTTTGACCTACAAAGAGAACCTTGCCCAATTAATGACTTAATCTGGGTTTTTACGTAAATTAGCCGGACAAACGTGGTCCAACCTAGAAATAAAATTCACCATTAAAATCCTTAGGTTCAAATTAGTCTTGTAAAAACTTGAGCCTAAGAGGAGACCTCCTTGACCGACTTTACAATTTGGTCCTCTTCATTTACTTTTTGACCCTTATCTTTCGAAACCCTTTCGTTTTGACCCCCAACTTTTTCATCGTTCTTTGCAGAACGGTCCCTCCTGCAAAACTCTGCACAACACCATGCTCCGGTGACTTCGCGCGGAGCATGGTGCTGTGCAAAGAGGGGTGATCGCCCTGCAAAGCAGACGCGGGGTTCCTTGCGACGTCCTCTGTCGCAGGGACCTGGCCATGCTCTCTGTCGGCCCCCATACCTTCCGTGTGAACGCGCGGAAGGTATGGGCCCCCTCTCCGGCCACGTTCTGGCGAGGCTGGCATGTCGCCAGCCCGCGCCTCCCTCTGCGCCAGCCCCTTTTTAAGGATCGGCACCCCCTGCCGGTTCCTCTAAGCTCTCTTTGACGGAGAAGAACCCCCCACTTCATCTCCTCCTCCTCTGTAAGACGACCCGCAGCTTTCGGCGACCTCCTCCTCTTCCTCCTCGTCGCTTTGCCGCCTTACCTGCAGCAGGGTTCTCCTAGCCCTCTCGTCTGTGCCGTGTTGCACCCGCTGGCACCCTCCGCCTGCTTCCTCGTCGCCGCACTCCTCCTCCAGGGTCCTTTCTTCCCCAGCTCCGACAGGTACGAGCCGGTGGCTCCGCCCTCTCCCTTTGTCCAAAACCTAGGTAATTAGCTTCCTCTCCTCCTCCCTTACATTTTCCCTCTCTCAATTTGTCTTTTCGCCTCACCGCACACGACTTCCACCCCCGCCTGCTCCGTCTTCGACCACCCTCTCCGGCGAGCTCATCCCACCTCCATAGACCTTCTCACCCCTCGCCGACTACCCTAAAAGCTTCCCCTCACTCCACTCAACAAATCCCCCCTTCCCATCCACTGCCAAACGCCACCCGACGACCCCCCGAACAGACCCATCTCTCCGGCCACAGTCCGACCTAGGGCTACCACCATACGCCGCCTCACGCCTCGCCACCACCTGCACTGCCTTCGCCACACTCCGGCGAAGCTCCCTGCATCCTCTGATTGGGCCGAGAGGCCGTATTCTTGTTTTCAGGTCGACGACCCTTCACCGCCATTATCGAGCTTCTGGAGCTCCTTCACCTGCAGCTGTAGGTGCCCTCTCGCCCAGGCTCATGCCCCAGGACACGCGGCTTGCCTTCGCGAAGCATCCCAGGCCTGCAGCTGGGTCGAAGGCCTCGCGTGCTGCTGCGATTGCCTGCAGCTTCCTCAGCTGCAGGCGCCAATTTGGGTGGGACATTTAGTCCCACCTCGGCAGTTCTGGAAGGGCCACAGCCAAATAAATGGAAAAAGTGTTGTAGGCTTACCGCCTTCGAACACAGGGGTCAGGTCCCTCACGCATGCCGCGCGCCACGCGCTCGCCCTCGCCCGCACTCATGCCTCGCGGGTCTGGGCCGGATCTGATTACCCTAACCCGTGCACTCCTTGCCCACCACCCCACGTCGGTGGGCCTGGTCTCAGGTGCGATACCCGTACCCGAATACCTGGCTCTGGGAGAGCGATCCTATGAGAGAAATCTGAGAGAGAGAGACGTGGGGAAGGGTAGAGGTAGGTTTGGCTTTCTAATCCTTGTGTGAGCGTGCAGGAACAGAGAGAAGAAGAAGGAAGGAAAGAAGAGGAAGAAAGGCGGTCGAAGCCTTAGCTGCTCAGGGTAGAGAGGAAGAAGAAGAAGCAAGAGAGAAGAAACAGAAGAAGAGAAGCACTGTAGCAAACCTACAGTTAAGTCGTCTGACCGCTGCATCAGACGACGGTTGAGCAGCGGCCAGAGGAGATAAAGTAAGAGAAGAAAGAAGAAGAAGGCCGAAGAAAAAGAAGAAGTCAGAAGAAGAAGAAGATTGTCACAGCCACAGAAGAAGAGAAGAAAAAGAAAGAAAGAGAAGAACAAAGAAAGAACAGAAGAAGAAGAAGAACTCTGCAGAAGGAAAGAAGAGACATAACCGTGAGCAGAGAAGAAGAAGAAGAAAAGAAGAGCAGCTGAAAGAAGGAGAAGGAAAAGGAGAAGAGAAGAAGAAGAAGCCAAGACAAGCTCCCTCTCTCTCTTTCTCTCTCTTACTCCCTTATTTTTGTAATCTAATAGAGAACCTTTATATTTATAGAATTTCAGTAGCTCCCTGAGTTCGACCTCGGGAAAACCATTTCCGAATAAAAAAATTTGTAATTATAATATGGTAGCTGTCTTATTACTACAACGACTGTAACTTGACATATAACAAACACAAACAAGCTAACTGGACAGCTAGCCAGACCATTGTCAAAGACAATCCTGCTACCTATGGTATGTGGCAGCAGGCGAGGAAGTTGAGGAAGAAGACATCGTTGGAGCTGGTCGGAGGAGGCCAGAGGGAGGGATTTAAGGGAGGAAATGCGACCAAACCAAGCTAAGGATCAAGGCTTTGCAACAGGAAAGCTTTTATAGAGTTTAGGGCAAGCTTTGGACAAGGAAACAAGTCTAAATTAGCTTGTGCTTGAAGCACAAGAGACCTATGACTTTCGTGCATTTGCACGACCCAATCCGTGCGATTCAAGAGCCAAGGTATGTCCCAATTTCTTTTTTATAGTGTGAACATTAATCCCACCATTTGATAACGATTTAAGTGGGATTAGGTGCAGTCAATTCGGATCCTATTTTTGTAACTATAAATAGAAAAGGAAGCCCATGCAAGAACCTTCTCATACCGTCCGAGACAAAGAAAAATCCTGAGAGATTGTAAAAGGACCCATGTCCAATCTATGTGTCATTGAATGACACTCAATTTAGCGATTATGAAGGGAATTTTCATACATATGCCATATAAACTTACTTGATGCCATAAGAAAATTTACACTTACATTAAGACCATGAATGCCAATTTTTATGTTAATTAACAAATTCATTCATGATTTCAAATTTGCATTGATACGGTGGTTAACACGATTTAGGCTTTGTTGTGATTGACTAAGGGATTGAGATGAAAATTAATATTTATATAAATGAAGTTAACTTTTATTATGATATTTATGTAAATTTTGATTTATTTATAACATTTAAGTGATTTTGAAATGTAAAATTTTCATTATAAATTTACCTCGCAAGAGATGGGACAGCATCCTATGAAAATTCTCTGAAAGCACCCATCTCTCCTCTCGTACTTTCTTTCTCATTCTCTTCTCTCAGAATTTCTTATTAAAAATCACCATAAAACTGCCTAGACACATTGATTAATACAGCTTTTGGCGACACATCAACTTCGTCCAACTTCGATTAACAAAAAGCACATCCTAAACAAATTATCTTGTAAAATCAACACCCACAAATAAAGTTTCAAATAAAGTAAGAATGCTAATGAACTCCCGCAACGACACTCATAAACTCCTCATCCAACTCTAGATCCCTCATGTAATCAGGCAATAGACACACCTCCAGGTCAATACTCCCTTCTCCCTCCCTCCCAGGATAAGCCCACACCTTCCCGTCGAACTTGTTCGATGACCCACTCCGTATAGCCACTGCCTTTCCCCAACCGAACTCACATCCATACATATCGAACCGTGGGGAGCTCCCCCATCATGACACTATAGGTGTCGAACATACTCAACTTATACATCATGGGATACTCAACTTATACACCATGGGATTCTCCAACCATGACCCGAGTGCACCACGTACAGCCTTGTCATCGTGAGAAGCCACCGCTTGGTTCAACAGCATTGCTGCCCACCCAAGGTCGTGCGCGAGTAGCTCCCCTGAGGTCTTTGTCGTCTTCAATACATAAATCGAGTTCCCAAAATAGTCAGGAGAGAGACGCGGCTGAAGTCGCGACCTGTTCTCAACCGCAAGGCGACAACTGGTCTGTTGGTGCTTCGGGAAGCGACGAGCTCTCGTGATCGCTCTCCATAGGTGCTTGGAAGGAGGAGATCTTGTTCTCTGTGTTGCACTCCCCATTGGCTCGTGCTTTCAATGCTGCCATTGTTGGCCCCGAGAAGTGGAACATTCTTTCTCGAAGTACGGGAGGAGCGAGACTGCAACACCCAAAGGAAAAAACAGAAGCACATGTTGAAAAAAAATGAGATGAAAATATAAGATTCGAGAGTATTTGTTCAATCTTAGTTATCGCCCATGTTAGGATTTGAAGTGAAAGATATATATTTTTTAAAGGAAATAATTTTATTGAAAAAGAAACTATCCGATACAAAAGGATGCATATCAGTGGAGAAGAAGGGGAAGAAAAAAGTCTTTCACCCTTAAGACGGGGTGCTTACGTTTCCTAGAAACGGTGGGAGGCTAAAATTTAGAAAATAACCGATAAAAAAAGAAAGAAAAAAAAAACCCTGAAATTGGATAACCTTACGGATTGAAAGAGATCCACGCTCGTAAATACTATAAGTCAACGAGAAAAATCTTGTAGAATACGTTAACGAGAAAGTCAAGATAAAACGACGGAAAGGTCGAATTCGATAGTTAACGCATGTCAGAATTTCAACGGTAAAAAACTTAAAATCACATGTGATCCCAATAAAATTTAAATTATATAATAAAAAAAAAATGGAACAATCTGTCTAACAAGTATCCACGACTACACACGTCCTGCACGTAAATCGAGACAAACAACACCACGCAACAACCACGTTAACGCTGATCGGCCGTTCACCGTCGTCGCATTCACTGCCGCATAGACGGATCGCCACGAAGCACCGCCGCGCGTCGTCGCACTCGCCGCCGCGTGCACGGACAGACCGCCACTAAGGAATGCATCTCCGACAGGACCGAAGAATGGAGAGCCTCGACGGAGAAGCACCCTCAGGTCGCGTCGGCCGAGGCGGATCACCGGCCCCTGCTGCTGCCGACTTCTCACCTGCGCCCGGCCGCTACACGCTGTGGCAGCCAAGGAGGGGCTCCGATCAGCCCCAAACGATCAATCGGAGCCCCATACTGTAGCAAAGGGGTTTTTCGCGAGGAGAGCAGGGGGTTAAGGTGTAAGATACTGCATCTCCCGAAAACAATAGTCATCGTAACTCTAGAAATGTATGATACACTTATAAGCGTAGAGAATTACTAATTAACTACTCAAACTTTGTTGATTTGGATCCATAAAAGATATCGTAAGGCTCAGCTTTTGTAGGTTAGCCTGAATTCTATGTTCGATCCCTCGTAGAACCTCCATGAAAAAAAGGTGGCCGATGAATTACGAGGAGATCTCAGATGGTACCGTTCTACAAATTCATCTGGGCGACGGAATGGCATCTGGATGGGGACTGTCGTTCCATCAGGGAACCAACGGTCGTGCACCGGAGGGCGGGAGATGCAGCCACTGCAGCAGATCTCGGCCCACGTGTTGAAGAAATGCCAGAAGGCGATCCCGTCGCCGACGGCGTGGTTGAAGGAGCACCCAAGGAAGATGCCATCCACGAGCCGCGTCACCTGGATTGCCAGCAGGGGGATGACATGGCCGTTGTGGCTGATGGCGCCATTGTAGGGGAAGAGTAGGCTGACGAGGCCGGAGAGAAGGTGGCCATCGTGGGGGCCCACGACGTCGGAGACGGTTACCCCATCGGCAACTGCGTAAGAGAACTCGGCGCCTTGTAGGCTGCAGTCGATATAAGTGATGGAGCCATCGACGGTGGCAGTCGTGGCAAACCGACCAGAGAGAGGGTAGAAGTGGAGGAGGGTGAGGGAGAGGGAGGACTGGAGGGATGTGAGGATACGGTGCATGAAGGCGTCGTCAAGGGAGGGGAGGGAGAAGAGGTGGCCCTTCTGGATGTAGTTGAAGTTGAACATGGTGAGATCCCACGGAGTCAACTCCACGCGGCGAGAAAGGGGTGGGGATTGGGATGGAGGTGTGACGGTGGAGGTGGAGATGTGGCGGATTGGGTTGCGGAGGGGAGACTTTTCTGCCATACCCATGTCTATCAGCTGCTACAGTGAAGAAGGTTTACGGTGGAGCTCCGGTGGTGGTGCTCAAGTAATTATCGCACGCAGAAAATCTCACTAAAAATCTCACCAAACGGAGGTGAGTTGGATGGTGGACATGACAGAGATTTGTCAGGTATCGGATGCCACGACCCACGTCTTGGAGTGGGCAGGGGTTACGTCTTGAATTTATTTTGCGAGATCTGACACTACAGTAAATAGGGTTCTATCTATATACGTATATAAAGAAAAATAGCCTCTTCCGTAGTTGAAATCTACGCCTCCCCTGTAAGAAAAGAGGGCTATAAATCTCTAAAAGAGCAGGTGCTGCCAAAAGGAGGCGTTGTTTGGAAGCTATGGTTTGTATGGGCGGTGTGGAAAAGGATATGTGATTCGGCATGGGGAAATCATATATAAAAGGCAGCGATCATCTTTACGGTTGGCGGTGAGTTGACTTTCAACGGAGAAGGGTAGAGGAAGATCAAAGTTGCAGTGGAGATTGATGGCAGAGAGAACAGCGGCAGCCATCCCCGTGCCGTTGCAGCCAAGAGAGGAGGGCGCACCAGCACGCTTCAATTTCCTTTGCTTCGTTACAATTCCCTTGCTATTGTTCTCGAGGGCTGGTTTGATTGGAAGATAAAAATAGATGTAAAAAGAGAAAGAAGAATTAGAAATTTTTATTATGTCTAAGTATTTGATTTTATTTATTGTTACATCGAAGAATTATGAGTATTTATTTTATTTGAATTATTTGATAAGAGTAATAAATGAATTTTATGTGGTGAAGTTGAGAGAGGGAGATGAAAGAGGTGGAATAAATAAATTTCGTCGAAGAGATGAAAATCATTTATTCCAAAATCCATCTATCAATTTTAAAATCCAGTCAAACACAAGATTCGACTTTAATTTTTCTTTTATTCCACCAACAAATCAACAAATGCTACTAAATATAATATTCACCCCTAATTCTTCCTTCACTCCGCTAATCAAATGGGACGAAAATGATCTGGGTGGTTGTTAAGACCCGTTCTGTCCTGAGTCTTTTAAAATATCTGGACTGTCAGTCAGACGTCTGGACTGTCAGTCAGACGTCTGGTAAGACGTTTGGATACCTTCCCAGATTTCTGGAAATCAAAATTTTTGGGTATAAGCTCGCGTCTACGGGTGCTGCGTGCAAATAGTACCCTCTCGTTTTCCTTCCCTTCTCTCTCTCCCCACCTCCAGCAAACCCTAACCCACCACATTATAAAACCTCTTCCTCCTCTCTCGTTCTCCCCACACCAGCCACCTTCCTCTCTTCTTATCCACTCCAGCAGGAGAGCCAGCGAGAGCAAGTGAGCGCGAAAGCGGCAACGAGGAGGAGCGGCGTGAGGAGAAGAGGAGTTGTGGTCGCGAGCTCGTGTGAGAACTCATCGGAGGGTGCACCGCTGGAGTGGTACATGCGGGAGGAGGAGGAGTGCGTCGGGGAGGTCATCCCCAACCCCGCTGCAGCCGGAGTTGTAGGCGAGGAGGAGAGTCGCGACCGCGTGCAGCGGGAGTGAGCAAGAGCAAGTTCTGGTTTTGGGTTTTTCTAGAATCAGACGTTTGGAGTCACGTCTAGACGACGGAGCGTACGTATGGAGGTGGTTCCAGACGTCTAAGGAAAAAGCTTCGCGAAGGTACATTCCCTTTGCGGATACGGCCATGCAGGCTGCTTCGCAGGAACACTTTGCGTACCTATCTTGAGGAGATTTTGTGGTGGCGTCCAGGATTTACTTCGGGAAGGCACAGGCCACGCCCTCCCACACATTTCAGATGTCTGGGCAGCTTACCAGATGGCTGGAAGCACTTCCAAAGGTCCGAAGAGGAGGTCGGACGACTGGAGCTGGGTCCAGACAGTCCAGAAGAATTCCTAGACATCTGGGGTGGACATAAAGCTTGAGGTGCGTTTCTGGACACTTTTAAGATGTTTAGAAGTTGTTCCAGACGTCTGATTTGAGTCAGTAGCTTTGTTTTTGACTCGTTTAGGGTCCGTTTGGGATCCGTTTTATGCAAATAAGATACTGTTGTTTCCCTTATGAATTCCTCTACTTGTTAGAAGGCTTTCTATACCGTTCTGAATGTTCCTTGTTATAGGATTTCGTCCCGTTGCGAGTTCGGGGCTTGCTGAGGCACGTGAATCTGCTGTTCGAGCCCCCAATACTCCTTGGTTGACTAGTAGAGTGGCTTCCCCTAATTTAAATACAAACCTAAATGTATGTGTAGAATGAATGATTAGAAACTAGGACATGGCGTGAATTTTAGGACGAGAAGCACTTGAAATGTATGTATGTTTGAATTGCAGTTTTGAATAAGTAGATAGAAACAACTGCCTGTTAATGAACAAGAGCTGCCTATGAAATATGGATTAACTGTGTTAGTAAAATAGTTGCATGTAACCTTACCTATTGTATAAGTTTAAAGGTATAACACGAGCTGCATGTGTATAATCTGAGAATGGTAATGCGAATGTTAGAAATACGAGCTGCATGTGTATAACCTGAGAATGGAAATGTGAATGGTAGAAATACGACCTGCATGTATAGAACTGAGAATGGAAATGTGAATGATGAAACCCGGTACGGAATGGCATGAGAAACATGAGTATGAAACCTGCGGGGAAATGAGGAGTAGAGCTCCTGGAAATATATGGAATGGATCTGGAAATGTGACGGGAATATGCTAGCCCTTGAGTACGTGATACCAAGGGGAGCGCATGTTCCCAATTAGTGTAGAGGGGTGCTTGCCGCCTTCGGGTTGAGACCCGGGATGGGTTTGGCCACTTTGCACCAACTTTGTGGCCCTCACATATATTGTACTGGGGAGAGCTACTAGTGTAGGGAGAGAGTTAGCCACCCCACGGGGCCTGGGGTTCAGCTAGCCACCCTACACCAACTTGCCAGGCCCACTGGGCAAACCAGGGTAGTCAGACGAGGGTGCGTGGACTGTAAATGGGTGAGACCCCTGTTTGGTTCTTAAGGGCTAGACCCCTGTTACTGAGAGGGGTAGGCCCTACACTGTTCCATGCTGTACTTGGGCGTACCCGCTAATGGAAACGATTGACCGCGTGCCAGTGAGGGGTAGCTACCCATGCGCTTATCGCGCCGTAGTCACCGTTACATCTGTCAGTGACCTGGGCCGAGTTCAGGTTCAGGTGTTGAGCAGCACGAGTCTACAGCTGCAGAGGGTGCTGGGCCGAGTAGAGTTCAGTAACAGTAGCTTCTTTTTGTAGTACCTTTTGTAGTAGTGAGTTCAAACTCCTGTACTTTACGTTCTATACCTTCACCTTTCTGCACCTTTATATTCCTGTAAGTTGTTATTGTTCTACTGTTGTGGTGGTGACATGTACTGTAGTAGTTTTTACTTTCTTTACTGCTGTACTCTTTTACTGTTAGTTGCATAGCATAGTGAATGTGATTTACTTTCCTTCTTTTTGGTTATTTCTCGTTTGACGACTAGATCTTGGGATCAGTCGAGGCATTTCAATCTCGTGTCCTACAGAAATTCGGGAACCGAATCGTAACAGTGGTCGTCCAAGAGGAGCACTTTCATTCCCAGATTTCTTTGCGATACCAGAGTGGATCCGATGCATTGTTGCATTCGTTTGAAAGGGGGCATGAGGAATGACAAATAACTTATGGGTTATTCAAGGTTAGGAGTTTGTTTCTTGCAAAAATATTTAACACACTCGTGAATCTCACCCAACCAAGATCTCAAAGGCGAAATCTTCGGTGGGATTAAGGTTATAGATAGCACTACTATCTTTTTTGGATAGCTTCAAGAGTGATAGTTGATCCATGTAAGGAGCCACATTCATTTCCACACCTTTAAATCTCTTTCATCTATTTCCCAGAACTGTGCATGTCATCCCCTGCAACTTCAATCTCGAGGTGATTGCAGTTGGGGCTAGCTGGCCTTCAGTACCTCCAAGGATGCCTGGAATGGTGTTTACAAAATTAGTAGATGACTGAGTTTAAGAGTCACTTATTATTTTTAAGGGATTAGTTTCTATCAAAAATTTCGATAGAGTTTTCTTTATTTTTTAAGATTTTTCAGATTCCTGTACCTATTGAAAAGATTATACAAAAATATATGGCATATACAATGGCAGACACACCCTACACTGTATATGTAAGGGGATAAGTTGGAAAATATAAAAGTTGACATAAAAAGTGACGTAGATGATTGTGAATGTAGTCTTTACTTGATATATATCCTTTTTATGTAAACAAAATACTCACACGTGGTGGACCTCCGTTAAAATCAACAACAAATCACTTTTATGTGTGCAAAATACTCAAATTACATTCGAAACCACTTTACATCGATGCAAAATCACTTTACAACGATGCAAAACCACTTTACTGTGGTGAATCCCTAAACACCAAAGACTAAACCCTAAACACTAAGATGTAAAATCACTTCTCATACGCGAAGCTACTTTCCATAAACATAAACCGTAAAACTTAAATCCTAAATCCTAAACGCATAAGTCAAAATTACTTTAGATCGATATAAAATCACCAGATCACCTTTTGAATAATTTTGCATCGATGTAAAATTAGATTGTACAAGTGCAAAAATACCTTAAAATAAGTTATCACTAGTACAGAATCATTTTTTATAGATGCAAAATCACTTACAATAATTTATCATCGATACGAAGTTATTTACCACTTATACACTTTAATTCAAAATGATGTGATAATTTTTTTCATATGATGAAATCTACTGCATAATAAACTTTATATTCTTTTATTTTTTTACATTAAACATCAATTATTAAGTGAAACCTATATTCACACTACTCTACACCATTTTTCATCAACTTTTATATTTCTTGACATTTTAACTATATATATAAAGTAATATAAACATCCATCACATCCAGGCACACCCTACTTACTATTACCACAAATATATATATATATATATATATATATATATATATATATATATATATATATATATATATATATATATATATAATGCGGACACAACTCACTTTACGGTACATCTACAGGCGACCCTTTATTATTTCACAAGTTTATATCAAAAGGGACGATGAGAAGTGCACCAACGTAAACAAGTAAAATAAATACGTACATCTATTTACATAGCCCTCATATTATTAGGCACCCAGCAAAAGGATATTATCTACTACAGACCCTTTAAGCCCCTATCATTTCATTACCCCTAAGTTTGCTAGGGTGAAAAATAGTTCGGTTATGTCATGGAAGAGCACCTCAAGACATGTGCAGAGGCTCGCGAAGCAGACCTCAAGGGACAGGATTTCTCTAATGTAAACCATCTGTTGCAGGAGACCCTGGTGAGTGTAACGTGAAGGAGCAGCTGGTGCACTCGCGATGCAGCTCCTACATGCAGGGACGTGGCATGTAATGGGTGGGGTAGTGCTACCTTTTGTCATGAAAAGTAGGGGGAAAGTAGAGCACACTACTAGAAAAATGGGATATCCCGTAGGTTATGTGCCGTCAATTTTATAGAACGATGGGAAAAATATTTTTACCATCCCTTATTTAAATAAACAACAGTGAATGCCTGTACTCCCCCTTACAACAATTGGAAAAAAGCAATGGATGCACAGTTGTCATTAATATTTACTATTAGTTACTTAAGCAATGGGAAATATATATTGGTCGTCGGTTAGTGCAATAAGCGATGGGGAAAAGTCGATCAAAATTAGTGACAAAATTTGAGCATGATAAGGGATTTAATTTAGACTTATACCGTCAGTTAGTCTAATAAACGACGATGAAAAGTAGGTTAAAATTAGCAACTAAAATTTGAGCGCAATGAGGGATTTAATTTATCCTTTTACCGTCGGTGTCTGATAGAACCGACGAGAAATATCAGTTCATCATCCTCGCGTGTAAAGTCCCTCTCCTCCCCACACACCTCACAAAATCCTCGTCACCTCGCCACTCCTCTCTTGATCCTCCTCATCTATGCCCTCCCCTGCCTCCATCGTCTGCGCCTCCTCTCCTTATTTTGCATCAGTCGTCGGTGAACCTCCTCCTCCTTAGGTATCTCCTCGTCGCCCCCCTCCTCCTCCAACCCACACTGCAGTCCCCCTCCTCCTCCTTGACGGCCCCTACCCTCCCTCCTCCGCTTGCTGTCCCCCTTCTCTTCCTCCTCCTCCTGCTATTGCCCCTTCCCTTCTTCCTCCCCCCAACTATCATTCCCCTCCTCCTCATCCTCCTCCACTACCCCTGCCCATTCCCCTCCTCATCCTCCTCCAGTACCCTTGCCCTTCCTCCTCCTCCTCCCTACCCTTCCTCCGAAGCCTGCCCCTTGTCCTTCTCCTCCCAACTGCCATCCCCCATCCTCCTCTCCCCCCTATTGCCACCCTCCTTATCCTCCTCCGCCTACCTCCTCTTCCTCATCTCCTTCTCCTACTGCCACCCGCCTCCTCATCCCCTTCTCATCTTCCTTTCCTTAGATCAAATTAATTACTTAAGTTATTAATAACATAATGGTTTATTATTTCATTTATTGTGTACTATTGAATTTACAGATTGTTGGTGACGATCATGCTTAGAGGTTGTGGTACATAGGAGGTATAATTTTCTTTTTCATAATTTATTTTTATGATATTTTAGGACTATATTTACATGTGGGGTGTGCCTCCATATTGTCATTTTTTTGAACGTATGGTGGGGTGTATCCACTTTTATGCATCTTATGTTTTTATGTAATGTACTGTTATTGTGGGGTGTATACACTTTTATAATATGTGTTATTTTGATATGTAGGTTTATGAAAAAAAGTAAAATTGAAGGAGAAACTCTGTCAAAATTTTTAAAATTATTTAATGTTCAATGTTTTGGTTGGTTGGGGATTTAGGGTTAGGTTGGGCTTTGGTTAGGTTATCTTAGGAATTGGGTAGGATGATGGTTCGATTTGAGATGGTTTAAGAAGGTTAGGTTATGGTTGGGATAGTTAAGACTTACGGTTGGGGTTTGGATTGGATGATGATTGATTTGTGTTGGGCTGGGTTTAATATATGTTGTTTAGGTTTGGTAATGAGTTGGGTATAGGGTTAGGGTGGTTGGATTGGGCTAGGGTTTAGGAATTTATCTGGGCTTTATGCTAATCTATGCCTCATATGGAAATCTCATCATGAATCTAGACAAGATTGCAGTTCAAATTCTACCACACAGAAAATCTTTTGTGAAAAAAAACTATCAGATTTTCTCTTCGATTCTTGACCTGAACATGCTCCCCAAACTAGTCTCTCACATTAAAGGGTGGTGAAGAAGAATAGCAAGTAATATTTCTCAATTTTGTGGATAGTAAGTGTTATTCAACTATGAATTACTATTTCAAATTAACAATTACGGATTTAGTTTGATTAGAAAAGAAAAGTTGTGATTCAAGCTTAGTTTTATACCCATATCCATTCAAGCTTTTAAAATTGGATCCATACCCATTTAGAAGCTGTCGGGCTTGAACCAAGTTGACTTCTCTACTTTCATCCTATCTGTAACGTCCCAAACCTAGATTTTTGAGTCATTTCAATACTAAGCATGTTAAGACAAATCCGTCGACACTTTTCGCATGCAAATCAAAGCCTACATGAATTTAAAATGCGTAATTAGATTGAAAACCTACATATTTCTTATTTTTACAATCTGGATCTTAGATCAATGATTCGAAAGTACTGTTAACTTTCTGGTATCGTGAGGATTTCTACGGTATATTCTGTATGACGATCGGACCTCGGATGTACGAAATATGAGTAAACCGTGAGCAAACTCGCGTGCGACCCACCGTAAGATCACATTATACAAATGACCTCCATTTAGAAATCCACGAATTTTGATGGATTCCTTAGCTCGTAACGACTTCAAAGATACAAATTTTGCCAAAATCGAGGTTCATTTAAATTAATTACGAGATTGCTTGCAGTTATATAATATATATATATGGAATTACGTTATGAATGGTTATAAAATAATAAGCTATTAATAATAATAATAATTATTATTATAAACTAAAATAAAGGTAGGTGTTTTCCTAGGATTACTAAATATCTATACTCTTTACTATAATGGGGTTTCCTCCCGCCACGTGTCAGCACTTCCTTCTCCCTCCCCCCGGCTCTCTCTTTCGTCCCTTCGGTCTTCGCCATCCCGAACCCTACAAACAACCCCTCCCCCTCGATAGAAGACCCTGCCTCTCTCTAGAAGGCCACCCTCGCCGGCCTCCATCATATGGAGCACCTCATTCTCCACTTCTCTACCCCTCACCTTCTACCACTCGACTACTGCGACCTCGCCAACCACACCATCTCCCACTTCCGCAAGGTCATCTCCCTCCTCGACCACATCAACCACTCCCTCTTCCACCGCTCCCCCTTACCTCCACTCCCTCCTCCCACCACCCTCAACCCCTCGCTCTCCTCCCTCTCTCTGTCTCATGGTCTCGCCCTCGCCCACTGCGTCAGCGTTGCTCACATCTCCCTCACCTGCAGCAAGGCCAAGCTCGGAGGCACCCGCGAGGAGCTCCTCTATCCCTCCTCCCTATCCATCTCCTCCTAAACCCATCCAGGTGTGCGTTTGCTCCTTCTCCTTCCATGCCAAAGCCCCTACTTTTTGTCTCTCCTCACACTTCGCTCTCCTTCAATGGCAACTCAATGTGCGCCTGTTGAGCTTCGTTTGTGCTCACTCTTGAGCCTGCCTCCGTCGGACTTAGTACACATCGCCTCCAACCACCTCAGGCCGTGTGACCACTGGCAATGCACTCCTCTTCGGCGGAACTCCTCCTGCCCAACCACACCGCTGCCCAAGCCTCCCAAGTGTGAGGCAATCAATGCCTCTATTTTGGTACAGTACACCTCACAATAGTTTTTTTTTGTTGATTTCTTCTGTTGAAGCAACTGTTTGTTTATTTTCCCATTTTATATTGCTTTATTTCATCCACCTCTCTGTAAGTCAACAATACCATCCCCTATTGCACCATCCCCTTGGGACACATCTGTTCTCTCTATTGGTTAACATCTATACATTGGGATCCGTGTCCCTCTTATCCGAGGGAGAGAAGGCTTCCTGTTGCAACCCCTCCACCACCTCCCTCATTGTTCTCCACATCTTCAATGTGGAGAAGGTGCGAGCTAACCCGCTCCCCGCCAACCGCTTCGGTATCTCCCTTGCTGAGCACCACATCTTCGACAAGGAGAAGTCCCCAGCAATGACCGTAATATTAAATGTTTCTGATGTAAATACATTTACATTACTTAAGATGTCTATTTATGCATGTTCTTAAGCATAGGATTGCATTTCATGATATAAATATTGCACTACATGCATCATCTTGCATTTAGAATAGTTTGAATAAAATGGAGCTTAATTGTCTCCTTTTATGTGCTTGGACAGGATAAATATTTTATCGGGGCCTCGGATCAAAGATCCAACAGTATGGATGTGATCAGGGCGACGATTGGAGTTCAACGACTCCAAGATCGCCCTAATCAGGCATCCGTAGCATCATATAGTGACCCGGGAACCCTAGAAGATCAAGGGCCAGGAAAGTGTAAATCCACACTTTAGATGACAAATTCGACCGCATGGATGAATTCGGATCGACGATCGCAGCCCAACGACACAAAAATCGAGTCAATCCGACATCCGTGGCACCATCTACAAATTCCAGAAGATGGACGGCCAAGATGGCGCCACGTGGCGCTATCTCGGCCGCCCAAACGGCCGCACACTATCTCAGCAGTCTCCGCATCCACCTTTCCCCGCCGTTGGATTAAGATCCAACGGCTACGACGCACCCACGCTGAAGTCAGGCGCTCGACATAAGCGCGACCCAAGCGCGTTGGTCGAGCGCTCTAACGCGAAGCGGCGACGTGCGTTCGAGCCTCACCACGCTGAAATTGGAGCGGTGGCGCGCCTCCGATCGACCGCACGATCGCGATCCAACGGCCGCGTGCGCTCAATCAGGACGACGCGCGATTGGACGCCCGCGCGTAACGTGCGATCTCACGCGGGCGGACGCGCAGTGCCCTGGGCGAAGATGCGTCTTATGTCGTCCGATCTCGCGATCGGATGGCTGAGACTTCGCGGACGTGCGTAGGCGTTACGCGCGTAGGCAGCTGAGCGGGCGCGCATGGGCACGGAGGCTACGCCCACGTTGGGGGCTTTAGCGACGGTTTTATCCGTCACTAAAGACCCCTCATTTATTGTTTTAAAGTTGTAATGTCCATTTTGCCCCCACTCCTTGCAACTATAAAAGGAGACCCCCTCCATACGAAATTTTCATCCCTTCTTTCTCCTCTCTACCCCTCCAAAGCTCAAAAGAAGCTTGTCCCACACCCAGGATGCTTCTTGCGAGATAAAGTCCAATTTTCGTTCCCCTTCGGAAGTGGATCCCGCGACGACGATGTCATGCTGCTCCGTTCCCGTTCTTTTGCTTCGTCCTCCTTCGTCCTGCTTCGTTCTCCTTCGTCCAGGCGTCGTTCCGTCCGGCTCGTCCTCCAAGCAATCGTCGAGGAGGATAATTTCTCTCTCCCATTCAGATTTACAGCTTTTCTAGTGTAGAATTTTCTGCTTTATAGTGTAATTGATTTTCCGCATTCTATTGTAACTTTTATAAACTATTTAAATATTGAATGCATGTTATCTTTCTCTCTCTCTCATAGTTTGATAGCCCAATTGTAATTATAAAGCCTTGCTTAAAGAAAATCTTAAAAAAATATAATTGTGAAAATGGATCAACGTAGCCTCCCTGTGTTCGACCCGGAATTATTTTTGGTATAAATTTTATTTGTTGAACACGAATTCTTCGCTTCCGAACTACAACGACAGGTTTTCCAAAACCAATCTTGGTAGCGTAGGTTCGTAAACGTTCAACAGTTTCTTTTTAAGTTTTTGAGCTTCATTTTTTCAAGTGATATCTGTTTTTGGTTTGTTATTTTCATGAGTTCATGCTTCTTCTCCACTTCCTTCGTTTCTTCTGTTACTTGAGCGCGATGGCTCATTCATAGAGGACATGTTTAGTCCCCTAATCTTTTATTTAGAAAGGAGAAAGATGAGAGGGGAGGGGGACGATACTTAACCCCTTTTGTTCTTTTGTACTTTAATGATATGTCTCTTGGTTATCGCTATGGACCCAAATCTATGACCACAAACTGATCTCAATAAAAAACAAACAAGGAACAAATAAAATCTCTGTAGAGATCCTAAATGAGAATACTATATGGTATGAAGTTCAAGGAAGGATCCAAAAATCAACTGTTGTGGTACCATATAAAATCACACTCTCTTAATGTGTGACTGAACCATCTGTTGATACCTACGAGAGGGGGTGAGATTTGATGAATATAGATAAAATGCGGAGATAAAATAAAACAATCTCACAAAAATCAATCACACAAGATACATAGGTAATTTTTAGGTGGAAACCCAAACTGGGTGAAAACCACGACCTAGCCCTCTCTAGTTAGGATTTCTCGATCGACTAAGTCGATCAAATCTACTATCCCAGACACTTTAAACGAAGGTGACTAAACCTCTTACAACCACACTATAAATATGAGGGTAACGTAACCTTAAACCCCTTCGCTTCACGAGAAGGTTTTTGCCTCACGAAGGAAATGGGAATTCATAAAGCGAATTTTCAACCAATTAACAAAGTAAAATACAAAGCAACATATAAAGCCACAAAATAAACCTAGCTACTATAGGTAAAGGATACTTCCCTTTGCTGGAAGTGCGTCGGCTTGACATGGATGCGTGAACCACGCGTAGGCACTACACCGCTCTCGTAATCGCGGAGTGAGAGCAAGTGCACAACTGGATGAATGTTAAGACCCGTGCTGTTTGAGCCTTTTAAGACGTCTGGTCAAACGACTGGACACCTTCCCAGATATCTAGAAATCGAAAATTTTGAGTATGAGCTCGCGTCTGCGAACATGCTGCGCGCAGACAGTACACTCCCCTCGTTTTCCTTCTTCTTCTCTCTCTTTCCGCCCCCGACGAAACCCTAAACCCACACCCTTATATAAAGCCCCCTCCTCTCCCTCGTTCCACCCCACTTCCCAGCCTCCTTCCCTCCAGTGATAGCAGCAGAGCGGCGAGAGCGTGGGGGTGGCGCGAGGAGAGGAGCAGCGTGAGAGGGAGAGGAGTTTAGCTTGCGAGCTCGCGTGGGAGCTCGCCGCCGAGCGCACGGCTGGAGCAGTGCGTGTACAAGGCGAAGGAGTGCGTCGGGGAGGTCCTCTCTGACCCTGCTGTAGCCGGAGCTGCAAACGAGAGGGCGTGGCACGGCCACGCGCGGCGCGAGAGGGTGGAAGTAGGTTCTGGTTCTGGGTTTTTCCCAGAATCAGACGTTTGGAACAATGTCCAGACAACTTAGTTGACGTCTGGAGGAGGTTCTAGACGTCTGAGGAGTAGACTTCGTTAAGGTACGTCTTCTTTGCGGATACGGCCATGCAAGCCGCTCCGCCGAGGCATTGTTGCATGCCTTTTTGAGGAGATTTGGTGGATTTCGTGTAGGCTTCACTTCGGGAAGGCACGGGACATGCCCTCCCATGCATTTCAAACTTCTGTGCGACATACCAAATGATGGGAAGTGCTTCCAGACGTCCGGAGAAGTGGTCGGACGTCTGAAACTGGGTCCAGACGGTCCAGCGGAGTTCCTGAACGTCTGAGGAGTGGCGCAGGACTTGAGGTATGGCACTAGACACTTTTAAGATGTCTGGAAGGTGTTCCAGACGTCTGATTTGAGTTAGGAGCACTGATTTTTACCTGTTAGGGTTCATTTGTGGTCCGTTTTCTGCAATTAAGATGCCGATGTTTCCGTATGAATTCCTCTACTTGTTAGAAGACTTTCTATACTATTCTGAGTATTGTCTTGTGATTGATTCTTGTGATAGGACTTGTTTCCGTTGCGGGTTCGAGGCTTGCTGAGGCACGTGAGCCTGCCGTTCAAGCCCCTATTACTCTTGGATTTACTGGTAGAGTGGCTTCCCCTTAATTTAATTAAAACCTAAATGCATGTGTGGAATGAATGATTAGAACCTAGGATATGGCATGAATCCTAGGACTAGAAATACTGGAATGTCTATATTGAATGAATGGATTGTAGTCTTGAATGAGTAGATAGAATGATAACAATTGCCTGCAAATGAATAACAGTTGCCTGCGAAATATGTAGTACTTGTGCTCGTTAATTGTTGAATGTAATTTTCCTGTCGCACACATAATATGAGCTGCATGTATATAGTTTAGAAATGGAAAGGTGAATGTCAGAAATACGAACTACCTGGGAATAACCTGAATATAGAAATGTGGATGATAGAATTACCAGTTGCTTGTTTATATCCTAAGAATGGAGATAGAAATGATGAAACCTGGTATGGAATGACATGAGGAATATGAGCATGAACCCTACGGGGAATTAGGAGTAGAGCTCTTGGAAATAAATGAAATGGAACTAGTAATGTGAGTGGGGAAGTGAGCTGGCCCTTGAGTACGGAGTACCAAGGAGAGCGACTGTCTCCCCTGTTTAGTGCAGAGCGGAGCTAGCTGCCCTTGGGTTGGGACCCAGGGTTTGGCCACTCTGTACCGACTTCTTGGCCCTCGCGTACACAGTACCATGGAGAGCTACTTGTGTAGGGAGAGAGCTAGCCACCCCACGAGGCCCGGGGTTCAGCTAGCCACCCTACACCGACTTGTTAGGCCTACTGGGCAAACCAGGGTAGTCAGGCGAGGGTGCGTGGACTGTGGAGGGGTGAGACCCCTGTTTGGTTCTTAGGGGCTAGACCCTGTTTCTGAGAGGGCTATGCCCCATACTGGTTCCGTGTTGTGCTTTGGGCGCACCCGCTAATGGAAACGACTGACAGTGTGCCAGTGCGAGGTAGCTGTCCGTGTGCTTATCACGCGTACCGTAGTCACCGTTACGTCTGTCTGTGACCTTGGGGTGGTTGATTGGGTGTAGGACCACCACGGGGGACTCTCCCGGCCAGGAGAGTATCACGTGCGACTTCTACTCTTTGAAAAAGACTGCAATCAAGATCGTTCTCACGAGGAATATTCGAGATCAAGAAAAAGACCTGATAAATAAACCATGTTTTGAACGAAAGGAATTTGAAAAACAACAGCTACCTATCCACCTTTACTGCTTTAGTTAGTTGGTTGCCACTCTACTCAGCGTTCGCTGACGTTTTGTACTCATAACCCCTTTTCAGGTCTTGGTGTTTAGTAGCCAGAGCCTGCGGCTACAGAGGGTGCTGGGCCCAGTAGAGCCCAGTAGTTGTAATTTCTTGTTGTACTCCTTTTCTTTTGTAGTGAATAGTTTCTTGCACTTCTGTACTCTTACATTTTGTACTCTATATTCCTGTACCCATTTACTTTTATATTGTTGTGGTGGTGTGTACTGTAGTAGTTTTACTTCTTTGCTGCTGTACTTTTGTTACTGTTAGTTGCTTAGCATAGTGAATGTGGTTTACTTTCCTGATTTTTGGTTACTTTCTCGTTGGACGATTGGGTCTTGGGATCAGTCGAGTCGGTCCGGTCTCGTGTCCTGTAGGGATTTGGGAATCGGATCGTAACATTGAAGCTCTCAGGTGTGGAACTAAAACTTGTGAGAGTTAATACTTCTACTTCTCTTAGACACAAAAGATGTGAAAATGCTAATGCCTGGTATGTCTAAACAAGGGAGGGCTTCCCTTCTATTTATAAATGGCCTATGAAGGCTTAGGAAGGCTTTGAAAGCCTTAGGTAGCCGTTGGGGATAATCCCAAGGAAAAATAAGTCACAATCAGAATCATTAATGATTCTGACATGGTTATCAGACGTCTGGAAGATACTCTTAAGACATCTGGAAACTAAATTATACGTCTAATTCTATACGGGGTTCCTTCCTGACTTGAGTCAGACCTAAACACGATTCTGGTGTAATTCAATTAGACGACATATTAGACGTCTGGCATTAGGTATGGACGTATGGAAGCTTAATTAACTGCGAGAATGGATTTACCAAGGCACAAATGGCTATATTACTTATGGGAAGTGATTTTGGGTTAATAGAGGCTAATGATCACTTTATCAGATGTCTGAGGTCTTCTAAGGACATGTAATAGAAGCTTAAAGGTCATTGCTCAATGATCATATACTTAAGCCAACGTTCCACTAATTCGACGTCTGGACAAGTCATTAGATGTCTGCTAAGATGTCTGGACTAAGGGTCAGTCATCTGAAATCAACAGACAGAAGGCTCTAAGACCAACCCTAAATGAATGGACGTTTGATTCAACATTCAGATGTATTAAAGCTCACTATCAGACGTCTGATTTTTGTGTTGGACATCTGAAAAGGCAGTCTAAAGCTTATTTAGGTTTTCTAAGTTCTCTACGGAAAACGTAAATGTCCTAGGGTCTAGTAAGTGTTCCTAGGACTATTGTGAGGATAGTTTAGGGCTCTTTAACAAGCATCTAAGAAAGGAAATGAAGAGAAACAAGAGAAACAAAAATAAAGTACAAGATGAATGGAAATTTATCATATTCTTCATCTCCTTCCTTGTTCAAGCTTTCGCTCCTCGCTAAGCTCCTTCTCCTTCGTCAAGCTCCTCCAATCCGCCTTGGATGCAAGCTCGAACTCTGTCTTTACACTTGTAACATTTGCAATTGACTTGAAATTTATGACTCAATAGCAAATGTTAAATAACAAGTGTTTTGTTATCATCGAAATAAACGATCGTGGTGCCCTTGCACCAACACCCTCCACATGCTAGCACAATGGTTCTTGGACAAGATCCATCTACAAAACTAATATCAACTTAATACAACTCTCTCAACAATAAAAAATTAAGGGGCATGGCCTTCTTCCTCCTATATGTTATTCTCAATCTAACTTCAACTGCCAGCGATCAGATTGATTCGAAGTCCAAATCATAGATCAAATAGCAAATGTCTGTCTAATGAAAAAGCAAGCCTTTCTACACTGCATGAGGACTGCAACATGGATTCTTTGCCTTCTATTAACCCAGTTCATACTTGGACTGGATATTTTTTGAACACTATACCAAATTTAATATACCTAATTGTTCAGTGCCAATAGTTGTTTATCTGGAAAGTGTACTTAATACAAGATTTGGAAATCCAGAATCTCATTCCTCCATTCCACTTCACCTAATCATGCCATAAATAATAGTTTCCATCTTCTTTTTTGCGCTTCAAATCAAATTCCTGATAGAACTGGTCTATCTAGATGTTACTAAAGACACCATTAAGTGAGTCAAGTGTGTGACAAGAAAAAAAGAAAAAAATCAACTAAAGCATAGGTAGGTCAATTCTTACCAGACTAAAAAGGTTACTGGTTAGAAATGCAGTTCCACGAATGGATAGCAGATCCTTCTTGACAAGATAATTGACTCTACAGAACCATCATAAATCAAAACCTATAGTACAACATCTATTATTTTCAACAGGAATAGGCACTTAAGTGTTTCAATTGCTAGCCATGATTGTGGAAACTTTGTTAGACATATTTTCTATGTCTACGACAACATTATCAAAAACATTCTTTCTTTTAATCTGGTGTAGACAGGAAATTTTGGTCCAGTTTCTCACCATAAATTCAAATATAAGGAAGAGCTCATGGTTCTTCCTGCTAATTGATGAGTGGCTACTCATCATGGCTAAAAAGCTGAAGTTAAGCTAGACATTGAGTAAAACATCAAATTAACAGATAAAAAGGGTTAAGTGTAGGAATTAAAGAAAAAGACCTAAAACCTTTACTCTGTGTTAAAATTTCATAATTAGGTTACAAAACGAGATATTCTGAAAGCAAAGTACAAATGATGGTCCATGCGTTAATTGAACACATAAATAAGTTTGAAAGGCCAAATCAAAAGTATAGTTAATGTCTTAAATGTTCAATTAAGCACATATAAAAATTTGAAGGCATTTGGACATCATTTAGACTATGTAATATGTAGTTTACACTTAGGTCCTTCATGCATTACATTCTTGCCTTTTGAATTCCTTTTTGGACCTACTTGTAAACCGCAGGGACCCCTTTGAAAGGCTACAGGGTCCATCCTGTTGCCATTCTCTTCACTTATGGGCCTGCACGTAAATTTTCTACCCATTCGCGCAGGGGTCTTCCCTGCAATTTTCCCAACATTTTAGAGGTCGGCCGGCTGCTCTTGACACGCACTGTAGCGCGCGAAGAACACGGCAGATCTCGGTCGTCCGTTGCTTCTCGCGATTTTGATCTGCGGTTGGATTTTAATGGAAGCTTCGCGCGAATCGGCATGTGCGCTCACCCCTCTCCCCAGATCCCATCTGACGGTCAGATTTTGAGATTGGCTCACTGCGCGCTCCTCCCCACTCATCCTCGCAGCCGGTCACCTCTTCGATTATCCTCACCCGCACGGTGATCTCAACCACTGAGTTTGCTACTTAAGCACCTCAGTGGTGGTGCGTGCAAGGGATTGCTCCCTCCTACATCTCTTAGCGATTGTTCGTCCACTCCAGTTCCTCCTCCCCATCAAGCCTCTGATTTCACAGCCACCGGCTGTGAAATTTTCACCTTCTCTCGACCTCCTCGTCGCTAAGGACCTCGTAGCACCTGAGGACGACCCTGGAGCCTCACTAGCAGACTCTTCCCTCTGCTGGAGTCATCTTCCTCCCTTCGGTGGCTAAGGACCCATAAGTCCCATTCTTCCTGTTAGAGTAGATTTATTATTCTGCATATTAGTTGTAGCTGTAGTTAAGTAGGTTTAGAGTAGAATTAATATAATTAGTAGTGTTTAATTTTGCTGTTAGGATAAAGTAGCTGTAGTAGTAGATTTAGGCTATAAATCCCCCCCTCACCTCCTCTGATCATTCCAGATCAGAGGGGAAGGTTTAACATAGTCATGATTTCAAATTCTCTCCCTCTCCATATTTTCATATTCATTTCTGATTTCCACGACCTGTTTCTCGCATTCCACCCATACACTCTGACCTAATTTCAGATCTGATTGGTTTTTAACCTTAGATCTGAAATTGGCGTCAAAAAGCACTTAAGGGGCTTCCCATTCACCTCACTCTTGTTCACAAAAGCCCCTGGTTTGAGTTTGAAACTGTCAGTTTGTCAGATTTCTCTTTCATTTGGGTTTCAAGGATTTTTCATTCAATTTGGTTTTAACTGTTTTGATCTGACAAATTGAATAAATTCTGATTTGAGTTCATTGTTGGCAAGGAATCTGAGATGTTTCTGATGTCAGAATTCATCTCAGAAGAGCCATATTCAGATCTGAGTTTGATGAAGTTTTTAATGCATTGAATGCAAGACAAAACTAAGGAGAATCAATGTGGTGATTTGAAGTTTGATCTTGCATTCATGAGTTTGTTTTGGATGAATGTATTGATGATTTCCTAACCTAAGGAGTTCTCAATACTCCTTAAGGTTTCAGAACCTGGGTGTTGAATTAGGGATTTTAATTGACTGAATTAACTCTTTCTTCATGTTGTCTATAGCATTAGGAAGAGTTAGATCAATGTCTTTTGTTGATTTAATTTAATGTGAAGTTTTTGATAAGGGTTTTTTCATTTAAATTTGGGTATTTAGTGTTTTTAATGAGAGTGAGACCCTTGTCAGATTGGGGATTGAGAGAGTATTTCTTTTCTTTAGTCTGGATTTATCACTTTAATCCCAGTGTTCGCAGCAAGTTGCTGCACTTTGTAGCTACATTTTTCTTCTCTCCCTACTCAGATTTCATCCCAAATGGACTAACTGCAACAGCAGTTAGACCATCTGAAATCAGATTTGAGCTGCTGCAGGGTTTGTCTGTAAAATCTATGTTGCTGCTGCTGTCGAACTGTCCTAATTTGTAGTAGATGGACTCTGATGTAATACCCTGTAGAATGTGTTTTGAAATGTAGCTAACATACAGATATTTTGCTTCCCTTATGAATACAAGCTTTCCTGTTAGATAATTGAACTTTAATTTCTGTGAATGCTTGTTTTAACTCTTTCAAGTGTTGTCAGCTAGTTTAGTTCAAGTTAACTATCCAACACATGATTTAAAAAGGAAACTAAACTAAGGAATGTATTAAAATTGGTAAACACTTTCTAAATTTCATGCTGAATAAAAATAAGGCAGTCATGAAACTTAATAATAAGAGTTATACTTGAAAAAAGAAAATTAAACATGCCTCTTTCTCCTCGACGAACTCATCTCTTCTCATCTCTTATTTCTATAAGATTTATAAATTCCATAAAAAGTGAAAAACTCCCAAAGGACCTAAAAAAAAAATATTACTTTGTATATTAAGTATACTCTTATAAAGATAAGCTCTGTACTAGTTTATATATGTAAATAGGTAGTATATATACATAGACTGTACAAATAACTATGAAAGTATATTGCAAACTGTAAATTAGGTATCTAATTTAGTTCAGACAGTATATACATTAATTATATAACTATTTATAAATTAAACTAACTTATATGTATTTTTAGACTAACTTAATCAGTAGATAGTATAAATAATATAATTAAACTATAGAGCTGTATATGTCATGCATATGTATATTATAAGTAAATAAAATCCTGTACCTTAATTTAATCCTTTATACATAATAAATAATAAATTTATTAATTTAATAGCTAAGTTGTTAAATTAAATTAGATAAATTAGTAATTTGGTGTTATAATTAAGTTAATTTAATATGTATACTTAGGCTAATATATCTTAAGTAATTTAAGCTAATTAAAGTATATTTATACCTTATTATATTACTTTAACTTAATTTATAAATAAAATAGTCAAATATGCTATTTAAATGCAAATACAACGGAAATTAATTCTTAAAAATATACTAAAAATGTTTATGAAATACTTATACATGTATACTAACTTTGTATAAGGTCAATTAGACCATATAATAGCTAATTTATAAGTAATTAAAGAAGAAAACACCAAAATTAGTGTGTAAAAACCGTACACTTTAATGAATTTATTTATATAGTAAATATAATTAAAATCTCAAATTAAATGTACAATTGTATAGTATTATGTAAACACTTCATTTTCCCATAATTTGTTTTTATTTTTAAATAAATTATGGCCCTCGAATTAAGGGCCCAAATCTCCCTCAGCGTGCAACCACACGCACTTTTCAGCGCAGATGCGGCGCTCGAATAGCTCCCCATCGTGCGCTATAAAGTGCGCGTGGTGATTTATATTGATTTTGTTCCTTAGCAGCGTAGTCGTCACGGGTGCCGGGCACCCGAAATAACATACGCTATACTATCTGGGCATACTCTTGAGAATAATCTAACCATTGTGGGCTGGGGGCCCGGGGCGGTGTTTGTGTGTGTGAGCGAGCTAAGAAAGTCTGTGTTCTGAGCTTGATGAAACATAATTAAGCGGCCTAATAACAATTAGGGCGTGCTTAGTAGAGGTTTGGTCCTACCCTCTAGGTGCTGTGTATCCCTCGAAAAGTGTGCCCGCAAATTAAACACATTTTTGATTAATTAAAGAGAATTAATGACAATGGTTAATCACCTATACGTCGTGGTATATGAAGTCTGTTAACGCTAGATTAAAACAAAGAAGAATAACTGAAGAAGGATAGTATGGAATGAGAGAGAGAGAGATGTAAGTACGAAAGTAAATATAGATACGAGGTATATATATATATGTAGTATAGCCAATTACTTTTATGTAAATAAATTCATACATTTACTAACAGAATAAAACGTCGCTATAATCGTCGCTACAGACCCTAGTTTCCCTGTTTAAGTTTGTATATAGTATTTTTTTGGATCTAGCGACGCTTACATCTGTCACTATAGCTATTGTATGTGTTACTGTAGGTGTCAGATTAGTAAGTTAAGTTAGTATACTATGTAATCTTAGTTGATAGTGTACTTTCATGTAAGTATTAACACTATAACTTGTAAAGAGAGTTTAAAATATAGTAATGAAATGTCTGGTGCTTGTTTATAGTTAGTTTTGCAAGCATTTTTTATTAATTCTTTGTGAGTAGGCAAACTATGTCTACATTCATTCATTCTTTATTAGATGTAAAACTTCCTTTTGAAATTAAAGGATAATTTTGAGAGCAAAGAGCGATGTAAATTAATAATTGCCTCCCAATGAACGACCTGGAATAAAACCAGTAAAAATTGGATAAGCAAATAATAATGGTTGTAATGACTGGTATCCCATACAATTTATTACAATGACACTAATGGTATTTTCATCCATTAATACCCCACCACCATCATTAAATTAACCTAATCGACAACCATCTACCTACTATTATTACTAATCTCCTTTAACTTGATAATATTTGGGTGGTTTAATTTCTGAAGAGACTCTCCTTTAACTTAATAATATTTGGGTGGTTTAACTTCTGAAGAGACTGCAAAAATGAAATGAAAGTGTCATGGAAATTTTCATAGTTCCCCTTTTCTTTAAAAAAAAGAAGCATAGTTCCCTTTTTGAAAAAAAAAAGCATAGTTCCCTGCATTCTCTCTTGGCAGTTACCTTGCTTTGTTATGAACCATACCTTTTCCCCCTTCTCTTAACCATCTCAAGTGAGAACCTCTTTTAGGCATCCCTCAATAGGCTTTTTCAAACGAGTATATGACATTTCTACTTTTGTGAACAAATGGGAGAAGTAAGTCAGGAAAGAAAGAAAGGATATAGTTCCCATTCTGATTCAGTTATATTCTTTATACATTATCATTTTTGTTAGGAAAAATGGGTGGCCTTTTCCCATCCAAAATATCAAGTGATTCCTAGAATGCTTGCTAGAGGGCATTCTTCCACTCATTGAGTTAATCTTTCATAAGGACATTTGAACTTTGATGTGAGGTCAATCAAGCTATGCTCACTCATGCAGTATCATCATATTTCTGATATCTTCATTCATCTATGGTCATTGATTGTTGCCTGCACACCTCTCAAAAGGATTGATTGTCAAGATGTCCATATATATTTTGAAGAGGATTGTCAAGGTATAGCTTTCTAGAATTATAATGGGGTTTTCATATAGATGCCATTGTATTTAAAATTTAATTAACCTTTTATCTTATAAAGTTAAGTTGAGATATTGTTAATTGATATAGAGTTTAAATTGTCTTTTTTGGCATGTGTAGGGTGTTTCATTGCTCCTACTCATATTTCGTGGCACATTATCAAAGAAATTTAGATATTTTATGCTTTTAGTTTTTATTTAGAATGACTTTGGGGATTTTTTAACTTTAAGGTTGGATTACTTTCTTTTCACTTCTTTAGCTTCAATTATGTGCCATATTTGATATCATCATTTCCATCTGACTTAAAGGGGTATGATCTAAAATGGATCTTCACAAAGGCATTCCATTATATATGTTATGTGGGGACACATAACATACATATTTCTTTAGACTTTCCTTTGATATTTATCTTTGACTTTTCTTTCAATGTGACTTGATTTGTTCTTCTCTTTAGTGCGTATGTTAAATTAACATAGTTGTTGAAAATTAACATTTTCTAATATATATTTCTTTCTTTCTTTTTTATCATTATAGATATTCACTCAATCATCATGGATAAGGTACAAAACTTTAGAGAGAATAGATTGACATGAAAAGTTGTACTTAAAGAAAAAAAAATAAAAATAATAAAATCTGGTGATTCATTTCATCATGGTGAACATGCATCTCTACCCACTTCCATCCAAGCATATAAAAGTAAATTGATTTACCATGGAAGTGGTAGCAACATCAGGAACTATCACAAGGAAATGGATTTAAACAATCGTGAAGATAGAAACTCTGAAGATATGAAGAGTAGTGATATTGGTTTGCTAGAGAACATCTCACCAATTGAAGGTAACATGAAGGAGTTCCCTACATAAAAATAATTTTATTTCTTATCAGATGATTTCTTATGTTTATATCAATTTCGTTGCAATTATGAGTATTATTTTAGATACACACACTTGTTAAAGAAGATATATGCATCGAGGCCAAACATTAGGTATTATAACCCCAAGGGTAAAAGTCCTCCGAGTCCAATTGTGTCCAAATTACTCGCCCGTCGAGACTTATAATCATGTTATACGGACAATACAGAAAGTCTACGCATACCTTACTTACATGCAAGATGTATTGTCTTTGTAACATGCCGTAAGACTAGATTGACTTTAGTTCGGTGAAGTACCGAATTAAAGAAGATCCTTAAAGATTTGATTACAACTTAGTTTTGCTCGTTACATGTAACCTTGTGCGGTGAAATTTCGTTTGCTTCTTCCTAATCTTTTCCGGTATGCCAACTAATCTTTTCTAGTTTCCTATGGTGCCCTTAATTAGGTGTTAAAGGAAATCTAGCTAAAGTTAGTATTGGGAGGTATACTGGAAAAGTGCGGGGAGATGCTGCCGAAATTTCATTGCACTAAAATTATATGTAACGAGTAAACCTAAGTTGTGATCAAATCTTTGAAGATGGGCAACGTTAAGACCCACGGCATCAAACATCTTCTAAGACGTCTGGGAGTTGGTCCAGACGTTTGGTCAGACGTCTGAAAATTAATTTTTACAGCGTACGATTGCGAGTCTGCGCGCGGACCCGCCGCCCTCTTTTCTTCTCTCTCTTCCCTCCCCATCCTGCAACGCCATCTTTTTCTTCCTCTCTCTCTCCACACGGCACCTTCAAATATCTCCCCCTCTCCTCTCCCTTACCACCACTCCACCGTCTCCTTCTTCTTCCAGTGACAGCGTGAGAGTGAGAGGGCGAGGGCAGCAGCTACTGCCGGGTGTGCGTGGGGAGGTGCAGCGAGAGGGAGAACCGGTGGAGCACGTAAGGAAGAGAGGTCGAACTTGCCGGAGCAGCTAGGGCCGGCCGATAGGTGCGCAGCAGGAGCGTGGTGCTGGGGAAGTTTCCCCGGTGCTGCTGCAGCTCAGGCAGCAGGCGAGTGCGGCGCAGCACGACCGTGCGCAGTTGGAGGAGGGCTAGGAGGTCCTGATTCTGGGAAATTTTTCCAAAATCAGACATCTGGACCTATGTCCAGACGACGCGGGAGACGTCTGGAGTGAGACCCAGACGTCTGAAAGGTACAATATTTTGTTTCTTCTTCCTTTCGCGTGGACGACCATGCAGGCCGTTCCGCCGAAAGATTCTGCCTCTTTGCCGTGTTGAGGTTGATTGCGTACGCGTGCAGGGTTCGTTCGGGAAGGCGCAAGGGCACACCCTCCCACACAGATCGGACATCTGGGCTAGTCACCAGACGGTGGAGAGCATCTCCAGACGTCTGGAGTATTAGACGGACGTCTGGAACTAAGTCCAGACAGTTCAGCGAGATCCTGGACATCTGAAGAACTACGCAGAAGAAAGGTAAGATCTAAACCATCGTTTAAGACATCTGGAAGGTGTTCCAGATGACTGATTTAGGGTAGAGTGGTCGTTTTTGAGTCGTTTAGGGTCCATTCGAAGTTCGTTTTCCACGTTTAAAATTTTGTTCTTCTCAGAATTAGTTCCTCTACTTGTTTAAAGTACTTGTATCCTATTTCCAATGGTTCATTGTGTTTGATCCTTGTGTTAGGACCTCGTCCCGTTGCGGCTCTAGGGGTTGCGGAGGCGCGCGAACCTACCGATCACGCCCCCAGTACTCCCGATTTTGCGGGTAGAGTGGCTCCCCTTGATTAGTTATCAACATTAATGCACTTTTAAGATAAATGATAGATCATAGGGTATGGCATGAATCCTAGGACTGGAAAACTAGACTGAATGATAGATCCTAGGGATCGTACACAGTACCGGGGAGAGCTACTAGTGTAGAGAGAGCGCTAGTCAACCCATGGGCCTCGGGGTTCTGCTAACCTTCCTACACCGACTTGTTAGGCCCACTGGGCAAACCAGGGCAGTCAGGCGAGGGTGCGCGGACTGTGGAGGTGCAAGACCCCTGTTTGGTTACTGTGGAGGGGCTGGACCCCTGTTACCTAGAGGGCTCTGCCCTATACTGGTTCCGTGCTGTGCTTTGGGGTGCACCCGTTAACGGAAACGACTAACCGTGTGCCAGTGCGGGGCAGTTACTCATGCGTTTATTGCGCGTGCCGTAGTCACTGTTACGTCTATTAGTGGCCTTGAGGTGGTTGACTGAGGGTAGGACCACCACGAGGGACTCTCCCGGCCAGGAGAGCACCACGTGCTACTTCTACTTTTTGGAAAAGACTGCAATCAAGATCATTCCCATGAGGAACATTCGAGATCAAGAGAAAGATCTGAGGAATAATTCAAGAATGAGTAAATAGAAATAATGAAAGAAATTAAAAATAATAGCTACTTGTCCACCTTACTGTTTTTTTTTTCTTTTGCTAGTTGGTTGCCACTCTACTCAGCGTTTCGCTGACGTGTCACCTTTGTCACCTTTTCAGGACCAGGTGTTGAGCAGCCAGAGACTGCGGCTGCAGAAGGTGCTGGGCCTAGTAGAGCCCAGTAGTTTTACTTGTGTTGTACATATGGTACCATTCTTCTGTTGTAGTGAGTATTTTCTGTTACAATTGTGCTCTTTTATTTGTAAGCATCATGTTTATGTACCTGTTTAATTCTCTACTGTTGTGGTGGTGTGTACTGTAGTAGTTCTTTTCTTTACTGCTGTACTTTTGTTATTGTTAGTTACATGCATGATGAATGTGGTTTATTTTACTGCTCTTTTTGTTATTCTCTCGTTGGATGACTGGGTCTTGGGATCAGTCTAGTCGGTCCGATTCTTGTGTCTTGTAGAGATTCGGGAATCGGGTCGTAACAAGATGGTATTAGAGCAAGGTCATCCCGAGAAGTGAACCAACTGGATGGAAAATAACCAATTCATGTGCCTGTAACTAGAGTAGCCACCACAACGTATCTTTTGACATCTGCTCTTAGACTTCGCCGTTAGATATCGATTCGTATTGACGTCTTTTTCTCTTCCGTGTTTGCGTCTCCTTGCAGGAGATGCCTCGACAAGGAGGTAGCAAGGCAGGCCGCGGGTGCAGCTGAGGACAAGGTTGGAGGGGCGGGCGCATTGAGCCTGATGCCTCAGTGGACCAGCCGCTGCTCCCAGGCATCCAGGCCCAGGACCTCGCCCAGCTGATACGGGATATCGTGCGAGAGGAGCTCCACCCGCCGCCACAAGCGCCTCTCCCTGGGGCTGCGGAGGGGAAGTCCTTTGTGGGACCACGTGACGGACATGGCGCTGGATGTGGGGGAGGGGATGGGCCTCCACCGCCCCCACCTTCCTTCAGCACTTCTGAGCACGAGGCTTCTTTACCTGGAGGCGCACCAGCATCTCCACTTCAGCGCCACTTTGAGCTTTTCGGACAGTTCTGGAAGCTGAAGCCCCCTCCTTCAAGGGGGATGGAAACCCGACCGAGGAGGAGGACTGGCTCAAGCAGATCAAGAAGGTTTTTGATACCCTTCTCCCCCCTGTGGAGTGCCGCGTGGCCTTTGCCACTTACCAACTGGAGAGCGTGGCACACAGGTGGTGGAGGGCGGTCAGGGGACAGGAGTGGGACGAGCCGACTTGGGACCGGTTCGTCACCCTCTTCTGCGAGCAGTACTTTCCCCAGACGTGGTAGGACCAGAGGAGGTGGGAGTTCCACACTCTCTGCCAGGGGACGATGACCGTGAGCGCGTACCGTACGCATTTCTTGGAGTTGTCTCGTTTCGCAGTGACAGCCGTGGCTACTGAGGAGGAGCGCCTTTGGAGGTTCACCGAGGGGCTTCGGCCTGCGATTCGGGGGCATGTCAAACCCTTGAAGCTGCCTACATTCTCGAGGGTGGTGGAGGTAGCTATGACATACGAAGAAACCAACCCATCCGCGTGAGACACTGACAGCGGGCGGAAGAGGCCCTACCAGCCAGACTTCTCATAGGACCGACGAGTGAGGAGACACGTGGCACCCACAGGAAAGCCGTCACGTTTTGTGAGGCCAACAGTGGCCTTTGGGGGCCCCCGACAGGGGCCAGCTGCTAGCACCGGACCCCCGCCCTGCTGATAGCAGGGACCCACTGAGGGCGGGAGTCAAGTTCCCCTTTACTACCAGTTTTGCCAGCCGGGCCACATCAGGAGGGACTGCCCGTCTAGGGTAGGAGGTCAGCAGATGCTTCCCGCGTCGAGCACTGGACGCCGAGCAGGAGGCTGCGGTTTCCAGGCGTGAGGAGGAGGACAACAGTCACGGGGAGGGTACCGGCTAGCAGCTACCCGTCTGACGCAGAGCATGGCTGCTTCATCCGCACCTAGGGCTGAGGGGCGTATCAACGCCCTGACACACAGGGATGCTAGAGTGTCGGGATCAGTGGTGGCAGGTATGGTTTCAATTTTCAACGGACTTGTTTACACGCTTTTCGATTCCGACTCTATGATCTCGTTCGTCACAACCAGTTTTGTGGTTAGTTTGGGGCAGGACTGTATGTTGTTAGTGGATCCGTTCATGATCAGTGGTCCAAGTGGTCAGCTGTTTGTAGTTGAGGAGGTGTACACAGGTTGCGAGGTCAGTGTCAGGGGACACAGCCTTCCATCTGACCTGATTATGATACAGATGGAGGACTTTGGCATAATTCTGGGGATGGACTGGCTGTCCGCTTACCACGCCTTGGTGGACTACTTTGAGAGGAAGATCGTCTTCTACATATCGGAGTTGCCTTCTTTCGAGTTCCACGGGCAGCCAGTGGACGGAGGCTTCAGGTACATTTCTGCACTTCGGGCGGCGAGACTTTTGAGCCAGGAGTGTGAGGGCTTCCTAGCTTGTGTGGTGGCGGAGCCCAGCCCTGTGGCAGACTTCCAGAGTATCCCGGTTGTCAGAGAGTACCTCGACGTGTTCCTAGACGAGTTGCCAGGACCACCGCCTGAGCATGAGATCGAGTTTGAGATCTCACTGGTACCGGGGACCAGCCCCATCTCCACAGCACCGTATTGGATGGCACCACTTGAGCTACGAGAGCTCAAGTCTCAGTTGTAGGATCTTTTGGAGAAGGGATTTGTGAGTCCCAGTGCGTCTCCCTGGGGAGCTCCGGTACTGTTTGTAAAGAAGTAGGATGGTACCCTACACCTTTGTGTGGACTACAAATAGCTGAATAGGGTCACCATCAAGAATAGGTATTCGCTGCCGAGGATTGATGACTTGTTTGACCAGCTGCGAGGTGCCACGGTATTATCTAAGATCGACTTGAGGTCTAGATACCACCAGTTGAGGATCAAGGAGGCAGACGTCTCCAAGACAGCTTTCCTCACCTGGTACAGACACTACGAGTTTCTGGTCATGCCTTTTGGGCTGACCAATGCCCCCGCTGCCTTCATGGATCTGATGAACCGGGTGTTTAGATCGTACTTGGACTAGTTCGTGGTGGTATTCATTGATGATGTGCTCATCTATTCTCGGGATCAGACGCAGCATGGACAACACTTGCGGATGGTTTTGGACACACTGAGACGATGTAGGCTGTATGCCAAATACGGCAAGTGCGAGTTCTGGTTGAGGGAGGTGACCTTCTTAGGTCATGTGATCTCCGGGGATGGCTTGGCTGTGGACCCAGCCAAGTTTGAGGTAGTGCTCAGGTGGGAGAGACCTCGTACGGTTACTGAGATTCGCAGTTTCTTGGGACTGGCAGGCTACTATAGGCGGTTTATCAGAGGCTTCTCGCAGATTGCACGTCCTATAACACAGCTGACCCGGAAGGACGTGCCCTTTACTTGGACAGACGCCTGCGAGGCGTGTTTTCAAGAGCTGAAGGAGAGGCTGACTTTGGCTCCCGTGCTCACCATCCCAGACAGTAGTGGCGGGTTCGTTGTGTACTCGGACGCCTTGTTGTAGGGGTTAGGGGGTGTGCTTATGCAGAGGGGTGACGTTGTCGCTTACACTTCGCGGCAACTGAAGCCCCATGAGCATAGCTACCCTACCCACGACCTAGAGCTAGCAGTTGTCGTTTTCGCGCTGAAGACTTGGAGGCACTACTTGTACGGTGAGACCTTTGAGATTTTCACAGATCACAAGAGCCTCAGATACTTGTTTGATCAGAAGGAGCTCAACATGAGACAGAGATGTTGGTTGGAGCTCCTGAAGGACTATGACTGCAGCATTTCCTACCACCCGGGTAAGGCCAACATGGTGGCTGACGCCTTGAGCCGGAAGGATCCTGCCTACTTGGCCAGTTTACAAGCATGATAACACCACGCAAGGGGGTAGTAATTAGGTTGAATATGGCCCATCTTTAGAATAAAAGGCACAACATAAAGTAGAATAGGAGCATTGCATGCATCAAGTACCAAGATTGCTTATAAACTGTATTAATGGCCATTTGTGTAAAGCATTTGTCAAAGCAGGCCTCAGATGCGCAATCGGACCGCACGGATGGATTCAGGACGACGAACGGAGTCTAACGGACTCAAAATCGGCCAAATCCGACATCCGGAGCTCCCACAATGGGCCCAAGAAATCCTGACCGTTGATCTGGAGATCAACGGCCTAGAATGCGCCACGTCGCCCCGCCCCCGCCGCCCGCACGCCCCCAAGCCAGCCAAGGACGCATCTCGGCCGTTGATCTTCGATCGAACGGCCGAGATCCGCGCGCTCGCCCGCGGTCGCCGCGACAAAGCGCGGGCGTGGCGCAACGGTTAGCGCGCACGCCCGCGTTGCGGCGACGCGCGTTCGAGTCGCGCGGAGCAAAAATCGTCTGCGGGAGAAGGGCGCGGCAAAATTGAGCCGCGCGATCAGAAGCGAGCGGCTAGGATCACGCCACGCGGCGCGACGACAGCGCCCCACCTCCCACGCGCGCGCGCACGCCGGGCGGAAACGCGCGCGCGCACGTACGCCCGAAGCGCGATCCTAGCGCAGGCGTGGGAGGATCTCAGCCGTCCGATCATCAATCGGACGGCTCTCGTTCGACGTCCACGGATCGCGCCTGAAGAGAGAAAGGGGCGGGCGGCTGACCGGCGGCAGCAGACCTTCACCGACGTATATGGAAGCGGTTTTAGCGACGTTCTGGATGTCGCTAAAGCACATTCTTCTTTTAGGAAGCCCTTAACTCTATTTAAACCCCCTTCTACCACCATTCAAGGATCCTCTCCCACTTGCAACTACTCCACTCCTCTCCTAGCTAATCTTAGGCACTCTTGTAATCGCCGGAGACGACGAGCCGCCGACGGAGCCTCCTCCACCGCCGTGGCTGCCTCGTCGCTCTCCACTCTCTCTCTACCTCTCTCTCTCTCTTTTAAAGCTTTCATTTACTTTTGTTGAAGCATGTATTTAATATTGTAAACCATGAACTATGGATGCATGTTTAATGAAATTATTTTTCATTTAGTTGCCTTTTTAATTTCTGTTTAAAGTGCATGATCAAAACCAAAGAGCTTTCTAACCCTAAACTCTCTCTATCTCTCGCTTTTCAAAACCGTTTCTTTCGCAAGCAAAACTCCGCCTTTTTCGTGACAACAAGTGGTAAACAAAATCCGATTTCCACGCCTCCCTGAGATCGACACTCGGACTCCCTCCGTTTACTTCTTTTAAAACCGACGTATCAAGTGCAACTATAACGACACATCTTAACACACACGCACGAAGGCACGTCAGTTTTTGGCGCCGCTGCCGGGGAGGCAACGGATTTGTTTTATCACCTCCATTCCACCTTCATTCTCATATCGTCTAATGCCCTATTTTCCTTTTTACTTGACGGATGCAGGAATTCGGCGCATGGACGGCGAAGCGATGCATTCCACTATGGTAGCAAGGAAGTAGACGCCTCGAGGACCGATAGTGAGTACTCTCTCTCTCTCATTGTTTGCTTGCGTGAAAAATCTAAAAAAATCATAAAAACTGAAAAAATTGGCGTGGTGAATGATTGCTTGACCCACATTCTTAACACATCACCCTACAAAAAAAATGTACACTCTAATATGCTGGATAAATTCTTGGAGTGCTCTTTTCTCTTTCTCTTGAGTGGTGTTTGCGAAGCCACCGTGAGTTGACCTGGGCCGCACCACTCAACCCTAAAACTGACTCATCTAATAGAAGCTGCACGATCTTTAGGATGAGTACACTAGGGTTTTTAGAGCCTCTACAAGATAAAAAGGAAATCTACTTTCACCAAGTTGTGTGTAGAACTTGACGTGCCCATTGAAACTTGTCTGAAAGCATTAAGACACGTCAACCCTAAAAAACACTAAAGTAAGGATGAAACATTAAAAGACACCACACCCTAAAAATTCTTGCTTTAAAACCCTGTTTTGTAGAAGCACACACCTTGAAAAGTGGAAAATTAAGAGGCACCACCCCAATCAACGCCTCATCACATTACCCTAAGCACAAGCACTATCCTAACCCTTTAAAACTGAGTAGACGTGCCCTAGGTAGGACTGAGTTAAGTCTCAAAAGGTGAGGTTTTGTCTGCTAGGCACTTGGCTTTCATCCCCTTGGTAGAATCTGGTGACTAGGCTGCGGGGCAGTGTCAAACGACCGTGGTTGTGGGGTCTATGGAACCGGAGGCGTAAGCCAAAGGAAGAACCTTCCCTGCAATCCCCTCGTAATCAACCTGGCCAGATTAGCCTTGAGAAGGGAAGTCCAGTGCTTACGGACTTAATCACCCTTTGTGAGATTTCTAGGTCTCCTAAGGAATACACCATAAGGATTAGGCTTGCGTGCTTGATTGAAACACATTTCTCGCATCTGTCGCCCTCCGCATCCCCTCCAGGTCTTCTCTAGTGTATGCACGGGAGGCGCTCACTGCATCCCGAATTGTGTGTTTTGGGGCAGGAATCTAGGCGACGTAACTCTGTTGAAAACATGGCTGAACCTAGGGTAGATGAGGCTGAAGATCAACCCCCACCAGATGCTATGGCTGTCGTCCAGGCTCAAATCAATGCTAACCATCGGCTTCAGCAACGACAAATCCACACCATCATGCAAGCCATACAACGGTTACAGAACCCGCAAGAACAACCACCACCTTTCAATGACATACCAGGACAACCACCACTTGATTTACCACCGTTTCAGAACCAGCCAAGACCCCTCCGTGATTTCTATAACCCTTCTGCCATTAGAGTCGAGCCACACCTTAGGATCCCCGAAGGGGGAGACGATTTTGAGCTAAAACCTAATGTATTAAGTCTAATCCAGAGCCACTTTCATGGAAGCTCAAATGAAGACCCCTTTCAGCACCTAGAAGATCTCGACCGCATAGCAAGAACAGTAAAACCTAGGAACATTAGCCTTGATATTGTTCTAATCAAGATGTTCCCTTTCTCATTAAGAGACAAGGCTTCTCATTGGCTTAGAACCCTAGGTAGACCCATCACCACCTGGGAGGAACTGAGGCATGCATTTTTAAAGAAATTCTTCCCCATAGGAAAGACCAATGCCCTCAGAAGAGCTATCACTACCTTCACACTCCAGGGTGGGGAACAATTTCATGAGGCGTGGGAAAGATTCAATGAACTTTTGAGGAAATGCCCACACCACGAAGTTCCAAGGTGGCAATTGGCCCAGATCTTCTACCACGGTCTGGATAGCAACCTACGGAACTTCGTCGATGCCTCATGCGGGGGAAACTTCCTAAACAAAGACGAGGAGAGCGCGTTTGAGCTCTTTGAGTCTATGAGCGAGAATTCGCTCAACAATGCCTCCATGAACCAGTTTAACAGATCCAGTCAACCCCGTGGTGGGATTTATGAGGTGCAAGAAAATTCTGGAATGGTTGACATGGACATTATTGCCAAAAAATTGGATCGAGTGGAATTGGTGGACAAAAAGATTGATGAGCTTCTGAACCAGACCAGGAACCCCTTGCAGACTTTCACCCTAGCAAAAGGAGCACATAATGTTGACCTGGTCCAACCCTTCACCCAACTAAACCTGGACCAACCCCCAACCATGTTCCAAGGAGGGACCTTTGCTCCCTCGACCCTTGATTACTCCCTTCCTTCTTCATCAACATCGGCTATTCTAGAAGATGTGCAAGCCGTCCAAGGATATGCAAAACCTGACCCTTTCTCCAACACTTACAACACCGGCTGGCGTAATCACCCCAACTTTGGTTGGACAAACCAGAAACTACCGCAATTCCAAAACCAGCCTAGGCCAAACCAACAGCCACACTTGCCCCCCTATCAGCAAGGACCACCAGTTAGACCCCAATATAACCAAAATAGGGCGGCCCCTCCCCCACAAAACCAAATGGACACCCTAATAAAGATGATGGCTGACATGAACCAAAAACATCAGGAAGAAATGGCCTTGGTAAAGGGACAGTTAAGCCAACTCTTGGACTGTAAACAGCAAGGATCTCTACCTTCCCAACCACAACCAAACCCGCGAAACATAATTAGCAGAGGCCCCAATTCGCAAGGGTTCCAAGGCAACCCCGGGCAGGCTCATATGGTCCAACCGGCTCCACAAACACCTCCTGGGTTTGGCGCCTCTTCATCCTCATCTTCTCAAGGATCACCCCATGGCCCCAATGCCTCTGCGAATGCGGTGACCTTGAGAAGCGGCACCAAAACCCAGGATCCCAAATGGCCGACTCTCCCCGAGACTTTACCCGACTTAGAAGAAGCACCAACCAAGGACCCAAACATGGAACCAATCCAGACACCCTATCCTGAGGCCTTGGAAACAATCAAGAGAAAAAAGAATACTGTGGAAACTGAGGAGCTGATGGAAATTTTTAAACAAGTACAGATTAATATTCCGCTTCTAGAAGCTGTCAAACACATCCCCGCTTACGCCAAGTTCTTAAAGGATGCCTGTACACCCAAGCGTAAGACGAGACCTCAAGCACCTAGGAAGGTTGTACTCTCTGAGCAAGCCAGTTCCGTGATATCAAGCAACCTTCCACTCAAACGAACTGACCCAGGAGCACCCCTGATTTCCTGCAACATCGGGGACATGACATTTGATAGAGCGCTCCTGGACCTAGGTGCTTCTATCAACCTAATTCCCACAACCTTGTACCACCAATTTGGTTTTGGGGAGCTGGCACCAACCCCTGTCACCATCCAGCTGGCGGATAGATCAGTGAAAACCCCGAAGGGGGTTGTCGAGGACGTGATTGTACGGGTCAAGGACTTCTATTTCCCAGTCGACTTTTTGGTGCTCGACATGGAAGTCCCTGAAAAATTACAGAACGCACCCATAATCTTAGGCAGACCTTTCTTAGCCACGGCTAAAGCAAACATCGATTGCGACACGGGATGTATGGAAATCGCCTTCGGAGACAGGAAAATGCAATTAGATATCTTCCGGGCAACAAAGTCTTTTGATTGTGATTACATTGAGGAACATGATCCCGTGGAAACTTTAATCGAGGAATGCCTTACCCTCAACTCTGTCTCAGACCACCAAACCCGTAGTTCTGACTCGCCACCATCATTACCTATGGACCTCTGTAAGGCTGAGTATCATCACATGACACCATTTGAAGAAATCAATGTTGATCAACTACCGCCCTTTCCATTCCCATCGACTGTGGTCCCACCCGCACCTGAACTTAAACCATTGCCCGAGAATCTCAAGTACGTCTTCTTGGGACCTGGCCAGACCTTCCCAGTGATTATTAATTCCCATCTAGCCAAGGATCAGGAACTAAGGTTGACTGCAACTCTTTCAGAACATCGGGCCGCCATTGGTTGGACCATCTCAGATCTAAGAGGAATTAGCCCCACCTATTGCACCCACAAGATTTACCTGGAAGACGGGGCCCGACCTTCCCGCCAGATGCAGAGACGGTTAAACCCTAACATGCGGGAGGTCGTTAAAAAAGAAATTATCAAGTGGCTCGACGCCGACATCATCTACCCTATCTCTGATAGCCCCTGGGTGAGCCCCACTCAAGTAGTTCCAAAGAAGGCTGGGCTCACCGTTGTCACTAATGATCATGGCGAATCCATTCCCACCCGCACCACCACCGCATGGCGGGTGTGTATTGATTATAGGAAGCTTAACGAAGCCACTAAGAAGGACCACTTCCCCTTGCCATTCATTGACCAAATCCTTGAAAGATTGGCAGGGCAGAAGTATTTTTGCTTCCTGGATGGATATTCAGGATATAACCAAGTCGCAATTGCTCCAGAAGATCAGGAAAAGACCACATTCACTTGCCCGTATGGCACGTTTGCATTCCGTCGAATGCCGTTCGGGTTATGCAACGCACCCGCAACCTTCCAGCGTTGCATGCTAGCCATTTTTTCAGAAATGGTGGGTGAATACTTGGAGGTCTTTATGGATGATTTCTCTGTATTCGGGAATTCATTCGACCATTGTTTGAGCAACTTGGAGAAAATCCTGAAACGATGTATCGAGGTTAACTTGGTGTTAAGTTGGGAAAGAGCCATTTTATGGTTCAAGAAGGAATTGTCCTCGGACACATCGTTTCGCATAAGGGCATCGAGGTAGATCGAGCTAAGGTTGATTTAATTTCCAAACTTCCTCCACCTAGTTCGGTCCGACAGATTCGCTCTTTTCTAGGACACGTTGGCTTCTACCGAAGGTTCATCAAAGACTTTTCCAAACTTTCCAAACCCTTGACCGACCTTTTAGCCAACGACGCAACTTTCCACATGTCTCCTGATTGCACCCAGGCTTATCATACCCTCCGGGACTTAGTCTCCACCGCACCTGTACTTCAACCCCCAGACTGGTCCCAGGGTTTTGAGATTATGTGTGACGCATCAGATTTTGCCATAGGCGCTGTCCTGGGACAAAGGAAAGACAAGAAGCCCGTGGTGATCTACTACGCGAGCAAAACGTTGGACGAGGCCCAGCGTAATTATACGGTCACAGAAAAAGAGTTGCTTGCTGTAGTCTTTGGACTGGAAAAATTCCGATCATACTTGCTGGGATCCCACGTGACTATCTACACCGACCATTCAGCCATCCGGCACCTGTTGGCCAAAAAGGATGCAAAACCCAGGCTCATCAGATGGATCCTGCTTTTGCAGGAATTTGACCTGGAAATCCAAGACAAGGCCGGATCGAAAAATGTGGTGGCTGACCACCTGTCAAGACTTCATCCAGACCACATTGGACCCTCCCTACCTCTATCTGATACCTTCCCTGATGAACACATCCTAGCCGTGCAAGACAAGAAAATGCCATGGTATGCTGACTATGTCAACTACCTGGTTATAGGACAAACCCCGCACAGCTGGTCCAAACAGCAACGGGACAGGTTCTTGGCTGAGGCCAAGCACTATTTCTGGGATGATCCCATGCTGTTTCGCCTCTGTGCTGATCAGATCATCAGGAGGTGCCTCCCCGAAGACGAGGTTCAGAGTGTGCTTTCCTTTTGTCATGACCAAGCATGTGGCGGCCATTTCTCTGGCAAGAAAACAGCTGCAAAAGTTTTGCAGTCTGGATTTTATTGGCCGTCCCTATTCAAGGATGCACACATCTTTGCCAAGACTTGCTCACGATGCCAAACACTAGGGACAATGACCAAAAAAGATATGATGCCCCTTCAGCCCATTTTGATTGTCGAAATTTTCGACGTTTGGGGTATCGATTTTATGGGCCCCTTTCCACCATCCAACGGCTTCGAGTATATCTTGGTCTCGGTAGACTATGTTTCCAAATGGATTGAAGCCGTTGCCACCCGACGATGCGATCACAAGACGGTCATGGACTTTGTAAAGAAGAACATCTTTTCCCATTTTGGAATACCCAAGGCCATGATCAGTGATGGTGGAAGCCATTTTATCCATTCCCAGTTCCGTGCCCTACTTAGAAAATACGGGGTAAACCACCGCATTGCCACCCCGTATCATCCACAAACAAATGGGCAGACTGAGGTCTCAAACAGACAAATCAAGAACATTTTACAGAAGACTGTGAGACCTGACAGGAAAGACTGGTCCACACGACTTGATGATGCCCTGTGGGCATACAGGACCGCTTTTAAGACCCCGATAGGCATGTCACCTTACCGCTTGGTCTTTGGCAAAGCTTGCCATCTCCCTGTCGAATTGGAACACCGGGCTTACTGGGCTGTTAAGCAATGTAACATGGATCCCCAGTTAGCTGGTGCGCAAAGGACTCTTCAATTATCCGAGCTTGAAGAAATTCGTCGGGACGCCTTTGACAATAGTCGGCTATATAAGGAGAAAATGAAAGCCGTCCACGACCGACTCATTCATAGGAAAACCTTTGAGCCAAACCAACAAGTCTGGCTATTTGATGCACGCCTGAAACTCTTTCCAGGGAAACTTAGGTCCAAATGGACATGACCATTTCGGGTGGTCAAGCCCTATTCCAACGGGGCAGTCGAAATCGCCGATCTTAATACCGGGCACACCTTTACAGTCAATGGTCAAAGATTGAAGCATTTCCTGGCCCAGGTACCCCCCAAGGAGAGTGTCACCCTTGTTGAGGGTTGACACCAGGCACCGCCCAGCTGGAGGCGTTAAACTCAGCGCTTCCTGGGAGGCAACCCAGCGGATTCAGACTGATCTGGTAAGTTTACGTCACTCAGGTACTATCTTTTTGAACCCTTCTGCATCCATGCATCTGCCAATGAGGACATTGTCCAACTTAAGCATGGGGGGGATGGTAAATTGCATAATCCTGAGTTTAATTAATCAGTCTGAATGAATAAAAAAAAAAAAAATTGAATTTAGGAAGAAAAAATTAGGCATTAGAAACTTGTCAATAGTGGGAAATAATACAAAAAGAACTTAAACGCTTAGACTTTTCAGGCCTTCAGGCTTAATCAGCCCTAGTGTCCATTAAAATATGGATTTAGCGGCGAATCCTTGCAACTTTAAGCTATTCTAATCCACCTAATAAATAAGGTGATAAGTATACGACTTATCAACTCATCCTCTAACTCAGGAAAACTTTGAGTCTAAGCATCTGCACACATTTCTGCACATACTCACTTCTCGGAGATTTTGACAGAAATTGGGTAGCTAATGAACTCTCTAGGGTGGTATGGCTGGCAAGTTGTCGTGGGTAACAGCCCATTGGCAGGTTGTCCAGAACCCAGCCACAGGCCATTTCTTTTTCACTGCCTCTAGGTACATTTGAGATTAGGGAAGCCACCTACGTAAAAAAAAAAAAAAAAAAAAAAAAAAAAAAAAAAAAAACCACACTTCACCGCACAAGTATGGCTGGCAAGTGATCGTGGGTAACAGCCCATTGGTCGGTTGTCCAGAGCCCAGCTCAATAATTGCACAAAAAAAAGAAGAAGACCAAAAACACCTAAGGAAGAAGCGGGGAAGTAGTACAAGCCGGGGAGATATACACTGGAAAATCCTTGTGTTGACCCCAAGTAAAATGAACGCAGGGAGAAAGCTACCAATCGAACAAATACACCTTCAGGCAAAAATTTATTTTCTTTTCCGGTCACCTAGAGGCGTAGAAACTCGAAGTCTGTCTCAATTACCGTTAAGTAAGTCTATCACAACATTCACACCAAGATGCTTAGCACTTAGGGTTTTGACCGAGTTTTGGGTGGGTTGGGTAGCCGTAAAAAGTTACCAACCCACACTAAATTCTAAAAATTCTAAAAAGACATATATAGATATATACGTATACATAAGTATAGTTATATATACAAAGCAAGGATTCGGGCGATTCGTATTTTGGCAGACACCCGGGCGCTGCTTAGTCTTTGTAGATTAAGATCTTCGTATAGTTCCTCTTATTAACAAGTAACGAAGTGCCTAAGCAATTACTTCTCGAATTCGCCAAAGAAATAAAGGCTAGAATAAACCTTGCTAGGGACTAGCAAGGAGTAAGCATGGGGGTATGATAACACCACGCAAGGGGGTAGTAATTAGGTTGAATATGGCCCATCTTTAGAATAAAAGGCACAACATAAAGTAGAATAGGAGCATTGCATGCATCAAGTACCAAGATTGCTTATAAACTGTATTAATGGCCATTTGTGTAAAGCATTTGTCAAAGCAGGCCTCAGATGCGCAATCGGACCGCACGGATGGATTCAGGACGACGAACGGAGTCTAACGGACTCAAAATCGGCCAAATCCGACATCCGGAGCTCCCACAATGGGCCCAAGAAATCCTGACCGTTGATCTGGAGATCAACGGCCTAGAACGCGCCACGTCGCCCCGCCCCCGCCGCCCGCACGCCCCCAAGCCAGCCAAGGACGCATCTCGGCCGTTGATCTTCGATCGAACGGCCGAGATCCGCGCGCTCGCCCGCGGTCGCCGCGACAAAGCGCGGGCGTGGCGCAACGGTTAGCGCGCACGCCCGCGTTGCGGCGACGCGCGTTCGAGTCGCGCGAAGCAAAAATCGTCTGCGGGAGAAGGGCGCGGCAAAATTGAGCCGCGCGATCAGAAGCGAGCGGCTAGGATCGCGCCACGCGGCGCGACGACAGCGCCCCACCTCCCACGCGCGCGCGCACGCCGGGCGGAAACGCGCGCGCGCACGCACGCCCGAAGCGCGATCCTAGCGCAGGCGCGGGAGTATCTCAGCCGTCCGATCATCAATCGGACGGCTCTCGTTCGACGTCCACGGATCGCGCCTGAAGAGAGAAAGGGGCGGGCGGCTGACCGGCGGCAGCAGACCTTCACCGACGTATATGGAAGCGGTTTTAGCGACGTTCTGGATGTCGCTAAAGCACATTCTTCTTTTAGGAAGCCCTTAACTCTATTTAAACCCCCTTCTACCACCATTCAAGGATCCTCTCCCACTTGCAACTACTCCACTCCTCTCCTAGCTAATCTTAGGCACTCTTGTAATCGCCGGAGACGACGAGCCGCCGACGGAGCCTCCTCCACCGCCGTGGCTGCCTCGTCGCTCTCCACTCTCTCTCTACCTCTCTCTCTCTCTTTTAAAGCTTTCATTTACTTTTGTTGAAGCATGTATTTAATATTGTAAACCATGAACTATGGATGCATGTTTAATGAAATTATTTTTCATTTAGTTGCCTTTTTAATTTCTGTTTAAAGTGCATGATCAAAACCAAAGAGCTTTCTAACCCTAAACTCTCTCTATCTCTCGCTTTTCAAAACCGTTTCTTTCGCAAGCAAAACTCCGCCTTTTTCGTGACAACAAGTGGTAAACAAAATCCGATTTCCACGCCTCCCTGAGATCGACACTCGGACTCCCTCCGTTTACTTCTTTTAAAACCGACGTATCAAGTGCAACTATAACGACACATCTTAACACACACGCACGAAGGCACGTCAGCAGAGTTGGAGCCTCTTGGAGAAGATGGGAAGTTGGCGACCCCTAGAGTTACTGGGGCACTGTGGGGCAGTGACTGTGACACAACAGACGAGGTCAGAGCTGATAGATTGCATCATCACAGGGTAGATGGCTGACCCGTACTTACAGTCATTACGTGACAGAGTACTGTCAGGAGACCCTGGGGACTTTTCTTTTACAGACCAGGTGCTGCACATGAGGGGACGTTTGTGCGTTCCCAAAGATGAGGAGCTGTTGAGAAAGCTCCTGACTAAGGCACACGGTTCCAGATTCACCATACATCCCGGAAACACAAAGATGTACCATGACTTGAGACGTGACTTTTGGTGGAGGGGAATGAAGTGGGATGTGGGTGAATTCGTGCGGCAGTGTTTAGTGTGGCAGCAGGTGAAGGCCGAGCATCAAAGACCTGCAGGGCTGTTACAGCCACTTCCAGTGCCAGAGTGGAAGTGAGAGAGCATCACCATGGACTTGGTGGTGGGCTTATCTGTTACCTAACGAGGACACGACGCAGTCTGGGTGATCGTTGGCAGATTGACGAAGACGGCGCGTTTTTTGCCGATCCGAGTCACCGTGGGACGAGCACAGTTGGCAGAGAGGTATATTCGCGACGTGGTAGGTCTACATGGAGTTCCGCGGGGGATCGTATCCGACCGGGATACCGATTTTACGTCCTAGTTTTGGGCTTAGTTTTAGCAGGCTTTGGGGACGCGGTTAAGGTTTAGCACAGCATACCACCCTCAGACGGACGGACAGTCTGAGCGCACGATACAGACACTTGAGGACCTTTTGCGTGTTTGTCTACTAGACTGGAGGGGCTCTTGCCCCTGGCGGAGTTCGCATATAATAATTGTTATCACTCGAGCATCGGCATGGCACCCTACGAAGCTCTGTACGGACGGAGGTGTACGGCACCCTTGAGTTGGGTTGAGGTGGGGACCAAGTGGGAGGTTGGCCCCAGGCTGATCCAGCAGAGTCAGGAGGTAATCGAGCAGATCCACAGGCGACTCCGCACTGTTAGGAGCAGACAAAAGAGTTATACAGATCGAAAGTGCAGAGAGATACAGTTTGAGGTTGGGGAACTCGTCTTCCTTCGCGTTTCGCCCATGAAGGGCCTGCAGTGGTTTGGGGTGAGAGGGAAGCTAGCGCCGAGGTTCGTGGGACCCTTTGAGGTCTTGGAGTGGGTTGGATCGTTGCTTACAGGCTTGCCCTCCCTCAGCTTTCTGGTGTGCACGACACGCTCCACGTGTCCAACCTCAAGAAGTACGTCGCCAATCCCAGTCACGTCCTGAGCCACGGGAGAGTCGAGCTGGGTGATGACCTGACCTACCCCGAGCGGCCAGTGCAGATTCTCGACAGAGCCGTCCAGAGTCTGAGACGGAAGCAACTACCCCTGGTAAAGGTTTTGTGGAGGAGCCAGCGGCACGAGGAGGCCACCTGGGAGCTTGAGGCGGCGATGTGGGAGCGGTACCCGGAGCTCTTTGAGGGTACGTCTTTTCGGACCGGCTTCGGTCCTCTTTGAGTTTGTTATGCGTATACTGTTCTTTTTCCGCACCCTAGTTAGCGCAAGTTTCGGGGACGAAACTTCCTTTGAGTTTGTGTTGAACGAGAATCTACGCTAACGTGTTTGGTTTTGGAAAACCCGTCGTTGTAGTTCGAAAGCGAAGGATTCGTGTTCAACAAATAAGATTTAAACCGAAAAAGAATTCCGGGTCGAACTCAGGGAGGCTACGTTGATCTATATTCGCAATTATGTTTTTTAGGATTTTTGATAAACAAGGCGAAATAATTACAATGGAGCTATCAAACTAAGAGAGAGAGAGAGAGAGAGAGAAAGAGAACATGCTTTCAATATTTCAATTGTTTATACAAGCAAACGAAATGAAAGTTACACTAAAAAGCGGAAAATCAATTACACTATAAAGCAGGAAAATTCTACACTAGAAAAGCTGTAAATAAGAATGGGAGAGAGAAGTTATCCTCCTCGACGGTCGCTTGGAGGACGAGCCGGACGGGACGACGCTTGGACGAAGGAGAATGAAGCGGGACGAAGGAGGACGAAGCAGAAGAACGGGAACGAAGCAGCACGCCGTCGTCGTCGCGGGATCCACTTCCGAAGGGGGACGAAAATTTGGACTTTATCTCGCGAGAAGCATCCCGGGTGTGGGACAAGCTTCTCTTGAGCTTTGGAGAGGTAGAGAGGAGAAGGAAGGGATGAAAATTTCGTATGGAGGGGGTCTCCTTTTATAGTTGCAAGGAGTGGGGGCAAAATGGACATTACATGTTCAAAATAATAAATAAGGGGTCTTTAGTGACGGATAAAACCGTCGCTAAAGCCCCGCCGTCGCCGTCTCCGCCGCGCCCACGCGCGCCCGCTCGGCTGGCCTGCGCGCGTAACGCAGACGCACGTCCGTGTCGTCTCAGCCGTCTGATCGCGAGATCGGACGGCTTAGATCGCGTCCGCGCCCGCTGCGTAGCGCGCCCGCCCGCGTGCGATCGAGCGTCCACCAGAGCGTCCAATTGCGCGTCGGCGCTATCGGGCGCGCACGGCCGTTGGATCTTCATCCGACGCTCGTGCGCGCCCGCTCGTCCACGCCTTCGACCCCCCCACCGCGGCTCGAACCCGCGACCTCCGCTTCGCCCGCAGCTGCGTTGCCGCTGCGCTACGCGGGCGAAATGGTCGCGCGGGCATTTTTAAACGCGAGCGACCGCAACCGTTGGATCGAGATCCAACGGCGGAGAGGAGACGGTGCGCGGTCTTCACAGGACTCCTGCGGCCGATTGGGCGGCTGGGATGGCGCCACGTGGCGCTATCTTGGCCGTCCATCTTCTGGAAGTTGTAGATGGTGCCACGGATGTCGGATTGACTCGATTTTTGTGTCGTTCGGCTGCGATCGTCGATCCGAATTCATCCGTGTGGTCGGATTTTCCATCTGAAGTGCGGATTTACACCATCCTGGCCCTTGATCTTCTAGGGTTCCCCGGTCTCTATCTGATGCTACGGATGCCTGATTAGGACGATCTTGGAGTCGTTGAACTCCAATCGTCGCCCTGATCATATCCATACGGTTGGATCTTTGATCCGAGGCCCCGATAAAATATTTGCCATGTCCAAGCACATAAAAGGTGACAATTAACCTCCATTTTATTCAAATTACTCTAAATGCAAGATGATGCATGTAATGCAATATTTATATCATGAAATGCAATCCTATGCTTAAGAACATGCATAAATAGACATTTTAAGTAGTGTAAATGTGTTTACATCATACCCCCATGCCTATCTTTTGCTAGTCCCTAGCAAAAACTATATGCTATTTATAAAAGAATTAGGTTAGATTATTTGGACCTGAGTTATTTTCAATCATTAAGAAATTGTCTACTTAAGAACTGAACTTTCAAAGACACAACAGTGCCCGGGTATCAGCCAAAATGCAGACCGCCTCAAGCCTCGCCTTATTTAAAGAAAAATTTCTTTTTCTGTTTTTACTCTTTTTTTTTTTTTGTTGAATTTTCAAATTTTAGGGTTTAAGAGTGGCTTTCTACGGCCATTCAACTCACCCAAGATTTGATGAGAACCCTAAGTTTTAAGCATCTTATTGTGATTGTGATAGACTCGTTGACCGGCAATTAAAACGGACCTCGGATTTCTACGCCTCTAGGTGACCTCAAAAAGAATTCTGCCTAAAGGTGTATCTTTACAACCGGTAGCTTTCTCCCTACTTTTATTTTTTTTAACGGGGTCAACACAAGGGTGAATCCAGTGTATATCTCCCCGGTTTATTCTACTTCTCCGCTTCTTCCTAAGTGTTTTGGGAATTTTTAGTGCATTTTCTGAGCTGGGTTCTGGACAACCGGTCGATGAGCTGTTACCACCGACAACTTGCCAGCCATACTCGTGCGGCGAAGTGTGGCTTATTTCTTTTTGTTCTTTTCTCCTTTTTGATTTTTTTTTTTAAGTAGGTGGCTTCCCTGGTCTAAGATTTACGTAAAGGCAGCAAAAAGAGAAAGGTCCAGTGACTGGGCTCTGGACAACCTACCTATGGGCTGTTACCCACGATAACTTGCCAGCCATATCACCCTAGAAGGTTCATTAGCTACCCAATTTCCGTTAAAATCGCCAAACAACGAGTCAGTGCAAAGAAAGTGTGTAGATGCTTAAGACTCAAAATTCCCTTAAATCAGAGGGTGGGTTGACAAGTCGTGTACTTATCACCCAAACTTATTTATTCCAATTATAATAGAATTAAGATGGCGAGAACTCAAAGACAAATCCACATTTTATTAGATACACAGGCTAATTAAGTCCAAAAACCTGAGGGGTCTTTGTGTTCAGATCCTAATGTAAAATTTCTTAGGATTGAAAAGTCCTAATGTCCAACTAATCCTTCCTATATTTTTTTTTTTTTTTTTTTTTAGAAAGAGAGCAATTTATATGGATTTCACAAAGCTGACCAACTAATTCAAAGATGAATCCACCCCCCCATGCCTAGCTGATGCAATGTCCTCATTGAAAAAGAGACATGAAAGAAAGGGTAGAATATGAAAGATGTCACCTGGATATGAAGCTCGTATCAGCCTTGTGTTATATGTACAACTGCTGAGTTTAATGCCGTCAGCTAGGCGAAGTCCAGCCAAAGAAGTCACAGAATGGCTAGAGCAACAGAGTCTGAAACGGGTTCTGGAAGATTATGGTCAACAACAGGCTTCAAACGTTGACCGTTGACTTTAAAGGTGTTACCCGTCTTTGGGTCAGAAATCTGGACGGCACCATTTAGAAAAATCTGATCAATTATGAATGGGCCACTCCATTTAGATCTAAGTTTACCAGGAAAGAGCTTAAGTTTAGAATCGAATAACCAGACCTTCTGGTTTGGCTCAAAGCTCTTGCGGGAAATCATTTGATCATGTAGAGCTTTGGTCCGAGCCTTGTAGATCTTGGCATTCTCATAAGCATCATTTCTAAGCTCCTCCAACTCAGATAGTTGGAGTTTCCTGGTCTTCCCAGCTAGATTTAGATCTAGATTGCATTGTTTGATTGCCCAGAATGCCCTGTGTTCAATCTCTACGGGTAGATGACACGCCTTTCCATACACCAGACGGAATGGAGACATGCCGATAGGTGTTTTATACGCCGTACGGTAGGCCCAAAGAGCGTCCTCAAGCTTTTGAGTCCAATCCCTGCGATCGGGCCTAACCGTTTTTTGCAGAATGTTCTTGATCTCTCGATTAGAGATCTCGGCTTGTCCATTCGTTTGGGGATGGTAAGGTGTGGAAATTCGATGATTAACCCCGTATTTGGCCAATAAACTCCGGAATTGGGCATTAGTAAAATGAGTGCCACCATCACTGATGATAGCCCTCGGAATCCCGAATCTACTGAAGATATTTTTCTTGACAAAGTTGATGACCACCTTGTGGTCATTGGTTCGGGTGGGAATTGCCTCAATCCATTTAGACACATAATCAACAGCGACAAGAATGTACTGATGTCCAAATGAAGGGATAAAGGGTCCCATGAAATCAATGCCCCAAACATCGAAAATTTCGACAGGAAGAATAGGGTTTAAGGGCATCATATCTCTCTTAGTTATGCTCCCGAGTGCCTGGCATCGAGGGCATGACTGTGAGAATTCCTGGGCATCCTTGAATAAAGACGGCCAATAGAAGCCAGATTGCAAAATTTTTGCAGCCGTCTTTTTCCCGGAGAAATGTCCACCACACCCAGATGCATGACAGAACTCAAGTATACTGTTGAATTCATTCTCCGGTATGCATCGGCGAATAATCTGATCAGAGCCGATGCGATACAGTTCAGGGTCCTCCCAAAAGTAGTATTTGGCCTCAGATTTGAGTCTATCCCGTTGTTGCTTGGTCCAATCCTGGGGGATTTGACCAACGGCCAAATAGTTAACAATGTCAGCAAACCATGGGGTGTGGACACCTAAAACTGTAAGAATGGTTTCGTCCGGAAAAGTGTCAGTAATCGGAATGTCCGGACAAGAAGAATCACCTAGGAGTCTCGACAAATGATCTGCCACCACATTTTGTACCCCGGTTTTATCCTTGATTTCAAGATCGAATTCTTGAAGAAGAAGAATCCAACGAATAAGCCGGGGTTTAGCATCCTTTTTAGCCAAGAGATGTCTCAAGGCCGAGTGGTCGGTATAAACAATAACATGAGACCCCAAGAGATAAGCCCTGAATTTTTCCAACGCAAATACTACAACGAGTAATTCCTTTTCAGTAACAGTGTAATTCCTCTGGGCTTCATCCAAAGTTTTACTAGCGTAGTAAATGACAAAGGGCTTTCGATCAATTTTCTGACCCAGGACAGCCCCGACCGCGTAATCAGAAGCATCGGTCATGATCTCAAATGGGGTTGTCCAAATAGGTGGTTGCAAAATTGGCGCACAGGTGACCGCCGTTTTTAGGAAATCAAATGCCTTTTGGCATGATTCGTCAAAAACAAACGGTGTTTCTTTGGCAAGAAGATTGCTCAAAGGGCGGGCAACCTTCGAGAAGTCCTTGATGAATCTTCGATAAAATCCCACATGGCCAAGAAATGATCTGATTTGTTTAACTGATGTGGGAGGAGGAAGTTTAGCGATAGCATCAACCTTAGCTTTATCCACTTCAATTCCCCGTTCAGAGATTACATGACCCAAAACGATGCCCTCTTGGGTCATGAAATGACTCTTTTCCCAGCTAAGGACCAATCGTGTCTTGATACATCGCTTAAGAATCATTTCCAAATTAACCAAACAAGAGTCAAATGATTCTCCGAAAATGGAGAAATCATCCATGAAGACTTCCATAAACTCTCCCACCATGTCGGAAAATATGGCTAGCATACACCTTTGAAAAGTCGCAGGTGCATTGCATAACCCAAAAGGCATCCTACGAAAAGCAAAGGTTCCGTAGGGACAGGTGAAAGTAGTTTTTTCCTGATCCTCGGGATGGATAGGAACTTGGTTGTATCCCGAGTAACCATCAAGAAAACAGAAGTACTTCTGCCCGGCTAATTTTTCCAGGATTTGATCAATGAAGGGCAGGGGAAAATGATCCTTTTTAGTGGCAGTGTTCAGCTTCCTGTAATCAATACAAACTCTCCAAGATGAAGCTGAACGAGTTGTGACAGATTCTCCTTTCTCATTAGTCACAACAGTAATCCCGGCTTTCTTTGGAACAATCTGAACGGGACTTACCCAGGGACTGTCAGAGATTGGATAAATAATTCCTGCATCGAGCCACTTGATGATTTCCTTTTTGACCACTTCTCGCATATTTGGATTCAATCTCCTCTGCATCTGGCGAGAAGGGCGGGATCCCTCTTCCAAGAATATTCTATGATTGCAGTAAGATGGCTCGATCCCCCTAAGGTCATGAATGGTCCAACCAATTGCCTCCTTATGTTCCTTTAGGACCTTAATCAATTTAATCTCTTGCTCCTTTGTCAATTTAGCACTGATAATCACAGGGAGCGTATTCTGAGGTCCTAATAATTGATATTTCATATTCTCGGGCAATGGTTTCAATTCAAGCTGGGGTGGGGTGATGATTGATGGTCGGGTAGATGCTGAAGATTCAACAAGAGGGAGAGGTTGTGAGTGGACAAAATCAGTAACCTCTTCCGAAGATGTTAAGTCAGAGGGTTGCGGGTCAAATTCATCAACCAAAGAGGAACTTTCAATTGAAGAAACTGTCAAACAAGTTTCAATATTAACATTATCATCATCAAGTTCCTCAATAACTCCACAATCCTCAAATTTATTGATCGCCTTAAAAATATCTAATTTCATACGTTGGTCCCCAAAGGCGATTTCCATGCTACCGCTTTCACAATTAATGTTGGCCTTTGCGGTAGCCAGGAACGGACGCCCCAGAATGATGGGCGTGTTCCTCAGATTATCTGGTACATCCATGTCAAGGACAAGGAAATCTACAGGAAAATAGAAATCCTTGACCTTAACTATAACATCTTCAATAACGCCTCGCGGGTTTGTGACCGAACGATTCGCTAACTGTAGCGTTACTGAAGTTGGCCGAAGTTCGCCTAACCCAAACTTCTCGTAAAGAGAAGTCGGAATTAGGTTGATGGATGCACCGAGATCCAAAAGTGCTCTATCAAATGTGTAATCTCCGATAACGCAAGAAATCAAAGGAGCACCAGGATCTCTCTTTTTCTGAGGGAGGTAGTGCAGGATAACAGAACTAGCCTGCTCGGAGAGTACCACCTTCCTCGGAACAGATTCTCTCGACTTACGCTTTTGTGTACATAATTCCTTTAAAAATCTTGCGTAAGTCGGTATGTGCTTGATAGCATCAAGGAGCGGGATATTGATCTCAACATTCTTAAATAAATTCAGAAGCTCCTCATTGCTATCAACAGACTTCTTCTTCTTTGCTTTGGTTAAGGCTTCAGGAAAAGGAACACGAGTCAAATCTTTAGAATCGGATTCCTGAGCCTTGATTTCTCCTTTAGAATTCTCTTCTCTCTCCTCAGATTCTTCAGGATTCAAAAGATTAGAATAATGTGGTTGTGGATCCTGAGTCTTCTTACCACTTCTCAAAGTGACAGAATTTGCAGAAGCGTAAGAATTTGGGTCTTGAGGAGGGTTAGGAAAGATTGGAGGCACTTGATTGACCATGAATTGTTGATTTACAGAAGAAGAAGACGAGGAACCCTGCTCAACCACCTGAGCATGCGCGTGTGGGTCCCTCTGATTTCCGTACCCTTGGGCTTGATTGCCCGAATTCGTAATGTTTCGTGGGTTGGGTACGGGTTGGGATGGTAGAGATCCGGGTTGGCGAGAGTTAGCAATGAGCCCGGATTGCAAGTTGTCCAGTGACTTTTTCATTTGCTGCATGAGCTGGAGCATAGATCCTTGCATCTCTACTATTTGATGGTTCAAATCAGCCTGCCCTGCGGGTTGACGGGCATTCCAAGCTGGCTGATTGACCTGATTCGGAGGCAACTGAGTATATACTTGACCCTGACCCATTGGTCGTTGCGGAGCATAATTGCTGGGTCGGAATTGGGTCTGTTGCCCCGGATTTTTCCAAGAGAAGTTAGGGTGGTTTCTCCAACCTTGATTATAGGCATTCGAGTAGGGGTTGGATCTAGCATTCTCTTGTACAGCACAGACATCCTCATAAAGTGAGGATGGAGAGAAAGAAAAGGAAGGATTAGAAAAACTGGGATCAAAGGCCCCAGTTGGGAACCCATGGGGTTCCGAAAAATGCTGACTCATAGGTTGAGTCGCATCAAGTTGATTCACGAACTCCCGTCCAGAAAGAGCTCGTGAAGAATGGAATCCCGAATTTTGGGATTGAGTGGATTGAGAGTTGTTCATAGAATTGCCAGCCATCCACTCTTCCATTCTTTTAGCAACCAAGTCTACTCTGTCAAGTTTATTACAAATCAATTCCATATCAAATGAATGAGAGTCATGGACTTCATTGACATTTGATCTGGGTTGTTGGGACCGGTTAAAAGTATCCATGGAGGCATGATTTATTGAATTCTCACTCATTTCCTCAAATAAATCATGTGCACTATCTGCATCTTTATTAAGGAAATTGCCTCCGCAAGAAGCATCCACTTGGTTTCTGAGTTGCTCAGTCAACCCATGATAAAAAATCTGCACGAGTTGCCATTTTGGCACCTCGTGGTGTGGACACCTCCGCAATAAGTCCTGGAATCGCTCCCAGGCCACATGAAACTGCTCCCCCGGCCGCTGGGTAAAAGTAGTGATTGCCCGTCTCAAAGCATTGGTACGACCGACTGGGAAAAATTTCTTCAGAAAGGCCGATTTCAACTCATTCCAAGTTGTAATTGGTCTTCCTATTGTCCTATACCAATGCGCGGCCTTATCCCTAAGAGAGTGAGGGAAGAGCCTCATGATCATTTGCTCCTCATTTACGTTTCGAGACTTGGTGGTCTGGACCAAAGTGGTCAAGTCCTCCAAGTGTTGAAACGGATCTTCGGAGCCAAGCCCATGATAATGTTTAATCAGGCTTAACACCTGGGGCTTGATTTCTACGTCACCGGCTGGAATCTGGACGCCGGGACGTTCCCCATAATTTGAAGGATCATAAAAATCCTTCAAGGGCTGAACGCCCTGCATTCTCTGGAACCATTCTTGCATTCTCTGCATTTGTTCCAGCTACCTTCGAAATTCTTCCTGTGGATTTCCAGGCAGAAGAGGCTGTTGTTCGGCCATGGGATCAAATTGACCAAAATCTAACTTGCGCCTCCTAGAATGTTCTAATGGTCCTTCTAATCGGGGATTCAATGACCGTCTTCCCAGCATAAACTAGGAGTAGGTCGGAAGGACCGGGGATAGGGACCCTGCAGTACAACAAAACAAGGATGTCCTTAAGTGAGGTAGCCTAAGGATCTACTGACTCCCAACACCAGCCTTAAGACTGTAACTGATTTACTCTACTTGCGTCTGTATAATCCAACCAGTTAGAAGGAGGGACTGGGGAGAAGGTTCTTCCTTTGGCTTTCGCCTCCGGTTCCTATTGTACCCCCCAGCCGCGGTCGTTTGACGCTACTCCCCTAGCTAGACATCAGATTAATCAGTACAAGTAGGTTAATCAAAAACAATCTCAGACTAGGCCTTGAAGAGCGAATCAAACCTTAGGGCCAACGTCTACTCAATTTTATTACAGCCTGGGATTGTGGTGCTTATGGAATGTGATGGGCCCTTATAATGGGTTGTGCCCTTAATGATTGATTGAAATTTGTGTAAGTGCGTGCACAACCAGGGTTTTCAAGCAAGATTATTTATAATGTGTGAATTTTAATGTTCAAATCCTGGTTAAGTAGCTTTTAGGGTTTCAAATTAGGTGAATTGCAATCAAATTTCTAGGCAAACCAAGTTGTAAAACACGGGTGAAGATAGTTTTCCTTTAAAATCAGAAAGAAAGCGGAGTGCCTAGAATATACCTAGATTGAAAACCCTAAGGAGGAGCTACTTGATGAGTTGGTTTTAAATAAAGTGGTGCGGCCCAAACAACTCAAACAATTGGCCACAATTGCACCACTAAGTTAGGCACTCAAAGATGGTTAACCTAGAATGATTTCTACTCTGTTATGTGTTGCTCTGTGTGTACCGGTTCCACAAATCAGAACCCGGTTGAGTAGAAAACAAATCAAGTTAATCAAGTACCTTGAATGTGGGTGTGTGTTGTGTGTTTGTTGAAAGTTACCCCACAAAATTATCTTTTTGTTGTTATTTTTTTTTATGAATGAGGGTGAAATGAGTGTGAGTAGAAATCCAAACAACTAAACTATTCCTAGGATTTATGCAAACACCTAGGTTAATTGGAATTTGGATTTAATGTGGCGAATGAAATCTATGGAGGGGGAAAGAATGGGGGAGCACTTACAGTTGTCTTCAACTGCACTTTACTCCAGTCTACCGCTTGTTGATTCCTTGATGGAGGTCTCTGCAAAACAATAGACACAAGAGAAAGCTAGTTAGAAAACAAATAAAGTGCAAGAAATGCGAAGAAAAGATCGAAAATCGTTGCCTCCCCGGCAACGGCGCCAAAATGTTGAACGAGAATCTACGCTAACGTGTTTGGTTTTGGAAAACCCGTCGTTGTAGTTCGAAAGCGAAGGATTCGTGTTCAACAAATAAGATTTAAACCGAAAAAGAATTCCGGGTCGAACTCAGGGAGGCTACGTTGATCTATATTCGCAATTATGTTTTTTAGGATTTTTGATAAACAAGGCGAAATAATTACAATGGAGCTATCAAACTAAGAGAGAGAGAGAGAGAGAGAGAGAAAGAGAACATGCTTTCAATATTTCAATTGTTTATACAAGCAAACGAAATGAAAGTTACACTAAAAAGCGGAAAATCAATTACACTATAAAGCAGGAAAATTCTACACTAGAAAAGCTGTAAATAAGAATGGGAGAGAGAAGTTATCCTCCTCGACGGTCGCTTGGAGGACGAGCCGGACGGGACGACGCTTGGACGAAGGAGAACGAAGCGGGACGAAGGAGGACGAAGCAGAAGAACGGGAACGAAGCAGCACGCCGTCGTCGTCGCGGGATCCACTTCCGAAGGGGGACGAAAATTTGGACTTTATCTCGCGAGAAGCATCCCGGGTGTGGGACAAGCTTCTCTTGAGCTTTGGAGAGGTAGAGAGGAGAAGGAAGGGATGAAAATTTCGTATGGAGGGGGTCTCCTTTTATAGTTGCAAGGAGTGGGGGCAAAATCGACATTACATCTTCAAAATAATAAATAAGGGGTCTTTAGTGACGGATAAAACCATCGCTAAAGCCTCGCCGTCGCCGTCGCCGCCGCGCCCACGCGCGCCCGCTCGGCTGGCCTGCGTGCGTAACGCAGACGCACGTCCACGTCGTCTCAGCCGTCCGATCGCGAGATCGGACGGCTTAGATCGCATCCGCGCCCGCTGCGTAGCGCGCCCGCCCGCGTGCGATCGAGCGTCCACCAGAGCGTCCAATTGCGCGTCGGCGCTATCGGGCGCGCGCGGCCGTTGGATCTTCATCCGACGCTCGTGCGCGCCCGCTCGTCCGCGCCTTCGACCCCCTCACCGCGGCTCGAACCCGCGACCTCCGCTTCGCCCGCAGCTGCGTCGCCGCTGCGCTACGCGGGCGAAATGGTCGCGCGGGCGTTTTTAAACGCGAGCGACCGCAGCCGTTGGATCGAGATCCAACGGCGGAGAGGAGACGGTGCGCGGTCTTCACAGGACTCCTGCGGCCGATTGGGCGGCTGGGATGGCACCACGTGGCGCTATCTTGGCCGTCCATCTTCTGGAAGTTGTAGATGGTGCCACGGATGTCGGATTGACTCGATTTTTGTGTCGTTCGGCTGCGATCGTCGATCCGAATTCATCCGTGTGGTCGGATTTTCCATCTGAAGTGCGGATTTACACCATCCTGGCCCTTGATCTTCTAGGGTTCCCCGGTCTCTATCTGATGCTACGGATGCCTGATTAGGGCGATCTTGGAGTCGTTGAACTCCAATCGTCGCCCTGATCATATCCATACGGTTGGATCTTTGATCCGAGGCCCCGATAAAATATTTGCCCTGTCCAAGCACATAAAAGGAGACAATTAACCTCCATTTTATTCAAACTACTCTAAATGCAAGATGATGCATGTAATGCAATATTTATATCATGAAATGCAATCCTATGCTTAAGAACATGCATAAATAGACATTTTAAGTAGTGTAAATGTGTTTACATCAGTTTGTTATGTTGTTAAGACCCACGGCATCAAACGTCTTTTAAGACGTCTGAGAGTTGGTCCAGACGTCTGGTCAGACATCTGGAAATTAATTTTTGCGGCGTACGATTACGAGTCTGCACGCATGCGCGCGCAGACTGACCCGCCGCCCTCTTTTCTTCTCTCTCTTCCCTCCCCATCCTACAATGCCATCTTTTTCTTCCTCTCTTTCTCCCCACGACGCCTTCAAATATCTCCCCCTCTCCTCTCCCTCACCCCCTCTCCACCGTCTCCTTCTTCTTCTTCCAGTGACAACGTGGGAGTGAGAGGGAGAGGGCAGCAGCTGCTGCAGGGTATGCGAGGGGAGGAGGAGGTGCAGCGAGAGGGAGAAGCGGCGGAGCACGTAAAGAAGAGAGGGCCGTTGCCGGAGCAACCAGGGTCAGCCGGCGGGTGTGCAGCAGGAGAGCAGTGCTGGGGAAGTTGCCCTGATGCTGCTGCAGCTCAGGCAACAGGCGAGCGCGGCGCAGCACGGCCGTGCGCAGCAGGCGGAGGGCGAGGTGGCCCTGATTCTGGGAAATTTTCCCAAAATCAGACATTTAGACCTACGTCCAGACGACGCGGGAGACGTCTGGAGTGAGACCCAGACGTCTGAAAGGTACAATATTTTGTTTCTTCATCCTTTCGCGTGTACGGCCATGCAGCCCGTTCCGCCGAAGGATTCTGCCTCTTTGCCCTGTTGAGGTTGATTGCGTACGCATGTAGGGTTCATTCGGGAAGGCGCAAGGGCACGCCCTCCCACACAGATCGGACGTCTAAGCTAGTCACCAGACGACGGGGAGTGTCTCCAGACGTCTGGAGTATTAGACGAATGTCTAGAACTAAGTCCAGACAGTTTAGTGGGATCCTGGACGTCTGAAGAACCGCACAGAAGCATGGTACGATCTAAACCATCGTTTAAGATGTCTGGAAGGTGTTCGAGACGTTTGATTTAGGCAGAGTGGTCATTTTTGACCCGTTTAGGGTCCGTTCGAAGCCCGCTTTCCGCGTTTAAAATTTCGTTCTTCTCAGAATTAGTTCCTCTACTTGTTTAAAGTACTTGTATCTTATTCCGAGCGGTTCCTTGTGTTTGATCCTTGTGTTAGGACCTCGTCCCATTGCGGCTCTGTGGGTGTCGGAGGCGTGCGTTCCTACTGAGCACGCCCCCAGTACTCCCGATTTTGCTGGTAGAGTGGCTCCCCTTGATTAATTTTCAACATCAATGCACTTTTAAGATAAATGATAGATCCTAGGGTATGGCATGAATCGTAGGACTGGAAAACTAGATTGAATGATAGATCCTAGGGTATGGCATGAATCCTAAGGCTAGAAAACTAGATTGAATGATAGATCCTAGGGTATGGCATGAATCCTAGGATTGGAAAACTAGATTGAAGGACAGATCCTAGGATGTGGCATGAATCCTAAGAACAGAAACACTGAAACGAATGTGGTGAATACATGAATTGCAGTCTTGGAAGAGTAGAAAGAACAATGAAAATTGCCTGTAATTGGATAACAGCTGCTTGTATATGAATGAATATTAAATGTTGGAAACATGGGCTATATGAGAATAAAACTGGATTGATGAAACTTAAAATGGCTTGGCTAGAGAAATATGAGCAAGAACCCTACGGGGAATTAGGAGTGGAGCTCCTGAAAGGTAAATGGAAATGTAATTGGGGAAGTGAGCTGGCCATTGAGTACGGAGTACCAAGGAGAGCAACTGTCCCCCTGTTTAGTGCAGAGCGGAGCTAGCCGCCCCAGGGACCCGGGGTTAGGTCTGGCCACTTTGTACCGACTTTTGGCCCTCGCGTACACAGTACCGGGGAGAGTTACTAGTGTAGAGAAAGTGCTAGCCGCCCCACGGGCCCCGGGGTTCTGCTAGCCTTCCTACACCGACTTGTAGGCCCACTGGGCAAACCGGGGCAGTCAGGCGAGGGTGCGCGGACTGTGGAGGTGCAAGACCCCTGTTTGGTTACTGTGGAGGGGCTGGACCCCTGTTACTTAGAGGGCTCTGCCCTATACTGGTTCCGTGCTATGCTTTGGGGTGCACCCGTTAACGGAAACGACTAACCGTGTGCCAGTGCGGGGCAGTTACTCGTGCATTTATTGCGCGTGCCGTAGTCACCGTTACGTCTATTAGTGGCCTTGAGGTGGTTGACTGAGGGTAGGACCACCACGAGGGACTCTCCCGGCCAGGAGAGCACCACGTGCTACTTCTACTTTTAGACTGCAATCAAGATCATTCCCATGAGGAACATTCGAGATGAAGAGAAAGATCTGAGGAATAATTCAAGAATGAGTAAATAGAAATAATGAAAGAAATTAAAAATAATAGCTACTTGTCCACCTTACTGTTTTTTTTTTCTTTTGCTAGTTGGTTGCCACTCTACTCAGCGTTTCGCTGACGTGTCACCTTTGTCACCTTTTCAGGACCAGGTGTTGAGCAGCCAGAGACTGCGGCTGCAGAAGGTGCTGGGCCTAGTAGAGCCCAATAGTTTTACTTGTGTTGTACATATGGTACCATTCTTCTGTTGTAGTGAGTATTTTCTGTTACAATTGTGCTCTTTTATTTGTAAGCATCATGTTTATGTACCTGTTTAATTCTCTACTGTTGTGGTGGTGTGTACTGTAGTAGTTCTTTTCTTTACTGCTGTACTTTTGTTATTGTTAGTTACATGTATGATGAATGTGATTTATTTTACTACTCTTTTGGTTATTCTCTCGTTGGACGACTAGGTCTTGGGATCAATCGAGTCGGTCTGATTCTCGTGTCTCGTAGGGATTCGGGAATCGGGTCGTAATATGTTATAAAGTGAAAATCTTAATCAAGATACACATCATTTAGTTGTTTCCCTTCCTAATAAGTGATTTGTTTACATTAAATTTTATATTATAATGGATAAATCTTGGATTGGATTGCAGGGTTTAGATTACACCAGATATAAGAATGGAGTAATATCATTCGTGGATTGTGCCTTTGATAACGATTGAAAGATATTTAGGTGAGGAGCTCAACTTGATAATATATTCTGCACACGCAGAAGATGTTTGAATGGTTCCTTGCATGATCGTAATACTGTGCTTAAGTACTTGATTTGTAATGGGTGGTGTCAGCTTTACACTATTTGGGTAGCTCATAGAGATGAGTTGACTGAGAAAGTCAAAACCAACGAGAATACTCTTGACAAAAGATCGATGAGGAAATTGTTGCTAATGGAAGTGAAGAAATACAAGAAATGTTGAACGAGATGAGAGTAGGAGAGAATATAAATACAGATGAGGAAGATCCATTCAGTTGTGATCCGTTTTATGATGTTGTTAAGGCAACCGAGGATCCTATTGCTCCCAATGTTACGAAAATGTCAAAGTTGTTTTTGTTGAATATGTTTCAACTGAAGGTTATGAACAGAGTTAGTGTTAAATTCATGTTAGAAATACTTCAGTTTATTGCCGAATTGTTGAATAACCCTAATGGTTTTCCAGCTTCATGGTATGAGGCAAGGAAACAAATTCACAAGCTTGGATTGGACTATTAGAAGATCGATGCATGTCCGAATGACTACATTCTTTTCAGAAATGAATTTGAAACATGAGTAACTATTCCGAATGTGGACATGAGAGATATAAGGAAGGTAAAAATGAAAGTAATAGGAAATAACCTTAAAAGGTTCTTCGTTATTTTTCATTGATACCTAGGCTTCAACACCTTTTTATATTAACTAAAACTACACGGTAGATAACATGGCACCAGGATTGTAATCTCAAGATGAAAGAATACGTCACCCAAATGATTCAGAGGAGTGGAAGGGATTTGACGATAGAAATAATTCATTCGCTTTAGAAGAAAGGAACGTGCAGTTTGGTCTTGCAAGCGATGAATTCAATCCATTTAAGAGTATGTACCCGTTGTACTCTATATGGCCAGTAGTAATGGTCACTTATAACTTACTTTGTGCTTGAGATCATTATTTATGATGCTGACCCTATTAATCTCCGGTCCAAAACAACTAGAAAATGCAATAGAGGTTTATCTCCAGCCATTAATTAATGAACTAAAGTAGTTGTGGTACGCCGACGTGAAGATGCATTATTGTGGACCATAAACGACTTCCTAATGTATGCAAATTTGTCAGGTTTAAGCATTAAAGGAAGGCTTGCTTGCCCAGTCTGTATGAATGACACTCATCACCTACAGCTTCCGGAAAGCAAGAATTTCTGTTACTTAGGACATCATAGATTTCCATCTATTGAACATAGATGGTGAACGTCACGGTTCAGGAGTAAATTTGATGGCAGGATGTGTCGGTAATTAAAGAAAAATTCAAAGAATAAAATTAATACATATTCTATCAGGTTGTCGGGTCAGGCTATAATTGAGAGATTACAAGAAATGGGTGTGATACGATTGGGTCGACCATTCAAACAAGACCAAATGGCCTTAAGGAATTCTCGATTTCGAAAGAAAAGCATTTTCTTCATGGCGCGGTCATATTGGAAAGATCTTACAGTATTTCATAATTTAGATATTATGCACATCGAAAAGAATGTAATGGATAACATTTTAGACGTATTAAATCTAACCGATGATCCAAAGGACACAGTGAAAACAAGAAAAGAAATGAAGAGTTTGGGGATTCGTCTAGAGCTGCATATTCATGAGGATGATGGCTACTTTCCACCTGCTATTTATAGCTTGAATCAAGAGTAGATGTTCTGCATATTCACGACATGATTGTTCGTCGGTCGATGTCGGTCGGAGATGGAGAATACGACCGATGATGATGAAGTTCGTGCAAGAAGAAAACGACCTTGGGGCCCCAATTAGATATATAAGCAGCTTTGCCATGGTAAGGTGAATGTGACCGTGGTGGTGATTTGGCGGTCCATGGTGCGTGGTGGCCAATTGATGGAGATGCGTGTAGCTCCGGTGACCATGGTCGGAGAGGATGAAGGAGGTGATGTAGGGGTAAATTGAGTTGGGCAAAACTATTGTGGTGGTGAGGGGAAGCTTTTGCCCCACTCAATTTGAGTGAGAGGGAAGCGAATGTGGTCGGCGGTGAAGGTGGTTGTGGCAGCGGTGGTCGGTGTTGAGGAAGGAGTTAGAGGAGAAGAATGGAGCTCTAAAGCTCCTTAAGGCTAATTGCAGGGATAAGGAGAAGAATCTCTGAGGAAATTTGAAGAGTGGAAGAATAGAGAAGCTCGCCGATGTTTGCCAGAGAGGAGGAAGAAGATGGGGATGGTCGGAGAGGAAGAAGGTGAGGTAGGGGCTGAAGCTTCGCGAGAAGCTTCGTAGAGGCTAAAGGAAGAACCCTTTGCCTATTGTGCGTGGGAGAAGACGATGAAGGGGATTTGAGAACTTCGGTGGTGCGGCCAAAGAACATCGACAAGAAGGAAGAAAAGTGGTTTTCTAGCGAAATTAGGCACACCCTCAACTCTTGCATGTTGAGACCTATGTATAGAGTTGAAAAATGACAGTGATGAAGAATGTTTGATAATTTTTGATATCAGAAAAAGGTCGATTCTTCATATAGAGTACAAAGCTATTTCAGAAAATGGCAGATGTTAGGCACATCTATATATTTTAAAACAAATTCTCGAAATGGATTTATTCTACGAGGAATTCGAATGATTACCTCTTTCAAGGACAACAGAATTTGGTTTCTTAGATTGGTTTAAAGACCGAGTTAATCAATTGAAAGAGGATAAGGATCCATGATGGATACCAGATTTTGATGTAATTGCTGGTTCAGACATTATGCACATTACTACTCTAGGTATATAATAATTTTGTTCAGATTCAGAATAAAATAAATTGATGATAGAAAAATTACACAATAGGATGGAGTTGTTGATTCAAAACTTTCCATCGGTCCAGATGGATACTTTGATGAAATCAAAGAAATTGTGGAAATTAGCTTCAGATATGATTGCAGAGTTGTCGTATTTAAATGTCATTGGTTTGATATTTTTAAATAGGACACAGGTTTCAAAATCGACAAGAAATACAATTTATTGAGTTTAAATCCTAATCGTCAAATTGTTCAGTCTGATGAATCATTCACATTGGTATGTCAATGAGCATAAGTTTTCTATGTCCCTGATAATTGCCAAAGGGGATGGGTTATACCAAAAAGAACAGTACCGCGTAATCATTTTGACGTATAGTCTGAAGCATACCAAGAATTAATGAAAAAAGGTCATATAAGTTTAAATGCAGTAGATGTGGATATCTAAGGTTAGTAACGATTTTTTTGCTTTGTTTCATTTCTGTTTAAATCAAATTCATATTCGAAGTTAAGGAATCTAAACTTCTACTAGCATTTTCTATACACTATTAATATCAAAACTTAAACCAATCACGTACACATGTTAGAAATATGTTACTCTTACTCTATTGGCATTTTAGTTACTTTTATTTTTCAAATTACAGGTTATTGGTGACGAGCATACTTGAAGGCTGTTGTATTTAGAGGTATAATTTCATTGTCTTAAATTTAGTTAGATGAAATTATAAGTTTTTGTTAGATGTAGGGTGTGCCCACATATTACTTTTTATTTCATTGAATAGATGTGAGGTGTACCCACTTATGTTGCATGTTTTATTTGGATGGATGTGGGGTATACCCACTTATTTGCTTTATATTCCATTAATTTGAATGGATGTGAGATATACCGACTTATGTGCTATGAAGGGTTATAGAAAAACTTTAGATTTTAAAGAGAAACTCTACTAAAATTTTTTAAATAACATTGCCACATCATCTATAAGCAGAACCTAGAGACTAAAGATAGAACCTAGAGGGGAGAACCTAACTTCTAGAATGGAGGTAGAACCTAGAGGGGAGGTGAGAATATACTTAAGGAAGACTAAGCTGTATTCACTATTGGGGAGGGGGTGGTTAAGCCAAATGATGGTATGAAAGGGTTTTTATATAGAGAAAGGACCCCTTGGACGTGTAAATTGTGATTGGTTGGGGAAGGTGGAGATAGATTGATTACTTGGCTACATGGATGACCCTTGGATGTGGATGAATGGTTTTAGAGTTGTCACAATCATTTTGAATCTTTTTAATTGAAGCTTTCTTAATATATGCCAACTTGCATTTGAAACCATTGGATAAATGTTTTCCTTTCAAACCATTGCATTTGAAACCATTGGGTGATTAAATCATTTGAATTATGATTGGATGAATGCTTTTTTTCTTAATATATGATCTTTGGATGTGGATGAATGGTTTTGGATGTTTAATGAAGTTAGCCAACTTCTATTTGAATAACTTGCATTTACTTTGAGTTGTAAATATGCAAGTCCTTGTGATTTGTCTTTCCTTTTTTTTTATGTGGGGTGTGCCCACTTTCATTTTAATATGTAGGTTTATAGAGAAACTTCCAAATTTAAGAGGAAATTCTGCCGAAATTTGTCAATTTTTTTAATGTTTGGTAAACTTTTTCATTAATTATTTATGTATTATTGATTTTCAACTGTATTAATTATTGCAACTTTTACTTGTTACAGATAAAGTTGTTTAAAAAAGAAATCCAAAAGAAAAGGTCCTCCTGAGACACAGCCATCTACCCAACCCGATTCGTCTCCTCAGATTTAGCTATCCTGTCGACAACAGGTTCAGCGACCCCTTAACACCAGCCTCCCCCTCAGTCACGTTTCGTATGACCTGAGAAAATGACACATTTACTACATGCGGGGAGGAAAGGAAAGGGGAAGGAGATTGCTCAGACCTTGCTAGAGCATGTAAAGGATGATCTAGATTATGGAACATCAAATAAGAAAGAGGCGGGAGAGGAGGGAGGGGAGGAGGTAGAGGATAAGATGGTGGGGAGTACGTCCCCAGTTCTCGTGAACCCCTTAGCGGCAAGCATAAGTTTTGGTAAGAACTCATATACCTTTAAGAAGTAAATTACTTATATATTTTAAAGTTTATTATAACTTCAGAAATATATAATGAATATGATTAATGTTTACGCAAGTAAAGTAAGAAGAGGATGGGTGAAAACAAAGAATCTAAACCTTCAACGTGTCCCGATGGCCTGAGAATAACGATCAGGCTTAGAACCACAGGGGAGGCAGAGAATTACCCAAGCTTCATTGGTCGAGTGGGCACCATTGTTAAGTCCATTGTACTCATTTGCTACTTCGACTGTAGGAAGGTGCCTGCAGAGCTGAAAAGGTAGTTCCTCCATTAGTTTGAGGTAATTTCTTTTATCAAAGTTAATTTTTTTATAACTTTATCTTAAAATTATTATAAAGTAAGATTGACATTTTTTTTAAAAAATTAATGTACGCAAATTACGTTTTGGGTGACGACCCCATTGCCTCTCAATATATCTTTAAACACGTTGCCAAAATCCACAGAGATTGGAGGACAGAGACCAAGAGAAATATAATAATTTTTAAATATGTACATTTTTATCATATACATAATTTCATATATTATTTCTAACAATTTATATTTGGTATTTAGCTTTTCTCGAACTGTAGTTCACCCGAGAAGGTAATGGAGAATTGTCCTCCTGATGTCAAGCCTGACGATTGGAAGAAAGTATGTGAGCATTGGCTAGATCCAAAGATGGAGGTTAGTAAACGATTAAAAATTATTCTATTAATTTCATATATCTTAAATTCATAAAAAATATTATTGTGTATATCTACATGAGTAAGCAAGAAAAAATACAGTCAATAGGGCTAAAGTTCCACCACTGACTCATTATTTGGGTCGAAGGAGTATCGAGATGGTTATGAGTCGTTACGTAAGTGTTGAAACTACTTCTCAGTTGAATATTACTTAATTTTTAAGTTATTTTAATATAATTGTATCGTTTTTATATTTTCAGTTCGCATCACATGATGGGATGGAAATAAGTAGGATAAATATCGACGAGGTGACCCACAATAAGGCTGCTCGTAAGTGAATTCATGAGTCTTACCAGAAGAAGCACGTAAATTTTCTAAACTCAAAAAATTTATAACTTTATATATATATATTATAATAATATTTTTTTATACATGTAGAGCAAATGATACACTTAGTGCTTCCCCCTACTGATGAGACCTTCGACAGCGTCCAAAGCCTTTGGATCCAGAGGAGGCAATTAGGAGAGTGATGCCACCAGACCACGATGGTTTCGTTCGTAGTGCGAGGAGAGTACACACATTATCCACCTGGTGTGGGAGGAAAGGCGTCGTCTCATCTAGTGTCATCAATCAGCTGCATCAAAAAATCGACACACTACAGAGACGAGAGGAAGAGAGAGAGAAGAGAGAGACAGCTATGTAGAATCAGATGGATGCCATGTAATCACATATTAATAAGACGAATAGTAAGATCGAGAAGCTTCTAACCCTTTTTCTGAAGAAAGGTCAGTCAGAGCATCCGTCTTCATCAGATCCCAGCATCTACAGACGAGATGATGACGACTCCATGGGTGGTGCAGGTGATCTGGTAGTATTAGGGCAACTGCGTTTTGATTTTTATCAATTTCTTTTGTTATGCTCTTTATGTTACCTTTTTTATGTAAATATTTTATTTTCAAACTTTTTATGTAGTAGACTTTATATTTATGAAATATAAACTTCTCTTCATTTTCATTAGTTATTTTTTTTTGTAAAAGCAAGTCTTTTAATTAGGTTTAGTAGGTGATTCCTATCCTTTTGTAATTTAGAAGAAAAAAATCCATACATTTGTCGTCTCTTATTTGAATAAACGACGGTATAGATGTGACGGTAAAAATAGGTTTTCCGTCACTTATCGTAATAAGCGATGCCATATAAGGTTTGAGAGAATCACACCTCCTCTTGCTTTTGTCATCGCTTTTAAGATAAAGTGACGACAAATTTACTTAAATGACTCAAAAATTAAGAAAGGGCATGTAAAGGCAGTAAAAAGTTACTTATATATGCCATCGGTTAGGAAATAAACAACGGTAAATACAATTATGTCGGTTTCAAAACAATGTCGAAACATCTATTCGTCCAGTGGTCGAGCATTATTTTGATATCGGATGTGTCCTCTAACCAACGGCAAAACAAAACAGCGACGATAATAACGACGTTACTTAATGGCGTCGATTATATAGGTTTTGGGATCAGTTTCCAACCGACGTCAAAAGTAGAGTACGTTGTAGTGCATTGAGCCAAAAATGGCTTAGTAGGATATAATTAAGGTAAGGAAGGAAAAATGTGCAATATAATTAAATTTTTATTCGGTGTTTTAACAGGTGTAATTCCTGTATAGCATGATTTCCTCCTTACCCCTCTCTCCCCTCAGTTTCGAAAAGTTCCTAGCTTATACAACTTGAGTCATTACTCCTTAACTTACCTGATGGACCACAAGATCTGCCACTATGACCCCTATCGCAGGGTCCAACCATGGTTCCCTCCTAGCCGCTACTAACTATTAACAGAGTCGTATTGCCAACAATATAAAGAATCATCATCCTGTCAGTTGGGTATTCTTGTTGTGATCCCATGGAGGTTCGTGGTGTGAGAAATCTCTCATTGTGTCTCGGAGGGATCCCTCCACCTGGATTTCACCCTTGGGAATCACCCACTATTTCTTGTTATAGAATATTGTTAGGTTGGTAACTCACAACTCTAACTTATATAGAGACACTTGACACACACACACTCAAACCTCATCAATCCTGACACCTCATTGTAGGTAATTCATCATCCTATAGGTTTAGTTCGAGTTAACGTTGAGGAACAGCTAACGGTAGGAAGATGAGATCGAGAGGGGCAGTAAGGAGAGTTAACGCTAGAAATAAGGAGAAGATGAGTCACGGGTATGGTGGGTGCCAATGTTGATGGGTACGATAGGAGAGAATCCAATCGTAACCCTCCACCAGCACCGTACCGTCCCTTTCTATCTTTGTTCCTTTTTGAAAAGAAATGGCCTCGACAGTGCAACTACTGGGATCTATGTCCTATGTAGACACTCGAAAAGTCATGCATCACAATTTTTGCGACTTTCGAATACATACGTCAGGTACACATCGTCTCGAATGTGACAGAAGTTTCCAGAATGGGTTAGATATTAGTTAAAGTTAAAATATATAAAAACTTATCCTATCATTTAAATTTTCCGATGTTGACGTGATATGATATCGGGGTAAAATAATTATGAATAATTTTATTTCGATGTAAAATAATATTAAAATAAATTTGTATTAATGTAAAATAATTTTAGATAATTTTATATTTATATAAAATAATTACGGATTGATTTTATATCAATGTAAAATAATCTTAAATAATTTTATATTAATATAAAATAATTAATCTTAATTTTGAATTGATATGTCAGGTCAATATATTATCTTTACATTTTTGGAACACTTTATTTCCGTTGGGTGATTACGACTATGTACGGTGTGACCCCACTCCTATCGTCTTGTATGCAGCTGGTGGTCTGCATGTGGTGACTGATAGAAGGAAAATGTCTGACGCATCATATTATGCACTCACGTCTTCACCCGAGTGCATCAGCACCGCACATCTCGTGAATGGGACAAAAATGTAACAGTGTGCTTGTCTCATTCACCGTAGATGTGCGGTGGAGATACACTCCGGTGCAGATGCGGGTGTAAATACCTGATAAAAGACTATTATAAAGCCAACGATATGAAATTGGGGGAGAGGGTAAGCAATTTGGAATCATCTCTGCCTCACTCTCAGGCTGTGGTCGAGGCTTCCTTCCACCATCGGTCAAAGGTTGATCTTGGCAGTGGCCACTGCCTACAATGTATTGCTTGCAACGGTTGCTCGCTCGTAGAATTAGTTTAGTTGTGGGATGTATTTTACGAGATAAAATTTTTTAAATAATGAATATCTTATGTTGATATTTATATGTAATTTAAAATAATTTTATAAGAGTATTTATATGAATAGGGGATAAGATGGAAATAAGTTGGAATTACAAAGAATTTAGACAAGAGATAACTCATCCTTCACGTATAATTGAATTTAAGAAAATCTAAGTTCAAGATAAAACATTAATTTATTTATTTTCCTTTGTAAATATGGGATATCCCACGACAAATGGACCCTTAGGGTGCGTAACACGGTTGTATCAAAGCCACTCGAGCTTGAACCTCACGCTATTGGAATGGACGACGTACGGTGGGAGATGATGATTCAAATGCTGCAGGACACACAGCATCTCCTGCAACAAAGTTGCACCACCGTGGTAGATCGAGCTCATCGAGTTGGTGAAAGTCACCACGCTAAGGAGGAGCGACCGAAGCCACGTCCCCTCTCACCTCGCGTGAGACGAAGGGACCGAGCTGGAGGACGATGATGAGCACGTGAAAGATGTCGACGACGATGCCATGGGACCAGAGGAGCACGTCTTGGCATATGCGATCATTGAGGAAATACGAAGGGAGTTGCACACACACAGGACCTCTCCTATCTCTTATATGTTATGGAGGGGCCGGTTGCTACTAAGAACCAAGTGCTCAATCCTGAAATGACCACACTGGTACATCATTACCAAGCTGTCTTTAAGAAGCCTACTCATCAAGGGAGATCTGTTTATCTACATATTGTATTGTTACATGAACATTTATGATGTTGAGGGTGTACCTTATAACTGTTCCAAAAGTCATTGTCTATAAATAAAAAGCTATTTGAACGACCAAGGGATTATGACATTCGCCCAGTTTGTTACACCATAATTCTGACCAAGGGTTTATGTCCTTGTTAGAATAGTTGGGTTTGGAGCGACTGCTCCGAGTGCCTCCATTTGGAAAGCTTTTCCTTATGAGGTAGCAAGAGGAGGAGTTGGGAAGCCCCTGCCTAACTAGCCAGCTTGCTGAGTGAAATGCTCCAGTCCATCACACATTCTCCGGAATCAGTTGTTGCCAATGGGCTGTCAACATGTATTTTTCAGGGTGGAGTGAGGAAGGTATTAAGTTTTCGCCGATGCTACCTAAGCCTTCTTCCTTGATGCCTGAGGGCTTGTCAAAGTCTGCCAGTCTCTTTGTTGGAGACTAAGTGCTTTTAGAACCCCTTGTATGAAACTTGGTCGTGCCCTTTTACATGAGAACTGTTTGCTTGGATTTCGTAGGAAATCTATTAGCTGGAACAAGGTTGATTTTCATAGCACTCGCTGCGGGTCCCGCATGGGGGTTGGGCAAATTGCCTCTTGCAGGAGTTCTTCAACGCCTATCCCTAGTAAGGGAGCCTTGGGGTAAACTTTACCGGTGGAGCCTGTGCGCGTGCCTCGTTTAAGGCCGTCATCTTCTTCATGAGCTGTACCTGATGTGGGGTTCACCAATTTTAGGAAGCTCCCCTACCTCAGCCCTGGCCTCTTATTGTGGTTCAGCTAAGCTATATTCACTTGAATGAGTGAGTAGCCACCATTGAAGAGCTTGGCCGGATCCTCGAGTAGGCCAGCTCAGACCTGATTGTCCAATCGCGATCCATTACCCTGCCTTTTTGCAGGGATAAGGGCTTGGAAGTTGGTTGTTGGGCGGACAATCATGTCCGCGAAGGTGGCTGTTGGTCCAACGATTTGGGACGTGGTTGTTCTAATGCCAGGTCTGTCCTTATCATACGCGGGTAAGAGACGATCTTGTTGATGTGGCCGCAGGGTGTAATACCACTGCACGTCAACCTGCTTGGTCATATCTCTGATATCCTGCTATGGAACAGGGAAAGTGCAAGAGGACATTTGAGGGGGCCGACCTTCGGAGGCAGCCACAATTGATAGCCTACCTTATAAGGTGTCAATGATGGGGGGGTCATCCTTGGGAGGTGGCAGCAAAAGCTAAATGCAGACGCTCAGAATTTCATTGCTTGAAGTTCAAGGGTGCGCTAGGCGAAACTTGGGGGTAGGAATCCAAGCTCCTGTTGTTGTGATGTGGCGTTGTGTCATCTGAAACAGGGGGTGCTAGAGCCCCAGTTCCTATTAGCCTTGACAGCAGATATGATAAAGTCGGGCAATGTGAACTAGATTTTCGTCGTCAGTTCTGGTTAACAGATGCTACCGAGAGTTTAGTGATTCTGCCAGTGGGTGGTACCAACACGTGCGTAACTTTGGGGCACGTGGGCCTGATTCTGCATAATTTTGAGATCAAGAAGATCGAGGTCACATTCTATTCCACTCAAGGACGAGGCAACCCCGGTCGCTGTAGCTCCCTATCGATATGCGTGGTGCCAAAAGAACAAGATAGAGAAACAAGTCTGCGAGTTCCTTGCGGATGGACGAGTGTGTCTGATCCAAAGTCCATTTGTGTCCCGATCTTACTTGTGTACAAGAAGGATGGGAGCTAGAGATTTTGGGTGGACTACCGCACTCTCAATGACCACACTATCAAAGATAAGTATCGGATTCCCATAATCAATGAGTTGCTTGATGAGCTTCACAAAGCTTGATCTTCGCTTAGGATATCACCAGAGACGCATGAAGGAGCATGACATTCCCAAGATGGCCTTTTGCACCCATAAGGGACACTACAAATTCATACTCATGTCTTTTAAACTTTGCAATGCACCATTGACATTCTAAGTGGTGATGAATGACATTTTGACCATGCATGCTTGTATTCTTTGAAGACTTTTTGGTTTACCGTAGGATGTGGGATGACCTCTCCTTCAAGGTCATCAATCAAAGTCTCGACACGTATCTACGATTCTTTTGTCAAGAACATCTACATTCATGGGTTCGATGGTTTCTATGAGTAGAATATTTTTTCGATACTTCTTGTCATCTGGCACGAGCCCAAGGTCGGATGTACACATAAACTAACAAGAAACGAAGGAAGGGAGGTCACCTTAGAGGAAGGTCAATACATGTATCTTAAACTTCCATCTCCATCCCGCAACTCCATTCGTGGCCCCAAATCATCGAAGATCCAGCCAAGTTCCAAGGACCATTTCCCATCTCTCGATATATTGGCAAGGTAGCGTACCGACTACAACAACCTCTAGAGACGTCCATACATCCAATCCGCCATGAGGACAACATCGTCGAGCCAACTCTTCCCACTCATGGACACCATAGAAGATCCTCAAGTGCTGCATGATCAAGTGTGGCGATCATGCAACTAGAGAAGTACTCACCGTATGGGTTGGCGAAAACAAGTCTTCAGCAACATGGGAGAATTGCCACAAGCTGCGGGAGTGCCATCCATCGCGGGCCATTGAGGACGAATAAAGATTAAAGTATCTCAGAATCCACCGCCTCCCCCAACCTAAAATGAAAAAGAGGGCTTATAATCACATGTGAGTAGCATCCACTTTTTTTTTTTTAATACATATCCATGTAAAGTTTTGATAAAATATATATACCCTCGTCTTCTTGATATTTATATATATATATATCCTATAAATTTATTTCATTAAAACTGTATGCCCCTACTCCATTAAATTTAATCGAAAACGTCAAAAGAAATATTAAAAAATAGTAAAATTTATATTTTCATCCTTAAATATATTTCTCCCCTATTTTCCCCCCTTAAACCCTCACACCTCCTCCTCCTTCCCCTCCTCCGAAGCCTCCATCGCCACCTCCCCCACTACGACCTCCGCATGGCCAGTACGACCTCCTCTGCGTGCTTCTCCACGGTGACCCCAACCTCCTCATCCAACTCACCTCCCTCCGACGGTGATCCTATCGGCGATGTTCTACGAGGCAATGCAGGGGAAATCGAAGTTCACCGATCCACTGACTCACGAGCTGAAGCACCACCCGAGACAGATCAAGGCCACGGCCATCATGGAGTACCTCCTTGATGGGAGCAACTTTATGAAGGCGGCAAAGGCATGACACGAGAGGGAGCCCCTGACGAAGCCCAAGTAGGATCGGTACGCCATCCGCACCTCCACGCAATGGCTTGACCCCCAGATTGAGGTCATCCATGTTGCCACCCACTCCATCGAGTGCGAGATCATTCTGAGGTTCGTTACAGTAATTATAAACTTAAGAAATATAAAAGAATTACATTAACTAAAGATAATCTTTACTTTGATAAAAAAAAATAAATCATAAAATATTAATTCATAATAAAATATAATTTTATTTTATCAAAATAAATATGTCAACACATACAAGACAACAAAAGTTCTTTACCCGTCTAGCAGGTCAGGCAGGCAACTCTCTTTATCCACCCAGCAAATCAGGTGGACATCTTCTCTTATATTTGCCCGTCTAAGTGCACCATTATCAGAATGAAATGTACTCCTGAACCGACAAGTTGGTTGTCTGACCGCCTGATGAATAGAATTAATTAAGTCCACGTCTCCGCATTTTGGAGAACGTAGGTTCATGACGATTATCTCTTAAGAACCGTTTGTTTGAGTATAATCACCGTTACCCGAGATGTGTGTGGATGTGACGCTACGTGCTTTTCGGGGTACTGAGGGAATAAATAACCGGTGTTTCTCTTATAGTGCGGGGACGTGCATGTATACAGAGAGAAAGGGAGAATTTTCTTAGTATTCAAGTTAAAAGTGAAATTTTTTAGAGTGCATCGAAAATCATATGTACACCATATTTTAGTGAAATTGAATAATCAAATCTTCTTATCTTTCTTGCATGATTGATTATTTTAGACCCAACTACTTTTTATCTAGTGATTCCAAATAGGATCTATGATTATTTTAGACCCAACTACCTTTTATCTAGTGATTCCAAATAGGATCTACCTGAGCAGGCAAGGTTCTTTGGATCAAAACCTTCTTCATTGCATGCATGGTTCCCTACAGGTATATATCCCGCTTCGATCATAATTATCCTGTGCAAGATTGACGTGGGCACCAAATTGCACCAAACCTACCACCACATATGGTTTAAGTGTTTTTTATCCTTTCGAGATACTTTGTTTAATCACTTTCAAAATAGTGATGGGTGGACGTGGCTTGTTCTTCCTAATGGGTCTCTATTTGCTAAGAAGATTACAAAGGCTTTACGTATTAAGGGAACAAATCTTGACATATGTAAATCAATTTGAAACAAAAAAGCTTCCTCTCCCTCCCCGACCTCAACGACGCCTTCATGCAAAATATCCTCACATCCCTCCATTTCTACATACAGAAGGGTCTCCTCTTCTCCCTTCTCAACCTCAACGACGCCTTCATGCACCATATCCTCATGTCCCTCCACTGCTCCCTCTCCCTCACCCTCCTCCACTTCCACCCTCTCGTCGACCATCTTGCCACAACAGCCGCCGTTGATGGCTCCTTCCTTTACATCGATTGTAGCAAACAAGGTGTCGAGTTCTCTTACGCAGTTGCCGATTAACTATCTCTGACATTGTGGGCCCCCACAACGGTGACCTCCCCTATGACCTTGTCATGCTATTCTTGCCCTATAATGGCACCATCAACGATGGCGGCCCCCTACTGGCGGTCCAGGTGACGCGTCTCGTGGATGGCATCTTCCTCGATTTGCTCCTTCAACCACATCGTCAGCAATGGGACCTCCTTCTGGCATTTCTTCAACACGTGGGCCAAGATCTGTCGCAGTGGCCGCATCTAGCACTGAAGATTATCTTTAGTCAATGTAATTCTTTTATATTTCTTGAGTTTAGAATTATTGTAACGAACCTCAGGATTAAAGACAAACCTTTCTAAATCATAAAATAAACATCTAGATAGTATTAATCGACCAAAATATTAGAATTGATCGATAAAATCAATTGATTGATCAAAATAAGAACATTGATCGACCAAATTAGCCTAACGGTCAAATCCAATTTTCCCGCAATTGATCAACCAATTAGCTATTTGATCAATCAGTAATTGATTGATCAATATAGTAAATTGATCGATCAAAATGAAAATTGATCGACCAATTAAGTAATTGATTGACCAATTTGGTTCAATTAATTTTTCTCAATATTCCAAAAAGGTTATGTTTTCACCTATAAATAGGGCTCCAAAACACACATTGAAATTGATTTCAAAGAGAAAAGGTGCTTCTACTTCAATTCTTACTCGTGCTTTCGTATTCATTTTACTGCGCTCTTCAAAAGCACGACTCTCTATGCTTCTAAAAAGAAAACTTGATTTGCATATTTTAATTCCTTGAGGTTCCATAGGATTAATTTCTGTATTCTTTTTACTTCATTCATTTCATTTGTTGGGACCTTTTGTGTTGGAATTCCCAACATTGTTCGTGACTTCTCTTTGTTGGTAAAAGAAAAGTGGTTTGTAAGAGGTTGTGCTACCTTTGTTCAAGTGGTACGTTAGTGGATTAACAAACATTGCCTAGTCGAGAGAATCCTAAGTTGGGAGGCTTAGTTAATGGTTTTTACTCATATGGGTTTCTACTATAAATCTTTGTGTATTTTGTGGAATTGTTTCTTTTGTGCGATATTTTTATTACAATAGATATCACACTTAATCTTATGTTTGTGGCCAAGTAAGATCTGCATAACCCTTCATTTGGTATTAGAGCTTGACCGTAAAGGAGACGTCATACCTCACCTTCACATGGCCACAAAAAAAAGTTTTATGGAGGGGCAGTTATCTTTCCAACCACCACTATTTGACGGGTCAGACTATGATTATTAGAAAAGAAGAATGCAAATTTTTCTTAAAGAAATGGACTTTAAGATGTGACATATTATTGAGTATTATTGAGTTCAAATATATGCCAAAGAAGAAAGGAGAAAATGAGTTAATGAATGAAGAGAACAAGAAAGCAACAAATAATGCTAAAGCCATGAATGCACTATTTTGTGCATTAATAAGAGAGGAATTTGACAAAGTTGTGTCATACAAAAGTGCATATGAGATATGAAACCAGCTCTCTGTCATGCGTAAAGAAATCACTAAAGAAAAAGTAACATGGGATGATTCCAACTCAAGTTTGAAATCAAATGTCAAGGAACAATGCCACGAAGATGGAGTTACTCATCTATATCTCATGGCACCAACAGAATCAAGTGAAGAAGAGGTAAACTCTGACCTTACTTTAGATGAACTATTAGATGCATATCATGATTTATACAAATTGGCTAAAAAATTAAAGAAAGGAAATAAGAAACTTAAGGATAAGTGCTCAAGTTTAGAAAATAAAAAAGATGATTTATCTCTAGATTTAGAAAATAAGAAAAGAGAATTAGATGTAACAAGAGTTATGGATGTAAAGTTCCATGAGAAGGTAGAAGATTTCAAGGAACAATATATTCACTTCGAAGACATACTTAATGACCTCAAATATTCTACTAGAATATATGCAGAAAAATGTGAGGACATTAAAAAGAAAAATCAAAAGAAGATTAGGCATGCATTTTTATATCAAAAGGTCAAGAGAAGAGAGTTCAATGGACCCTCTAACTCGAAAGGAATTAACAACCATGGGCCCAAAAGAATATGGATACCGAAGAAATTTGTAAAAAATTGTGTTACAGGTTATGGAAATGATCGACATGGAAATCACAATTGGAGAGGCAACCTTCAACGAGCCAATAATCATCAATTTGGCTATGAAATATGGTGGAACCAACAATGTCAATGGATACCAGATTTTTGGTAGAGGACCCCTCTACCTGGCTATTGTTATTAGGTATAACTCCTTATACCTTAGCAGGTATGATTCCCAAAATTAAATCTTTATTACTTGCTTAGTTATAAATAAGTTTTTAATATAAAATTGACTAAGCATTGAATTAATTAAATTGGGACAGTAACTTGAAAAGGGGAGGAAAATAAAGAAAATCAAACCTTGATAAGGGATCATTATTTGAGAGGGAGAATCAATATCACTTTCTTTGTAGCATTTAGATAACCTATTTTTCTATGTTGGATTATATAACTCTTACTCAACACTTTCTTTTATTTTAATGTGGGCATTGCTCTTGACAATCATTATCTCTTTATCATGAACATATTAATTTTCATATGATGAACATGATTAATTTGTCATCATGCTTAATAAAATATTACTTGAAAAAGGGGGAGAAAAATGCAAATTTCATTCCTAGAATTTCACTTGTTTAAGTATGATTCATAACAAAGTCGTTTGATATATACCTTTTTGTTGATAACAAAATGGGGGAGTAAAATATGCATGTTAATAGAGGGAGTAATTCGAAAGTAATTATTTGTTATTCTCGCATGCATAATTGTAATTTTGTTATCATCAAAAATAGGGAAAATGTTAAGACCTTTGTTTTGATGAAACAAAATTACGTTTTATTGTGAACTAATCTTTCAAGATCACGCTCGCATAAATCAAGTCAATTACTCTCTGCTTGAATCAAAGTGAAGATTTTCTTTAGTCAATGTAATTCTTTTATATTTCTTAAGTCTAGAATTACTGTAAGGAACCTCAAGATTAATGACAAACATTTTTAAATTGTAAAATAAATATCTAGATATATTGATCGACCAAAATACAAGAATTGGTCGATCAAATTAATTGATCGATCAAGATAAGAATATTGACCGACTAAATTAGCCTAACGGTCAAATTTGATTCTCCCGTAATTTATTGACCAATTAAATATTTGATCGATCAGCAATTGATCGATCAATTAAATAAATTGATTGATCAAAATGAAAATTGATCAACCAATTAAGTAAATTAATCGACCAATTTGGTTCGAATGATTTTTATTAACATTCCAAGAAGGCCTCGTTTTCACCTATAAGTAGGGCTCCACAACCCTCATTTCAAAACACACACTAAAAAAGGTTTCAAAGAGAAAAAAACGCTTCTACTTCAATTCTTACTTGTGCTTTCATTTTCATTCTACTACGATGTTCGAGGTCACATGGGAGATACGAGTTTTTTGTGCCATTTCCTCGTGCCCCCATATCTCCTGTATACCTGGGTAGAGTGGCCTCTTTCTGATTTTACTGTTAATTCCAGTAATAAATGCATGCTATATATTGAAAAGTAAATGTGCTATCCAGTTGAAATGTTAAGTGTAAATGAGAAATGACTTGATACTTGTTTCAAAACCAAAACAAACTTAGTATTGAAACAAAGGACTGTTCCTGTTGTATTTTCAATTAATCTGCCTCTTAATGAATTTTAAATACATATGGTAGTGCTTGCTACTTACTTATGCCTGAAACAGAGTTATTTTAAATATGGAATATGCATGAACGTTAGGGTAATTCAAATGGTAGAATCATCTGCTGTGGTGGAACTCAGAGAATAATGGAATGATCTATACGCTTATAAGACATTACTATTGGTGGGGGAGTGAGCAAGCCCTCAAGTACGCACATACCGAGGAAAGCTACCATCTCTTTTGTGTAGAGAGAAACCTGACCACCCTCAGGTTGGGTCCGAAGATAGGCATGGCCTTCCTACATTGACTCTTGCCAGGCTCGAGGAGCCAACAGAGATAGTCACGCGAGGGTATGCAGACAGATGAGGGCACGACCCTATTCTATTCTATGTTGTACGGCTCATAACATATTCCTTAGAGGAAAGGATTGACCGCGTGCCAGTGTGGGATAGCCCCCTATACGTTTATCGTGTGTCCCATAGTCTCAGCTTCGTCGTGACTGTGACCCCGGGGTGGTAGACCGGGTGTAGGATAAACACGAGGTGGTCTCTCAGCCAAGAGAGCATCACGTGCACATTGATGAGAGGCTCATCATGGCTTCTAATTACCCCTAATTAACTAGTTTCCCTAGTTAATTAGTTAGGAATATGTATATATAAGGGTTAATTTTAGAATAAGGGACAAATCATTAAAGGACCTTAAAATAAATTTAAAATGATAAATTATAAGCCAATTAATATTATTAATAATTTAATTAATAAATGGGCTCGAAATACCAATAATTAGTTACCTAATTAATATCTTATTTAACTTAAGTGTAACTTAAGAACTAAGTCTTTAATAACTTAAGTTAATAAGTAAATAAATATAAATAAATGGGTCAAAAATGTGAATACAAGGCTTTAATATAATATTTATTTAAATTATAAATATACATAAAAAGTTAGAAAAGAAAATAATTTAAATTAACCTTAAAAGCCTCTGTTTGCATTTCGATCCCTATAATTTATTACATTTGAGTCCTTTCCTTTCACCTGGGTCCTCATCTTTCCTTGCATAGAGGTCCTTGCGAACATCTTCTTCAGTCGTTTCAACGGCTGTTGATCGGCGGTGCATTTACCACTTGATCACCTCACATCTGACGCCATTCCTCCCTCGCCAAGCTCCTGGAGCTTGCGCTCACCGTCATCTCTCCATCCCACGGTCTGTAAGCTAAGTAGAACCTATAGAACTCAATCATGATTTTTAATTGCTCTGAAATTCCCTAGGGTGTTCCACTGAACTCAAGTCACTTTGGTTCCAGGCGACAATGCCTGAGATCACATCAATTGAGCTCAAAACTATGCAATAACTTCCTGGGGTATAATTGAGTTGATTTAGATCTTTAATTAGACCTGAGAAAGTCTGGAGCAGTAAGTCAACTTTGTGGTCGATTTGGCCAACTCTAATCTGGAATTAAAGAATTGATGTCTTAAATTCTGATTTGATGATTTAATTCAGTCTTTGAGATGATCTGGTATAATTTAGAGTTGATTGGATTGAGTTTTAGTGAAGAATTAGGGCAACTCAATTCATTGAATAGTATGGGTTTGTTTAAACCGATTATTGTGTTTTTGATTTTCTGATGAGATTTGAACACCAAAATCAACCAAATTGAATTTGAACAACCTACACAGGTCGTTCAATCCTCTTTATTAGGTTGTTAGCTCTCTATCGAGCTGTTCAGAGCTCAAAATGGAGCTCTGAATCTCCTGAATGAAGATCAGAAGCTCATGTCTCTTTCTGAAGCCTTTTGAAGCTCTTATTCTTTACCAATAGATGCGGAATCATCAAAAGCCTTCCCTGCAGGTCCTTAGGCCTGATTCACCTTCTGCAGGCCATGAATGGTCATGCGATCCTTCCAGTTTCGACCTTCAAATCTAAGGGCTAGAATTGATCTGAACACCAAAATGGTGTTATAATCTTGTAAAGCATCCAAAGGGCTTTTGATTAAGCCTTTGCTCGATTGATTTAGTCTAGCCAATCGACTAGAATTGTCGGCCGAAGATCAACCAGAATCTAGGAAACAAAGTCCCACCTCGAAGGTTCCTGAGCGCTTGCACTAGTATATTATGATTTTGTGAATAGGACATTTCGGTCGTCAGCGCAAGGTGCGAAATGAAACTGAGCTCTCGAGTGTGGGTGCGTGTGTTGCACGTGCCTGCACGCATGTGTTTGTGTATCGCCTATGGGCGTGAGCGTGGGCCCGATGGGGTGTGTGTGGGTCTGGGAGGCCGGAGATTGTGCATTGGCTTGAAATGAAAAGAAAACACCTAATATGAATTAGGCTCAGACCCAGTAGGGTTTGGTCCCACCCATTAGGGGGTGCTGTGTATCCCCAACTGGTCCAAGCCACCAACAATAAAATCAAATTTTTGGTTAAGTATGAGCTTATATGCACAGAAGTAAGGAAGAATTAGAAGAGAGTAAACCTAAGAAGAAAGCTAAGAGAAGAGAATAGAGAGGGCTTAGAGAAAGAAGATAAAAAGAAGAATAAGAGAAAGTGAGAGAGAGAGTAACGACAGAGAAACAAAAAGAAGAAGAAAGGGTTTCTTGTATCTTCTAATCCTTACTTTTGTGTTTTCGTTCTAATAATATGTCTCCTTTTAATATTTTGAGTTTAATTGATATAATGAGGCATTTGTATTCACTTGTATAAATTTTCTTGCCTTAAACTTTTGTAATAAGTTGTCATTAGTGAATAAACATGTTTACTTGATTCTTAATGAAAAAAATCACATGTGTAAATATGTTTTTGCTTAATGGAATGTTGCATGCTTGTAAGTGAATATCTCTTATGCAAGATCCATGTACTTAGAGTAATCTAATTTTAATCCTGATTGATTAAGTAATTAGTAATCTATGTTTAGGAGTTAATGGTGAATTAAGATAAGTTATGCCTTCTAGTAAACGACCTGGACTCAACCAGTTAAAAAGAATTTAAAATTTAAAATGTTAGGTTAACTTGACCCTATACTACACAACTAACATTAATTCAAGTTAACCTAAGTTACTTTCTCATGCGATTAATTCAGTCTAGATAACTTAATTAACTGTATTGAGGAATTAAACCAACACACGTTCTACATTGCAAGAATACTGTAGAAAGATCGTTCCGTTAGGGAACATGCGAATCAAAAGCTGGGACTTTTTCTAAATTACTCGCGATCATGAATTTAATAGCTAATAATAAAATTAAAATATACAAGATGCCTACAAATTTATTGCTTTTCCCCTTAAATGTTGTTAGTTTATTGCACACATGCCACTCTACTCAGCTTTTGCTGACTTCTACTACTTGTACCCAGGTCAGGGGAGTGAGCAGCCAATTTCATTGGCTATAGAGGGAGCTGGGCCTAGCCGAGCCTAATCCTAGTTTTCCTATCTTCTTTCCACTGTTACACATTTCCCTTTTCAGTTGTAGTGAGTACCTAGTTTGTTCGGAACTGTCAGCTTTCTACTTTCATGGTCTCATATGTTTTAGTTGTGATGGCTACATCAAGACACTGCATTATTTTCTTGTGAATGGATTCTAATGCATGATGCATGTTTGGTTGCTACTCTCGTCTATAGTTCTAATATTTCGTCATAGTATAGTGTAGAGGAGCGGTTACCAGTTTAATACAATTTGTTACTCGGAAATAAGAGTTTTCCCAAGGTCGAACTCAGGGAGCAAACTATATTCTAGAAGTACAAAGTTTCTATTACAAAAATGAAAGAGAGAGAGAGAGATTTGTCTTGTTGGCTTTCTCTTGTCTTCCTCAGTCTTCTTTCCTTTTCTTATTTCTCTTCTGTTCTTCTATTCCTTTTCTTTTGCTTCCAAGCTTTCCTTCTTTCTCTTTGTGTTCTGCTTCTCTCTTCTTTTTCCTTCAGCTCTTTGTCTTCTTCCTTCTATTCTTTTTCTTTCTTTCTTCTTTGCGGTGCCTCCTCTTCTTTCCTTCTTCTTCTTCTTTTTCTTCAGAGTGTCGTCTGATTTTTTAATCAGACGACTTAAGTAGCCTCTGCTACAGTGTGTCCTCCTTCCTTCTTTCTTCTTCTTCTCGCAGTCCTTCTTCTTCTGCTTTGCTTCAAGCAGCCATGGCTCTGGCTGCTCCTTCCTTCTTTCTCTTCTTCTTCTTCTCTGCCTCAGCCTGCACACTCACAGCTTGGTCAGGGCAAAACCTAACGCTACCCTCCCCTGCGTCTCTCTCTCTCAAATTTCACTCGTAGGATAGCTCTCCCAGAGCCGCCGGGTAATCGGGTACGGGTCACGCCCAGGTTCAGGCCCACCAGCGTGCGGTGGTGGGCGAGGAGTGCAGGTCGGGTAAGTGGGTCGGGCCAGGTCCGCGGGGGGTGGTCGCGGACGAGGCCGGGTAAGCGGGTGAGAGGGACCTCACCTATGTGCTAAGGCGATAAGCCTATAGCACTTTTTGAATTTATGCGGGTACGTGGCCTTCAGAACTACCGAGGTGGGACTAAATGTCCCACCCCAATTTGGCGCCTGCAACTGAGAAAGCTGCAGGCAATCGCGGCTGCGTGTGGGGCTTTCACCCTCGTTGCAGACCTGGGCAGGCACGTGAGGGCGAGGCGCGCGTCCTGGAGCGCAAGCCTGGGTGAAGCGACGCCGCAGCTGCAGGTGGAAGAAGCTCCACCTGTTCAGCAATGGCGGCGGAGGACGGGTGACCTGTTCACAGAAATACGGCCCTTCGGCCTAATTAGACAAGCGAGGGACCTTCGCCGTGGCACGGCGAAGGTGGTGCGGGGTCTGGCAGGTCGTGGGGCGGCGTGCAGGGGCTGCCCTAGGTCGGACTGTGGTTGGGGGAATGGGTTTGTTCGGGGAGTCTTCAGGTGGTGAATGGCAGGAAATGAAGGGGCAGAAATGGTTCAGTGTGATGAGGCGGAGGTTTTGGGTCGGTCGGCGAGTCGTGTGGGGTGGTGGAATGATGGGAGCGAGTCGCCGGAGGTTGGCTGGAGATGGAGAAGGTGAGGGTGATCAGGCGCGGTCGAAGGGTGGTTGAGCAAATTGAAGTAGGGAAAAGAAAGAGGGGAGGAAAGGAAAGAACTGTACCTACTTGGAGGGACGAGATGGGGACGGAGCAGGGCGGCAGTCGTTTCGACTGTCGCTGGAGAAGGTACCCAGAGAGAGGGGGCGGCGGCGAGGAGAGAGCGGGAGAGCGCGCACTGGGTACGGCACGACGCGGGAAGAGCGGGCGAAGGCGGCTCTACTGCTGGTATTGCGGCAGAGCGACGAGGAGGAAGAAGAACCGCCGGAGCTGGAGGGCTTCTTCCGGAGTGGGAAGAGAGGAAGGAGGGGGGTGTTTCTCTGTCAGAACCGAGCTGCTGAGTGCGGCAGACGAAGGCGGCTTTTATAGAGGTGAGATCAGAGAGGTGGGCGGAGGGAGGCGACGTGCCTCCCTCGCCGGAGGACGCCAGAGATGGAGACCCATACCTTCCGTGCGTTCGCACGGCAGGTATGGGCATCCGCAGAGACCATGGAGGTGTCCCTGCGATAGCAGACGTCGCAGGGAACCCCCGGTTGTCTTGGCAGAGGATCTCCCTCACCCTGCGCGGCGCCATGCTTCGCGCAAAGTCGCCGAAGCATGGCACTGCTCAGGGTTTTGCAGGGAGGATCCAAATGCAAAGAACGAAGAAGACTTAGGGGCCAAAATGCGAGGGTTTCAAAAGTTGAGGGTCAAAAAGTAATGGATGAGGACCAAAATGTGAAGTTGGTCAAGAAGGTCTCTTCTTAGGCTCAAGTTTTTATACATGACTAACTATGACCTAAGGATTCTAATGGTGAATTTTATTTCTAGATTAGACCTTGTTTGACTGGTCAATTTACGTAAAAATTCAAATTAAGTCATTAATTGGGCCTGGTTCTCAATGTAGGTCAAAATGGGTTCCTAAGGCTAAATTGAAGGTTCTAAACCCTATATATTATTTTTCTATGAATTTTAGAGGATTTAGTCAAATTTTTATTTGCCTCGAACCTCGTGAATTGAAGTGGGTTTGTTCTTAGGGTTACAGGATGTCATTTAATTCCTTGGAGTTGCTGTAGCCCTTATTGGATCAATTCATCCCATTTTTCTTCTTATTAGGTTGGTTTGACCTAAGTTTGGACCCTGAGTTACCCTGTTTTTAGATTGAGTTGGTGAAATTGCATTTTTACCCCTTAGTTCTTGTTTTCTTCACAAACTCAGAATCTCTCTGAGTCAAGCCTTTCTATAGTTATGTAGGAGCTTTTTCTTGCAGATCTGGGTTAGATGGTGCTAGTTTAGGTTTATAACGAGGTTCTCATCAATGTTTCTTTTCCGTCTACCGTTAATCCTTACCTCTCTTGCTATGATTGCGTGAATAGAAATGTTAAGGTTTTTTATTATTTCTCATTGGACAATCGAATCTTAGGGTATTTGACGTGAACTGATCGGGTTTTCAATGGGAATCGGAATTAGGTCATAACAATAGGTCAGGTGAAGTTAGTTCACTTTGTGAATCAAACAACCTTTAAATTAGTTCACAATTTGAATCAATTCCAAGTAAAGTGAAATTGAAGGCCCAAACAGGTTTAAAATTGGTAAACTTTGGTCGTAATTCATACTTTCTGGTCTACTCAAAATCGCGGTAATAAGGAAGGTCAAGTGGGGGAAACTACGTAACCTGTGGGGACACTCTAGCTTATGAGGGTCTTTGTGGGACTCTTCCTTCCTGGCTACCCAAGTAATTCTTGGGTGTGTGGATTTTTGATCCAGAGTCCATCTGCCTTAAATACCCTTAGTCATCCAATCTTTTTGGATGTCTTGGTTGGCTCCAAAACATTTTTGTCCCTCATCTGATTCTATAGTGCATGTATGGGAGGAGGCCTTTGAGACTGCCACAACCCGGTCCCAGATCCCTACAGGATTTGAGACCGGCTCGCTTCGATTAATCCCAAGACCCAGTCATCCAACAAGAAATTACCAAATAACATTCAACAAACCACAATCACACAAGTACGGTAGCTAAGCAGAAAGAAATTGACAACAACAGGGGGAAAGAAATAGTAATATTATATGTGATAATATAGCCATCACAACAAAAATGAGTACATATAGCAGAAGACAAGGCTATAGAAACTCACTACCAAACTGTAGAACTAAAGCTAGGCTCGACTAGGCTCAACATCCTCAGCAACCGGTAGCTCGGGCTGCTCAAATCCCTGACCTGTACAAAATTTATTTAACTGGAGTCAGCTAACGCTGAGTAGAGTGGTGGCTAAGGAGTAACATGCATTTAACAAGTAGTTAACACAAAATTTTTCGTTTCCAATTATATTATACATGTGGGTGCGTAGGGATCTCTAATTAGGATTTATCACATTAATTAATCTTCTTGTTCCCTACAGGAACGATTTTGCTTGCAGCTTCTCGTGATATAGGATGCCCACGTGGCACTCTCCTGGCCGGGGGAGTCCCTTCGTGGTAGTCCTACACTCGATCTACCACCCCGAGGTCACGGTCGTGACGTAACGGTGACTACGGCACACGTGATAAGCGCGCGGGTAGCTACCCCACACTGGCACGCAGTCAGTTGTTTCCGCTAGCGGGTATGCCTCAACGTATAGTGCGGAACAGTATAGGGCCTTGCCCTCTCAGAATAGAATAGGGGTCTCGCCTCTCCTCAGTCCATGTACCATCATCCGACTATCCCGGTTTGCCCAACGGGCTAACAAGAGTCAATCTAGGGTGGTCATACCTAGCCCCGGGCCCCCTGGGGTGACTAGTACCCCCTACACTAAGTAGCCCACCTCGGTACCACGTGCACAAGGGCCAGTAAGACTCGTCGTAGAGTGGCCAAACCCACCCCGGGTCCCAACCCAAGGGCAACAAGCTCCCCTCTACACTACAAGGGATAGTTGCTCTCTTCGATACCATATACACGAAGGTCGACTCACTTCCCTTAACAGCTGCCCATGGGCAGCAAATTCCAGAACCATCCGATTCTCCGTATTACGGTGTTCTTATCTACATTCCCCGTGAGGTTTGTACAGGAGTTTCTTTTTCACATCTAGGTTGGAATGTACGGAACAAGCAGTTCAATTTTCATTTTTATCACAGTAGGGGCCATTTTAGATAAAGCAGTTAGCTTTTGATTACTCAATCATTCACATGTAATTTCCGATAGCCTTAGTGTTCATGCCATGACCTAGGGTTTAAGAATTTACTCTAGAGTATGCGTTTATTCCTTCCTAGGATTCATCTCAAGTCCTAGGATTACTTACTTGCATGTATTAATTTAGAGATTTAAGGTTATAACCACTCCACCTAGGTAACCGGGTGGAATGGGGGCTTGTACAGTAGCTCCCGATGTCTCCGCAGGTCCCGCACACCCGACGGACTGGAGACCTAAAACATGGATTGATGGATCAAAAGGTTCAGAATGATACAAATAAGGTATCATTATATAGGGAAACTCATATGGAAAATCGAGACGTTTTGTTTGCGAAAAATCGATAATATTAAGGCCTTGCACGGCCCCAAAAACACACAGTAAGACAGAAATCAGACGTCTGGGAAAGGTCCCAGACGTCTTAAAACAGTTCTCAAGGGTACCTCTCTCGGTGTTCCTCTATCACATGTCTGGAACTTAGTGCCGATGTCCAAGGGTTCCATCAGACGTCTGGGGGTGCTCCCGGATGTCTGAAACTGCCTCAATCCACTCTCCACCTTTTGACACACGAATCCCCTACAGTTTTTTTATTATTTCGTCGTAGTATAGTATAGAGAAGTGGTTACCAGTTTAATACAATTTGTTACTCGGAAAAAGAGTTCCCAAGGTCGAACTCAGGGAGCAAGTTGTATTCTAGAAGTATAATGTTTCTATTACAAAAATAAGAGAGAGAGAGGGAGAAATAAATCTGAGTCTTGTGGCTTCTCTTCTCTTTCTTAGCTTATCTTCTTCTTCTTCTCTGCCTTCAGTTCTTCTTCTGCTTCTTCTTATTTCTTTTCTTCTTCAGAGCTTCTCGTCTTCTTCTCTTTATCTTCTCTTCTTTCTGCCTCAGCTGCAGAACTTTTCTTCTTGCAGTCCTTTGCCTTGCTCAGCTGCACGGCTTCTTCTTTCTTCTTCTTATTTTTCTTCTGTTCTTTAGTTCCTCTTCTTCTGCTTCTTCTATTTCTTTTGTTCTTCAGAGCTTTTTTTTTTTCTATTTCTTCTCTTCTTTCAGCTTTGTCGCTCGTCTTCTTCTTCTCTCTATCTTTTCTTCCTTCTTCTTTCTGCCTCAGCTGTAGAGCGTAGTCTGATTTTCCAATCAGACGACTTAAGTCGCCGCTGCTACAATGCTGCTTGGTGCTCCTCCTTCTTCCTTCAATCTTCTCCGTCGGCCTTCTTCTTCTCTGCCTCGCCTGTTCTTGCACACACCACAGCAAAACCTACCCCTTTCCCTCTACTCAAACGTCTCTCTCTTTCTCAAACTTCGTTCGTAGGATAGCTCTCCCAGAGCCGCCGGGTAATCGGGTCGGGCTTCGTACCCGTGACCAGGCGTACCGGCGTGAATGGTACGCGAGGAGTGCGCAGGTGGGGTGTCGGGTCGGGTCCGCTGGATCCGCGTGGTGAGCTCGCGAACCAGGCGGGTGAGTGGGCGCAGGACCTCACCCCGGTGCGTTCGGAGGCAATAAGGCTATTTCACTTTTACAATTTAAACTGGTGTGCGGCTTCAGGATCTTCCAAGGTGGGACTAAATGTCCCACCCCAATTTGGCGCCTACAGTTGAGAAAGCTGCAGGCAATCGCGGCTGTTGCGAGGTCTTCTCTTCAGCTGAAGGCCTGGGCAGCTGCGTGGTTGCAATCCGCGTGTCCTGGAGCGCAAGCCTGGGCGGAAGCGAAGCTGCAGTTGCAGAACGAAGGAGCTTCACCTGTTCGGCAATGGCGGCGAAGGACGGGTAACCTGACCGCAGAGATACGGCCTCTCGGCCTAGTCAGAAGGTGCAGGGAGCTTCGCCGGAGTGCGACGAAGCTCGTGCGGGTGGTGGCGAGGCGTTTGGCAGCGTGTAGGGGCTGCCCTAGGTCGGACTATGGCCGGGGGAGTGGGTTTGTTCGGGGGAGTGATGTGGAGGTGAGGAGTGGCAGTGAAGGGGCGGAAACGGTTCAGTGGGATGAGGCGGAGGTTTTGGGTCGATCGGCGAGTCGTGTGGAGTGGCGGAATAATGGGAGCGACTCGCCGGAGGTAGGCCGGAGACGTGGAAGGTGATGGTGGTCGGGTCGATCGAGGGTCTAATTGAACAAATTAAAATAGGGAAAAGAAAGAGGGGAGAAAGAGAAGTAATTGTTACCTACTTATAGGGGCGAAGGAGGCCGGAGTGGGGCGACAGTTGTATCGACTGTCGCCGGAGAAGAAGGTGCCCAGAGAGAGGGAGTGGCGGCGAGGAGAGAGCGGAAGAGCGCGCGCTGGATACGGCGCGACGCGGGAAGAGTGGGAGGTGGCTCTGCTGCTCGTATTGCAGCAGAGTGACGAGGAGGAGGAAGAACCTCCGGAGCTGGAGAGCTTCTGCCGGAGTGGGAAGAGAGGAAGGAGGGGGGTGTTTCTCCGTCAGATCCGAGCTGCTGAATGCGACAGACGGTGACGATTTTTATAGAGGCAAAATCAGAGAGGAGGGCGGAGGGAGACGACGTGCCTCCCTCGCCGGAGGATGGCCGGATTGCCACCCATATCTTCCGCGCATTCGCACGGAAGGTGTGGGCGATGGCAGAGATCGTGGAGGTGTCCCTGCGACAGCAGACGTCGCAGGGAACACCCCGTTCAACTGGCAGAGGGTCGCCCTCACCCTGCGCGGTGCCATGCCTCGCTGGAGCATGGCGCTGCTCAGGGTTTTGCAGGGAGGACCCAAATGCAAAAATGATGAAGAATTAGGGGCCAAAATGCGAGGGTTTCAAAAGTTGAGGGTCAAAAAGTAATGGATGAGGACCAAAATGCAAAGTCGGTCAAGAAGGTCTCTTTTTAGGCTTAAGTTTTTATGCATGACTAAATGGGACCTAAGGATTCTAATGGTGAATTTTATTTCTAGGTCAGACCTTGGTTGACCGGCTAATTTACGTAAAAACCTAAATTAAATCATTAATTGGGCATGGTTCTCAATATAGGTAAAAATGGGTTCCTAAGGCCAAATTGAAGGTTCTAAACCCTAGAGATTATTTTTATATGAATTTTAGAGGATTTAGTAGATTTTTTCTTTGCCTCGAATCTCGTGAATTGAAGTGGATTTGTTTTAGGGTTACAGATTGTCATTTAATTCCTTGGAGTTGCTGTAGCCCTTATCAGATCAGATCATCCCACTTTCCTTCTTATTAGGTTAGTTTGACCTATGTTTAGACCCTGAGTTACCCTGTTTGCAGATTATGCTGGTAAAATTGCATTTTTACCCCTTATGACTTGTTTTCTTCTTAGACTTAGAATTATCTGAGTTAAGCCTTTCCTTGAGTTACGTAGGAGCTTTTATCCTCTGTATTAGGTCAAAATGAGTTAGTTATGGCTTATGATGAGGTTCTCATCATACCCCCATGCCTAACTTTTGCTAGTCCCTTAGCAAAAACCAAAGGTTTCAACCTTTGTTCTAGACCATGAAGTTCTTAATAGCTTCAGATAAGTGCTTTTTCATTTGAGCTTAGATTAGGTTAGAATGCTGACCCTAGGCCTAAAAGGTACTCTAGTACCAATCAAGATCCAGTTCTGTCTAGCCTTAGCCTCAGTCCTTAGCAAAGGTTTTTAAGGCCTACAATAACTAACTTAAGGTTTATTGGACTTTGTGGTTAAAGCACCTGTGCTTGGAATGATTTTAGCCCTGGCTCAATTCGCAGTACGTTTTGTAAGAGAGAGAGATAGAAAATTTTTCTGTTTGGAGAGTTTTCTCTCTCTTTTTCTTTTTAATTCTAGCTTAGTATTGGCTTTTCAACACGGTCTGTATCAGATTCCTTGCTCCCATCATCAATCCTGAAGGGTTCCTGGCAATCGATGCTTCGAGATAGCACCGCCCATGGCAACCCCCGGAACCCTGGCTATTGAGATTTCGAGATAATCCCATCCATGCTGTTCCGTGGCCGAATCCAGACCCTGGCAATTGACACTTCGTGATAATGCCATCTATGGAATCTGAACCAGCAGAGTGCTTATGAAATGCGAAAACCGGGTCTTAGTTTGTTATAACGTTGTAGTAAAGCCGGTTATTGCCAACATTTCAAATATAAATTTTTTACTCGGAAAATGAAAGAGTTCCCGAGGTCGAACTCAGGGAGCAAGTCGTATTCTAGAGATATACATGTTTCTTTTACAAAATAAAGAGAGAGGGAAAGAATTTGTTATTTTCTCTTCGTTCTGCAGAGGGGATGCTCTTCTTTCTCTCTTTCTTTAGATCTCCTTCTTTCTCTCTGTTCTGCAGAGGTGATGTTCTTCTTTCTTCAGAGCTCCTTGTTCTTCTTCTTCGTTCTGCAGAGGTGATGCTCCTCTTCAAATCTCTTTCTTCTTCTTCCTTGGTTTCTGCCTTGACCTCTTTTCTTCTTCTTCTGCAATTGTGGTGACCCTTTCTCTTTTCCCTTCTCTTCTTTATGGCTGCAGAGCTTCTGCCTTCAGCTACTGAGTCTTCCTTTCTTCTTCTTCTGCTTTGGCCGTTGCTCTTCCTTCTTCTTCAGCCTGCCTTCTTTCCTGCTCTGGCTGCTGACCTTCCGTCGTCTGACCCGGTGCTTCGACGACTTAACCATGCATTTGCTATAGTGCAGCTCCTTCTTCTTCGCCTGCACTTCTTCTTCCGCGGGTCTTCTTCTTCGCCTGCACACTTCAGAGTTTCTCGTCAGAAGCAAAACCTACTCTACCCTCCCCCCCCCGCGTCTCTCTTTCTCTCTGAAACCACTCTTGGGAAAGCTCTCCCAGAGCTACCGGGTAATCGGGTTCGGGTCAGGCCCGGGTCCAGGCCCACCGGCGTGCGTGGTGGGCGAGGAGTGCAGGTCAGTCGAGTCGGGTCGGGTCGGGTCAGGTCCGCGGGGCGTGAGCGCGGACGAGACCGGGTAACCGGGCGGGTGAAGGGGACCTCACCCCGTGTACTGAGGCAGTAAGGCTACTGCACTTTTGCATCTTATGTCGCTGCGGCTCTTCAGGCGTTTCCGAGGTGGGACTAAACGGCCCACCTCAATTGCGCGCCCGCAGCGGGGAATTCAGCAGGAGATGGCAGCGTCACGCGGAGTTTTCTTCCTCATCTGCGAACCTGGTGTTTTTCCAAAACTCCTCGCAAGGCCTGGGAGTGAATCTGGGCTTGGCGCTGAGCGTGGCGCGCCTGTAGCTGCAGGCGGAAGCAGGTCCTCCTGCGCGTCAATGGCGGCGGAGGTCGGGTGGCCTGTCCACAAGAAAACGGCCTCTCGGCCTAATCAGAGAGTGCCAGGAGCTTCGCCAGGGTGCGGCGAAGCTCGTGTGGGTGGTGGCGAGGCGCGGGGCGGCGTGCGAGGGCTGCCCTAGGTCGGACTGTGGGTCGGAGGATGGGTCTGTTCGGTGGGGTTGCAGAGGGTGATGTGGGGGGAGTGGCAGGGCGGAGGTTGATCAGGGTGAGGAGGCGGAGGTCCTGCGGTGGTCGGCGAGCCGTGTGGGTCGCCGAGGTGATGGGAGCAGCTCGCCGGAGGGTGGTCGGAGGCGAAGGGAGTGAAGGTGGTCAGAGTCGGTCGAGGGCTTAATTGACTAAATTGAAAGCGGGGAAAGAAAGAGGAGAAGAAGGGGAGTAGTTCTAACTTACTTGCAGGGACGAAGGGGGGGGAACAGGGCGACAGTCGTATCAACTGTCGCCGGAGAAGACGATGCCCAGTGGGGGGAGAACGGCGGTGACGACGGGGCAGAGGCAGCGCGCGCCGGTATTGCGCGACGCGGGAAGAGCAGGGGAAGAAGTCTCTGCTGCTGGTATTGCGGCAGAGCGAAGAGGAGGAGGAGGAAGAACCGCCGGAGCTGGTGGGCGTCTGCCGGAGTGAGAAGAGAGGAAAGTTGGGGGTTTTCTCCGTCAGATCCAAGCTGCCCTGGTCGGTGGAGCAGCGGGGGGTATTTATAGGGATGAAACAGGGAGGAAGGCGGAGGGAGACGATGTGTCTCCCTCGCCGGAGAATGGTCGGAAACACGAACCCATACCGTCCGTGCGTTCGCACGGCCGGTATGGTGGGCTACAATGACCAGGGGGGTGCCCCTGCGACGGCTGACGACGCAGGGCACCCCCGGTTTACTTGCCAGGTCCCCCACCTCACCCTGCGCGGCGCCATGCTCCGCGCAAGGTCGCCGGAGCATGGTGCTGGCAGGGTTTTGCAGGAGGGACCTGATTGCAAAGAACGAAGGAGAGTTAGGGGCCAAAATGCGAGGGTTCAAAAGTTGAGGGCCAAAGAGTAAATATATGAGGACCAAAGTGTAAAGTCGGTCAAGGAGGTTTCTTCTTAGGCTCAAGTTTTTATACATGACTAATTAGGACCTAAGGAATCTGATGGTGAATTTTATTTTCATATTAAACCTTGTTTGATCGGTCAATTTGCGTAAAGACCCAAATTAAGTTATTAATTGGGCTTGGTTCTCAATGTAGGTCAAAATGAGTTCTAAAGGCCAAATTGAAGGTTCTAAACCCTAGAGATTATTTTTCTATGAATTTTAGAGGGTTTATTCTATTTTTACTTTGCCTCGAACCTTGTGAATTGAAGTGGGTTGTTTTAGGGTTACAGATTATCATTTGGTTTCTTGGAAGTGCTGTAGCCCTTGCTAGATCATCTCATCCCACTTTTATTCTTATTAAGCTGCTTTGACCTATGTTTGGGCCCTGAATTTCCCTGTATGCAGATTATACTGGTAAAATTGCACTTTTACCCCTTATGACTGGTTTTCTTCTCAAACTCAGAATTCTCTGAGTTAAGCCTTTCCTTGAGATATGTAGGAGCTTTTATCCTTTGTATTGGGTCAAAATGAGCTAGTTATGGCTCATGATGAGGTTCTCATCATACCCCCATGCCTAGATTTTGCTAGTCCCTTAGCAAAAACTTAAGGTTTCAACCCTTGTTCTAGACCATGAAGTTTTTAATGGTTTTAGATAAGTGCCTTTTTTATTTGAGCATAGATTAGGTTAGAATGCTGACCATAGGCCTAAAAGGTACTCTAGTACCAATCAAGATCCAAATCTGTCTAGCCTTAGCCTCAGTCTTTTAGCAAAGGTTTTTAAGGCCCGCAAGAACTAACCTAAGGTTTATTGGACTTCGTGGTTAAAGCACCCGTGCTTGAAATGATTTTAGCCCTGGCTCAGTTCGCAGTGCGTTTTGTAAGAGAGAGATAGAAAGTTTTTCTGTTTGGAGAGTTTTTTCTCTCTTTTTCTTTTTAGTTCTAGCCTAGGATTGGCTTTTCAACACGGTCTGTATCAGATTCCTTGCTCCCATCATCAATCCTCAAGGGTTCCTGGCGATCGATGCTTCGAGATAGCACCGCTCATGGCAACCCCCGGAACCCTGGCTATTGAGATTTCGAGATAATCCCATCTATGGTATTCCGTGGCCGAATCCAGACCCTGGCAATTGACACTTCGAGATAATGCCATCCATGGAATCTGAACCAGCAGAGTGCTTACATGCCCCCAGTAGGATATGTAAATATCCTAGGAGACAAGCACCGAGGAGATGATATTTTGTTACACATCTTCGAGGGGATTTCCCGCCTCTCTGCGCTGGGAACTCGTCCAAATCAACTTGTGTTGATCGGCCGCTCCTATTCTAGGTGTTCTTTTCAGATTTTTGCGACGCTTCTGCGTGATTCTGATTTTTACGCTTACTGAACCAGGCTGTGTGTGAGATTAGGGTGCTTAGGTTACTGAGTCCCGTAAACCAAAAATTAGTTAACGAGGCCGAATACTCCCTAAGCCTTAGACCTAATACTTCAGCTTTTCATTTTCCTCAACCTCTTGAGGAGTGTCCAGATCTTAATGGGTACTAAGAGTCTATTCAAGAATGCCTAAGGTTTGCATTCTTTACTAATCTTTTTATGCACTTTTCTTGAATGAGGTCTAGAACTTAGGTTAATTCCTTTGTTCCTTACTAATGACTATCACTTTTTCTTATAATTTTGTGCTCCTTTTTCATTTTGTTTCTTTTCTCCTTCACAAAATTTTCTTCTCCTCTTTTCCTCTTATTCTTTTTCGAAATTCTTTTTTTTAATTTTTATGGTGTTTTTGGCATATGTGAATTTTTTTGTTTGAAACCTTTTCTTACAAGTTTTTGTACTTTCATACCCCCCCATGCCTAAGATTTGCAATGTCCTCATTGTAACCTAGGGGGTCTTAGTTCATTCCTTAAGACAGAAATTTAGATGAGTGAATGGGTCGGGTTGAATTTTTGCGGACGATTTCAAATCCCAGATGCAAACATCTGAGTTGGAGTCGGCTGTCCTAAAGTGTGAATTTCAAGTGCAAAAGCTGTCAGAACAAGTTTCAGGTTTTCAAAGGGAATGACGGGCTGCCTCCCGTTGAGCGCTAAATTTGATGCCTTCAGCCAAGCGGGAAATGCGATGGAGAGGGGATGGTCAAATCAGCGGAGTTTTGTAAGACAAGCACCTTAATTAAGAGCCTGGTTGGTCCAACCAGGTGCTTGTTCAGATCAACAGGCTGATGATGCAGCCCAAACCCAATCAATCTGGTGGGTTGATAGATGTGGATAAAAAGGTGTGGTGCCCACCATAAACTATGAAGCTCAGATGATGTGGAAGTGTAAACGCAGGGTTTGGCTGAGCCGAATCAGCCTGGTCAGAGTAGGGACCCGTAGGATAATCAGTGGTTGATGCAGGAACCCTACAGGGGTGATCAGAGAATGATAGAGCATGGTATGTAGTCTGATCAATGTTCGAAACCCGATGTGGAAATGCAATCGGCTCGGTGAGAGGTGAATCTGAATAGAAATTGAGTCCGGTTGCGGGTCGGGATTTGGGAGAGGTTTTGATCCGTTCTGTGTGTGCGGACGAGGTGGCCATTGTGTACGAGGGCTCTTCTAGAAACAGATGATAGGTGGTTTTCTGTAGAGAGTCCTCTAGGTAACTATCAAATGCCAGAAGAGTGTCTGTAGGATGAAAGGAATTGGATTCAAGAAAAAATTTGGATTCTTGGTTGCAATCACTCTTGGCATTTTCTGTTTTTGGTTCCTGAGGATCGAAAAGGAATGATTCTGTGTTATCGGTGATCTCGGGAATCAGGACCTCAGAGTCAGAGTCAGAGTCAGAGTCATGTGAACTGAGGTCGTAGATAGGCCTGGCGTGTTCAGGAAGGGGAATCTCTCCGCAATTATAGTCAGATCTGAAATTGTCGGAGAGTTGGCGAAAATGATCATGAATTCCACCACAGCAGAAATCATCAGATGTGGAATCAGCAGCCTGACTGGGTTCTAGCCTATATGTCAATTCTGGGCTCAAAAAGGTGTTCTGTTCAAGCTCGAAGCTGGTAGGATAGACCCCATTAAAATCTTGCTCATCCAACTCCTCAGTTTCTGTATCATAAATTGGCATGTTTTCTGAAAAGTCGATCAGATTTCCTGAGGATGTTGGAGAGGGATATTCATTAAATAGAGGCCCGGAATCATATTCTGTAAAAATTTGATCTTTCTCATAAAGGGCCTCATAATCTTTCCAATAAGTTTCAGATCTAGGTTCTAGGCTTAGGATGTGGGTAGAATTATTAGAACCTAAGTCCGAATAACCTTCGAGGGTCACCTTATCAAAACAAGGGGTGGAATTTATACCCTCCAGAGGTTCAATTCTAATCTTGTCATTGCAGGAGTCTTGGAGTTCTAAGCTTGGTGATTCATGGCCTAGGGTTGGCTCAGCATTGTGTTCTCCTAATTCAACATTGTCTTCTATCTGGGTTGGGATTTTACAACCACTTTGTGCCTCAATCCCGGGATCTGGGAAACTGAATTGTTCCTTAATACTGTTCCAAGATGGTTCATCCTCTGTTTCTGGTATATACGGGTATTTCTGGTTGATAATTTATCTTACAGATTTCATCATTTCTACCCGTTTTATAAGGGCATCTTGGTGTTGTTCCCAAAGTACAGGATTTGTCAAGCATTGAAGGTATTCAGATTGGTGTAATTTTTCCATTTCAATGTATCCTGTCATGAGCATATCTCGGGTTGATCCTTTTGAAATTTCAGTCAATAGAATTTGGGCACAGTTTATGATGAAAGCTGTGGTTGTTGGAACATCAACCTGAATGTTTCCTATTGGTGTTGAGGTTTTTTCTTCTTTTTCATAGAATTTTATGGCATCCTCGGTCATTTTATCTTTCATAGATCTCCGATATTCAGGTTTCTTGAATGGTAGTCTTGCTAGGTAATTAGGCTGCATAATTGGATCAGGTGGTGGAATAGAATCAAAGTTTGAATCAAGATGGAAGAAGGGGATTTTGTTCAGAATCAGAGGAAAGAGGGGCTATGTGAATGATTTCTGCAAAAACAAAGGAGCCGAGGCTTAGCCTCGGGGAGAGTGAATTTCTATAGGAGGTTTCAAGGACCTCCTGAAAAATACTGAAGGGCTGGATGAGATAAGCAGGTGCTGGACCCAATCAAGACACCCAAAAATTGTTGGGTGACTATAGAGGTTCGGGGCAGATGGACCCCTTGATCAGAAAGATCGTCCACCTGAGAATTACCTGGGCAGCCAGAGAGGGAGAGTCCCGCGAAGACCCCTACACGGTAGAGCGTCCCCACGGGTTACAGGGTTTCCCCCACCCGACCTCTCTTGTCACTGCGGTTCCAGGTAGACCAGAATGGGGATCTTGACCTCTTAAGTCTACCAATTTTAAGATCAGGGTGCTTAAGGTTTCACTTGAACTTTAGGTGTTTTTGTGAACAAAGTGGCCTAGTTTGAAGGTTGGTTGACCCAAGGGGTCAACTTTACCTCTTGTTTCCTTTGAGAGCTTTCAGGTCTTGTCTTTTAGGGTTCAAGTGTTTAGAGAGAGCCAATTGTTTAGGATTTTTCTTGTTAATTATTTTCAATCAATGGCTTGGGCACACCTCTTTTGGATTTCCTCAATTCTTGATTAAGGGGTGTGTCTCTACTGAAATCCTAATGTTTGACCTTATGTTGGCTCTACTTGGTCCATTTAACTCTTTGTTGGGCAATTAGGGCTCAAGCAAGAATGTGGTAGCCCTTAAATACCCTTAATAGTGTGCAGGAGTGATGAGTTGAAAACATGCAACTCTTTATGGTTACTAAGTATGGAAGACAGGTTAGCCCTATATTGCTTGTTCTTTTCTTTTCTTCCTCTTTAGAGTTTAGGGGTTAATAGTGAGAGGAAAAATTTACCTGTCTTTGGAGTGGTTGTCGTGTGGTTGCTTGTCTTCTTGAATTCCTGTAGCTGCACAAAAGAGAGGAGGTTATCAGAAATTAAAAGAAACAGGAATGTTTACCTCTAGAATAGCCGTTGCTCCTCGGCAGCGGCGCCAAAATGAAATGCGAAAACCGGGTCTTAGTTTGTTATAACGTTGTAGTAAAGCCGGTTATTGCCAACATTTCAAATATAAATTTTTTACTCGGAAAATGAAAGAGTTCCCGAGGTCGAACTCAGGGAGCAAGTCGTATTCTAGAGATATACATGTTTCTTTTACAAAATAAAGAGAGAGGGAAAGAATTTGTTGTTTTCTCTTCGTTCTGCAGAGGGGATGCTCTTCTTTCTTCAGAGCTCCTTGTTCTTCTTCTTCGTTCTGCAGAGGTGATGCTCCTCTTCAAATCTCTTTCTTCTTCTTCCTTGGTTTCTGCCTTGACCTCTTTTCTTCTTCTTCTGCAATTGTGGTGACCCTTTCTCTTTTCCCTTCTCTTCTTTATGGCTGCAGAGCTTCTGCCTTCAGCTACTGAGTCTTCCTTTCTTCTTCTTCTGCTTTGGCCGTTGCTCTTCCTTCTTCTTCAACCTGCCTTCTTTCCTGCTCTGGCTGCTGACCTTCCGTCGTCTGACCCGGTGCTTCGACGACTTAACCATGCATTTGCTACAGTGCAGCTCCTTCTTCTTCGCCTGCACTTCTTCTTCCGCGGGTCTTCTTCTTCGCCTGCACACTTCAGAGTTTCTCGTCAGAAGCAAAACCTACTCTACCCTCCCCCCCCGCGTCTCTCTTTCTCTCTGAAACCACTCTTGGGAAAGCTCTCCCAGAGCTACCGGGTAATCGGGTTTGGGTCAAGCCCGGGTCCAGGCCCACCGGCGTGCGTGGTGGGCGAGGAGTGCAGGTCAGTCGAGTCGGGTCGGGTCGGGTCAGGTCCGCGGGGCGTGAGCGCGGACGAGACCGGGTAACCGGGCGGGTGAAGGGGACCTCACCCCGTGTACTGAGGCAGTAAGGCTACTGCACTTTTGCATCTTATGTCGCTGCGGCTCTTCAGGCGTTTCCGAGGTGGGACTAAACGGCCCACCTCAATTGCGCGCCCGCAGCGGGGAATTCAGCAGGAGATGGCAGCGTCACGCGGAGTTTTCTTCCTCATCTGCGAACCTGGTGTTTTGCCAAAACTCCTCGCAAGGCCTGGGAGTGAATCTGGGCTTGGCGCTGAGCGTGGCGCGCCTGTAGCTGCAGGCGGAAGCAGGTCCTCCTGCGCGTCAATGGCGGCGGAGGTCGGGTGGCCTGTCCACAAGAAAACGGCCTCTCGGCCTAATCAGAGAGTGCCAGGAGCTTCGCTAGGGTGCGGCGAAGCTCGTGTGGGTGGTGGCGAGGCGCGGGGCGGCGTGCGAGGGCTGCCCTAGGTCGGACTGTGGGTCGGAGGATGGGTCTGTTCGGTGGGGTTGCAGAGGGTGATGTGGGGGGAGTGGCAGGGCGGAGGTTGATCAGGGTGAGGAGGCGGAGGTCCTGCGGTGGTCGGCGAGCCGTGTGGGTCGCTGAGGTGATGGGAGCGGCTCGCCGGAGGGTGGTCGGAGGCGAAGGGAGTGAAGGTGGTCAGAGTCGGTCGAGGGCTTAATTGACTAAATTGAAAGCGGGGAAAGAAAGAGGAGAAGAAGGGGAGTAGTTCTAACTTACTTGCAGGGACGAAGGGGGGGGAACAGGGCGACAGTCGTATCAACTGTCGCCGGAGAAGACGATGCCCAGTGGGGGGAGGACGGCGGTGACGACGGGGCAGAGGCAGCGCGCGCCGGTATTGCGCGACGCGGGAAGAGCAGGGGAAGAAGTCTCTGCTGCTGGTATTGCGGCAGAGCGAAGAGGAGGAGGAGGAAGAACCGCCGGAGCTGGTGGGCGTCTGCCGGAGTGAGAAGAGAGGAAAGTTGGGGGTTTTCTCCGTCAGATCCAAGCTGCCCTGGTCGGTGGAGCAGCGGGGGGTATTTATAGGGATGAAACAGGGAGGAAGGCGGAGGGAGACGACGTGTCTCCCTCGCCGGAGAATGGTCGGAAACACGAACCCATACCGTCCGTGCGTTCGCACAGCCGGTATGGTGGGCTACAATGACCAGGGGGTGCCCCTGCGACGGCTGACGACGCAGGGCACCCCCGGTTTACTTGCCAGGTCCCCCACCTCACCCTGCGCGGCGCCATGCTCCGCGCAAGGTCGCCGGAGCATGGTGCTGGCAGGGTTTTGCAGGAGGGACCTGATTGCAAAGAACGAAGGAGAGTTAGGGGCCAAAATGCGAGGGTTCAAAAGTTGAGGGCCAAAGAGTAAATATATGAGGACCAAAGTGTAAAGTCGGTCAAGGAGGTTTCTTCTTAGGCTCAAGTTTTTATACATGACTAATTAGGACCTAAGGAATCTGATGGTGAATTTCATTTTCATATTAAACCTTGTTTGACCGGTCAATTTGCGTAAAGACCCAAATTAAGTTATTAATTGGGCTTGGTTCTCAATGTAGGTCAAAATGAGTTCTAAAGGCCAAATTGAAGGTTCTAAACCTTAGAGATTATTTTTCTATGAATTTTAGAGGGTTTATTCTATTTTTACTTTGCCTCGAACCTTGTGAATTGAAGTGGGTTGTTTTAGGGTTACAGATTATCATTTGGTTTCTTGGAAGTGCTGTAGCCCTTGCTAGATCATCTCATCCCACTTTTATTCTTATTAAGCTGCTTTGACCTATGTTTGGGCCCTGAATTTCCCTGTATGCAGATTATACTGGTAAAATTGCACTTTTACCCCTTATGACTGGTTTTCTTCTCAAACTCAGAATTCTCTGAGTTAAGCCTTTCCTTGAGATATGTAGGAGCTTTTATCCTTTGTATTGGGTCAAAATGAGCTAGTTATGGCTCATGATGAGGTTCTCATCAGCTTACATGCCCCCAGTAGGATATGTAAATATCCTAAGAGACAAGCACCGAGGAGATGATATTTTGTTACGCATCTTCGAGGGGATTTCCCGCCTCTCTGCGCTGGGAACTCATCCAAATCAACTTGTATTGGTCGGCCGCTCCTACTCTAGGTGTACTTTTCAGAATTTTGCGACGCTTCTACGTGATTTTGATTTTTACGCTTACTGAACTAGGTTGTGTGTGAGGTTAGGGTGCTTAGGTTACTAAGTCCCGTAGACCAAAAGTTAGTTAATGAGGTCAAATACTCCCTAAGCCTTAGACCTAATACTTCAGTTTTTCATTTTCCTCAACCTCTTGGGGAGTGTCCAGATCTTAATGAGTACCAAGAGTCTATCCAAGAATGCCTAAAGTTTGCGTTCTTACTAATCCCATTGTGCACTTTTCAGTTCTTTTCTTGAATGAGGTCTAGAACTTAGATTAATTCCTTAGTTTCTTACTAATGACTATCACTTTTTCTCACATTTTTGTGCTCCTTTTTCATTTTGTTTCTTTTCCTTTTCCCACAAAATTTCTTTCTCCTCTTATTCTTTTTTGAATTTTTTTTGAATTTTTTATTTTTTTGTTAATTTTTTAATTTTTTTAAATTAATTTTTATGGTGTTTTTGGCATATGTGAATTTTTTTGTTTAAAACCTTTTCTTACAAGTTTTGCACTTTTATACCCCCCTATGCCTAAGGTTTGCAATATCCTCATTGTGACTTAGGGGGTTTTTTATTTACTTAGTTCATTCCTTAAGACAGAAATTTGGATGAGTGAATGGGTCAGGATGAATTTTGCGGACGATTTCTAATCCCAGATGCAAGCATCTGAGGTGGGGTCGGCTGTCTACAAGGGTGAATGTTCAGTGCACAAAAGTGTCAGAAAAAGGTTTTGGATTTTTAGGAAAATGACGGGTTGCCTCCCGTTAAGCGCTGGGTTTTACGCCATCGGCTGGGCGCAATAAGCTCAAGGGGAATGGGGGATATAAGATGATTCAGCCAAATTAGTAGAAGTCACATCAATGAACGGCTTGAGTCTCTGACCGTTCACGATGAAAGGTTCGGAATCGTGGCTGAGCGGACTGATTTCGATAGCTCCATTTCCAAAAACCTGTCGGACTAAATACGGTCCGACCCACTTGGATTGCAGCTTTCCCGGGAAAAGTTTGAGTCGGGCATCAAAGAGTAGGACCTTCTGACCAGGATGAAAGATTTTTCTTGAGATATGCTTGTGATGGAAGGCTTTAACCCGCTCCTTGTAAATTCGCGAGCTCTCATACGCGTCTAGGCGTAATTCATCGATCTCGCTGATTTGAAGTTTTCCGTGGGTTCTAGCCTTCGAAAAATCTAGATTACAGTTTCGTACTGCCCAATAGGCTTTATGCTCTAGTTCTACGGGAAGGTGACACGCCTTCCCGTACACCAGTCTAAAGGGAGACATGCCTAATTGGGTTTTGTGGGCGGTCCTATAGGCCCACAATGCTTCCGAAAGTCGAGACGACCAGTCCTTCCTGTTAGGCCGAACAGTGACTTGCAGGATTTTCTTGATCTCCCGATTTGACAGCTCAGCTAGACCATTAGTTTGGTGGTGGTAAGGAGTAGAGATTCGGTGAGACACCCCGTATTTAGTCATCAGTGACCTAAACTAAGCTTTTGTGAAATGGGTCCCCCCATCAGAGATTATAGCACGAGGAATCCCGAACCTTGAGAAAATGTTTTGATGAATAAATTTGAGAACGATTTTGTGATCACAGGTTCGGGTCGGTATGGCTTCGATCCATTTGGACACGTAGTCCACAGCCAGCAGTGGATGAGAGGAAGGAGGGGGGTGTTTCTCCGTCAGATCCGAGCTGCTGAATGCGGCAGACGGTGGCGGTTTTTATAGAGGCGAAATCAGAGAGGAGGGCGAAGGGAGACGACGTGCCTCCCTCGCCGGAGGATGGCCGGATTGCCACCCATACCCCATTTAACTGGCAGAGGGTCGCCCTCACCCTGCGCGGTGCCATGCCTCGCCGGAGCATGGCGCTGCTCAAGGTTTTTCATGGAGGACCCAAATGCAAAAATGATGAAGAATTAGGTGCCAAAATACGAGGATTTCAAAAGTTGAGGGTCAAAAAGTAATGGATGAGGACCAAAATGCAAAGTCTGTCAAGAAGGTCTCTTCTTAGGCTCAAGTTTTCACGCATGACTAAATGGGACCTAAAGATTCTAATGGTGAATTTTATTTCCAGGTAAGACCTTGGTTGACCAGCCAATTTACGTAAAAACCCAAATTAAATCATTAATTGGGCATGGTTCTCAATGTAGGTCAAAATGGGTTCCTAAGGCCAAATTGAAGGTTCTAAACCCTAGAGATTATTTTTCTGTGAATTTTAGAGGGTTTAGTATTTTTTTGCTTTGCCTCGAATCTCGTGAATTGAAGTGGGTTTGTTTTAGGGTTACAGATTGTCATTTAATTCCTTGGAGTTGCTGTAGCACTTATCAGATCAGATCATCCCACTTTCCTTCTTATTAGGTTAGTTTGACCTATGTTTGGACCCTGAGTTACCCTGTTTGCAGATTGTGCTGGTAAAATTACATTTTTACCCCTTATGACTTATTTTCTTCTTAGACTCAGAATTCTCTGAGTTAAGCCTTTCCTTAAGTTATGTAGGAGCTTTTATCCTTTGTATTAGGTCAAAATGAGCTAGCTATGGCTCATGATGAGGTTCTCAGACGTCTGGGGGTGCTCCCGGATGTCTGAAACTGCCTCAATCCACTCTCCACCTTTTGACACATATACGTACACTGTCAGGACATTGTTAGAGAGGAAATACGGAAAGTAGATCTCTACCAGACGTCTTACTCTACCTTCGGACGTCGAGTAAGATGTCTAGGTGTCTCTCCGGTAGTCTGATTTCGCAGAAAAATGACTTCCACGGAACCGCTCTGGCTTCCCTCGTCTACAGGCGCTGCAGCAGAACGGTGCAGCACCCTCCGCTCTCACGCTCACTCTCGCTCTGGCTCCCCTCTCTCACTTGCTCTCGCCCTTGCTCTGCTCTCTCGTCCGGCTACGGGGTGGGCAACGAAGAGGAGGAGAGGTTTATAAAGGAAGAGGAGGTGAGGGGGATGAGATGGCGAAGCGTGGCACGGAGTGGCGTCATAGGAGAAGGTGTGGTGAGGCGCGATGAGGGAGGAAGCATGGTGTACGTATGGTCCGCACCGAAGAGCAAAAGTATTTTCAGACATCCGTTGATCTTTCCAGACGTCTGGACAGACGTCTAGGATGTTTCCCAGATGTCTTAAATGACCAAAGGGTGACGGGTCGTTTCAGAGACCCATCTTGAGACCTCCGTTAGTGGTTCATTCTCGTTGGGTTCAAACCCCGACCAACTTGTTTGGGGTCTTTTCTGATCCACTTGATATCTTTTCTGATCCATCTACATCTGAACCTAGTTCTCATCCTCTCATTCCATGGAGATCCAAGATCAAGAAAGAGGTGAGATTCAACACCTACAAAACCAGTTGCAGACTCTTACCGATCTAATTCATGCACACACTAGCAACTCCCAAGCGCATCCACAGATGCGAGATCACTACAAACCCGCAGCTGTGGCAATCGAACCCAAGGTGCAAATTCTGGCTGAGGGACCTGATACTGGTTGAAACCAAATATTATCAACTTGATCCTTCACTTTCATGGACTCTGAAGACCCTTTCCAACACATCCAAGAATTTAAACATCTGGCCCAGACTCTGGAACAGATGTCCAAAATCGGAACACCCTACTCATGAAGACGTTCCCCTTCTTTTTGAGAGATAAGGCTGCTGATGAGAAGCTCATCATGGCTTCTAATTACCCCTAATTAACTAGTTTCCCTAGTTAATTAGCTAGGAATATGTATATATAAGGGTTAATTATGTAATAAGGGACAAATCATTAAAGGACCTAAAAATAAGTTAAAAATGATAAATTATAAGCCAATCAATATTATTAATAACTTAATTAATAAATGGATTCAAAATATCATTAATTAATTACTTAATTAATATCTTCTTTAACTTAAGTATAACTTAAGACCTAAGTCTTAAATAACTTAAGTAAGTTAATAAGTAAATAATATAAATAAATGGGTCAAAAATGTGAAAACAAGGCTTTAATATAATATTTAGCTAAATTATAAATTCTAATAAAAAGTTAGAAAATAAAATAATTTAAATTAACCTTAAAAGCCTCTGTTTGCATTTCGGTCCCTATAATTTAATGCATTTGAGTCATTTCCTTTCACCTAGGTCCTCATCTTTCCTTGCATATAGGTCCCTGCGAACATCTTCTTCTTCATTTCTTCTTCAGCCGCTTCAACAGCTGATGATCGGCGATGTGTTTACCACCTAATCACCTTACATTCGACATCCTTCTTTCCTCGCCAAACTTTTGGATCTTGCACTCACCTTCTTCAATCCATCCATTTGTCAGGATTTGTCCTAAATCCTAATTAGGTCACGTCGTTAACCTCACCAGCGTAAGAGACGACACCGGAAGTTAGGCCGCACCTAGACGCATACCCATCTGGATTTAAGCTCCTTAGCCATCGCCAAACCCTATAAATACCCCTTGAACCCTTCGATTTGGGTGGTTAGCTCCCTACCCACTTCCCCAACCGCAGTTAACTGATAGGCTATTCTTCCTTCTCCAGCGACTAATCTCCGTCTCCATCCTATTCCTCCGTTCGTCTCCACTTACTTCCAATCTCCGCCATTGTCCGCTTCGTCCTCTGATGAAGCGTTGACGCTGGACTCCGCTTCCACACTACGAAACCGTCCGTCGAAGTTCTTCCACCAATCCTCTGCTTTCGTCCTCCGTTAAGAACCTTCAACGGAGACTCCTCAACCTCCTTCGTCCAGGTAACAGTAGGATTAGGATAAGGTAAGAGTAGTGTAACTTAGTTCAGTAGATTAGGTAGTTAATTAGGTTTAAATTTTCAAATTATATGCCGTCTTCCTTAGCTCCAGCGAGCTCTTTGAGCTCATTTGAGCCACTCTTTTGTCATTTTTACGCACCGTTCACCTCCCTCACCTTATCATGATTTCATAGCACTACATTTCCCTCACTCTTAGCAGCTGAATCGCCTAGTTCACTTCACATTCACCGGCAACCTCCGCTATCCACAGCAGAGGTCATTGAGATTAGAACACACTCACTATGGCCCTCCATCCCCTCTTCATAATCTAAGGGCCCCGATACTATACCTAATTAGTATAATTAACTCATAAAAAGTAAACGCCTAAATTCCACCATATCTTTGAGCTCGCTGTCAATGGTAGCTCAGAGATGAGTTAATCACCTAAATAATTAGTTCATTTGTATCGCCTCACCCCTTAGAACACTTTCCCTCACTCAATTGAGTGAGAGGAAGCATTCTGAGTTCTGACGAACTCAGAATGCTCAATTTCCAAATTCCCTGATAAATCCTAAGTTCTGATTATTCTCTGAGCTAATTAGGGAGATTTTAGGATCTGTCTAGGTCCTAGGAATCTCCATGGGTCATTAATGACCTCAATTTCTATGTTTTTACCTCTGTATATCAGAACCAGACTCACCGAAGCTTCGGCAAGGTCGTTTTGAGCTTCAGCCCATGAATTGACCTGAGAAGCACCAGAGTACACTTATAAGGCTTCTAGATTAATTTTTTGTGATTTAATTTGAGTTTCAACATTTGGAGCACTTGTTTGATCTATGTCTTCTCCAACTCCAGCAGAGTTGGAGAAGCAGTTCCATTAGGTTTCAGACCTTGAATTGAGGTCCAAAAGCACAAGCAGAACCTATAGAAGCCATCCATAATCTCTGATTACTTTAAGAACTCTTAGATTGTTCCACCGAACAAACTCCATGTTGATCACAGGTGATGAAGACTGAAACCTTACCAGATTTGATCAAAATCCAATTTTGAAGTCTTGAATCAGTTTCTAAGGATGAATTATGTTGATTTGAGACTTTAATTCAATCTGAGAAAGCTTGATTCAGAAAGTCAACCCTCAGTTGGATTTAGTCAACACTGTGTTGGACTTAAGTGATATTGGAGTAAATTTGGGAATTAAATGTTTCATTAGGGATCTGGGATGATTTAGAATGTATTTGGGATGGATTAGAAGATTTTTATTGAGGTTTTAATGTGTTTTATGCTTCTGCATAGTTTGGGTTCAAAATGAACCCAACACGATTTCAATGTCATTTTGATGAGATTTAAACTCCTATTTCATTTAGACTGGATCGCAACAACCATCTGAGGTTGTTCAGATATCTGATAGAGACTAATCTCTCTCTGCGGAGTTAATTCAAGCTCAAATCTGAGCTCTGTGTCTCCTGAATGAAGCATTTGAGTTTCAACTTCTCCCTGACTCTTTTCTTGTTCCAGTTGATGCAGAATTAATCCCTGAAGGTATTCAAGCCTTCAGTTGGATACCAAAGCCTCCCTGCAGGTCAAAAGACCTGATCTCACCCTTTGCAGGCCATGAATGGTCGTGAAAACCTTTCACCTTCACCCTTCAAATTAAAGGGCTAGATTTGATCCGAACACCAAATTGGTGTTACGTACATGTAGAACTTCTCAAGAGCTTTCGATCAAGCTTTGGAACGATCAATTTGGCCCAGCCAATCGGCTGGAATTGTTGGCCAAAGTTTGGCCTGGAGTGGACTTAGATAGTCCCACCTTGGTTAATTGTGAAGCACCGTACCGGTATATTATGAAAAAGTGGCATGGCCTTATCGGTCGTCAGTGCAAGGTGCGAAATGAAACTTGAGCTCTCGAGTGTGGGTGCGTGCGTTGCACGTGCCTACTCATGTGTGTGTGTGTGCGCCTGTGGACGTGAGCGTGGGCCCGAGGGGGCATGTGTGGGCCTGGGAGGCCAGAGATTGTGCATTGGCTTGAAATGGAGAGAAAACACCTAATCAAAACTAGGCTCGGACCCAATAGGGTCTGGTCCTACCCTCTAGGGGGTGTTGTGTATCCCCGACCGGTATGAGCCGCCAACTATAAAAACCAAATTTTTGGTTAAGTGTGAGCATATATGCACAATACTAAGGGAGATTTAGAAGAGAGAAAACTAAGGAGAAAGCTAAGTAAAGAGAATAGAGAGGGCTTAGAGGAAGAAGAGAAAAAGAAGAATAAGAGAGAGAGAGAGAGTAACGACAGAGAAATAAAAGAGAAGAAGAAAGGAGACTCTCGTGACTTCTAATCTTTTACTTTTGTGTTTTCATTGTAATAATATGTCTCCTTTTAATATTTTGAGCTTAATTGATGTAATGAGGCATTTGTATTCACTTGTATAATTTTCCTTGCTTTAATCTTTTGCAATAACTTGTAATGAGTGAATAAATATGTTTACTTGATTCTTAATGAAAAATCACATGTGTAAATATGTTCTTGATTAATGGAATGTTGTATACTTTTAAGTGAATATCTCTTATGCAAGATTCATGTACTTAAAGTAATCTAATTATAACCCTAATTGATTAAGTAATTAGTAATTTATGTTTAGGAATTAGTGATGAATTAAGATAAGTTATGCCTCCCAGTGAACGATCTAGACTCAACCAGTTAAAAAGAATTTAAATCTAAAATGTTAGGTTAACTTGACCCTATACTATACAACTGACATTAATTCAAGTTAACCTAAGTTACTTTTTCATGAGATTAATTAAGTCTAAATAACTTAATTAACTGTGTCGAGGAATTAATCGACCAGCTGCCCATTGGTATCGAACTCTGACTCGATCGATCAACACCTAGAAGGGTTTACAAGCTGAATTCCTCATGAAATTCTTCCTAGTTAGACGAACTAATGCCCTAAGGCACCAAATCATGCATTTCACACAAAATGCAGGGGAACCACTTCATGACGCATAAGATCGCTTTTTGGATCTCATGTCGAAATGCCATCATCACGGAGTTCCTAAATGGGAATAGGCCCAATCTTTTTACTAGGGACTCCATGAAGATATCCGATTAAATGTCGATGCAGCCTATGAAGACAACTTCATGGGTAAAGGTGAAGACATCATTTAGGATATTCTCGAGAACATGTGTGAAAACTCCATAAACAATGAGCTTATGGGTACGTTCAACAAGATGACTACCCGCGCATTGACAAACAACAGAGGGACACACGAGACACGAGACCTATCTGCATTTACCGATCTGGAGTTAATAGCCAATCGATTGGATATGATCTCCATTATCAAGAAGAAGTTGGACGATTTGACTTGCCAACTCCAGAGGGCCACTTCTTAGCAAAACATGTATGCGCGTCTGCCCACAAGGAGGGAGGCCGTGCATAACATTCACCACCACTCATATTAGGGGATGGATGCATATCCACCCCTAGCTGATCCTAATTTCAGAGGAAACTCCGAACCATCCTGCTCTAGTTAGGGGATCTCTGAAACCCTGTATTCTGATTACTTGGGAGCTACTAAACCCTGCAGGAAGCTTCACGCCATCCAGAATGATCCATTCTTCAACTCTTACAACCCTGGATGGCGTAATCATCCGAATTTCACTTGGCTGAGAAATATTCAGATCTCTAGACCTCAATTCCAACCCCGACCACAAAATCTGCATCCATATCAGCCCGCTCATCCTAGGCCCAACCCGAACATTCAAACAGAGCGTAGCAAGGACGACCAGATGAGCCTAATTCTACAGGCTCTTTCTGATATACAGAAGACCAATGCTGCCATGCAGAGGCAGCATAATGAGGAAATCACAAAGGTTCATAATTAGTTCGCACAAATGCCTGGGACTCGCCAACTTGGTGTACTTCCTTCCCAACCTATGCCTAATCCAAACAACATGTCGAACCAGAGATGCATTATGAACCTAAATCGGGGCCAAGCACATTATGTTCATCAGGCCCCACCTGCACCTCCATCTAATGGGTCGGAGGCTTCGACTTCATACATGGGATATTGGCAGCAACCTCCTTTCCTGCCAACTCCAACTCCCACTCCAAACCAAGCAGGCCTAAACTCTGTCACTACACATAGTGGCAAAACTACCTAGCACCCACCTTATCCTAATCAATCTAGTTCGAGTAGTTCAAGACCTAAACCCAGGGTGGATATCAAGGACAAACCTACCCCAAACCCATAGCCTGAATCGATCTTAGAGAAACCTACAGACATTCCATTTCCCAAGGCCTTAATCAAAGGAAATAAGAAATCCAAACTTGTGGCACCTGAGGAGGACTTGGTCAAGCTCTTCGAGCAAATCCAAATAAGCATCCCCTTGATGGATGCGATCCACCACATACCGGCTTATGCACGATTTCTAAAGGATTTGTGTACACTAAAGCGTAAACCGCGAAACAAAGACGGGAGTCTGATTGTACTATCAAAGAAGTAAGCTCTATAATTTTCAGTAAACTCCTGCAAAAGGAAAAGGATACTAGCACCCCTTTGATCTCCTGTAAGATAGGGAATTTAGAGTTTGATCGATCTTTATTAGATCTAGGAGCCTCCATAAACCTAATTCCCACCTCTTTACTAGACCACTTTGAGGAGACTGAATTCAAACAGACTGAGGTGACTCTGCAGTTAGTCAACAAATCAATTAAGTCACCACGAGGAGTTCTCGATGATGTTCTAGTTAGGATACATGATTTCTACTTTCCGGTGGACTTCATAGTCTTGGATATGGATACTCCTGAAAATCTAAGAGACACTAATTATCTTATGAGGGTCATTCCTAGCAACGACTAGGGCGAATATCAACTGCGAAGAGGGCCAAATTGAATTAAAATTTGGGGACAACACATTGAGGACAGATATCTTTAAGGCCCAGAAAGGAATAAACTATGGGGCAATCAAAGAAATATGTGACATAGGTTCTCTGGTTGAGGATCAAATTCCTGAGGTGAAGCCGATTCTCCAAGATCCTCAACCACAAGAAGATATTGACCCATGGATTAGGGAGCCTGAATCTGATTTGCACCTATCTTTAGCTTCCACCTTAGCTTCTGAGACTAACCCTGAGCCCCCACCCACTGCTGATAACCCAATGTTGGAGTTGAAACCTCTCCCAAATCATCTGAAATATGTATTTTTACTTTTGAATCAAATCTTTGTTGTGATTATCAACTCTCAACTCACCTCTTATCAGGAAACAAAGCTGATTTCTATTCTCCAGCAGCATCGTAGAGCCATTGGTCGGACTCTAAATGACCTGACTGGGATAAGTCTCTTGTACTGCACTCATCATATCTATACCAAAGAGGGCTTATGAACTTCTTACGAGATGCAGGGAAGTCTTAATTCGAGTCTCCAGGAGGTTGTGAAAAAGAGATCATCAAGTGGCTTGATGCAGGAATCATCTACCCCATCTCCGATAGTCGTTGGGTGAGTGCCATCCAAGTTGTGCCTAAAAAGGTAGGACTCACCGTAATTACAACTAATCTAGAGAAACCATCTCGACATGAATTGCAAACTCGTGGAGAGTTTGTATTGACTATTGAAAACTGAATTCCTCCACGAAGAAAGATCATTTTCCTCTCCCGTTCACTGACCGGATCTTCAAAAAGCTGGTGGAAAATCGATTTTTCTATTTTCTAAATGGCTACTTCGGATATAAGCATGTGGTAATTCATCCTGAACATCAGGAAAAGACCACCTTTACCTACCCCTATGGTACGTATGTGTTCCTTAGGATGCCATTTGGGCTATGCAATGCGCCTGCTGTTGGTGTTAGAGCACCACGATCGTTTATTTTGATGATAACAAAACACGTGTCTTTTAACATTTGCATTTGAGTTCTAGTTTTCGGGTTAAAATGCAAATAGAGACAAGTGTTTAAATGGAGTTCTAGCTCGCATTCATGGCCGATTGGAGGAGCTGGACAGAGGCGGAGGTGCTTCGCGAGGAGCGAATACTTGAAGATGGAAGGACAAGAAGAATAGGGTAGATTTCTGTTTATCTTTTTTCTATGTACTTTTGTCTTTATATCCTTGCTCTTTTTGTTTCTTAGAATATCTGTTAAAGAGAGGAGACATCCGATGCCTTTACCAGACGTCCAATTAGTGGACCCTTGGCTTCCTTAGCAAACGTTGAGGATATGACCGTAAGCCTCGTATCAGACATCCGTAGAGGACCCCAGACGTCTGATACATTACCGTTTTGCTTCGGTTGACCCAAAATCTCTTCTCAGAGATTTTCTAGCCATTGTACTCCCTTGGTAATCCATTTTCACAGAAAAATAGGTTTCTAGACGTCCAGACCTTATGCCAGACGTCCTGTGTGTCGTCTGATGGACATACACTAGAACCCTATTTAGATCTGATTCAAGTCAGGAAGGAAACCCACCTAAAATCAAACGTCTTACGGGTTTTCCAAACGTCTGATACTAGGACCAGACGTCTGATGACCCTGTTAGAATCATGATGAATTCTGACTACGGCCTGATTCTCTTTGGCTTTGCACCCAACAGCTATGGAAGCCTTCCAAGGCCTTCCAAAGCCTTCCTAGGCCCTCTATAAATAGAGGAAGGCCTCTTGGCTTTTTAGACACACCTAAGACAAACCAAGACACACTAAGAAAATCACTTTCCACATCTTTTGTGTCCAAGAGAAGTAGTTGAAGCTCTAGCTCTCCAAGCATTTGTTTCATATCTAAAGAGCTTCATCCCTTTGGGTACCCGCTCTCGCTCTGCGATTGCGAGAGAGATAAAGCACCGCCGCATGGTTCACGCACCTACGTCATCACTTCGACGCACTTCCACCAAAGAGAAGTTTCCTAACTCCTATAGAAGCTAGGATTAAATATTTGAGGCTCTATAGGATTGTTGTACTTTATATTATCTTTGGTTGGGTATTCGCATTGCGAATTCCCGTCTCCTTTGCGAGACAAATTCCTTCTTGTGAAGAGAAGGGGTGTTGAGGTACACTACCCTCGGTCTAAGTAGTGTGGTTGTAATTGAGGTTCAGTCACCCTCTTTTAAGTGACTGGGTTTAGTGGATTTGATCAACTAGGTCGATCGGGAAATCCTAACTCGAGAGGGTTAGGTGGTGGTTTTCACTCGGTTTGGGTTTCCACCTAAAAATACTTGTGCTCATTGTGTGATTGTTCATTTTGTGATATTGTCTATTTTAATTCCGTAATTTCTTTTTATTTCGTCACGCACATCTCATCCCCTCCAACCAGGGAGTTACAGTTGGTATCAGAGCAGGTTCTTACAAAATCGGAATAACACCCAGCAAGAAGATCATTGAGGGAAGCAGCTCCGCAAGCAGGATTTTCGAGGGGCAGTCTACGACCCGTCCGCCATTCTTCAACGGGAGCAACTACCCCTACTGGAAGCTACGGATGAATACTTAGCTGCAAGCCAATGACTTCACGATTTGGGCCAGATGCGAGACGTCGTTTGACATCCCGGAGAAACCCGCAGGAGGCTACTCGCAACAATAAATCCGAGAGCTCTCTCTATACGAAAAACAATGAACGCATTGTATTACGCTTTGAGCCTGGAGGAGTTTAACAGAATCTCGCAATGCGCCACCACATACGAGATCTAGCACACACTCGAGGTAACCCACGAAGGTAACTCTAAGGTAAAGACTTCTAAAATAAATTTACTCTCTCAAGAATTTGAGTCTTTTTCAATGAAGTCTAACAAATCTCTAAGTGAGACGAACACTAGGTTTACTCTAATTGTAAATAATTTAAAAGCTTTAGGCAAGGCCTTCATCAAGGGGGAGCTTCAAGGAAAACTACTCTGTTCCCTTGGACCGAAATGGGAGCAAAAGGTCACCGCCATCGAGGAGGCGAACGAGGTGGAGGAGCTCAACATGGAAGATCTCCTAGGCAATCCAATGGCCTACGAGACAAAGCTGAAGCAGAAGAAGAAGGATACACTGGAGCCAAAATCGAAAAAGCCCCTTGCATTCAAAGCACATCAGATAGCGAGGTAAGTTTCGATGATGAAGACTTTAAGTTTTTACTTAAAAAGTTTTCTAAGTTTTGTAGGGAATCAGAGAAAGAAAAGGAGAAGAAGGAAAGCTTGAGATGTTGCTACCACTGCAACGAGAAAGGGCATCTATGACCAGAGTGCCCTCTTCTCAAGAAGGAGAAAAAGAAGGAAAAGGAGAAGAAGTCTAAGAAGAAGGCGTTCCAAGCAACTTGGGATGACACAAGCTCAGAGGAAGAAGAAGAGCAAAACCCCGAGGAAGAAATCTCCTGCATGGGCTTCATGGCCATAGGAGAAAGCGACAGCGAAAGCGACTCCGACGATGAGGTAAATTCCAATTTACAAAACGCATTTAATGAGCTTTTAGAAGTTAGTAAATCACTTAAGATAAAAAATAAAAATATTAAAAAGAACCTTAGTTTTCTTAAAAATGAAAATGAAAGGTTACAAAAATAACTTAAGGATGTAGAAGCTAGTCCTAAAAATAATGATTTATTGTTAGAAAATTATAACCTTATCGATGAAAATAATAAGTTGATTGAGGAAAACACTAGTTTAAATATAAAAATTTCTAGCTTAAAAACCAAGATGCGTGCTATTGAAGGTGAATTTGCATGTCTTAGGGAGAAATCAAATAATTTGATAAATAAGGTAGATAACTTATATAGCCCTAAGGTTGAGAAAGGATCTCCATCAAGGAGACCTGCTAACAGATCCGGATCCAAGCTCGCTTGGATACTAAAGAAGGAATTTGAATCTTGTTTTGTAGGTTTCAAAGAAGATATCAACATAAAGGACTGGACCTACAAGCTCAAGGCTGGTCAACTCGAGTTGGGAGGACCAAGGAGGAGAACGAGAAGACCAACGAGACGACGAACAACCGAACAACCTGCCACACGTCGTCTGCTAGATTGAAGACCGGTGCCGATGCCCGGGCCTCCAAACTACGGATGGGAGCCCCATCCGATATGGCATCCACCACCTCCATTTGGGCCATTCTATTGGCCATGGTAGGTGAGGTAACCCTTAACCCTATCTTTTTATCATTAGCATATAGATAGGGGGAGTTAAAATTATAAGCTATCTGTCAATCATTAAGGGGGAGATCTTGTTAAGTTAACTATATTTACTTTAGAAAGGGGGCAAAAAATAATAACTATCCTATTGTTACAAAGAGGGGGAGGATATTACTCTTGTTAAAAGAAATTCAACCCTATTATAGAAGAGCATGTCTTAAGGGGGAGTTATAGGAAATTTAAAATCGATTAAACCTTTTTGATAATGTCAAAAGGGGGAGGATTTTATGCATTATTTTTTATGGCTTTGTCATCATCAAAAAGGGGGAGATTGTTGGTGCTAGAGCACCACGATCGTTTATTTTGATGATAACAAAGCACGTGTCTTTTAACATTTGCATTTGAGTTCTAGTTTTCAGGTCAAATCGAAATAGAGACAAGTGTTTAGACGGAGTTCTAGCTCGCATCCATGGCGGATTGGAGGAGCTGGACAGAGGTAGAGGTGCTTCACGAGGAGCGAAAACTTGAAGATGGAAGGACAAGAAGAATAGGATAGATTTCTGTTTATCTTTTTTCTATGTACTTTTGTCTTTATATCTTTGTTGTTTTTATTTCTTAGAATATCTATTAAAGAGCCTCAAAGGATCCTTAAAGTAGTCCTAGGAACACCTACACTACCTAGGATATTTAGGTTTTCTATAGAGAACTTATAAAACCAAAATAGGGATCAATAGTCTTTTCAGTCGTATAATCTGGATTTCAGACGTCTGATAAAAACTTTTAAGACGTCTAACTGTTGACTCAGACGTCCAATTATTTAGGCTGCACTTAGTTCTGTCTGATGCCTTTGCCAGACATCCAATTAGTGGACCCTTGGCTTCCTTAGCAAACGTTGAGGATATGACCGTTAGCCTCATATCAGACGTCCGTAGAGGACCCCAGATGTCTGATACATGACCGTTTTACCTCAGCTGACCTAAAATCTCTTCTCAGAGATTTTCTAGCCGTTGTACTCCCTTGGGAATCCATTTCCACAGAAAAATAAGTTTCCAGATGTCCAGACCTTATGCCAAATGTCCTGTGTGTCGTCTGATGGACAAACACTAGAACCCTGTTTAGATCTGATTCAAGTCAGGAAGGAGACCCGCCTAAAATCAGATGTCTGACTTAGTTCCTAGACGTCTTAAACGGGTTTTCCAGACGTCTGATACCAGGACCAGATGTCTGATGACCCTATCAGAATCATGATGAATTCTGACTACGGCCTGATTCTCTTTGGCTTTACACCCAACGACTATGGAAGTCTTCCAAGGCCTTCCAAAGCCTTCCTAGGCCCTCTATAAATAGAGGAAGGCCTCTTGGCTTTTTAGACACACCTAAGACAAACCAAGACACACTAAGAAACCCACTTTCCACATCTTTTGTGTCCAAGAGAAGTAGTTGAAGCTCTAGCTCTCCAAGCATTTGTTTCATATCTAGAGAGCTTCATCCCTTTACACACCCGCTCTTCCTCTGCGATTACGATAGAGACAAAGCACCGCTGCGTGGTTCACGCACCCGCGTCATCACTTCGACGCACTTCCACCAAAGGGAAGTTTCCTAACTCCTATAGAAGTTAGGATTAAATATTTGAGGCTCTATAGGATTGTTGTACTTTATATTATCTTTGGTTAGGTATTCGCATTGCGAATTGCCGTCTCCTTCGCGAGATAAATTCCTTCTTGTGAAGAGAAGGGGTGTTGAGGTACATTATCCTCGGTCTAAGTAGTGTGGTTATAATTGAGGTTCAGTTACCCTCGTTTAAGTGATTGGGTTTAGTGGATTTGATTGACTAGGTCGATCGGGAAATCCTAACTCGAGAGGGTTAGGTGGTGGTTTTCGCCCGGTTTGGGTTTCCACCTAAAAATACTTGTGCCCATTGTGTGATTGTTCATTTTGTGAGATTGTCTATTTAATTTTGTAATTTCTTTTTATTTCGTCACGCACATCTCACCCCCTCCAACCAGGAAATTACACCTGCCACCTTTCAGTGGTGCATGCTAGCCATATTCTCTAATATGGTCGGTAAATATCTTGAAGTCTTCATGGACGACTTCTCGATTTTTTGTCAAACTTTTGATGATTGCTTTCTGCACTTAGTTCAGATCCTCAAACGATGTATCGACATGAATTTGGTTCTCTCCTGGGAAAAGAGGCATTTTATGTTTCCTGAGGGCAGCATACTTGGACACCTCGTATCTAAGAAGGGTATTCAAGTTGACCGATATAAGGTGAATTTGATTTCCAAATTACCTGTGCCTTCCTCGATTAAAGGTATCCGATTATTTCTAGAACACGTCGAGTTCTATTGATAGTTTATATCTGATTTCTTGAAAATTGCACGCCCCTTGACAAATATACTCTCCAAGGACACACCCTTTGAGATGACCCATGAGTGTGTTCGCACTTTTGAGATCTTGCAGATTGAGTAACCCAGGCTCCAATCCTACAATCTCCTGACTGGTCTCAGCCGTTTGAGATCATGTGCGATGCGTCTGACTACGCAGTAGGAGCAGTGCTTGGGCAAAAGATTGACGGAAAACCAATGGTAATATATTACACTAGCAAGACATTGGACGAGGCTCAGCGTAATTACACGATTACTGAGAAAGAGTTGCTGGAGGTAGTATTCGATTCAAGGAAATTCATATTGTACCTCCTGGGTTCCCACATCATTATTTACTTGGATCACACTACTGTGAGGCACTTACATGTGAAGAAGGATGCGAAACCAAGGCTAATTCATTGGATCTTGATCTTGCATGAATTTAACCTCAAGATATGCAATAAGGTAGGAAAGCAGAACATGGTAGCTGACCATATGTCTCGCCTCCCTTCTTCGATCATTGTTTCCTTTAGACCTATTACAGAGCACTTTCGGATGAGCACCTTATGACTATTGATACTGGGATTCCTTGGTATGTTGATATAGTGAATTATTTGGCATCACACTAGATTTCGTCTGATTGGCCGAAAGACAAGAAAGACAAATTGATTTCAGGCACAAAATATTATGTCTGGGAAGATCCATATCTCTTCCGCATTGGTGCCGATCAGATCATCCGGAGATGCATTCTCGACTCCGAGGCCAATGATATACTATCTTTTACCATCACCAGGTTTGTGGTGGCCACTTCTTAGGCCACAAAACCACAACAAAAATCCTCCAATGCGACTTTTATTGGCCCACACTCTTCAAAGATGCACACAATTATCATAGGGCATGCACTCGTTGCCAGACTTTAGGCAAAATGAGCCACTGCGACATGATGCCCTTGAACCTGATTCCCGTGTGCGAAATTTTTGACATCTGAGGGATTGATTTCATAGGTCACTTCCCAAATTCGAATGGCTTCATGTATATTCTTCTTGCTGTGGACTACATGTCCAAATGGATCGAAGCCGTTCCGACCCAAACCAATGATCAAAAAGTTGTAATCAAATTTATTCATGAGCATATCTTCTCTCGATTTGGTGTCCTGCATATGATCATCTCTGATGGAGGTACCAACTATGTAAATGTGCACTTCCTGTCCTTGATGAAAAAGTATGAGGTGTAACACAGTATCTCGACTCCTTATCGTCCCCACACTAATGGATTGGCTAAGCTGATGATAACATCATCATTGGTCATAACTAGCTTTATTTAGTCAGAATTAATTTACAAATGCTCCTACATAATCGCCTAAGAGCTATAATTCCTTGCATACCCTTTCTGAGAAGAATACATTAAATCAGGGTTAATTTTGATGTGCATACATTAAATCAAGGTTAATAGCATATCATGAATTCAGAATAATCATGGGGCTTCCGAGGGGTTGGTGGTGGTGGTGGAGGATGTTGATGTGCATACATCTAAATAGCCAAAAATATCTATTAATGCATGTTCTTAGTGTCATATTAGCATCATACATTGTAAATAGTGCATAACATGCATAATCATGCATTTAGGTCAAGTTGTATAAATTGTATAGTAATCGTCTTCTTTTCTGGTCAGGAATAGGGCAATTTTTACTCGAGGCCTCGGATCGAAGATCCAACCATACGGATTCGATCAGGGCGACGATTAAAGTTCGACGACTCGAAGATCGCCCTGATCGGACATCTGTAGTACCAGATAGAGATTGAGGAAGCCTAAAGATCAAAGGCCAAGATGGTGCCAATCTGTACTTCAGACGACAAATTCGACCGCACGGATGAGCTCGAATCGACGATCCCAACCTAACGGTGCGAAAATCGATCCAATCTAACATCTGTAATACCATCTACAACACATGGAAAATGGATGGCCAAGATGGCACCACGTGGCACCATCACAGCCACCCAACACCGCTCCCCATCTTCTGAAGGCACGGCGAGACGTGATTTGGGTCGTTGGATCTTGATCCAACGGCTGTGAAGCCCACACGCGTAATGTGTAACCATGTCAAAGCAGCGCTGCAGCACAGCGGTCGAGCGACGTTGCGCGAGCGTGTGACGCGCGTTCGACTCACAATCCGCAGCCCGCTGGCAAGTAATCACAACCACGCAATCGGCTGCGAGCGGCTCAGATCAGCCAATGGTGCGCACCTGCGATCTGACGCGTAGCGCGCACGCCCAATCGCACAAGGGCACGCGGTAAAGGCCGAGACGAAGGTGCACACAAGGAGAAATCTGAGCCGTCTCATCTCACGATTGAACGACTACGATTTGAAGAACGTGAGCAAGCGTTTTGAGTGTGGCAGGCAGGGAGGTACACGCACGTCGGTCATAATTGGACCTTTAGCGACGGATAAATCCGTCACTAAAGGCTTGGTATTAATGTTTTAAACTTGAAATGACAAATTTGCTCTCAATTCCTACAACCATAAAAGGAGACCCAACCTCAACTTCTTCTTCATCCCTTCCTTCCCCTCTCTCCCTCTCGAAAGCTCAAGAGAAGCTAGTCCCACACCCAGATGCTATTCTAAGAGCTAAATCCAATTTTCTCGCCCTATTCCAGAAGTGCTGCCTCGTTCTCACTTGTTCCTGCTTCATCCTCCTTCCCGCTCCATCCTCCGTCTTCCAGGCATGCTCTGTCTGGTTCGTCCTCCAAGCGTTCGTCGAGGAAGATAACATCTCTCTCCATTCTTTTTAATCACTTTCTAGAATAGAATTTTCTGCTTTCTAGTTGTAATCATTTCCTACTTTGTAGTTGTAAAAACATTTTGATTATATCAAGTGATTGTTCTCTCTTTCTCTCTCTCTTTCTTTCTCTCTCTATTGTTTATATCGATTCCATTGTAATTATTTCATTTTTAAATAGAAACACAAAAAAATATAAATCGTGGATTTTAGATCAACGTAGCCTCCCTGTTCGACTCAAAATTTTTAGAATTTCGATATAAATTTATCTGTTGACGGATTTCTTCGCAAATCGAACTACAACGACGAATTTTTCGTAACCAACTTCGATCGCATAGTTTTCCACATTCAACAGATGCACAACAAGATGTGGAGGAAGTTCTTCAAAATCCTCAAACCGTGCAAAATCATGATCATCCTCATGATGTGTGGAGTAGTGAATAGGAGTTTGAGGTTCAAAAGGTAAAGGATTGGATGTGGAAGGCATAGAAGTGGAAGTGGTGGCTTGGGTATCAGTACCCAAGGGGAGTACTAGTTCAGGGTTTTGGGATCTCGTACCTTCCATTGAGTCGATTTTTGAAAACGAGTTTTTGGAATCAGTCACAACTCAAAGGAAAGGATAATTCTCAATCTCAATCAGCAATCAAAGCAAGACCAATCTAAGAAGCAAGTGAGGAGAAATCGAATTTTCCCTAGAGGCTACTATGCAAAAATATTAGTACGCAAACAAATGTTTCAAACAATTGTACGCATCTTAAAGATAAACCTAGGAAGTGCAGACCTCTATAATCCACTGGGAGTCTGGATAAGATTGGCGTGCGAATCCATATCTTGTGGGTGCTGAAGGAGATGAGGTAGAAACTCATGTATGTGAATATTAAGTGATCGTGCTGTGTGCATGATAGCAATCAACACAAAAGTGGTGAAAATCTCAATCAGGGTTTCAAACCAATTTTATGTCTCCTTTTGTATTTTATTCAAGTGATTAGAAGGTGTTTTCTATGCTGCTTGTCTCGCTTTTTTAATCTTTTCAAAACAAGAGATGGTCTTTTTAATTTAAGTCAAATGCAAGGATGGCAGGAGTTGAGGAAGGATAGGGAATGCGTACCTGACTCTAGCAATTCTACAATATGCAATTGACTTTGAATTTAAATCTAACAGAAAATGATGCAACCTAAAAATGGATGCCTAGAGACATGCTGCTGCTAAATAAGGGATGAGATTTTTTGAATTTTTGATTTTATAATTTTTTTAGATTTTTGTATAAAGTAACAAACAAAAACAAAAGAAAGAAATCGATATGGAAAACCCGCGAACGGAAAAACCACGTCGAAGAGAGATGAGTAGAGAGAATAAGAGAGTCCAGAGAATCCACAATTATTACAAAATGATGGGTGAGAACAGGCTCTCACAACTTATGCCTAACAAATGATCCTACGTAACATACCTAAATCTAACTATACTATACAAGGAAAAATGAAATTACAGCTCCCAAGGCAAAAACTCCACCGGGACATAGTGTCAAAAGCATAGCGGATCAGCCAGGAAGACGATCTCTGCTTGGAAGACGACGCTGCTCCTCCTACACCTCAAGCGCTGCAAAAACAACAATTGATTAGTAAAAGAATCAATGTATATACAACAAAGAATTAATGAATAAAAGAATGACTATATACAAACAATGAATATGAATGAATGAATTTATATACAAAAACAAAAATTATTTACAAATTTAGAACTAAAGAATAATTTTGGAGTATAGAGAGTTGCCTCTCCGGCAACGGTGCCAAGAATATAAATCGTAACGATCGCAGTTCGTATAAAAATCATCGTTGTTGTAGTATATGTCACGAATACAAACTGTTATCGCGTCAATTTTATTTAATTACATAATTTTATTTGTTTATTTTATGTCGTTCACTGGGAGGCAGTTATTGATATACATCACTCTCTAAGTCCAATATTATTCTTTAAGTCCAAAAAGATCATGAATGAAAGAATTAAGCTAATTTATGCACAAAAGAATGTATTGAAATGCTTGCAAACACATATATACAAACAAGCATCAAACACTATAAATATATACTATATACTATCTATTTATAACTTATAATACTAATACTTACACATATATACAATAATAAGTAATAATATATCCTATACTAACTTAACTTAATATACTTAGATATACAGTAACATCTACAGGATATACAGTGACCTATATAAACATCGCTAAACCTCAGGAAAAACCATGTACATAACCTTAGGTGAAAACTAGGGTCTATAATAACACTTATTCTATCTACAATGATAGATAATTCTGTTAGTAAAGCTTTTATAATATATTTACAATACATAAGGCGTACACTGCTTATACTAACTAACAAATCTATATACAGTGACATATGTATATGTCACTAAAGCTATCCTTTATTTATATACATAATAGCTCAAACATATGTTATACTACGTATACTTAATATACAAATACTTATTATTTACAGTATACTTATATAGATATATATATACTATACAGATATATACACGGCCGTACATACTTCTTATTTCTCTTTTATACCTCTACTTAATTACGGCTCTCTCATTCTCTTCTTTGTTCTAACACTAAGCCGTTTTAGGTTTTGCTCTTTGCTTTCTCTTCTTAATCCCCTCATTAGGCTTCACTTACTTCAAAAATTAGGTTTTAAGTTGGCAGGCGACCTTTTCGAGAGATACACAACACCCTCAAGGGGTGAGACCAGACTTCTACTAAGGCCACTCTGATTGTTTAATTAGCCTCTTAATCGCGTTTTATGCTCAATAATGGGCTCATTCAAGCCCTCGCACAGTGCATGGCTCCCAGCCACACACCGTACACCATCATCACATCTCAATGCCATATGCCATGCTCAATTCAGAGGAGGGGGGATAGGGTTATAAGGGTGCCAGGTGCCTGATGACTGAAGTGGGGGAGTAACAAAAACAATATAAGCGGGGGCGGAGCATCGTGTGCCCACGATGTGGCACTAAGCCACAAGGCACTGTTGCGCTGCAATTCAGCGGGTGTGCATCTTATTTTGCGGATTTTGGCCCTCGAATTGAGGGCCATAATTTATTATAACTTGAAAATAAATTTTGTGTTATTAAAGTATTTATATAGTACTACATAATTGTACAATTAATTTACAAGATTAATTACGTTTATTATATAAATAAATTAGGTAAAGTTTACTGTTTATTTACACTATTTATTAGGTTTTATTTCTTAATTACGTATAAATTATTTAATTGATGTTCTAATTGACCATGTACATTATTAATATACATATTAAAGTATTTAATAAATATTTTTATTGTATTTTAAAACATTTATTTTGATTTTATTTACATTTAAATAACTTATTTCAAGCTATCTTACATATAAATTAGGTTTAAATATTATAATACATTATAAATATAATTAAATTATATTAATTTACTTAAAATAAAATAATACAAATGTACAATATAAGTTAGTTCAGTTTTAACTTAAATTACTAATTTATTTTCATTTAATCTAATAACTTAGCTAGTAACTTAATAAATTATTTATTTATTCTATATACATAATTAAATTATGATCCAAGGTTTCTAATAAACATAATACATATATAAATATGTATACACAGTATAAATAGTAAATACAGTTATATACAGGGTTTTATAATTTTACTTAAGTTATAGTACTTATAAGTTAGTATAAATAATAAATAATTATATAATTAAGTTATGCATAGTTTAAATAGTATTAAATATGTAACTTACAATATATAATATATATAAGTTAATTATACCTATTATACACCTATTTTACGATATATATACATATAGCTTACTATATAGCTTATATTTGCAAGTATAAACCGAGTATACATAGTGTTTTTAGGTGTTTTTGTGAATTTTCCACTTTTTATAGGTTTTATGTGTTTTATAGAGGTAGGAGATGAGAAAGAAAGAGAGAGATGATAAGAATAGATTGTTTTTGTCATTTTTTTAGTTTAGGAGTTTTTATTGAGTTTTAAGATATACTGAACTGTCGGCTGGTATGTTCTACCAAGTCGAGGGTTCAAAATGCCTTGAAACTTGCCATATGTGTAAAACTTTACCTAATCTTGAGTAAGACATGTTTATTTTATTTTTTTTATATTTTTTATTACATTTTTATTTAATTACAAATTCAGCTCATTTTAGGGTTTTTTAAGTGTTTTCAAAAGAACCTAAGACCCTAAATCTAGTTCTAAAGGCTGGGTAAGCAGTAAAAACATTCAAATATGCTCTAAGGAGTCTAAGAGATATGTTCCAGCCATTAAACATAAATTTCATTTAATTTAACACACATTTTAGCTGACAATGTATGATTACTTGAGATTACAAGCATTCAAATGCAATTTTAAAATCAAAATCAGTACAGGAAAGCTTGTACACAATATATGCAACAATACATAGCATATCAACCATTCAAATACTATAATCCTAACCCACTGCCCTACTGACATCAGATATAATAACAGCTGTAGGACGATTGCACAGCAAAAATACACCAACAATTGTGTCATCTTGTGCTATTTCCAAGCATTGCCAGTGTATATTAAATAGCCATAGTTGCATTTGTGAAAATAAATGCATGCACAGCAAAAATACACCAACAATTGTGTCATCTTGTGCTATTTCCAAGCATTGCCAGTGTATATTAAATAGCCATAGTTGCATTTGTGAAAATAAATGCATGCATGCATTTATTTGAGAGGGGAGGAGAGTGAATAAAAAGGCCTTGAAATTAACATATTCCTCACGTGCTGCCTCGCAAATTCACCATCTTTATTTTTATTTTTATTTGACTTTGAATTTCTTCTTCTCCGCGACTGCAAGGCATGGTAGCTTCCTCCTCGCGCCATTCTCTGCAACAAGCTTGCCTTGCCAGCCGTAAGCACAGCCATGCATGCAGCCCAGGGCACGGTTGTGCATGCTTCTTTCCTCTTTAAAAAGAGCACGGCCATCTTCCTTCCAGCTAAGCCTGGTCCAACACCACACAGACAGCATCTTCGTCTTCCAGGCCGTCACCTCCCCTCTCCCCTCCATACGCAGCCTCTCCTCCTTCTGAGGAGCTACGCTGCTGACAGGAGCAGCTCACAGTGGTGCACAACCACCACAGTGAGTCCCACCACCGCCCATCTCATCAAAGAGCCGGTGGGCGTGGTGGTTCACCCCTCTGTTTCGTTGTTCCAAGCCATTTCCGCCATTGCCACAGAGCCAAGCTTTGAAGCTCAAGCACAGCAGCAGCACAGCACCGGACTCTTCTTCCGTGCGCGCAAGCCACCGCGTGCCCCTGCAGCAGCCAGTGCAGCTCTTACAGCGCGCGCAGGCGCGCTCCGCAGCGCCCGCACATGCAGAACAGGCCACAGCTGGTCGCGCGAGCCGAGCGCGCACTATAGCCATTATTCACACTAGAGAGAGTGACACTGTGGCTACAGTGCGGTGACGAGAAAGTTTCCCACTTATCCAGTCACTGCGCACCCTCTCTCCGTGTCGCAACCATCGCCAGCCCATCCGTGCACGCCCACGCTCGTGTCTCTCCCTGCACCTGCTCTCGCATCTACGCCCGCCCGCTTCTTCGCCCACACCCGCCTCAGCGCGCAGCGCGATGCGCTGCGGTCCCTCCCTCGCGCTCACTCCCTCCTACGTGCGCGCGCGTCTTCGTGCACCTACGTGCTTGCGCCTGCGCGTGGCCATCAGACGACGGCTGGAGGCTCTGAACGACTTAACTCGCCGCGCCTTCTTCACTCCAGCAGTTGATCTCTCTCTCTCTCTCTCACAGCACTCTCTCACTCCCTCCTGCAGACACATACACACACACACACTCTCTCGTGCACACACCCACTCACTTATACACTATTATATACTTATATATATATACATACATATATATACATATATATATATATATACATATATTAGTACCTATATAACTAAGTATATATATATATATATCTACATATATCTATATACATATATACATATCTATAACTATATACATATATTACTATATATATATATATATAACTACATATACACCTATATAATTATAACCATATCTATATATATACATATAGATATATATTTATATATATACATATATATATTTTTATATTTTTATATTTTTTCATATCACCTACCTCACGTTGTATCGCGGGAATATCTACACCAGTTGCTAATATTCCCGATACACGCGTATAGAAAGCGTCTTCGCACACATCTTCCACCCATCCATCATACACTCCACGCAGCACTTCGTCCTGTTGGTTGCGTCTTTCTAGACGATGATCAACTCGACACCGTGCTACACGCCATTTCCACCTCCACCCCCACCCCTATATACATATATATATATGCTATATTTACTTTATTTCTATTTCTCTTTCTTGCCATTAAAAAGATAAAAAAATATACAAAAGAGGAAAGATAATCCTTACTTGCAGGTACTCAGTCTTGCGAATAGCAAGACCATTTGCAAGGAGAAGGCAGGCAAACGAAGTCGTAGACGTGGGCAGATCCAAGGCGGGAACGAGAGCGTGAAGACACCGGCACTTCACTGGAGCTTCGCACACGTTGCTGAACAAGTAGGTCTTTCTTTCTTAGCAAATTAGGTCAACTTGTCACCTTAATAATAATAAAAAAAATAACTAAAAAAAAAATGAAAACTTCTTGGGATCTCTTGGGGCAAGTGGATTAAAAATCACTTGTTTGATTGTTTATCATCACTCCCACCGCCCCGGGATTTCCCGCCAAACTTCGCGTAGCAAAGATACTAGAATCTTGATTCTTGAATCTTTTGCCGTGTGAAGTATTCTTTGCGGCAAAAAGATTGATTGCCATCCCTCTTTGCCTCATTTATCTGCAATTCGGGATCACCTTTTTGGTCGGGAGACTTGGAATTGAGCTTGATTCCAACCCCACCACGACCTATCATGTGCCTAAGATTCGATCCCGAATACTTCAACCTCAACAAATTGATTTTCTTTATCTTATGGTTGAGCCTTGTGTGTGGAAATCATTTTGGTGATTGGGAGCACTTGAATTGAAGTGCTTTGGCTCCCTTTCACACTAATCTAAAATTGATTCGTGCATCCACACATAGAAATCTTCATCTAGAGAAGCTTATTGAATTTTAGCATGCATTAACCAACTAACATTAAGAAGGGTTTGTTGGGCTTAGAGAAAAAACTTATATTCTCTCAAAACCCAAAGATTGGTTGAATTGGTAATTTAGAGAAATCCTAAAATCCATACTACTTAAGCCTGAATTCTAAAAATCATTCACCAATTAAAACTTCAATTCGAGGAGATTTCCCCATTGCATGCTTGGTTTACACACTCTTTAAAAATCAACCACTTGGGCATTACCCGTAAATAACATCCTTCACATTCCAGAAGCACTTGATCCTAAGCCTCTAAATAAAATTAATAGCAACTTGACCCTGATTAAGGATTGAAGGTCTAACTACCTGCGTGTAGCGCCTACGTGCTGGTGAGGGTTCCTGCGTGCTATCGGGTGTCTAAGACAGGGGCAAACGGCATTTCAATCTGGCCCGGTGGTTCCACGGTGCTCGCATTCGGTTCCGTAGTTCGTGATAGTATGTAACTTAGATCTTTAGGTCTAAAGGCACACTGTAGAGGTTAAGAATTTGATTGTATTGATTTGTCATTAAGTGTACCTTTGCGGCGTCATTTCTCTCATCTCTTTTCCCTTCGTATCCCCCCAATTCTTCCTGCGGTAGTGCATGTTTGGGAGGAGATCACAAAACCTTGAACTGTGTGAATTGCCTGATAATTTTAGAAAAGAAGCCGAATCGTCGTCCTCCTCCACAAACATGGCTGCACACCCACCCCCAAATCCCGAGGGAGGAAACCGCCCTCAAAACCCACCAGGTGGTGGAGCCTTGGATCCCATAACCCGCCTCCAAGCCCAAATGGAAATGTATAATGAACAAATTGAAGCCATTAAGGAAACATTGGAGGAAATGCAGAACCCTCCCGAATGGGAGGAGCCTAGGTCTCTTAGCTCCTATCAGAATCCCGCTGCTACAGAGACCATAGGACAAATTCGGGTCACCATGGGCGGGGCCGACTTTGAACTGAAACCTAACATAATTGGCTTGATAAATTTTCACTTCCATGGTCTTGCAAGTGAAGATCCTTTTCTCCACTTGGAAGACCTAACCCGATTGGTTGAAACTGTTAAACCAAGAAATATCGGGTTACCTATAGTCCTCATGAAAATGTTCCCGTTTTCATTGCGGGATAAAGCGTCACAGTGGTTACGCACCCTTGGGAGAACCATCCACTCTTGGGAAGAGATGCGAACAGCGTTTCTCAAGAAATTCTTCCCAATCGGGTGAACTAATGCGCTTCGCCGTGCTATCACTTCATTTACGCAACAAAATGGCGAACAGTTTCATGATGCTTGGGAGAGATATAACGACCTCCTCAGGAAGTCTCCGCACCACGGTCTGCCTAAGTGGCATATAGCCCAGATTTTCTACTATGGGGTAAATGAGACTTTGAAGCAGATTGCAGACGCTTCCTGTGGAGGAAACTTCATGAATAAAGACGAGAATGGAGCATTCGAATTATTTGAAAATATGAGAGAAAACTCAATGAACAATGCCTCCATTGTCGCCTTTAATCGTACCAGCCTGCCCTGTAATGTCCACGAAGTTGACACGGGACCCTCCCATTCATCCACAGATCTCAGCCTTATCGCACAAAAATTGGATGAAGTCTCCGTCGTGCACAAGAAGCTGGACGAGCTTCTGGCCAACCCCGCCCGTTCTAGAGCAAACACCCCCACCTCACCACTTCGTCACAATCCCAATTCTTCCAACAGCAGGCTTATCCCTAGAAACCTCGTAAGACCTTCCTTACCGAGTGTCACGCCAAGCGATTCGGTTAGTCATGTGGATCTGGCTTCTGCAAGCCAGTATTTTGACATGGAGGACCTAGCCTCTGTGTGCTCGGATGCGTATTTACATGCGGATGCATCTTCTGGCATGGAAGACGCTTGCGCCCTGGGAAACAACCCGTTCTTTGCCACTTATAACCCAGGGTGGTGAAATCATCCGAACTTCGCATGGTCCAACAACCCGTAGTGACAAAACCCCGCGGGTGGACCAATGCGGCCGTCCGCACCCGTCATCCCAAGGGCCCTGTCTAATCCTATGGCGAATCCGCCATCGGGTCCTTGCGTACCACAAATAGAACACGCATCAAGTCCTCTTGATAAATTGATGCGAATGATGATGGAAATGTCAAAGCGCCATGAAGAGAACATGACCTCTCTTCAGCACCAATTGGCGCAGCGGAATGCTGAGATCAGTCAACTACGCATGGCAACTCGATCTCAAGGCACTGTCTCAGCCCAACCTGTTCCCAACCCGCAAAATTTCGTACCCCGTGGTCCTCAACCACAGGCACGACCTTCTCAGGGGCAGGTTCATTAGATTCTGCAGGCTCCGAGCATTCCACTAAGATTTCAGGCTAATCCCGCTGCAGCACCTCACTCTTATGTCCCTATTGCCAACCCTCCTCCGCCTTATGATCCCACTGGACCCGCATCGTCCAATGCGATCACTACGAGGAGTGGTAAGCAAACCATCGATCCGCCTCGACCTGATCCTGACCCGTCTTCTTCATCGCCCTCTCATTCGGGATGCGCACCGCATTCGTGAGAGGATGATATACCCAAATTGGTGCCAGAATCAGTCCCATTCCCTGAGGCTCTACTGAGGGAGCCAAAAGGCAAGAAGAAGGATACACAGGCCTTGATAACCTGCATAATTTGTTTAGGGATGTTGAAATCAAGATACCTCTGCTCGAGGCTATCGACCACATACCTACTGTCGCCCAATTTTTCAAAGACTACACAACACCCAGGCGACAGTCAAAGAAAATTAAGAATCCGGTGGTTCTCTTGCCTCATGCGAGTTGTGCTATACTGTCAAATCTATCACCGAAGCAGAAAGATCCGGGCATGCCGCTTATTTCCTGTAGCATCCAAGGCTGCAATTTTAACCGTGCCTTGCTTGATCTAGGATCTTCCATCAATCTTATACCAACAATCATGCTCGAAAAATTTTTCTCGGGAAATCTGAAACCCACCCCTATCACGTTACAGTTGGCAGATCGTTCTGTGAAAATTCCAAAGGGTGTGGTGGAAGACATGGTGTTTAGGGTCAACAGTCTCTGTTTTCCTGTTAACTTTCTTGTTTTAGATATGGAAGTTCCTAGCTCACTTACTGATTGTCTGATCATCCTTGGTCGACCTTTCTTGGCCACAGCCCGCGCCCATATCGACTGCGAGTCGAGCTGTATTTAGATTGCCGTTGGATCTGAGAAGCTCAAGCTTAACATCTTCAAGGCAGCCAAGAACTTTGATTGCGATTGCATCGAGGATGACACGTCTGACGAGGACATGGCCGTCAGCGCGTGTATCGGACTAATTGGGACCTATTCTGACTGCTGCAGACTGCTTTTAAACACTGACGATTTCCTGACAAACACATATTGTGACGTTCCCCCATCCCTCCCTTGTCCCATACCTTCTCCTGACCAGACTTCTGACGAGGTTTTCTTCACTTCCATACCTCGTGGTCTGAGTCATATCCGGGCTACTCACCGCTGGTCCACACCCTTGAAGACTGGATTGCCCTTTCTTTCCCACCAAATCAGGCAGAGTTGCAACTCCACACTGGGACCTTGAGCCCATATACTACTCACTAGGGCTATTCCTTTTTGGATCCTTCTTTCCAAGAAGCCCCTCTTCTTGGCCAATCTGAGGGCCAACTTCTTCCTCTTGATTTGTTTTCCGATCCACTTAGGACACTCTCGTCCCAAGAAATGCCAGACCTTTCACCATCCACTCCTGAGCTGAAAGAGCTGCCTAGTACACTTAAGTATGTTTTCCTAGGACCAAATGAAATGCTCCCCATAATCATTAGTTCAAAATTGACCAGGGAGCAAGAGTGCAAACTAACGAAGGTCCTTATAGAACACAAGGCAGCCATTGGATGGTCTTTATCAGACTTAACTAGCATTAGCCCCTCCTACTGCACTCACCATATATATACGGAGGAGGAGGCTCGACCTTCCTGCGAGATGCAACGACGTCTCAACCCTAACATGCGGGAGGTCGTTAAGAAGGAAATTATTAAGTGGCTGGATGCGAGTATAATCTACCCGATCAGCGATAGCCCCTGGGTGAGTCCTATTCACGTCGTGCCCAAAATGACGGGACTCACCATCCGTGTCAATGACAGGGGTGAATCCATCCCTACACGCACTCCTACATCTTGGAGAGTGTGTGTAGATTATAGGAAACTCAATGCTGCAACTAAGAAAGATCACTTTCCTCTACCCTTCATTGACCAAATCATGGAGCGGTTAGCGGGAAATAAATTTTTCTGTTTCCTGGATGGATTCTCAGGATATAACTAGGTGGCAATTGACCCCCAGGACCAAGAGAAAACCACCTTTACCTGCCCCTTCGGTACCTTTGCATTTAAAAGGATGCCGTTCGAACTTTGTAACGCGCCAGCAACTTTCCAGATATGTATGTTGGCGATATTCCATGACATGGTGGGTGACTTTCTCGAGGTCTTCATGGATGACTTTTTGATCTTTGGACCATCTTTTGATGACTGTCTTGCCAACTTAACCCATATCCTTAGGAGATGTATTGAGCTAAACCTCGTGCTTTCTTGGGAAAAAAGTCATTTTATGTTACATGAGGGAATTGTTCTCGGGCATATCATCTCCGACAGGGGTATCAAGGTTGACAGAGCTAAGCTTGATGTAATTGCTGATTTACCTGTGCCTAGTTTTGTCAAACAAATTCGCTCCTTCCTAGGACACGTCAGTTTCTATAGAAGATTCATCAAAGATTTCTCCAAGATTTCTCAACCTTTAACTCATCTCCTATCGACCAACGTACCCTTCGATTTGGGCCCTGACTGCATATGAGCATTCACGCAGCTGCGTAATGCTGTCACCAAGGCCCCTGTTCTTTAGCCACCTAATTGGTCCCTCGACTTTGAACTCATATGTGACGCTTCCGACCTTGCAGTCAGAGCCATCCTGGGACAAAGACGCAATACACACCCCTTCGTGGTGTACTACGCCAGTAAGCCGTTGGACGAGGCCCAGCGTAATTATACTACCACTGAGAAAGAACTACTGGCGGTCATCTTTGGGCTGGAGAAATTCCACTCTTACCTTCTGGGCTCACATAATATTGTTTTCACTAATCACGCGGCCATTCGCCATCTCATACACAAGAAGGATGCCAAGCTTAGACTAATTCGTTGGATCCTTCTACTCCAAGAATTTGACATTGAGATCCGCGATAAGGCCGGAGCCCAGAAAGTTGTGGCTGATCATCTTTCCAGACTGGACCCTGACCATATTAGACTTACTCTGCCGATTAATGAGATTTTTCCTGATGAGCACCTATTGGAAATTAATGTGGCAAGTAGACCGTGGTATGCCGACATTGCTAATTACCTTGCTTCTGGATCCCTTCCACGTGGCTGGCCTAAAAACCAGCGCGAGCGTCTCATGGCGGAAGCAATGTATTATTTACGGGATAATCCACTTCTTTTTCAAATAGGTGCTGATCAAATCATCCGCCGCTGTGTTCCTGACAGCAAATTCCCCAATGTGCTATCCTTCTGCCACGATCAGGCCTACGGAGGCCATTTCTCTGGGAGGAAAACTGCAGCAAAGGTGTTGCAGTGCAATTTCTTTTGGCCCTCCCTACACCAGGATGCACACAATTATGCCAAACATTGCACTAGGTGCCAGTCGTTAGGGTCCATGTCACGTCGTGACATGATGCCCTTACAACCCATCCTAGCTGCGGAAATCTTCGACATTTGGGGTATTGATTTCATGGGTCCCTTTCCTCCTTCCAACGGCTTCAAATTTATCCTCGTGGCTATTGATTATGCTTCGAAATAGATCGAGGCTATTCCCACGTGCTGTGCTGACCATGTTATATCCACTCGATTTGTCAAAGACCGCATCTTTGCGTGCTTTGGGATCCCTCGAGCCATTATCTCAGATGGGGGAAGCCACTTTACCCATGCGTCTTTTCGGGCACTTCTGAGGAAATACAGAGTCCACCATCATATCACATCAACGTATCATCCTCAGACGAACGGCTAGGCAAAGGTGTCGAACAGGCAAATCAAGCAAATTCTCCAGAAAATGGTTCGGCCTGACCGTAAGGATTGATATGACAAGCTGATTGACGCACTTTGGGTGTATCGGACCGCCTTCAAGGCTCCCCCTGGTATGTCTCCTTACAGAATCATTTACGGGAAGCCTTATCATTTGCCCGTGGAGTTGGAGCACCGTGCTTATTGGGCGATTCGCCAATGTAACCTTGACCCAGACTTGTGTGGTCGAGAAAGGAAACTCCAACTCCAGGAGCTAGAAGAGCTCCGTCGTGAAGCCTATGATTCTACCTTAACTTTCAAGCAACGCACTAAGGCTTTTCACGACAGCCGTATTCGGCGGAAGGAATTTGAGTCATCTCAGCAAGTTTGGCTCTACAATGCCTGGCTCAAATTCTTTCCTGGGAAATTGAAGTCCAAATGGACTGGTCCTTTCCTGGTCACGAGACCATTTCCCAACGGGGCCGTTGAGATTGAAGATCCCAAATCTGGGCATAAATTTACGGTCAATGGACAGCGTTTGAAACCCTATCTTACTCATGAACCTGCCCCGTTGGAGAAACTGTTACCCTACTGGAGGGTAACTAATGTTATGCCTCATTCTGAGTCCAGCTGGGGACGTTAAATTCAGCGCTCGTTGGGAGGCACCCCAACAACACTCTGCCACTGTCACGCTCGCTTCACTTTTCACCTCACCACCCACCATCTGCCCACCCTACCACCCTGCTATATACCCTACACCTTAGCTCTCCTTACCCGATCTTTCGTCCTTCCTCTACCTTCCCCTGCATGCATATGAGGACAGCATCGTTTGGCATGGGGGGGTGGATAGGCATCCATAGGATCTGGGTATTTTATGGTATCATGCAGTTTTCATCTATCTATATTTATCTTAAAAAAAAAAAAAAGGTGTTTAGTAATGATCTGAAGGCTGAAATAAAAATACAATAAGTGTTGATGGATATTCAACCACTGTCTTGAAGACTTTCCAGGCCACAAAAGCTTGATTCGCTTAGACTCGGCTTAATTCACTTGAGCATTGACAAGATAGATCGGAATCTCTCCTAACTAAAGACGTATTCTTGTACCTGAGACACCAGTACAGGATCAGTTGGTTTGTTTCTACTCGAAAGCCTAAGTAATATTGGTTCACTCTACTCATATCAAGAAAGATCAGGTGAACATAAGATCCAACCCTAGTGTTCATTTGGGAAGGTGGAGTCCTTACCTATGCGCGCAGGTAGACTTTTTACCCCAGGCTTTAGTCTTGTGTTTAGGAAAGACTCTTTCCACCAAAAAGAAACTCTCCCACCAAAAGAAAAGTGTGCTCCTCCAAATAATGTTGTAAGAGATATACTGACATGTGTTTCAAAAAAAAAAAAAAGATGAAAATAAGTCAGTATATCTCGCAAATATCTGTAAAGTCTTCCCCTTACAAAAGTTCTTCAAGGCGAGTCACAAATAACCTGTTTTCTTTGAGCCACAAATATTATAAAATGGGAGTTGAGTTTTCTGTCATCTTTTAAAGGGTAAATCCAAAGACACGAGCTGAAATTGGGACCAACCTGCACTTAAAAATTCGTGAAACCCTGGGCTTGTGTCTTAATGTTCATTTGGTCAGTCTTGATCCTTCACTAAGCACAAGCCAAAATCTCTTGAGCTCTCGAGTTCGGCAGAAACCTCCTGAGTCCTGGAAATCGTACTTAAGGTTTAAATATCAAGAATTCGGGTTAGTCGAGAGATGGTCTATGTCACATAAGACTTAAAGTATTGGTAGTCTTCTCTGCAATTGGTTCTCACAATATCCAACAAATAAATACACCTATGTCGCCTCTAAAGAAAATCTTCAGCCTAAGATCATTTCTAAATACAATAAAAAAAATGTTTTGCTAGGGACTAGCAAAAGATAGGCATGGGGGTATGATTGCACAGCAACAATACACCAACAATTGTGTCATCTTGTGCTATTTCCAAGCATTGCCAGTGTATATTAGATAGCCATAGCTGCATTTGTGACAATAAACGCATGCATGCATTTATTTGAGAGGGGAGGAGAGTGAATAAAAAGGTATTGAAATTAACATATTCCTCATGTGCTGCCTCGCAAATTCACCATCTTTATTTTTATTTTTATTTGACTTTGAATTTCTTCTTCTCCGCGGCTGTAAGGCATGGTAGCTTCCTCCTCGCACCATTCTCTGTAACAAGCTTGCCCTGCCAGCCGCATGCACAACCATGCATGCAGCCCAGGGCATGGCTATGCATGCTTCTTTCCTCTTTAAAAAGAGCACAGCCATCTTCCTTGCGGCTAAGTGGTTTCGACTTTCCACCACTGCTAGTCTTTGTTTGTTTTAATGCTTATTCAGAAGTTGTCATTGTGGTATATAATGAGACAGCTACGGTTGTCGTTACCATTACAATTTTACTCGAAAATAGTTTCCCGAGGTCGAACTCAGGGAGCTACTGGAATTCTAGAAGTACAATGTTTCTATATTACAAAAATAAGAGAGAGGGAGAGGGAGAGATGGATTTGTGTCTTTTGGCTTTTTCTTCTTCTCTTCTTTCTCGGGTCTTCTTCCTTAGTCTTCTGGTTGCCTTCAGTTCTTCTGCTTGTCTTCCATTTCCTTTCTTCTTCAGTTCTTCTTCTTCTTTTCTTTATCTTCTTTCTTTTCTTTGTCTCCTTTCTTCCTCCTCTTTTCTTTCAGCTGCGGAACCTTTTCTTTTCTTTTTCTTCTTCTTTTCTTTGTCTCCTCTGAAGCTTCATCCGTCGTCTGATATCTCAGTCAGACGACTTAAACGGCGGTCTGCTACAATGCTTCCCTCTCTTTTCTTCTTTTTCTTCTTCCCACTTCTTCTTCTTTGTCCTTCTGCCTTGCTCAGCTGCAAGGCTTCTTCTTCTTTCGCTCCTCTTCTTCTTCTTCCTGCGGCCAAGTGTGAACCTTCTTCCCTCGCACCTTGTCCTTGCACAAACCACAGCAAAACCTAACCCTTCCCTCTACCCGCACGTCTCTCTCTCTCTGTAAACCACTCATAGGAAGCTCTCCCAGAGCCGGGTTATCGGGTCGGGTAGCGTACCCGTGACCAGGCGCATCGGCGTGGGTGGTGCGCGAGGAGTGCCGGGTAAACGGGTCGGCCAGGTCCGCGTGGCGTGGTCGCAGACGAGGCGGGCGAGGGGACCTCACCTCGTGTTCTGAGGCGCTTAAGTGAAAACACAAAATCAACTTAAATGGGTGCGGCGCTTCGAAATCCCACAATGTAGGACTAAACTTCGTCCCTCGCTCGCGCGTACCCGCAGGAAGGCGCGACCTGGCCTCAGCAGCAATGCCCTCATTTCTCTTCGCAGACCCACTCCTTGCCTTCGCCCAAGTCCCTCCAGTTCGCCTCAACTGGAATCCTGCTGCTTCAAGGACTGGAGCTCGCTTGGAAGCTCCTCGCCTTGTCGCCAATGGCGGCCGGGGCTGCAGATCTGCCGAACACAAGAAGGGCCTCTCGGCCTAATCAGACCACAGGGGGAAATTCGCCGTGGCACGGCAAAGGTAATGCGGGGTGTAGCAGGTTGCGGGGCGGTGCCTGGAGGCAGCCTTAGGTCGAACTGCAACCGAAAAAATGGGTTTGATCGGGGGAGTGTTGTGGTGTGGAGTGGCAGTGGAGGGGCGGGGGGTGTCGGGTGAGGTGAGTCGGAGCTTTTGGGGTAGGTGGCGAGTTGTGTGGAGCGGTGGATTGACGGGGGCAACTCACCGGAGAGCAGCCGGAGATGGAGAAGGTGAGGGCGGTCAGGCGCGGTCGAGGGGTAATTGAGCAAATTAAGTTGGGGAAAAGAAAGAGGAGAGGAAGGGAAATAACTGTTACTTACCTATAGGGACGAAGGGGGCCGGAGCAGGGAGGTAGTCGTACCGACTGTTGCCGGAGAAGAAACACCCAGAGGGGGAGAGCGGCGGCAAGGAAGAGAGCAGGAGGGCGCGCACTGGGTACGGCGCGACGCGGGAAGATCAGGCGAAGGTGGCTCTGCTGTTGGTATTGCAGCAGAGCGACGAGACGGAGGAGGAGGGGCCGCCGGAGCAGGTGGGTTTCTGTCGGAGTGGGAAGAGAGGAAGGGTTAGGGTTTTCTCCGTCAGGACCAAGCTGGGAGAATCGGCTGGCGATGCTGGCCTTTATAAAGGCGGTGGCGGAGGGGTGGACGCAAGGAGGCGACGTGCCTCCCTCGCCGGAAAATGGCCGGAAGTGTGACCCATACCTTCCGCGCGTTCGCACGGAAGGTGTGGGCGTTGACAGATGGCATGGTGGTGTCCCTGCGACAGCAGACGTTGCAGGGAACACCGGGTTCAATCTGCAGGACGCCTCTCACACCCTGCATGGCGCCATGCTCCGCGCAAAGTCACCGGAGCATGGCGCTGCGCAGAGACTTGCAAGAGGGACCTGAACGCAAGGAACGATGAAGAAACTAGGGGCCAAAATGCAAGGGTTTTGAAAGTTGAGGGTCAAAAAGTAATAGATGAGGACCAAATTGCAAAGTCGGTCAAGAAGGTTTCTTCTTAGGCTCAAGTTTTTATGCATGACTAAATTGGACCTAAGGATTTTAATGGTGAATTTTATTTCTAGGTCAGACCTTGTTTTACCGGCCAATTTATGTAAAAACCTAAATTAAATCATTGATTGGGCATGGTTCTCAATGCATGTCAAAATGGGTTTCTAAGGCCAAATTGAATGTTCTAAACCCTAGAAATTATTTTTCTATGAATTTTAGAGGGTTTAGTCAATTTTTACCCTGCCTCGAACCTCGTGAATTGAAGTGGGTTTGTTTTAGGGTTACAGAATGTCATTTAATTCCTTGGAGTTGCTGTAGCCCTTGTTGGATCAGATCATCCCACTTTCCTTCTTATTAGGTTAGTTTGACCCATGTTTGGACCCTGAGTTACCCTGTTTGCAGATTGTGTTGGTGAAATTGCATTTTTACCCCTTATGACTTGTTTTCTTCTTAGACTCAGAATTCTCTGAGTCAAGCCTTTCTTTGAGTTATGTAGGAGCTTTTTCTCGCATATCTAGGTTAGATTGTGCTAGTTAGGGTTCATGATGAGGTTCTCATCACTAAGCCTGGTCCAACACCACACAGACAGCATCTTCTTCTTCCAGGCCGTCTCCTCCACTCTCCCCTCCATACACAGCCTCTCCTCCTTCTGAGGAGCTACGCTGCGGACAGGAGTTGCTCATAGTGGTGCACAACCACCACTGTGAGTCCCACCACTGCTCAGCTCATCAAAGAGCCGGTGGGTGTGGCGGTTCACCTCTCTGTTTCGTCGTTCCAAGCCATTTCCGCCATTGTCACAGAGCCGAGCTTTGAAGCTCAAGCACAGCAGCAGCACGGCACTGGACTCTTCTTCAGCGCACGCCAGCCACCGCGCGCCCCTGCAGCAACCGACGCAGCTCTTTCCATGCGCGCAGGCACGCTCCGCAGCGCTCGCACATGCAGAACAGGCCACAGTCAATCGCGCGAGCCGAGCGCGCACTGTAGCCACTGTTCACGCTAGAGAGCGCGACACTGTGGCTACAGTTCGGTGACCGGAATGTTTCTCACTTATCCGATCATCGTGCGCTCTCTCTCCGCACCACAACCGTCGCCAGCCCATCTGCACACGCCCGCGCCCACATCTCTCCCCGTGCCTGCTCTCGCATCTGCTCTCGCCCACTTCTTCGCCCGCACCCGCCTCAGCACGCAGCGCGGTGCGTTGTGGTCCCTCCCTCGTGCTCACTCCCTCCTGCATGCGCACGCGTCTTTACACGCCTACGCGCCTGTGCCTGCGCGTGGCCATCAGACGACGGCTGGAGGCTCCGGACGACTTAACTTGCCGCGCCTTCTTCACTCCAGCAGACGCTCTCTCTCTCTTTCACAGCACTCTCTCACTCCCTCCTGCAGACACATACACACACACACTCTCTTGTACACACACCCACTCACTTATACACTACTATATACTTATATATATATATATATACTCATATATATATTTATATACATATATATATATATATATCTATACATATATTAGTACCTATATAACTAAGTATTAGTATATATACATACATACACAGATATATATATATATACACACATACATATATATCTAATTAAAAATATATATATATACATAAACATACATCTATCTATACATATATTTACATATCTATATATATATACATACATATATATATATACATATATAACTACATATACACCCATATAAATATAACAGTATCTATATATATACATATAGATATATATTTATATATATACATATATATATATATTTCTTTTCATATCACCTACCACACGTTGTATCGCGGGAATATCTGCACCAGTTGCTGATATTCCCCGATACACGCGTACAGAAAGCATCTTCGCACACATCTTCCACCCATCCATCCTACACTCCACGCGGCACTTCGTCCTGTTGGTTGTGTCTTTCTAGACGACGATCAACTCGACACCGTGCTACACACCATTTCCACCTCCACCCCCACCCCTATATACATATATAATATTGATAGCGATTTCACGCGGTTTGTTAATTAGGTCGTTGTAATGCGCAAAATCGATCAACTCTTAAATTTATATTCCTAGATAGGGGAGTATCTAAGGTCGCCCAAGGAGGCCAAATGTTTGCAAATGTGATTCTCTTGCTTACAAATAGATTTCAACTTTCTTTTTGGTATTTTTCAATATATCATTTTTTTTGTTTTTGGATTAAGACAACATGCGAAATGGTGGCGAGAAGATGATTTGCACTTCAAATTTAACTACTACTTCTAAGTGGCGAGTAGAGCCTCTCCCAAAACTCACTCTAGGCAAGTGGATGCCTAGAATAATTAGGGAGAGGGAGTGAAAAATGCTAAAAAGCAAAGCAAGTAGAATTGCAAAATAGAAAATTGCAAAGAAGGTAACTAGATTACTGAAAAGTATTTTACAAAAAAGCCTAGTAGAGGAATGCTTCTACTACTAGAAAAATTAAAATAAAGAAAAACAAACACAAATCCTCTAGATAGATGGTGAAGAAGAGGGCTTCTTGCTCCAAGGTTGGTGGCTCCCAAGCTTGAAAAGAATCCTTCAACTCCTTCCTTACAGTGCTCCGCCAAGGTGATGTCCTCCAAGGCAAGCCCAAAGGGGGCATGCCCTAAGCTTCTCTCCAAGGGTGGACGTCCACCCTAGGTCCTTCTCCCTTGCCTGGCCATCCTCCTTGAAGTGGAAGAGTCCTCCTCCTTGGCGTGGCCCAAGTTGAAGAGAATGGGGAGAAGAAGGCACCAAAAGGGCTGGTGATGTGCCCCTTTAATCTCCTTCTCTACTCCTTCTTCTTGGCCGTAGGTATAGGTGGTTTAGGTAGCAAAATACACTAATGGAGGATGCTCCAAAATGATGGTAGGTGGTGGGTTTTTATAGAATAGGAAGGGGGCTAAGGTGTCCCTTGAAATGAAGGGCCAAGATGAAGAGATGGAGGTGGTTAAAGATCCCATGGCCAAGGTGAGTTGGCGCCACCTTAAGGGACACCAAGGGGGTAGTTATGGGTGTTGACACCCCTTGATGTTGGCGCCAAAAAGGGTTCTAGAAGGTGGTCTAAGTTGGCACCAATATAGAGGTGGTTAGGGGTAGTTTTTGGTGCCAACTTAAGGTGTCTTTTGGTGGTGATAATGGGGTGAAGGGATGGCTAGGAGGTGGCGCCAACTTGAGTAGGGTAGCTAGCTTAGGTAGGCTTAAGTTGGTGGAGCTAGCTAGGGTTGACTTTGAAGGTGGTGGATGGCCAAGGAGCTGGTTGCTAGCTAAGCTAAGCTAAGCTAAGCTAAGATAAGCTAGCTTAGCTAATGGAGGAGTAGAGGAGAAGGTGTCGGAGCTAGGGTTTGGAGGGAGGAGCTGAGGAGGAGAAGTCAGGAGCTGAAACTGGAGCTGGCTGCTGTTGAAGAAGCTGGCATGGAGCTACTCTAGCTGGCTTAGCTTGCTAGTTCTTTGCTAGCTGCTAAGCCAAGCTAAAGTGAGTTGGCTTCTATCACAATGAGCTAAGGTGAGCTGGGTATGGTGCTCCCGGGGAGGGTCAAGCTGGTTGAGGCAGCTAAGGTAGCTTAGCTCAACTGAGTTGAGCTAAGCTGAGTCCCTGGGAGTTGGACTTGAGCTTCCTGAGCTGGGATGAGTTCTTCTTCAGCTAGCTGGAGTTGAGTGGAGATGGATGTAGCTAGATCTGAGCTGGGGTGAACTCCTGTCAACTCAGCTGAGCTAGCTAGAGCTCCCTGTGAACTAGTGGGAGCTGAGATAAGCTAGACTCAACTAAGTTGAGCTGGATCTGAGCTGACCTGAGCTAGGGTGAGCTAAGATGAACTCTCTTGAGCTGCCATTCAGCTGAGATTAGCTGAATGGAGCTGGGATGAGCTAACCCTAGTTCAAGTAAGCTAGGTTCTAGCTGTGGTGAGCTGGATCAAGCTGAGTTCCAGCTAGTCTGGGCTTCTCCTTCAACATTTGCCTTCTTGAGTGCTAGGGTTTTAGGGATCTGTGTATCTGTACATCCCTAACACTCACAAAAACACATTAAAAAGATAATAAAAAATGCAATGCATGCCTAACCTAATTTATGCCTCAATGCAGCCTAAAAACCCGTTTGCGGAGTAAAAATCCTAAGAGCTAGGTTTGTTTTAATGCATAAGAATGATGATAAATTGGCGTTTATCAAATATATACATATATATATATACTATATTTACTTTATTTCTTTTTCTCTTTCCTACCATTAAAAAGATTAAAAAATATACAAAAGAGAAAAGGTAATCCTTGACTTGCAGGTACTCAGTCTTGAGAATAACAAGACCAGTTTTGGGAACCCTAATTTGACTCAAAGCCAAGAACCTAATTTTGAAGGTGTACCTCAAGGATAAAAATTATCAGAAAAAAATCTTAAATAGAAAAACACCAAAAACGTAATAAACGAACGGAAGAGATTCATTGTAGGGCAGGCGTAGAAACTTATTCACCTTTAATCTCACTTCCCTGAGTTCGACCCTGGGCCTAAAAGTGACCAAGATAAAATCCAGTAAGCCAGGTTAAAAATTTTGTAAAAAGATGGTTAGGCTCGATTTAGGTTAACCACTATACTCATTTCAACGATTAAATCATCATATTAACACCACCTACCCGGGTCTACACCGTAGGAGAAGCAGTCAGTAGCAAAACAACGCAGCAGCAGCAGCTTCTAGAATTTAGCAGCAACAGCTACTGCTCTTTCTTCCATAATCAGCTGATGCCTCAACCATTCAGATGTCTAAAAGTCAATGTTGCTGCTGTTGCAGCAACAAATTCACAAAAGTCTGATATGAAATTCCTTCAAAAACAATCCTAATTTTTTTTCAATGCACGAGGTCATGATTGATCCCAAAAATTGTTGCTGCTGTTGCAGCTATTTCATGTACTGAGGTGGGAGAATTTAACACAAAAATCACATATTTGAGTAATCGTTTAAACCATGATTGTTTACAGAGCAAGATCGGGTTTTAAATTGTTACGTTGTAGTATAACCGAAATCGCTTTGAAAATAAATACAATTTATTACTCGAATAAAAGTCCAAGGTCGAACACAGGGAGCAATATGGCAATTTCAAACTCAAGATCACAATTTGAATCAAAGATATAAAAGATTGTAATAATAATAATGTCAAGTATCAATGTGCAAAAAGAATGGAGTAAAATGGTGATTTGAATCACCAATTACTCCTCACAGTAATAGCAACTAAATCAACAGGATGAATCAAGGAAATAAAGCCTCAAATGTATGCAATCAGACGATCTAGGCTTGTATCAGACAGCTTAAACAGCCGGTTGCTGCAGTGCTTCCAAGGGACTCAACAGTCTCTTCCTTCCCTCTCCTCTACTTCTGTCTCAACTGCTCTCCTTCTCTTCTCCTTTCTTCTTCTTCAGAACTCTTTCTTTCTTCTTTTCCTTTCTGCGGCTCAAGCTTCCTCTCTTCTTCTTCCTCCTTCTTTCTTTCTACTATCAAAGCCTTCTGATGCATAGGGGGAGACTTATGAAATTGGCTAAGTGTTAGCCAACTCCTTTCAGAGAAAAACCCCCTATCCCCGAGCACTCTCTCTTTCCTTCTCTCTCTGGGATCCACTCTCCCAGAGCCTTTCACAGTAATAGCTAATTAATTGGGAAGACTAGTTAGTTAAGGGTAATTAGAGACCATGATAAGCTTCTCATCATACCCCCAAGCCAAGATTTTGCTAGTCCCTAGCAAAATTAACTAGAAATATGATGATTAAAACACTTGGGTTTAAATTAATATAAATAAAAACTAAGTAGAGGAATGATTAGGTCAAAATTTTGAATATTTAATTTTTTAGATTATATATATATATATAAGTTTCCCTAAATATACAGAGCATTCTGTAAAAATCTCCTTACTTGGACTTATAACTCAAACATCTTCAAAACACACTCTATTAAAAATAGAGTTTTTAACGCTAATTTTATCAAAAATTAGAATCTCAAAAATCACTTATTCTTTGTAATCATTCTAAACCCTAAAAACTCAGAATTCAAAGTGTTTTAAGAAAACAAAGCTTAAGAGTTGGAAATTAAATTTTAACTCAATAAACTTAAGTTAGTCCTCAATTTATGAAATTTGATTTCTATCAATCTAAGTTTTAGCAAATTAGCCAGATATTCATCATTAACCAAACTTAGAGTAGTAAAAATTTAATCTGCTAGCCTACATCACTAAGGATAGACTTCTAGACCTAGGATTTTGTCAATCCTTCCCCTTTAGGTCTCAACTGCAAGTCCTCAAAACCTGATTTCTTAGGCTTCACTGCCCAATACAAAGGTTCAGTAGCTATGATTTTAAAACATCCAGGCTTGTGAAGAGAATTGTCCTAAAGGCATCCAAATTTGCAAAAATCCAGATCTTAAGACATCAATTATCAATCCAGATTATTCTAATTCAAGCCTTTGGCTTACTCAGGTTTGGTTGTTTTCTCCTCACCAGTTTTCTATCCCGAGGTCAACACTTTTTGTGTATATCTCCCCGGTGGACAACTAAGTCTCTTATTCCAAATTTTTATCTCCATATTTTTTTTCGCTTTTTTTTCTATAGGATAGAACACCCATATGTAGCGAGATGTTCTTTTATTTGATGGAAGGAAGGATAGCATCCATTCATACCGAGATGTTTTATTTTATGAAAAAACTGCATAAGTACCCATTTGTAGCGAGGTACTTAACTGCAGGGTGTTTTATTTTATTTTATTTTATTGTATTACTTCTATTTTTCTCCTCCTTCTCATTTTTCTTACTAACATTTTACTCCAAATCCATTTTTTAGGTGAGTGGCACATCCTTCACCCTTTCAAGAGCCGCCCCACGGAAATCCTTAGTCTAAAGAGGATTTAGAATTGATCACTTAACCTCTATGTTTTTACGGTCGCAGATGCCAACAAGACAACTCTATGTGTGTAAATTTTGGATGCTTAGGTTACTTAGCTCTCAAACCAGAGCTTGGACAGCAAAACCATTCACTCTCAGGCCCTTTAAGCTTTTAGTTTCCTCCTACAGGATCTGTCAAGACAAAAACTCGCCAAGTCTAGCTTTACTTAATTAACTTTGAATATCTGGCCTTTTTACTTAACTTGATAATAAAAACAAATATTGAAAAAGAAAAAGGATTACTTAGTCTGATTGATTAAAAAGTTACAATTTAATTCCAAAACTTAAGTTTTGAACTTAATACACCTTAATTACTTAATTTCAGGGTAAAGAATAGGAAAACAAATCCTTAAGGTTTAAAGATTCTAACTTAAATAAAATCCCATTTAAGATTTCACAAACAAAAGTGTATTCTGTAAAATGTTATAAGGAAAAATCTAAATAAGGATTTAATGCTCTTATACTATATATATTCTACATTTTTATTATTTTGGTTTCTGACCTAAAAGAAAAATTAAGCTCTTAATTACTAATATAAATATTTATATTTTTTTTTCTTCTTCTTTTTCCTCTTTTCTTTTTTCTAGATGTAAAAACCCCTTTTATTATTTTTATAATTTTGCAATTTTCAAATTTCTATATTTGTATATTTTGATTTTTATGTTTTATAAAATTTTCCAATTTTTATGAATTTTTTTTCACAATTTTTCAAAATTTTATGGTATTTTTTATTTTAAAATTTTTTATTTTTTGGTATTTTCATTTTTTAAATTTCGTGTGTATTTAATTTTTATGTATTTTTTTATATTTATTTTCTCTACAAATACACTTGAAGTAAAAATTTCACTTCACACCCCCCAAGCCAAGATTTTACAATGTCCTTATTGTAAGAAGGGTGAAAAAGATATTATACTTCACTTAGTGTAGGGTGACGGAAGGAGTCGGATAGAGGAGATCAAAGATCTCTATGCGGACGATTTCAATTCTGACCAAAGGTCAGAGTGGACAGTCGAACCAAGTAAAGGTAATTAGTGAAAAATCAGATACAAATTCAAGTGTATAGGAAGAGAAAAGTGTAGAAAATAAGAAACAGCTATATACAAAGTGCTAAGTTTTACGCCTTCAGCTAGGTGTAAACCCTAGTAAAGAACTCTTAAAAAGAATATGCATAGTAAAAATAAAGGAGTTATGGAAGAATTGGTTCAAGAAAAATAGAAAAACAGATAAGACCACCTGATAAAAACTCGTCCTGAGATTGCCTAAAATAGATCTCGCAGAACCAAAATCAGATTCCCGTGAAAAAATCTTAGAAAGATCAGAGTAAATCTCGTGAAGATCAGATCTAATTTAGGTTGAGATGTAAAGATTAAAGATTGAGGCAATCTGAGAAGTGATTTCAACCAAGTTCAGGAGATCAGCAGAGTCAATTCTGATTCTCAATAATAGGTGGGTCATTTTGATACAATAAAGGCTGCTAATGCGGGTTTGGTGGATTATTTTCAGGAAGTAAAGAGGACGGGTTTTGATTAGAATCAGAGGCCTGATTAATAAAATGTACATGGCCCTGATGTTGTCTAGGGTTTTGCAGATTCCTAGGATTCGGAATTGGCTGATATGGAAGAATACCTGGCTGCCGAGACTCAGCCAAAAGCATGATTTAATTTCATAAATTAGCCAATTCTACCTTACATTACCTTTGAATCTCAGCGAGAGCATCAGCATTCTGTCGCTGACTCTCTATAATAGCTCGCAAAATCTGGTCGAGTTGCGTATCTCTATTCGGCCCAGAGTAATTTTGCATACTCATGGAATTGGGCCTTGCATTTGGTTGCTGAGAAGGCAATGGAGGTGGGTTTAGGTGGGTCTGATTTGGATAAAATGGTCTTTGATTTTGATTAGCCCAAGAGAAACTTGGATGGCTTCTCCATCCAGGATTATAGGTTTTAGAATAAGGATTTAATCTTGGAATGTTTTCCTAGATGGCATGTAAACCAAAAAGATATGGTGTGTTTTCTGCAACAGGAAAGGATGGGGAAATGGGTGGAAAAGATTTTGGGACAAAGGTCCCTCCTTGGGTTGGTGTAGGAGTAGATAGAAAACCCAAGGAAGATGGATCTCTAGAATCCAAATTATTCACAAATTCCCTCCCCATAGGAATTTGCAAAACAGGTAAATGCACGAGATTTTGCGTAGCAAGTAAAGGTGTAAGAGTTTTCATTATGTTTCAGACTTCGTCAAGATGCTTTGCTACGATATCAACTTTGTTCAGTTTTTCTGCAACAATCTCTAAATCCTTGGAACTTGACGGATTACCGATCTCGTGAATGCCCTTATGCAGATTTTGATGTGCTATATTAGTTCCCAATATGAATTGCGACATAGATGCATTATTGAACGAGTTTTCCACCATCCCTTCAAATAATTCTAAAGCGGATTCTGCGTCGCGATTTAGAAAGCTCCCTCCACAAGAGGCTTCGACTAGATTACGATGCCTTCTTCCAATCCACAGTAAAATATGTGCATTAGTTGCCAACAAGGGTTGTTGTGATGTGGGAATCCCCTTTGTAATTCATGAAAGCGTTCCCATGCTTCATGAATTAGTTCTCCTTGATTTTGAGTAAAAGTCGTGATAGCTTGCCTTAAAGCATTGGTGCGACCAATCGGAAAGAATTTCCTCAAAAATGCAGATTCAAGTGCAGCCCAAGTTGAGATTGGTCTTGCAATAGTTCTATACCAATATGCAACTTTATCTTTAAGGCTAAAAGAGAACATTTTCATTAATAGGATTTCCCTATTCTAATTTCGAGGTCCAAGAGTTTGAGACAGATTTTTAAGATCTTCGATATGTTGAAATGTATCCTCGGATGCAAATCCATGGAAATGTGGGATTAAACCTATAATGTTTGGCTTTAATTCTGGGTCATTTTCCCCAATGGGAATCCTAACATTAGGCTCTACTTGTGCATTAGATGGATTATAATAATATCATAGTAGAGGCCTAGGATGGGGGATCAGTAAATCAGGGATATCAAAACCCGCCTCAGGTCGAGGTGGAGGATAGGCTTGCAGATTTTGGAAATTATTAAGAGCAGCCGTCAACAGATTAATTTGGCGGTTCTACTCGAGCATTTGGAGATTATGGTTCAGGAGCGCCTCATGAACATCAAAGGGCAGCATCTCCCCCTGACCAAAAGAAGAAGGGATCTCAGGATTTTGGTTCTACAATTGATCCGTAGTATCAAATGCAGAAAAAGTAGATGAATCAAACGGGAAATTTATTGGTTGCTTAGCTGCAACTGGTCTAGAAATACCTGTCAACGGAGATACAAGAGGCGGTTTCAAGGATCGCCTCCTGTGCATAAACCAAAAAAAAGTGCAAAGGCACACTCACGCCACTAAAATAGTGGCAACAAGACCCGCAAAACAGCACAAAAAAGTGAGTTTTTCTCTTCTTTGAAAGGAAAGAAGAGAATCCTAGAATACGCAAAATAATTTGGACACAAACAAGTATAATATCAGTATCAAAATACGCATCCTAAACCTGTGTCTACGCAAGTGCGTATCCTTAAAGCTCAAAGGTCTAAGGTCTAGGATCGAGACCACTCACTACTGGCTCCCTGGGGCTCTAGAAGTGAGACAGACTTGTTGATCTTCGACCAAAGCCCAAAGAGGTACAAAGAGGAGAGATAGAAAAATTAGACTCGTGTAACTCTAGTGATCACACTGTATGCACGATAGCATGCAACAGACAATAGTGATAAAACCCGCATGCATTCTGCAAACAGATTTAAGTCACAAATTTTATTATCCTCTTTCTACTTAATCTTTTTCACAAAAATGATAGAAAGAAGTAAAGTGACCGCTTTTTAAGTATTTTCAAACAAAAATATGGTCTTATTATTAACTCCAAGATAGGGATCTACGCGGGTTTTGTGCGTGTTTTCCCGCTGATGCGAGAAAAACAGGAGAAGAATTTTTCCCTAGTCAGATCATAGAAAGACTAGCAAGTATATGCACTCCTAGGAGTGTATGCCTAAAACATGCTGCTAGTCAAGAAGTATGTGTATTTTCGTATTTTCTTAAAAATTTTTAACTAGCTAAATGCAACAATACAAACTATACTAGAGACTAAGAAAGAAATACTCACAATGGTATATATAATGGTCGGAAAAGTAGAAATAGAAAACCCACCTTTGTTCCTGAGAATACCTGCAGAGGTAAACCTGAAAAGAAGACAGAAAATAAAACAAAAGAAGGCTAATTAGTACAAACAAAACAAATAAAAAAAAAAACACTAATGGCGAATATAATCTACAGTTACCTCCCCGGCAACGGCGCCATTAAAATGATCATTAATTTTTTTAACACAGTTAATTAAGTTAATTAAGCTTAATTATGTGCAAGAGAAAGTAACTTAGGTTAACTTGAATTTATGTCAATTGAGTAGTATAGGGTCAAGCTAACCTAACAGTTTAGATTTTAATTCTTTTTTAACTAGTTGAGTGCAGGTCGTTTACTGGGAGGCATAACTTAACTTAATTCACCATTAAATCCTAAGGTATTTAATTAATGAGAATTATAATTAAATTTACTTTAAGAATATGAATCTTACATAAGGATTTTCAATTGAAAGACATGCAAAATTCCATAAGAAAAACATATTTACACATATGATTTGTTATTAAAAGCAAGTAAACATGTTTATTTCACTATTTTTTTCTTATTTACAAGAGATTAAGGCAAGAAAAGAAGAAATTCAAATGAACATGTGCCTTATTTATGCTCAAAAGAAATTATATTTAAGTAAAATTTACAAAATTAATTCCATTCTCTCTTCTTCTATCTTCAGCCTTCATTCTTTCATCTCTTTCTTATTCTACCTTATCTATCTCTCTCTCTTTTCTCTCTTACCTTTTTGTCTCGAGCAAGCTCTTCTTTTAAACCTCTCTTCTTCTCTTTCTTTCCTTTTATCTTCTTCTGTCTGTTTACCTTTTCTTTTTCTTATTCAGCCCTACGAGCTCTTCTCCTCTTCTCCTTCTTTTCCTTCACCCTTCAACTGTACACTTGAACCGCAACTGAACCGAATCGAACCGATGAATTGAACCAAAAATTTGGTTTTATGATAGGTGGCTCAGACCGGTCAATGATACATAACACCCCTCTTAGGGTGGGACTAGACCCTACTGGGTCCGAGCCTAGTTTGTACTAGGTTTGGTTTATTTCCGGTTCAGCATAGTCTCCGACCTCCTAGGCCCACATGCACACGCCCGCTCACAGGCTCACGCTCGCACGCCCACAGGTGCACACACACCCGGGCACGCGCACCGCACGCACCCACACACACACACATATGCTCATTGTGTGCCCAGCGCAGATGACCTAACAGTCCTATGCACTTTTTCGTTTTATTCTCAGGCGTGCATTCCTATTTAACCGATGTGGGACTATGTTATTCCCTTCCAGGCCAAACTTCAATTAAGGATTCCGGCCAACTCAGAGCTCCAAATCGAGCAAGTAAAGGCTCACTGAAAAGCTCTAAGGATTCTCTACAAGTTTGCAGCATCAATTTGATACTCAGGAAAGGTCTTTCCCTTCAATTTGAAGGGCGAAAAGGAAGGATTGTCATGTCCATTCTAGCCTGCAATGTGTCTTCTTCAGGTCTAAGGACCTGCAGTGCAATTCTTTGACCTCAGACAAGGTCCTGAACAGTTCAATAGGTGTTTCTGCACCCATTGAAGAAGGGAAAAGACTCTGAAGAGCTTCAGGAAGCAAAGAATCTCAAGGGCTTCGCTAAGGAGCTTCAGAGCTCCATTTTTTATTCTGTTCAGCCCAACAGAAAGCTAAAGATAACTTTCATCAGCTCAAACAACCTCTGAAGGTTGTTAAGGGTCTATCTAAGTAGAATTCGCATTTGAATTTCATCAGAAATGCACTGACATCAGTTTGGGTTCAAAAATAACCCAAATTGCACAACAGTTTGATTCTTTTGAAATACAGATTGAAAATCATCCAATTGAATTTAATCTATCTAAAATCATCCCAAGAATAACTTGAATTCATCAATTTCTCTAACTGAATCTTAAATCAACAGATCAGACCTATTGTTGACTACTGAACCTCGAGATTTGACTTCTTGAACTAGACCTTTTGTGATCAAATTAAAGCTCTATATCAATTCTGAACAACCTCAAGAATGTGCTCAGATCATTAAAACTGAGTTTTGATAAAAAAAATTAAGCTTTTAGACTTGTCGCCTGCAATTCTGAGGTGGTTTATTCAACAGAACAAATCGCAGCTTCTATAAGAGATCAGAGGATTAGAATGAATTCTGCAAGCCTCAATCTTGCTTCTGAACTTCTTAAAACATCCTAAACCCTAATGGAGACGCCTCCCTAACTCTACCGGACTTGGAGAAGACAACAGTCTATTTCTAGCTCCAGACTTCAAATCACCAAATTAACCTTCAAAATAGAATCCCTAGTCCTCAAATAAACAATCTAGAGCTTCTCAAGGAGTTCCTTAGGCTGAAGATTGTTTTTGACTCACCGAAGCTCCAGTGAGCTCCGGCGAGTCCAGAAAAAGGCTATACATGTGTAAAAGTTGTCAAAACAGGCCAAGGAAGATCTGAAAGGTCTCCTGAGGTCACAAGGAACCTCAAGAACTCATTAATTCATTCAATTAACAATTAAACTAAAAGATATGCAATGAATTGGCATTGAGCGTAATCTGAGTTTGCTTGAACTCAGGTCTTGTCCTCTCACTCAATTGAGTGGAGTGATCAAGTCAATAGGAGGTGGCGATGGTGTACAAATGGTTAATTAGTTGGAGGAACTCCTCTTGAGCAGCCATTGATAGCGAGCTTAGGAGATTGTATGAAATTTAGGCTTTTATTATATAGGTGATTATTACTCAAATTAAAGTGAAGATAGGGGCCCTTAAGTGATGATTAAGTGGTGGAAGGCCCAGTGGAGGTGAATTATCCTCAGATACTTCCGCCATGGACAGCAGCGGAAGCACCTGGTGAAGGTGTAGATGGTTTAGACGAATAGGTGTTCAAATCAGGGAATTGAGGTGTTAGAGATGATCATGGGAGATTAAGGAAGGTGTTCAATGAAATAAAAAGACAAAAAAGTGCTCCAGTCAAGCTCAACGAGCTCGTCGGAGTTGAGGAAGATCATCGGAATTCTAACCTTAAGTCTAACTAATCTACCTAACTATCTACTCTAATTAAACTACTTACCTAACCTACTGTTACCTGGACGAAGGAGGCAGAAGATCTCCGTCGAAAATCCTTAACGGAGGAGGAAATCAGAGGGGCGGAGAAAGAAGTTCGGCGGGTGTAGGTGAAGCGTAGTAGAGGAAGTCCAGCGTCAGCACTGCGTCAAAAGACTCAGCGAACGTCGGCGGAGATCCAGAGCAAGTGAAGATGAACGGATGAAGTCAGAGGAAGCGGAGGAAGATCGCCAGATTTTGGAGTGAATGGCCTATCTGATAGCTTAGTGGGAGAAGAAGGAAGGGAGCTAACTGCCTGAAATCGAGGAGGTGGAGGGGTATTTATAGGTTGCAGCGGCTGAGGAGGAGGATGAATCTGGACGAAGAAAGATCTAGGAGTGAAGTAACCACCAACGTCTTCTCCAACGCCAGTGAGGTTAACTTCAAGCCTAAAATAGGATTGCAGCCTCATCTAGACCGATGGATGAAAAGAGGATGGTGAACACAAGCTCCAAGAGCTTGGAAGGGAAGGGAGGACGTCGGATTTGCAGTGATCGGCAAGTGTAAGCACCTCCTGTTGTCAGCCGACGAAAAGGTTGAAGAAGGAATGAAGAAGAAGTTTTTATGGACTTACCTGTAATGAAAGTTAAGGACCTATGTGAAGAATAAGGACTCGATTGAACTAAAACTTAGGGACTAAAATGTAAACTATGGTTTTCAAGGTTTATTTTAACTTAAATCTTTTTCAACTTTTTATATATGATTATAAATGAGACAAATATTATATTTAAACATTGGATTTACATTTTTGACCTTTTTATTAATTTATTTAATTAAGCAAGGTTACTTAAGTTATTACATACTTAGGTATAAATTATACTTAAGTTAGTTGACACATTAATTAGATAAATTATTGATGATATTTCGAGTCCATTTATTAATTAAATTATTAATAATATTAATTGGATAATAATATAGCACTTTTAACTAATTTTAAGATCCTTTTATATTTTATCCCTTATTTAATAATTAACCCATATATTTACATATTCCTAGCTAATTAACTAGGAAAACTAGTTAATTAGGGGTAATTAGAGACCATGATGAGCTTCTCATCACTAATCTACACTACACTATCAGTCACTATAACTATGCTACGGCTAGAAAGTATTAAAACCTAGTTTAAATGGAAGAATGGGACCTTTGGATCTCCACCTGTTAGATGGAGGGGAAGAATGGAGGGAGGAAATGCTCCAGCAGAGTGAAAACTCGCTAGTGGAGTTCTGGATTGCCCTCAGGTGCTACGAAGTCCTTAGCGGCAAGGAAAGTCAGGGAAGAAGTGGAATTTCATAGCCGGTGGCTGTGAAAAGGGGAAATATGGAGAGGAGAGTTGGAGGGGAAGAATGATCGGCTCGAGAGGTGTAGAAGGGAGCGATCTCTCACGCATGCAGCTATGGAGCTTCTTAAGTAGAATGATAGTGAATCAGAGCACCGAGGTGGTGCGATTAGTCTCCAAGGGCCTGGGTGGTGGGGATTTGAGGAGAGAGCACATGTAAGCTTAAATCAAAAACGGTCGTTGGATGGGATCTGGGCGAGGTGGTGATCGCATGCGTCGATTCGCACGAAGCTTCCAATCAAGGAGAGCCACAGATCAAGAGGTGTAGAGAATGAATGGCCACGATAGCACGTGTTCTTGCACGGCTATAGTGTTTGCAAACGGTTGCAAGTGTGTTGGTGCTTTTGTAGGTGAAGCCCCTCAACAAAGGGGTAGAAAAATTGCGTAGCAGCCCATAAATGGTAAAAAGATATAACAGAGCAGTCCTTTAAGGCTTGCAAAAAGGGCCCTGCGGCCTACACATACGTCCTTGGCTAGTTTTCAAAGAATGAAATGTAATGTACTAAGGACCTAAATGTGAATCTTTAAATGCAAGGCCTTAATGATGTCCAAATGCAATCAAGTTTTTATGGAAGCTTAATTGAACATTTAGGAAGTTAATTACACTTTTGATTTGAACTTTTAAATTCATTTGTGTGTTAAATTTGCACTTGGATCACCATTTAATCTTATTTAGAAGAATATCTTATTTAATGTCCTAATTATGCATTTTCTACACAAAATTGATGTTTTAGGTATTTTTCTTTATTTCTTACACTCAACCCTTTTATGTGTTAATTTGATAGTGTTTAACCTAGTTTCTAACTTAACTTAGGCGATTTAGCTATGATGAGTTACAACTCATCAACCGTGCACTCCTCGCCCGTGCACACAACACGCGGTCCTGGTCTGAATACCCTATTACCTGGATTCATATACCTGGTTACTGACCCGAATATGCCCTGGGGTTGAGGGAGAGAGAGTAGAGTTTTTGAGGAGGAGGGGGAAAGGTTTTGCTGTGTAACCCTTTTTCACCCCTGTTCTAAAGGAAGAGAGAGGCTCTCAACACTGTACCTCTGAAGAGAGGTCGTGCCCTCTGTGACCCATAGCCTATAAAGAAGAAAGGACATGCTCTGTGGTTGAAGGAGATGAAGGCCTTAAGGAAAGGCTTACGAAGGCTTTGAAGAAGAAGAAGAGGCTTTGAAGAGCGTTGTGCCTTCTGTGAGGCACTCTATTAATGTGAAGGATAAGTCATCTGCTGCTATATTCATGTTGTCTGATTAAAGTTGATGATAGCATTGTTGAATGATTTAAGTACTATAGTTAACATTGAATTCTGATTGAGGATTATTGTTGAATAATTGAATGCTTGCTTAATTAAAGAGAATAAGTGGTGACTCAAATCACCATTATTTTTATTCTCTTTTCTTTTTTATTCCATGATCTTTTGAGCTTCATTGAATAGCAAAATTGACCATATTTATTTATTGAATATCTATTTTAATGCTCAATTACTTGTGTTCATTGATTCTGAATGAGGATTAATGTGTGAGTTCCATATTTGCTCTCTGTAAACCACCTCGGACTACTTTAGATTCTGAGTTTATAAATTTAAATGTTTGTTGTAAGATTTTGTCGACTATACTACAATGCATATATTTAACACTCGATGAAACCCCATCAACATGAGCTCTCCAATCGAGAGATCAAGAAAAATCTTTAAGTCACTGTTCAACTTGACAGAAAGGACTAGTCTACGTAACTTTCAAAAGCATTATGGGCCTATAGGACAAGCCATAAAACCCAGCTAGGGATGTATCCGTTTAAACTCATTTATAGGAAGGCATGTCACCTTCCTGTAGAGATGGAGCATAATGCCTACTAGGCAGTATGGAAGTGCAATCTGGATCTCAGGGAGGCTAGAATCCACCACCGATTACAAATGAACGAGATCGATGAGTTACGCAATGATGCGCACAAGAACTCGTGTATCTACAAAGAGAAAATTAAGGTCTTTCATGACAAGCACAAATCACGAAAATCTTTCTTTCCTGGTCAGAAAGTGCTTCTCTTCAATGCTCAACTCAAACTCTTCCTAGGGAAACTAAGATCGAAATGGACCGAACCCTTTCTAGTCTGGAGGATCTTTGGAAATGGCACTATAGAAATCAGCAAACTCAGCCAAGACTCAAACCCTTTTGTAGTGAATGGTCAAAGACTGAAACCATTCCTCGAACTTATTGATTCGAATCTGGATGCTAAATCTTTTAATCTCCATTCACCATGAGCCACATTGTGCCCAACTGATGGCGTTAAACTTAGCACTTAATGGGAGGCAACCTGTCATTTGGAAAACCCGAGACTCTTCTTACCCATCCCTGAGCTGAATTCATATTGCACTTTACGGCTCGTACCTTAGAACAATTGACTCCACCTCCAATATCCGTATTGGAGCTTGAATGAACTATGCTGAATTCGAACGCACATAGTTTGCAATGAGGGCACTGCAAATCCTAGGCATGGGGGGGATATTGAAGGGAAAAATGCTATGAAATTCAATTCTATTAAGGGGGTTTCATACAAAAAAAGGGGTTGAAAGGGGAGGAAAATAAATTTTGAGCTGATTTGAAAATCTGTTTCGAGGAAGAAAAAGAGGGGAAAATAGAAAAAAAAAGAGCAAAAAGTAAAGAAGAAAATTGTGTTAGTTCCAGTGTTTGAGTATGGAACTTACCTAAGTTCTAGGCTGGATCGGATGATGAATTAAGTCCTGAAGTGCTAAAGAAAAGGGAGATTAGTTAGGGATATCGACTTTTGGCCTCTTTAAACTGTGTTAGGCTTAAATACTCATGTATTTGTTAAGATCTACATATTTCTCAAGAGGTTGAGGGAGTTGCTAAGCTGATTTATTAAGTCTAAGGCTTAGGGATTATTCGGCTCCATTGTTTGCCCCTTTGGTTCAAGAGATTTGGTAACCTAGGCACCCAAAAATTCACACACCGGTCTGGTTTAGTGCACCTAATGAAAATAATGCCATAAAGTGTTCTATTCTGAAAAAAATGTTTTCTTGAAAATTTGACTTAGGCGCGGGTCGAAAACACAAGTTGATTAGATGAGTTCCCGCCACAAAGAGGTAGAGTAAATGCTCCCATTGAGGATGCATTATAACATATCGTCACCTCGATGCTTGTCTCCTAGGATATCCAAATATCATACCGGGGGTATGTAAGCGCCTTGTGTCGGTTTAGGTGCCATGAGTGACATTACCCCAAAATGTCGATTGCTAGGGCCTGGATTTGGCTATAGAACTCCATGGGCGGCACTATCACGAAGTGTCGAAAACTAGGGTTTTGGAGGTTTTCATGGGCGGTACTATCCCGAAGCATCAATTGCAAGGGACCCTTCGAGGATTGATGATGGGGACAAGGAATCTGATACAGATCGTGTTTACGGCCAATCTGATGTTGGGCATAGACGAATCGAAAAACAAAGGAGACAAAACTCTCAAAAGTATATCTCTCTCTCTTCTAAAAAAAACATGATGGCAAATTGAATCTTGACCTTGCTACACGTATGCATGGGTGCTTTAACCGCTAAGATCAACGAACCTCTAGGCAGATTGTGGGGCCTTAGAAACCTTCGTTGTGGGCCCAAGGCTGAGGTTGGTTTGGTCTGAATCTTGGCTGGTATTTGAGTACCTCTAGGCCTAGAGTTGATATTTCAATCTGATTTCTATATAGAGGTGGCACATGAAGGCATCCTTATAGTAAAATGCTGCCTGAAGATCTAGTTTGATCCATAGGATTTTTCTAGGGACTAGCAAAAGTTAGGCATGGGGTTATGATTATAGCACCATCATTGGTGTTAACAAGCCTAATTTAGCCTAACTACAATGATAAATGCTTTTGAATATTCACTAGAAGATTGTAATTCCATTCTGAATTGAATTTGAGAAGAAAAGAAAATAAGTTAATTCTGTTATTTTAACACCTAATCACAAATGTAGATTAACTAAGGGGTTAATCAATGCCTAATCCACGGTCAAATGAGCTTAATATCCCAAGAAGTGGGCCTGAGCTGACTGAAGCAAGGTTTTCCACGTTCTGAGAATTAATTTGTTAAGAAAAATTCTAATTTCAACCTCACTTAAATTGAAAGAGTTTTGGTGGAAATAAATGCAATCTAAACCTTCAAAAAATCATTGAAAAATATTCTAAGAGGTTTATAACCTTCACTTTGACCAAAAGAACCCATTTTGACCAAAAACAGAGACTTAGGTAAGAATTTGCTCTATTTTGGGCTTTGATGTAAATACCTAGTCAAATGTGATCAAAACCTAAATTTGAGGTGACCATTAGATTTCTTGAGTCCAAATTAGGTTAACCCCAAAATTTGAGCCAAATCAGAATCCATTTTGACCTAGTTTGCATTTTAACCCATAAGCTTCTATTTATCACAAAACTACCCCTAGTTTTTTATCCTTCTTGCATTCAGGTCCCTAGTTTTTTGCTTCCCTTGCAAAAAGATCCCTACCGCCTTCTTCCTTATTTCCTAAATGCAACCTGCAGAGCTTCTAAACTGAAAACTGCCGAGCTTTGATCCTCAATTTGAGGGGTCAAATTAAGATAAAATCTCACCAAAATTGGTGAGATTACTCCTGAGATCCCTCCAGATCTTCTGAGCTTCTCCACGAGAATTGACATGGTCAGAAATTACGTCGGACAGGTCAAGAATTTTGAGCTCAAGAGGTGATCGAATTACATGGCAAATGTGAATTTCTTGGCCCAATTCAATCAAAATTCAACTCTATATATAGGTCCCAACATGCAAGAGTCTAGGGCGTGCCCAATTTCGCTGGAAAATCGCTTTTCTTCCTTCTCATTGGCATTCTTTGGCCGCACCACCGAAGTTCTGAAATCCCCTTCATCGGTCTCTGCCACCCACAATAGGTAGAGGGTTCTTCCTCCTTGAGCCTCTACGAAGCTTCTTGCGAAGCTTTAGCCCTTGCCTCGCCTTCTTCTGCTCCAGCCATCCCCGTCTTCTTCCTCTCCAACGAACACCGGCAAGCTTCTCTATTCTTCCTCTCTTCAAATTTCCTTGAGGCTTCTTCTTATCCTTCCAATTAGCTCTAGGGAGCTTTAGAGCTCCGTTCTTCTCCTCTAACTCCTTCCCTGACACCGGCCACTGCCACCACAACCACCTTCACCATCGACCACATCTGCTTCTCTCTCACTCAAATTGAGTGGGGTAAAAGCTTCCCCTCACCCCCACAATAGTTTTGCCCAACTCAATTTACCCATACACCACCTCCATCATCCTCTCTGACCACAGTCACCGGAGCTACACACATCTCCATCAACCAGCCACCACGCACCACGAACCACTAAGTCACCACTGATGGGAACACCATCGTGAGCCCTAACTAGCTCATTTTGACCCAATTGAGAGAATAAATGTTCCTGCATAACCAACTGAAGGTCATAATTCACTGAATAACCTTTCTGAGAGGAAAATAAGAAACAATGGATAAAACTGTAATTTTACCAATGCAGTACAACCACGAGTTTTCTCAAGGGCTAAAACAAAGGTCAAATGGTCTTAATAAGATAACAAGCGGGTTGGATTTGACAGAAAAGGGTTTGTGTGAGTTCTGTGAATTAAATGACTTCTTGAAATCCTAAAATAGACCCACTTGATTAACCAAGGTTCTGGTCAGGATAAAAATCACCTAAATCCTCTAAAAATCATAGAAAAATATTCTCTAGGGTTTAGTACCTTCAATTTGGCCATTAGAACCCATCTTGACCTAGAATGGGGTCTCAGACAGATATTTACCCTAAATTAGGTTTCTACATAAATTTCCTAGTCAAACGAGGCCAAATCCAAAATCCAACATCACCATTAGATTCCTTAGGTCCAAATTAGGTTTGTACCAAAATTTGGACCTAAGAGGAACTCATCTTGACCTAGTTTGCAAAAAGGTCCAGCCTAATTACATTTCTACCCCTAACTTTCAAAAACCCTTCCATTTAGCCCCCTAGCTTATTCATCATCTTTACAAATAGGTCCCTCCACCATTATAGCTGAGGAATCCTACTTCGGCGAGCTTTGAAAGGAGGTTTCTCCTTGATTGCTCAGAGAATCCCTTCCAAAATTGGAAGGAAGATTCTCTGAGTAATTCCCATCAATTAGAACCTGTTAGTGAACCCTAATTGTTTCCCAACCTCTCATGTGAACACATGAGAGATTTGGGTCTCTTGAAGCTTCCAACTCCGATGACCCTGCCTTGCTTGGAAGCTTGGCTTCCAAGCACAAAACCTTCTCAAAGACATATTTAAAGAGTCCCCAGTTCCAACCGCATTCCCTCAGCTTAAAATTGGGTCGGTTCTCCCTACATTCCTCTCTCCCTCGCCGGCGACAACCCTCCGCAAGCTCCAGCGGCTTCTCCCTCGCTCTCTCATCACCCGACCACAATACCAGTGGCCGGGTTATCTCCACCATCTTCCTCCGCGTTGTGCAATACCGACCAACGTCGCCTCTACCCTATCTTCGTCACCGCCTCATCTACGAAGGTATTCGTCTTCCCCACGTCCGGCAACCATACCGGTGTGGGATTCCCGTCCCTTTCGTCCCTTAGAAGTAGGTTCTTAAGTTCCCAATCCTCCACACTTTCTTCCCCCCTCTCTATTTCCTTAAATCATCCACCGACGCCACTAACCCCCGTCACCTCCTCCATCTCCGGCGATACCTCCGGCAAGGTGTTCTCAACGTTTTTTGTGCGGGTTTAAAGGATGTCACGTTGTAGTATAACCGACAAAACGTCTAAACAAATATAAAGAATTTTATTACTCGAAGACCGGAGTATCCGAGGTCGATCACAGGAAGCAAATGGAATTTACTACTAGTCAAAATGTAATTGAACACTCTAATTTACTCAAAATATCAATTCAAATGTGAATGTATGCAATTAAAAATAATTAGGACAAAAATATGAAATTGGACGTCTGATCACAAGATCAGACGTCTTAAAAGTATTTTCCCTTTTTTTCTTGATTATTCTTCTTCTTTAGCAGTCTCTCTTCTTCTGCTGCTGCAGTCTTTGCTTTCTTTCTCTTTCCTTCTTCTGCCTTGCGAAGCCCTTCCTTTCCTTCCTTCTTCTTTTGATCTTCTGATCTTCCGTGACTTTGCTTTTGCCTTGCTCTTTCTTTTCTTCTTCTCTACCTCTGCTTCTTCCTCTTCTCTTCTGTGGTCTTGCCTTGCCTCTCTCTTCTCTATTCTTCCTGCCTTTCCTTCTGCTTTCTTTCTTCTTCTCACGGCCGAGTCTTTCTTCTCCTGCGTTCAACCTGTGCCTACACAGAACAAAACCTAACCCTTCTCCCTCTACCCGCACGTCTCTCTCTCTCAAGCAATTCACTCAGGGACGCTCTCCCAGAGCCACAGCCATAATCGGGTCGGATAGTACCCGGGACCAGGCGCACCTGCAGGTGGTGTGATGCGCGAGGAGTGCGTAGGTTTAGGTCGGGTCGGATCCACCAGATCCATGTGGCCAAGCCGCGGACGAGGCAGGTGTGGGGTCAGTGAGGGACCTCACCCCTGTGCTTACGAGGCAGTAAAGCTATATCACAAAACACTTTATACCATACCTATGCCTTGAGATTCCACGATGTGGGACTAAAGGTTCCGCCCTTCCTTTGCGCGCGCCCGCAGACTCTCGTATGCAATTGCCCAAGCTTATGGCTCTGTTGGCGCTCCGTGCTGGACTCACTCACCTTGCGACACTCGCGTGAGTATGCAGCACCTGTAGCCTGGGAGACCGGGTGCCTGGAGCTTCATTGGAGCTTCATCAGAGGTCGTCCATGGCGGCAGGAGCTCAAACACTGTCATGCACAAAACTAGCCTCTCGGCCCAATCAGATCAGCTAGAGACCTTCGCCGTGGCACGGCGAAGGCGGTGGACGATGCTGCAGGCCGCAGGTCGGCCTAGGCGTGCGTGCCTAGGTCAACCTGTGGCCGGAGATGGTGGGTTGTTCGGGGGTGATTATGGAGGTCTGGAGTGGCAGTTGTGGGGTGGAGCGAGTTCCTGGTGGTGAGGCGGAGCTCTCGAGGTGGTTGGCTAGCCGTGTGGGGGGCTGGAATGGTGGAAGCGGCTCGCCAGAGGTCGGTCGGTGATGTGGAAGATGAGGGTGGTCAGCGTCGGTCGAGGGGTAATCAGATGAGATAACAGGGGGAAAAGAGAGAGGAGAGGATGGAGAGGAGTTCTAACCTAATTGTAAGGCCGAAAGGGTACGGAAGGTGGATAGCAGTACCTGCTGTCGTCGGAGAAGATGACGCCCAGTGGGGGAGAACGGCGGCGACGACGGGGCTGAGGCGGCGTGCGCAGGTACTGCGCGACGCGGAGGGAAGTCAGGAAGCTAACTCTGCCACTGGTTTTGTGGCAGAGAGAAGAGGGAGGGGAGGGGGGTTCGTCGGAACTTGCTGGGACTTTTGGCCGGGCAGGAGGAGACAAATTGGGGGTGGACACTCGGCCAAATCAAGCTCCCCCTTGAGCGGCCGGAGGTGTAGTTTCTTTTATAGACGCTGGGCCGGGTGTGCAGGGCGTGAAGGGCACACCAGCGTCTGAGGTTTGTCGCCGGAGATGGAAAGCGGTTAAGATACCCAAATCTCTCGTGCGTTCGCACGAGAGATTAGGTTCACACCAGAGACTGTGATTGGCCTTAGATGGAAGGGAATTCCTCAGAGAATCTCCCTTCCATTTCTGGGAAGGAATCTCTGAGGGATTAGAGAGTAATCCCTCTCTGAACCTCGCCGGAGCTCGGTTCTGCCCTAACAATGGCGGAAGGACCGGATTGCAAAGGGGGCGAAAAACCTAGGGGGCTCTCTACAAAGATATTCAAAACATAGGGACCAAATTGTGCTTTAGGTGTATTAAATTGCAAAGTAGGTCAAGATGACCTCCCCTTAGGTCCAAATTTTGGTACAAACCTAATTTGGACCTAAGGAATCCAATGGTGAAGTTGGATTTTAGGTTTGACCTCGTTTGACTGGATATTTTACGTAAAAACCCAAATTATGTTAATTGAAGAGCTAGGACCCTAATCTAGGTCAAACTAGGTTCCAAAGGCCAAATTAAATGTTCCAAACCCTAGAGGATGTTTTTCCATGATTTTTAGAGGGTTTACTTGATTTTTATTCTGACCGAAACCTTGTTAATTTAAGCGGGTCTGTTTTAGGGTTACCAGGTGTCATTTAATTCCTAGATTGCACATAAACCCATTTCTGATTGACTCAACCCTATTTTTATCTCATTTAGACCATTTGACCTATGTTTTGCCTCTGAGAAATCCCGTTTATGTACTGCAATGGTAAAATTGCAGTTTTACCCTTTATTTCATGTTTTCTTCTCAGAGCACTTGTTCCTTTAGTTAAGCCTTCTTCTAGGTTATGTAGGAGCTTTTATCTTCTCTATTGGGTCAAAATGAGCTAGTTATGGCTCATGATGAGGCTCTCATCACAAGGTTCTCCTGTCGCTCTGCACCTCCATCCACCTCGCCGACCACCCTACAACCTCCGTCATCCTCTCTGACCACGGTCACCGGAACTACACACATCTTCATCGACCAGCCACCACGCACCATGAACCACTAAATCACCGCCATGGTCACATTCGCCTCACCATGGCGAAGCTCCCAATATATCTAATTGGGGTCGTGAGGCCATTTTATTCTTGCAGGAACTTCGCCATATCCGGTCATCTACTCCATCTCCGACCGACGTCGACCGGCGAACAATCACCTCATCACCACCTCCAATAGCTGCGCACTAGAACAGAGGACTCCCTTGGGGCTTCAATTTGGTGAACCAATAGCAATAGCAACAGCAATTGAACCAGCTCCCTCACGCAAAGAAACAAAGAACAAGGAGCTATTCTTAGTGCCACATCGTGGGAATTTAGTTCTAAAACACCTTCATAAGCTTCAGCTCACATTACCTAGTCGCCCACAATCACAGGGGGTCGGGTTCCCTACCCTACCCATATGCACGCACATACACATGCCCATGCACACACAAGTGCGCCTGGGCGTAAGCCTAGGACAGGTTTTGAGCTTCTTGAACTGGGCATAAATCTGGTTTGGCCTGAAAGAGAGGGAGAAGAAAAGGGGTTTTGCTGGGAGAAGGGTAGAGGGTTTTGCTCTATTAGACTTTAGATTAGATGCCCATATTTGAAGTTTAACTTGTCTGACATTAGTTCCAGATGTCTTATCCGAGCATTCAGTGCTGAGTTAAGTTATTTGAATCACAATTTTGTTACTCAAACACTTATATATCTTTTTGGAGTTTTGACATGCCATTAATTGAATATATTTCTTTTTATATCAAAGCTCCCTGCGCTTCATTATATTCATTGATGAGTGGTTTAATTGCGATCATATTTGCTCCTTGAGACAACCTCGGAACTCATATTTTGAGATTATAAATTTAAATATTTTTTGTCACTTTAGTCACTATTCTATGACGTGTATTTTGAAATCGACTATGGCGCATTAACATTGGACTCTGATTCCCTTAATGAAATTCCTTCTAAAAGAGAAATCTTAGACATTGTTCTCATCGAAAAGCGAGATCGTCCCCAGAAACGACACGAGAATGTTCAGAAGGTGAGAAGTCAGGTTTAAAATAATTGCGTCGTAGTATAGTCGAAATCGCTTTGAAAATATATAAATTTTATTACTCGAATGTTAAGTCTGAGGTCGAACACAGGGAGTAAATGAAATTTATTCACTAATCTCAATAATAGATGCAATTTGAACACTTAAAGTTACTCAACATCTAATTCAAAATATAAATTAGGAGCTTATGAATACTAAAATGTAGCAATAAAAGAGAAATTAAGAAGAAAAGGTGTTTGATTTGTCTTTCTCTTTGGCTCTTTCTTCTTTTCCTTGGTTGTGGCCGATGGCTTTCTTCTTTGACTTGGCTTCTGATCTCCTTCTTTCTTTTCTCTGCCTTTCTTTCTTTCTTTTCTTTTCTGGCTTGGCTTCTTTCTCTTTCTCTATCTTCTGCCTCTGGTTTCTTTCTTTCTGCGACTCCTTCCTTTAGCTTCCCTTCCTTCTTTCTTCAGCTGTGCCTTCTCCTTCCTTCCTTTAGCTTCTTCTCCTTCAGCCTCTGATTTCTTTCTTTCTTCTTCAGATATGCCTTCAGGTCCTCAGCTTTCTTCCTTAGCTTCTCCTGGCCTTAGCCTTCTTCAGCTTCCCTTCCTTCTTTCTCTTCCTGCACAAAAGTGCAAAACCTAGCCCTACCCTCCCCCGTGTACGCTCTCTCTCTTTTCTCTCTTAGGTTCGCTCTCCCGGAGCCATTCGGGTAAACGGTTCGGGTCAAGCGCACCGGCGTGGGTGATGCACGAGGAGTGCTGGGTAATCGGGTCACGTCGGCCAGGTTTGCGTAGTGGTGCGCACGGACGGGGCATGGATAGGTGAAGGAACCTCACCCCATGTCAAGAGGCGAAGAGCCTATGACACAAATTCGTCTTATATCACTCACCTGCTTCTAAAGTTATCGAGGTGGGACTAAAAGTCCCACCCGCTCCTCTGCATGCGCTCGCAGGGGGTGTCACACAATTGTTGCAGCAGTGGAGTGCTTTGGCCCTCCATAGATGGCTGATGCTGTTCGCGGAGTAAAGCCACGCACCTGGGACTTGGTCTCCTAGAGCAAGGCTACCTGGAGCAAGCTTGCGAGCAAGCTTTGCTCCTACTCCAATGGCAGATGGGGGTCAGAACCTGTCAACACAAATACGGCCTCACGGCCCTGTCAAAACACTCAAAAGGCTTTGCCATGACACGGCGAAGATGGCTTGGTGGGTGGCGTGGCGTGGGGCAACCTAAGCGTGCGTGCCTAAGTCAATATGTGGCCATGAATGTGGGGTTGTTCGAGGGCAGTGTATGGTGAGTGGAGCGATCGATGGAGAGGTGGAAGATGATCAGTGGATGGTGGTGATGCTTCTGCAGTAGTTGGAGAGGCATGTGGGTGTGTGGAATGATGGATGCGCCTTCGCCGGTGGTCTGCCGGAAATGAAGAAGGTGAGGGTGGTCTGTGGTTGTCGAGGGTGGTTTTGTGAAATAAAGAGGGGGAAAATAAAGAGTAGAGGAAGGGGAAAGTACCTAACCTAGTTTAAAGATGAAAGGGAAGGTGATGGCTGATGGCTCATACCTATCGTTGCCGAAGACAAAGGTCCAGTAGAAGGGTGACGGCAACAACGAGGAGGATGCAGGCACGTGCGTAGGTATGGCGCAACGTGGACGACGGAGGCGAAGATGTCTCTGCCACCGGTATTGTGGCAGAGCGACAAGAAGAGGGAGAATATGTCGTCGGAGCTCGCTAGATGCTTGGCCAAAGGAGAAGAGTCAAAGTTGAGGGTTGTTCTCCGATCAAACCAAGCTGAATCTAAGCGGCAGGGTCAGGGGGAGCTTTTATAGACACAGGAAGAGGGCCTTATGCTTGGAAGGCAAGCTTCCAAGAACGGGTATCCTCGCCGGAGTAGGAATGTGAGTGATACTCAAATCTCTCACGCGTTCACATGAGAGATTGGGTGGCAATCAGAGCTTGAGATTTGGTTCACACGATCAGGAATTCCTCAGAGAATCTCCCATTCAAATCTGAGAGGGATTCTCTGAGGAATCAAGGAGATATCCGCCTTGAATCCTCACCGGAGTAGGACTCCTCTGCTGTAATGATAGAGGGATCTAATTGCAAAGAATGGTGAGAAAGATAGGGGGGTCACTGTAAGGTTTTCAAAAGCTAGGGGTCTAAAAGGAATTAGGTTGGACTGTTTTGCAAAGTAGGTCAAGCTGAACTCCCCTTAGGTCCAAATTTTAGTACAAACCTAATTTTGATCCAAGGAATCCAATGGTGAAGTTGGATTTTAGGTTTGACTAGGCATTTTGTATAAAAATCCAATTCAGGGTAAATCTTTGACTAGGACCCCTATTTAGGTTAAAATAAGTTTCAAAGGACAAATTGAAAGTTCCAAATCCTAGAAGATATTTTTCATTAATTTTAGAGGGTTTAGGTGAATTTTATCCTGACCATAACCTTGAATTAAGTGGATCTATTTTAGGGTTATAAGAAGTCATTTAATTCCCAGATTACACATTAACCCTTTTCTGATTGAACTAACCTACTTTTTATCTTGTTAAGATCAATTGATCTATGTTTAGCCAGAGAAATCCTGTTGTTGTACCGCAATGGTAAAATTACAGTTTTACCCTTTCTTTCTTATTTCCTTCTCAGAATAGTTATTCCTTGAATTAAACCCTTTACTTGGTTATGTAGGAGCTTTTGTTCTCTTTTCTAGGTTAAAATGAGCTAGTTAGAGCTCATGATGGTCTTCCCATCAAACCCCCAGGCCTAGCTTTTGCTAGTCCCTTAGCAAAATTTTAAGTTTTTAACTTCTTTTCTAAACCATGAATTCCTTTCACAAATTATGATGAGTGCGTTTTCTTTTTCTTTTTGATTAGGTTAGAATGCCAATAGGAGGCCTAGAGGTACTCAAGTACCAACCAAGATCCGGACCTGACCAACTTTAGCCTCGATCCTCCGCGAAGGATTTTAAGGCCCACGGGAACTATCTTAAGATTTGTTGGACTCCGTGGTTAAAGCACCCGTGCTTGAGACATATTTTAGCCTCGATTCAGTTTGAAGTGCGTTTTTTGTAAAAGAGAGACAGAGGATTTATTTGTTTGGAGAGTTTTCTCTCTCTTTTCTTTTTATTTCTAGCTTCGGATTGGCTTCTCAACATGGTCTGTATCAAATTCCTCGTCCTCATCATCAATCCTCAAAGGTCTATGACAATCAATGCTTCGTGATAGCACCGCCCATGGCAACCTTCAGAACCCTTACTTTCGAGATTTCGAGATAATCCCACCCATGGCGTTCTGTAGCCAAATCCAGACCCTGGCAATCGACATTTCGTAATAATGCCGCCCATGGTAAATGAACCAACAAAATGCCTATGTGCCCCCCGTAGGATATGTAAATATCCTAGGAGACAAGCACCAAGGAGATGATATATTGTTACGCATCTTCGAGGGGAATTTCCCTCCTCTCCACATCGGGAACTCGTCCAAATCAACTTATGTTGATCGGCCGCTCCTATTCTAGGCGACTTTTTTCAGAACATTTAAATGCTGTTGCATGATTTTGATAGTTATGCACACTGAATCAGACTGTGTGTGGATTGAGGTGCTTAGGTTGCTGAGTCCCGCAAACCAAATGTCAGTTCACGAGGCCGAATACTTCATAAGCCTTAGACCTAATACTTAAGCTTCGCATTTTCCCCAACCTCTTGAGGATTATCTAGATCTTAGTGGATACTTGAATTGTTAAGCCTAAGAGTCTAGCCTAAAAGGCCTAAGGTAAGCATTCTTACTAATCTCTTTTGTGTCTCATTGACACTTTTTCCTCATTTTTTTTTCTTTTGATGTGGTATGGAACTTCGATTAATCTCTTAATTTCTTACTAATGACTATCTCTTTTTCTTTCACATTTTGTACTCCTTTTTGGCATTTTGCTCTTTTCCTCCTCATGTTTATATGGCTTCAAAATTTTCTTCCCTCCAATTTTTTTTGTTCTTTTTCACAATTTTCTATTTTCTTGGTATTTTTGGCATATGAGATATTTTTTGTGAGAATTCTTCTGACTTTTCTTGGTTTTTGTATGTTTACACTTTACCACCCCCTCATGCCTAAGTTTTGCAATGTCCTCATTGTAAACGGAGGGTGTGAAATAGTGTTGGGTTCAGGGACCTTGAACAGGATTTATCGAGTGGGCGACTGGGTCGGGAATGACTGATGCTGATGATTTCAAGCTCTGGCACGTGTACCAGAGGTGGGATTGACTGTTCTCAGACCAAACTCAGGGTGCAATAGATGTGAAGTAGAAACGGATAATCAGATGGATTTCAATTTTTTTGGAATGACTGGTTGCCTCCCGTTAAGCGCTAAATTCAATGCCTTCAGCCGAGCGGGAAATGGGATGGAGAGGGAGTGGTCAAATTAGTGAAATTTTGTAGAATAAGCACCTTGATTAAGAGCCTGGTTGGTCCAACCAGGTGCTTGTTCAAATCAATAGGCTGATGATTCAACCCAAACCCAATCAATCTAGTAGGTTGATAAATGTAGATCAAGAGATGTGGAACCCACCATATGCTATAAAGCTCGGATGGATGTGGAAGTGTAAATTCGGGTTTTGGCTAAGTCGAATCAGCTTGATCAGATTAGGGATTTGTAAAATAATCAGCGAATGGTTTGGAAACCCTACAGGATTGATCATAAAATGATGGAGCATGGTATGTGGTATGATCAATGTCCGAAACCCGATATAGATGTGAAGGCGAATCATCTGCAATCGACTCAGTCAGAGGGGAATCAGAATAGAAATTGAGTCTAGTTGCAGGTCGGGGTTGAAAACGGGTTTGGCTGGGTTCTGTATGTGTGGAAGAGGTGGCTTCAATGAGAATTGTGTATGAGGACTCTTCTAGAAAGGAGTTATAGGTGGTTTCATGTAGGGAGTCCTCATAGTAGCTTTCAAAGTCAAAAGTGAATGCCTGAAGAGTGTCTATAGGATGAGGAAAATCTGGGTCGAGAAAAGATTCGTACTCTGGGTTGCAGTCACTCTTGGCATTTTCTGGTTTTGATTCCTGAGGATCGAAAAGAAATGATTGCATCTCATTGGAACCTGAATTTAAATTAGTGATCTCGGGAACCAGGACCTCAGAGTCGGAGTCGGAGAATGATTCATGTGAGCTGAGGTCGTAGATTGGTTCTTTGTATTCAAGCAACAGAGTTTCTCCGAAATCATGGTAAGATTCGAAATCGTCAGAGATATTACGAAAATCAAGTTCTGAATGAGATTCGATATCATGGGTTCCACCACAGAATAAATCATATGATGTATACTCATCAACCTAACTTGGGTCTAGCCTATATGTAAATTCTGAGCTCAAAAGGTGTCCTTATTTGGGCTAGGCTCAAGTTCTAGGCTTGTAGGAAAGACTCAATCAAAACCCCACTCGTCCAATTCCTCAGTTTCTGTATCATAGATTAGCGTGACTTCCGAAAAATCGATTTGTCTCTCTGAGGATGTTGGAGAGGGATATTCATCGAATAGAGGCCCAGAATCATACTCTCTATTGAAATTTTGATCTTCATCATACAGGGCCTCATAATCTTCCCAATAAGTTTCAAATCCAGATTCTAGGCTGAGGATGTGGGTTGAATCACTAGAATCTAAGTCTGGATAATCTTCGAGGGTCACCTTATCAGAACAAGGGGTGGGATTTACACCCTTGAGAGGTTCAATTCTAATTTCATCTCTGCAGGAGTTTTGGAATTCTATGCTTGGTGACCCAGGATCTAGGGCTGGCTCAACATTGGGTTCTCCTGCAATTGGAACTTTCCAACCTATTTCAAGATCAGGCATGTTGTATTCCATCTGGGTTGGAAATCCATAACAACTCTGTGCCTTAAACCCGAGATTTAGGAAATTAGATTGATCCTCAATACTATTCCAAGATGGTTCATCATCTGTTTGGGGTGTGTACGAGTATTGCCCATCGATGACTTGTTTTAATAATCTCATCATTTCTTCCCATTTTTCAAGATCATCCTAGTGTTGTTCCTATAGTACAGGATTTGTCATGCATTGAAGGTATTCAAAATTGTGCAATTTTTCTATCTCAATGTATCCTATGATGAGAATGTCTCAAGTTGATCCTTTTGTGGTTCTGCCAATAATACTTGGGCACAATTTATGATGAAAGTTGTGGTTGTTGGTACACTAACATGAATGTCTTCTACTGGTGTTGAGGTTTTGTATTCAATTTCATAGAATTCAAAGGCATCCTCAATCATTCTATCTTTCATGGATCTCTGTGATTTAGGTTTCTTGAGTGGTAATCCTAAGTAACCAGGCTGCATATTTGGATCAGATGGTAGAATTAAGATGTAGAATCAGAATTCGGATCAAGATGTAGAATCAAGTTTGTGAAGTGATTAGATCTGAATAGAGAATCCCACAGAAAATCTATGTGTGTGCTCTAAAGAGAAGGGATGAGGGACTGGATGTGTTTTTGACCCAATCAAGGCACCCAAAGATGTTTGGATGACTATAGAGGTTCGGGACGGATGATACACCTGGATCAGAAAGTTGTCCACCTGATAATTACCTGGGCAGCCAGAGATGGAGAGTCCCGCAAAGACCCCTACACGGTAGAGCATCTCCACCGGTTACAAGGTTTCCCCCACCCGACCTCTCTTGTCACTGAGATTCCAGGTAGACCAGAATGGGGACTTTAACCTCTTAAGTCTACCACTTTTATTTAAGATCAAGGGTGCTTAGGATTCCACTTGAACTTTAGATGTTTTGAGTGTAAAAGTGACCTAATTTCAAGGTTGGTTGACCCAAGGGGTCAACTTCACTTATTTGTCCTTGTAGAGCTTTAGGTCCTTTCTTTTAGGGTTCAAGTGAAATTAAGAGCTTGAATTTTAGGGTTTCTCTTGGATAAGTCTTTTCAATCAAGGCTTAGACACCTCTTTTTGGAATAATTGATTCTTGCTTAGAAAAGATGTGTCTCTAAAATCCTAAATTGGAATTCTTAATTTGGCTCTAATTGGTCCAATTTAGTTGCCACAAAGATGGTATCTAGGGCTCAATAAAGAAGGGGCTAGCCTTAGTTACCTTAAATGGATGCACAATTCAAAAATGTGGTGAAATCAAAATCAGGCAACTTTGGTGAATTAGCTAGATATGGAAAGCAGGTAGCCCTAAATTGATTTTTATCTTCTTTTTCCTTTTCAGAATGAGGGGATTAAGAGAAAGGGCTAATCAAAGGTTACCTGCCCCGGGTGGTTGATTTGCGCGGGAGATCTCCTCGTGGAATACCTCACAAAAATCACAATAAAACAGATAGGGCAAGTTAGTATTCAAATATAATCAAAATAATGCAGAGACTAGTGATGAATTGCACGTTGCTCCCCGGCAACGACGCCACAATGTTTTCACGCAAAAAGCGAGATCGTCCCCGGCAACGACGCTAGAATGTTCAGAAGGCGTGAAGTCAGGTTTAAAATAATTGTATCGTAGTATAGTCGAAATCGCTTTGAAAACATATAAATTTTTATTACTCGAATGTTAAGTCCGAGGTCGAACACAGGGAGCAAATGGAATTTATCCACTAATCTCAATAATAGATGCAATTTAGACACTTAAAGTTACTCAAAATCTAATTCAAAATATAAAGCAGGAGCTTATGAATACTAAAATGTAGCAATAAAAGAGAAATTGAGAAGAAAAGGTGTTTGATTTGTCTTTCTCTTTGGCTCTTTCTTCTTTTCCTTGGTTGTGGTCGATGGCTTTCTTCTTTGACTTGGCTTCTGATCTCCTTTCTTTTCTCTGCCTTTCTTTCTTTCTTTTCTTCTCTAGCTTGGCTTCTTTCTCTTTCTCTATCTTTTGCCTTTGGTTTCTTTCTTTATGCGGCTCCTTCCTTCAGCTTCCCTTCCTTCTTTCTCCAGCTGTGCCTTCTCCTTCCTTCCTTTAGTTTCTTCTCCTTTAGCCTCTGATTTCTTTCTTTCTCCTTCAGATCTGCCTTCAGGTCCTCAGCTTTCCGCACACAACTTCGTGATATATTTAGGTTGAGATCTTATGTCTCATCATATATATGTCTATATTACAAGAGAAAAGGATAGTAACATTTTAACATTTTTTCCTATACTTTTCATTTTTTCATGCATATCTTTTATTTTTTTCCATTCTCCTGTGCATATTTCTCATCTTCCAATACATATTTTTTTTGTACTTGCTATTATGTGAGTAGTTACTGTCAATATTTATGTTTGTGGGGGTAAGGGTTACATGTTGGGTTGATGTTGTGGTTTTTTTTTTGTGTTGTATGTGTAAGTATTGTGTGCTTTTGTAGGTGAACGTGTCAATATTGTGTACTTTCATTGGAATCCATCATCTCTAATTCCATGTAAGTTTCATTCCATGTTGTGTGCCTTCTGATGCGGTTGTGTTGTAAACCCTTCCTTCGTTTGTTCGTGTCTCATAGTTCCCCTTTGTGCTACAAGAGTTTTGTTTGAAGGTTTGCCCTTGCCTTCCCGCACGCTCTACTTCAGCAAGGTATGTGCTGCCTTCTTGCCGATGGATTTTGACCTCAACACGAGTTCGAATTTCAGTGTTGACCATGTGCTTAAAGTTGATAAAGACGTTACGTTATATCCCAGAAGAATGCATTGGATCCATGGTCAATGAAGACGAACTTGGGTGTACTGTTGGGAATTTCTAATGTTCTGTTCTTTAGCTTGTAATGAGTGTTGTTACTTGTATGCTTTGGGTACGTTGAAATGACTTTTACGAAATTAGTGATTAATTTGGAAATTGAAATATAAATACGTTTGTTATAGGAAGATTGTTCACAATGTTAAATGGATTGAAGGTTTAATCCTTTGATTTTGGACCTTATCATGAGTATTGTACATTAATGTTAGGAGAATCAGTTCTTGCTATGTAACCTCCCAGCACAAACATAGCACCCGCACCCAAACTCCAGGCACACTCGCCCAGCACACACTTGCCCCAGGAAACATACGAAACCTCACCTTCATGGGTCCCTACCTCTCTGGTGGTAGGTCACCCCACTTACGTGCAACCCCTCGTCACTCCCGTTGCCTCACTGTGCGATCCAACACCCGCACATAGCACCTGCATGAGTGAAAAAGGACCCAGCATGTACCCTCTCTAGCACACATACCCAGTGCACCCACGTGAGGTCGAGCAAACACCCCGCACCTCTACCTTTCCCAGGACTATTGAAGCAACACACACTTATCTCAGCACACACGACAAGCACGCAGGACTCACCTTGCGTAGGCACACTCACTCGGGTAGACCACCCACACCTACCAAGCACCTTCGCACCCAGCAACTTCACAATCGGCACCTACCCTAGCACACAACACCCCCAACTTGCTCGCGGAATGAAGGTGGCAGCCAACTGGAACCCAACTTGCCTGTGAGGAGGTATTTATATTGGTCCAGGGGTCATGTGTTTTTACGTACGCCGATGCATCTATATACTATATCCCATATTAAAATGGAATCCAATAGAAGTATCCGTCGAGCTCCCCATAATTCTTTTCACACCCAATTTCCCCTCAATTCCGTGATCTCAGGAAACCCCGAAGAAAGGTAACGCAATCCTCCTTGACTCTACTTTCAAATTTTTGCTCGGCAACCAAAGCCCTCACATTAACGAAATCCTCGTCATGCACGCCCTTCTCGCGACCACCTTACCACCACGTTGCAGAATGTCTAATCTCACTGACGTCGGGTGTCGTGCTGCTTACATATCCCACTTCCCTCCACTCTCTGAGTTTTATGCATGTTTAGGGTGGTTTGGTAGGTTCATGTTATCCTTTTCGCGGTTATCTCTCGACATTCGTTGATCAGGAGCAGTTGGTGCAGTGGACGTTGGTGTTGTCGTTTGTGCTTCAACCAAGGTTGTATTCTCTACTAGAGATCTTGCTGAAACGCCATCAGTAGGTAAGTTCCTTGTTGCACACACCACACAGCACAAATCCTCAGATACACACCACCACCCCCCCCCCACACACACCACTTTTATTAAGCACATTGTTAAACTTGCACCTCATGTCCGTATAAGGACACATGCTCTCGTACCTTCAGATTTGCAGAGTATGTATTTCTATCCATTGACAAGTATAATGAATGTGTTGAAGTATTAGAGAAAGGTTACATGGAACTTATATCTTTGAGTGGATGCGTTGTATGTGTTTGCTTATGTTCTTACTGTTTTCATTGCGTTAACATTTGCAATTTATTATGTTTTAAGTAATTTCTATTGTTAATGTAATGAAGCTCTCACAGCTTCAGGCCATTGAGAAATCCGTTGGAATACAACCGCCAAGACGTGTTAGGAGAGTAGGCTGCCCTCCCGAGAAGAGGTAAAAATCAGGTCGAGAGATTTCATTACTGAGGAGGTGCTGGGGAATGAAGGTACGATTTTGCATGGAGTTCATCTTTTATTGGTAGTTTACCATCTGTCATTGGATTATTATTGGATTATCAGGCATCCGGTGCACCAGTTGATCGTAGCGTCGGTGAATCTGCCGCTATGCTGTTCGGGAGGACTTTGTTTTGTGGGTCTTCATCGTCAATAAGAGAGTGCTGAAGTTGCACTTAGGGTGCTTCAAATTATGTTTCCAATGGTGCATCTTGAAATTGTATCAAACTGCTGTAAGTGGATTATGCTTGTCTGTGTGCATTTTTTGGTAGTTCACAGTGTCGAAGATTCTGTAGTGATGCTGTTCTCAGTTGCCTTTTCCATAGCAGTGTTAGGATTGTTGAGAGGTAGTGGAATACCTATATGCAAGGGAAAATGAAGTTTCCCGTTACTGGAAGTTTTTGTTGGGAGCTAACGTAATGTGCTAAGTGACATGATGCTATTTATGATTACGGGTTTTGCCTTTTTATGGACGTGAATTCCATAATTTCAGTCTTTATTGTATTCGAACAGTGTGGTTGACTGCAGATGCTTGTTGTTGATTACGGACGAGTGGAATTCTTTGTGGATGTGTTATTGGATGAACGACTTGATAGTTATGAACTTTTACCCTTTAGATGGATAGCTTTCTATGTGATCTCAATGTATAAGCAGCCATCAGGCTGAAGTATATTTGTTTGCATTGTCTTGGGACCTCGCTGATGTGAATGGGTCATGTATAATGTCCCTCGTGCTGTGAGATGGCAACCTTGTAATGGAGTATTGTCTCGTGGAATGTTGCCTCATGTTGCTTTTGTATAGATTATGGTCTCAATTAGAAACTTGATCGTATTTGTTTGCACGAGTTCGCACATGCAATAGAAGCTATACGGGATATGAAGTTATTTATTGTTATTCGTTATGGAGAGAATTGATTATACTCTTCAATAATATGTGACTCCCTTCTTCTATGAATGGTACCTCGTGCAATTGAGGATCTTGACCATGAATGATTTCAAAATGAACATCTATTTCCTGTCTCACTCTGTTTATATGTTCATGTCGGGTGTGATGTGCGTAGCTGATCATGTGGTTTCCTCGTGATTTCCGGTTCTTTTTCATTTAATGATGATTACGGTTGAGTTTGTGCTGTCGTTGTCGTGTGGTTGGTGCGACATAGGTTGGGGTTACAGAAGAGGGTGCCAATGTGTTTTAATCGGAGGACAAATCGTTAAAGGTGTATGCATGGATGTTATGCTGACAAATACCTGTCCATTTGTGTTGTGGGTGTTGTTTCCTTAAATTTACATGTTCGGTTGGTTGATGGATTATAAGTACGTTCCTAATTTGCTAGAGGTTTGCCTCCTCGCGCTCTCCTTCGAGGAAGAGGTGGTTTGGAGCTGCTGCTCCTCTTTCGAGAGTGCATTGTTGTTGCCTCGGCCATCGTGGTGGGGACTCGGGAGAGCAACGATGCTTGGACGTCCCCTCAACCTTCTGCGGGGTATGGGTTGTGCACGGTTGTCGTGTCGTGTTGCCGCGCAGTTATCAAGTCACGGGGAAAACGTTGTCATTAAGGGGAAATGCCGAAATGAATAGTGATGCCATTACTACACAGAACTCGCCAAAGGGTGATTCATTTAGACTTAATTACGCACCTTATTATCTTACGGAGTTGACACCACTTGTTTGCATGGAAATAAAGCACGCTCAGTAAAGCAACAGCCTTAGAGAAGCACATAAACTTTCCACGGACGAGCTCATACATAACAATGATAGAAAATAAAAATTAAGTGCGAGCAACGATAGGTGACGAATATTGACGGATAGGCCTTCAGTCCATGGTTTACATGGGTTCGTTCATTAATATACTTCACCAGGAGTTCCTAACGTAGAGTCTTTCAGATTATTGACTAGTTACGGTGGTCCATTTCTCCGGATCTGCTTGGAGGTGGTAGAGCTATGCTTGAAGGTCGGCGCTGTGACCATGATAAAAGTTAATAACTTCCTGCACCTTCCTATGAAAGTCCCTCTTGTCATCCTTAATGTCGTAGATCATTGTTTCATTAATGGTGACTGTTGTGGTTAGGTCCTGCATTTCTTGGCCCAGCACGTACCCTCTTTAGCACAAATATCCAGCGCATCCATGCGAGCCCAGCACGTACCCCTTCCCCCACCCCCCGCCCCCCCAAGCACACATCCCCAACACACCTACGCAAGCGTACCCCCTCCAGCACACATCCCCCTCACCTGCTTCGCATAGGTCATGTCTTACCCCAGCACTCCCCAAGCAGCACACACTTGTCTCAGCACACAACAGAAGCACTCGACATGCGTGCACCACGCACGCGGGGGGATCCTTACCTTATGCCAGCACAAACCTACCGGCACAACATGCAACACACGATCCTCGCACCAACCACACCCGACACCTGCACCAACACAACGTCTCGGGAGCAGGGTAGCGAACTGGGATCCGGGTGTGCCCCGACCAGCTATTTATATTTCTTGAACAGTCGGACCTCACTGCAATGCACACAGCATCAGCTCATCGCCACAACAGCATGCAGCACCCAACCTGCACCGATCGGTCGTAGAGTGAGCATGGGAGCGAACCAGAACCTGGGTTGTCCGGGAGGAGGTATTTATATTGCTCACGTGGTCGTACGTTTTTGCATACGCGAATGCTTCTAAATACTATTACCCAAAAAAGAATGCTTGTATTGCCATATGCAATTCCTTCCTCCAACGTAAGGTAGTAGGGAAATACATTCAAAGTGGGATCACGTCATACATCCCCTTCGTGTACATGGGAATGCACCTAAGTGATACCCACCAATAGAATGTGCCAATGCATTAAAATTGAAGAGATTGAGCACATAGACATTGTAGCTGCTCGAATGTGTCAAAATACAAGAAATTGGTGTCTTTAAATTTTTCGACTACGAGATCAAATCGATGTAAAAAAGATCAAGCAAACGAAATAAAAAATACTTAAAATTTGAACTAGATGAAAGGAATTAATTTCTTCTCACAAGTATATAAAATTATACCTTTCGTGAATAGTGCAGTGGAGCACCCAAGATGCGATACCTTCTCAAGTAAGTCCCAATAGAAGCCCTAAGAGATCAATGCTTCGATCTAAACAATCCCTCTTGCATAATTAACCTTTAGCTTGTTTCAAAAAAAAATAATTAACCTTTAGCTACTATAGGCTCGTAACAATCTCTACAACTAGCCATCTGAAGTGGAACTATTTTTGCCAAAATATGTCATAAAAGGATTGATCGAAAAAAGCATCTATTCTTTGTTAAGGCAAAAGATTAGCATTGGAATGTATCAAATGATGGGAGCATCATGTACCGATCTTGATTATAAATATAAAATCAAGCATGATGTAGATTGTAAAAAATAAAATATAATATAATAAAAATCAACCACACAAAATATATTATAATTTATAGTAAAAGATTCCTTTAAGTAAAAATCATTACCTTTATTTCTCACCTTAAGATTTTCCTCAATCAATATATACTAATCAAATTCACTAACCAAGATAATTAATGGGTTATCTCAACTCTTACAAAATCACATGTAGGTGAATTGCAATCACTTTAACCCAACTCAATACTGAGAAGATGATAATTTGTTTCATCCAAAATATAAAAGAAAATACAAATGACAACAAGTCCATGAAACCTCAAAATATTAATATAAATATTAAACCAAAGTTTAGAAGCTTACTATCAAGATTGGGCACGTTTGTACGTGAAGAAAATAGAGCATGAAAGCTCAATAAGCGCAAGAAGAAAGTTTTCTCGATTTTGTAGAACTTAAATCTATTTGAGCTCTGGAGATGATGATTTTCTTATCTTTGCGTTTTTCTAGCTTTAACGAAATGGGGTTGAGATTATTTATTTTAAGATATCTTTTTTGGATAACAATTAAGCAAATCTAGCGAGTTAATTAGATTTGATTGTAGACAAAAATTGATTAATCAAATTTATTTTTAATTAATCAATTTTGAATTTAGTCAATCAATTTGAGTGAAAAATTCTCCCAAATCAAATAATTTAATTAATCAATATTATTTTTATCAATTACCCCACTAGTTTAATTGACCAATTTACATTTATGTTGGAAATGAGAGTTCCCAGGCGCACGCAAATTGGTCAAAGATAAGAATACTTGGTCAATCATTGATTTACCCCAATGTTACCTGATGAGTTAAAAACAATTAATGCTTTCGAAGTGAATTTAAAAAGATTTTAATTTTAAGATGTTACTTATACATTTGAACAGTAAGCTCACGAAAAGATAAATCATGGAATACTTGAGATCTTTATATTCATCAATTCTTCATTTTTATCATTTCAACCTTCTTGCAAAATTTTATCCTTATTGTTGTTTATACGAATTTTCAAGTTCTCGAAACATTAGCTATATAAAATACATATGTAATGATTTTGTTATCATCAAAGACATCAATGCCAAACATGGACTCCTTCTCCGTGATTTCATTTTCCTAAGCTAGATAACGTATAAATTATTTCCTATATGTTGTTCTTACATCGTAGAAATTGTGACTTTAGTCTGCGTTTTCTCCACCATCAATGCTCTGTTTCCTGGCATCTCTGGGATACCTTAGATTTTTCGGCTCTTCCGAGGCTACGACTTCAAGTCGTAAAAGCAAATAACAATATAATAATATCTGATTTCGTGTAAAAATACAATTGGTAAATCATTATTACTTAACATTTCGATGAATATCAATAATTCCAAAAAAAATCGACAATTTTACATCGCCAAAAACGAGCTATGATAACAGGAATGAATTCATCTCAATATCGTTAATGATCTGTCCACTCTGCATGTCAGAAAAAGATGATCCATTAATACATTCTATATTATAAAAGTTACATGTTGTTGTGAATTAATACCATAGGCTTCCTTATCTCCATTAATTGGCGTGTGGGATTAACCCAGAGCAGCACTGTAGACAACGTTTTTTTCTTTTATAAAGATAATGGATGACTGCATATCATGGTAGTTGTTTAATTTTATTTAATATAAAGATTGATTATAAATTATCCTCGTATATCTTGATACTTTATATTACATCATTATAAATATTTTCTACTTAAATATCGACACCATTAAATATGACGTTATTTTTAACTTTCCTCGCAGCCTAAAGTACAATAATCATATACACACTTGTCAACAAATAAAAAGCTAGATCATAATATCTCTTACGTGAGTAAAGAAAAGTGATAAAAACTACTCCAAACTTCGTTGGTCGTCAAGAACATACTGAATAGGTGTCGAGCATCATCCTCTTCATAGGCACACAGTAGACATCAGACTGTATCAGTTCCAAGAGTTCTCCTCCTATAGTTGCTCGTAACCAATCTATCCCACCTTGTTATCCACAAAAAAATTTACACCTTTAAAAGAATCTTCAACTTGCACAACTGGGAACAAATATGCCTATGACCATCATCATCCCCTTGTGAATCACATAAGATCTCATAGATTTTACTCGATGCATAAATCTCTCTCTTTGATTCAAACTTGTCCAACCCTTTCCTTGATTTGAAGGCTTCCAAGCTCGTCACAACTCTACTTATCTCCTCTCCTAGTCTAGAGCACACTGTCTGCTACCGATGCCTCCCTCACATCAAAGATGATATTGTTATCTTTTTCTTTTTAATTTCAATTATGCAGCTGCATTCTACTCTCTTTCTCTCTCTCATTTTTTTTTATTTTCTTACAGCACCTCCTCTCTCTTCTTTTTTATTTTATATTCTTAAAGATTTTTTTTTCTCTTATTTTTCTCTTATTTTATTTTACTTACACATTATTTAACACATACATCTATTTCGAATTTCATATTCATCTTTGACCTCTGTATCTTGTACTCTTCATTAGAAATTAATACTTTTTTGAAAATCATTAGAAATTAATATTACATGTATTTATACGAGAATATAAAATAATACATAATTAGATTTAATCATAATATATTTTAATTTTCAATCATTATTTTTTTTCTATCAGTAAAAAAATCAAAATACATATGCGATGTGTTTTAATTTACAACTAATATATTTATATTTCTCACAGATAATATATTTTATAATACATGATATATTGTAATCTTTAATTAACATCTTCTTTCTCACCTAAATTTCTTTACTTGAGTTTCTCCGGCGGTAGAATTTCAATACAATTTTTATTTTTCACTCCATCTGCAACGTGTCCACTAAAAACTAACTGTGATAATATAGCGTGAATGCCAAACAAAGACGATACGTGTTGATTTTTGATCAAGCATGGATCTGCCGGTACAAAATGAAATGGTGTAGACGGTGACCATTGGGTTCACCCAAATGTCACGAAGAATATGCCAGCACCTGCATGGGATAGCCTCTCCACCTCCCCCTTCTCCTTGTTGGGTTCCATTGCCAACAGGAAGGGTACTCCACAACCATCCTGCAACATGGGTGTGGTAAGGATCCCTTAGCAGCTTCCTGCTCTTCTCTCTCACGCACCTCTCTCTTGTACATATGGGAGCATAGCTCTTTCACCTTCAGTATCATCCTGTTGCAGTGGTGCATGTTGATCCTTTGCTCCCATATGGCCCCCAGCACCTGCAGCACCTTCTCCAAACCCCTCTGCAACCTACTCTCATCCCTATCGTCCTTGTAGTACTCCACCACCATCAAATCCCCCCAACCCTCCCGTGCCCACCGACGTTTCCCTCCACTTCCTAAAATCTGTGTCATTCTTCTTCTACATTGTACAAATATGAAATACCGAGAGGTGGGTATCTTTGTGCGGGAGAAAGAGGATGGAAGAGGAGGAGAGATGGAGATGCAGTTAAGGTACTTGAGAAGTTGAGGGCGAAGCTTTGGACGAAGGGGAAGAGTGATCAACATCTGGAGCAATTATGGACATCTAACTGGAATGGCAATTGCAAGGTGGGCATTAGTGTAGACGTATTCAAAAGGGGAAGAAGTCTCATTAGAGGACCACAATAATAACTAGAGAAAATTGCCAAGAAATGGAAATAAGTGGGTACTAATTAATCGGTGGGAAGTGAATTTGAACATGACAAATCATTAGAAAGAACTCCCTTTTAGTTAAGGAGTAGAGATAGGGTCCGCCTGTAAAAATTCCAGCATAACACCTATATATGAATCAGAGAGCACGTGAACCCTTGTAATAATTGTGGGACACCTATATAACAAAGGGGGATCAACACTTTGTTTTAGTTTAATAGATATTCTAAAGTGTTTGTTGAGGGTGAGCCTGTGTTTGCCACGGGAATGGGAGGTGAAATAGGGGCTATTTGCTGGGAAAAGAATGGATTTAGGGTGGGGTGGATGAGATACGAGAATCATCATATCAAAATCTACTAATACTCTTTCTTTCCACATATAATTCAAAAATTACTACTTAATAATTATAATCTATAACATCAAAATCCACTAACTCTCTCTTCTTTCTCACAAAACCAACATACCAATCATTACAATCACAATTCCACCAACCAAATACCTTCTTATACTTATTCTACTTCAATTCTATCTCAAAATAGTACGATCCCCCTGCTAAATACAACTTAAATGTTGCAAGAGGAAAGAAGGGCTGGGGAGGACACATAAGACGAGAAGGTGATGCCCAACTTATTTTAGTATATATTAGAAAGTTGGGACTTGCATTTCGGGATGGGAATAATTTTATTATGGATAAAAAATATAAAAAATATATATAATATAATTTATTAAATTATTTAACACACCTATAGTCATTTTTATTTCAATAATTAAAATATTAGTCTATCTTAAATAATAGAATAATAATATATAATCCATATAATATTCATGAGAAAAATTATAAAAATATTTCTAATTAGAAATTATCTAAATAAAGACCTATGCCCTCACGACGGGAATAATATCACTGTCGATGAAAAATATAAAAATATATATATAATATAATTTATTAGATCTTCAAATATATGCATAATTATTTTTATTTTAATACTTGAAGTAATATAATCTATATAAAATATATGGAAAAAATTAAAAAAAATACTACTAATTAAAAATTACTTAGCTAAACGGTGAGGGGGAGTGGGAGGGTCCGTGGGTAGAGCGGGTTGGGGTGTAGGGATCAACTTGTGGCTGCCAAAGAGGTACAATGGAAGGGATCCACTTACAAAAAGATAAAAAAAAAGTCAACCTTCCCGTCCTTCAGGGAATAGAAACGGAAAAAGATAAAACGCGGTGGAGGGAGGAAGGGAGAGAGGTGGTGGTGGCCTGACGTGGGTGAGGAGGTGAGCTGCTACCTTTCACAAGGGGAAAAAAAAAAAAAAAAGAGGTAAAACGTAGCAGAGAGAGAGAGAGAGAGAGAGAGAGAGAGGAGACGAGGGGAGAGACGGTAGTGGGCTAACGTGGATGAGGACGTGAGCCACGACCGGAATCGGGGGCGAGAACGCTTGGCGGATTCCCGGGGATGTTGGGTGTTCGTTGTGGTTTGATGGACACGTGGGAAGAGAGGGCGTGGGGAGTGGGAGGGGCATGGAGGGGGAGGGAGCGCGGGAAGTGCAGGGGCGGCGGGAGGGGAGGGTGGGGGGGGGGGGGGTGATTGACACACGTGGCCTTGGCCTGCCAAAGACATTGCTTTCTTATATTAGTATAGACGTAGATATTCTAAAGTTGGTGAGAGGGATTATCATGCTTATCTCCATTCATGCACATGGATTGAGTTTGCCTTCATGCATTGAATGTGTCCATGTGGGGGGAAGAACGTCAAGCTAATGACCAAATGCTACCCGCAAAAAATAGGACTCAGCCATAAATAAAAAATATAATAATAAATTATGGTTTTTTAGGTTCTATCTAATTGGTGGAATAAACGTTAATTATGTGTTTAACTCTATGTTTGCAATCCCTAATTTTGAAATTACACAATTCTAGAATTAGGAGTATAATTTCGGAATTAGCCAATTCCACCCCCAGTGGAATTATCTAATTCTTCCATCTTCTTTTTTTTAATTAATTTTCTCCTTACTCCACCAAATAAACACTCCAATAAAATTTTCTAATTCATTTGACAAGATAATAAATCTAACCAAACATTCTAATGGAATAAAATCCCTTAATTCATCAGCTTCTCCTATTTCTAATTTTTATTCCTCCTGACAATTTCTCTTACCAAATAACACCTTAAAGAGTGGGAGAGGTGGAGATTAGTTATTATATGATAGAACTTATATACTTTATTGTATCAAGTGATGAACAACATCCAACATAGTCAAGTAACATTAAACTGATGTTTAGGCCTGTGCTTTGCATGGATTTGAAATTGTATTATGTAGCACATATTTAGATTAATAATATAAACATAAAGATGCTGTGAAATTTGTAGAAAAAAATTAAGGGGATATTTAGTGATAATGACAAAAAAAAAAGATAACTCTAAAAATTATAACCAAAATATCTTAATATGCAATGACATGTAATGTGAAAAGAGAATCAAAAATCAAATGACATGTTAAAATAAAGGAGGGATCTTAACAACTTAAGGATTACTTCTAAAGACATCATTTGGAAAAATCTAAAAAATAGAGGCAAGAGAAAATTCATTTTTCACCATGAAAGCCCTATAAAAAATTATAGATAATAATATCCATAGTTACCCTACTATATAATATATCTAAAAATGGAAATAAAAGAAGCAAAAAATTTACAATCTCAATAAATTTTCAATTAGATGCAATGGATTTTCATCTATTTATTTAGATTTTTATACCAAAAACCTTATGGATTCTTTGAAATCAAAGATATCCAACAACAATCACTCTTTGATTTGAGTAAAAAAATGTTAAAAGAGTAATGTAATATGAATGAGAAATTTATTTTTATTCCTGAAGTAGAAATATTTTCATATATTTTAAGATTACTTTATTTAAAATGGCTTATGTTTCTGTAAAAGAAAATATCATTTCTTGAAATTGAGATTTCTTCTCTTTAACTATGTACCTAACTAAAAAATATTTTTGCATTTTTGTAGGATCTTCTTAAAATTACCAAATAAAATATACATTTATATTGTAGGCAATGATATGTTTAAAAATTTAAATAATAAGAAAGAAAATTAATTTTAATAAATTTATAGGTCAAAGATCAAATTTTAGATTGTTGCATGTAATATGAATGAGAAATTTATGTTAGTTCCTCAAATACATTTCCTTCTAAATCCTTTTTCGTGAGAAAAAAATTATAGAAAATAATATCATAGTTAACCTACTATAGATGATGATAGATCTAAAACTTGAAATAAGAAAATCAAAAAAATTACCATTTCAAAAAACTTTCAATTGAACGTAATGGATTTCCATCTATTTATTTAAATATTTATATAAAAAAATCTTATAAATTTTGTGAAATTAAAGACAACCATCAACGACCACTTTTGATTTGAGTAAAAAAATTAAAAAAAAGTAATGTAATATGAATGAGAAATTTTTATTTGTTTCCAAAGTAGAAACATTTCCACATCTAGTATGGGAGTACTTCTTTCAAAATGACTTTCGTTTATACAATGGAAAATGTCCTTGTTTTTAGCCTGTCGAATATCTTAATTGGTGAGTAGACTCATACCACTTAAGTAGGAACATTAAATCTCTACTTCAAGTCCTGGTTAACCTAGGAGAATATTTATCCCCCTCATCCAAGATAAGTGTCATTATCTTTTTAAAATGTTATTTTTTTCGTTACAATCAAGGTTACTTCTCTTTAAACATGTACCTAATTTAAAAATATGAAACTTTATAAGTAAAATTTGATTTTGCACCGATACGAAATAGTTCGAAACCAAATTACGTAAGTGCAATTTGACATTTTACAATTATGCAATTTAATTTTGAGTGTGGAATTGTTTGCACATGTGTAATTTGATTTTGTATCGATATAAAATTATTCAAAATCAAATTACACATGTGCACAATCATTTTATATATGTGAAATTAGGTTTCTTATCGATGTAAAATAATTTTAAATAAGTGTAATTTGATTTTACATTAATATGAAATAATTCAAAGTTAAATTATAGAGGTATAAAATAATTATGAATCAAAAACTATGGATGCACTTGCTTTAGTTCAAAATAAAAAATACTCATACATTTAAGATTATTTATATTTTGAATATTTATAAAGAAGTGAGAGTATATAAAATTTTATCAAAATTTAGATATATATTAATACTTTACTTTTAAAATTTTCTAAAATAACATATAATGCATTGAGATGTTTGCTCGTACAAAGTGCAAGTGAACTCACACCAATAGAATTTATATATATTCTAAATTGATCTTATGATTAGTGCTTGTGAGAGGATTGGGATCCTCATATTGCTATGATGCATCCTATGCATATCACCTGATATATAATGACCATTAAGTAGATATGTTCATTTTTTTACGACCCAACCTCACGGACGAATCGCAAACCAGCTAGATGTGTTCTAGTAATCATACTTTCTTTTTTAAATTCATAAGTTCCTTAAGTTCCTTAGTAATTTAAGATTGATGTAGGTACAAACACTACAAGAATATTGAGTATTTTTAATCGTTAATAACAATCGTAAATGTTCAAATAACCATCAAGGAAAAGGGTCGAGAAATGTACAGTCGCGATTGTGTTTTCTTGACCATTATTGAGTAATACGGTCAAAAAAAGACGCACCCCACTCGACATTTGGTCAGTTCTCTCGTCAATTTTCAATGGTCGGTAATGCTCTTCTCCGACCATTTAATGTCCACAGTCGATGAAAGTATTTACCTTGACCATTATTTAAACGGTCGAGTAAGAATGTATTTCCGACCGTTTATTAATAACAGTCGAAAATAATGATATTTTCGTTGGTTTACGGACAGTCAACAATGTTAACCTTTTGCGACAATTATTGAGTAACGATCGAGAAAAGTTGTTTTATAGATCGTTTTAAAAAGTCAAGAATGTTAACTATTAGCGACGGTTATTTTATTACGGTTGGGAAAGTCAAATTAACAATCATTTTAACAGTCGATAATATTAACAATTTTCGATCATATTTAAATAATGGTCGAGAATAATAAGGAATTTTTTTTTGAATATATTTAATTTATATGAAAGACCTGTAAATAATATCCTATTAAGAGTATAAATCAATCACACAACTTAAAAATTTATGCATTTAAAAAAATAGAAGAAATGAAAATTAAAATTTTATAAATAAATGTAACGTATACAAAATTCATTACAAACGGTAATATATATATATATAATATAATATGCTATGGCACCAACGCCTCTAGCACCACTGCCACCTAAATCATCATTATCACGATGGTCTATATACTGATGAAGGGATGGGTGATCAATTCCTCCCGTATGAAGTAATGCAAGGAGCTCCTTGATGGTCTTATTGGATTCCTTGGTTTGCATCATGTTGTCCCTCACCAATGTCGTCAACTCCTTGATCCAGTGGTCCTTCACCTTGTCTTTGCGGCGTAATGCCGCAATCTCCTTCCTCATCTCCTACACCTCAGCTGAAAAGGATGATGCTCCTCTTCTCCCATACCACCTCGAGACAGTCTCGCTCCTCCCTATGCTATGGATGTACCTGCTATGCTCAAGTGGCATGATGTTCTACTAGGCCTCCTCTATTGTCAGTGACTGCTAAACTGTACTGGAGTTTGTCTTCAAAATGATGCATTAAGATGATCATATTATCCTTAAGGATATTGAATTACGTTAAGTAATTTCATTTAATTCTATAATTACAAAATAAAATAAAAGTATTGTATTTTTTTAACTTACGTGTCTCTGTTGATATGTGTCGTGAAGCCACTCTCTATTTCTGTTAAGACCCGTGCTGTTTGAGCCCCTTAAGACGTCTGGAACTTGGGTCAGACGTTTGGACACCTTCCCAGACGTCTGGAAATCGAAATTTTTGTGTACGAACTCGCGTACGCGACCCTCATTTTCTTCTCCTTCTCTCTCCTCTCGCCCGACGCAAACCCTAACCCCACCCCTTATATAACCCCCCTCCTCTCCCTCACACCGCCCCCCACTTCCAGCCACCCCTTCCTCTACCCTCCAGTAAGTGCAGCCGAGCGAGAGCAGCGAAGAGGAGCGTCGTGAGAGGAGAGGAGGAGCAGCGTGAGAAGGAGAGGAGAGAAGGCTTACGAGCTCGCGTGGGAGCTCGCCGGGGAGCTCACGGCCGGTCGGCGCATGTGCAAGGCAGAGGAGTGCGTCGGGGAGGACCTCCCGACACTGCTGTAGCCGGAGCAGCAGGCGAGCGGGCACGGCCACGGCGCGAGAAGGCGAAGGCAAGTTCTGGTTCTAGGTTTTTCCCAGAATTAGACATCTGGATCTACGTCCAGACGACATAGGCGACGTCTGGAGGAGGTTCCAGACGACTGAGAGGTAAACTTCGCGACGTACATCTTCTTTGTGGATACGACCATGCAGGCCATTCCGCCGAGACGTTGTTTCGTACCTTATTGAGAAGATTTTCGTTGACGCGTGCAGTATTTGCTTCAGGAAGGCGCGAGACACGTCTTCCCACGCAGATCGAAAGTCTAGGAGAGGCACCAGACGACGGGAAGCGTTTCCAGACGTCCGGAGAGGTGGTCGGACGTCTGGAACTCAGTCCAAACGGTCCAGCGAAGTTCCTAGACGTCTGAGGTGTAGTGCAGAACTGAGGTATGGCTCTGGACTCTTTTAAGACATCTAGAAGGTGTTCCAGACGTCTGATTTGAGTCAGAATTACTATTTTTGACCAGTTTAGGGTCCATTTGAGGTCCGATTTCCATAATTTAGATACCGTTGTTTCCCGTATGTTTTCCCCTACTTGTTGGAATACTTTCTATACTATTCTGAGTTGTCTCTTGTGTTTGATCCTTGTGATAGGACCTCATTCCGTTGCGGGTTTGGGGTTTGCTGAGGCACGTGGATTTGTCGATCAAGCCCCCATTACTCCTGGGTTTACTAGTAGAGTGGCTTCCCCTAGTTTAATTACAAACCTGAATGCATGTATGGAATGAATGATTAGATCCTAGGATATGGCATGAATCCTAGGACTAGAAACACTGGAAGGTTTGTATTGAATGTATGGATTGCAGTCTTGGACGAGTAGATAGAATGATAACAATTGCCTGTAAATAAATAACAGCTACCTGTGAAATGTAAAATACTTATGCTAGCAAACTGTTGCATGTGAATTCCTATTGTTTACATAATATGAGCTGCATGTATATGAACTGGAAATGGAAAGGTGAATGTTGGAAACACGAGCTACCTGCGAATAAACTTGAAATGTAAACAATAAAGTTACATGTTACATGTGTAGAACCTGAGAAATAGAAATAGAAATGATGAAACCTGGTATGGAATGGCCTGAGGAATATGAGCATGAACTCTATGGGGAATTAGGAGTAGAGCTCCTGGAAATAATTGGAATGGAACTGGAAATGTGAGTGGGGAAGTGAGCTAGCCCTTGAGTATGAAGTACCAAGGAGAGCGACTGTCCCCCTGTTTAGTGTAGAGCGGAGCTAGCTGCCCTTGGGTTGGGACCTGGGGTTAGGATTGGCCACTCCATACCGACTTTTCTGGCCCTCATGTACACTGTACCGGGGAGAGCTACTAGTGTAGGGAGAGACCTAGCCACCCCACGAGGCCTGAGGTTCAGCTAGCCGCCCTACACCGACTTGTTAGGCCCACTAGACAAACCAGGGTAGTCAGGCGAGGGTGCGCAGACTGTGGAGGGGCGAAACCCCTGTTTAGTTCTTAGGGGCTAGACCCCTATTACTGAGAGGGCTATGCCCTATACTAGTTCCGTGCTGTGCTTTGGGCGCACTCGCTAACAGAAACGACTGACCGCGTGCCAGTGCGGGGTAGCTACCTGTGTGTTTATCGAGCGTGCCGTAGTCATCGTTACGTCTGTCCGTGACCTTGGGATAGTTGACTCGGTATAGGACCACCACGGGGGACTCTCTTAGCCAGGAGAGCACCACGTGAGACTTCTACTCTTCGGAAAAGATTGCAATCAAGATCGTTCCCACGAGGAACATTCAAGATCAAGAAAGAAACCTGATAAGTAAATCAAGTGGTGAAAGAAAGAATAATTAGTTAAAGGAAGAAGAAATTGAAAAACAACAGCTACCTGTCCACCTTTACTGCTTTAGTAGTTGGTTGCCACTCTACTCAGCGTTCGCTGATGTTTTGTACTCATAACCTTTTTCAGGTCCAAGTGTTGAGCAGCTCGAGCCTATGGCTGTAGAGGGTGTTGGGCCTAGTAGTCGTAGTTCTTTTATACACATTTGTAGTAGTGAGTAACTTCTTGTACCTTTATATTCTGTACTCTTTCGTTCTGCACTTTATATTCCTGTACCTGTTTAATTTTCTATTGTTGTGGTGGTATGTACTGTAGTAGTTTACCTCTTTACTACTGTACTTTTGTTATTACTAGTTGCTTGCATGGTAAATGTGGTTTATTTTACTGCTTTTTTGTTACTTTCTCGTTGGATGACTAGGTCTTGGGATCAGTCGAGTCGGTCCAGTCTCGTGTCCTGTAGGGATTCGGGAACTAGGTCGTAACAAGATGGTATCAGAGTAAGGTCGTCCCGAGAAGTGAACCAACTAGCTGGAAAATAACCAATTCACATGCTTGTAACTAGAGTAACCACCATAACGTACCTTTTGACATCTGTTCTGAGGTTCTTTTGTTGAATGTCTGTGGAATTGACATCTTTTTGTTCTGCGTTCGCGTCTCCTTGCAGGAGATGCCTCGACGTGGAATCATTGAGGTAGGCCGCGGACGTGGCCAAGGACAAGATTGGAGGGGCGGATGCGTTGAGCCCGACGTCTCAATGGATCAGCCACTACTTCCGGGCGTTCAGGCCCAGGACCTCGCCTAGCTGATACGAGAGATCGTATGAGAGGAGCTCCACCCGCCACCACGAGCGCCTTTCCCTGGGGCTGCGGAGGGGGAGTCCTCTGTGGGACTGCGAGACAGAAACAGCGCTGGACGTGGGGGAGGGGGTGGTCCTCCACCGCCCCCACCATCCTCTGACACTTCTGAGCACGAGCCCTCCTTGCCTGAAGGTGTACCAGTTTCCCCACTTCAGCGCCATTACGAGGTTTTCGGACAGTTCCAGAAGTTGAAGCCCCCTTCTTCAAGGGGGATGAGGATCCGACCGAGGCGGAGGACTGGCTCGAGCAAATCGAGAAGGTATTTGACACCCTTTGCCCCCCTGCGGAGTGCTGCATGGCCTTTGCCATGTACCAACTGGAGAGCGCGGCACACAGGTGGTGGAGGCAGTCAGAGGTCAGGAGAGGGCCGAACAGACTTAGGACCAGTTTGTCACCATCTTCTGCGAGCAGTACTTTCCTCAGACGTGGCAGGATCAGAGGAGGCGGGAGTTCCACACTCTCCGCAAGGGGACGATGACCGTGAGCATGTACCGCACATGTTTTCTGGAACTATCTCGTTTCGCCGAGACAGCTAGAGTTACTGAGGAGGAGCGCCTTTAGAGGTTCACCGAGGGGCTTCGGCCTGCTATTCAGGGGTATGTCAAACCCCTGAAACTACCTATGTCCTCGAGAGTAGTATGACATATGAGGAGACCAACCCGACCGCATGTGACACTGACAGCGAACAGAAGAGTTCCTATCAGCCAGACTACCTACAGGGCCGACGAGAGAGGAGGCACGCGGCACTCACAGGAGAGCCGTCATGCTTTGCGGGGCTGTCAGTGGCCTTTGGGGGCCCCCGACAGGGACCAACTGCCAGCACTGGACCCCCGCCCAGCTGTCAGCAAGGACCTATCGAAGGTGGGATCGGGTTCCCCTTTGCTACCAATGTGGCCAATCAGGCCACATCAGGAGGGACTGCCCGTCTAGGGCTGGAGGTCAGCAGATGCTCCCCACACCGAGCGCTGGAGGACGAGCAGGAGGCTGTGGTTCCCAGGCGCGTGGGGGAGGTCAGCAGTCGCGGGGAGGGTACCGACCAGCAGCTACCCGTCCGACATAGAGTGTGGCTGCTTCATCTGCACCTAGAGCTGAGGGCGTATCAACACCCTGACACACAGAGACGCCAGAGCTTTAGGTTTAGTGGTGGCAGGTATGGTTACAGTTTCCGGCAGACTAGTTTGCACACTTTTTTATTTCGGTGCCACGCACTCGTTTGTCGCTGCTAGTTTTGCTATTAGTTTGGGGCAGGACTGTGTGTTGTTAGAGGATCCGTTTGTGATCAGAGTTTCAAGTGGTCAGCTGTTTGTAGCTGAGGAGGTTTACACAGGCTATGAGGTCAGTGTTGGGGGACACACCCTCCCCGCTGATCTGATTGTGATACCAATGGAGGATTTTGGAGTGATTCTGGAGATGGACTGGCTGTCCGCTTACCACGCTTTGGTGGACTGTTTTGAGAGGAAGATCGTCTTCTCCATACCGGAGTTGCCTTCTTTCGAGTTTCACGGACAGCTAGTGGACAAAGGCTTCAGGTGCATTTTTGCACTTCGGGCGGCGAGACTTTTGGGCCTAGGGTGTGAGGGCTTCCAGGGTTGTGTAGTGGCAGAGCCTAGCCCCGTGCCAGACTTTCAGAGTATCTCGGTGGTCAGAGAGTACCCCGACGTGTTCCCAAAGAAGTTGCCAGGACTACCGCCTAAGCGTGCGATCAAGTTTGAGATCTCACTGGTATAGGGGACCAGCCCCATTTCTACAGCACCTTACAGGATGGCACCACTTGAGCTGCGAGAGCTCAAGTCCCAGTAGAAGGACCTTCTGGTGAAGAGCTTTGTGAGGCCTAGTGCGTCTCCGTGGAGAGCCCCGGTATTATTTGTGAAGAAGAAGGATGGTACCCTACGCCTTTATGTGGACTACAGACAGCTGAATAGGGTCACCATCAAGAACAGGTATCCGCTGCCGAGGATTGACGACTTATTTGACCAGTTGCGAGGTGCCACGATTTTCTCCAAGATAGACTTAAGGTCAAGCTACCACCAGTTGAGGATCAGGGAGACCGACGTCTCCAAGACAGCTTTCCGCACCCGGTACGGACACTACGAGTTTTTTGTCATGCCATTTGGGCTGACCAACGCCCCTGCTGCCTTCATGGACTTGATGAACTGGGTGTTCAGACCGTATCTGGATCAGTTCGTGGTGGTATTTATTGATGATGTGCTCATCTACTCTCAGGACCAGGCGCAGCACGGACAGCACTTGCGGATGGTTTTGGACACATTGAGACGACGTAGGCTATATGCCAAATACAGCAAGTGCGAGTTCTGGTTGAGGGAGGTGACCTTCTTAGGTCATGTGATTTCAGGGGATGGCTTGGCTGTGAACCCAACCAAGGTTGAGGCAGTGCTCAGGTAGGAGAGACCACGTACAGTGACAGAGATCCGCAGTTTCTTGGGACTGACAGGCTACTACCGGCGGTTTATCAGGGGTTTCTCGCAGATTGCACGTCCTATGACACAGCTGACCCGGAAGGACATGCCCTTTTCTTGGACAGACACTTGTGAGGCATGTTTTCAGGAGTTGAAGGAGAGGCTGACTTTAGCTCCCGTGCTTACCATCCCAGACAGCTATGGCAGTTTCGTTGTGTACACGAATGCCTCTTTGCAGGGGTTAAGGGGTGTGCTCATGCAACAGGGTCACATTGTTGCTTACGCTTTGCGGCAACTGAAGCCCCATGAGCATAGCTACCCTACCCACGACCTAGAGCTTGCAGCTGTCCTCTTCGCGCTGAAGACTTGGAGGCACTACCTGTACGATGAGACTTTTGAGATTTTCACAGATCATAAGACCCTCAGGTATTTGTTTGATCAGAAGGAGCTTAACATGAGATAGAGACGTTGGTTAGAGCTCCTCAATGATTATGACTGCAGCATTTCCTACCATCCGGGGAAGGCCAACGTAGTGGCTGACGCCTTGAGCTGGAAGGCGCCCGCCCACTTGGCCAGTTTACAGGAGCAGAGTTGGAGACTCATGGAGGAGATGGGTAGTTGACGACCCTTAGAGTTACTGGGGCACTGTGGGGCAGTGACTGTGACACGACAGACGAGGCTAGAGCTGATAGACCGCATCATCACAGGACAGATGGCAGACCCGTACCTGCAGTCGTTGCGTGACAGAGTCCTGTCAGGGGACCCTAGAGACTTCTCCTTTACCGACGAAGTGCTGCGCATGAGGGGACGTTTGTGCGTTCCCAGGGATGAGGAGCTGTTGAGAGAGCTCCTGATTGAGGCACATGGTTCCAGGTTCACCATACATCCCGGGAACACAAAGATGTATCATGATCTGAGACGTGACTTTTGGTGGAGGGAAATGAAGCGGGATGTAGGTGAGTTCGTGCAGCAGTGTTTAGTGTGACAGCAGGTGAAGGCCGAGCATCAGAGGCCTGCAGGGCCGTTGCAGCCACTTCTAATGCCAGAGTGGAGTGGGAGAGCATCACCATGGACTTGGTGGTGGGCTTTCCCGTTACCCAGCGAGGACACGACGCAGTCTGGGTAATTGTAGACAGGTTGACGAAGACGGCACGTTTCTTGCCGATCTGAGTCACTTTGGGACCAGCACAGTTGGCAGAGAGGTATATCCGTAACGTGGTACGTCTACACGGAGTTCCACGAGAGATTGCATCCGATCGGGATACCCGTTTTACGTCCCAGTTTTGGGCTGAGTTTCAGCAGGCTTTAGGGACACGGCTGAGGTTTAGTACAGCATACCACCCCCAGATGGACGGACAGTCAGAGTGCACGATACAGACGCTTGAGGACCTTTTGCGTGCCTGTGCACTGGACTGGAGGGGCTCTTGGGAGGAGCACTTGCCCCTGGCGAAGTTTGCATATAATAACAACTATCACTCGAGCATCGGCATGGCACCCTACGAGGCTCGGTACAGACAGAGGTGTACTGCACCCTTGAGTTGGGTTGAGGTGGGGACCAAGTGGGAGGTTGGCCCTAGGCTGATCCGGCAGAGTTAGGAGGTGATTGAGCAGATTCACAGGCGACTCCGCACTGTCAGAAGCAAACAGAAGAGCTATGCATATTGGAAACGTAGAGAGGTGCAGTTTGAGGTTGGGGATCACGTCTTCCTTCGCGTTTCGCTCATGAAGGGCCTGCAGTGGTTTGGGGTGAAAGGAAAGCTCACGTTGAGGTTTGTGGGGCCCTTTGAGGTCCTGGAGTGGGTTGGACCCGTTGCTTATAGGTTTTGCCCTTTCTCCCCAGCTTTCTGGTGTGCACGACGTGCTTCACGTGTCCAACCTCAGGAAGTACGTCGCCGATCCCAGTCATGTTCTGAGCCACAAGAGCGTCGAGGTGGGTGACAACCTAACCTACCCCGAGCGACCGGTGCAGATACTAAACAGAGCTGTCCGGAGTCTAAGACGGAAGCAGGTACCCCAAGTGAAGGTCTTGTGGAGGAGCCAGAGGTATGAGGAGGATACCTGGGAGCTTGAGACGGAGATGCGAGAGCGATACCCGAAGCTCTTTGAGGGTACGTCTTTCCGGATAGGCTTCGGTCCTCTTTGAGTTTGTTATGCGTATGTTGTTCTTTTTCCGCACCTTAGCTAGCTCCAGTTTCGGGGATGAAACTTCCTTTGAGTTTGTTATGTTGTTAAGACCCGTGCTGTTTGAGCCCCTTAAGATGTCTGGAACTTGGGTCAGACGTCTGGACACCTTCCCAGATGTCTGGAAATCAAAATTTTCGTGTACGAACTCGCATCTGTGCGCGTGCTACGCGCAAACAGTACGCGACCCTCGTTTTCTTCTCCTTCTCTCTCCTCTCGCCCGACGCAAACCCTACCCCCACCCCTTATATAACCCCCCTCTTCTCCCTCACACCGCCCCCCACTTCCAGCCACCCCTTCCTCTACCCTCCAGTGAGTGCAACCGAGCAAGAGTGGCGGAGAGGAGCATCATGAGAGGAGAGGAGGAGTAGCGTGAGAAGGAGAGGAGAGAAGGCTTGCGAGCTCGCGTGGGAGCTCGCCGGGGTGCTCACGACATTGCTCACCGGGGAGCTCGGCGCGTGCGTAAGGAGGAGGAGTGCGTCGGGGAGGTCCTCCCAGACACTACTGTAGCCGGAGCAGCTAGCAAGCGGGTGCGACGCGGCCACACGCGACGTGAGAAGGTGAAGGCAGGTTATGGTTCTGGGTTTTTCTGAGAATCAGATGTCTAGATCGACATCCAGATGACGTAGGCGACGTCTGGAGGAGGTTCCAGTCGACTAAGAGGTAAGCTTCGCGACGTACATCTTCTTTGCAGATATGGCTATGCAGGCCGATTCGCCGAGGAACTATTTTGTGCTTTATTGAGATAATTTTCATTGACACGTACAATATTCGCTTCGGGAAGGCGCGAGACACGTCTTCCCACGCAGATCGGACATCTGGGAGAGGCACCAGACAACGGGAAGCGTTTCCTGACGTCCGGAGAGGTGGTCAGACGTCTGGAACTGAGTCCAGATGGTCTAGTGGAGTTCCTGGACATCTGAGGTGTAGTGCAGAACTGAGATATGGCTCTGGACTCTTTTAAGACGTCTGGAAGGTGTTCCAAATGTCTGATTTGAGTTAGAATTACTATTTTTGACCCGTTTGGGGTACGTTTGAGGTCTGATTTCCACAATTTAGATACTGTTGTTTCCCGTATGTGTTTCCCCTACTTGTTGGAATACTTTCTATGATGTTCTGAGTAGTCTCTTGTGTTCGATCCTTGTGATAGGACCTCGTTCCGTTGCGGGTTTGGGGTTTACTGAGGCACGTGGACCTACCGATCAAGCTCCCATTACTCCTGGGTTTACTGGTAGAGTGGCTTCCCCTAGTTTAATTACAAACCTGAATGCATGTATGGAATGAATAATTAGATCCTAGGATATGGCATGAATCTTAGGACTAGAAACACTGGAAGGTTTGTATTGAATGTATGGATTGCAATCTTGGACGAGTAAATAGAATGATAACAATTGCCTGTAAATGAATAACAGCTGCCTATGAAATGTAAAATACTTGTGCTAGCAAACTGTTGTATGTGAATTCCTGTTGTTTACATAATATGAGATTCATGTATACAAACTGGAAATGGAAAGGTGGATGTTAGAAACACGAGCTACCTGCGAATAAACCTGAAATGTGAACAATAAAGTTACATGTTACCTGTGTAGAACCTGAGAAATGAAAATAGAAATGATGAAACCTGGTATGGAATGGCCTGAGGAATATGAGCATGAACACTACGGGGAATTAGGTGTAGAGCTCCTAGAAATAATTGGAATGGAATTGGAAATGTGAGTGGGGAAGTGAGCTGGCCCTTGAGTACGGAGTACCAAGGAGAGCGACTGTCCCCCTGTTTAGTGCAGAGCGGAGCTAGCCGCCCTTGGGTTGGCACCCAGGGTTAGGATTGGCCACTCTGTACCGACTTTTTTGGCCCTCGTGTACATTGCACTGGGGAGAGCTACTAATGTAGAGAGAGAGCTAGCCACCCCACGGGACCCGAGGTTCAGCTAGTCGCCTTACACCGACTGGTTAGGCCCACTGGGCAAACCAGGGTAGTCAGGCGAGGGTGCGCAGATTGTGGAGGGGCGAGACCCCTGTTTGGTTCTTAGGGGCTAGACTCCTATTACTGAGAGGGCTATGCCCTATACTGGTTCCGTGCTATGCTTTGGGAGCACCTGCTAACGGAAACGACTGACCGCGTGCAAGTACGGGGTAGCTACCCGTACGTTTATCACGCGTGCCGTAGTCACCGTTACGTCTGTCCGTGACCTTGGGGTGGTTGACCGGGTGTAGGACCACCACAGGGGACTCACCCGGCCAGGAAAGCACCACGTGCGACTTCTACTCTTCGGAAAAGACTGCAATCAAGATCGTTCCCACGAGGAACATTCGAGATCAAGAAAGAGACCTGATAAGTAAATCAAGTGGTGAAAGAAAGAATAATTAGTTAAAGGAAGAAGAAATTGAAAAACAACAGCTACCTCTCCACCTTTACTGCTTTAGTAGTTGGTTGTTGTTGACATTGTCTCGATCGTGTTTTAACAGTTAATTACGTCGTAGTATAGGTGATCAAGCGTCGCCAACAAATAAAAGTTTTATTACTCGAAAACCTAAGTATCCGAGGTCGAATACATGGAGCAATTGGAATTTACTACTAATCTCAAGAATGTAATTGAATACTTTAATTACTCAAAACTTTAATTCAAATGTAAATGCATGAGTTTGAAAAGTAATTGTGGCAAAGAGAAGAAATTGGACGTCTGATCATGGGATCAGACGTCTTAAAAGATGTTTCCCTTCTTTTATTCTTCTTCTGATTTTTCTTCCTTTCTTTTCTTCTTCTTTCTTCTCTACTGTTGGCCGTGCTTTTGGTGCGTGGAGGGCAAGCTTCTAGCCACCGACGTCTCGCCGAAGATGGAAGGTGGTTAGATACCCAAATCTCTCGTGCGTTCGCACGAGTGATTGGGTGCAAATCTGGGATTATGATCAGGCTTAAATGGAAGGGGATTCCTCAGAGAATCTCCCTTCCAATTCCAGAAAATCTCTGAGGGATCAGAGAGTATTCCCTCTCTAATCCTCGCCGGAGCAGGATCTCTCCCCAATAATGGCAGAGGGACCTGATTGAAAGATAGGCGAGGAAGCTAGGGGGTTCTATGTGATGGTTTTCAAAAGATAGGGACCAAAATGTGATTTGGTGTACTAAATTGCAAAGTAGGTCACGATGACCTCCCATTAGGTACAAATTTTGGTACAAACCTAATTTTGACCTAAGAAATCCAATGGTGAAGTTGGATTTTAGGTTTGACCACGTTTGACTAGAAATTTTACGTAAAAACCTAAATTAGGTCAATTGATGAGCTAGGACCTTAATCTAGGTCAAACTAGGTTCCAAAGGCCAAATTGATTGTTCTAAACCATAGGGGATATTTTTCCATGATTTTTAGAGGATTTACTTGATTTTTACCCTGACCGAAACCTTGTTGAATTAAGCGGGCCTGTTTTAGGGTTACAAGATGTCATTTAATTCTTGAATTGCACATGAACCCATTTCTGATTGATTCAACCCACTTTTTATCTCATTTAGACCATTTGACCTATGCTTTGTCTCTAAGAAATACCGTTTATGTACTGTAATGGTAAAATTACAGTTTTAACCTTTATTCCATGTTTTCTTCTCAGAACACTTATTCCTTCAATTAAGCCCTCCTCTAGGTTATGTAGGAGCTTTTATTCTCTTCATTAGGTCAAAATGAGCTAGTTATGGCTCATGATGAGGCTCTCATCATACCCCCATGTCTAACTTTTGCTAGTCCCTTAGCAAAATTTCAAGGTTTTAACTTATGTTCTAGACCCTTAGTGTATGTCATCAATTATGATAAGTGCTTCTCTTTCTCTTTTGTGATTAGGTCAGAATGCTGACAATAGGCCTAAAGGTACTCAAGTACCAACCAAAATCCGGACCTGACCCGCTTTAGCCTCAGTCCTCCGCAAAGGTTTTTAAGGCCCACAGAAATTAACCTAGGATTTGTTGGACTCCGTGGTTAAAGCACTCGTGCTTGAGACTTTTTTAGCCTAGGTTCAGTTTGCAGTGCATTTTTGTAAGAGAGAGACAGAAGATTTATTTGTTTGGAGAGCTTTCTCTCTCTTTTCTTTTTATTTCTAGCTTTGGATTAGCTTCTCAACACGGTCTGTATCAGATTCCTCGTCCCCATCATCAATCCTCAAGGGTCCCTGGCTATCGATGCTTCGAGATAGCACCACCCATGGCAACAACCAGAACCCTGGCTTTTGAGATTTCGAGATAATCCCGCCTATGGCGTTCTGTGGCTGAATTCAGACCCTAGCGATCGACATTTCGTGATAATGTCGCCCATGATATTTGAACCAGCAGAGTGCTTACATGCCCCCAGTAGGATATTTAAATATCCTAAGAGACAAGCACCGAGGAGATGATATGTTGTTACGCATCTTCGAGGGGAATTTCCCGCCTCTCCGCGTCGGGAACTTGTCCAAATCAACTTGTGTTGATCGGCCTCTCCTAATCTAGGTGACTTTTTCAGAACATTAAATGCTTTTACGTGATTTTGATATTTATGCACATTGAACCAAACTGTGTGTGAATTTGGGGTGCTTAGGTTACCGAATCCCGCAAACCGAAGGTCAGTTAACGAGGCCGAATACTTCTTAAGCCTTAGACCTAATACTTAAGCTTTGCATTTTCCCCAACCTCTTGTGGAATATCCAGATTTTAGTGGATACGTGAATTTTTAAGCTAAAGAATCTAGCCCAACAGGCCTAAGACCAGCGTTCCCGCTAATCACTTGTTATGTCTCCTTAGCACTTTTCTTTTATTTCTTTTCTTGATCTGGTCTAAAACTTCAGTTAATTCCTTAATCTTTTACTAATGACTATTTCTTTTTCATTTTCATTTTGTTCTCCTTTTTTCATTTTTGCTCTTTTTCTCCTCCTTATAATTATGTGGCTGACAAAATTTCCTCCCTCCCCCATTTTTTTGTTCTTTTTCATAATTTTCAATTTTTTTGTGTTTTTGACATATGTGAATTTTTTGTGAGAATCCTTCTGATTTTTTCTTGGTTCTGTATGTATGCACTTTATCACCCCCCCCATGCCTAAGTTTTGCAATGTCCCCATTGTAAATGGAGGGTGTGAAATAGTGTTGAGGTCAGGGACTTAGAACAGGATACATCGAGTGGGTGAATGGGTCGGAAATGACTTATGCGAACGATTTCAAGCTCTGGTACGTGTACCAGAAGTGGGATCAACTGTCTAAGGCTGAACTCAAGGTGCAATGGATGTGGAGTACAGACGGATAATCAGGCGGGTCTCTATTTTTGGGATGACGGGTTGCCTCCCGTTAAGCGCTAAATTCAATGCCTTCAGCCGAGCGGAGAATGGGTTGAAGAGGGAGTGGTCAAATCAGCAGAATTTTGTAAAACAAGCACCTTGATTAAGAGCCTGGTTGGTCTAACCAGGTGCTTGTTAAGATCAATAGGCTGATGATGCAGCCCAAACCCAATAAGTCTGGTGGGTTCATAGATGTAGATCAACAGATGCGGAACCCACCATATGCAATGTAGTTCTGATGGATATGGAAGTGAAAACTCGGGTTTAGGCTGAGTCGAATCAGCCTGGTCAGAGTAGGGTTCCGAAAAATAATCAATGTGTGGTGTGGAAACCCAATAGGGTGATCAAAGAATGATGGCTCTTATTTTTTGGTCTGATCAATACCCGATACCTGGTATAGATATGGAGTTGAATCATCTGCAAACGGCTCAGTGAGAGGTGAATCGGAATAGAAATTGAGTCCGGTTGCTAGTCGGGGTAGAGAACGGGTTTTGCTTGATTCTGTATATGTGGAGCAGGTGGCTTCAAAGAGAATGGCTTGTTATAATCAGGAAGCAGATTTTCTCTGATGTTATGGTCATATTCGAAGTCGTCGGAGAGTTTGCAAAAATCAAAATCTGAATGAGATTCAGGATCATGAGTTCCACCATAGAATAACTCATATGCTGTAGATTCAGCAGCCTGCCTGAGGTCTAGCCTAAATGTTAATTCTAGGCTTAAAAAGATGTCCCTATCTGGTAGAGGCTCAAGTTCTAAGCTAGTAGGGAAGACCCAATTGAAACCCTACTCGTCCAACTCCTCGATTTCTGTATCGTAAATTGACATGACTTCTGAAAAATCGATTAGTTCCTTTGAGGATGTTAGCGAGGGATATTCATCAAATAGAGGCCCGAAATCATATTCTTCATTGAAAGATTGATCTTCTTCATATGGGGCCTTGAAATCTTCAAAATAGGTTTTAGATCTAGATTCTGGGCTTAGGATGTGGGTTGAATTACTAGAATCTAGGTCTGAATAACCTTCGAGGGTCACCTTATCAGAATAAGGGACAGAATTACACCCTCGAGAGGTTCAGTTCTACTCTCATTATTGCAGGAGTTTTAGGATTCTAAGTCTGGTGATTCATGGGCTAGAGTGGGCTCAACATGGTATTTTCCTGCATTTGAAGCTTCCCAACCTTCTTCAATATCAGGCACATTGTACTCCATCTGGGTTAGGAATCCACAACCATTTTGTGCCTCAAACTCTAGATCAGATTGATCCTCGATGTTGTCCCAAGATGGTTCATCTTCTATTTGTGGTATATATGGGTACTTCTGGTCAATAATTTGTTTTACTAATCTCATTATCTCTTCCCGTTTTTCAAGAATATCTTGATGTTGCTTCCAAAGTCGAGGATTTGTCATACATTGGAGGTATTCAAGATTATGCAGTTTTTCTATATCAATGTATCCAGTAATGAGCAAGTCACGGGTTGATCCTTTTGTGGCTTCTGCTAATAGTACTTGGGCACAAGTTATGATAAAGGTTGTGGTTGTTGGGACATCGACCTGAATGTTTCCTACTGGTGTTGAGATTTTTCTTTTTCATAGAATTTCATGGCATCCTCAATCATTTTATCTCTCATGGATCTCCGATATTCAGGTTTCTTGAATGGTAGTCCTGAGTGGCTTGGCTGCATATTTGGATTAGGTGGTGGAATCAAGATGTAGAATCAGAGTTTGAATCAAGATGTAGATTCAAGTTATTAAGCGATTAGATCTGAATAACGAGTCCCACTGAAAATGTGTGTGTGTGCTCTAAAGAGAAAAGATGAGGGACTGGAGATATTTTTGACCCAATCAAGACACCCAAAGACGTTTGGATGACTATGGAGGTTCGGGGCGGATGGTACCCCTGGATCAGAAGATTGTCCACCTGAGAATTACCTGGGTAGCCAGAGAGGGAGAGTCTCGCAAAGACCCCTACACGGTAGAGCATCCCCACGGGTTACAGGGTTTCCCCCACCTGACCTCTCTTGTCACTGAGATTCCAGGTAGACCAGAATGGGGACCTTGACCTCTTAAGTCTACCACTTTTATTTCAAAGGTGCTTTAGGGTTCTCACTTGAACTTTAGCTAGTTTTGATGTTGTGACCTAATTTGGAGGTTGGTTGACCCAAGGGGTCAACTTCACCTGACCTGTCCTATAGATGGCAAAATGATTCTAGGCTTGGGGCCTAGAGATCACCCTGATTTGACTCTCAGTTTATTAGGTCCAAAATTTTAAGATTCAAGTGATCCTAGAGCTCAATTTTTCTTAGGGTTCGTCTTGTTAAGATCTCTTCACTCAATCAAGGGCTTGGGTAGCACACTGATGCAGGAGGTTTATTTCCTTTTTTGCAGGCATGTGTGACTAGCACTTCAAGACCCTACTGTAGAAACCCTAATTTGGTTCTATTTCCAATCCTCGTTTTCTTTTTGAAAAGGTTCTCTTTGGACTTAAAAGCAAGAAGCGTGTTGTCTGCCGAGATTAAGCATGATTTCTATTAGGCACATGAATTTGTGGGATAGAATCTAAAAAAAAATCGCTCCAACTTCAAGAAGATTTGAAAAATTTTCGCAAAATCAGGAAACGTTTACCTTAAAGATGGTGATTACTATAGAAAGAAGGCAATTGATTCCTAAATTAATTTTCTTCCTTTTGTCTTTCAAAGCTTAGGGGATAGTTTAAGGAAGAAAAGAAATTACCTGCCCTAGAGTGGTTGGCTTGCGGGAGGGATTTTCTCGTGAAATACCTGCAAGATCACAACAAAGCGAAGTAGGGCAAGTTAGTGTTCAATATGATAAAAAGAATGTAGAGACTAGTGATAAATTGCGCGTTGCTCCCCGGCAACGGCGCAAAAATGTTGACGTTGTCTCGATCGTGTTTTAATAGTTAATTACATCATAGTATAAGTGATCAAGCGTCGTCGACAAATAAAAGTTTTATTACTCTAAAACCTAAGTATCCGAGGTCGAAAACATGGAATTTACTACTAATCTCAAAAATGTAATTAAACACTTTAATTACTCAAAACTTTAATTCAAATGTAAATGCATGAGTTTGAAAAGTAATTGTGGCAAAGAGAAGAAATTGGACGTCTGATCATGGGATCCGACATCTTAAAAGATGTTTCCCTTCTGTTATTCTTCTTCTGATTTTTCTTCATTTCTTCTTCTTTCTTCTCTGCAGTGCCTTGCTTGTTTCTTTCTTATTTTCTTCTGCCTTACTTCTTTCTTCTCCTGCAGTATCTTTCTCCTTACGGGTCTTCTTCTTCCTTTGCTTCAGTTCCTCTTCTTCTTCTGCTTGTCTTCACCTTTCCCTATTTCTTCTTCAGTTCTTCTACTCTTTTTCCTTCGCCTCTTCCTTCTCTTTTTCCTCTGCAATGCCTTCCTTCTTCATTTCCTTTGCTAGCAGCGGCTAAGTGTTGGCTTCACTTCTTCCTTCCTTTGCTGCACAGACCACAGCAAAGCAAAACCTAACCCTCTACCCACACCCGCGCGTCTCTCTCTCTACGTAAACCACTCTCAGCACGCTCTCCCAGAGCCGGGTAAACGGGTCGGATCTCCCGCCTAGGTCCAGGCACCGACGTGAGGGTGGTGCACGAGGAGTGCTCAGGGTAGAGTCGGGTCGGGTCGCCAAATTCGTGTGGTGAAATCACGGACGAGGCAGTAAGATAGGTGAGGGATCTCACCCCAAGTGCGTTCGGAGGCAAGGCATATATGACAAAAACATTATAAATCACTCCACCGCTTTGTGAGTTAACGATGTGGGACTAATACCCACTGCCTTCTCTCGTGCGCCCGCAGCAGACCATGCCTTCAATTCCCACAACTGCAGGCTCTGTGGCATCGCTCGCTGGACCCCTTGTCTTCGCAAGACCTGCCCAAGTTCGCAGCACCTGGAATCTTACAGTCCTAAGGCCTGGAGCAAGAGTGGAACTTCTTCAAGGTGTCGTTAATGGCGGCCGGGGCGTGAAATCTGTCAGACACGAAAAGAGCCTCGCAACTTAATCAGATCACCGGGGGACCTTCACCATGTCACGGCGAAGGTGAAGTGCGAGGTGGCAGGCCGTGGGGCGGCCTAGGCGTGTGTGCCTAGGTCGCCCTGTGGCCGGATGGATGGGTGTGTTTGGGGGACTATTGTGGAGGCGTAGAGGGACTGTGGATGGGCGGAGGTTACTAAGTGAGGTGAGGCGGAGGTTATGTGATGGTCGGCGAGGCGTGTGGGGCTGCGGAGCGATGGGAGCGTCTCGCCGGAGGGTGGCCGGAGATGAGGAAGGTGGTGGTGAACAGCGACGGTCGAGGGATGTTTGATGAAATAAAATGAGGGAGATGAAAGAGGGGGTAGAGAAGAAGAGTTTTAACCTAACTAACGGGACGAAGGGGACGAGGAGGCGGCCGGCAGTACTTGCTGTCGCAGGAGAAGAAGACGTCCTGTGGAGGAAGACGGCGGCGACGACGGGGCTAGGGCAGCACGCGCAGGTGTTGCGCGACGCGGAGGAGGATAAGGAAGACGGCTTTGCCACTGGTTTTGTGGCAGAGCGAAGAGGAAGAGGAAGGGGGCTTGCCGGAGCTCGCTGGACCCCTTTGCCAGAGAAGAAGATGAATTTGAGGTGGAATCCCGGCCAAGTCGAGATGAGGAGGTGCGGCCGGAGTTGGGGTTTAATTTATAGGTGTTGGCCGTGCTTCTGGTGCGTGGAGGGCAAGCTTCTAGCCACCGACGTCTCGTCGGAGATGGAAGGTGGTTAGATACCCAAATCTCTTGTGCGTTCGCATGAGAGATTGGGTGCAAATCTAGGATCATGATCGGGCTTAGATGGAAGGGGATTCCTCAGAGAATCTCCCTTCCAATTCTGGAAGAAGATCTCTGATGGATCAGAGAGTATTCCCTCTCTAATCCTCGCTGGAGCAGGATCTCTCCCCAATAATGGTGGAGGGACCTGATTGTAAGATTGGTGAGGAAGCTAGGGGGTTCTATGTGATGGTTTTCAAAAGATAGGGACCAAAATGTGATTTGGTGTACTAAATTGCAAAGTAGGTCAAGATGACCTCCCCTTAAGTCCAAATTTGATACAAACCTAATTTTGACCTAAGAAATCCAATGGCAAAGTTGGATTTTAGGTTTGACCACGTTTGACTAGATATTTTGCGTAAAAATCCAAATTAGGTCAATTGATGAGCTAGGACCCTAATCTAGGTCAAACTAGGCTCCAAAGGCCAAATTGAATGTTCTAAACCCTAAGGGATATTTTTCCATGATTTTTAGAGGATTTACTTGATTTTTATCCTGACCGGAACCTTGTTGAATTAAGCGGGTCTGTTTTAGGGTTACAAGAGTCATTTAATTCCTGGATTGCACATGAACCCACTTCTGATTAACTCAACCCACTTTTTATCTCATTTAGACCATTTGACCTATGCTTTGTCTCTGAGAAATACCATTTATGTACTGCAATGGTAAAATTACAGTTTTAACCTTTATTTCATGTTTTCTTCTCAGAACACTTATTCCTTCAATTAAGCCCTCCTCTAGGTTATGTAGGAGCTTTTATTCTCTTTATTAGGTCAAAATGAGCTAGTTATGTCTCATGATGAGGCTTTCATCAGTTGCAACTCTACACAGCGTTCACTAACGTTTTGTACTCAACCTTTTTTAGGTGCAGGTGTTGAGCAGCCTTAGCCTACGGCTGCAGAGGGTGCTGGGCCCATTAGAGCCCAGTAGTCGTAGTTCTTTTGTACTCATTTGTAGTAGTGAGTAACTTCTTGCACCTTTATATTCTGTACTCTTTCGTTCTGCACTTTATATTCCTGTACCTGTTTGATTTTCTACTGTTGTGGTGGTATGTACTGTAGTAGTTTACCTCTTTATTGCTGTACTTTTGTTACTGTTAGTTGCTTGCATGGTGAATGTGATTTATTTTACTGCTTTTTGGTTACTTTCTCTTTGGACAACTGGGTCTTGGGATCAATCGAATCGGTTCGGTCTCGTGTCTTATAGGGATTCGGGAACTGGGTCGTAACAATTTCCCTCTTGGCTCATCTTGCTATGAGTGGCCTCATATACTCCCACTCGATCAAGTTGAGGACCTTGATGCATGGAAAACTACAATAATTTGAAACAGTTAATTTTAATAAATTAAAATTTTTTGTAAGTTTTAAAAGAAAACATTAATTAAAGATACGTATATAATTTCATCCCGTCTTTGCTCCTCCTACCCAGGACATGGGTCTTCGGTGGAGCCTTAGCCCTATTTTCGTTATTTTTCTTGGCTTGCTCCTGAAAATGAAGGTACAATTTAGTAACTTATAAAATGTTTAAATAAATGATAATATATGAAATACTTTTACGTGCGTCGCTGGATTATGCCAATGCTCGTACGCTTCCTTCCAAACGTGCAGCTGTATCAAAAGATGTGCATTATGTAATGCCTCATCATGATTCCTGTTCTTATAATACTAAAAAATATAACTTTAATGTTAGAAATAATATTTGAATAATGGTAAAGGAAATAAAGAAATACAGTTAAAATTTATCTTTTTCCTTATTCTTCATCTCCAATCTCCAATCTTTATGAATCTTTGCTGCATGCTTGAGGATATATTTGAGGATGTTTGGATCATCACCCCATTCGAACATGGCCTAAATTAGAAAAAGAACAGAAATTGTTACATAATTTACACTTATATAAAGCAATTTACGAAAGTTATTAGTTTTTATCAATTACCTCTAACTCTCGAATGAGCTGCCTTTTCAGCTCATTTGGTACCTTCCTCCAATCGAAGTGGGATAATGGGATGATTGCCTTCACCAGCTGTTGCGACCCGATTCCTGAATCCCTACAAGAATCGAGACCGGCTCTACTCGACTAATCCCAAAATCCAATCGTCCAACAAGAAATAATTGAAATGCAGGAAAATAAACCACATTCACTATGCAATGTAACTAACAGTAAAAGCGTACAAGCAGTAAAGGGAAGTAAAGGCTACTAGTTCAGTACATACCACCACAACAACAGGAAATTAGAACAAAAGCAACAGTAATAGGAACAGTAACAAAAGTTTGAAACTCACTATAGCGAAAAGAGAGTACAACAACAGTACGAAAACTACTGCTGGGCTCAACTGGGTCCAACACCCTCTGGAGCCGGTAACTCGGGCTGCCCAACTCCTAGACCCTGTAAAGGATTATGTAAAAACGGAGTCAGCAAATGCTGAGTAGAGTGGTAACCAGACTAGCTAAAGCAGTAAAAACTAGCAGGTAAATTTATCTTTTCCAGTTATTTATTTTACAAGTAATTTCCTTTCACCCCATTGACTTACTTTCAGATTTCTTTCTTGATCTCGCATGTTCCTCGTGAGAACGATCTTGATTACAGTCTTTTCCGAAGAGTAGAAGGTACACGTGGTGCTCTCCTGATCGGGAGAGTCCCCCATGATAGTCCTACACCCAGTCAACCACCCCGAGGTCACAGATAGACGTAGCGGTGACTACGGCACGTGCGATAAGCGCACGGCTAGCTACACCACACTAGCACGCGGTCAGTCGTTTCCGTTAGCGAGTACGCCCAAAGTACAACACGGAACAGTATAGGGCCAAGCCCTCTTAGAAACAAGGGTCTAGCCCCTCATAACCAAACAAGGGTCTCGCCCCTCCATAGTTCGCGCACCCTCATCTGACTACCCCGGTTTGCCTAGAGGGCCTAACAAGTTGGTGTAGGGTGGCTAGCTGAACCCCGGGTCCCGTGGGGTGGCTAGCTCCCCCTACACTGGTAGCTCACCTCGGTACCGTGTACGCGAGGGCCAACAGAAGTCGGTGTAGAGTAGTCAATCCTAACCCTGGTCCCAACCCAAGGGCGGCTAGCTTCGCTCTACACTAAAATGGGATAGTCGCTCTCCTCTGCAAGCCCCAGACACGCAACAGGTTGAAGTCCTATACCAAGGAACACATCCCAACGGAACGTTCAGAACAGTATACAAAGGTTTCTAATATGTAGAGGAACTCACAAGGAAACCACAGATACTTCGTTTGTATAAAACGGATCCCGATCAGACCATAAACGGGTCAAAAACGTGTCTGCGGACCCAAATCAGACGTCTGGAAATAAGTCCAAACGTCTTAAAAGTCATCAAAGTCTCACCTCAAGCTCCTGTGATGATCTCAGACATCCAGGACTCTGCCGCGACCGTTTGGAAGCAGTTCCAGATGTCTGACCAGTCCGTCGGTCGTCTAGTAAGCTGTCCAGACGTTCGAAAAGCATGGAAGGGCATGCCGCGCACCTTCCCAAAGCTGCTCCTGTGCACGACAGAGCAGCTCGCCACTTTTAGCCAAGCAAATCACAACTGCGGTGCGACCTGCATGGCCGTAACCGCGAGGAAGACGTACCTTCACGATACACCCGCTTTCAGACGTCTGGTGTCGTTGCCAGATGTCCAGCCAGTCGTCCGAAAGGCCCTCTAGACATCTGACACTGGGCAAACTCCAGTACAGACCGCGCTCCTACACCTCTCACCGCGCTCTGCCGCGGCTCCTGCTCTGCTGCAGCTCCGACTGCTGCAGAAGGTCAGGGACGATGCCCCGACGTTCTCCTTCTCCCGCACGCATCGAGGGGGCCGTGCCAACCTCCGACGAGCTTCCACGAAGCTCGCGACCTCTTCCTTCTCGTCCTCCTCATGCCCACTCCTCCTCGCTCTCTCTCTCATGCTTGCGCGCCTGCTCACTGTAGTGGAGTGGGGAGGTGTGGTGGAGTGGTGGAGTGGAGAGGAGAGGGAAGGGGGGTCTCTCTTATAGGCTGTGGGGTTAGGGTTCGACGGGGGAAAAAGGAGAAGAAAGGAGAGAGAGAGAGAGAGGTCTGCGCGCTGCCTGCGTGTACAGATTTTTCAATTTCCAGACGTCTAGGAAGGGGTCTAGACGTCTTAGAAGGCTCAAATCAAAATGGATCTTTACACCAGCGTACCTAGTCTGCTGACGGATGGAGGATAGTCCACTACTGTCCCCACTAATGTGATCTGCACTGCAATGTGGGCCCTATGCGGAATTCTCTCTAAGTCCCTGTTCCACGTGGGACCTCTCCCCCTACGTGCACCTATGAGACAGAATTATAACATAAAATTAAATAACAAAGAAAAAAATTTGAGAACATGACATTTACCAAACCTTAAATTCATACCTAAACCGCGAGCGGGTGGTGGTGGTGCAGAACATCCCGTCTAAGAAGGATCTGGGTTAGCCGTCTGCTCTGGTTGATCATCCAATCTAGCGTTCTCCTCATCAAATGAAGTACTATCCTCCTCATCGACGAGTGCATCCTCCTCATAGTCAGAATCCTCCGCTGGGAGATTCGTCGAAGGAGGCATCAAACTCTTCCCCTTCCCTCTACCTCCCTTCCCCTGACTTTGGAAATATCGAGCTACATCTCCAAGCCTTAGAAACTGCTGGCGAGGTGCATGGGGCTGAGGCTGAGGATGCTGGCAGTGAGCGTGAGGCTGAGGCTGCTAGTGGGGGGCCTCAGGTCGCTATGGGGGGGCCTCAGGTTGCTGGGAGGTCTGAGCCTCCTGCCTGCTCCTCCTATTAGCCTTTTTCTTGAAAATAATCTGCGTAAAAACATCACAAATAATTGGATATTTTTAAAAAAAATTCAGCAACATTTCCCTACATATTGTGATATTTCAAAAATCCTATATAAAATAAGTATACAAATAATTGAAAATGAAATGAGCGTATATAAATGAAATAACCTTCCCTTTCTCCATTTCCCACCCCTTCCTCTTTCTCCCATTCGTTTCCCCTTCCCTTACCCTCCCATTCCTCTTTCTTCTCCTTCTCTTTCTCCTTTTCTCCTTAACCTCCCCTTCCTCTTCTCCTTCTCTTTCTCCCTTTGTTCCTTAGTTACCCTCCCCTTCTTATTTCCCCTCCTCTTTCTTCTCCTTTTTCCCCTCCCTTACCCTCCCCTTCTCTTTCTCCCTTTCTCCTTAACCTCCCCTTCTCTTTCTCTCTTTCTTCCTTAGTTACCGTCCCCTTCTTATTTCCTCTCCACTTTCTTCTCCTCTTTCCCCTTCCCTTACCCTCCCCTTCTCTTTCTCTCTTCCTTAATTACCCTCCCCTTCTCTTTCTCCCGTTCTCCTTAACCTCCCCTTCTCTTTCTCCCTTTCTTCCTTAGTTACCCTCCCCTTCTTACTTCCTCTCCTCTTTCTTCTCCACTTTCCCCTTTCCTTACCCTCCCCTTCATATTTCCCCTCCTCTTTCTTCTCCTCTTTCCCCTTCCCTTACCCTCGCCTTCTCTTTCTCCCTTTCTCCTTAACCTCCCCTTCTCTTTCCCTCTTTCTTCCTTAGTTACCATCCCCTTCTTGTTTCCTCTCCTCTTTCTTCTCTTCTTTCCCTTTCCCTTACCCTCCCCTTCTCTTTCTCCCTTTCTCCCTTACCTCCCCTTCTCTTTCTCCCTTTCTTCCTTAGTTACCCACCCCTTCTTATTTCCTCTCCTCTTTCTTCTCTTTCCCCTTCCCTTACCCTCCTCTTCTCTTTCTCCCTTAACTCCCCTTCTCCTTCTCTCTTCCTTAATTACCCTCCCCTTCTTATTTCCTCTCCTCTTTCTTCTCCTCTTTCTTTAACATAAAACATTCAAAGTACAAAAAAAAAGTATCATTCCACACAAGAAATAAATCTAAGTGAGCACACCCCACAAAAAAAATAAATCTAAGTGAGCACACCCCACACAAAAAATGAACCTTAGTGAGCACACCCCACTCTTAAAATAAATCTAAGTGGGCACACCCCACATCTAACATGATAATAGCATTTTAAGAAAAAAGTAGTAAGAAACTCACCATAGTGACGAAATGGAAAAAGCCGGTGCACAAACAGTAGGAGAATGCGAAGAACCAATATGAGAAGGCGATAAAAAAAGTTTCAGTTTTGATATATAAATGAACGTAACCTTTAATAAAAGATAAAACAATTTAAAGGTAATTTAAGCAAAATAAACTAGGAATTTCATCATTTATTTATATTTATGGTTATGAATTAATACTTTTGACAATTTTCCTTACATGTTAATGTCAATTGCACGAGGGGAAAGTTCTTCATTTTGTGAGTTTTGTTGATATGTTTCAGATTCAACATCTGGGTGTAGATCTTTTCCCGCATCGTATTGTTTACGTGGTTGAGCTCTAACTAGTATAATCCACCCCTTTCTGCTATTATCAGGCACGTAGAATACTTGTGCTACCTGACAAGCTAGTGTGAATGATTCTGATGATTGGAGGACGCGACGGATTTTACTTAAGCTCAAGAATCTGTGTTTCTTATCAATTTTGAATCCAATGCCTTTTTTAAAAACATAAAATCAATCACACTTGAATAGAACTACCTTACGGTTTAACCTGAAACTCATTTTCACAATCTCTTCAATTTGGCCGTAATACCCATCACAACCAGTGCTTAGGTCATAATTGACATGAACTCCCGCCTGTTGCGTGGCCTTCACATCATCAATGGATCTTACTCTGAATCTGAAACTGTTTATTATGTATCTGGAATGGTAAAGTCCGTATGTTAAAAGTGTATCAACAATTATATCAAAATCCTGTACCCATCGTGGATCCCCATTTTCATCCAGTTTATTTACATGATCCTTGAACCAATGAAGTAACTACAAGTCGTGTGTAGATGTATCAGATGATTCTTTGAATTCATTGTAAAATTCATCCACTTCTGGAATTTGCTTCAGAATGTACAAGTGTGCCAAACATCGGTCCATTTCCGATATGGGCTTAACCTCCGCTCGTAGGATCGACCTTCATCCAATATTAAATATGGAGAGACAATCTTCATCATTACCATTAAATTCCCCTTCATTGTTTTGTCCAAGATGATTAAATCTATTGTCTATTTCATTCATATACATAACACAGAAGTTAATACATTCTTCTACAAGATAGCTTTCAACAATTGACCCTTCTGGTTTAGCCTTATTAAGACATAATCTTTCAATTTCTTCAAATATCGCTTAATTGGATACATCCACTTATATTGCACGAGTCCAGCAATTCTCGCTTCATTTGAAGGATGAAGCGTGGCATTAACCATAATGTCGAGAAATGAAGGTGGGAAAATCTACTCCATTTTACAAAGTGTGATTACAATTTGTTTATCCCAATAGTTTAACAATTCAATATCTAAAGTCTTTGAACAAATAACTTTAAAATATCTACTCATCGCCGTCAAAAAATAGACTACTGGATCAGACATCACCCCACGTATCGCTAGTAGGAATAAGATTTGCATGTATACATGAAAATCATGATCTTTTAACCTAGTAATCTTCTTTTGTGCCTCATTTACGCAACGTGAAAGTTACGATGAATACCTATCTGGAACCCGAATGTCTTTAAGGAACGAGAAAATCTTTTGCCTCTTCTCTCCGGTAAGACTGTATATAGCTTTTGGAAAGTGAGACCCTCCTTCAACGTGCAACTCAGGACGAATACCCAAAATTTTCATATCATTCCTTGTTTTAACTATATCCTTCGAGCTGTCTGCTAGGTTTAATACATCAAGAATGTTTTCCATTACATTCTTTTCGATATGCGTAATATCTAAATTGTGTCTCACTGTCAAATCCTTCCAATATGGAAGCTCCATAAAAAATATGCTTTTCTTCTTAAACCCTGAGTGTCGCAAGGAAGCCAAGTCATTCTTGAAAAGACGACCCAAACATATTTCTTCAAGCTGTTGTAATGTCTCCATGATTTTCATCCCCGACAGCCTAATAGAATTTGTACTAAGTTTATTCTTCGGATTCCTACACAAATACCGGCATGCTTTACCATCAAATCTGTCATTGAATTGTGACGTTCACCATCTGTGTTCAATAAGCAAAAACCTGCGATGCCCTAAGTAACAAAACTTCTTGCTTTCAGGCAATCTTAGGTGATGAGTGTCATCCATACAGATTGGACAAGTGAACTTCCCCTTCGTACTCTATCTTGACAAATTCACATATGTTGGAAAGTCATTGATTATCCACAGTAATGCTGCGTGCAACTGGAAGAATTGTTTCTTGTTTGCGTCATATGTTTGAACACCACTGTACCACAACACTTTCAGTTCATCAATCAATGGCTGAAGATAACCATCTATTGCATTTCCTGGTTACTTGGGTCCTGGGATAAGGAGTGTCTGTAGTTTCTCCCTTCGAAGAGGGTGTGACGTAATAAATGCGGAAATAAAATATAAAGCAATCTCATAAAAAATCAATCGCACAAGTACACAAAGATTTTTAGGTGGAAACCCAAATCGGGTGAAAACCACCACCTAACCCTCTCGAGTTAGGATTTTCCGATCAACCTAGTTAATCAAATCCACTAACCGAATCACTTTGAAACGAGGGTGATTCAACTTCAGTACAACCACGCTACAAGTACGAGGGTAGCGTTCCTCAACCCCTTCTCTCCACGAGAAGGATTTTGTCCCACGAAGGAGACGGGAATTCGCAAAGCGAATACCCAACTAAAAGACAAAGATAAAATAAACAACAAGTCCTATAGAGCCAACAAAGAAATTAAGAACCTAGCTTCTATAGGAATAAGGAAACTCCCCTTTGCAAGGAATGCGTCGAGTTGGTGACGCGGTGCCTGTGCCACGGGACGGCGCAACTTCGCTCTCGTAAACAACGGCGGGAGAGCGGGTGCGCGAAACTTGATGCTCTCAAGAGAACAGAACTAGAGTTTGGAGAGCAAGGGCTTCTCTTGGACACAAAAGAGTGGAACTAAGTTGCTTAGGTGTGTCTCTTGTTTCTCTTAGTGTGTATCTTGTGTGTCTAGGTGTGTAAAGGCTCCCTCTATTTATAGAGGCCTTAGGAAGGCTTTGGAAGGCTTGGAAATGCTTCCATAGCCGTTGGGTGCAAAGCCCAAGAGAATCAGGCCGAAATCAGGACAATGATTACATTTGACAGGGTAATCAGACGTCTAACTCTTTCATCAGACGTCTGGAAGGCCACTTTAAGACGTCTGATTTAAATGTCAGACGTCTGATTCTATGCGGGTTTCCTCCTGACTTGAATCAGATCTAAACAGGGTTTTTGCGCAAGTCCATCAGACGACATATACGACGTCTGGAACTATGTCTGGACGTCTGGAAACCTACTTTTACTATGGGAATTGATTTCCAAACGTTGCAACGGCTAGAAAATCTCTGAGAAGAGATTTTGGGTCAGCCGAGGCAAAACGATCAATTATCAGACGTCTGGAAAGGCCTAAGGACGTCTGATAAGGCTCTAACGGTCATATTCTGCAGTGTCTGCTAAGCTAGCCAACGGTCCACTATCTGGACGTCTGGCAAGTCCATCAGACGTCTTCTAAGACGTCTGGACTAAGGTCTCAACGTCTGATTTCATCAGAGAGAATACTAACTCCAGCCTAATAGTTATCAGACGTCTGAAACAACAGTCAGACGTCTTAAAATACTTTATCAGACGTCTGGAAAGTTTGTTTGAACCCTATATTGGTTTTCTAAGTGTTCTACAGAAAACCTAAGTATCCTAGGGTTGTGCCGGTGTTCCTAGGACTACTGTTAGGGTATCTAAGGAAATAAAGAGCAACAAAAGAAACGAAAAATACAACAAGTACAAAAGAAGGAAATCTATTATATTCTTCATTTCCTTCCATCTTTAATATATCGCTCCTCGCGAATCTCTTCTGTTCTCCAGCAAGCTCCTCCAATCCATCCTGGATGCGAGCTTGAGTTCCGTCTAAACACGTCCACATTTGCAATTGACCTGAAATCTAGGACTCAAATTGCAAATGTTAAATAACACGTGTTTTGTTATCATCAAAACAAATGATCCTGGTGCTCTAGCACCAACAATCTCCCCCTTTTTGATGATGACAAAATCGTAAATAATGCATAAAAATCCGCCCCCTTTTTGATATTATCAAAAAGGTTTGATTGGTTTTAAAATTCCTATAACTTCACCTTAAGACATGCTCTTCTATGAATTTATTTTAGCAAAGGTGATATTCTCCCCCTTTTTTTGTAACAACAAGATAGCTATTATTTTTCTCCCCCTTACTAAAGGAAATTTAGCTAACTTGCATCTCCCCCTTAAAAATTGACAATTAGCTCATCATTTTTCATTTTTTAACTCCCCCTATCTAAATGCTTATAAAAAGATAGGGTTAAGAATTTTAACTCACCTACCATGGCCAATAAAATGGCCCGAATGGTGGTGGTGGATGCCACATCGGATGGGGCTCCAATCCGTAGCTTGGAGGCCCGGGCATTGGCGCCGGTCTCCAATCTGGTGGTCGACGTGCGGCGGGTCCGTCGTTTGTTCACCGTTTCGTCGGTCTTCTTGTTCTCCTCCTTGGTCTACTCCTTGGTTCTCCCAACTCGAGTTGACCAGACTTGAGCTTGTAAGTCGAGTCCTTTGTGTTCTAATTATTCCTGAACCCTACAAAACAAGATTCTAATTTTTTCTTCGGTATCCAAGTGAGCTTGGATCCGGATCTGTTAGCGGGTCTCCTTGATGGAGATCCTTTCTCAACCTTAGGGCTATAAAAATTATCTACTTTATTGATTAATTTGTTGGAGTTTTCCCTAAGACATGCAATTTCTTTTTCTATAATACTCATCTTAGTCTTTAAATTAGAGATTTCTAACTTTAGACTATCATTTTCCTCAATCAATTTATTATTTTCATTGATGAGGTCTTGATTTTCTAATAATAGGTTGTCAATTCTAGGACTAGCTTCTATGTCCTTAAGTTATTTTTCTAACCTATTATTTTCATTTTTAAGAAAACTAAGGTTCTTTTTAATACTTTTGTTTTCTATTTTAAGTGATTTACTAATCTCAAATAGTTCATTAAAAGCTTCTTGTAAATCGAGATTTACCTCATTGTCGCTGTCGCTGTTGCTTCCTCTGGCCATGAAACCAAAGCAAGCGGTTTCTTCCTTTTCTTCTTCTTCTTCCTCCGAGCTGGAATCGTCCCAAGTGGCTTGGAACGCCTTCTTCTTAGATTTCTTTTCCTTTTCCTTTTTCTTCTCCTTTTTGAGAAGAGGGCACTCTGGTCGTAGGTGCCCTTTCTCGTTGCAATGGTAGCAACGTCTCGGGCTTTCCTTCTCCTTTTTCTCTTTCTTTAATTCCCTACAAAACTTGGAAAAATTTTTAAGTAAAATTCTAAAGTCTTCGTCGTCGGAACTTACCTCGCTATCCGACGCGGCTCTGAAGGCAAGAGTCTTCTTCAGTTTTGGCTCCGGTGTATCCTTCTTCTTCTGCTTCAACTTTGTCTCGTAGGCCATTAGATTGCCTAGGAGATCTTCCATGTTGAGCTCCTCTACTTCGTTCGCCTCCTCGATGGCGGTGACTTTCTGTTCCCACTCCGGTCCAAGGGAACGAAGAAGCTTCCCTTGAAGCTCCCCCTTGATGAAGGTCTTCCCTAATGCTTTCAAATTATTTACAATGAGAGTGAACCTAGTGTTCATCTCACTTAAAGACTCGTTAGGTTTCATAGAAAAAGATTCAAATTCTTGAGAAAGTAAATTAATTTTAGAAGTTTTTACCTTAGAGGTACCTTCGTGAGTTACCTCAAGTGTGTGCCAAATCTCGTATGCGGTGGCGCATTGCGAGATTCTGTTGAACTCCTCCGGGCTGAGCGCGCAATACAACACGTTCATTGTTTTCGCGTTGAGAGAGAGCTCCCGGATCTGCTGCTGCGAGTATCCTCCGGCGGATTTCTCTGGGATGTCGAAGGGGGCCTCGCACCTGGCCCAGACTGTGAAATCGGTGGCTTGAAGCCACGTCTTCATCCGCAACTTCCAGTAGGGGTAGTTGCTCCTTCGAAGAACGGCGGCCGAGTTGTGGACTGCCCCTCGGAAATCCTGATTGCGGCTATGCTTCCCTCCATGATCTTCTTGCCTGGTTGTTACGCCGAAACAGCAAGACCTACTCTGATACCATTGTAGTTTCTCCCTTCGAAGAAGGGGTGACGTAATAAATGCGGAAATAAAATATAAAGCAATCTCACAAAAAATCAATCGCACAAGTACACAAAGATTTTTAGGTGGAAACCCAAACCGGGTGAAAACCACCACCTAACCCTCTCGAGTTAGGATTTTCCGATCAACCTAGTTGATCAAATCCACTAACCGAATCACTTTAAAACGAGGGTGATTCAACCTCAGTACAACCACGCTACAAGTACGAGGGTAGCGTTCCTCAACCCCTTCTCTCCACGAGAAGGATTTTGTCCCACGAAGGAGACGGGAATTCGCAAAGCGAATACCCAACCAAAAGACAAAGATAAAATAAACAACAAGTCCTATAGAGCCAACAAAGAAATTAAGAACCTAGCTTCTATAGGAATAAGGAAACTCCCCTTTGCAAGGAGTGCATCGAGTTGGTGACGCGGTGCGTGTGCCACGGGACGGCGCAACTTCGCTCTCGTAAACAACGGCGAGAGAGCGGGTGCGCGAAGCTTGATGCTCTCAAGAGAACGGAACTAGAGTTTGGAGAGCAAGGGCTTCTCTTGGACACAAAAGAGTGGAACTAAGTTGCTTAGGTGTGTCTCTTGTTTCTCTTAGTGTGTATCTTGTGTGTCTAGGTGTGTAAAGGCTCCCCTCTATTTATAGAGGCCTTAGGAAGGCTTTGGAAGGCTTGGAAATGCTTCCATAGCCGTTGGGTGCAAAGCCCAAGAGAATCAGGCCGAAATCAGGACAATGATTACATTTGACAGGGTAATCAGACGTCTAACTCTTTCATCAGACGTCTGGAAGGCCACTTTAAGACGTCTGATTTAAATGTTAGACGTTTGATTCTATGCAAGTTTCCTCCTGACTTGAATCAGATCTAAACAGGGTTTTTGCGCAAGTCCATCAGACGACATATAGGACGTCTGGAACTATGTCTGGACGTCTGGAAACCTACTTTTACTGTGGGAATTGATTTCCAAACGTTGCAACGGCTAGAAAATCTCTGAGAAGAGATTTTGGGTCAGCCGAGGCAAAACGGTCAATTATCAGACGTCTGGAAAGGCCTAAGGACGTCTGATAAGGCTCTAACGGTCATATTCTGCAGTGTCTGCTAAGCTAGCCAACGGTCCACTATCTGGACGTCTAGCAAGTCCATCAGACGTCTTCTAAGACGTCTGGACTAAGGTCTGGACATCTGATTTCATCAGAGAGAATACTAACTCCAGCCTAATAGTTATCAGACGTCTGAAACAACAGTCAAACGTCTTAAAATACTTTATCAGACGTCTGATTTGGGAATTAGACGTCTGGAAAGTCTGTTTGAACCCTATATTGGTTTTCTAAGTGTTCTACAGAAAACCTAAGTATCCTAGGGTTGTGCCGGTGTTCCTAGGACTACTGTTAGGGTACTTTGAGGCTCTTTAACATGAATTATCTAAGGAAATAAAGAGCAACAAAAGAAACGAAAAATACAACAAGTACAAAAGAAGGAAATCTATCATATTCTTCATTTCCTTCCATCTTTAATATATCGCTCCTCGCGAATCTCTTCTGTTCTCCAGCAAGCTCCTCCAATCCATCCTGGATGCGAGCTTGAGTTCCGTCTAAACACGTCCACATTTGCAATTGACCTGAAATCTAGGACTCAAATTGCAAATGTTAAATAACACGTGTTTTGTTATCATCAAAACAAATGATCGTGGTGCTTTAGCACCAACAGTGTCAACATTATGAATGAAGATTGCATGCATAGCCATGGGGGTAAGTTGTAAGTTACCATGACCACTGGCCATATGGAATATGATGGATACATGCTTTTGAATGGATTGAATCCATCTCTTGCAAGACCTCGTCTCACATTTCGTGCCTCCTCTGCGAATAATGCGTGATTCTCATTAATCTATTCCACTCATCAGAATCTATTGGATGACAGATGCGTCCATCTTTCGATTTATTATCCTGATGCCATGACATCAATTTTGTTGTTTTACTGGAAATGAATAAGTATTGTAGCTTAAGGATCAGTGGAAAATAATGGAGAACCTTCTCCGGTTGTTTCTGCCCGCCAGTGTTTGTTGACATACCAACCTTATATCTCTCCTCATCACATTAAGGACAGTTAGTCAACCCTGAGTACTCATTTCTGTATAAGACGCGGTCATTGCGACATGTATCAATCTTCTCGCATTTCAGTCCGAGCTCACGTATCTGCTTCTTCGCATCATATCATGACTTAGGATATCAAGTAGGATTATTCAACAGATCTCCAATGAATTCTAGAACCTTGGACATTAATTTCGCTGTGACTAGTCATCACTTTCATCTTAAACAATTTCATAAGGAATGACTTCGACATTGACATTATTCCAGGAGCAATTGGATCCTCTGCTGCCTTGACTGCATCGTACAACTCATTACAATCTGGTAGTGTCTCATCATCATCTGCATCCTCATGGTCTGCTACACTCATATCATGTAACATTTCATCCAATTCATCTCATTGATTATCATCACTTCCTTCAAAGGCTTCAATTGTCTCATTCATAACTTCTCTCATTTGTTCACGATAAGCTGTCCAATTTATGTAATGTTGCCACCAACCATTACATATTACATGCTCCAAAACTGTGTTTTGGTCATGGAAAAACCCATTCAAACACTGTCAACATGGGCATAAAATCAGCTGAAGGAATTCACCTCGTCTAAATGTCTTCCCATCATCGTGAAATGCTCACTCCAGAAACAAAATAACTCCACGCTTGTAGTCGTGGTAATTCAAATTTCTCATACTGATCCATAACTTATCCATGATAATTATCCTAAATGTAAAAGACAACCACTCATAAGTTAGACTCGAATAAGGTAAGAATGTACATTTTTAGATCATTCATAAGCCATACTCGAATAAAGAAGAAATGCGTATTTTAAAAAGATTTTCACATGATCGCCCATCCTTGAAGATTTAATCGCAACATTACTTCTTACATGAAATCAGTGTTTGAAGAAATTTCGGCAGCATTTCCCCGTACTTCTCCAGTATACCCCCCAAGACTAACCTTAACAACATCCCCAATAGCCCCCACTAAAGGGCGCTTCGAGAACAAAGCTAAGATTAGTTGGTATACCGGAGAAGAGCGAGAAGATGCAACCGAAATTTCTCCAAACACTAGCTACATGCAAGAAGTAACCCTAAGTTGTGATCAAATCTTCAATGACCCCCCTTTGTTCAGAACTTCTCTGAACAAAGGACGACGACACTTATGGCATGTTATAAAGACAACGCATCATGCATGTACGTGAGGTATACACACACTCTGTATTGTCTATATAATATGATCATAAGTCTCGACGGGCTAGTATTTTGACACAATTATATCCCTCCCACAACCTGTTGCCTAGGGGTTAGAATTCCTATTGTTTGTCATTACCATGCATCTAAATTTGTGCAAGTGTGTGTACCTACAAAGTTGTAATAAAAGTTGTAATAAAACACGTTTACAATCATGGATGTTAAACCTTAAAACCCTAAATTGTAACCTGAAACCATAAAATTAAAACCCAAGTTTGAGCAGAAATGAGGACACAAGAATATGCGCCATAACCAGTTCTCATCTAAGTTAAGTAGGGTTAACCCACTCACCAACAAAAAAAGACTAACGAAATGACATTTATGGCTAATGACATTTATGGTTAACCTCCCCTTCATTCCCTATCCAATCTTTCCATCCAAACGGAGGCTCTTATTTTTACGACGGTAACAACCCCCTTCTCCTTCCTTCCCCATCTCGACTCATACACCCAACATCCTCATTTAAAGCATCCCACCGCAAAATCCTAAACCCAAATCAAAACTTACCTAAATCAAACCTAACCATAAAACCTAAACCCAAACTCTAAACCAAAACCTAAAACCTAAACCCTAATTACTTTAATTCCAAACCTAAAACTTAAACCCTAACTCTAAACCAAACGCTAAAACCTATGTCCTAACTCTTAAACGCTAAACTCATCCCACATCTTACTACTATAAATAAATCAAATTGACATGTGGGAATACCCCACATGTCACATTACATTCACATTTAATTCACACAAGATATTTAACATCAAATTCAATTAACATACAATAATTTAGATCAAATTTTACATTAAATTAAACAACTATGAAATAATTTTATTATCAACAAAAATAATAAAAATAGACAAATAAAATTTTACAAAAATTTAAACAAGGGGTGTAGGAAGAGGGGGCAGGGGGTTGGCCATGGTAAGGGGGAGGAGGAGGGGGATGTGGTAGAGAAGGGAAGGTGGAGGAGGGTTGCGGGAAGGGGGAGGAGGATGGGTGGGGGTAGGGGGATATATGGTGGCTAGTGGTGGTGGTGGTGGTGGCGGTGGCTGCAAGGTGGTGGTGGTGTTGGTGGCGAGTAGTGGTGCTGCTGTTGGTGGTGGGTGGTGGTGCTGCTGCTGCCGTTGGTGGCAAGTGGTGGGGTTGGCGGTAGGGGGTGGTGGTCTTGGTGCTGGTGGTGGAGGGGGGCGGTGACGAGAGGGAGGGGAAGGCTAGTGACGAGGGGGAGGGGAAGGAGGAGGCGAGCGAAGGAGGAAGAAGAGGAGGAGGCCTACCTGCAGGGATGATGGCCACGAAGGAGGAGGGGTGCTATTGGTGCTAGGGATCACGGAGGAGTCGAGGCGGAGGAGCCACAGCGAGGGCCTCGGAGGAGCCGAGGCAGAGGAGCTCGCGCCAGTGCAAGAGGGGTGCGGGGGTGTAGGAGGGTTCAGGAGGAAGAAGAATTTTAGGAGGAAGGGGGAGGGAGTCGGGGCAGGCATAAGGATTTTAGTCAACTTTCTCGACTGTTCTTAATAAACGGTTGGCAATAACTCTTTTGCTGACCATTATGATCGAACGGTCGACGATGAGTTTTGAAAATTTGCCGACCTATGATGGCGGGTTATGAAAAGATTATCGTCGACCGTTAATATAGAAACAGTTGACTATATAGTTATTCTCGACCGTTATAAACGGTCGAAAATGATGTCAACTAGATGTCTTAAAATTACTTTAATTTTATCGACCGTTATATATTGAACAGTCGATAATTCCTTTTATTCTCGACCGGTTATATATAAATGGTCGAGTAAAGTCTTATTTTCGATCGTTTATAACAGTTGAGATTGATCTCAACTTTCTCGACTATTTTGCAGGTGGAAAAGTTAATGACCAAGTTTTTGGCGATCGTTTCTATTAAAACGGTCAAGAATAATGTTATTACCGACCGTTACTTTAACGGTCGATAATTTCCATCGCGAACACTACTATTTCTACTAATGAAATTTTTCCTTGATATTTTAAGGGATAAGGTTAAACCACCAAAAGCTGACAATATTTGTAGATTTACATAAGCGAGCTCTAAAATGAGCCATAAACATGAAGTCTGTAAGAGAAACACACTCACACAGTCACACCTATGCACACAAGAAAAAGAAATTCAATTTTTGTGGCTTAAGTGGAACTAGAGAAGCATATATCTTACTAACGTGTTTTTCTTACATGTCTATTAAAGTTATACATCTTGAGCACGAAATATGCATTCAATATCACTCTTAAGATTGCATTTCCCATGTTGTGTACATGTTAGGTTGACGGGGGATCATGAAGAGGAAATTTACATGTATTAAGGTTGTATTTGACAGGAGGATAAAAGTTATATTGGAATAAAATACTGTAAGGATAAGTTGTGAGGTGTTTAGTTGTGGTATAAGAATAAGTAGTGGGATAAAATAATTGGTAGTGTGATGTGATATTAGTAGGTATTTATTTAATAATTTTTTTGTGGAAATAGAGGTTTTTTGATATGATACTAATGATTGGTAATTAATAATTGCCTCCTCTCTCGATTCCGTCCCCAACCCATCTAAATCCCATATGCTACAGTGGAATTAATCCTTAATAGTAGGGTTATCCCACACTGAAGCCTCCTGCCAAACGAGGCGAAGTATTGGGACTCGAACTCTCAAAACCTCCTTTCTATCTCTCGATCAGCTTATAGAGCTTTTTTTTTCTCTTTTACAAAACTAAGAGTGAATCTTATTCATCTCCCACTCCTTGAAAGTCAAAAAAAAAGAGGGTAGAGGGACAAGATCAAAAATCTGCCCACTACATAGCGAAAAGGAGGGACCACGACTCGTGGCTTAGAACAACCCAATTAAAGCAACAAACAACCAAAACATATGCACCACATCAAAGCATATGAGGTGTCTGAATTCCATCCAACATGAGCAGACCTTGGAAGCATCTTTCCAGCACTTAGAAAGAGGTGAAAACCTTCCAGTCGCACCTGTCAACGAACCTCTTTGCCAAGGAGTTGTTAGCAACATGAATGAAATTGAGGGATAGCATGTGTTGTTTGCGGGAGTTCAAACTATTGAAGGAGCTTCTAGCTGGCCAGGCAATAGGGACATTTTCTGCCCACCAATAATAAAGCAACGTTGAGTTAGTTTTAACCTACACAGGAGAACCATAGTGGCACAAATGCAACGTCTAGAGTCTAGAAGTTCTGTCTCTCTATTTACAAACGTAATATGGATCTAAATCCTATTCTCAATAGGAAACCTATTTTCTCAACGGTGCATTTTATAACGTAGAAGTGGTGGGATCACACCATACATCTCCCTCATTTGCATGGGAATGCACCTAGGTGGGACACACCAGCAGAATGTATTGGTGCATTTAAATATTACCAATGATATTTGTTGGTGTCTGTTGCACTCAAGACATAAAAATAGCACACTAAAATTTAAAATTGACTTAATTATTTGTAAATAGTGAGAGTTGCAACTAATCCACGGGAAGATTTGTAATTGTGTCCTCTAATCAATTAGACAAATTCAGGAAGTTTTCTATGATTTTGAAAGTATTTTGCAATTGTTTTGGATTTTTATTTGACAAGTAGGGCAAAATGATTATTCTGACCCTACTTGTGACAATAGTAATCTAGATCTATTGACCTCAAAAAAATATGGTAAATTTATCTCAGAAACTAGACTCAAAACTAATGCCATTAATTTAACATACTTTGGAGCTATAATTAATTCACTAAAAATTTGACAAGGTAGAATTTTCAGATTCTATGCATAATTTTTTTTCCCATAATGAGTTGGGCTTTGAAATTTAGTAAAGTGTTTCCTCACTTGACCAACTAACTATAGACAAATCTTAGAATTTTTAGACCACTACAAATTAATTCATGAATTTTTGAAATCAAACTACAGAACTAATACGAAAACATAAAGGTAAACAAGATGCAAAACAGGTTGTTGTAGGGTTTTCTCAAGGCAATGCATACATATAGGGCTTTAGGAAATAGGATTGATGTCAAAATGATAGTTGGACAGGATAAATACGGATGGCTACTTTCCCTGGACTTGTCCTATCACACACATATTCATTAAAGGTATAATGCAACTCGGACGTGATGATCTTAAGCTTGAACTATCCTATATGAATATGTGCACCTATAAGATAACTCGGACGAACCATAACCAGTATATTTAACTCGTCACAAATAAAGCACAAATTGATCCTACCCCTAACCACACATGCAAGGAATTTAGCCACTCATGGATGAGAAAATAAAGCATGTAATCTCGAAAGAAACAAATATAATCATATTATTGCAATAATTCAAGAATTCTACAATTAAGATAAAGCTATGTAGATCACGAAAGAAACAAACATAACCATCTTATTACAATAATTCAAGAGTTCTACAAATAAGATAAAGCTATGTAGAGTAGTGATAAGCGGATATTTTGTGTGATAAATGTTTTGAAGTCGTTGCATTGCAAAAAATCCACTATCAAACAATTTACTAAAACGCAATGTGAGTCCTAAGTCGAACATGAGGAGGCGAATGCTTAATTTAGAAATCCGCATTTACATTATTTATTTTTGGTATTTTGTGTTTTGTATTTTTTTTTATATTTTAACTAAGGCAGAAATAAGATCAAAAGATTATCTAGGCAACTCAACTTTATTCTACTTACAAAATAAGAGAGAGAGAGAGAATGAGGGAGAATAGATATTTCATCAAAAATAAATCAGTGTTTATTACATCTACTTGCAGAAATCAAAATCTATTTTAAAAAGTGATAAAAAGATAGAGATGAGAAAAATTCTTCTCAACGACTACTTGGAGGATGAGTCGTGTTGACGAAGCGCTTGGAAGAGAGTAGTGAGGAGGTGGAAGGAGGACGAAGCTAGATGAATCGGGATAAGACATGGTGGCGTCATAGCAAGATCTGCTTCCCAAACGTGGTGAGAAGATGACCATGGGATGCTCCACGAACGGGAATGAGAGAGGGGAAAAATATTTATTTTCTAACTCTAGTGGAGCATCACAGGTTTAGGACAAGCTCTTAGAGCCTTCGAGGAGGTAAGGAAGGAGTGGGAAGAAAGATGAAGAAGTGGAGGGGGTTAGGCTATTTATAGGTAACGAAATGGAGGCAAAAGAGTCATTTCAAGGTCTTAAAATTAATATAAGGTCTTTAGTGATGCACGAAAGCATTACTAAAGGCTAGTGTGGCCATTGGTGCACATGGAATGAGAGCCATCCAATCAAGATTGCACATCTTTGACCAACTCACGCCTCACGCTCCTTTAGATCGCATTGAATGGGGCATTATCAACTTGGATGGCTCTTATTGAGCCACGTGGTGCCTTCATTTCCCTCTGATGGTGATTACATGGCCAATTGAGTGCAAGCCTTGTGATTTGAGGATTTTGGTACTCGCTGGGTGTAATGACCCGTTACGCTTTTATCCATTTAAGACATCTGGAGTCTCAGTCAGACATCTGTCCAGACATCAAGACCTGTTCTTGGACGTCTGAAAGTGAAATTTTCATGCTGCACTTTGCACTCTGCGCGCGGGCGGTGCGCAGAGGCCGTTTCTCTCTCTTTCTCTCTCATTCCCTCCGAACCCTAAACCCTACTCCCCTCCTATTTATACCCCTCTTTTCCCTTCTCCTCTCCTCACACCACAGCAACCACCACCTCCACCACTCCTATGCGGCAGCGGCGAGGTCTGAGAGAGAGGCACGAGAGGGGGATGAGCGAGGGAGAGAAAGAGGGAGGAAGGAGGAGAGCGTGGAAGGTCGGAGGACCTTCGGGGGCTCGGCGGAGCTCGCACGGCTGGCGATGGGTGCGTGCGCTCGTGGAGGACGTCAGCTAGGAGCTGCCCAAGCTCTTACAACGGTTGGAGCTGCCGTTGCTGGTGGAGGCGCGAGCGGAGTGAGCCGAGAGCTACGTCTAGCGTGACATCCAGATGACTGGCGAGGGACCTGGGCATCCGGAGCTAAGGCCGGACGTTTGAGAGCACATATCGCGCGAGGTACGTACGTTCCTACGCTGATTTCTGCCATGTAGAAGATGTCAGCGCAGGAGGCATTGTCGGCTGACCGTGCCTGCAGTTGCGTGCGTAGGTGCAGCTTTGGGAAGGCACACGGGAAGCTTTTCCAGGCGCTTTTGGATGTCTGAACACATCACCAGACGTCCAAAGGTGCTTCTAAACGACTGGAGACATTATTCGACATCTGGAACTGTCTTCAGACGGTCACAGAGAAGGTCTGAACGTCTGATCAGCCACAGGGGACACAAGGTGAGTTTTGACGTCTTTTAAGACATCTGGGATTAGACCCAAACGTTTGATTTTGATCAGAAATCGCATTTTTGGCCTGTTTAAGGCTCAAACGGAATCAGATTTCCGCAAACGAAGTACCATTGTTTTCTACTCGAGTTCTTCTACGTATTCGTGTTAAGTACCTACTGTTTTGAGCCTGTCTAATGTACATTTGTCGTTGGTACAAGTTACCAGCCGGTGGCGTGTTCGGGGCTTGCGGAGACGATGAGACCTGCGGCACAGGCCCCCATTCCTCCTGTGATACCCGGTAGAGTGGTTTAACTCAGTTATTAATATTTAAATAAGAATGTGCTTAGTTGAAATAGCCGAATGGAAATCTAGGATGTGAAATGAACCATAGGGTAAAGAAATGAATGAGCCTATTTGTATTGTACAGTTTACTTACATGCATGATTAAGATAAATTGCTAGAAAATGACTATATTATAATTACGAGTTGTCTGTTAGAATATAAGCCGCCTGTATTTAATTAATAATTTCCTGTGAAACCACAGTTAAATGTTATTGAGAATTGAACTATGAAAACACGAGCTGCCTGTATATGGATGAGAAATGAATTATGAAACATGAAATCTAGATCTTGATAAATGAGGTGAACATGAGCATGAACCTTACGGGGAATTAGGAGTAGAACTCCTGTGGATAAACAGAATCTGGAATGTAGACGGGAAGTGTGCTGGCCCTTGAGTACGTGGTACCAAAGAGAGAAACTGTCCCCTTTTAGTGTAGAGCAGAGCGAGACTCCCTTGGGTTGAGACCCAGGGTTAGGATTGGCCACTCTACACCGACTCCTGTTGGCCCCTCGCATACATGGTACTGATGTGAGCTACTAGTGTAGGGAGGGAGCTAGCCACCCCACAGGGCCCGGGATTCAGCTAGCCACCCTACATCAACTTATTAGGCTCTCTGGGTAAACTGGAGTAGTCAGACGAGGGTGCGCGAACTGTGGAGGGGCGAGACCCCTGTTCTAAGAGAGTAAGGCCCTATACTGTTCCGTGTTGTACTTTAGGCATACCCGCTAGAGAAAACAACTGACCACGTGTCAGTGCAGGATATCTACCCATGCACTTATCACGCGTGCCGTAGTCACCGCTATGTCTTGACAGTGACATCGGGGTGGTTGACTGGGTATAGGACTACCACAGGGGACTCTCCCAGCCAGGAGAGCACCACGTGTACCTTCTACTCTACAGAAAAGATGACAATAAAGATCGTTCCCACGAGGAACATGCAAGATCAAGAAATATCTAGATACTTTGAGAAATGGATAAAATAGAAACATATAAAACATATAAATAGACATGAGAATTAAACCTTTTGTTTTTACTATTTTTGTACTTAAATAATATAAACACCACTCTAGTCAGCGTTCGCTAACTTTGTCTTTTCATAACACTGTTCAGGGCCAAGAGTTGAACAGCCCGAGTTTCCAGCTGCGAAGGGTGTTGGGCCCAGTCGAGTCCAGCCATACTCTTTCTTCAGCACTTTCTTTTTCTCTACTATTGTAGTAAGTAATTGACACCTAGTTTACTATTTCCGCCACTTCTGTTTCCTTTCTGCTTTCAGTTGTTGTGGGTTGTTTGTTATTGTGGTGGCATGTACTAAGATAGTTGTTCTACTTTCTTTACTGCTTTGTACGTTTCTTCTACTTAGTTATATGGCATGTGTGAATATGGGTTATTTTTCTGCTTTTGGTTATTTCTTGTTGAATAACTAGGTCTTGGGATTAGTCGAGGCAAGCTTATCTCGGGTCTTGTAGGGATATGGGAACCGGGTCGTAACAAGATGATATCAGGGCAAGATAGTCCCGAGAAATGAACCAATTGGCTTGAGGATAACCACTCGCGTGCATATAACTAAGATAGCCACCACAACGTATCGCTTTGATATTCGTTTCGAGTCTTTTTCTCGATGTAATCCGGTATCGTTGACACTCTTGTTCTATCTTTCGCGTCTCCATGCAGGAGATGCCTCGTTGTGGAGTTCTCGAGGTCGTCCATGGTCGCGGCCGTGGACGAGGTCGGAGGGGCGGACGTGCTAAACCTGAGGTACCAGTTGACCCACCTCTTCTCCCAAGCATTCAGGCCTAGGATCTCGCCCAGCTGATCCGAGACGTCGTGCGAGAGGAGCTCCACCAGCCTCCACGAGCACCTCTCCCTAAGGACTTGGAGGGGGAGTCCTCAGTGGAACAGAGAGACCGTCGCAATGCTGGACGAGCAGGAGGGGGAGGGGGTGGTCCTCCACTGTCCTCACCGCACTCTGACACTTCCGAGCCTGAGCCCTCCTTGCCTGGAGGCGTGCCTATTCCCCCACTGCAGCTGCACCACGAGCTTTCCGGACAGTTTCGGAAGCTGAAGCCCCCCTCCTTCAAGGGGGATGAGGAGCCATCTGAGGCAGAGGACTGGCTGGAGCAGATAGAGAAGGTGTTTGACACCCTTCGCCCTCCCACGGAGTGTCGCGTGGCCTTTGCCATATACCAATTGGAGAGTGCAACACACAGGTGGTGGAGGCCAGTCAGAGGCTAGGAGAGGAGAGAGCCGACGTGGGACCAGTTCGTGACTCTTTTCTGCGAGCAGTACTTTCCATAGACCTAGCAGGACCAGAGGAGGCAGGGGAGTTCCACACTCTTCGCCAGGGGACGATGACGGTTAGCGCGTATCACACGCATTTTTTGGAGCTGTCACATTTTGCCTCAATAGCTGTGTCTACAGAGGATGAGCGCCTGTGGAGGTTTACTGAGGGGCTCCGACCTGCTATTCGGGGATATCTCAAACCCCTGAAGCTGTCCACTTTCTCTCGTGTGGTTGAGGCAGCCATGACCTACGAGGAGACCAACCCGGCCGTGCGAGACATTGACAGCGGACGGAAGAGGCCCTACCAGCCAGAGTACTCTCAGGACTGTCAGGAAAGGAGGCACATGGCACCCGCAGGAGAGCTATCTCAATTTGCGGGACCATCAGTGGCCTTTGGGAACCCCAGACAAGGGCCATTTGCTAGCACCTAACCCCCGTCCAGCCGCCAACAAGGACCTACTGGGGGAGGAGGTCGTGTTCCCCTCTGCTACCAGTGTGGCCAGCCGGGCCACATCAGGAGGGACTGCCCATCTAGGGCTAGAACACCGCAGATGCTCCCCACACCGAGCGCTGGAGGCCGAACTGGTGGTCGTGGTCACCAGGCGCATGGGGGAGGGCAGTAGTCACGAGAAGGGTACCGGCTAGCGGCTGCTTGCCCAACCTAGAGTGTAGCTGCTTCGTCTGCATCGAGGGCTGAGGGGCGTATCAACGCCCTGACACACAGAGACTCTAGGGCTTTAGGTTCACTAGTGGTAGGTATGGTTACTGTTTCTGCCAGATTAGTATACGTACTTTTTGATTCCGGCGCCACTCACTCTTTCGTCGCTACGAGTTTTGACGTCAGTTTGCAGTAGGGCAGTGTATTGTTAGAAGATCCGTTTGTGATCAGAGGCCTAGGTAGCCAGTTGTTTGTAGCTGAGGAGGTCTACATGGACTACGAGGTCAGTATAGGGGGACACAGCCTCCCCGCTGACCTGATTGTGATACAGATGGAGGATTTTGGCATGATCTTAGGGATGGATAGGTTGTCCTCCTATCACGCCTTGGTGGACTGTTTCGGTAGGAAGATCGTCTTCTCTATACCGGAGTTACCTCCCTTTGAGTTTCACGGACAGCCGGTGGGCGAAGGTTTCAGATGCATCTCTGCGCTTCGAGCAGTGAGGCTTTTGAGCCAGGGGTGTGAGGGCTTTTTGGCCTGTGCAGTGGCAGAGCCTAGCCCCGTGGCTGACTTTCAGAGTATCCCGGTGGTTTGCAAGTACCATGACGTTTTTCCAGAGGAGCTGCTAGGACTATCGCCTGAGCGTGAGATCGAGTTTGAGATCTCACTGGTACTGGGGACCAGTCCCATTTCTACTGCACCATACTGGATGGCACCGCTTGAGCTGCAAGAGCTCAAGTCACAGCTACAGGACCTGTTGGAGAAGGGCTTTGTGAGGCCCAATGCGTCCCCGTGGGGAGCCCCTGTGCTGTTTGCGAAGAAGGATGGTACCCTGCAACTTTATGTCGACTACCGACAGTTGAATAGGGTCACCATCAAGAACAAGTATCCGCTGCCGAGGATTGACGATCTCTTCAACCAATTGCGACACGCCACACTGTTCTCCAAGATAGATCTGAGGTCGGGCTACCACCAGTTGAGGATCAAAGAGGCCGATGTCTTCAAGACAACCTTCCGTACCTGGTATGGGCACTACGAGTTCCTGGTCATGCCATTTGGGTTGACCAATGCCTCCCCTGTTTTTATGGATTTGATGAACCGGATTTTCAGGTCGTACTTAGACCAGTTTGTGATGGTGTTCATCGATGACGTGCTCGTTTACTCGCAGGATCAAGCGCAACATGGACAGCATTTACGCATGATCCTGGACACCTTGAGGTGACGCAAGCTGTATGCCAAGTACAACAAGTGCAAGTTTTGGTTGAGGCATGTGACTTCCTTGGGCCACGTGATTTCATGGGATGGTTTGGCTGTGGATCCATCCAAGGTTGAGGTCGTACTCAGGTGGGAGAGGCCACGCACAATGACAGAGATACATAGCTTTTTGGGACTGGCAGGTCACTATTGGAGATTTATTAGAGGATTCTCTCAAATTACGCGTCCTACGACCCAGCTGACTCGGAAAGACATGTCCTTTGCCTGGACGGATGAGTGCGAGGCATGTTTTCAAAAGTTGGGGAGATTAACTATAGCTCCTGTGCTTACCATTCCAGACAGCAGTGGCGGTTTTATTGTTTACACTGACGCTTCGTTACAGGGGTTAGGGGGTGTGCTCATGCAATGGGGTCACGTTGTCGCTTACGCTTCGCGGCAACTGAAGCCCCATGAGCATAGCTACCCTACCCATGACTTAGAGCTGGCAGTTGTTATCTTCACGCTGAAGACATGGAGGCACTACCTTTACGGTGAGACTTTTGAGATTTTCATGGATCATAAGAGCCTCAGGTACTTGCTTGACCAGAAGGAGCTAAACATGAGATAGAGACGTTGGTTAGAGCTCCTGAAGGACTACGACTACAGCATCTCCTACCACCCAGGGAAGACCAATGTGGTGACTGACACCTTGAGCCGGAAGGCGCCCGACCACTTGACCAATTTATAAGCACAGAGTTGGAGACTTATGGAGGAGTTGGGTAGTTGGCGACCCCGGGAGTCACAGGGGTATTATGGGACAGTGACAGTGACGCAGCAGACGCAACCAGGGTTGATAGACCACATCATCGCAGGGCAGATGAAAAATCCGTACTTACAGACGCTGCGAGACAGGGTATTGACAGGGGACCCAGGAGACTTTTCCTTTATAGATCAGATACTGCACATGAGGGGACGCTTATGCGTTCCTAGGGATGAGGAGTTGTCGAGAGAGCTCCTGGCTGTGGCACACGGGTCCAAGTTCACCATACATCCCGGGAACACAAAGATGTACCATGACTTATGACGCAACTTTTGGTGGAGAGGGATGAAGCGGGATGTTGATGAGTTTGTGCAGCAGTGTTTGGTGTGCCAGCAAGTGAAGGCCGAGCATCAGAGGCTTGCAGGGTCATTGCAGCCACTTCCTACGCCAAAGTGAAAGTGGGAGAGCATCACCATGGACCTGGTGGTGGGTCTACCAGTTACCCAGCAAGGACACGACACAGTCTGGGTAATAGTAGATAGGTTGACGAAGACGACGCGTTTCCTGCCTATCCGAGTCACCCTTGGACCAGCACAGTTAGCAGAGAGATACATCCGAGATGTGGTGTGCCTGCATGGAGTCTCGCATGAGATTATATCCGACAGGGATAGTCATTTTACTTCCTAGTTCTAGGCTAAGTTTCAGCAGGCTTTGGGGACACATTTGAAGTTCATTACCGCTTATCACCCCCAGACGGACGGACAGTCAGAGCGCACCATACAGACACTTGAGGACCTTTTACGCACCTGTGCACTGGACGAGAGAGGCTCCTGAGAGGAGCATTTACCCCTAGCAGAGTTTGCATATCATAATAGTTACCACTCGAGCATCGGCATGGCACCTTACGAGGCTCTGTACGGACGGAGGTGTACTGCGTCCTTGAGTTGGGTCGAGGTGGGGACCAAGTGGGAGGTTGGTCCCAGGCTGATCCGGTAGAGTCAAGAGGTGATAAAGCAGATTCACAGATGACTCCGCACTATCAGGAGCAGGCAGAAGAGTTACGCTGATCAGAAACGCAGAGAGGTGTAGTTCGAGGTTGGGGATCACATCTTCCTCCGTGTTTCGCCCATGAAGGGCCTGCAACGTTTTGGGGTGAAAGGGAAGCTTGAGCAGAGATTTATGGGGCTTTTTGAGGTCTTGGAGCAGGTGGGACCCATTGCTTATTGACTTGCCCTTCCTCCCCAGCTTTTTGGAGCGCACGACGTGTTCCACGTGTCCAACCTCAGGAAGTACGTCGCCAATCCCAGTCACGTTCTGAGCCATGAGAGCGTCGAGGTAGGTGACGACCTGACCTACCCCGAGAGACCAGTACAGATACTAGACAGAGCCATCTGAAGTCTGAGACGGAAGCAAGACCACTGGTGAAGGTCCTATGGAGAAGCCAACGATACGAGGAGGCGACTTGGGAGCATAAGGCGACGATGCGAGAGCGATACCCGAAGCTTTTTGAGGGTACGTCTTTTCGGACCTACTTCGATCCTCTTTAAGTTTGTTATGCGTTTTTACATTCCTTTTTCCTCACCCTAGCTAGCTCAAGTTTTGGGGACGAAACTTCCTTTAAGTTTGTTATGATGTAATGACCCATTACGCTTTTAGCCATTTAGACGTCTAGACCCGTTCCCGGATGTCTAAAAGTGAAATTTTCGTACTGCACTTTGCACTCAGCATGCAGGTGGCGCGCAGAGGTCATTTCTCTCTCTTTCTCTCTCTCTCTCTCATTCCCCCTGAACCCTAAACCCTACTCCCCTCCTATTTATACCCCTCCTTTCCCTTCTCCTCTCCTCACACCACAGCAACCACCACCTCCAGCACTCCTGTGCAGCAGCGGCGAGGTCTAAGAGAGAGGCACGAGAGGGGGGCGAGCGAGGGAGAGTGAGAGGGAGGAAGAAGGAGAGCGTGGAAGGTTGGAGGACCTTTGGGAGCTCAGCGGAGCTCGCACGGAAGGCGGCAGGTGTGTACGCACGCGGATGTCAGCTAGGAGCTGCCCAAGCTCCTTCATCGACTGGAACTGTCGCCACGGGCAGAGGCGCGACCGGAGAGAGCTGCGAGCATGTTTTGATACTAGAAGTTTTCTAGTATCAAACGTCTAGCGTGACATCCAGATGACTGGCGAGGGACCTGGACGTCTGGAGCTAAGGCCGGACGTCTGAGAGCACGTATCGCGCGAGGTATGTATGTTCCTACGTTGATTTCTCCCATGCAGAAGATCTCAACGCAAGAGATGTTGTCGGCTGACCGCGCCTGCGGTTGCGTACTCAGGTGCAGCTTTGGAAAGGCACGTGGGACGCTTTTCCACGTGCTTTTGGACGTCTGATCATATCAACAAACATCCAGAGGTGCTTCCAAACGACCGGAGTCATTATCCAACGTCTGGAACTGTCTTCAGACGGTCGCAGAGAAGGTCTGGACGTCTGATCAGCTGCAGGAGACACAAGGTGAGTTTTGACATCTTTTAAGATGTCTGGGATTAGACCCAGACGTCTGATTTTGATCAGAAACCGCGTTTTTGGCCTGTTTAAGGCCCAAATGGAATCGGATTTTCGCAAACGAAGTACCATTGTTTTCTACTCGAGTTCTTCTATGTATTTGTGTTGAGTACCTACTGTTTTGAGCCTATCTAATGTACATTGGTTGCTGATACAGGTTACCAGCCGGTGGCATGTTCGGGGCCCACAGAGACAACGGGATCTGCGGCATAGGCCTCCATGCCTCCCGTGATACCTGGTAGAGTGGTTTAACTCAGTTATTGATAGTTACATAAGAATGTGCTTGGTTGAAATAGTCAAATGAAATGCTAGGATGTAGAATGAACCTTAGGGTAGAGAAATGAATGAGCCTGTTTGTATTGTACGGTTTACTTACATGCATAATTAAGATAAATTGCTAACAAATGCCTGTATTATAATTACGAGTTGTCTGTTGGAATATGAGCTACCTGTATTTAATTAATAATTGCCTGTGAAACCACCAGTTGTATGTTCTTGAGAATTGAACTATGAAAGCATGAGCTGCCTGTATATGGATGAAAAATGAATTATAAAACATGAGATCTGGATCTGGATAAATGAAGTGAACATGAGCATGAACCCTACGAGGAATTAAGAGTAGAACTCCTGTGGATAAACAGAATCTAGAATGTAGACAGGAAGTGTGCTGGCCCTTGAGTACGTGGTACCAAGGAGAGCAACTGTCCCCTTTTAGTGTAGATCGGAGCTAGCCTCCCTTGGGTTGAGACCCGGGGTTAGGATTGGCCACTCTACATTGACTCCTGTTGGCCCTCGCGTATGTGGTATCGAGGCGAGCTACTAGTGTAGGGAGGGAGCTAGCCACCCTACACCGACTTGTTAGGCCCTCTGGGCAAACCAGGGTAGTCAGACGAGGGTGCGCGGACTGTGGAGGGGCGAAACCCCTGTTCTAAGAGGGCAAGGCCCTATACCGTTCCATACTATACTTTAGACGTACCCGCTAGCGGAAACGACTAATCGCGTGTCAGTGCGAGATAGCTACCCGTGCACTTATCACACGTGCTGTAGTCACCGCTACATCTTGATAGTGACCTCGGGGTGGTTGACTGGGTGTAGGACTACCACGGGGGCTCTCCCGACCAGAAGAGCACCACATGTACCTTCTACTCTACGGAAAAGACTACAATCAAGATCGTTCTCACGAGGAACATGCAAGATCACGAAATACCTAGATACTTCGACAAATAGATAAAACAGAAACATATAAAACAAATAAATAGAAATGAGAATTAAACTTGTTGTTTTTACTATTGTTGTACTTAGATAATATAAACACTACTCTACTTAGCGTTCGCTGACTCTGTCTTTTCATAACATTGTTCAGGACTAGGAGTTGAGCAACCCGAGTTTCCGGCTGCAAAGGGTACTGGGCCCAGTTGAAGTCCATCCATAGTATTTCTTCAGCACTTTCTTTTTCTCTATTATTATAGTAAGTGATTAACACTTAGTTTACTATTTCCGCTACTTCTGTTTTCTTTCTGCTTTCAGTTGTTGTGGGTTGTTTGTTATTGTGGTGGCATGCACTGAGATAGTTGTTCTACTTTCTTTACTGCTTTGTACGTTTCTTCTACTTAGTTATATTGCATGTGTAAATGTGGGTTATTTTCCTACTTTTGGTTATTTCTTGTTGAACGACTAGGTCTTGGGATTAGTCGAGGCGAGCCGGTCTCGGGTCCTGTAGGGATCCGGGAACCAGGTCGTAACACTGAGACTTGAACTTTCGCCCCTCCTTAGGGATAAGGCTATCAAGCACCACGCTATGGCCCTTGGATTCTCAAGTGGATGAATTATGGTCTCGTGATCAAGGTCGTTGGATCTTTATCCAACGGTGGGGAGGGAAGGCGTTCCACGTGGTGAGGGTAGGTTGTAGTTGGCCTTGGGATGCCTGGATGATGCCATGTGGCGCGATTTAGGTCATCCATCTTTAAATGCACATAGAGGATGCTACGGATATTCGATTTGACTGATTTTTAAGTTGTTGGGCTGCAATCATTGATTCAGATTCATCCGTGCGGTTAGATTCTTCATATGTTGCCCTAAAATATGTCGCCCTATCCCCTTCATGTTGTGATGCTCTACCACGTGGCACTATCTGAGTCATCCATCTTCTTTTACCCTTAGGTGATGCTACATATGTCGGATTGAATCGATTTTCACACCATTGGGTTATGATCATCGATTCGAACTCATCCATGCAGTTAGAATGTCATCTGAAGTTCAACATTTCACTACCTTGCCTCTTGGCCTTTGGTCTTCTATGGCTTGTACAAGATGCTACGAATGTTGGATTGGGGTGATTTCGAAGGTGTTGGACTCCGATCATCACCCTGATCACATCTGCAAGGTTTGATCTTCAATCTGAAGCCCAGAAAGATATCGCCATGTTCCCTACCCATTAAAATGAGAAAATAATATGCAATTTATAAAAATTACTCTAAATACATGACCGCATGTTATGCAATATTTATAATGCATGATGCTTTTATGGACCTAGAAACACGCACGAATAGAAATTTTAAGCCAATTAGATGTGTACACATCAAGTCGAAAGAACCCAAGAACCCTTTGAGATGTGTTGTGTTAGTCTCCTTGACGAAGGTGGTGGCGACAGTTGACTGACGTGGCAACAACTAGGTTTTGTTATAGCGTTGTAGTACAGTTAGTTATTGCCATCATTCACTAATATTTATTACTCGGAAAATAAAGTTCTCCCGAGGTCGAACTCAGGGAGCAAGTTGTATTCTAGGGGTACAAATTCTTATTACAAAAATAAAGAGAGAGAGAGAGAGAGAGATGAGAATTTGGCTTCTTCTTCTCTTCTTTCTTCCTCTTTGGCTTTTGGTTTCTTCTTCTTTGTTTATCTCCTTGTGGTCTTCTTCTTCTGCCTTCTGTTCTTCAGATCTTCTTTTTACTTCTTTCTTCTGATCTTCTTCTCGTGCTCTTCTTCTGCTTTTGCTGTCAGGACGTCGTCTCTCCTTCTTTCTTCTTTTTCTTTCTGTCTTCTTTATCTGCAGCAGTGGTGATGTTCTTCTTCTTTCTTTTCTGCCTTCAGAGCGTCATCTGATTTTCCACTCAGACGACTTAAGTCGCCGCTGCTACAGTGCCGCTCGGTGCTCCTTCCTTCAGTCTTCGTCAGCCTTCTTCTCTGCCTCGCTTGTCTTCTTCTTCTTTGCTTTGACCTGCTGGCTGCTCTTCTTCCTTCAGTCTTCTTCTCTTCAGCCCTTCCTCTGCAGTCCCTTCACCTGTGCCTGCACACTCAAAGTTCCAATCAGAGACGGCAAAACCTACTCTACCCTCCCCCCCCCCCGCGTTTCTCTCTCACAGAAGCCGCTCTTAGGAAAGCTCTCCCAGAGCAACCGGGTAATCGGGTACGCGGGTCGCGCTCGGGTCCAGGCCCACCGCCGTGCGGTGGTGGGCGAGGAGTGCAGGTCGGGCTTAGTCGGGTCGGGCCAAGTCCGCGAGGCGTGCGTGCGGACGAGGCCGGGTAGTCGGGCGGGTGAAGGGGACCTCACCCCGTGAACTGAGGCGAACAGCTTAAGGCACTTTTTGCCTTTAAGCGCCCGTTCGCCTCAGTGGCTTTCCGAGGTGGGACTAAATGTCCCACCCCAATTTGGATGCCTACGCAGAGGAAGCAGCGGCAGTCGAGGCGAAGCGCGGGGGCTTCGCGCTAGAGCTTCGCCTCAACTGCAGCCTGGCACTTCGCGAAGACGCCTCGCACTGCCTGGGAGCGTGACCTGGGAGTGGCGCACCTGGGGCAGCAGGTGAAGAAGCAGCTTCACTTCAACAATGGCGGCGGCTAGCGCAGGTACCTGCCCACAGAGAAACGGCCTCTCGGCCCAATCAAAAACGCGGAGGACCTTCGCCGTGGCACGGCGAAGGTGGTCGGGGGGTGTGCAGGCGGCGGGGCGGAGCCTAAGGGCCGCCCTAGGTCAAACTGCAGGTTGGGAGATGGGTTTGTTCGGTGGAGTTCCAGAGGGTGATTTAGGGGAAGTGGAAGGGCGGAGGTTGATCAGGGTGAGGAGGCGGAGGTTCTGCGGTGGTCAGCGAGCCGTGTGGGTTGCTGGAGTGATGGGAGCGGGTCGCCGGAGTAGGGGCCGGAGGTGGAGAAGGTGAGGGCGATTGGTCGGATCGGGGCAACAGTAAAGATGTAAAGTGAGGAAAAGGAAGAGGGGAGGAAGAGGATGAGTTCTACCTACTTAGCAGGACGAGGAGGGGCCGGAACAGGTGACAGTCGTATCGACTGTCGCCGGAGAAGAAGCTTCCCAGAGGAAGGAGCGACGGCGAGGAGAGGGCTGGAGAGGCACGTGCTGGGTGCGGCGCGGCGCGGGAAGAGTAGGGGAAGGCAGCCCTGCTGCTGGTAGTGCGGCAGAACGACGAGGAGGAGGAGGGAAAAACCGCCGGAGCTGGAGGGCTTCCTGTCGGAGTGGGAAGAGAGTGAAAAGAGGGTGTTTCTCCGTCAGGACCGAGCTGACAAGAACGGCGGAGCAACGGGGGTATTTATAGGGGCGGAATCAGAGAGGAGGGCGGAGGGAGACGACGTGTCTCCCTCGCCGGAGGACGCCGGAAGAAGGAGACCCATACAGTCCGTGCGTTCGTACGGCCGGTATGGTGGGTTGCAGCGACCAGGGGGGTGTTCTTGCGACGGCTGACGACGCAGGGCACCCCCATTTGACCTGGCAGGCCCTCCCCCTTACCCTGCGCGGCGCCATGCTCCGCGCAAGGTCCCGGAGTGTGGTGCTGGCAGGTTTTGCAGGGAGGACCTGAATGTAAAGAACGAAGAAGAGTTAAGGGCCAAAATGAGAGGATTCAAAAGTTGAGGGCCAAAAAGTAAATAGATGAGGACCAAAATGTAAAGTTGGTCAAGAAGGTTTCTTCTTAGGCTCAAGTTTTTATACGTGACTAATTAGGACCTAAGGATTCTGCTGGTGAATTTTATTTCTAGATAAAACCTTGTTTGACCGGTCAATTAACGCAAAAACCCAAATTAAGTTATTAATTGGGCATGGTTCTCAATGTAGGTCAAAATGGGCTCCGAAGGCCAAATTGAAGGTTCTAAACCCTAGAGATTATTTTTCTATGAATTTTAGAGGGTTTATTCTATTTTTACTTTGCCTCTAACCTCATGAATTGAAGTGGGTTTGTTTTAAGGTTACAGATTATCATTTAGTTCCTTGGAACTGCTGTAGCCCTTATCAGAACATCCCACTTTCCTTCTTATTCGGTTTGTTTGACCTATGTTTGGGCCCTGAATTACCCTGTATGCAGATCATACTGGTAAAATTGCATTTTTACCCCTTATGACTTGTTTTCTCCTTAAACTCAGAATTCTCTGAGTTAAGCCTTTCCTTGAGTTATGTAGGAGCTTTTATCCTTTGTATTAGGTCAAAATGAGCTAGTTATGGCTCATGATGAGGTTCTCATCATTGACGTAGATCTCCACGTGAAGTTTTGTGTCTCGAATCCTCCATGCAAGTCCTCCAAGGTGGTGCTCCTCCTTTTGCATAAAGATGACTTGATGATAGTGTAGGAGCTGTGAAAGTTGATGGTGGAGATGGTGATGGAGGAGGGGACGGCCTTGAGGTTGTGCTTTGGAAGGTGGACATCCAAAGGTTGGTGGAAGAAGAGTGGTGGGCAGCCTTGATGGTGGTGGTGTTGGTAGGTGTTGGCTTAGGTTTAGGATTTGGTAGGTGGAGGTTGTAGGCAATGAAGGCTAAGGCATGCAAAGGAATAAGAGGCCAAGGTGGTGGGTAGCCAAGGTGTTAAGTAAGGAGGGGTGACGACCACGTAGAGGCTTGGAGAGGAAGGTTAGGTCTTGGATTAGAAAAGTAGGATGTAAAGACTCGTTCTAGTTTGAGCCTTTTAAGACGTTTGGAGTGTCAATCAGACGTCTGGACCCCTTCCCAGACGTCTGGAAATTGAAAAATCTGTACGCGCTAGTGGTTCTGCGTGCAGGCAGTACGCAGACCCTCTCTCTCTCTCCTTTCTTCTCCTTTTTCCCCCACCGAACCCTAACCCTGCAGCCTATAAGAGAGACCCCCCTTCCATCTCCTCTCCACTCCACCACTCCACCACACCTCCCCACTCCACTACAGTGAGCAGGCACGCGAGCGAGAGAGAGCGAGAGCGAGGAGGAGTGGGCATGACGAGGAGGAGAAGGCCGAGGTCGCGAGCTTCATGGAAGCTCGCCGGAGGTTTGCATGACCACCGCGGCACGTGCGGGAGGAGAACGTTAGGGCGTCGTCCCCGACCTTCTGCAGCAGTCGGAGTTGCAGCGGAGCGGAAGGAGCCGCAGCGGAGCGCGGTGAGAGGTGCAGGAGCCTGGTCTATACTGGAGTTTTTCCAGTATCAGACGTCTGGAGGGCCTTCCAGATGACTGGCGACTACACCAGACGTCTGAAAGCAGGTGTATCACGAAGGTACGTCTTCCTCGCAGTTACGGCCATACAGGCTGCACCGCAGTTGTGATTTGCTTGGCTAAAGGTGCCGAGCTGCTTTGTCGTGTGCAGGAGTAGCTTTGGGAAGGTGCGCGCCATGCCCTTTCATTCTTTTCGAACATCTACACAACTTACCAGATGACCGGAGATGTCCCCAGACAACCGGAGGACTGGTCAGACGTCTAGAACTACTTCCAGACGGTCGTAGCGGAGTCCTGGACGTCTGAGATCATCACAGGAGCTTGCGGTGAGACTCTGATGACTTTTATGACGTCTAGACTTGTTTCCAAACGTCTGATTTGGGTCTGCAGACACATTTTTGACCCGTTTATGGTCTAATCGGGATTCGTTTTACACAAACGAAGTATCTGTGGTTTCCTTGTAAGTTCCTCTACATATTAGAAACCTTTATATACTATTCTGAATGTTCCGTTGTGATGTGTTCCTTGGTATAAGACTTCAACCTGTTGCGTGTCTGGGGCCTACAAAGGCACGTGGGCCTGCAGTTCGAGCTCCCAGTACTCCCAGATTATCTGGTAGAGTGGTCCACCCCTGTTCCATTTATAAAATATGAATGCATCTAAGAAAATTAGATAACTGGAAACCTAGGATGTAGCATGAACCCTAGGACAAGAAATGGTTGAACCGCTTGTTTGCGTGATTGAAATTGTAGTTATAATTGAATGAGTTAAATTGTTACCAACTACCTGTTAATAAATACAAGCTGGTTATTAGAATATGAGCTGCCTGAGATAACTGAATAGTTACCTGTGATATCGTTTGTTGCATGCGTTAAATTGTGAAAATACGAGTTGTATGTGTATGAACGAGAACCAAATTGTGAATGATGAAACCTGGATTGGAATAATATGGTAAACATGAGCATGAACCCTCTGGGGAGTTAGGAGTAGAGCTCCTGTGGATAGATGGAAAAGCCTGGAATATGGATGGGAAGTGTGCTGACCCTTGAGTACATGGTACCAAGGAGAGCGACTGTCCCCTTTTTAGTGTAGAGCGAAGCTAGCTGCCCTTGGGTTGGGACCCGAGGTTAGGATTGGCCACTCTACACCAACTTCTGTTGGCCCTCCCGTACTCAGTACCGAGGCGAGCTACTAGTGTAGGGAGGGAGCTAGCCACCCACGGGGCCTGGGATTCAGCTAGCCACCCTACACCGACTTGTTAGGCCCTCTCGGTAAATCGGGGTAGTCAAACAAGAGTGCGCAGACTGTGGAGGGGCGAGATCCTTGTTTGGTTCTGAGGGGCTAGACCCCTATTTCTGAGAGGGCTAGGCCCTATACTGTTCTGTGCTGTACTTTAGGTGTACCTACTAACGGAAACGACTGACCGCATGCCAGTGCGAGGTAGTTACCCGTGCACTTATCGCTCATGCCATAGTCACCACTACGTTTGTCTGTGACCTCTGGGTGGTTGATTGGGTATAGGACTACCATGGGGGACTCTCCCGGCCAGGAGAGCACCATGTGTACCTTCTACTCTTCGGAAATGACTGCAATCAAGATCCTTCCCACGAGGAACATGCGAGATCAAGAAAGAAATCTGAAAGTAAACTAATGGGGTAAAAGGAAATTACTTGTAAAATAAATAACTGGAAAAGATAAATTTACCTGCTAGTTTTTTCTACTTTAGATAGTTTGGTTACCACTCTACTCAGTGTTCGCTGACTCCGTTTTTACATAACCCTATTCAAGTCCAGGAGTTGAGCAGCCCGAGCTACCAGCTGCAGAGGGTGCTGGGCCCTATCGAGCCTAGTCGTAGTTTTCCGTACTGTTGTTGTACTCTCTTTTGCTATAGTGAGTTTCAGACTTTTGTTTACCGTTCCTATACTGTTGCTTTTGTTCTACTTTCCTGTTGTTGTAGTGGTATGTATTAAACTAGCAGCCTTTACTTTCCTTTACTACTTGTATGCTTTTACTGTTAGTTACATTGCATAGTGAATGTAGTTTATTTCCTTACTTTTCGGTTATTTCTTGTTGGACGATTGGGTCTTGGGATTAGTCGAGGCGAACCAGTCTCGGGTCCTGTAGGGATTCGGGAACCTGGTCGTAACATAGGATTAGCGGTAGGATTAGGAATAGGATTGCATGATTTTAAAAAGTAGACATGGAATTAGGATTCTAAAGGTTGGCATGGAGGATGGTGGGTTTTTGGTCCTGAGTTGCGTGGACTTTAGGGTATTAGATGATGGGCATGGGTGTGAACAAGGTTGGGTGGAAATGGAGGTGCATTCCCATTACTAGAATTCAGGTAGGCAAGAATCAATCAAGTAATTGATTGAGTTTGTTATGTACTTGATTGATTAGGTTCCACGTAAGAATAGAGAATATTGCATGTGGTATTTTCTTGGTGGAGGCACATATATATGGGACGCGCGTTGTGGTGGTGGGGACTATGGTTAAGGTCTTACATGGAGAATTAGAAGGATTAGGGTTAGGATTTCTCTAACACCATTAGCTCTGACTTGTCCTGACTCTAGTCTAATCTCAATCTTGACTCAACCTGTAAAATATAATAAACACTAATTACTAGTACTCTTAACCACAAATAGGCTCAACAATACATAAATAACCTAATATGTATGCATTATGACCTAGATGTAATTACTTATAGAATAAGCTAACTTAATGCATTTATGCACTTACTACCATGAAACTAACATAAATTGGAAGGATTAGGGTTAGGGTTTCTCTGACTCCATTAGCTCCAACTTGTCATAACTCCAATCCAATCTCAATCCTGACTCAGCCTGTAAAATATAATAAACACCAATTACTACTCTTAACCACAAATAGGCTCAACAACATATAAATGACCCAATATGCATGCATCATGACCTAGATGCAATTATTTATAAAATGAGTTAACCTGATGCATTTATGCACTTACTATTATGAAACTGACATAAGTTAAGCACGGTTTAGAAAGATAAATATGTGTTCATCATTTGTCCTTGCCACGCAAAAGGTCACGCGTCCCTCATAATGCATGTGCTAGGACCCACCACCTACCAAAGATCAAGAAATAATCAGTAATTTTTAAATATCACTCTTGGCGATATTTGATTCAAATGCAAAAATCATCAGCCTCTGATTTGGGAAGGGGCCTGTGAGCAGCGATGTATTAGAACCCACCAAGCTCGAGATTTAGAGACAGTAGACAACCACATGTCCTTTTTGTAACGTAAATTGTAAAATACATTGCGAAAGGAATTTCTTCACATTCTCGCTTTCTGAACATGTCATATAGTTAATTGGTTCCATCATGTAGGTACATGTTGTTGGATTAAAACCCAACATATGAACTTGTATGTGTATACATATGTATTTGGATATAATCAAACAATACATATATAATGACTGTCATGTTAATGCCCATGGCTTAAAGTGATCAACTATCGTTATGATATGGATATGGGCATAAATGCAAAAGGTTTAGTGTGGTGTTTAAAATAAATGTGCAGAGACCTTTTGTGATTAGCATTTCCTCGATGGATGGAAATGCAAATCACCCTTGGCAATTAGTGTGGTTAATTGCCATTTACAGCTTGTTACGGTCTCCAATTAGACCCACCATTATTCTCAAGAGAGGCTAGCCCCATTGTGACCTAGAGAAGAAATAGAGAGACTCCAAGAAGAAAGGAAGGACGGTTGGAGAAGATAGGATCATCTTCTCGTGCAATCCAAGGACTCAAAAAGGTGGAATCTATTGGAAGACCAATACTACAACCTCTTCTTTTGTTTTCAATATGAATATAGGTCTGTAGGTAGAAATCAAGTATAAATTCATATTCATGTTGCTGAGAATAAGGTAATATAGTGTGTTTGCATGTTGATATTTTATATCTGTAAGCAAATATATATATCTTATCTCTTTGTTTTGATAGTTCATATTTCTTAACTTTAAATTTTGGAATAACAAGGTTGATCAGATATTTCATATTCCTACAAATCACATAACCATTTTTGTAACTTAAACAAAGTACCGGTATTAATCACTAGTACCAGTACATGTGTCATACAGTTTGGGCTTCAGAATTCAAATCTTATGGACTATAGCTCACTGGTACCCGTACTCATGATGAGTATCGGTACATGTGAGCCACAAATCAGATTTCAGGTCCTTATGACTCAAAATTTGTGACTTGTATGTACTGGTACTCATCATGAGTATCGATACACATGAGTCACAGATCAAGTTCTGAGTCCAAAGTAACCAGAACTTGTAGCTCACCAGTACCGATACTAATCTCAATATCGGTACCTATTGGCTATAGGCTAAGGCACTAGTACTCAACAAGTACCGATACTCGTTGAAATCAGATTAATTATGAACCGATACCAGTACTCATAGAGTATTGGTACTAGACTCTAGTATCGATACACCATGAGTACTAGATAAGTACTCAACTGAACTTAATCGCAAGCCGTATGCCATGAGTATCGATCAATACTAATACATCAATACCAATATCCATTCAAGACGAAGTTCAATTAAAATTAACTAATGATCAAATCCATCCAATCATTTATGAAAGAACCCATCACATGCGTGTATACAAAATATATAACGACTGCCCAATATTCTATACCCAAATAAAGTTGATGTATCCCTACCCATATCCGTATTCTCCCTGGAAATGCACGTAATTTGCACGTTCGAGAATTATCCTCCAAAATCCATCCGGAGGAATCAAACGGCCTCAAAAATCCAAAGCACGGAGCACGCTGCAACGAAAACGACATCAATGGACGTGAATTAATCTCATCCCTCCAAGGGGGCACAACCGGGGGAGGCGTCTCAACGTCATATGTGGCTACGGCACCGGAGCGGTGACGGGTGTGCGAGGTTCGTCCTCGTCAATGGGCCCCACCCCTCGCGGTGAGTTGGGACTTGAAAGAGGTCTGTGGTGCAGAAGCCGTTATCCCCTCCTCCACCCCATCTCCTCCTTACCCTCTTTCACGGTTTCACCTCTATTCCCCCTCGCTTCCACTGCACCATGCCCGATGCCCATCCCCACCCGACGTGGCGCCTCCACGCGCGCCAGGTCACATGGAGCTCGATGTTTCCGCGGGTGAGGGTACCGCATGCGCCTCCCTGGCCTTACGATCCCATGGCACCGCATGGGCATCTTATCCTTCACGTCGGACCCCGTGGGGCCCACGCGGGTGACGGGAGAGTTATATAGCGACGGCCACGCACTGGGGCGGCTCCCTCCCGCCCTCACGAGCGACCTCCGCCGGAGTTGGAGAGAGAGAGAGAGGGAGAGAGAGGAGGAGGAGGAGGAGGAGGAGGAGGACTCTTCTGCCTAATTTGCTCACGACCACTAACAGCAGAGGAAGAGGGTGCAAGTGGGTAAAGCTCTTCTCCTCCTCGTCTTCTTTTGGATATCTCTCTCTCTCTGTTTCTTTTTTTTTTTTTTTCCCTCTTCTGTTCTTGGGTCGGGTCTTGTTGGTGTCCATGTTTCACGATGGTTTTGCACATGAGGACTGTGATGGAGAGAGAGTCTTGAGAGGTTGCTAAAATTGAGCTTTTTTGAATGATCCGTGGATTGGAGTTGGTTCCTTAGGATATATGCTCTGGTTGTAGTAAAAGAAATGGGTTTTTTTTTTTTAATTTGTAGAAACTAAGTATTAGAACATAAGTGGTTGTGTTATATAGCTAGTGTACGGCGACTTGTCGTCCCAGGAGACCTCCGAGGCATCACATGGATAACGGTGTGCTCTCCAGTGGAGGAGATCCAATGGACAGGGTCTGGAGACTTGTTTTGGCATGGTTGTTTCTGGTGGTCGGATTGTTCAGATGGATATAGTTTTCTGGAGCCATTATGGTAAGGATACCTTTGCATAGCCAACTTGTGACGATTGATGGCTGAGGTGCCGGTGTGGTGGTATCACCTACAGCTTCCAACAAAAGTGGAGAATACATAGAGGAACTGGATAAGACAGACATGAAAGTCTTGGTTGGATGCCATGCATATGTGATTGTGGGTGAAATTCTGCTCATACGCAGCTTAGGCATTGTTGAACTTATCGGACAGGCGTATTCTATAATATTTTTTTTTTGAATAAAAAGAAATGAAAAGAAACGTATAAAATTAGTATATTTTAATTTTTTATCATAAAAATTACTTTAATAAATGAATAATTACATTCTAAATAAAAAATTATTTCTTATAGGTGAAAAATTATATTCTAAATGAAAAATCATTTATCACCAATAGAAAGGTAAAATATACCAGTGTATTTTAATTTTCAACCGATTGAAAATTATTTCCAATCGATGTGTTTTGCTCTACTTAATTTTCAATCGGTTGATTTTTATTTTTAACTAGTTAATTCTAATTTTTAATTGATTGATTTTGATTACATGTTGTAATATGTATTTTCGTACCTATGTAAAAAAAAAAAGGTAATTATATACTCTAAAAAGAATGACCAGCCAAAAGTAAGGGATAACCCCATGTACAACAAGATATAAATTACAACACAAATGAAGCCTTAAAAGACACAGTAAGAGATAATAGCATGAGAAATTACAACATGTGATCTACTTCCACTCCCATAAGTTCCAGCATTTCTTTCCTTCTAAAGATGTCATATAGTGGCCGACAGGAACTTCCAAAATCTTGGTCCCGAAAGGTCATTCTCTTTCCAAATATTCCATGACTCCAACGGTGTGGAAGGGGGCATGTCCCAGAGAAAAAGTATTCCAAACTCCTAACCACGTGGAGTAGGAAAAGGGGCACATAAAGAATAGATGACTTCAACTTGTCTTTGGCGAGGAATTTTCCCTCAAGGGCAAGCCAGGTGCAACAGCTCTATTTAGGAGGATGGTAGGGGCTCCAAAGATTCTTCCAAATACAAAAGATCAAAATTTTTCTTCTAATTAATTCCAAGGAACGGAAGGAAAAGAGTACCCTCCAAATTCAGTGGCTGATTTCAGAGTTGGAAGAAAAGAACATGTGTAAAATCTTTTCCCTAAAAGATGTCATGAGGCCAAAAATAGACGAGTGCCCGTGACGCCTGAAGTTGGAGAGGAAATTCCGATAAGAACAATTCATTAGGGGCCCAAATGTCGTTAGGTCTTGAAGATAACTTTCACACCCATTTGCAAGAAGAGAAAAATTGTAGGTCCGCCAAACTACAAAGGCCCAATCTGCCTTCCTCGCAAGGCAAGCAAACCTCCTCTCATGCAACAAGATGAGTCCTTCCATCCCAAATAAAATTGGCAATCCTCTTCTTGATCCTAGTTAGTGTGTCTTTCTTGATGGTAGCATTATTTAGCCAAAATCTCAAGAGGCCTTCAACGGCCCACTTTACCCTGGTGATTCTTCCCATTTTGGATAGGAGCTTTTTCTTCCAACCCCTTAGAAGCTCGTTGACCCGATCTTCCAACCTAGCAGAAGCAGCCCAAGAACTCCCTACATCCAAGACGATCCCCAAGTAACGACGTGGGAGCCTCTCTTCGAGCATGCCTAAGGAAAGGCATATAGAAAAATGATGCCTGGTGCTTTTGGAGATGAAGGCCCAACTCTTATTTCCATTAAGCTTTAGTCCAGAGACCAGAGCAAAAGCCTGCAATGCATTTCTAATGCCAATAGTTGTCCTTTTATCTGCCCTGCAACATAAGAGGATATCATCTGTGAATAGTAAATGTGAAGAAAAAGGTATTCCACAAATTTTAGCAACGGAAATTCTTCCTTCAGAGACTTGCTTATCAATTGAGAAAAGTAAGGAAGTTCATAGCCAGGTAAAATAGCACAGGGGATATAGGGTCCCCTTGTCTCAATACTCTAGAGGAATGTAAGAAGCCCATTGGAGTGTCATTAACAAGGGAGAATATTGAGGGGGACCAAATACAGGCTTTGATCCATCTTATCCATGTGTTGGAGAAGCCATGAGCACACAACACCCATAGAATAAAATCCCTCATAACAGTGTCAAAGGCATTGGAGATGTCTACCTTGATGCATATACAGGGGGTGTTCCCGATTGAATTGAAGCCTCTCAAGAATTCTTGGGCCAGAAGTGCACAATCTGAGATACTCCTTCCTTTAATAAATGCACCTTGCCTCTCATCCACTAAGTTAGGCAAAATCTTGCCCAATCTAGTGGTAAGGATTTTGGTGATGGCCTTGTATTGAAGGATGGAATGGGTCTATAGTCCTTGAGAGAGGATACATTTCCCCCTTTAAAATAATGGTAAGGAAGGTATGGTTAAGCTCTTTGACAAGACTACCCCCTAGAGAAAGAAATGCTTGATACTACGAATAATATCTCCACCAACTATGTGCCAAGTTTTGCGGAAGAAAAATGTATGAAAACCATCTAGTCCAGGGGCCTTGTCCTACCCAATGCTACATAAGGCTGCCTTAATCTCCTGATATGAAGGAATGGAATCCAACCACTCAATATCATAACTTGTCACCTATGTAGAGGGGGAGGAGTCAAAAGATCCAACAAAGGAGCACCAGCATCATGGGAGTAAAGAAGACAGATGAAATCCACGGCCTCCTTCCTGAGTTCTTCCTCCTTATCAATCATAGTTCCGTCCTCCTTGAGTATCTTGTAGAATGAATTTGTGTTCTGGCAAACTCTAGTGGCCATGGTGAAGAACTTGGAGTTGCGGTCTCCATGTTTCAACCAATCCAATCTACTTCTTTGGATCCAATAGTCCTCTTGTTCCTTGCGTAAGGAAGAGAGATTAGCCCGCACATCCTTCTCATCTCGGTGTAGAGAAGGACAATCAAGGTTTTATGTAGGAAGGCCTAGAATGGTCATGCTTCTCCTATCACTTCAAAGCCCATTTCACCCTTTTGAGCTTGGTGATAGAAATAAAAAGTGGATTTCCTTGGACATCACCATTCCAGGCTCTCAACACAAGCGGAAGGAACCCATCTTTGTCGGCTCAATAATTGAAGCGGAAGGGCTTTCTTTTGAAGACCTTAGGCGTAAGACAAAGAACCATGCAAGTATGGTCACTAAGGTTGAAAGGAGAAAAATCAACACGAGAATCAGGGAAGATTCCTACCCATTCCAAATTTGCTAGTGCTCTATTTAATCTGCAAGAAATACATCCTTCCCCAATAGACATGTTGCTCCAAGAAGTTACTACAAGAAGCAATCTCAAATATCCTGCAATCCTCAATGCAACAATTAAAATAATTCATATTGGTCTGCGAGGCAGGAGCCCCCCCCCCCCCCCCCCCCCCCCCCCCCCCCCCCCTTCATTGAATCTGGTGGCATTGAAATCCCCTATAATCAACTAAGGGCCCGTGATGAGAGAATGATGAAGCCTCAAGTCGGTCCAAATATCTTGTCGCTGAGATCTTTGATTTCGTACATAGACAAGGGAGAGAAATAGGAGCCCCCCCTTATTGAGGCATCTAGCGAGCATATTTTGATTTGAAGAATGAAAGATTTGGAGATCCCAAAGTGAGGCATTCCATAGGAGGACAATTCGTGTATTGCAACCATGTTCAATATTGTTTGCAACTGACTACTCATGAGGAATCTTTTTTGTGGACATGATCCCAACCGGCCAAGTTGATTCCGGTTTCAAGGAGGGCCACAATTTGAGCATCATTCTTTCGGGGAAGACAAGAGACCTCCTCTAATTTTCTTGAGGCATTGAAGCCCCGAGTGTTCCATGTGATTAATGACATGGGACAGAGGCATTGGCATCCACCGATGCCAAGGTAGCTTCCTTGCCTCCAACTTTGGAGTGTTTCTTCTTAGACTTTTTCTTTTTTGGTGTCTACCATTCCCCTTCCATGCCATCCATCCGAGCTTGGACGATGTCCTATAAGACGTCGGTGGACAATGGATCCACCCCCAAGCCGACTAGGGAGGAAATGTCATCACTATTGCTGGAGGAGGGGCCAGAGGGAGCAATGTTGACGTTAGGACATGCAAAATTACTGGAAGTTGCATCTTGCAAAAGGACCCTATTGGTAAGTCCACCATACGTGGGGACCACAATTGATGGCACCTCTTCATGCATGCTGGGAGTGGGCGAGTCACTAAGAGTTGCATCTCCAGCATTAAAATCGCCAGAATTGCTCGCCACCATAGCATGAATGGTCGCATCTTTCTGATGCACATCGTGGGAAACCAAATCGACGCATCTCCAACGCTAGGTCCTCCCTTCGTAGAAGATGCCTTCGTTGGAGCTTCCTGCATCGACGCTTCCCCCTTCGTTGCATTCTTCGACTTGTGGGGACATGCTACCGAGGTGTGCCCAAACACGCAATAAGCAGCACATTTGGGTGGAACCCAATCGTAATGGAGCTTCACTGCACCATCCTTCTTGTGGTATAAGAGGGGAACCTCCATGGGAAGATCCGTAGCTACGTCTACCTAAATGCAAACGTGGATGTGATCGAGGAAGTCGTCGGATGTAGTGCAACGAGCACGACCAATGGGAATCCCAACTGCACTAGCGAGTTTACTGATAACTTTCTTAATGCGAAGATGGATCCCAAGGTCGAAGAAACAAACCCAAATCGGAGTAGAGCGAGGTTCAATCCTCTCCATGGTCAAGTTTGGCGACCATTTGTGGACCACCAACGAAGCTCCATTCAAGAACCATGGTCCTATTTCAAGTTTGGAACTCCACGATAAAAAGCCCACTGTCCCTTGAGTGGAGGGAGAATGAGCCCTTCGATTTCTAGAACTTGGAGATGAAATTTTTAAGGGAGCCGTAGAAGTGTCTCTTACCGAGTGAGTAGATGACAAGGGAGTTCTCCCACCGATGAAGTCCCTCAGCGACATCTTCATCCTCAAGAACAACCTTTCATCCGTCAACAGGGGGCATGAACTCTAGAGGATCATCAAGAATGAAGGTGGAGTCAAGGTTGGATAGAGGGGAGGAAGGAGGAAGAGGGTCCTTCCTCTTCCTCGCCATTCGTTTGATGCAGTTTGAGTCATAAGAGGAGAACTCCTGCATTTGATCACCTCTCAAGTATTGACTAGTTAACAATTTTTCCTTGTGACTCAACAAGTCTACTACAAAGTTCTAAAATAATGCTACATCATAAACCTAAGAAATTTAGTAGTGGATTATAAATGTTGAGAAGTATTAATTAGTAGCTTGGGTTTAAAGCATTTTAACTGGTTGCCTTAAATTTATTGGACCATGTCTAACAATCATTAAAGTTATATCTAGTAAGTCATCAAGGTATAATTTTACAAATGGAGCCTGTCGGATAGTTTAACTGGTGAATAGATTCATACCACTTAAGTGTGAACGATAGGTCTCCAATTTAAATCCCAACTAACTTGGAGGAATAGGTTTACGAGCTATTTATCTCCCCCATGCAGAATGAACTTCATTATCATATTTTTACATACAAACTCGAGTTTCACCCAAGATCATTACACTTTTCTATCGTCAATACTTGATTCATTAAGGTTAAACTTGGTTCTTTATGGTTCATTCCTTAATTAAATGTTTTATGTAACACTGCAAGATATGATATTTCCAGGGGATTATCAATGTTAATTGAAAGGGCAAAATAAACATCAATAGAGCCTTTTATTAAACATCCAAAACAAACACCTTGAAGGCATATTGGAATAGTTCTTGCTTGACATTAGTTTTGGTTAAATCTCCAAGGAATACCATAGTTAAATAAATGTTTTCAAAATAAATGTGTACAAAGGTCTTTTTTTTATTCGGTATGACTTAAATATTGTTAAAGGTGAGCATGACACTTAATGATCCATGAAAATCAAAGCAAAATGACAAATATGATAGCAAGGAAAAATGACATACTGGTAGAGCAATAACTTTTACCATGAGATCCAATGATTTCAAATAGTGGGTCTGAGAATTACAACCCATATATTAATGACAAACCCTCATACTTAATGCAATACTACTAAATTGATTTGGTATTCCCAACTCAACTAGCCCAACAATGTTGTTTGCATGTTAGTGGGGGTTAAGTTTGTTATTATGCCGTTCTATTTGTCCTTAATTGATAGTTTTTACTAGTAACATGGCCTTGCATGATGCAGTTTGAAATCAATTCTTCTATTTCTGTGTGGATTTAACTGTCATTGTATACATGAATAAAGAAACCAAGTTTAGTTTTGTTCCCATTCTCATTTGTAATTCAAAAAATAATGAACATATAAAAGTTCATTCTCCATTTCACCCTTTTCCCTCATCGAGTGAAGCTATCCTGACCCAATCTTGACTTGACTTGACTTGGTAGACCCAACTCAAGCTTAGGCCCATGTCCATAACTTGAAAGGTAGCTAAAGTTTTTACCTATTAATTAAATGAGCTCATGTCAAACTTAAAAATAAAAAAATAAAAGGATTTGAAACCCCACGACCCACCCATTTTTGTAACACACCCATTCCCAATTTCCTACTACAAAATCTATTGTTTGCACATGAGAATAAGTGTGTTATTCCCACTCGAAGCTTCACGTATATACCTAAATAGTTCCCATTCCCACCCATTTTCATAACTTCATAACTCACTCATTGTTATTCTCCTGAGGGATGCACAACACGCACCCACTCCGACCCGGTGCAGCCTTGCCTTTTACCAAATTGCACATTTTATCACTCTTTTTGAATAATAAATGGACCTGGTCTGTTCACCTCAAATTGAACTTGGACTTGAATTAGGATTTTACAAATTAAATGAATCTAGGCTTAACTCGTGGGCCCACTTTCTTAAATAGGCTTGAGTTAGGCCTAGGTTGACCCTCAAGGGTCAAAGTCCATTGCCCATCCCTATTCCCACGATGCATTTCATTTAAATTTCATTGTAGCAGGATTTTGCTTCTCAGAATGAAAATCACAAACAAAGCTTGGATAGACTCCAGCATTTTACACCTACGTCTAGAAGGCATATGCTTCAAAAGAAAAATCTGATGAGTATTAAAAAATTATTTGCTGATATATTCCGGACGACCGTTACAAAACTTGATGGCCTGATCAAAGTTATCATTATTGTTCTTATTAGAGGGGAAAGATGGATTACTTCTACGCTCCTGGAAGACACCATCTCTTTGTTCCGGGCCCTGTCAACATTCCGGAGCCCGTATTGCGTGCAATGAATCGGAACAACGAGGATTACCGATCAGTTGCTCTGCCAGTCCTGACAAAAACTCTGCTCGAGGATGTGAAGAAAATTTTTAAGACAACCACTGGAACGCCTTTCTTAATTCCTACTACAGGCGAGTTCTAGCCGTTAGAATATAGCTTGACTGAAATAATGCATTTGCGAAGAATAGTCTAGCTACAGTTCTGTCCAATGCAGAGGTACAGTCGTTTATTATTTAGTTTTGAAAGAGAAGTCGTGGCATCTATATAACCATGTTTTGAGCAAATTGTCTTGTACCCTAAATTTTTTTATGCACAATATATTTTATCCTTGATTTTGTGATGAAATTTTCAATGATGTTGACAAAAGTTGTTAATATAAACTTAATGGAAAAGGGAATGTGAAGCTTAGTTGCACGTAGCTTAAGTAAAGTTTAACTAATATTTTTTACTGCAAGTGATATTTTGAAATGAAATTTTGATGATTGAGATTACTTCATATGAATAAGTTATGTACAAAATTTTAAGTCGATTCGACGCTCCTAGCCCTTATAGCGAAGGGGATTAAATTTGGATGGCTTAAGTGTTACAAAATTTAACCCTGCTTGATGGAGGTGCTAGAGTTTGATGAAATTTTGTCCACTCCATGTTTTTGTTAAATGGTTTCAATCTCCAATTTTTCTTTTGAAACATTAGTCGTGTGAAAGGATATTAACTAAGTTGCACATAACTTAGGTGTAGGATATGTGTATGGTTTTTTACTTCACCACGGATGGAATTCCCCAATTTTGTTAACAAATTACAATTGATCTTAAATGCTAAGTGATATTTTTTTACTGCCTCACTTACAATCTCAGCTATGTTTGATAAGTTGTGAGATTTTTTTCAGCTACTACGAATTAGATTATTTCGACAACTTCCCATCAGTGATCCATGCCTTTCCTAAACTTTGAGTTATTCCTTTCTGTATAACCTTTTTTCCCTGGAAGTTTATATATATTAATATCAATCAAGATGCAATGCTATGATCCAGGTACTGGGGCATGGGAGAGTGCATTGACAAACACATTATCTCCCGGAGATCGTGTTATCTCGTTTCTCATTGGGCAATTCAGCCTGCTCTGGATTGACCAGCAGCAGCGCCTTGGATTTAATGTTGATGTGGTAGAAAGTGACTGGGGACAAGGGGCCAACCTTGAAGTGCTTGCATCAAAACTGGCTTCTGACTGGAACCACAGCATCAAAGCTATCTGTATTGTTCATAACGAGACTGCCACAGGAGTCACCAACAACTTGGCAACCGTGAGGAAAATACTTGGTAAGCATTCAACAAGTATTCCAAAAAAACATCTATGTTGTAATTAAACCAGTGGGAAAAGGAAGATTGTCATTCCTTTCAACATATTTACTTCCATCAGAAACAATGGATGCTTATTACTAAATGTTCCATTGGTTGGGTAACTCTGGTCAACCACTTTGGAAAAACAAAGATTTGGAAACCTCTTGCATGCACCCTTCATTTATCTTGAAAATCCAATTTCTTTTCCCTAGATAAGGGTGACTGTGGAAGCAGTTATCATGGTCATCTCGGTCTGTGTAGCTGGGCATGCAAATTTGCAGACATTCTGAATTTTACATTATTTCACAGATCAGGAGCTGGGTTACCCCTCATCTTCCAATGAACAATGTTAATAGCTTTCATATTCTTCCATTGAGTGTCCTAAATTTATTCATAAAAGGTCCCATCCTTCATCCTAAATATAGAATTCGGAGTTCGTGGAGGACCATCTTAAAGAACCAATTAGCTCTTCACCATCTAATGCTTACCTTAACATGTGGAATTCCAGACGATTATTCGCATCCCGCTTTGCTTCTTGTGGATGGAGTGTCCTCCATATGTGCGCTCGACTTCCGCATGGATGAGTGGGGAGTTGATGTAGCCCTGACCGGATCTCAGAAAGCGCTTTCCCTGCCGACCGGATTGGGAATTGTATGTGCTAGCCCGAAAGCTATAGAAGCATCCAAGACAGCAAAATCATACAGGGTGTTCTTTGATTGGAAAGACTACATGAAGTTTTACAAGATGGGAACGTACTGGCCATATACTCCATCTATCCAGATGCTATATGGATTCAGGGCAGCTTTAGATCTCATATTTGAGGAAGGACTTGAGAATGTGATTGAAAGGCACAAGCGTCTTGGAAAAGCAACAAGGTAATTCTTCTTTATCATAGTTGCATAGTGAAGTGTGTTTCATTATTGTAAACAAGGATATTACAATACCATTTACAGGATGCAACAATGCAATAAGCATGCTCACTTTTCCCTTGATTCGTAATTTAAAGAAAAGATGATTGTTCATATACAAGTCAAATACTAACTACGTCGGTATGCTAGCGATAACTACTGCAGCATCCGGCCTATCAGATATAAAAAAAAAAGTGGTGCATCTCAACCCCTCAACCATCACGGATGATGCCAATCTCGTATCAGCGGCGAAAGTTTACATGGATGTTACTCGTGTCGGATACAAAGTTACTTCAATGAAATGGAGCTATTTCTTCTTAAGTTGGTGTTGATTTATTTTTTTATCTATTACTAAAAATGAATATTATGTACATTTAATTAACAGGCTTGCTGTTGAGGCTTGGGGCCTGAAGAATTGCACACAGAAAGAGGAATGGTACAGTGATACCGTCACTGCCGTGGTAGTCCCACCTTACATTGACAGCGCAGAAATCGTAAGGAGGGCATGGAAGCGATATAACCTCAGCCTGGGCTCGGGTTTGAATAAAATAGCTGGAAAGGTTTTCAGGATAGGACATCTTGGTAGCCTTAATGAGGTAACTGTCTTTTCCTCTATTTGTTGTTTTTTTGGATCCTTTGTTTTGTCAAATTTGGATGCTTTTGAAGTCTAGCAAGAAACTTTTGCCGGCAGAATAGGTTGCAGGAGTGTGTCTGATTATCTTCAAGAATTCGGTCACTAATTCCAGTGAAGCTTTATTATTTTAGAAACAAATGCAAGAAAGGTAGTGTGGAGCATCATTTAGTGACAAATTAAATGGTTTTGCATTCAAATCTCAAGGTCAGGATACCAATATTCTTTTGAAATCAAAGAGGTTATGCATTTAAAATTAGGTGCCCAGTACCAATAATGATCGGTAGCTTTTTCCTCTAGTTTATCCTCCTTTTGTATGCTCTCTACCAGGAAAAGGGTTATTTATTGCTACATTTCATGTATATTAGGATTCCATTAAGAAAATAATTTTGCCTTGTATGAAAAGATTTGTTCTTCTAATTACCCAGTAACTTTGTAAATTAGTTAGCACCTGATTTCTTTTTCATTCTGGTGTCAATGTATCATTCCACCCCTTCCCCAGCTCATGGGTGATTGAACCATATTGGCTATAAACTACTTTTTTTCAGTAAAAGCTTTTCTGAATGAAGATACACTAGCTTTGATCTTATAATAATGAAAGCTATCTGTTTAGTAAAAATAGCTATCAAATCAAGATGAGTAGTGGGACATATGCCATAAGGGAGCCCCTCATCTTTGGGATATCAATGATGTGATCTATGTCTTACGATATTGCAGCTGCAACTTCTGGGTTGTTTGAGTGGAGTGGAAATGATACTCAAAGATGTTGGTTACCCAATTAAGCTTGGGAGTGGAGTCGGGGCAGCGGCTGCGTACCTCCAGAACAACATTCCAATGATTCCTTCCAGGATTTAACTCGCGTCTCTGGTCACCTGCCTAAAACATCTGTAAAAAGTACCAGGCTCCCACTGCTGGTTAGGGGGCTCAATCCCCCTGATTGACATGTTTTATATGAAATACTTTGGTTTAGAACTCCATCAGATCGTTGTATGTGTGAACAATCATATATTGGTTACTGTTATGGAAAGAAGCAATGCTAGTTTTCATTTTGCCAAAAGAAAATTAATCGCTGTGGTGAATGAAATGTGCTTTCTGTGTTTCTGCTTTCTCAAATTTTAGTTAATTGAAGAACCAACCACTAGATGATGACTTGGAAAAAGAGGTCTCTCCATGTTGTGTTGCATTTCTTGCTAGTATCTTGCACATTAGTTACAAAGATTCGCGTCGTCAGGCATGTCTAATGATCGTTGACACTAGAGAAGGTACTTGTTGGATTCCTATGGATCCTAGGATCTCAAAAGCCATGAGCCATCCATACTTTTGGTGTTTGCAAGCTTCAAACGAAAATTTGGATATTTAGTGTGAAAACCATGAAAACAACTATAATCCCAAGTTTTGACTTGCGACATAGTTGCTCGTTACCATGTCGTGTGAGAAGAAAATTGAGGAGTGGAAACAATGTTTTCTTCATTTTCCCCTCAATATATTAGTAATTGCAAAAATGACTCATTCTATTTAGGATGGATCGAGTACTTGAGTCATGGTGTCAAATGGCCCCAACAATTACACATAGTTTATATATAAATACAAGCTACACATTCATCATCAAAATGAACCCACTTAATTTAACCTTCTGCCAACAAGAATTCGTGACACCATCTTATCCTCCAAAAGCAACAACTTCCAGTATGCCTAGGTAAAAACTTGGAAAATGGTTTACTTTTGGGAAAGGTTCTCTAAATGATTGTTAGTGTGTACTTCATACAAATTTTAGAAATGGTAAAAGGGACTTATCTTATTCTAAGGTGTACGAAAATGGAAGGTTCATAATATCTCATGCCTTTAAATTGAGCTCACAGTTGAGCTCGAGTCACTTTCATAATAAATTAATCAAGAAGAATGGAGCAACTTGGTCAATTCAAGCCAAAGAATAACATAGAAAGAAGGTGGAGAAGAAGAGACAAGGAAGGGGGAAGAAGAAGAAAGATAGAGGGAATTCTAGGAGATCCCTTCATCAAGCTCCTTTTCTCTATTGTAGAGTTTGTAACAATGCCATCAATTACGTGGAAAGAAAATTCAAGTATAATTGGTGATACTCATCCAAGGGTGCCTCACGGGTCCATAGTTTTTCTACTCAATGATTTAAGTCATAGATAAAGATTTGCAACAACGGCCTTTAGCCCAAGCTTCCCAATTATTGAAGCACAGGAAATCTTTGAATAAGTATTATAGGTTTAATGGACAATTCATTCTCTCTTGTAGCGGGTAGGAAAATGACCCTTAGAGACAGGTTTATAACCACCTTTGTTTAACAATTTAACCTCCTAAGAGCATGCAATTTCCATAGCTTCTTGTACAATTTGAGGTCTAAAAGATGGACATTACACTCAAAACTAAAGTGCAATCCACTTAAGAAGGTTCCTAACAAGTGCTTCTTAGGAAGATCACTTATCTAAGAGTCTTCTAAACTCTCTTTGGCATTCATAAAGAATTTTCTTGCTTCAACTTACCTAGAATACCATGCAATCCTCAACATAGTTTTGTACCCAATCTACCATGCAACTCATCAAGCATTCATCCTAAGCTAACATTCTTTAAGCTTTTAAACTGCCAAACCTCACAGAAATGCATCTTCTTCAAGATGGGACAAAGCCAAAATAACCTTGTGATCGTTGTTTGGTTTTACAAAACCCATTTAGAAACATCTCATTCAGTCAAGAAATTAGGACATTCTAACCACTTAACTTTGGGGAGCATATACGATTGTGAAAAGGTTAGTTGAGATACCTCCTTACCAGATTTCTCTAGTGTTTTGTTGATTTAATGATTGCAATATGTTATGTAATTTTGTAACCAATCTACTCATTAAGCTTAACTACTAAAGAATCAAACATCTACCAAATCACATCCATCTCCTCAAGCAACATGGATATCGATGAATGGCCTAGGGCGAGGTCAGACACCAAATCGACAATCATACCTTCATATAGAGCTTAGGTCCTTGCTAGATCAAATTAATCTTGAAGAAAAGAGCAACAAGATCAATTTGAGCCAAAAATAAATAACAAAGGAAGAAGGTGAAGAGAAGAAGACGAATTAAGATAAAGGTGTAAATCCCTACTTGGAGGGGGTGACAACAGCGTGACGGAAAAATAATGCGGAATTATAAATGGAACAATCTCATAAAATAGCAATCACACAAAGTACACAATGATTTTTATGTGGAAACTCGAACAAGGTGAAAACTACCACCTAACCCTCTCGAGTTAGGATTTTCCGATCAACCAAGTAAATCAAATCCACTAACGTAATACTTAAACGAGGGTAGTATAACCTCAATTACAACCATGCTACTTTATACGATGGTAGCGTACCTCAAACCCCTTCTCTTCACGAGAAGGATTTTGTCTCACAAAGGAGACGGAAATTCGCAAAGCGAATACCCAACCAAATAACAAAGTAAATTACAAATAGTCCTATAGAGCCAACAAAGATATTCTAAAACTAAGCTTCTATAGGAGTAAGGATGCTTCCCTTTGGTGGAAGTGCGTCAACGACGCGGATGTGTGAACTAAGCAATGGCACAACGACGCTCTCGTGAATTACGGCGGGAGAGCGAGTGCACAACAGGATAAAGCTCTTAGGTAAAGTGAGTGCTTGTAGAGCTAGAGCTTCTTCTATAGATCAATTTGACAAAAGGATGTAGAAATGTTTGTACTTTGTGTGTGTTTTGAGTGGCAAAGGTTCTCCTCTATTTATAGAGGCCCTAGGAAGGCTTCCATAGCCATTGGGTGCAAGCTCCAAGAGAATCAGGCTGAAATCAGGATTAATCATTACACTGATCGGGTTATCAGACGTCTGATCCTGGCATCGGACGTCTGGAAAACAAGTTTAAGACGTCTGGGAACAAAGTCAGATGTCTGATTGTAGGCGGGTCTCCTTCCTGACTTGAATCAGATCAAAATAGGGTTCTAGTGGAAGTGCATCAGACGACACACAGGATGTCTAGAATGATGTCTGGACGTCTGGAAACCTACTTTTCTGCGGAAATGGATTCCCAAGGGAGTGCAACGGCTATAAAATCTCTGAGAAAAGATTTTGGGTCAGCCAAGACAAAACCGTCATGTATCAGATGTCTGGGGTCCTCTACGGACGTCTGATACTGGCTAACAGTCATATCCTTCATTGTTTGCTAAGCTAGCCAATGATCCACTAATTGGACGTCTGGCAAAATCATCAGACGTCTCCAAAGACATTTGGACTAAGGTCTGGACGTCTGATTTCATTAGACAGAACTAATTAAGTCTAGCCTAAATGTTATTGAACGTTTGAGTCAATAGTTAGACGTCTTAGAAGTCAATATCGGACGTCTGATTTTCAGATTAGACATCTGAAAAGGTTGTTTGAATTCTATTTTGATTTTCTAAGTTCTCTATAGAAAATCTAAGTATCCTAGGGTAGTGCAGGTGTTCCTAGGACTACTTTTTAGGATTTTTTGAGGCTCTTTAACATGATATTCTAAGAAACAAAAAGAGCAAGAAAAGAAACAAGAATACATAGATTACAAGGAAAGAAAACCTATCATATTCTTCATCTCCTTCCTTCTTTAAGCCATCGCTCCTCGCGAAGCTTCTCTGTTCTCCGTCAAGCAACTCCAATCCGTCCTGGAAGCGAGCTCAAACTTCGTCTAACTACGTCTCCATTTGCAATTGACCTGAAATCTAAGACTCCAAGTGCAAATGTTAAATGACACGTGTTTTGTTATCATCAAAATAAACGATCGCGGTGCTCTAGTACTAACAAAAGGGAATTCTAGGAGGTTTATTCACAGAAATCTCCCCCTAAATTAAAATATTTTTTTAGTAGCTCAATTAAAATATCTATATGGCTACAACAACCCATAGGCCAACACACTTAATTATCTATAACTAACATTGGAAAATTATAGTTAGGTCCCTTCTAAATGTTTTTCCCCTTAATTTTGGCTGAGATGTTTTAATCTTTTTCTTTATATTATCATCTTTAATTAGGATGCATCCAAATTAGAATGTAAAAGATTGTCAAATTTTCAAAGGATTAATATATGTAGGAGATAACGTATGGATGCTTACAACACATTTTTAGCATTTTCTAACTTAGGAAATATTAGACTGATACTAAGGCTTAATATGCTATCAGTGTTTTTTTTCTTTTCTTCTTTTGAAAATTGAGCAAGAAGCTGATGATTACATCGGATACAAACTAATAAAAGACAAGAGAGAGGAAAGAAATACCATGTTTCAAAAGGTGAAACTTGTAAATCCTAAATAAGGGAGTTCAAACAACAATTGAAAAATAAAAAAAGGTGAGAAATTAAAGAACTTCCTATTTGTGTTATGCTTGAATGATTATTCGTTACATCAACAGAGAGAATGAGATCCATACACTTACACTACGTTGGATCTAAAAGTTAGTTTATGTTACGGGATGTATTTCACAAGATAGAAACTTACAAATAAGGAATGTCTTATATTGATGTTTATGTTTAAATTAAGATAATTATATAAGAGTGTTTACATAAATAAGAAATAAGATGAAATAAAATTAAGATATTACAAATTTAAACATAAGATAATTTATTTCTCACTTAAATATGAGAAATTTCAAATTTAAAATGAAATACAATTTCACTTATCTTTCTTTATAAATAAGAGATATACCCTAAAAATATGAAATATCCCGCGACGTAAATAGACCGGCTATGTCGCGAGGTTCGAAGTAACAACGGTAATTTCTCGTTCCCACTTGAAAAAAGGAATCACAACCAAAAATCGTCAGGTTCCTCGTCACACTCTCTCCCCTAAGACGACGATCCGCTCCCTCTCCCTTCCTCCTCCCTTTTCCCCCAATCTCCACTCCTCTCCCGAAACCCTAATTCCCCCCCCAGCGCCCCCCCGCGCCCCCTCTCCTCTTCCCCTCCTCGCCTCCTTACCACTCCCCATCACGGCTGCCATGGTCGGTTCCCGCCTCCGCAACCACCACCGCGACCCCGACGACGCATCCCGCAAGCACAAGGACCGCGACCACGTCACCTCTCGAGACAAGGACCGCCACAGGGAGCACCGTAAGGAAAGGCGTAGCGAGAGCCCCCACAAGGACCGCCGCCGCCACGACCACAGGGACCGCCGCCGCCGCGACCACAGCCACAGCTCCTCCCCCTCCTCCTCCGACGACCGCCGTCGCAAGGACCGCCGCCAAAAGGACCGCCGCAGAAGCCCCGAGGGAAGGGACCGGCATCGAAAGCATGACCGGAAACCCTCGAGTGAGGAGGAAAGGGGCCGCCTTGGCCCCACGAGGGACACTGCTGGCGACGCGAAGAGGCCTCCCGAGGAGGAGAAGCTGCCTCCGCCGCCTCCAGACCTCGGGAGGACGGGGGGAGTGTACGTGCCGCCCTTCAAGCTGGCTCGGATGATGAGGGAGATAGAGGACAAGAGCTCGGAGGCGTACCAGAGGATGAGTTGGGACGCCCTCAGGAAGAGCATCAACGGCCTCGTCAACAAGGTCAACGCCACCAACACCAAGAACATCATCCCGGAGCTCTTCGCCGAGAATCTCATCCGCGGGAGGGGCCTTTTCTGCAGGTCCTGCATGAAATCCCAGATGGCCTCCCCCGCCTTCACCGACGTGTTCGCTGCCCTCTCCGCAGTTGTCAACACCAAATTCCCAGACGTTGGGATGCTCCTCCTCAAGAGGATCGTCCTCCAGCTGAAGAGAGCATATAAAAGAAACGATAAGGCATGTCAATGGCGGGCTTTTTGCGAGATTGGTCTGGATTTTCGCTAATTGTGGTTTCTTTTCTCTTTTTTTGATGAGTGCAGCCTCAGTTACTCGCGGCGACCAAGTTCATTGCACACCTGGTGAATCAACAAGTAGCGCATGAGATTATTGCTTTGGAGCTGCTAACGGTTTTGCTGGAGAAACCAACGGACGATAGCGTCGAGGTGTGTCCCTATTGCCGAGCTTAATCATCGAGCTTTCAGCTGTTTTGTATGTTTTATCTGGGTTTGCTCATGTCTTTCTGTTCCATTTCAGGTGGCTGTTGGGTTCGTGAAAGAGTGTGGGTCGTTGCTGCACGACCTCTCACCGCAGGGACTTCATGGTTAGTGGTACACGTCTTGATGGGCATTACATGTGTGGCTTTACAATAGGATTTGTTTGATAACCATTGCTTGATTGGAAGTTACTGATGAAAGGAATTGTGATTGCCTGATTTTGTGCTGGCCACCTTCTGGCAAATTCTAGAGTGAATTAAATGAACTTGTCTGGAGTCTCTTGTATGTTGTTGGGATTTAGCATGTATCAGAGGTGATCAGTAACCACCTTTGGACAACTAGATGGTCTTTCTCACTTAACAAATGACCTATCACCATTGATGATCCTCGAGGAACTAATATGACTATGTCATTGCTAATTTTTGGCTGCATATGTAGTTTCTTGCATTATAGGGAAGTCAGCACAGATGAAGGTGAAGGAAAAACAATTATCTGAGTAGGAAAATGGTCAAGCAGCTAGAGAATGCAGCTGTGACTTTAGATGAATTCCTCTTTCAGACACTTTGATCCATTTGGAAGTTTGTTAGACATTATCTATTTCTTTGTTGCAAAGAATAAAGTAAATGTAATTTAACTAAGAAATAAGTTTGATTATGGAAAAAAACTTTCATGAAATCTAAGACCAAGTTTCTGGTGGAAGAAAATTGATCTGGTTTTACGCTTGATATACCTAAAGTTTTAGGTATACAACACATGGCTAAAAGTTTCATAAAGAAAGAAGGGTTACTGGCTGATTTAGGCCACTTAAATGATTTCAAGGACTTTATAAGAGTTGGTTAGGGTTTTAACCTGAAGTGGAGATTTTCTAAAGACTTCTAGGTTTTCTAAGGTTAACTACCTAAGGGGGAGGCATGAGCAATTTGTCCCACCACATGGGGCGAGGTTGACTTTTCCAAAGGCACGATTGGTGATAGCAGCTCGCTGTGGCCCATGTAGAGGATTACAGGATGTGGCTGCCAAGTAGGAATGGGAATAAGAATTTGTCATGAGCCTTTTATTGGGCATGGGGTTTGTTAGAAGTCTTTCGTATATTTTCTTGATTTCTACCATGGTGCAGTGGACATCTTGTGCAGTAAGAAGGCAATTTTCAGTAGTGGGTTTTTCGTATTAATGGGTGCAGGGGCTATGTTGGAAGGTAAGGAAGATCGACTCTTTTCCACCAAGTAAATTTTAATCTCTTCAATTGTTTTTTTAGTTGCTCATAAGGTTGCAGGGAGAACCTCCCAGAGAGGATGATCAATGATATCTTAGAGCATTGGAAGGTCTCATTGATTGCAGAGGCTTTAGATCCAGTGGCCACTGAGATGGCTGATGGAAGACTGATGGGATGAGACAAAAATTGGTTTTCTTCTGAGTAATACTAAGTTGGGTGATCTCGTGGGAAGTCCTCATCGTTTGTCCATTTGTAAACCATTTCAAAAAAAACTTGGAGTTGTTCTAGTTTGCTCGTGGGAACCTTCATTAGAATCATGCTTCTGCTGCAGGAGCTTGTGGTGTTGGTGCACACCATCTAGGAGAAGGCTTCCAAGGAAGCTGAGAAGGATGCATGGGCATCTAGGTGTTCATGTAGCCAAGGATTCACCCACGAGAACTTGAAATACACTCTATTGGTGTATGCTAGAGGGAAGGTAGGATGGAAGTAGATTTCTAATACTGTGTGATTAAATGTAAGAAATGCATGCAAGTGGTAGTTTGTATCTTGATGGGAATCCATGTTTTAGATGCAGGTCTAAGTGAGCGTTTGTCTAATTTGGAGGTCTTCAAGGACATTATGATCCTATATTGCCCGAGGCAATACACCATGGATAGTGGATTACTATTGAAGTCCCAGGTTTTCATGACCGTGTGCCACATTTTAATTAAGAAACTTTTACAGCTATCATATTCTTCAAATTGCCAGACAACATTTGCATGTGGGTTGCCAATGATGGAGCCTCAAACAGTGTGTGGCACAATCCATGAAATTTACATGATGATATGATGAAAAGGTAAATTGACAAGGACCTCACACTCGGAACACACACTCACATGTGACTCCCCCTTGTATTGATTCACCTAATGCTTCCGTTAACGTAATGCAAAACCTAATGCTTCCATATTAGTGCTGGAAACCACAGAAGGAGATCCAAGGGAAGCCTAGTTTTGCTCTTCTCATTCACAAGCTCTTGGCAATAAAGATGGCCGATTGTAGAAAACTTTTCACCATCCCTGGCCACAAGCCCATAACCAAAGCCTTGTATTGTGGATGAAGATAACATTGATGAGTGCCATGACTCATAAGGCACGAGATTTAGAGGGAAGTACAGAAGAATCTTATCTATCAAGCCAGTTGATTACTAGAATTGGGAAGGAGGCACTGGACCAATTTTGATCTTTAGTGATACATTGAAAGGGTGTCACATTATTAGACATGGGGAGTTTTACAAATTTTGTGGATGCTTGGTTATTTTCACGGCATGCTTAGGTTAGTATGATGCTCCAACGTTTGTGGCTCCCAGTGGTAGGTGCTGGCAGGTGCTGGAAGGTGAAAAACTTATGCATGGAGATTTGACTATATATTCCGTATTAGTTCTTGTATGTTGTCTCTGGGGCCATTTAACTGCATCTTGGGTACTCTTTCATTACGACGTAGACAACCAAGAATTAAGAATGACCCTCTATTGTCTTTCATGAGGGAGGAGGGCGCGGTCACCTTGGTGGGTCTTCCTTTACAATCAAGTGGTCATCTCTTGGACAATGAGATACATGAAACTATTCATGATCATAACCAGGTCTCTCTCGTCCTGGTCCAAGTGAAGCCGTCAGGCAATGAGGCTACTTGATACTGCTCTAGAGGATACGTGAACACAAATATTTCAATTATTAGATGTGTTTGAAGAACCATCAGCGCTTCCATTGCCACAGAATTGCTGCTGCACTATTCCCTTTAGAAATGAATCTGAGCCATGGTTCATGGTTGCATAAAAATGTGACTGCATGGCAAGTACAGGAATTCCTAGTGGATCGGAGAATACATCTGATCACAAGCTCCTCTTTGTCCTCTATTCTTCTCGGGTGAAAGGAGGATGGAACCTGGAGATTTCTTGTGAATTTTTGGGCTTTGTATGAACATACCATCAAGAGGACATTTCCAGATCATCGGTTGGTGAGTTACTCAATGAACTGCATGGGCCCAATATTTTTGAAAGCTTGATCTGCTCTTTAGATACCATCAAATTCTTATGTGCCAAGAGGACATGTCCAAACACTCCCAATTTATAGTGATGATGCCCTTTGGTTTCACGAATGTGCCATCCACTTTTAAGTTGTGACTAAGATGTTCAGTCCTATCTCCATAAGTTTATGTTAGTGTTTTTGGATGATATCTTGATCAATAGTCATTCGCGGTTAAGCATATTATGCACTTATAACAAGTTCGGAAGGTCCTGTGTGAAAATCAACTATTTTCTGAGTCATCTAAGTTTCATTTTAGGATTATCTCAGTCGACTACTTAGGTCACTAAGTATTGAAGGGAGGGATGGCTGTTTATCCTGCAAAGCTTAGTTGTATTTGTGGTCCTGATCCACTAACCTAAAGCTTTACATGGCTTCTTGGGCTTAGTCAATTATGACCAGTGATTTCTAAGGGGTTTTGGAGTTATAGCAGCACTCGTTCCCTTGTTATCCAAAGATGGCTTTCATTAGGCAGAAGCTTCCCATGCTTTTAAGCAAATAAATGATGCTCTGCACTTCACTGCTGTTTTATGACTTCTCTATTTCTGGAAGACATTTATTATGGAGTGTGACGTTTCACTTTTCAGATTAGGAGCCAAATTGATGCAGCAGAATCTATTAATCGCCTATTTGAGTCACACCTTATCCCATTAGGCCATTTCTATGCACCTTCTCTATATTTGAGAAGGAACTTTTGGCACAATTGTTATCATACAAAATTGGCTGCCCTATCTCTTTGGAAGGCCATTTATTGTGCACCAATCACCAAAGTCTTCACCATCTTCGTGAGAAAAAGGTTGACACTACCCGAGGCAACAAAAATGGATAGAGAAATTGCTGGCTTTGATCAATATAATAAGAGTGCTCAGTATTCAGCAACAGATGCCCTTTCTCAGTGCATGGAACCATCAATCCATGCTAATATTCTGGTAAAACCAATGTGGCTCAAAGACACATGCATTAGTTATAACATCTGTCATGATTATTACTAAGCCAGGGCTATGGCTAACATGGTGGGGCAATTGGGGGGGGGGGGGTTGCTGGACTGTTCAGATATTTTGATTTATTTGTAAAAGGCAATGGGGAGGTTTACATCACTTTCATGTGCTTTGTAACATTTGGTGTAATTAGTTCCTTTTTTTAATGATAATGCAGACTGACAACTCTTGCTAACCCTTTTTTCCATTTCAAATAAAAAAAGGTAGTTGTTTGTAGGCCCCAACTTTAATTCCTGCAGGAAATTCATGGATGAAGCCTGTGTGTAGCCAAAGGAGGGCCATTTTGCATGTGAGAAGACTCTTTATAGGCTATGGAGGGATTTCTATGGGTGTGGCATGAAGAGTGTCTTAAAGCTCACAAAAGGAAATGCCCACTTTGTCAATTCTAGAAACTTGATATTCTTGAACCAGCAGGTCTTCTCCGACCTCTTCCTGTTCCTGATGACATTTGGGAGAACGTGTATGGACTTTGTTGAAGCCCTTTCTTCATATCATCACTATACAGTCTTCTTGGTGATTGTTTATTGCTTATCAGAATACATACATTTAACAGCACTGAAAAACCCATTTACAGTATTGGAGACATTACACATTCATCCAAACCACGGTCAACTGCGTGGAGTTTCCAAAATGATTTCTACAGACCATGATCCAATCTCTACAAGCATATTTGGACAAGAAATCTTTAAAGCATGTGGATCCAAGCTTCATTGCATGCAATTGGATGGACAAACTGAGTTGGTAAACCACAGTCTTGGTGCTTGCTTACATTGCTTTTTTTCGGAAGCATCCTCGTTCTTTGTTAAAATGGCTTCCATGGGTTATTGGTTTGGGGTCAATTGGCACACTTCTACGGGAAATGGAATGGGACCATTTGAGGGCATATATGGATGAAAACCACCACAGCTCCAATCATTTGTATAGGGGAATACTCAGTCCATGCAAGTCACTGCAGAACTACTTACACATGATCATAATTCTGTTCATGATTGAATCCTTACATGAGCAAATCATTACCCGTGATGTGCAATTCTCTAACGGACAATGGATTTATTTGCATCTTTCAACTATCTCTCATGCTGTATTGTGCAAGAATCCTAAAAAAGCCTTGCTCCTAAGTTCTCTTTTTTTTTTTGAGAAGGAAAAAGGAAGATTACTTGAGATCGGTAATCATTCATGAGAATTGTATTAAATTAAAGGAACGTACTCATAGAGTTTGGAACCAAAAATCAGACAAAAAGTTCACCTCCCTCACTACATTTTCCACCCAACACCGTTCCTCTCTAAAAATCTTGCCATTTTGTTATAGCCAAAGACACTAAATTGTCGCCAAACCTTTCACCCAACCAGCAACATCCAGATCATAATGGTCCTGGAACAACTTCCAGAAGGAGTAGAAGTTGGAAGCATCAATCGTATGAAGTTGCAATGTCTGCCAAACCTCCTTGGAGAAGGGGCACTCGAAGAAAAGATGATCTAGATCCTCTTCACCCGCATGGCAAAACACACATGTGACATCCACATCCTCCCTCCACCTTCGCATAAAACATTTTGTTACCAATCTCTTTCGCCTAAACAGCCACAATAAAATTTTTATCTTCAACGGAATCGTACGTTTCCAAATCTTTTTTGAGTCTTTTTTTTATCATTATTTTCGTCATCCAGCTGAATCAATCTTCTATAAGCTTTCTTCACCATCAATACCTCATCTCTCCATCGGTATGCATCTCTGCAAGATTGGTTCGACCTCATATCTGAAATGGTGCATGGTAGCTGCTGAAATTCATGCAACGTGGTCTCTGACCTAGGAGGCAAAATAAAATCCCAACTGTTGTGTTGTTCATTCCACACACTACCAACTGCTGCCCTTTTGTTAATCAATTGCAAAACTCCTTTACAGATTTGAAAATTTCCCCAAACCACTCCAATCATGCAGCCAGAACTTGAAATCCTTGCCATCACCCAGAATCGGCTTGAAGTCACCAATGGCCTATAGCACTGGCCTGATAGACTGTCATGCAGTAGAGGCTCCCCTCTTGGGTAAAACACGTTCCATCAAGTCCATATTAACCTCATATGAGTCTCTCATAACTGAATTGACCATGGATACATCAGCAGATAATATTTTAAGCACCCATTTAAGCAATAAGGCTTTGTTAAATTCATCTATACATCTTACTCCCAAACCCCCTTCACTGCTAGGTAAACAAATTTCATTCCAAGGAACAAGCTGGGCAAATCTCCCATGATTTGTACCCTTCTAGAAAAACCTTTTCCAAATCACATCCATAGCTCGGAGAATTTTCTTTGGAGGCCTAAAAACAGACAAGAAAAAATACCAATATGGAAGATAACACTAACTTCAGAAGTATCAAGCAACCTCCTCTAGAAAGGAATCTCCCACTCCATGATGATCTTTTTGTCAACCTCTCCATCACACCATCCCAATCTGTAGTTGCAAGTCTCCTACCTTTCAAAGGCAATCCAAGATATCTGATCGGCGGACTTGAAACCGGTGTCTGCAGGATATTAGCTATCTCTTGAATCTCCCCAATCGGAATGGAAAATGGCACTAATAAAGATTTTCTTCTATTAATCTTTAACCCCATTATGTTAGCAAAAATCCTTACCAAAGCAGCAATATAGGACACCTCCAACTTACCACTCTCAACAAAGAACATAGTACCATCCGGATATTGTAATAGAGGGGTGCTTAAAGTGCTTTCTTCTTGAGTTGTGAAACCGCTAAACAACTGGCCATCACACGCCTTAAAAGCCAATGAAGCCAAAGTGTCTATTGCAATAGCAAAAAGCATTGGAGCTAAAGGATACCTTTACCTAACTCCCCGTTGTGGTTGGATCCATGATCCATCTGATCGTCCATTAACTAACATGGAGAAGGATGATGTAGTCACACGTTGCTTCATCATCTGAATCCATTTCAATGGGAAACCTCGCCTCCTCAGAATATCCCACAAATAGGCCCACGAAATCGAGTCGTAAGCCTTTGAAAAATTCACTTTCCATAATTGCTGTTTCTTTTCCATGCAGACACAATCTCCTCTACTAGAACAAAGGAATCTTGCAAAGATCTGCCCTTAATGAAGGTCGATTGGATCAGAGAAATTAGATTGGGCAAAATGTGTCGCAATCTATTTGCTAAAATCTTGTCAACAAGCACATAAATTGAATTGGAAAGAGCTATCGGCTTGAAGCCATCAACCAATTATGCACCTATCTTTTTTGGCAACAAGAATAAATAGAAATGATTTATTCTTTCAAAACCTCCATTACCTTCAAAGAATTCCCAAATCATAGTTACAATATCACGCCCCACAATATCCCACATTTCCTTATAAAATAGAATCTGCAAGCCAGCTGGTTCAGGCGATGCCTCTGTGTTTAGGCCATTAAGAGCAACAATAATTTTTCTCTTCCACCTCACATATAAGACTCGCCTTCGCATCTTCCCTAACCTGTACAAGCTCTGAGGTGCCCATGTGCCATTCACCACCGTTGTTTTCTCGTAAACTCCAGAAAGTGATTACGAAATGTATCATGAGTCTATCATGTATCATATGGTTTTGAATCTTCAAACCATTAATTATGTTCACTCTCCGTTTGTTGCTAGTAGCCAAGTGAAAGTATTTTGTATTTGAGTCTCCCTCCTTTAATCATAATTGTCTTGATTTTTGCCACCAATTCATCTCCACCTTATGATTTTCCTCCAGAACCATCGATTGCATCTTCCTGTGTTCTTGACACTCATCAATTGTTAAACTTGCTTCCTCTTCTTGTCTATTCAGCATAGAGATCCTTGACAACGCCTCCTTCCTCCTTGCCCCTCTTTGTATATGCAAACCATGCCTAAAATCCATCATCACCTCCCGAATAATCCGAATTTTGTTTGGTAGAGTACACGTGGCCGATGAGCAATCCAGGATATTCATCCACCTGTCACGTGTCATCTCCTTGAACCCTGTCTCCTTTAGCCATGATTTCTAGAATTTAAAATATGAACTAAAGTTTGCATTTTCATTACTCCTCTAAAGCAACAGCGTATGATTTGAGAACGGCCTGTCATACACCACCACATCGGCACCATGAAACGCCTCAGCCATTCCAACATTACAAAGAAATCTATCAACGCACGAAGCAACACCATGCCCATTCCTCCAAACCGCGCCCCTAATATCGGAAGATCCATCAATTCAAGCTCCTGAATCGTCTGCTAGAAATTAAGCGTTGCCCTATCACATCTTCCATTCAGTCTATCATCCATGTGAAGAGTTACCTTAAAATCTCCGCTCATCAGCCATGGTCTACCATCCACAAAGTTTGCAGCCTATGACATCTCCTCCCAAAAGATAGGCCTGATTGTATCCTCACAAGGCTCGTAAACACATGAGATAACGAAAGAGAAATCATCTAATTTTCTCGTCAAAGCTACCGATAACACTCTTCCATCAATCAAGGAAGAGTCAAGTTGAAAAAGATCCCCATGCCATAAAACCAGAATGCTTCCTGATCCCCCTTTTGGCTTTTATTTCAAGAAACTTCGAGTATCTATCACCATGAATGCTATTCTTCATATGTAAAGATAACTCATCCAAATGCATTTCCTGTATTATCACAATATCTCTATTCTAGTCTTCCAAATATCTTCTTAGGATAGATCTCCTCTCCTTGTCTCGTAGGCCCCTAACATTCCAAGAAAGCACTCTAAGCATCTATGTATTTACTAGACACCCCTCTATGCACCATCTTCACCCCAATAACCTTTGCCACACGTCTATCAACCACCTTCAGATCCTCCTCCCCATGCCCCTCTTCCTTATTTTCTTCAAAATTTTCTTTCACTTCTAACAAGCACTGAACATCAAGGTTTTAAAAATATGAGGCAGTACTGAGGCGGTTTGCCTTCATTAAGGTGAGGCGTAAGCCTCAGTTTTTGGATGAAAAATAAGAAAAAATGATACAATTATATATTGTTAAGTGTTAATAATGAAAAAACAATATCAAAACACATTTTCATGCTATTTTTGTTCTATGACAACATTTAAATGTTCATTACTAAATATTATTACAGCACAATATACACACCATATTCACATATAAACTAATATAACAAGATCTAAATACACATAAGTGCCACACAACATGAAAACTCTTCAAAAAATCAAAATACTAGTCATATGATAGTATTAAAAAACATCAAAATAATAATAATAAACATTTTTTTTTTGAGAAAATAATAATAATAAACATGTAATAACATGATTTAAGTAAACAATTACCACATAGCCTCTTCAAAAAGAATCAAGTTGGTGATCACATAACATGTAAACGAACTACATCAAACAACATACATTAACATAATTAAACAGTAAAATAAAGGTATTAGCAACAATAAAAAATGTATTGTGTAACTCCAGAGAGGTTTAAATTCTTACCAACACCAACAAGAAGTGAGGTTGAGACTTGAAAGGGGGAGGAGGCAACAATGAGCAATGTTAAGGGGACAAACTAGTAAGGGGTGGTACGTATGGGAGGTGACTGGCAACTGGTGATGCAGCAACAACCATCAGCAATGGTGACAGAGGAGTCCAAAGATGGAGAATGACTTGCAACAACTAAAGGTTAGGACCATTATTTGGGGTCGGGTGATGGGTATAAGATTTTACAAAAGGATTTTATTTGCTTTATTAGGTCATTTGTAACTCACTTGACCCTCAAATATAAACTTTCAACTGAGGCTATAGCCTTGGTTCTGCCTCATTGCCTTAGCTTCACCTTAACAAACCAAGGCACACGCCTCACACTGCAACCTCGAGGCAATAGCCTCAGGACGATTCTTTTCTGCTTCGCCTTGAGGCTAGTTTTTTAAAACCATGCTCAACATCAGCTTGTGCTTCTGAGGAATAGATCTAACAGATCTTGATGAACGACTGGTGGAAGATCGAACTGCCACTCCATCTCCTTTCTTATCTGATCTAATGTGACTGCAAGGAAGATGTTCTTTCGTAGGACCACTTTTCCCATGATCTTCATGCGAGGCATTGAATATATATCCGAAAGCTGTCAGAGTCTCATCTACCTACACCATATTAGAAAAACCAACAGGGCCCCCCCGCTTTTTCTCTAAAACCTCATTCAATGGCTCCAAAAGGACAACGTTAGTTGGTAACTCACCACGACCGGACCCATCGTTGGGTCCAGCAACCACCTGCAAAAAGCTCCACGAGAATTCAAACAGCCAATCGATGACCTCCATCCTCGAGTCTTGAAAATCTTGCTCAATCCTAGAGAATCGGCCTACATTCTACTGGTCCAACGAGTTCCTCACCTGTAGCAAGTCCCCAACAGCGAGAGAACAACCCCCATTCAACAAATACGAATGTTCTAAAAATAAGTTTTTTGAGAAAATAGACTCACCACGTTTGGATCCCTCAAAGGATTCAGCAGCCACCTGTTGTTTGCTAGAATAAATCTCCTCCATCGGATCATATGATTGCTGCTAGTCTCCTACCACCTCAGCAGAATGAAGGAGCCTCTTCAAAGGTTGCTGTTGGAATAATCCTTCGCTATTTCATCTGCAATCACCGGTTCATTTGATATTCTTGCCACCTCATCTACGTCAACAGTGCGTGTATTCAAAAAATGAGAAGACACCTCAGTGGTCTCTCCAGCTCACCTTTCCAAATATAGAAAACTCGTCTGGCAAACAAAAAATCCCTTAGAATCAAAAACTAAATTGCCAGCTGGGTTTTCTATTTTGGAAAATTCAAAATTCTCCAACTGTTGCCTCTTGACCCTCCAAACTTTACGTTGCTTGAGTTGGCCACTAGCAACGCCCATCGCACCACCGCTAGGGCCTCCTTCGATTGTTGGAACCACTTCCCTCGCCTTCCCATCTACAGCAGTAACACTCCACCTTTCCCTGCCATTAGCAACCACCTGCGCATATGAAACTCCATCTTGTAATTTAGTTGTCACCTCTTCAAAACGAATCACACATGCACAACCCTTGAATCAAAATATCTCCTTGGTAGGCATCTTCTGGCCAATCAAAATCTCTGCCTCAACCAATACTGTAGTAACATCACCTTCATGCAAGCCAATCCCTAGGCATCTCCTTACACGAGCAAAAGGAGAACATAATGCAATCACTGTTCCAATCGTTCTTGATCTCAACGGAATCCCCATAATGCGAAACAAAGTGGAAGTGCGCAAAGGAACACTCTCCTCATTTGCACCCTCATAAAGACTAGGAGAACTCCACCGAATTAAAAACTTGTTAAAGTTCGAAATTTGAAACCTCAATTGATAACATCCAAAAAATGCAACCCAAACAACAATATCTTCGTCTTTGCAATAGCCGCTACCTTCAATATTGCCGATGTCAGCTGAAGCTAAAAAACGACACATCTGATCTGATCCAACTCCGGCGCGCCCCAAACAAAAGTTCCCACCAACGATGAATCCAAAATGCCATCTAGCTCCCTCACCTCTTGCAACCAAACAGAATCAACCTCCCCACCAGGAGGAGTTGACGGTGGTGAAGTTTTTCCTTCACATGATCAGCTCCCATACTTTTGCATGATCTCCATCGATGCCCAATACCTCCACAATGTAGATAGACCACGGGATCTCTGCAATCTCTCGCCCAATGTCCCACTCCGCGACATTTGAAGCAGACCGCCTTGCGGAGAGGAGAATCTCTTCCCCCATTGACCTCTCTCCTTCCCCTCCCCCACGCCATTCCCCCTAAATAATAATCCTGGTGATCCTCTCCTTGCTCCTAAGTTCTATAGTCATTTTCAGATTAAATGCCTCATTGGTGAGGTAGCATTGAGCCCCAGCTTTCTGGAAACGTGTATACCTTTCATATTTCCTGTCTCTCAACTGAGGAAACATTGTCGCAGTGCTTCATGTTCTTCCACACTCCCTTTCAAATAACCTCCGGAGGATTCCTTGAAGAGATATCCAGATAAAATGTTAGAGAAGTGCTTTGTTTATCAACGAGGTTGTGCTAATCCAGATGCATTTTTTCTTGCAAAATTCAAGATCCATCCATTGCTTCTTCTGGAAGCTATTAGCATCTTCTCTATATTTATCTGGAGTGGCTTAAGGCCATCAAGGGTGATGGACCATATGAAGGAGGAGCATTTAGTAGCAGCCTGCTCTGGAACCCTGTGGAAGATTAGGGGGATGTGGCTGCCAACTAGGAAAGGAATAAGAATTTCTCATGAGTCTATTATTGGCTGCAGAATTTGTTAGGAGTCTATTATTAAGGTGTGACACTAGTGGTATTTTTCTTTATTTTTTTAGTATAGTGGATGCCTTGTGTAGCAAGGCAATTTGTACTGGATTGTGGGTTTAAAGGATGTAAACGCTATTTTGGAAGGTAAGGAAGTCCAATCCTCTTCCACCAATTCCTTTTATTTTTTAGGAGATCCACCAATTCCATTTTTATATCCTCTATCCTTTTCTTCTTGGTTGTTCTCAAGGTTGCGGAAAAGCCTCCTTAAGGAGGTACAAGAAGCATGATCAGTGGCCACATCACTGTTCTATGTTCATGGCTAAGGAAGCCTAGGGTTAAACCTAGGAGTAGTGTTGGTGGAATAAGATGGAAGGAGGGGATGGATGCGGTTTCCAGAGGGACAGTGAAGAATGTCCGGTTACAAGGCAGTGGGAGGGTACTTATAGCAAGGGGTGGGTGGATTGGGATACTGGTGGGATCAGCTCTATTGGAGTTCTAGGTTGCAAATCTCTTCTGCATTCGCCAGCCATTTTTACCTTGTATTATCTGACTCTTGAATTTGTTACAAAATGTGAATGCAGCCCTTCAAGTCAGCTTTCAACTTTGATTTGGATTAGGTGATTGACATCAAGATACATAAGTTATGATTGAAATGAGACGAATGTCAGGCAATTGCAACTTTAGAGTTTGGTTTATGGTTCGAAGGCCAAAGATAGTCTTGGAAGATTGCATGATGGTTGGATGTGCATTTGAGGATATACAAAGCTCTAAGTGACAACCAAGTGGCATAGATAACATGTTTAGGTGGTTTTACATGGAATTGTTAGAATTAGATACTGGTAGTTATTTAGGACAGGTAGGTAAATATTGATATGGGTTATGGATAATGTGGATGATGTTGATATACCTCTGAGTTTGGATAAGCTTTTAAGGGTGGGCCAGGATTAGGGTGGATAAGGTTTTATGGATGAGGAACATGATGAAGTTTTATGGATAACTTTCTGACCTTTTCCAAGAGGATCCTCTGCATTTTATTGGCTGAGAAATAAGGTTGGAGGGCCTTTTCTTCCTCTATAGATGTTGATTGAGGCCTCTTTTCTTTCAAGAGGAAGTCACTGTGTTCCCTGAATATTGAATGATCTATATTCATTGCTACTTTATTAAACACTTCTTTGGCTTCTTCAAGACTTGGTATCCCTCTGGAGAGCTAGTGTAACTTTTTTTTGATGGAATGAATTGAATGTGGGTGGTTATCATATGGATAACCATCCTTTCACTTTTCAAAAAAAAAAAGAAGAGACTTGGTATCTCCCTTTTTAGCTTTTCTAATTATGGAATCTTTTTCTTTCAGCTTCAAGCTATGGGTTTTCTTCTCTCTCTCTCTCTCTCTTGGTTGGGAAGGGGGCGGGCACTGAAATTAGTTAGCCATATGACCTAAGGCATTTTATTTGACTAAGAATGTGGTGGCTGTGGCCTGTTGTGAGTGCTTTTTTAGATTGTAGATTAAACATTCCAAGTCTGCATTCATTCTTTTTGTCATGTCAGCAAAGAAGATGGAGGCCCTGTGCATGCTGTGCAAGCATGCTCAACATGCCTATTTGCTCTTTTTTATTTGCGATTGTCATTTATGGAAAAATTTTAATCTTTCAAGGATTAGAAACTATTAATAGATCTCCTCGAAAGAGAGAGAGAAATAATTGGTTGAAATGATTTAATTTTTTATTGGAAATCAGACTCTCTTATATAGAGAGAGACCAAAAGGGTGAAAGTATAGTAGTGCACTTGAGTACAAACTCAAAAGCCATACAACTATAACTAATACGAAATGCTAACACTCCCCTTCAAATTGGAGCGTATATATCTATCATGCTTAGCGTGGATGCACATGAATCAAGTAATGATTTGACTAAAGACATGGTGAAAATTTCAGCAATCTGCTCCTTAGATGTGATTAGTGTAGTATATAGTAACCCTTTTTGAATGATGTCCCTGGTATAATGGTAATCAACCTCAACATGTCTTGTCCTCTACTGAAATGCTGGGTTGTTGGCAATGAATGTGGCTGTTATGTTATCACATCGATCTCCATTGGACTAGAAAACTGTATCTGTAAGTAAGTAGGGACCTAATCCACATCATCTCTGTATTCATTTAAGCCATGGCTCTGTGCCCATACTCGGTACTGGATCTCACTACTGTGTCCTGTTTCTTGTTCCTCCACGTGATTAGACTCCCTACCAAAAAGGTACAGAATTTAGTAGTGGATTTGCGATCCACATGACATTCGACGTCGTCTGTATCAGAGTAGCCAACTAAGGTCATAGAAGACCCCTTAGAAAAGAGGAGACCCTTTCTAAGAGCCCTTTTGATGTATCAAAGCACCATCGATGCTGCATCCCAGTGTTGACGTGTTGGCTTGACCATAAACTAACTCAATCTCCCTACCGCAAAGGAGATCCGACCTTGTGATAGTGAGGTACCGCAACTTGCCCACAAGCTGCCTGTACTGCTTGCTGTGCACTAGCTGTGCATCCTCATCATAAAGTGGCAACTTGGGATTCATAGGAATATTTGCCTCCTTGGCCACAAGTATACCCACTTCCTGCAAGATGTCCAATGCATACTTCCTCTAGGACATGACTACGCCTTTTTTGCTGCGAGAAACCTCAATACCAAGAAAGTATCATAAAGCTCCCAAGTCCATGACAAATTGCTTAGTTAGAATGCACTTAATCTTAGTAACACCCTGCTCATTATCTCCTGTGACAATTAAGTCATCAACATAAACAAGAAGTACCACAGTACCTTGTCTAGTTCTCCTAATAAAGAGAGAAATCAGCTGTCGATCTCTTGAATTCAACCACCTCTACAACCTATGATAACATTTGGAATCAGGCTCTGGGGCTTTGCTTAGGGGCATAAATGGTCTTTCATAGTCGGTATACACACTCTCCTTGAGCTTCAAAGCCAGGTGGTTGTTGCATATATACTTCCACTTGGAGATCACTGTAGAGGAATGCATTCTTTACATTCAACTGATGCAAAGGCCAATCTAGTTGAACTCAAGGTTTGAAATGTCGATTTCAACGTCGTGCTGATGAAATTGTAGGTGTGCATTTCGTGGGCATGCCGAGGGTATGTCGTGGAAATGTCCATTTTTCGATGGTAGATTTCAACGATTTCGACTATCCGAAAAAATGACATTTCGGAGGCACGTCGAGGGCATGCTGTGCATGCCGACAAAAATGATAGAAATGATTAAAATTTGGTAGGAACATATTTACGGCTGTATATAACCCAAAAAATGCCAAAAAATCATTTAAAATAAAACATATTTAAGGCTATATATAACAAAAAAGGGGCAAAAAATCGTGTGCGTGCGCGTGCGGGTGTGTGGCTTCCCTCCTTCCCTAGGAAACTCAAATTTCACCGAACTATCTGTGTGGCTTCCCTCCTTCCCTAAAACTGTGTGTATCCTCTTTCCCTTCAGCAATTTTGAATTTCAAGAAACTTTCCTAGGTTTTCCTCCCTTTCCCAGATCCTCCAATTTCGAACTCCCTCCTCTCTGTGTTTCGAATTTCAAACTCCCGCCTGCAGTTTCCCTCCTAAAAGCCAGCGCAGCTTCCCTCCACCAACATGCCGGCGATATTGTCGGCATGCCATCGAAATTCTCAGCATACTGCCGGCACGCCTACATATCGGTACCTAAACCATGTCAGCACGCCCTCCCGAAAACCCCCTTGCCGACGACATGCCGGCAGCATTTAAATCATTGGCTGAATTGCAACTGCAACCAATACCTGTACCATAAGTCTGGCAACTAGTGAAATGGTGTTAAAGAAGTCCACCCCATAGGTTTGGGTGAACCCCTTTGCCACGAGGCATGCTTTGTATCTGGCAACACCTCTATCTGGGTTGAACGTCACAGTGAACACCTACTGGCAACCAACAAGTGTAGCACCATTTGGAACTGGAGTGAGCTCTCAGGTCCTACGACCTTGAAGAGCGGCCATCTCATCCTCCATGGTTGCCCGTTATTTTGGATCAAGCATGGCCTCACGATAAGCTGCTGGAATCGGAGTAGCAGCCAACGCCTGAGTGAATCCATCAAACCCGAGGGCTAAGTCATCAGTAGCAAGTGCCCCGACCATGGGGTAAGTAGTGCATGTCTGTGGTTGCTTTCGAATGGTTATCAGAAGATTTAGATCATCACCTGTCACATCAATTATCCTGTCCCTGTGATCATCACATGGTAAGCTCGCGTCAGTGTCTAAAGGACTCACCTGGGAAGTCCATGGTAAAGGCGATGGTGGGGGGGAGGCCCTGGTAAGTAGTATGAGGGCGAACATATGTCTGAAGGGGCTCAGTCAGACAAGGAAAGGACTGCATAGCAGGTGGTGGTGGTGTAGTAGGGACATGAATCTCAGGAAAACTCCCAAAGCTAATAAGTGTAAATGGCATAGGTGTCATATCACCCTCAGAAGGCATCTCAGCAGCAGAAGTAGAAAAGAAGGGTATCACCTCATGAAAAGTAACATTTGTTGAAACAAAATGTCGAGAAGTAATTGGATCAAAACACCAATATTCGTTTTGCATGCAAGTATACTTAAAGAAAACACACTTAATTGCTCTTGGTGTTAGTTTATCCCGATTCGGTTCTAACAAGTGAATAAGGTAACACAACCAAAATTCCGAGGGGTGACATGAAACATGGGTTGATCAGGATATATAACCTGCAATGGAATCCATTTATGTAAAACAGCATTAGGCATCCTATTGATTAGAAAACAGAGAGTCAAAATAGCGTCACCCTGGTAATGAGAGTGAATTGAATGATGAATCAGCAATGTACGAGTAACATCAAGAATATAGCGATATTTCCTCTCAGCAACATCATTTTGCTGAGAGGTGTGGGGGCACGTGGTCTCATGAATAATGCCGCAATTAGAAAAGAAAGTGCGCAAACGAGTAGTATAAAACTCTAAGACATTATCAGATCGAAAACGTTTTACTAAACAAGAATGCTGAATCTTTATTTCTTTAACAAAATTCTTAATAATTTGTCCCACATTGGACTTATTCTTCAAGAAAAACATAAAGGAAACACGAGAAAAATCATCCACTAAAACAAGATAATATCTGGACCCAAGTCGATCATAAGTATGATTGGGACCCTAAACATCCATATGAATCAAAGTCAAAAGTGACAATAGACGAAATGGAAGTAGAACTGGAAAAACAAGCCCTGTTGTGCTTGCCCAGCTGACAAGCACCATAGGTAAGAGTAGTAGTGGAGGTTATGTGCGGCATGACATGCCTGAGGCAATTAATAGGCAAGTGGCCAAGGCGGTGATGTCACTGGAGAGGAAATCCAACGGAATCAAGGGTTTGGATAGCAGAAACAACGGTATGGCTCAGACGATACACCCCTTGTTCCTCACGCCCTCCACCAATAGTCTTCCCAGTGAACTTATCCTTCAAGACATAAGAAGACGCATCAAATATAGATCTACAGTTCAGATATCTAGTAATACTGTTAATAGACAGTAAACTCAAAGGAAAATCAGGTACATAGAAAACATCTATCAGTCTCAAAGTAGGAGATAACGACATCTCCTTTGTCAACTAGTGGCGAATGTCTCCAATCGGCAACCTATATGGTCTTAGCTGGTGTAACTGAGAGAAAGAGCTCCTGTCGCCACATAGGTGCTTGGATGCATCAGAATTAATCAACCAATCATCAGAAGACGAGTGATGACATGCCAGTTGTAGTTGCTTGAGAAGAGGTGGCAATAGCTGCAGTATCTGAAGACTGAGAGGAAGATGCCTAAGTCAACTGAGCAATCTACTGCCGTAAGGTCTCAATCTCTATGCTTAGAGAACTAATACCAGGTCTGGGGAGAACTCCATCTGTAATCTCGGCTGCCTAATTGGCCACAGGTGACCTACCATACTTCTGCCAGCATGTAGCCTCAGAGTGGCCAAGTCTATCACAATAGGTATACGGAGTCCTAGTGCTTGTACCAGAAGAGCGTCCACATCCCTGACCACATGCAGGAGAGGGAGCACCCATGCCACGTCCAGGCCTCGCAGCTAATGCGAACTTCTGAGTACCAGAGTTAAGAGCAGGGGTGCGCACTGCTACTCTACTAAGTCTGCTATAAGCTTCCTCTAAGGTAGGAAGCTTAGGAACAGTGAGGATCTGATCTCTGGCTGCCATATACTTAGGTTCGAGACCTGCCAAGAAAATGGAGACTGTCAGTTGTCTTCTAAAGCTTCGCCAAGACTCACAGGCATACCCTCGACAGATATGAGTGATGTTTCTCCAGCATTCCTTTCATGAGGGAGTAGTATTGTGGCAGCGAGCGTTCTTCCTGACGTAAGTAGAAGAGGTCGTAAAAGACCTGAAAAACCTATGTGGAGTTCTTGGCATGTGAATAAGTGTCACGCAGGAGCTCCCATATCTCCTTTGCTATGGTGTAGTATATGATCTCATTCCCTATTTAAGGAATAACTGTCTGCATAAGCTATGCACAGATCATGGCGTTGTCATTGTCTCAATTGGCGTTTTCGTCAGTCTTATCTGCGAGCTCCGGATCCATAAGAATGTGGCTCTTCTTTTGACTCCTGACAGTCATAAGAAATGTCTGGGACAACCGTGGGCAGTTGGTCTCATTTAACTTGATGACATGACTGAAAATGGATTGTTAAGTACCTGGTGTTCGAAAGAGAGCTCGATGTCACCTTGGACTGAGCATCTGAAGCCATATTTTAAATCTAGAAGCCTTAATCGGCTTTCTAAGTCCAAGAAATCATCAATAGATTTGAAACCAGATACGTTTAAGCTTTCATCTTTGTGGAAGGCCCCCCTGGGCAGATGTTGGCTTGGCCCAGGTGTGGGGAGAGCACCCGAGACAGCCCCAAGGGGACCTAGGTGTCTCTCTCTCTGTGACTACAAGGGATGTAGCCCTTAAAACAGGGCTACAAACCCCTCAAGATCCCCGTCGACCACGTGTCGAAGACCTACTCGCACTGCAACAACGTCACGTGGGCGTCACTGACCGGTAGAAGCACTGCTGGAGCACCGCACGAGCGCCATTGATTGGTAGGAGAGTTGCAGCATCTCGCATGAGTGCTACCGCACCTACTCTAGCGTCGCCGACCTCTTTCCTTGCCGTGAGGATCATCGCAGAGGTGTTGCGCTGTCACTGGAGGCGGTGATCACCCTCGCCACATGATCTGCAATGCCATCGGGTCCTGCTACCGCGCCTGAAGCAATGCTACGGTCGCACGATCAGGTGGTCGATCACCCTCGTTGCACGAGTTGCAGCACAATGGCGGCACAATCGCTGCATAGGCGTTGCCGTGTTGGAGTCGACCGCCGCCGCATTGGGTGCACAAGGAGAGAGGAGAAAGGGATTTAGGTGTTAGGCTTTGGAGGCTATGGGAGTGAGATACCTAGAGCTCCGGTTCAGGATCGTTACTCCGATACCAATTTGGTTGAAGTGATTTAATTTATTATTGGAAATCCTAGGCTCTCTTATGTAGAGAGAGATCAAAAGGGTGAAAATACAATAATACTCCTGAGGAGCTACAAACTCAAAAGTCATACAAATATAACTAATAGCATAGGCAAACAAAAACTATTAATAGATGGATTAGGCAAGAGGTTGGATGGGTGGAAATCAGAATTTTATTCATTGGGAGGATTATAGGTCTTGTTGAAGTAGGTCTTATTTGCCAGTCTGAGCTGTCACGATTTAATGTTTGAGATGATGAGAAAGGTGCAGTTGAAGATTGATATAATTGGCAAGAGATTTTTATGGAAGGGTTATTATGAGGAATATTTTGTGTTTAATTGGGTTGTGAAGATGATGGAAATTGGGAGGATTATTGCAGTTTTCTTGGATCTCAAAGAGCTTTCTGTTCCATGGATTGGCACCAGTGACTTAAATGCCGACGGTGTTGACGGCATGTCGGTGATATGACAATTTTTGAAGATATGTTATGTCGACATGCTCAAGTTATCGAAACGCAAGCGTTTTGTCGGCATGCTGGTGAAATCGTCAGCATGCTATCGGTAAGTTTGGCATGCCGGCAGCATGCTACTACTGCTACATAGGTTATGTATCTACACATTACATATTAAGTATAAGACGTGATTTCGGGCTTAAATGAAAATATTTATCAATTGAAATAGTTATTTTTAAAATTTTAATCATTTTTACTATTTCTGACATTTTTATCAGCATGCGTCGGCATATCTACGGCATGTCACGAAATGCGCATTTGGAAATTTATCGAAACGGCATCGAAATCGGTATTTCGAACTTTAATTGGCACTGGCAATGGCTTGCAGGTCTAAAGGGACACTGTATTTTTCGGGGTTTCTTATGTCTACTTTTCCTATGTTGTCTGAACTGGTGCACAATCGAGTGAGGTCGATAGAGTGCTGGGGTGGCTTTTTTGTAGATAGTGTGAGTGGATGGATGTCTACCTTTTTTCCTGCTTTTTTGGATGCTTGCATGGCAGGGCTTCTACAACTACATGAATCCATTGGTGGTTTCTCCTTCTACCCTAATGTGGATGGTTGGGAGTGGGGCGATAGAGAATATTTTTTGAAGGCACAATTTGAAGCTCTAGCCATGGTTTAAAAAAACGAGCCTCGAGGCGGTCGAGGTGGCCCAAAATAGCCTCAAGGCAGTAGCCTCGGTCTGTAGGCATGAGGCGTGTGCCTCACTTAGTCGAGGCGCATTGAGGTGGTGCGAGGCGATGCTAAGGCGCCACCTCAGGCTGTTACTAAGGATTCTCTTCATCTCCAGAACTTTTTTATTGTAGAAGCCTTTTCTGAGGTAAGACTTTATGTCAATGTACTAATATTTATAGGTTATGTTTTCCTTGGAGGGAATTTAACAAGGTAGAATTTATCAAATTGACTCTCTTGCACTATCTTGCAGGGGAAAAATTGATGCAATGGGATTTAGTTATACTATGAGTAGAGTTTGCATAAAACAGTTCCACCAACTATTCCACTAGAAAATTTCCTTTTGAACACATGTATAGGTTCCCATTTTGCATATCCTTGACCGAATATCTACCAACCATCATAGTAGAACAAGTGCAACAATTAAGGATCAAGTTAAATATTTTACCCCGATCTACCGATAAATTCATGTCAAACTGCAAACCACGACCCTAAATATCAAATCCAAGCCAAGTTATGTCTCCCTAAATACCAAATCTAAGCCATCCTACATCAATGAGAATTTGAGTTTCTAGATAGGGGCCTTATGACGGTCTATTTCAAAACAGAGAGATTTCCTACAAATGTCCACCAAAAGTTAGGGACAAGTCTTGAGTCCATTATAAGTCATCAACCGCATCATGCGGAATGCCTATTTGCTAGATCTCCTTCCAAAAGTTCCAGTTCCTCGCCAATGTTCAGTGTTTTCAAACTCTATATGTATCATACTGACTAGGTGACCTTGGGGGAACCTTCACTAATATCTCATTTGGACTCCAACCTTCTCTAATGCTTCTTGGATCATGCTGTCAAATACCGTGTGACAAGTAGGCTTGATTCTAGCTTGGGAGAGGGATTGGGGGGGGGGGGGGGTTATATGCTATACGGTGCTTACATAAATCATTTTGTAATTTATTTTGGGGGTTTATAAAATAAAAAATGTTATGAAAATGTGTTATTTACATTATTATTTACTTATTAGCACTTAACAAATATATATTATATCATTTTTCTATATTTTTTATGTAAATCTTAAGGTTTACGCCTATACTGTATCGAGGCTTACGCATCGCCTCGATGAAGGCAAATCGTCTCGGTACCACCTTACGCTTTTTAAAACTTTGGCTCGGACTCTGAGACCTCATTTGGTGGAAGGGGATTAAGATCTTCTATGGGATTATAGCCCCCTGAGGCTATGTGTTTTTGCTTAGGAAATGCAGTGAAGAAGGATTGTAACAAAAGTAAGGTGGCGAAGGTGGAGCCCCAGAATGGATACATGTTCCTTTGTTAGGCCGAGGTTGAAAATATTGATTATCTATTCTTCTTGTGCTCTCTCACTTTGTGGGTGTGGGCAGAAGTTGGATCGTCCTGGACCAACTATAGTTACTTTTATGGATTTTGGTGATCCTATAATGGTGGATAGAACTCGTTTGGACCAGCTTAGTTCAGGATAAAAAGATGATTGCTGGCACCTTTGGCAGTTCTTGGGTTATATGGTGGGAGACAGGGGGCAATGTTTGATTCTACAAGGAGGATGGTTTTCCGCATGAAAGCTTTTCTTGAGTAGTCTTGCTCTCTTTAATGGTGTAACGTCCATTTAGTTTTTAATAATGAGGACCACTGACCTTCAGTGCCTATCTTTTACCTCTCCTTAAAGGAAAAAATGAGCTCATGTGGTCGGGTAAAGGTTTTTTCTCTTTTGAGTTTGCGATCAGGATTGTGAGGTGGGCATGTCTTAGGTGAACAACAAACTTGATTGTGGGGAAATTAAGTGAACATTGTAGGGCTGACTAGATATAAAATTTTGAAAGCAGGCTTTTTTCTGTTTGCATTAAGTGTTTTATCAATGAATTTTCAATACATTCCGTGATGAAAGTTCACCACCAAAGGTAATTGTTGATAAATAAATAAAAGTGAAATAATAATGTACAATAATATCAAAGCATGACAATAAAGAACACTTGGATTTACATGGAAACTCCATTCATAAAGAGTAGGGAGAAAATCATAGGAGAAGGTCCCTATAGGGTGAGATGTTCTATTCGTCTCGAAGAGCAAATGGGGTACAAAGGCCCCTTTAGAAGCCATCGTACACCGCTTAAGTCCTTCACAATGTGGGAGTAAACTAACATGTAATTAGCTTTTCCACCATCTAATTACCCAACTATAACATTCACTTCTCAACACTCCCCTTCAAGTTGGAGCATGGAATGCTCAACTTGTACAACATAAGCCCTCACTCTTATAAGTAGAAACAACACTCAACTAGTGCAACTGGGTCATGGCTCTCCTTTTAGGTAAATGACAACAACTGCATCCCCGTTCTTCCTTGTAGGCGAGGTGTGCTGATGATGACACATCAGTGTAAACCGTAGTCTGGTAGATGAACTACTGAAGCTGTCTTTAATTGGTCTCTCTTCTAGAGACCTCAAATGGTGTTGGTGCCTTCCCTATTGAAGATCTTAGAAATGGGTCTCTCCCATGGAAACCTTGAGAGTGGGCCTCTCCCATGGAGGAACTCAAAGTGGGCCTCTCCCTCAGAGACCTCAAGCCTAGCTTCTCCCATACGAAAATGTTATTGTAGATTTCTATCATACAAGGACTAAGAAAGTGTTTCTCTCATATAGGGACCAAGAAAATGAGCTTCTCTCATGTGATGACTTCAAAGAACAAGTCTCTCTCATATGGGGGTTACAATGGGCTCTCGCTCATACTCCTCCCATACTCAAATGGGAAAAGAAAGTAACATAGAGAAGAAAAGATAAAATAGAGAAGCGTTTCTCCCCCTTTTCTCTTTAATTTCAACATCATTTTAAAATTAATTCTCTTTTTTTTTTAGTCCCTTCTTTTCGATTTTTTCCTTCCTTTTTATAATTCCCTCCCTTTTTTTCTTTTTTGTTTTTTCTTTAAATTCCTGCCCATCCTTTTCAATACTGGGAAGAGGCCCAAAGAAATGAGCTAACAAGAAATAACAAAAGGAAATGAAAGGCCAAATAAGTAATAAATTCCAAAAAAATTCTCCTCATTTACCGTTCAAAAGAACCCAAACCTTGGTATCCGTGATGCTTTATTATTTCCCCTTGCCGCGGCTACATCTTAGGCATTTCTCCTTCATTGACTTCGTTGTTGTACTTCCTGACTTGTGAGTGATCTCGTGTGAGATCTTCGCCAAGATTGTTGCTACTGTCTAAGTTCGCCGCTGTAATTGCCATTGTCATTGCCATCGGTGGGTGTGCCTCCATTGCCACTGTAAAGAGCTCTCGTGAACTCTCCGTTCCTCCTTTGACGTAGTCATCATCGTCTTCTTCATAGGTGAGATTGGCGCTGTCGATTGCAGCCCATCACCGCCATCAATGCCACCATCAATAGCAAAGATCTCGTTGCAACCTTTGCACAAGTCAATCTCATGCAACATCACGCTTGATTAACACCACCTTGATCGACGTTGGTCCTTCAATCCCTCCTTTGTCTTCTTTAACTTCATCTCTGCTCGCATGGCTCTTCGCTGATGCCACGATTGCCATTATCAGTACCACCATCAGTTGTGACGTTTCCTCCAGCGGTGAAGACTGCCTTTTCTCCTTTCTCATCGCAACTTCGCCCACACATGGAGCCTCGATTAGTGCTGCTTCTGAGCGCTAAAAATGATCTTAGTGCCACCTTCGGAGTCCCCCACACCAGTGGATGCTCGATCTCACAATCTTGAGAGGATCACAACCATGTGTGGACCTCGATCTCACAATCTCACTTCCTGCTGCAGTTGATTGCCCCACACCACTGCTCCTTGTTGCTTAAATCAAGATATGAAAAGCTGAAATCCAAGGGCATGATAAAAAATCATAGGAACTGATAATCCCAAGAACGTTTTGCTCTGATACCATATTGATAAATAAATAAAAGTGGAATAATAATGGATGATAATATCAAAGCATAACAATGAATAATACTTGGGTTTACGTGGAAACCTCACTCACGAAGAATGGGGAAAAAACTATGAGAGAAGGCCCCTATAGGGAGAGATGTTTCTATTCTTCTCAAAGAGTAAATGGGGTACAAAGACCCTTTTATAGGCCACCACACACCTCTGAAGTCCTCACTCCACTACATGGGATTAAACTAACGTGTAAATGGATTTTCCATCATCCAATTATCCAACTACAACATTCATCTCTCAACAGTAGCCTTGGGCTCTGAACTGGGATGAGGAATTGAAAAAGTCACCATAGTTTGTAGTTGTCTTATCTTTAATATTATAAATGGTCTCCTTTTCAAAAAAAATATTATAAATGGTCAACTGGGAAATACCCTATTTGATGTCTATATTCCTAACTCGAGAATTTAAATACAAGTTCAGCACACCCTGTGAGAGAAGTTCTATGCAGTTAAGGAATGGTTTAAGTTGAATACTTTTCTGAAATGTAGTTTGAGTTGTATATTATGATTTAGAACAGCTCCTCCATATGCATGTTATCAGTATTACAATAGTGTTCTTTTAGGAGCAGTATCACAGTATTGCGGTTTTCAAACTTCCCAGGTATTTTTGAGCGGTTTCGTGGAATTCTTCATGAAGGTGAAATAGACAAGCGTGTCCAGTTCTTGATTGAAGGATTATTTGCTATAAGAAAAGCTAAGTTTGAGGTAGTGTATCGGTTGTGCTCACATAAAACTTCATTAATTGCAGGTAAAATGCTCAAGTAATTTTCTTCTGTTATGTAGGGTTATCCTGCTGTCCGGCCTGAATTGGATCTTGTGGATGTTGAAGATCAGTTGACACATGAAATATCTCTTGACGATGAAATTGATCCAGAGACTTCGTTAGGTATGATTTTTACACATGAAATGACTTTTGATATTTAGGTTTCAGGGATTAGTATCTCTGTTCCTTATTATTGACAGCTTCAGGAAAAAAAATTGTTGTTGTTTATTCTTATAGTATGTTCAGTTATATTGTGTGTTTGCAGATATTTTTAAACCCAATCCCCAGTTTCTGGAGGATGAGAAGGCGTATGAAAATCTGAGGAAGAACATACTTGGTGATGAAACTTCTGAGGAAGAGGAAGGATCTGATGAAGAAGATGATGAGGAGGATGAAGAATCTGAAGAGGAAGACGAGAAAATGAGGATAAAAGATGAAACAGAGACCAATCTTGTTAATCTCCGAAGAACCATATACCTTACTATAATGTCAAGTGTAGATTTTGAAGAAGCTGGGCATAAATTACTCAAAATCAAGCTGGAACCTGGTCAAGAGGTATCCAATAACCTTTGCTTTGTTTGTTAGTTCCATGTCTTTTTCTACCCAGGAACCATGTTAGCTCCATATTAAGTTACTCATTAAAAGGATCACTGAATTGGCATAGTTTGTTTCAGTAATTTCCATTTGTGATGGTTATTTGCAATTTGATCATAGCCTCATATTTTCTCTCAATAATTATGTAGTCCAGAAATAATCCTTGTGGTTTTCTTTTTTGTCTGTTGCCAACTGTACCATCTCAAGCCATGGCCTTTCTTTTTGATGATATTTTTCTAGTGAACACTTAAAGTATGAGATATTACCTTATATTTCAAAAAACCCATATAAAATATGACTGAAACCTAACAGAATGGGTTAGTGGACGTTTTCCAGAAATTGCACTCATGGTACTTTTTTTAGCAATTGCCAGCTGTACTATTTTCTCAAGTCATGGCTTTGCTTTTTGATGATATTTCTGTTATGAACACTTAAGTGTGAGATATTGCTTCAAATTGCAGAAAAGCCTTATAAAATATGACTAAATCTAACAGAATGGATTAGTGGCTTTCGAGAAATACTCCATGTGGTGCTTTTTTTAGCCATTTCCAACTGCACTGTTTTCTCAAGCCATGGCTTTGCTTTTTGACGATATTTTTTCTAATGAACACTTAAGTATGAGATATTACTTCAATTTGCAGAAAACCCTTATAAAATATGACTGAAACTGAATGGTTACTTGAAGCATGGTGAGCTAGGCTGGTTGTCCTGAACATCAATGACATATTTGCTCAACAACATTTGGTTGCTTATCGTTCTGTACTTCTATATCTCTTGAATGGAATAACGGTAGACTCAATCCACCCAGAAAACAAAAAGGCATATCTAACTTTTTCTGAGTCAACTTATATAACCTTTTTCTTGCTCTGCAGATGGAGTTATGCATCATGTTATTGGAGTGCTGCAGCCAAGAGCGAACGTACCTTCGATACTATGGGCTTCTGGGTCAGCGGTTTTGTATGATCAACAAAATCTACCAAGAAAATTTCGAGAAATGCTTTGTCCAGCAGTACTCAATGATCCATCGTCTTGAAACAAATAAGCTACGGAACGTGGCGAAGTTCTTTGCACATTTACTTGGAACAGATGCTCTCCCTTGGCCTGTTCTTGCTTATATTCGTTTAACGGAGGAGGACACAACATCATCATCTCGTATTTTTATCAAGATTCTCTTCCAGGTATGTAATCTTTTTTACCTTGTCATGTAATTGGTTGTTTTTCTTTCCCCCTTGAAATCTCATGAAGTTGTGTATGTGATTTTTGATGCAGGAATTATCAGAGCATCTAGGAATTCGCCTGCTTAACGAGCGCCTTACAGACCCCTCAATGCAAGACTCTTTTGAGTCCATATTTCCAAGAGATAATCCCAAGAACACTAGATTTTCCATAAACTTCTTCACATCAATTGGTCTCGGAGGCATCACAGAAAATCTCCGTGAATACCTGAAGAACATGCCCCGTCTAATAATGCAACAACAAAAGCCAGTTCTCTCTAATGAGGAGTCTGATACTTCTGGATCATCAAGTTATGAATCCGAATCTGAATCCAAATCGGAATCAGAGTCTGAATCAGAGCCACAGTCTGATTCTGGGTCAGACAGACGCCGCAAACGGAGAAGGTGGTAGATGAAAATTAAGAAAGCAGAAAATTTCCATCTTCCCCCAACTGAGAAGCTTAATGATGCACACGCCATGATTAATTCTAGAATCATTGCTACTGGAGAGAAGCAGGATCTACTTGTGCTTACATCATGTAATCTTCCTTCTCAGTGGCATTTGCTTATTTCAATCATTTTTTACCGCCAAAGATGTAGAGAAGTCTGTCATGAAATGGGCTTCTGCCTCTTTTGTTGTAGATCTCATATTAGTAAATAGTGGAATATGCTGATCTGAGCACCCACCTTGCATTCACCTAAGATTGGCTCTACCGCAACCCTTAACGTCTCTATCTATTACAGAGATGAGTGCTTTACAAGTTTGTACAGTAAGAAAATTTTATGTGCATGTTTCCTGTTCTTTCCTCTTTCAAACGTTGGTACAGTTCTGCAAGTTGCCGGTCTAATTCTTGCTGTGCCCTTATGAATCAACAGTGATTTTTTTCATCTAATTTATCCACTGCTATATAATAGAAAATTAAAAAAAAAAAAGGCAAATACCAAGAGGGTTTCTTAATAAGGAAAAAAAATTAAAGCCCAAGAAGGGACGATAGAACGGTTAATGACCTTACTACGACGTTGCATTGGTAATAGGATATAATTCTTGTTAGGGAATTATAATTGCCAGCTTTGACTTTCTGGTTGAGATTGCCAATATGAACTTTGGACGAAATAAAGTTATGGCATAAATAAACTGTTCTTGTACAAGTGTGTGAACAAGGGCCTTTGTATACCATGGTTGAAAGAAATCAGGAGCTTGTGGAATGCTTTCCAAACTGCTTGGTTCTGAATGTTATATCCATCCTATTAGCCAAATAAATATGATGAACAATTCAATCTTCTCTCACCAACGTTATTCCCTGGCCTAAATATTGTACAACCAATATAGCCCCTCCTTGGTCATGGTCATAATGACCCTTCTATGACAAAGTGTCATTAGGTTACCTTTATTTTTGTATTCTGTAGGCTTTTTCATCCTGAATAGTCAGGTAATGTAGCCTTGATGCTGGATTTGAAGCCTTGATGTGGCAGCGTGAAAGGTAATGATCTTTTTCCTTTGTGAGAGCACCATATCCCACCAAGATAAATGTTTCTACAACACTCATGAGGGTTCTTTGAAATGTTAAAGTCAAGGATTGTGTCGAGTTTGCATGATCCTTCTCATATTCGCTAGGTAGAAATTAGTTCAAACTTTTCAGTCCACTCTCAAATGGTAGAATCCAGTCTAGCTATTTAAGAAGAATTTCAACAATTTTCGAACCCAAAGAAGTTCCCCCTCCATGTTTCTAAACCTAAGAAGGCCGCGTGTTTGATCATTCCTCTTCCATTAAAGCAAAGAACTAGGGTTACACGTTGTCCCATTCCTTTTTCCTTTCCTGTCAAGCCTCTTTCTACTGTGGCAAGTGCTACTGAATTATTCTGACGTACTTTGTACGCTAGCCAATATGTACGGTTCCAAGTTAAAAGAAGTAACTCTAAGCTATTCATCGAGTCCCCACAATGGAGCTAGAAAGAAACTTTTCGTACTCTTTGAGATGATGGAGAGGGGAATTATAGAAGAAACATACACAAACTAGTATTGGAATGTTGATCATAAACTATTGCTTTATGATAATAAAGAAAAGTAAAAAAATACAATATACTTGTATTCAGCCACTTCTAGACATTTCATGCAACTCTCTCCCTTTAAATGATGATCTGATCCGATCAACTTATTACATCATCACTTTTACGATCACCGGCATCTAGAATAAATTTATATTAGATTTTAACTTGTCTCTTGTTGTGGGAGTATAATGTGACGGTACAAAAGTTCAAATTATATCAAAATTTTATTGTTAAAAAATTATTATAATATAAAATAAAAAAATTAAAAAAAAAAGAAATAAAATGGTAAGATGTTTTGTAATACACAATGATTTTAACCAATATATTTTGATTTTTTACCGATTAAAAATTAAAATGTGTTAGTTGAAAATGAAAATACATCAATGTATTTTAGCTTTCCATTGATGGATAATGGGTTTTGAAACGACCATTTTTAAGAGTCGTTTGACGTTCCAAAATTTTTAGGGGCTTTTGTGTAATTTTAACCCTCCTAAATTTTAATTGTGGGTATGTGAGGGAAAATAAGAACTTACGGGGATGCCCCCACAATTTTTCCGACACCATTCCCCTACCCCACACACACTCACCCATCTCCACAGTATCTCACCCCATACCCCACTCCCGTACACCTTCCCCCTCCCTCACCCACGACACCCCTCCACGCCTCCACCTTACCTCTCCCCATGCCTTCCATCTCCATATAAGCCCCCCTCCTCCTCCATTTGTTCCCACACCACTGAGGAGAGGGAGAGCAGGGAGCAAGAGGAGGAGAAGGTGGAGAGCAGAGGAGGCCAGAGGCCTGAGAGCAGAGGGAGACAGAGAGGTGCTGCAGTTGTTACAGCTTCTACGGGAGAGAGAGCTCGTAAACAGTTCTTCGAAGTTATTTTTCCGCAGAATTAGACGTCTGGAGAGACTGGCAGACGTCTAGAGGTAATACCAGACGTTTGATGGCGCTTTTTTTTTTTCAATTATTTTCTCCCTATCGAATTCTGACTTCACGTGCATGTGTCAGAGGTTGAGGAGGCGCGTCAGTGCGAAGATTGAGGCGGTTTTAGATGTCCGGGAGTATCTCTAGACGTCTGAAGACACCCTTAGACGTCTGCACGGAGTTTCAGATGTTCAAACAAGGCGCCCTGAGCAAGGTGAGTCTCTGAGTTCGTTTAAGACGTCTGGGACTCTTCCCAGACATCTGATTTTGGTCAGAGTTGGTGTTTTTGTGCCCGTTCAGGGCCCAAACGGAGTTGAATTTCCGCAAACGAAATGTCGTTGGTTTCCATTCGAATTTCTCTACGTAATGATAATGTCTATATAGTTTTGAGCTCACTTGACTTGTTAGTCCATGTTATATGTTTCCAGTTCGTAGAGTATATGGGACCTGCGGAGACGTCGGGAGCTACCGTACGAGCCCCCATTCCACCCGTTTAAGCTGGTAGAGTGGTTTTCTCTAAATTAATAATTGAATTGCATGCTTTAGAATTATTCGATTGAACCTTAGGTTGTGAGATGAACCCTAGGGCTGAAAGAGATGAATGCATGCTACTTTGGATATATCCGATTGAACCTTAGGTTGTGAAATGAACACTAGGGCTGGAAGAAATGCATGTGTAGCTAATGAATGAATCAGTTACCGTGATAAATCATGAGCTGACTGTACTACCTATAATGAACCATGTCATGAATACATACCTGTACTGAATAATCGATTGTGAAATCTTGAGCTTCCTGTTATGCATTTAATGAATCAAATATGGAAATGAGAAAGCCTATGTACGAACCCTATGGGGAATTTAGGAAGAAACTAAGAATACTGTAGTACGGAAAACTTGATGATTTTGGATCATGTTGCCTACGGGCGACTATTCGAACTTGGTTAAGGGAAGTGACCTGGCCCTCGTGTACGTGGTACCGAGGAGAGCAACTATCCCTTTAGAGTAGAGGGGAGTTTGCCATCCCTTAGGTTGAGACCTGGGGTTAGGTTTGGCCACTCTACGTCGACTCCTGTTTGACCCTCGCGTACGTGGTACCGAGGTGAGCTACTTAGTGTAGGAGAGAGCTTGCTGCCCCATGGGGCTTGGGGTTAGATTTGGCCACCCTACATTGACTCTTGTTAGGCCTGCTAGGCAAACCAGGATAGTCGGATGAGGGTACGCAGACTGTGGAGGGGCGAGACCTTTGTTTTGAGAGGGCAAGGCCCTGTACAGTTTCGTGCTGTACGTTTGGGCGTACCCGCTAGTAGAAACGATTAACAGCGTGCTAGTGCACGGTAGCTACCCGTGCGCTCGTGCCGTAGTCACCGCTATGTCGCGACCGTGACCTCGGGGTAGTAGACCGGGTGTAGGACTACACGGGGGACTCTCCCGGCTAGGAGAGTGCCACGTATACATCTTGCATCGCGGGAAAGGTACAAGAAAGATTGTTCCCTTAGGGAACAAGAAGATTGAGCAATATCATGGAACCTAATTAGCGTACTCGACTCGGAAACACATAAACCAAAGAATTGGAAATGGATGAAAATAAATAATCGACAATTAAATGTTTAACTGATTACTGTTTTAATTATGCTGCATGTAAATAACTTAACCACCACTCTGTTCAGCGTTAGCTGACTCTAGATTTTGTAACCATGTTCAGGTTAGGGATTCGAGCAGCCAGAGCCACAGGCTGCTGAAGGTGCTAAGCCCAGTCGAGCCCAGCCATAGTTTCCTTTCTTTAGTTCCACTGTAGAGAGTTTCTATTGTAGTGAGTACCTGTAGCTTATACTCAGTTATCTTTTTATCAAATCCTTGTTGTGATGGCTAAATTGGTAACTGTACTTTTCCCCTGTATTCTGTAAAAATATAGTGGTTTGCTGTTCTCTTTCTTTTATTATCAGTTATATATTTTCTGCTTAGTTACATTACTCGTGTAGTTGTGGAATGAGTATGTGTTTGGTTATTTCTCGTTGGACGACTGGGTCTTAGGGTTGGTTGAGGCGAGTCGTTCTCAGGTTCTGTAGAGAGCTAGGAACGGGTCGTGATAGGTCTTTACTTGGAAAGTGAAAATTGCTTTTTTACCTATGAGTTTTGAGTTTAAAATCTAGGATAAAAATTACTTTTCATGTGAAAAATCACTTATTATAGGTGAAAAATTACTTTGTATCGATGTAAAATCGATGGAAAATCAAAATACATCGATGTATTTTTATTTTCAACTGATTTTTTTATTTTTCATCCATAAAAAATCAAAATATACTGATATATTTTATGTTCTTCGCTACGGTGAGATTTTCATGTTTATTATACCCAAATTATGTTGTGCTTATCATATGTGTTGCTTAATTTATTTTTTTATTTTAATTTTCTTTGGGTGTGAGAGAGAGAGAGGGGTCAGAAAAAAAATAACAAAAAGTAAACAGTGTTTTTGAAAACTAATGATTTGGCGTGAATCGTGGCATTGACATCTAGAATAAATTTATATGTGTAATAATTGATAATTGTAATATAAAGTTCCTTAGGAATGTTGATCTAGATCATGAATTATGCAGTGGAAGGTCACTACATACAATTGACAATACAATGCATAAGTATTCCCTTTCTCTTAATAATACCCTTAAAAAAATCAAATAAGTGCAAATAATACCCTTAAATAAGATGAATAAGGGCAAGTAATTCTACATTGCAAAGAACATGGTTTAATAGCAGACACCGTTCAGTCATGAGATCAGTTCTCAATGCAACTTATTGAGGGCATGATTTTGGTTACAGTTGATTATTTTTGTACATCCTTTAACCTACATATCACAATATAATATCAAATATATTGCTTATTCATATCTCAAACTAATACCTTATATGATTTGTAATTCTATATCTGTTTGGAAGACTTAGTAATATAACTATGTGTTTCACAGTAGTAATACATCAATTAATTTCTATACTATAAAAAAAAGATCAAAGCCCACTAGAAGTTAACCCACGATGCAAGCAAGCCCAAACAAATCCCAAGAAGACAACTAGCACAACCCAAAGATAAGATAAATCTTCCTCCAACTGGGTCGTGATGTTGCTATTTCATGTGGATCACCTGGGCTGACTAGCTAATTCACCTACCTTAGAGCACTCAAGAGCGACCAATCGGCCCATAGGTGACCACCCATAAGATTAAGACCCTGTAGCCTGCCACTACGTCGATCTTGATGGCACTAGCAATACAGAAATCAAGGCAGCAGTATAAGAATCAAAGTGACTATGCTGGAACCAAGGCACTAGTGTAAAGAGTAAGGTGACAGAGCAGAGGATGAGGCAACTTGTAGGGTGATAGTGCTCTATGAAGAACAAATAATTATTGGCCTTCATATCTAGGAAAAATCTCCTACAAAGAAGGATCATGCTTGGGAGTTGGATTTCCTTCTCAAACGTACATCTCATGTGGTGGAATTAGGTCATCAAATCCTTATACTCTTTTTTCCTATTTATACACCAGCAACATTCTCGTCTCCTATATTTCCTATCAAGCTACTTAGCCTCAGTCAATATTTGATTTAGATCTTCCATATTAGATTACTTTAATCATTCTTGCATGATTGATAAATGATAATAATTTGCCACATATATTTAAGATCACAATAAGATCATTCACATTTCATACTCACCTCTTATTTTTAATTTGCAACTCAAGTATCTTGTCTGGTGGTGGACCCACCCTTGACTTTGGTAGGGTGTGCGATAATCATCTGAGACTTAACTTTGCTTTACCTAAGAGAAACTCGTGTAATGGGGTGACCTTTTTTTAGGTTGTGTTTGGCACGGGAATAGCAAGTGGGTTAAAAGCTTATAGTCGATCTAGGAGAGGGTTAGAGGGAGGTGGATGTGAGATACAAGACAAGGGTCACAAGATCCATTAATACTCTCTATCAACATATAACTCAAAAAATACTACTTAACAATTACAATCTATTACATCAAAATCCACTAATTTTCCCTCTTCTCTCACAAAACCATCACATTCACCGTTACAATCTCGATAACCAAATAAATTCTTATATCTATTCTACTCCGATTAATTCTCAAAACAATGTCATCCCCGTTAAACGCAACCTTATAAAGTTGCACCAATAATGCACGATAAAAAAAAAAAGTAAAATATTTATGTGCGAATATTCAACGATGGACGACATGTGCAATGTCTCCATCCCATCGCATGTGGGTCCCACTTCCCAGGAGAAACACAGGCATGCAAAGAGAACCCTCATGTTGTCTCTCTCCGATCTCGATTCCACGAAGCCGACAGCCGTTGACTAGCACGTCCACATCATTCTCCTCCTCCCCCTCGACGCTGTCCACCTCTCTCGCTCGCCCGACAGGCCATTCCTCTTCGCCACCTCCCTCCTCCCTCCCTTCCTCGCGTTCTCGCATCGATCAAAGCTTCTCTCTCCACACATAGCCAGAGGAGCTCCACGTGGAGATGCTGTCGTCGGCGTTCGATTCGGGGACCACGCAGCTCATCCTCGTGGGCCTCCTCCTCATGGTCGCCTCCTTCTACGCCGGCACCCTCTTCGGCTCCACCTCCCCCTCGTCCTTCGACGTCCCCGACCACGACGCCGCCCCGCCCACTGCCCCATTCCCCGGTACGCCCTGCCTCCCCCACCCAGATCTCCTCCTCCTCCTCCCTCCCTTTCCCCCCCGCGAGAAGGCTGCGATCTTGCGCGTCGGCGGATGGTGTTCTTCGTGGGATTTCGCTTGGGATGACTGCTGCTGGCGATTTCATGCGGAAAGTTGCGATCTTGCTTGACGCGGCACTGCTTTGGAGTTTGGATCGAGTATCAGGGCAGTGCTAGTGGAATCTGATGCCAAAAAGAGGTTTTCTTTTTCCTTGCATTTCTCCTTTTTCGAAAAAAGAAAATTAACTCACATTTTGGTTTTCCGCACACTCTTAGATTCATGTGGAAAGGTGCGATTTTTCTTCCCGTGGTGTTGGAATTAGAGAATTATGTCACAAAGAAGCGATTTTCCTTAACACCGGATCAATATGATATATATATCTTTTCCTTTTTGGCAAGTGGTTGATCATCTGTAAATGCTATTTAATTGAAGTTTCTGGTGGAATTTGTGTCCCAAGATGTTGGGATTTATGACAAAATAGGAAAGTAGTGAAATGCTGTTATCTACTAGAAGTGGTCTTCTTTTGGAAAATGGGAAGAACATAATGTGGAAGCTGCTGGCCGTGATTTTTCAGGTGATTCGCGGTTCAAGAATAGGGTGGCACTCACCTACAGGGGGGCTTCTGTTTCGATGCTGGAGAGGGGTGTTGCCGTTTGCCCTTTGAGATATAATGAACATATCCCTTGCCATGACATGTCTTATGTTGAGGGGATAATTGAGAGATTTGATACATCCAGGGAGGAAGAGCTTGAGAGCCATTGTCCTCCACTTGAGAAGCGGTTGTTCTGCTTGGTTCCCCCACCGGACGGGTACAGGCTTCCACTAAAATGGCCGACGAGTAGGGATTATGTGTGGCATGACAATGTGAACCATACGCATCTTGCTGAGGTTAAAGGTGGGCAGAATTGGGTTCATGAGAAGGGTGACTTGTGGTGGTTCCCAGGAGGTGGGACTCATTTTAAGCATGGGGCTTCAGAATATATACAAAGGTAGTTTAGTGAGACGATTGTTTTCTGCAGTTTGTGTAATCTGCTGGCATGCATCATCGTGGCTCGTGCTGAGCATGACTGCACGTTTTGACATGTTATCACTTGATGTACTATAACACATTTCTTGTTTCTTAATTGCAATGCTAAAGAATATGGTTGAGACATGGCTGAGCAATGCCTATCATCTTACATCTAGATGCTGAAGGCATTAAACTGATTACATGGTACCTTTTCCCTGATAATTGGTACACAGAAGTCTCTATACAGAGAAAAGTTTCCCTTTTCTCTTTGAGTACAGATAAACCAAAATTCTTTATTACAATTGGATTTCAACTCTTGTGCTGCAAGTCTTAGGGATCTGCTATGGCTCAGTTCTGTTCTCTCTCTCTCTCTCTCTCACACACACACACACACATTCAGTAAGTGCTTTTATTTGGTGAACTTGAATGGGGGAGTACAGATTAAGCACCTTGAATACCAATCAAAAAGCTACTGGTGCTTGATTCTCTCTCTCTCTCTCTCTCTCTCTCACACACACACACACACACACACACAGAAAAACACTTAGATTACTATCTTTGAATTATATAAAATGACAACATCTTGCAGTCAGATGACTGATATGTAAACAATTTCCATGTGCTACCACAATTTTCGATGCACCTTCCCCTTGGTCATTTTAAGCTTGGACCATGATATTAAGGAGTCTAGAGGAACATTCACTGTTATCTTTTTTTTGACCTGATAAGGGTGATTGTACAAGCTTTTTTTTTTGGATGATTTAATATCTGTAGCATTGAGAATATCTACCTTTTCCTAAAGGTTTCTTTTGACCGTGATGCAGATTAGGAAATATGATTACTGGTGGGAAGGGTGACTTGCTGTCTGCAGGGGTGGTTCAAGTATTGGATGTTGGATGTGGTGTTGCTAGTTTTGCTGCTTATCTTCTTCCATTAGATATACAAACTATGTCTTTTGCTCCCAAGGATGGCCATGAAAATCAGATCCAGTTTGCCTTAGAGCGAGGAATTGGGGCAATGATTGCTGTGTTGGCAACAAAGCAACTTCCTTACCCTAGCCACTCATTTGAAATGGTTCACTGTTCACGTTGTCGTGTAGACTGGCATGAAAATGGTATCACTTTAGACCTCGACTATATGAAACAATTTAATTTTCATTTGTTTCTAGTAAACTAGATTGATCCTTTCTATACTACTAATTATTGTTTGTAAAGAAGCTTATCTAATTTCCTAGTAGTTGTTATTATATTTATTGATTTGCCTCATTTTTTTATCATATAAATATTGATTATTAAAGAATTATCTTTGCGTGATCATTTCGATTGAACATTTCCATCCATTTTGTGCATGCTGCCTCAAAATCCCATTTTGGAAGTTGCATTTTTCAGCTGCTGCAAGTTTGAGATCTTTGTTGCTATTATTGAGTTGTAATCATGCTTTTGTGCAGTCATTTCTTGAAGGAAAACTTTCTTGGCATATGCATATTAACGTTACTTTGCTGTTGTGAAATTATGGTCTGGTCTTTAGGTCATGTTTTGGATTTTTTTTAATGGTATATCATTCACACCTATAACTCACCCTAGCATAGTTATTGGCTATTTGCACAAAACCTTGAATTCCTATGATTTACATTGAAGTGATTGAACATCCAACATTGGATTCAAGGACACTGGAGTACCTTTCTGTTGCTTTGTTGAAAGAAGCGCTTGAGTTGATTTTATTCATAAGGATTCTTCTTTTTGTATAGAGGAATCAAGTAGAGAAAAGAAGGAAAGTCCATACAAGGTAAGGATTCCATATGAGAGAAAGATGCAAAAGGAAAGAAAGAAAATTGAAACTCTAGTTTTTTCCTCCTTTAAAAAAAAATTCAAGATATGCAACACTCCCTCTCAACTTAGAGCATGGATATTGGCCATGCTCAACTTGGAATAACATCAATTAAACGAACACTTTGGAAGTACCTTAGTAATTATGTTAGCCATGTGGTCTTCTTAAGTAACATGTGTGGTGTCAATGAGCTCCTCTTGAATCAAGTCTCTAGCATAATGACAATCTACCTCCACATGCTTATTTCTTTCATGATACATAGAACTGTTGCAATATAAGGTGTTTCTTTGTTGTCACATCGAATCTCCACGGAAGATTTTGCAGAAACATGAAGATTACGAAGTATAAAACATATCCGCATCATCTTAGTTGCCATTTGTGTCATGGTTGTACGTGCTAGTTCAACACTTGATCTTGAAATCATTGTTTGCTTCTTGCTTTCAGACTAGATTTCCATCAACATCGGTGAAGCTTGTGGTGGACTTCCCATCCTTAGGACGCCTACGTAATTGCATCTAACTATGCTATAATTTTAAGCAATGTGCCCTTTTGTAAAGAGGAGGCCTTTCCATGGAGAGGACTTAAAGTAATTGTGAATCATCATTGGTGCATCCTAATGTGCCTTGGTAAGTTTGTCTACAAACAGAATAATAATTTTTCCCATTAGGAGCTTTCCCACTAATGCCTTGAAGAGCCTAACATCCATAGGCTCTACCTTCTCATCTTATAGGTGTACTCTGGGATCCATAGGAATGTTGGTTGGCATTGCACCCAACATGCTTGTCTCTTAAAGTTAATTAATAGCATATTTCCTATGGTATAAGACAATGCCTTGCTTGTTGTAAGCAACTTCATTCCTATGGAAGTATTGAACTGGGCCAAGATCCTGGATGACAAAGTTTTCTACTAAGGCATTTATTTAGAACTCAAATACCTTTATCATTATCTCCTATAATGATGATATCATCAACATAGATAAGCATCATGGTAATCCATTTGAACACTGCACAAAGAAATAGTGATCTATAGGGATCTATTGAATCCAATCATTTAGAGTGCTTAAAGATAGCTTTTGGAACTACTCTTCGGGCTCTACTTTAGGTTAAAGATAGCCTTCTTCAATTAGCATTCCTTGAAACACTCCCCTTAAGATTTGAAAGCAGGATACTGTTGCATGTAAACTACATTTAAATCAATAGTATTGGAGATAAGAAACTCAAAGCCTTATGGTGCATGGACTTACAACGCAAGCACGAGCATGGGGAAGGCAAGGGCTTGGATGAGGAGTGACAATGAAGCAGATTAAGGTCGTCAGAGGTCTAACAAGAGTGAATCAAGGTGAGGTGAAGGCCATGCTGCCTTACAGTAGTGAAGGATGGGTAATGGAGTCTTGAGGTGAGAACATGAAAACCTAAGGAGGAACAATGGTAGGTCATTAGTGCGCAAATGCCCTAGAGGAACCCTTTTTTGATACCACGTTGAAAGGTCTTGAAATGAATTTGTTGGTATGAATTCTTTGTTTGTAGATGAATATAGAAGAGAAGGAAAGTCCATACAAGGCAACTCTACAAGAGGAAGGATCCTATACAAGAAAAAACACAAAATGAATAAAAGAAAATCAAGATTCTCAACTCAACATTCAAAACTCTTAAGGTCTAGAAATATTTCTAGAAAACTAGTAGTTTTGACTTCTTGCTAGTCGTAGTAATTTCATTCTTGCGATTTAAAAAGAAAACTTCACCAAGATGACTCTTTCAAAAAAAAAAAAAAAAACTTCACCAAGCAGACATGGATGTCACGCTAACATGTTGCTCGAGTTTACTTGTCTTGTGCATTTGATGCTTCAATGAAATCATCAACCTCATTGCTTTGTTTTAACATCTTTGGTCAAATCCCATGTTGCTGGGAGGTATAAGTTTTGATGCCTAGTACTAAGATATACATAATTAAGCATTTTGGATATACGTAGGACTAAGCACATTCGATTTCTCCATATTCAAGGAACAAGCCTTGAGTCAACATGAATGGTCTTAAAATAGTTTCCCTCTAACATTGGAGTACACTATATGTAATGCCTATTTTTTCTCTCTACAATGGGCAATGCCTAACTGTATGCCACAACATAAAGACATCACTATCCTTTGGGGAAGTAACTGGGCCAAGTTGCATTAAGGAAGTTGCAGATTAAGTGCAAAGGATTGTTAGATTTCCAGAGGAATAATAGGCAAGAGATGTGTGCACAAATGCTCGCAACATACGTTTAGCATTTTGAACCGAGAAACATTGTCCTAAATCCTAGCACGTTACTGCCAGTAGTACACAACAATGTGGCCATAGTCTTGGATTGTTTTTTTTTTTTTTTGTAAGTCTTGGATTGTCTATAAAGATCTTAAGGTATTTTGCTTATGCCACAAGAAGATTAGTGGATGCATTAAATAATAGTTTTTTTTCAAGTTATTTTAGCTACAAAGGGATTTGGTAAGTCTAGCTTATATATAGATCTTATTAATGTTGCATCTTTTCTCTTTCAAGAGAAAAATTGATATTGCTCCTTTGATTTTCGTAAATGATGGTGTCATATAAGTCGTATAGCCATCCTAATATAGTGTAGCTATGGTTGATGAGATATTCAATGAGTGCACCAAGATATCCTTTCATCTTTCTACCAAGATGATGTTGAAGATGGTGGTAATGCATTGGAGTGTGGAGAAAGAGAGCATGTATACCAATAGGTGACATTTTAATAAGATATCTTCACCATAGGTAGGATATTCCCCCACTAGTGAGGGGGTTTGGTGCCTTTGTTTGTCCACTATGAATATCCCAAATATATTTCACTTATCGTTGGAAGTGAAGTGAAGAACTGAAGAAAGGGAGGGAGGAGATGGAACTAGTGATTAAGTTGCCAATAGCATGCCATCGATAATGAGGGTTTTAGGGCAATGCCTGCATCGACATGCAATAGTTGTTGATTTACAAGTGTCGATAATGCCGCCGATAGCCTTAATGTTTCGCCCATACATATTTTTGTCTATGCCTTGTTGCTGCTGCTTCTACTCAAGGGTGCGTCGGAGGAGGTTGGCGACAATAGAAGGTGGTAGTGGAGGGTCGTGAGTGGTTGAGCAACATCGAAGGAGGCAAAGGTGGTTAGTGTTACACGATAAGTGAGCTGAACAAGGAACGCAGATGGTGGCCGGTGTTAGTTTATACACATTCAATGACTTATATAATTTACAATGGTCTTATATTTTAACTTTTTGAATGTCTTAATTAGGTAATTTCCTAAGATCATAAGTCTATTGATAATAAATCACTACCACCTATTTCAAACTTTAAGTTGATAAAGACTGCTTCGTTTAATTATGTATTGATTCAATACTGGTGTTTTTACACGTATGCCATTCTTGCATAACCTTTTAAGGTCGTCAATTAGTAATTTGTGATTTACTTGCAATTTTAATTATTTAAGTGAAGTTGTCGGCATGTTGTGCCCTCAATATGCATAATTTTTGAATCATCGATAACCTCGATAACCCAATGCCAAAACACCGGCATTTTTACGATGTGCCTTCAATACGAGCACTTGAAAATTTATCGGTATGGCATCGATATCGATACTTAAAACCTTGGATGGAACTTGAACCTTTGTGAAGATTATGGATCCCACGAGTCCCTTATAAGCGAGTTTCCCCCCTTTATCTAGGGAGAGGTGCAATGGGTACATGTAAGATGAATGGCTAGAATTTTGTCTTCGCCTTTAAGACAACATCGAATGGATAGGAGGATGATCCTTGTGGTTCTTTGTGGATCATGTTGTAGTGAAAGTGGCAATAATTGCAAGTACATTAGGCATAATGTGTATAGTTGATGTGCAGGACCTAGCGAACATGGCAAGTCACTTGGGTTCGTAAAGCATGCTAATAGGTTGGGTAGAGATGGTTGAGGGTGGCCAAGGCCATGCTACATGGAAGAGGGTAGTTGAAGAGGATTGAGCATAGTAAAGCCCCTAAAGGCAAATGGTAGCTCCAAAATTAGTTCGACACTTAGCTTTAGGGTGACATGAGACTAGAGATTTAGCTGATAATTTGCCTCCACTCTTGTTGGCATTGATGATGAGAAAAGTAGTTGAACACCTTTTTCCTTTAATTTTGAGATGCCATATGCATGCAATGGTTAGAGAGTTTGTAAAATAGAAGTTGATTATTTTCTATAAAGAGTGGTCAAGTTGATGAAAATATTGGTGAAAGTACAAGACTTAGGTAGTACCTAATTTGCACAGTGCCAATAAGTCTTGGTACAAAGGAGTCTTAGGACTTTGCTTATTGTTCCTTAGAGGAGAAAAGTGAGTTGTATTATCAAACCTAACTCAATAGCTTATCGCATGTGGCTAGATGTTTAATAACTTGACTCTAGGGAGGGGAGATAGAGGGTGTTTTTAGGCCTAATGCTAGCATTCAATATTGTTTAGCCAAGCTGTGTGAATGGGTGTTGCAAAAACTAAGGGCTTAAGAGACCCACTCATAAAGATGCAAATGTGAAATTATTTAAAATATAAAAGAATTGTGGTGAAGATGCTTTAAGATAAGGAAAAATACTTTATCTCTCAAAGTCGATTGGAGGTTCCCGAACAATGGAACCCTTGTGAGGCAAAGTCATCCAAATTGGATAAATTGGATGGTTGGGCTGGCAGAGCAAGTTAGCAAGGGTGGACGGTCGGCCATAGTGGGGGTGCTACATGGTTGGGCCTACTATTGGGAACTAACAGGACAAAGTTGAGCATGCTAAGCAATTTGGTAGCAGCAAGTATAGTGGCGAATTAGATGGATGGTTTTCATGTAGGTGAAATAGTCAGCATGTTGGTTCGCTAGATTGCATCGACCTAATTGGGCAGTAATATCACAATATCTTTTTTTCACATGCCCCTTCTTACAAGAATGCTGGTCTTCGATGGTTGATGAGCTTATTCTCTAAACCTCTGAGTCTTGCTTTTTGGATTAGCATTCACACTCTTGTTGATGAAGGGACTCTTAGAAGGGCCTTCACTTTGCTTTGGTGTATTTCGTTAGAATGTAATGATGTTACATTCAAAGGAGAAAGGTTCTTTGACTTTGTAAGACATTTATTTGTCGGCCTTTGTAATAGCTAAAGCTTCTATCCCTCTTTATTAATTGTTGAGAGAATTATGTGTAAGTAGCTATTTAATATCACATCGTTTGTTGTGGTAATGTAGAGAGTGTGGTGGCCAATAAATTGGTATGTACTATTACTTGTTTCTTTAAGAAGAATAAACAAAAACACATGCCCATAAGGTGCTTCTCCCGTAGTTTTCTCCTCGCTCTTCATGAGTGGGGTTTCCATGTAAATCCAAGTGTTCTCATTATTTATGCTTTAATATTTCTATGCTTCTGCCTATTTATATTATTCAACTTGGTATCAGAGAAGTTCAATTCTTGAGTTCATTTTATTATGTTTATCATTATTTTGTTGGAGTTCTAATTTCCTTGATACATCCGGAGGAGCCGATGGTCGCAACTAAGTAGGCGACAATGATCTGGTGGCTTGCTTTGGGTTCAACAAACCTTAAGGAGGACCGCTTGAAGGAGGACAATGAGAAGAGCAGCATTGTTGGAGGTGGCGAGTGTTGCCACAAGAGGCACATGAAGGGGAGTCCCTCTTTGCAGGGACTTCCTCATCTCTATGGAGGATGATGATGGAGGCGTGTGTAAGGTTGAGAGTAGTGATTGAAGAAGATGAAGAAGCAGCTAGGTGTCGATCGAGCGCTATCAATGGTAGTTGCTCCGGTGACTTGTCTCCACACAAGGTTTGATGGTGGCTTAAGACCAGATGTCATGATTGAGCGCTTGCAGTGCTTGAGAAGTCAGGCGACACTTGATGGTGTGCCTGTTGAAGCATGCGTGTTTCCTCACGAGCATGGTGGTTGTCATCCTCACCTTTTCTCCACTGCTCCATTACAATCGTTAATAAAGGCGACACCTAGATTGAAGCCATTGTTGGTAGCGCTTGATGGCAGCAGGAGTCGAAGCGTGAGATCAAGGAGGGAGGTAGCAATTTCGGCACTGTTAGGGCATTTATCGTGGGGGGTGCCACCATTCTCAGCTATAGAGGCAGGAGGAAGCGGCGGCGTGTCTTTGGGTTCATTTGAACTCCAAGGGCCAGTTTACTTGGAGGGTTAAAAAAGTGGTGTTAAGAAATATGAAACTGGTGTTAACCCTTAATTGTGTTTACTTGTAGAGTGGTGTTAACACCAATTTGTGTTTACTTGAATCGGTGTTAAGTTGGAGTGTTAACTCTTGTGGTGTTAAGAATTTGAATTAGAGACCGCGAGAGCACAACAAAATCATCGGACTTCAACACAGGTTTGCCTAACATCAGTAGCAATTGGTGTTAGACAAACTAGTTTTAAGAGCTCTTAACCTGTGCTAATCAAAAGTGAGTTAACCCTCCAAGTAAATAAGGGTTAACCCCTCAAAAAGGGGGTTAGCCCCTCAAGTAAACTAGCCCTAAGGTGTAGTGATATCTGTCAACTTTAGGTTTCTCTCTTTACCTTATATGCCTTTTTTTTGGTACTTGATAGTTTTACAAAATTAAAAAAAAGGAGAAAGAAGAAAGGAAAGGAAAAAAATGAAGAGGAAATAGGAGGTGATTGAAGATAAAAAAAAGGGTGAAGTCAAGAAAAGGGAGGAGACGAAGAAAAATATCAAAAAATATAGAAGAGGGAGAGAAGCTCTTCTCCAATCTTATCATGTATTCTCTATGTTATTTTCTTCTCCTATAGAGTATGGGAGAAAGGATTATAGTCATTCCCCATTTGGGAGTCCCTTTATTCAAGGTCACCACATGAGAAACCACAACTCTGGAAGGTCTAAAGTTTCGAGGTCTCCAAAGGGGAGATCTAGCTTTAAAGTTCATGCCAGGTTTCTATGTGAGAGATCCAGTTTCATGGACTCTAGAGGGGAGGTCCAGTTTTGAGGTCTTCAGATGAAGGCCCATGACAGGGATACTAAATGAGAAACCACTAGCACCAATCGATGTCTTCAAAGGAAAGGTTCATATCTAAGCTGACTACAATAGTTCCTCGTCAAGCTTCAACCACATTGATGTGTCGTTATCAGCATACCTACCTACAGGCATGAATAAGAGTGCAACTGTCATCTGCAGAGGAGAGATAGTTGCACTAGTTGAGATTTTTTTTTTGTTCTACTATGTAGAGGGGTTTCTTTATGTTATAAGTTAAGCATTTCATGCTCCAACTTGAGGGAGAGTGTTAAGAGAATTGTGTGTAAGTGGCCATTTAGTACCACATCATTTGTTGTGAAATTGTAGAGTGTGTGGTGGCCTATAGATAGATATGTACTCACTTGTTTTTTTGAGAAGAACAAATAAAAACACATGCTCATAGGGTGCTTCTCCCATGGTTTTCTCCTCGCTTTTCGTGAATGGGATTACCACGTAAATTCAAGTGTTATTGTTTATGCTTTGATATTAGTATGCTTCTGCTTATTTATATTATTCAACTTTAATGTTTTTTTTTGGGGGGGGGGTTGGAGGTGGGGGAGGGGGGTTTAACAGCCCCTCTTTCCTTTTTCAAACAAAGCAATCACAAGCTCAACTGGAAATATGAAATCATCTTGACTGGAAATACATTCTTGTATCTTTTCACATCCTCAAAATGTTTGGCTTGTCCTCCTCTGTAGGTATGGGGATCTAAAGGAATATTGGATGGATTGCCATCCCAAAAAAGTTGTCTCTACGAGCATTTCAGAGGCATACTTCAGCTATCATATCACCACCATGTCCTTGCTACATGCAAATTCAATATGTAGAAAATATCCCAGTTTTCCTAGGTCCTTGTACTGAATCTAGATTGCAGGAACTCCTTAGCGGCCTTGATGCCCACTAGCATCATCAGCCATGACCAAGATCTCATCCACAAACTTGACCAGAACAGAACAACCGTTCCTCTGATATTCCTTCAAACAGAGGTTGTGTGATTGGACATGGATCTAGTGAAGCCAAATCTCTGATCATGCTTAATTTCTCAAATAATGTGCAGACTTTGCTTCATGTTGAGATTTTCTTAATGCACACCGTCCAACAGTCCTAGACCATGTAGCCAGGCAACTTAAAGTGCTAAAATAAGCTAGTTGTTATTCACAATAATAGAAACCATAACAGAGAAATGTAAAGACTGTAGTGATGGACTGAGGTGATCAACTGAAATATAATGAAATGTTTGGATAAGGAATACAAGTGCAAACAGCCTTCCTACCTTCTAAAGAGCAACTGGAATGTCAAGATTACTATCTTCTCAACTCATATAAGTATCTCTTATGTTCACATTCATAGTTTTAGATTTGCAATATGATAATTATATATTTGAAGTTTTAAGCTGTTGATTTTTCATTAGATTTTACCAGGGAATTAAGGATTCTTAAAAGATATCAATATTAGCATGTGCACTACATTCTTTTTTAGAGAAGGCTAAATACCAAGTAATGATGTTCATTGTAATATCTTAATCACTTTCTTCATGTCAACTATTGTAAAAGAATCAATGCTGCAATACATCCTTTTTCATGCTCTTTCATCTCTAGTTGATTTAATAATACAATGCCTCTAACGTATAAAGTAGATTGAAGGATTAATATATGGCTAAAACTTCTAGAGTGTCTTAACAAACATGTATCAAGTAGATTCTATTGTTGCCTGCTTAGAACTGACTTGGTCATTTGTTACTTTGTGGCAAACAATGTGCTTCCAAGTTCCAAAATGGTGCATTTCTAGAATAGTGCATTCTTTTTATTTTTCCTACAATGACGTAGTACTTGCATTTCAAACTACTCTTACAGATGGAGTATTGCTCAAAGAAGTGGATCGGGTGCTGAGAGCAAATGGATTCTTTGTCTATTCTGCTCCTCCTGCCTACAAAAAGGACAAGAACTACCCTGACATCTGGGAAAAGGTGATGAATTTGACAACAAACATGTGCTGGAAACTCATAGCCCGACAGGTCCAGACTGCTATCTGGGTTAAGCAAGAAGATAATATCTGCCGGCAGCAGAATGCAGAGAAAAGCCTGTTGACAATTTGTATACCTGAGAAAGATGACGGACCATCATGGAAGACTCCGCTAGGAAACTGTGTGTATTTAGTTAAGAAGGAAAACAGTTCAAAGCTTCCTCGGGCAAAACGCCTTTTGACTTATCCACAGAGCCTCCGGAATACTAGTAAGACAACTAATTTTGAAATAGTGAGAAAACCTAGACTTCTGGCCATTATGTCACTGGTTGTTCTTTTCAATGATTCCATCTTGTTTTGTTGCTCCAATAATGCTTCCATGTCTAAATTCAGCAGCCTATATTACGACCATTGATTTTTTACAAGATCTTTTGTTCACTTTCATGAGAAGCTAGAATACCCTTGGTATTGTAGAAAGTTTTCAATTTTTTGGGATTCTGTTTGTTGGAGGAAAAGAATAATAACTCTCTCATTCCAAAGGAATACCCTAACTCCCTTGACATAGAGAGTGGGGCTAGGAAAATTACATAGTGGACTCAAAAGAATTACCAAATAACGAAATAGGAATAGAAATAAGACTAGAACTCCAAGTTGGAGCATGTAATACCTAACTTGTTATAAGAAACAAAAGTGAACTCTTCCCCAAGGGCCAATGTAGACTTCTAGAGGAGTAGGCAACAGACCAAAGGAGCAGGTGGTAGCTGTAGCATAGGTAGCGGCAGTAGTAGACAATAGTATGCTATAGCATAAGTAGCAATAGTAACAGATGTTAGAAGGCTCAGATAATGTCTTCGAGTTCTGTACTGCGAGACTTACACAGAGTTCTATAGGGCTCGAGGGAACATTCACTAGACCACTTGTCCCCATACCTTGTAGTAGAACGGGGTTGTAGAGCGAAAGCATAGACATCTGTTAGAGATTGCCCGCACTCTTCTTATCTACCATAGCGTTTCGCAGAGATACTGGGGGGATGCAGTATTGACTGCATGCTATCTCATTAGCAGAATCCCGAGCTCAGTTCTCCATGAGTAGATATCTCCTGCTACATCTAGATGGTGAGCTTTTCCATATATCTCCCAAGACCTTTGAGTATGTTGCTTTCGTTCATGTGTCATCACGAGGTTGTGACAAGCTTGCTCCTCATGATGTTAAGTTCATGTTCTTAGGGTACTCTAGGAGTTAGAAGGGGTACCGATGTTACGATCCCATCCATAGCAGACACTATGTTAGCGCTGATGTGACATTCTATGAGACCACACTGTTCTTTTCAGTTGCTGAACAAATGAGTTCTCATGATGTTGTGACTCTTATGCCTATTCCTCCCGTTCCTTTAGAGAAAATTTCGATCTCCACTTCTCAACCTGCTTCTTCAGGTTCCATGACCTCCTTGGATGATTTCCAGAAATTACACGGTCCGATGCACACATATAGTAGACCTCATATGATACTAAAGATGCCACCTTCCCTACCAACGGATGATGCTCCACAAATTGTTGAGATGGTATCTAGCGACAGTGACAGTTTAGTCAGACTTGATCCTCTTGATAGTATTGATCACAACAGTAGTGGCGTTTCTTCTACAAACATTCAGACAGAGGCATCAGACGATTTTGACCTTCCTATTACCATTAGGAAGGCACCCCACACGTGAATCTAGATACTGTGTTGCAGGTAGTTTGGCTACTGATGGCCTTAGTTTTGAGTTTGGTAGATTTTGTCAAGCACTTGCAGTCTCGTACATGTTATCTACATACCAGCAGGCCATGCTTAATCCAAAGTGACGTCAAGCCATGGGGGAAGAGATGGCGGCACTCCAGAGTAGACAGACTTGGCAGCTCACCTCACTTCCTATAGGTGCACGATTGGTTTGTTTTAGATGAATCTTTACCTTGAAATACAATTCTGATGGGTTTATTTCAAGGTATAAGGCTAGTTTGGTGGCGAAGGGGTTCACTTAGACTTATAGGGTGAATTTCTTTAACACTTTTTCGCTCGTTGCATGGCTTGCCACTATTCATATACTTATCTTTGTTGCGGCTCACAGAGATTGACGGTTGTACCAGCTTGATGTGAAGAACACATTTTTCTTTAGCAATCTTTAGGAGGAGGTTTGCATACAGTAGCCCCTAGGTTTTAAGATTCGGGGGAAGTGTGTTTGCAGGCTCAGGAAGGCCATCTATGGCCTGAAGCAGAGCTCGAGAGCATGATTTCAGAAGCTCTCAGATGTGTTGTAGAAAATGTGGATGTAGAGATCTCTCTCAGATCACTCTTTGTCTGAAAAACAGAGAATGGTGTGGTGGCACTCCTAGTTTATATGGATGATCTAATTATTACCGGTGGCGATGAGGTTGGGATAAGTCAGGTCAATGAGTCTCTTGCATGACAGTTTGTTATGAAGGTTCTGGGCCAATTCAGATACTTCCTGGGGATCGAAGTGGCTAGGAGCAGAGATGCGATTGTTTTTTCTCAACGCAAGTATGCGTTGAATGTTTTTCAGGGGACAAGTATGCTGGGGTCCAAGCCAACCAACATTCTTATGGATCCCAAGGCACATCTTCATGATGAGGAGGCAGAGACAGCTGATAGCAGATTATATAGACAATTGGTTGGCAAGTTACTCTATCTAACCATTATATGACTCGATTTTGCACTTGCAGCAGGCAAGTTTAGTCAGTTCATGTATAGGCCAACCAGGCAGCATTGGCAAGCTGCTATGTAGGTGCTTAGGTATTTGAAGAAATCACCTGGATGTGGTATTCTTTCAGGTTAGGGCCGCTATGATTGTGGTGGGATACTCAGATGTAGATTATGTAGGGTGTGTCGTAGATAGGAAGTCTATTATAGGCTTCTGTACTTTTGTTGTAGATAACCTAGTTACTTAGAGGAGTAAAAAGCAGGCTGTGGTCTCTCATTCTAGTGTCGAGTCAGAATATAGGGCCATGGCCCAGATTGTTATTGAGATGGTTTGGATTAGATCCTTGTTGTAGGATCTGCATGTTCATATTGAAGAGCTCATGGAAATGAGATGTGACAATAGGATTTCCACGTATATTTCCAATAATCCCATGTTCCATGAGTGCACCAAACATGTGGAAATTGACTGCCACTATACTAGAGATTTGATCTAGCGTGGGGTGTTGCGCACAACATATGTTGCTTTACAGGACTAGATGGATGACATCCTCACGAAGCCCTTGCCACGTGGAGCATTTGATATATGTTTCAAGTTGAGCATGATTGACATTAATGCTCCAGCTTGAGTGGAAGTGTTGACATATCCCTACTATGTTAGCCCATAAGGTCTTCCTTATTTTGTTATTTTCTTTTTTTATTGTTTCCTTATATGATGGTTATCTTAGTTGTGGTCCCTTGTATGGCAATTGCCTTATTTGCCTCCCTTTGTCGTGTGGAGCACTCTACTCCACCTCTATATATTGAGACGTTGGACAATGAAATAAGACAACTTGCTCATTTTTTCCCACTTGTAGCAATAGTAGCTGCCATAGACGACAATATTAGGGGTGTAGTAGAAGTAGTAACCAAAGACAATAGTAGACTTAGTAGTAGGTTTGTGACAGAAGTAGCAATCATAGATAGGGAAACATTCTCAAGTACAAGTAATAGTAGGCAGTCATAGATGGGAGATGACCCCAAGCAGGTAAGTAGTAGTAGGGAGGGGGAAAAGAGCCTTGCTTAACTCCCCCCACCAATTATTGACTTCATCAAAGAAGCCAATTAGTGCATCAGAAGGTCTAGCATCTTAATCAATAGAGGTAGTAGGGGCAGGGGCTACAGTGACCCCTGTGGCAATAGCAACAATAGAGGAGGGCTCTCTCCTCGATTCCTATTGAAAAAATGTATCCAATTGTCACTGTGCAGGGGGGTGGACTGGAGCCCCCTTGTGATATAGATCGTTCTTGCGTTAGGGTAATCCACGCACTTGTTTGCACGTGAGGTGATGGAGATGTCAACATGTTGATCCATAGGAAGGCAACACTTGAGCTTGTGCGCATGTGTCACTAGCAAATGCCTGTGCAAGGATGCATGCTAGGGTAATAGTAGTGCATGCAGGATGTGTGCAAGGGTAGGAGTAGCACACATAGTGATGCGTGCAGAGGCAAGATAGTAGCGCACGAGGGAGTAGGCACACATGTCGATGCATGCTTGTAAGCAAAGGCTTACACGTTGTAGCGCATGGGTAGGGCAATGCGTGTACTCAATGGTGCACGCAAAGCAACATGTGCAATAGTGCACTCAAAAGAACAATGCACAACATATTCGGTATGGTGCATGGTATGCACATGGGGTAGGTAGTAGTGTCGTTTGCTTGTGAGTGTGGTAAGAGCTTGTCTTGCATGCAATAGGCGCACACTACAAATAGGAGACCATGTGCTAGGTACATGGTGGTAGACAAAAGGCAAGGACTAGTGTGTGTAGTGCACCAGTAGCTTGTATGCAATGTCACGTGCGTAAGGAATAGGTCTTGCCTGCAAGAGACGTGCGAGAAGGCGGGTGACCCTGTGCTGGGCATGGTAGTAGAAAAGGCTCTGCATGCATTGTCCATGTGCTTTGAGCAAGAGACCCATGCACTATGTGCATGATGGATAGGCAGGGACCCACATGTTGCAAGTAGAGGAGGAATGCGCACAAGAGAGAGAGAGAGGTAGGGCCAACAGTAGCGGGTTTCCCTAGAGCCATTCATACCATGTTAGGGGAAATGAATAATGACTCTCATTCCAAAGAAAAACCCTAACCCCCTTCATATAGAGAGTGGGGTTGGGAAAATTATATAGTAGACCCAAAAGAATTAGAAAATAACAAAATATGAATAGGAATAAAATTAGGATTGTATATGGCTATTCCTAATACTCTAACACTGTCAAAAGCCAAACTTTTGCATATGCAAGCATCATATTTTTGGATGTCATATAATATACCAAGGAACGATGGCCAATTGCCACCTGAATCGAACAGGGAATCACCTTTACGATGCTTTATATTTCACTTCCCTTCTATTGCGACAAACTGCAGAATACGGCTCCCTGATGTTGCTTGTGTTGGAAACCTTGGATGCAGCCAACAAATACACATTACTAATTTGACAGATTCACCAATTATTTCAGCAAGATGAAATATTGTTTATTCTAAACTACTTGGTACTACTTTGTTTTAATCTGAAAATATTATCACAAAAATATATGTAAAAACCACAGTTAAAAATAGTCTTCATTAATAGATAATACAGAAGTTGAGCAGAAAGTTGGGTTTATATTCACCCCCATATATGCTACCTGTTGCTTAGAGTGTCCATGCTCTAGGGGATGCCTTGGAGTTTGATGCATGCGATTCAGGAACACAATTAGAATATAAATACTAGTTTCCTGATCATGTTAATATTGTTGATTCTTAGCTCATATTATTTATGCTCACCTGGAAGTAATAAGGATTTTGGATACCTGGCTTTTGCAAGTATATGATGTGCAATATTCACCCTACTGAAAAATGTTAATATATACTCTTAAAAAGAACTTTAATGCATGTTATCCTTATAAACACCATTGCTGCCTTATTAAAAAACGTGGCATTGCCTTATCAAATATTTGTATTCAGTTATTTCAACAATACTTTATTACTGATAATAATGAACATGGTTGGTCCAATATGTTGCAGCAAGCCTTCCAGTTGAAGTATTTGACAAAACCTTCTGATGATCACTTATATTTTTCTTATGATTACCTGCAAAATATACTCTCTTTGCCACTCTTCATCAACAGGAAAACCACCCATAGACTGCTCCAAATGTGTCAAATATATATTTTTTTTCTTTAATTCTGCTTACATTCTGTTGGGAGCATTTTTGGGTTATTTGTATAAAATGTTATGCATCAGTTTGCTATTTCTGACACTTAAAAGAGACATATGTTAAGGAGCTACTCATTTCCCATGAAATTTCTGTATATTTTTCTCTACTAATTGATGAAAACATTTTTTTCTTTAATTTTTGGAAATTATGTTGTGCTTTATGCTTTAAATGTAGATAAAGTCTCCCTTGAAAGTAACAAAATATATATAAAAATCTTTTTGTTTCTGCTGGGCCTTGCTACTTGCTGAAGGAAAACTGTCTTTTTTATAGATTTTATATTCAATATGTTTTGCCTCAATCATATTATGTGTTTTTTTTTCAAACAGGCATAGATCCTGATATGTTTGACTCAAACATGGAGTATTGGGAAGGTCAGATTTACCAGTATTGGAAATTGATGGGCATCAATGTGACTGATGTAAGAAATATTATGGACATGAATGCTCTCTATGGTGGTTTTGCCGTGGCCTTAAGGACCAACCCAGTTTGGGTAATGAATGTTGTTCCTCCAACAATGAATGATACCTTGCCTGCCATATATGATCGTGGTTTAATTGGCACCTATCATGATTGGTATGTTCCAGCTGCTAGAGGTTTAAAATGACTGGCATATATCTCTGGAAAATTAGAGTTTTCATTTGGATAAATTTTGGAAAAATAATGTAGGTGTGACGCTTTCTCGACATATCCACGCACTTATGATCTATTGCATGCTTCTCATATTTTCTCACATTACCAAAGCTTGGGGGAAGGTTGCCAAATGGAAGATATCATGCTTGAGATGGATCGCATCATACGGCCTGAGGTATTGGTTGAATTACTTAAAATATGAATACCATACCTCTATTTCAAAAGCTAGTGACAGACGTTGATTACTCTGACCAAGCCAAACTGGAAACGCCAAATCCGATATTCTTCTTGTGCCTATTTTATAATCTTTGTTGAACATTAGTGCTCCTAGACATCCAGGTTATACATAGACTTGTCACAATTTCTACACGACATATTGGTCGAATTCGACTCATCTTTGACTTGTTTATATTTTTGGGTATATTTTTCAAAAAGGAAAGCATGTATAAAGAATGAGCTAATTTTGGTTCTAGGCTTCTCTCTAATGGAATTAGTTAATCAAGTGTTCACCTGTTCCGTTTTGCCTTGTTTAAAATTAGTTAATCTTGCTAGTTCAATGCAAAGATTTGATTCTGCCTGTTGAAAAATGCGGAAAGAATGATCCAGATGAATTTTATTGTTGGAATAAACAAATCAATCTTATCTCCTAAATATACAGGAAATGATGAAAAGCTTTTCTTATGAATGATGTGAGCATACTTAATTACAAACAAATAATAAATTGCTATTGTTCGTATTGGCGATCAAGTTCATATCTGATTGTTTCTTTTAATGGAATTTTGTTTTATCACCCTGCATTTCTTTTGCAAATGAATTTTTTTATATCTTCCAACATATTTCTGTTTGGCATAATTGTTGTTTTGTCCATGTTTAATTTTAGCAATCTTATCAACATCTTTCATATAAAATAATCTTATTGAGCTTTTCTGCAAGATAATTTACATAAAGGTCCCTGAAGTTACACCCATCCAAATTTCAAGGTCCTCCTTTAACATAAAAACACATCTATATGGCTCTTGATCCTTAACAAATGCAATCCCCTCCTTCCATAACAGATTAATCCAGGTGTAATCCAAGGGACTTTCATGTTAGTGTTTGGTAAAAACAATATCATTGACTTCCTCAAAAAAAAAAAAACAATATCATTGAGATTGACATGGTTTGGAGGGATCTGATGTTGGAAGATTGTTAAGACACTTGGAGTTCTCTCATTAGCATTATGGAGGTGGTTGGTAGAGATCCTTGAACTTACAAGGCTTAGTTTTGTTGGACTCATCATCTACAAGGAAGCATTTAAGGTGGCACCACCAGAGGTGTCAAGATTGATGTGCCCATTAATTAAGATTAAAAAGATAAAAAGAGAGGTAATTTTGTCCAAAAAATGAGAAAATATAATCACGTGACCCTAGCACCAACTTCTTGGGAGTCTTGGGATTATAGTGGTTCATCTATGAAGATCAGGGACTACATTGACACATTTTGAAGTTCAACGATGAAACTGAAGTTTTTTTTATTTTTTGAAGAAGAGGATGATTACTGAGAACAGTAATCATCCAGAAATTTTATTGCATACAAAATTGAAGTTAAATACAGATTAAGGGACTTTTGTATAAATATCTTTAAAGATAAGATGAATGTACACAACTTTCTAAGGAAAATTCTGCAATAACATGCATCTAGATTCTAGATGGCAACTATTGTCAATCTTATAAAAGCATAAGTTTTGCTCCACATGGACATAAGCACATTCCCTTTAGGAGTAGCTGAAGGCTTCATTGGTGGACAGCTTTTCACAACAGCAGGTTAGGCCAGCTGTGTGGGCGAGGCTTTGTAGGACTAGATGGTTTCCCTGCTCTCCTCCTCCACAGGAGTTTCGGAGCCTTGTCAAAGATTTTTTTTTTTTTTAATTTTATCATTATAAAACAAAGACGATGATCACTTGAGGCCAGTCAAAGCTTGTTTCACATGAATTACATGATGATATTAGGGTTAAAATAGGAGAAACAGATTCTATTTGTTGCTATTGCTGAAGAAGAATGGGCAGTGCAGGTTGCTGACTTCTGCCTGATAGATTTATCAAACACTCCATACTTCATAGTGGCTGAGGTTTCGGCAGATAGATTGAGGTTGATGATAGAGATTTGATTAGCCTGGTGCAGACAATGTTTATTCCAGAAAGATCTATTTTAGGTGGTCTTGTGTTGACTTCAAAAATTTCCTTATACTGGTGTAGATGTGGTACCAAGAAATTTCATTGGAACTTCTCCCAAGCCTTGATTATGTCAATTAGTCAGCCTTGTCATCCATTTTTGTTGAAGAGGGCATTTCTAGATTGATAGATTTCTTGGTCGAAGAGTTGCATCACCACCACATTCTTCTTGGAGTTGGGAAATGGTAATTTGATAGGTGGATGGGTTCAACTGCAGAGAAGGATTAGACAAAGCTAACCCCTCGCACCAATGTTGTTTGTTTTGGCTGCAGACATGCTGGCCTCTTTTACTCTGTTGACTTGCTCGACATTTGCTTTATTTGCCGACTACGTAGCAAGACATCTTGGTCTTAATCTTACAGTTTATGTTGAGAAAACTCTTTTCTTTATGGCGGGATCTGTTCTTGGGGCAAGGCATTTGAGATGGTTTTGTGAGTTCTTTACCATGCTGAAATTGATAGCCAACTTGTTCTCAGTGACTGTGTTATCCTCTTTGCCTATATACCTTATTTCTGCATTCAAGATGCCACCAAATGCTGAAACGAGGTTGGGGAAAGTCATGAGGAAATTCTTTTAGATAGTTCTGGAGTTAACTCAATTGTGTTCCACCTGTTTTTGGTGACGTGATTTGCAGGCCTTTTGATAAAGAAGGCTTGGGGGTGAAACACTTGAGGATGATGAATGAGGTTCTTGTAATGAAGTGGATGGCATGTGTTATGGGTTGAGGCAAAGATCTTTATGTGGAGGTTTGCGCATCTCTTATGGAAGATGTCTCAATTGGGATAGGAGAGTGGTGCCAAGGACACCACCGTCTTCTTGGAAGAGGATGGCTTGTCTATCTATGCTGCAAGGTTGCATCACTTTTTGTGTCGACTTTACGTTCAAGTAGAACTTTTCCTTCTGGAAGCACAAGGTCACTTGCTTCCTTGTTTCCTTGACTGTTTTCATTGTCAACTGATAAGGAAGCTTTGATTGCAGATTGTTGGACATGCCCCTTCAAAAGTTTTTTGGAGGCATCAATTCCATCTTTTCTAAGCAACAGCTGACGGATTTCACTGATATGCCTTAGCTGATACAGCTATATCATGGGAGGATGGAGATTGCAGTGATTGTGCTACCTATCACAAACTAAAGGCTGCCTCACTAAATCAAGATCACATCCTCTATGTGACTGTAGATTGATTTGGAGGGCTAAGTGCCCTTTGAAGATGCGCTTCTCAAGCTTGCTAGTTGCATTTTAGAAGAAACATCACCAGGGTTTATTAGTCTAGATGAACATTGAATGCGGATCTTGCATCCTGTTTGTGTGGGACATGTTTTGAAGTTATTCAACATTTGTTCTATGATTGCAACTTTGTTGGGCTGAATGAGGGTTGAATATCAATGGATTGATGGGGTGACAACTTTTGGAGCTCTTTTAGATTTGGTTGCTTAGGGTGGGCAGGCAAGTCCATGAAATAAAGGGGAAAGGTGTTGGCTCTTATTTGGTCTATTTAGCTGAGAGATGGTAGCATCCTCATATTTCAGAATGCAATCTACTCAAACTTCTGTCCATCTCGATCTCCTCTGCCATTAAACTTACATTTCATTTGCTCCATCTGCCCCCTATTGGATGAAAATTTTTCTTAGAGATTATAAGCCTTGCACTCAGCTAACACACCTTTGAAGGTTAGATTGTTTGTGTGGGAGTGGTGGTGGGAAAGGGTTATTAAACTAAGGTGTCAAAGGTGGAACCAGCAGGCAGACTTCTTGTTCGATGTGCTGTGATGGTCTGGAGGATTTGGACTGTCTCTTCCACACTTGTTGCTTTGCAACTACTGTTTGGGCTTAGATGGGGTGACAGTGTATAGTTGGTGGTTTCTAGGGCTCTTTTAGAAGGGGTCATCTCGGACATGATATAATGCAACATAGAACCAAGGAGAGAGCAGTACCACTTGCACTTTGTATGGGCTATTTGGTTGGAGAAGAATGGATGATTTTTTATTGTAGGAAGCTTATGTCGAGAATGTGCTCTTTTGAGCAAAATGTACTCGAGTGGTTAATGCTTTGTTGTAACCATAAACCATGCTGTAACCCTTTTACTCTTCAATAAAGTGGGGAGGCTACTCCCATGAGTTGCCTTCTTTCTTATGCGTCAAAAAAGTCTGTCTTACTTTAGTCGAAACTCCTTAACTTCCAAGATCTCTCTCCATAGCTCAAGGTATTTTTTCCCCTTTTCCTTTTAATCCCCATCCTGTCAGGAAAATGCTATCTGCAAAAAGCATACACCATGTTTCATCAAAAAAGCATACACCATGGTACCTCTTGTTGTATGTGCTATGCCAATGAATAAGAATAATCAAATCGAGGCAACAAGAGCACCATAAAAAGACCTCGATTTATGTGGAGAACCTCAAAGAAGAAAACCATCTCAAGATAAAACAGTAGTACATGGACTTTTATATATACCACTCTCTTTCATGAACTCTTCTTAGTAGGTAACATGGGATGAAACAACCAAGTACCACATGTGAAGATGGTTCGTCAGCCTAGGATGGGTCTAAGTGTATCACGATCAAAGGTCCCACACGCAGATGCTAGATCCAAATGTGGGAAAGGGGTGAGAGAGGAAGAGGAACGACAACAATTTCACCAAAGGCAAGGGATTGCTTGCAAAGTTTACACAAAGAATGGTGCTATGTCTCAGGATGGAATCAACGTCCCTTGGGCACACTATTTGGTTAACCGTGTAAAGATAAATGTCCCAAGCACTCTAAAGTGCGAGGAAATTTCTGGAGTAAATGCTATGAGCTTGATTTGTTTTCCAAGTTACTTGCCCCGCTGGTAATCCGTAAGGTGGGAGGATCTATTAAATGCATTTGCACACAAATTCTTGGAATCTGAGTGGATGTGCTCCACATGGCAGTGGAATGATTGATAAGATCCACTGTTATGTTGCTTCCTTCAAGGTTGACAGGCGTGATCTTTCTGCCAACATCTGCATTCTAAGGAGACCATTGGCTTGCCCATGTCTGAATTCAGATCCTCTACATTGTCCGAATCGTTGGCATCCCCCGTGCACCGTGCCCTGCTTCAGGCTTATCCTTGTCCAAGGCTGATTCTTGCCACTGCTTCCAGTTCCTGGTTTAGGTTAGGCCTATGTTTGGATCCTTTGGTGGGCTGCAGCTTCAGCACTTAATTCTTTCAAGGAGGGGACTGAGCCCAGATCTAATTAAATAACAAAATAGTTCATTCTCCCAAAGATTACTATTGCACAAATTGTCTTGTGTCAGCGACACAAATGCCATTGTCTATGAGAAGGATGTCGTCAATATATGCAGTGAGATTAACCAAAACTGGAACAGTTTACACAGTGAAAATACTATTTAGATGTTCATTTCAGAAAGCCAAAGGATTTAATGCCTTGCTGAACTTATCAATCCAAGCCACAGACATCGTCATGTTCCATTTAGACTGATCATTTGTCTTGTATCAAAATCAATCTTATCAACCATTTATGCGGATTAAATTAAAATCTCACAAATAAAAATCCAATAGCTCACCGGGTGGATCGTGTAATATGCCACAAAACATACAAGCAAGTAAACCACAACCTATTACAATCACAATATGCATGATATTTTTAACATGGAAAGACCTCTAAAGATGTGTAAAAAATCATGGAGTCAACACAACTCAAAACCAATCTACTATGGTTGGTAGAAAAATCGTTCTTCCCACAAGAAGCTACATAAAGCCAACCCTCTATTAAGAACGATTCTCAACAGAATCAACTACAAAATAATAGGGGAAAGTGGAGGAATATCATCGAATGATTTTGATCTTCCCACAAGTAAGAAACTCCTTGATGCCTTGATGGATGCAAGAACTCCTCCAATCCAAATCAACTGTAGCCGCTGCCCCTACTATTGTTCTTTCAGCCGCACACCATCCATGATGAAAAAATAGGGCACCTGAAAGATGCCCTTTTGGGCCTCTCTGTTTCATTTCAGCCTTCACAATCCAGAGAAGAAAAAATGAATGATGGAAAGTCACTTGTGCACACTGCAAATGAGAAAATTCCCAACCGATCAACTTCACATTTTGTTTCCATCTCCATATCGTTACCAAAAGCAACCAACAAAAAAAAAAAACAATGACTTAATTGCATCCATGCCCATGGAGGAGTATTGCAAAAGAAGCCATCATAGTTTCATGTTAAGAATTGAAATATGGGTTTAGTGAACCACCTAACAAAAAGTATTTCGATGGCTAAAAAAGGAACAATCCCATTCTCGTTAGGGTGCATCGCTAGAGAAGTTTTGAAGTAAGAAACTCCATGTGTCTTGATTTAGTCAAAAATCAATATTACAGAAGACAAATATCATTAAAAAAAATCCATTATTCTAAAAAATTATTGTAATTTAAACTGCAAGCATAGTGCTCCTGGCATGGTTTCGGTTAATACTGCATAAGGTGGGTCTCCTACAAGGAAATCTCTCTTGATAAACATGCCCAGGTGTATCTTGTTGGTTTTTCCTGCTGCCATTTTGCTGAAATTAGTTGTTCATTGACTTCAATCAACTCAAGATATGTTTACTTGTGCTCTCATTTGAAATCAACTGTCCAGGGATTCCTTATCATAAGAGATGGTGACATCATTGTTGCAAGGATCAACGACCTTGCACCGAAATTTCTTTGGGACTGCAAATCTTTTGCTCTCCTTAATGAAACCAGGGAAGAGGAGCCTGTATTGATTTGTAGAAAGAAGTTTTGGGCTATTGTCCAAGGTACTCAGCTTAATGAAAAGACTCCACTTTGCCAATTTTCAATGTTGTCTCCTTGTATGACATGAACCACTTTATTTCCTGCTATCAAACCATAACCAGAGAAAGCGTTCTGTTTTTTTTTTTTTTTATTAAATTAGAAAATTGTTCTTTCTTTTGCAGGTGGAGAATAAAGTGTTTTACGCTGACAACACTGCAGAAATTCTTCGTTGACTGTTGAGCTTCTGTGAGAAATGTAAAGCATGTGCTGGAGTTTATAGTTAAATGGAAGACTTCAATCTACAGCACCACGCCTACTCTTCGTGCACATATCTACTTGAATCTTTCAGATGGTAATTATTCACGTACCTTGTATCCAATAAGCTCAGCGCATTGATGCCTGCAGTTTTAAGGTTTCCAAGGTACACCACCAGTTGGAGAAATGGATTACGTCGAAGTTGAATACATGGCCAGTGTTGCGTAGTTTTGTTTTTTTTCCCTTTTTCTCCTGTGTAGACATTGATCATGATTCTTTTGTCTACCATCCAACTCTTAGATATACAACATATTACATGTAAAAGTGATGCCAACTCTGCATTTCAAATTGTGAGTTTAATTTCTTGAATTCAGGGTAAAATCACTTCTAATTGCTTATGGTGAGTATGTCGTGCGTGAGATTATGAGCAAAGATCAGCTTTTGTTTTTCCTACAGATGAAACATCTTTGTCAAAATGGTGCAATCTCACATTCTCAACTAGCAGATAACCTGTCTCCAGGTATGAAAAGGGTCTTGAGATCAATTGATTTTGCCCTCGGCGTGGTTGATAAGCCCGGCTTGTCACGCTGGTATATATGAGTAATTGTTGTCTTATGCCTTGAGTGCCCACGAACCAATTATGATGTGGCACATATTTCTAAATGGATCTTGACAACCCATATTTTAAGCTCTGATCATCGACCCAATTATACAAGTCAGCGTAAAACACTTTATTTATGTGTATATTAGGCTTTCTTGGGTTATCATCTTCTTTTCTTTTTCTGAGAGAGTGCTGTCCTCGGTCTCTCTCAGGGTTTGTCGTGGATCATAGTCTATTTTTCCTCTTCTACAGTGGAATCTCTCTCTTCCTCCGCAACCCTTCCCCAGGTGGTTTTTTCTCCTCTACTGTGCAGTTTTTCACGTAAATCTCGAGTGGTTTTCCCTCCTCTTCCTTGCAGGGATTTCCACGTAAATCTTGATACCTTCCGTGTATACTTTTGAGTACGTATTTGTACAATTTGTCAACGATGAATGCATTATACAGGAGAAAGATGGAAAAGCCTGTGCTAAAGAAAGTCTAGGAAATAGGGGAGCAAGCTAATGGAAAATACCTAGCTCGTTCATCAATCCTTGTCGCCTGGTGATTAATGTTGGGAGGCAGTTGGCTGAAAGTTAAGACATTGTTTTAATTTCGACCTTCAAGTCGATCTATTCAATCAACTCGTTGGTGCAGTCTTCGAAGTCATCTTGTTGATGTCTTGTCCTTCGTACGAGCGTGGGGTCACCTTCCTTTGAGAGGTTGACCGGTTCCTGATATCTAAGCAGGTTGTTCTTTTTCTTTTTTCTTTATTTTTTATCTTTCTTTCTAAGTTTTGATTTTTTCCTATGTCTATGGGGAGTAACTTTCCCCTTGTTGAAGGTGTTAGGATTCTCTAGCTTGCTTTTTCCTTCTGAGACACGTTCTCTTGTATCAACTTCTTCCCTTAAATGAAAATATATATTTTTTTAAAAAATAAATGAAGTTAACACATTGTTTTTTCTTTCCCAAACAGAACGTTGGAGGGAATTTTGAGGAGTGTTAATTTGGATAGATGGAGCATTATTTATTGTTTCTGGTGAATTCTTTAGCATTTTGCTTTATTTTGATATCACCGCATGCAGTTCTATTTCGACGCACCCTAATGCTACTTTCTGCGTATCAATCGACGGTCCCATGGTGTCCGTAAAATGCAGTTCGAATCATGAAATTAATTAATCTGCTTCGTTTCCATAAAATCTCAATTGGAAGATTTCTTCGCTTAATTTTCCATTGGAGAGATTTGACCGGGAGATGTGTGGAGAAATTGGATTCATCTTCAGCGGCATAAGTACGTGAAGGTCTCGATTTCCCATTACTGTACATCTTCAAAAGCTTATGGCTAATAACGGTATCCTCTCGAACCTACTCGTAACAGGGAAAGCTACAACCGCTTCAAGATAATCTTTTCCCCTCTACGCCGCATCTGCTTAAATTTAGTACTCGTCAAATTCTAGGCAGCTTTCATGGAACTATACATGAGGCTTAACAAGGACGGGCAAACATGTCAATTAGATCTCTTATCATCTTATGGGACTCTTCGTGAAAATAGACGAAAAATGCTGTCAAGTGGATAAAGATTGCTCAAGAAAATATCCTTTCTTCTTGCTATCATTCTTCCGTTAGACGTAGGAAAACTCGAAATCCCATGCAAAAAAACAATGCGTGCCCCTCAACATGAATTATATATGTAAACCTGGAAAAAAGTTAAGGCCTTGGTTTAGTTACTTGGATAACTCAGGAAAACATATGTATCGCAATTTGGTCTGTGAGATGGCTTAACCTAAGTCAGTGTGACTTGATCTGAAATAAGCTAACTCAGAGGAGGTGAGATAGGGAGATGAGTCATCCCTTTTCATCCCATACACCATAGAATATATAATACATTTGGTTATTCTTGTAAATACCAAACAGTCACATGTGCATTCCAAACAAAAATGCGGGAAAACCCAATTGCAAGAAATATATATGATATTGTTAATTTGTAGGAAACATTTACATACGAAAAGAAAAAATTCATTTTCCAACTTCACATCCCCTCTAAATATGGTATCCACGGAAGGCACCATCGTCTCTCCCCAACCATCAAACCATCCTCCTGCCTCCCTCCCTCCGCCTTCCTTCCCCTCCTCCTCCTCCGACGGGGCGTGGCGGTGTCGGCAGTGGGTGGAGGTAAAGCAAAAGGAGGTGGAGGAGGGAGGGCAACCGACCGCAATGGGGACCATGGGTCCACCAACCCCCACCGACCTCTCCGACGCCGACACCCACCAACCTCAACAACTCCATGTTCGCCGGCGACGAGCTCCTCTCCCCTCCCTCCACCTACATCGTCTGCTACTTCCCGACCATGATCATCACCAACGGCCTATGGCAGGGCGACAACCCCCTCGACTACCCCCCATCCCGCTTTTAATCCTCCAGACCATCCTCGTCGTCGTCGTCACCCGCGGCCTCAACGTCGTCCTCGGCCACTTCCGCCATCCCCGCTTCGTCGCCGAGGTCCTCGGGGCCATCATCCTGGGGCCCTCCGTGTTCGGCAGGACCCCCAGCTACATCGACGTCATCTTCCCGGCCCACGCGAAGCATGGCCGTGCTGAACACGATGGCCAACCTCGGTCTTGTCTACTTCATCTTCCTCGTGGGGCTCCACGTCGACATCGGCGCCGTCAGTCGCGCGGGGCAGAAGGCGTGGGTGCCTACGGCGGCCGCCGAAGGCGTGCCGTTCGCCGTTCAGGCGATGGCCTTCGTGCTCTTTGGTGGCTCCATCCAGCGCAAGGACTCTGGCAAGCGTACATTATCTTCATCGGCGTCTCAACCACCATCACGGCCTACCCCGTCCTCGCGCGCATCCTCGCCGAGCTCAAGCTCCGCCACACCGAGATCGGTGAGGTATGTGTACGTGCGCATGCGCGTCACGTGCATGGGAGGGGCTAAATTTTAATTCGGAGGTTTCCCGAAAATTGACCTCGGAGGCCTTAAATGTAATTTTCGTCGAAGAAATGGTATCTAACGTTTGATGCTTTCGGCAGTTAATAATGGGAAAATTTCGGTGTATCCGACTCTATACACACACTTATCGAATTAACATCATGTTACATGCCACGTCAATCCACTTATAGAAATGATTTATGTCAACTACGCTACGTAAATATTATGTCAATATGATATGATATATTTTATGTTATGTTATATTCTAAATAAGATGTATAAAATTGTGTACACTTTAATAATCCTATATTACTACTCTTAACAATAAGTTCAATTTAAAGGTTAGCGTACTTACAAGAGCTGGTGTGGAGTCCTATATATGTGTGAAGTTGGAGTAATTTTCATAAATTGTCCAAAACTTTGATCCAAGTTGCTCCAAACTTGAAGATCTACTACCAATTTAACACTCACTAAATGCCAAAAGGGATTCTCAAGTTTACTTGAATAGATAAGATGATTTTTTTCGACTTCCAATTGTTCATCAAAATATACATTTCAAGAGTTCATGCATCAGGTGTGTATTAAAGTTCGGGAATGAAATTTGGATGAAAATTTGAATAACTTGAATACTCTAAAATCTAACTTCATATTGTGAATAACAGATATGCAAAGAACATTAATAACGTGAGATAAGTTGCCAATTTCATCATTTTACTACAATAAAATAACTTTTTACAGACACTCATTTGAGACTGATGAAGGGTAAAAAGTGTCATCGGACTTAATCCTTTGCACATAGCCCGAATAAGGATCCAGACACCCAGACTTAGAGTAAACAAGAGGACCCGACCTAATCCGACCTGCCTCCACTTCAGTGGATCTGGATTCAAGCAAACACGGCCTCTCCTAAAGGGCCAGTGCATCCAAAGTCAACAAAGCATGGTAACAACACCCATAATGCCAATGCCAACAGTAATTATGAGATTACTAATGCAATTAATGCTCTAATAATGGACGAGCCGTGACAATGGGCTTACTACGAAACATAACAAGATCGCAGAGAAAGATCTCATAGGATTTCCCGACTGTAATAACACTCTTTGTAACCATAAATAGAGAATGAGGCCCGTGCAAGGGCCTCTTCATGCAATCCGAGAGAGAGGGGAACCTCGGGAAATTGTGACAACACTATTTCTAGTGGACTTTTTGGGAGCCTTGCTCTCCTAAATAAAGCAAACCACAAAAATGGAATACCAAATATAGTGGTTCCCCTCACGTAGGTATTCCACTACTTAAGTCTCCTAATTTAGGATTTTTAATCCGATTCCCTCAACTTAAAGGGAATCAATTTACTAAATAAGAGTCAATTAACAAGTTACCTCAACCCACTTACAAGAACAAATAAAAATAAGATATTACAGGTGTAAGTAAGAAATGTAAAAGCTTACAACTAAAATCCTAAGTCTCCAACAAGAATATATTTAGCAAAATTTAATAGAAAGATCTAGTGTATAAAAAGGTGCGTAAAAATTGATTTAACGACAACTAAAAAAATGCGCCAAACGAACTTGTTGCAATTCTGAGATCTTCTTGAAAGTTGAAAGCAACAAACACTATCACCTTTGCAGCTTAAAATAAAGAGAATATGAAATTTGGAAGTAATGGGGATTTTTTTATTCTTGTTATTTTCAAAGATGGCTTTCAAGAGTGCTTTTATAGACCACTAAGTAACCCTCCTACGCTCCCTAGCCGTTGGAGACGAAATTAGAAGGTTAGAGATTAGATTAATAACCAAATAACCGTTCACATTTGGCATAACGGTTAGTTGGTACCAGTATTAAAGTTGTGATACCGATATTAGCTGTTTATATTTACTCAGCAGCCAACACAACAGAGCCTGAGTACAGGTACTCATCATAGGTACCGGTACTCAGTGCTTACAGTTGAGTACCAACTATGTCACTAGGTACCAGTACCCATCATGAGTACCGATACTTGTGACTCATAGGTGTAAAAACTATAACCTACATATACTGGTATTAGTTGTGAGTACCGATACTTGTAAGGTAAAAGCACTACCAGTGTCCACAAACTATGAGCACTTGATACTGGTACTCATGATGAGTACTGGTACTTGTTCACAGTTTGAGACTATAGCTCAAACCTGTGCCTTGCATGTACCAGTACTTATGAACAATACTGGTACATGTAGCAAATACCTTGAATTAACTCTTTTAATCATCTTTAGATCTTTTCAAATTCAATTAAACTATTAACATAAACGATTTTAAGTTTTCAAACAATCAATTAAACGTGGGTTTAGTACCTAATTATCTCTATTTTGATTTTACTTCTTAAATCAAATTTTCTTGTTTAGGAGACATACAAATTTCTAGATTACAACAAAGAAACATAAAAAATCTTCATCCACTTGAACACTTCTTTGTCATCATCCATAGTTCCTATAATCCTATGATTTCCTTGTAAATATCACTTCACAAACTCATTAGATTAAAACAACTTTGTTAACATCAAAACATAAAAGAGAAGTGAAACTAAGTTTTAACAATCTCCTCCTTTTTGATGTTTAAAAAATAAAAGAAATACCCATATTTAAATGATAGAAACCTCATGAAAGAACGAATACAAAAAACTCTACTAGGAGTGAAACCTCCTCCTAAAACTAAGCTTTCTTCTTTTAAATATGAGTATTTAACATTTCTCTCCCTTTTTGTCAAGCAAACAAAAATAATATAAGTATATATAGATAACGATTAAGCAATGATAAATTATGCGAAGCAAATAATACATCATAACAACATATTTGAAAGTCATACATTATAACAACCAACCAAGGTAAGTAGTCTCATGCCACATGTTAAAAGAAAGGTTCTGACACCAAACTACATAAAAGTAGAAACTAGACTAATTACGAGCTCTTTTCCTAATATATTTCTACATGACGTTTCCATCTCCACCATCGTCAACGTCATCATCTTCATCTTAAGCTTCATCTTCAACATCTCCTCCATCTTCATCATCTCTAGCTTCCTCATCTTCATCTTCGTCATTGTCTTCTTCCTTTTCATCATCACTAAGAATAGGTTTTTCTTTCTCCATTTGAGAAGAGACATGAGATGGGTTTTAAAAATGCTTTTGCCATCTTTCACTATATTCTTTGGGTACCTTTAGTTGAGTACACTTCCGTTGCTTAGGTTGTTGAGTGGAAGAAGTAAAATAGGAGGATTCAATAGAAAGAGAAAGCTTATGGAACTTGCGTTCCATGTGACGGATGCCAAAGTTGAGATTGGTAAGATTTTGACCAATATAGTTGAATGTGTTAATCATGGTGGGATCGGTTCCAGGTACATGAGACAAATTAACCCAAAGCATTTCAGCTTTGGGATAAGGATAAGTCATAGGAACAAATGCAGAAAATGAGTCAGAAACTTGATGAGAAGAAGATCGAGCATTAGGATCAACTTCATCATCTTCATTATCACTCGAGGATTCTTCTCAATAGGCTTTACTGCCATTTTACTGAGTGTGGACCACTTGAAGTAGACCACTTTTCTAAGCGGGGTAAAGTTTGAGAGATCAACCCTACTCTTGATAAGTATATGAGAAACAAGTATATCAAGAGGAAGGGCAGAAGCACGGTAATGAGGTCTAAGAAAATAAATGAATACCGTGTTCCAGTTGATAGAGAAACTTATAATGATAGCATAGATTAAAGGTAAAATATCGACAGGAATTTTATGGAATCCTGAATATTTGGCCCATAAATTCCATGCTAACATTCTAAATAAGACTCTAGCAAACAAAGTCATGTTAGGTGCAACAAAAGACTTTTCCTGACAATTTAGGAGCAAAAGTGTTTCATGCATTTGAGAGGTAGTGAATTTTTCCTTAAGAGTATTGAATGCATGACCTTCGTTTAGACATTGTGTGATGTAGAAAGGAATTTTGGTGTGACAATTACTTTTTGACCAAAGATATTAGTGGTTAAGACTAGATGACCTCTATTCTCTTGTTCTTGGAGGTTTGCAAAGAATAGACAATTAATATTAGGGTAGACTCTAGAAACATCAATAAAAAATGACTCATCAAAGAAATGCATGAGATATTGTTCAGATGGACAGGTAGTGAAGCCATAAAGATGTAAGGAAAAATCTTTCCACTTAACAGGCCTACAATGATGAAGTTTAAGACCCTTATACCAATCAAATTTAGACTTTGCATCCTCATTGATGCAAAACTTGTGGAATGCATCTTGAGGTGCCTTTCCCTTGCTCTTTGACTTAGGTGCCATTTGTGAACATGTAATAAGGAGTAGAAAAATCATATGAGAAATCAAGAATGAAAATATTTCCATTCACTGCGTACATACACAACACACATAAGCCTTCATGTACCGGTACTGGTAGTGAGTACCGATACTGGTTGAATCCAATTCCAACCAGAAAATTGAGCGGGTACCAGTACCTGCTGCCTATAGCAGGCACTGCTGCAACCAGCTAATATCGGTACATATAATAGGTACCGGTACTTTTTGGTACTCGATGAAAACAAACAAGCAACAGCAGGTAGAGACTAATAATGAGATGTGGAATTAAAAAATGAGGTCAAGGATGATCAAGATCTAACAAGAGAAGGAAGGAATACCTTGAATCCTTGAGGAGAGCTTTGGAGGAGTTCTTCTTTGTAGGAAGCCTTGGATAGAAAGAAAGCTAGGGTTTTGAAGAGAGCAAAATGAGGCAAGTTTTTGTACTTGCTCTCTTTTATATGGGATGGGTCATGTATAAGTCACATAACTACTTAAGTGGTTAAGAAAATGTGAATTAAAAACTTAGTTATTGAGAAAAAAATGTAATTAACACCCTAAGTTAAGGAACCACATTGCAAACAACACCCTGATATTTTCAGAAATGTGGAAATATTATGGTATACTCCTTATTAGCGAAAGTGGGTAAATTGCAGTTAAGCCCTCACGATTTTTCATAATTACAAATAAGTTATAAGGCAATCAATCATTTAATTTTGAATTTCTCTAATTGTACAAAGCCTCAATTTACTTCTTATAAAGTAGAATTTCTCTGTTGTAAGAGGTTTTGTAAAAATGTCTGCCAATTGATTTTGTGTATCTATGAATTCTAACTGCATGGCACCTTGAAGTACATTATCTCTAAGAAAATGATGTCGAATATCTATGTGATCGATACGTTAATGATGTACTGAATTTTTCGATAAATTGATTACGCTTGTACTATCACATAAAATTTTAGATTACACAAAAATCAATCCAAAGTTAAACAAAGTCTGTCTCATCCAAATGAACTAAGAGCAAGCAAGTTAAGTAGCAATATATTTTCCTTTGGTCGTAGAGAGTGAAACACATGTCTGTTTCTTAGAAAATCATGATACCAGAGATTCTCCAATAAAATTACAAGTGCCGCTAGTGCTCTTTTGATCTACCCGACTCCCTGCATAATCTGCATCCTTATAGGACAATAAGTCTAAGGCATGTGCTTTAGGATAAAAGAGACCAAGATCTCTTGTGCTATTTAGGTATCTAAATATTCATTTTAATGCGTTTAAATGAGATTCCTTGGGTTCGGATTGGAATCTCGCACATAAACATGTAACAAAAAGAATATCAGGTCAAGAGGTTGTAAGGTATAGTAGTGAACCTATCATGCCTCCATATTTCTTTTCATTTACCTTCTTATCGGATAAGTCTTCACTAAGAGAAGTAGATGAAACAATTAGAGTCTCTTTTCCATTTACATTTTCAAAGTGAAATTTTTTGAGAATTTTAAGAACATACTTTGTTTAACTAATGTAGATACCTGTGTCTAATTGTTGGATTTAGAGGCCTAAAAAAAACTTGAGTTCACCGATCATACTCATTTCGAACTCAGTCTTCATAGTCTTACAAAAATGCTAACACAGGGACTCCTTGGTTGATCCAAATATGATATCGCCGACATATATTTGAACCAACAAGATGTCATTTCCTTCTTTCTTTACAAAAAGAGTCGAAGCAACAACTCCAATTCTATATTCATGCTGGAGAAGGAAGGACCTAAGTTGATCATACCAGGCCCTAGAAGCTTGTTTAAGTCCATATAACGCCTTATTGAGCTTGAATACATGCTCTGGGTGTACTGGGTTCTCGAACCCGGCAGGTTGATTGATGAGAACCTCATCATGAGCCATAACTAGCTCATTTTGACCCAATAAAGAAGATAAAAGCTCCTACATAACCTAGAAGAAGGCTTAACTGAAGGAATAAGTGCTCTGAGAAGAAAACATGAAATAAAGGTTAAAACTGTAATTTTAAGATTGCAGTACATAAACAGGATTTCTCAGAGACAAAACATAGGTCAAATGGTCTAAATGAGAAAAAAAGTGGGTTGAGTCAATCAGAAATGGGTTTATGTGCAATCTAGGAATTAAATGACATTTGGTAGCCCTAAAATAGACCTGCTTAAATTAACAAGGTTTTGGTCAGGATAAAAATCAATTAAACCCTCTAAAAATCATGGAAAAATATCCTCTAGGATTTAGAACACTTAATTTGGCCTTTGGAACCCAGTTTGACCTAGATTAGGGTCCTAGCACATTAATTGACCTAATTTAGGTTTTTACGTAAAATATCCAGTCAAACGAAGTCAAACCTAAAATCCAACTTCACCATTGGATTCCTTAGGTCAAAATTAGGTTTATACCAAAATTTAGACCTAAGGAGAGGTCATCTTGACCTACTTTGCAATTTAGTACACCCAAATCACAACTTGGTCCCTATCTTTTGAAAGTCATTGCAGAGAGCGCCCTAAGTTCCTCGCCACCTTTGCAATCAGGTCCTGCCGCTATTGTTAGGGTAGAACCGATCTCCGGCGAGGTTTAGAGAGGGATTCCTCTCAAATCCCTCAAAGATTCCCTCCCAGAAATGGAAGGGAGATTCTCTGAGGAATTCCCTTCCTTCTAAAGCCAATCACAACCTCTGGTGTGAACCCAATCTCTCGTGCGAACGCACGAGAGATTTGGGTATCCAACCTCTTTCCATCTCCGGCGAGCCGGCAGAGTTGATTGCGCGATCTCCACGCGCTATAAGGTTCGGTCAACACCTATAAAAGGCTCCCCAGACCCGGCCGCAGATCCTCAGCTTGATTTTGACGGAGATTCCCCCAAATTTCCCTCTCTCCCATCTCCGACCAAAAGACCCGCAAGCTCCGGTGACCTCCTCCCCTCCTTCTCGTCGCTCTGCTGCCATACCAGCAGCAGAGTCAACTCCGCCTCTTCCTCCCACGTTGCGCCATACCCAGCGCGCGTGCCCCTGACCTCGTCTTCGTCACCGCTCCCTCCCTCAGGGTGCTTCTTCCTCGACGACGGCAGTTACGAGCCGTCCACTCTGCTGCCTCCCTTCCTTCCAAACCACTCCAGATACCTTCTCCATCCTCTCCTCTCTCTTTTCCCCCTGTTACTTTAGTTAATTGCCCCCCGACAGTACCTGACCACCTCCACCTTCCTCGCCTCCGACCGACCTCCGGCGAGCCGCTCCCACCACTCCGCCCCTCCACACAGCTCGCCAACCCTCTCGTAAGCTCCACCTCACCACCAGGAGCAACTTCCGCCCATCCATCATCCTTCTACACCTCCACCACAGTCCCCCGAACAACCCCACACTTCTGGCCACAGGTTGACCTAGGCACGCACGCCTAGGCCGTCCTGCGGCCTGCAGCACCGTGCACCATCTTCGCCGTGCCACGGCGAAGGTGCCCAGCTAGTCTAATTAGGCCAATAGGCCGTGCTCGTATTTGATAGGTTTCAGCTCCTGCCGCCATTGACAGTCGAAGCAGCTCCAGGTGCAGCAGCTCCAAGCGCAGCAGCTCTAGGCTCCAGGAGCAGCAGGCTCGCGCGGGTGTTGCGAAGCGATCAGGGCCTGCAAGGCGCGCTGTGAAGCTCCCAGCCTTGGCAATTGCACGAGGACTCCTCTGCGGGCGCGCGCGAAATTGGGGCGGGCCAGATAGTCCCACATCATTGAAATGCAAAACGCAGGTATAGTATAAATTGTTTTTTTGTTTTATGCTTACCGCCTCCGAAAGAACAGGGGTGAGGTCCCTCACCTGACCCACGCCTGCCTCGTCCGCGGTTTCACCTCGCGGATCTGGCGGGATCCGACCCGACCCTAACCTACGCACTCCTCGCGCATCACCCACCTGCAGGTGCTCCTGGTCCCGGGCGCGAATTTGACCCGATTACCCGTGTGGCTCTGGGGAAGCGTCCTCGAGCGAATTGTAGAGAAAGAGAGAGACGTTTGGGTAGAGGGACGGGAGTAGGTTTTGCATTGGCTGTGGTTTGCGCAGGAAAGGAGCAGAAGAAGAAGGAACTCTGAAGAAAAGAGGCTGAGTGTAGCAGAGAAAGAAGGAGAAGCCCTCGCAGAGAAGACAAGGAAGGAGAAAACTTCGAAGGAAAGCACAAAGAAGAACTGAAGGAACAGGAGCAAAAGAAGAAGGAACTCTGAAGAAAGGAAGCTGAGCAAGGCAGAGATCTGAGAGAAGGAAGGACTACAGAAAAGCCAAAAAGAAAAGGAAGATAGGAGAGGAACAAAGGCAGGAAGAAGAAGCCTTTGCAAGAAAAGAAGCAGAGAAGACAAAGAAGGAGAAGGCAGAAGAGAGAAAGAAGATTACATTTAAGACGTCTGATATAGAAATCAGACATTCAATTCTGTTTCTTTTAGAAATTCTTTTTATATAACTCTCTCTCTTTTAATCAATTACTTTCATTTAAAAGTTGTATTCTTTGGTTTTAGAAGTACTGAGATTGCTCCCTATGTTCGACCTCAGATACTCCGATTTTCGAGTAACAAAAAAAATCTTTATTTGTTTTGAACGCTTTGTCGGCTATATTGCAATGTGACATCTCTTTAAAACTCGCATGAAAGCATACGAACACTGATGAACATAAACTTCTTCCTTAATATAGCCATTAAGAAATGCGCTCTTGAAATCCATTTGAAATAACTTGAAGCCTGTTGCACTTGCAAAGGCAACTAGCATCCGAATGGACTCCAAGTGGGCAACAGGAGCAAACGTCTCATCAAAGTTAATTCCTTGATGTTTGTTATAGCCTTGAGGTACGAGTCTGGCTTATTCCTGATTATTGTACCAGATTCATCCAATTTATTTCGGAACACCTACTTGGTTCCAATAATGGAATTACCCTCAGGAGCGGGTACGAAATCTTATACATTGTTCCTTGTAAATTGGAATAGCTCCTCCTGCATAGCTACAACCTAAGACTCATCCCTTAATGCCTCATCAACTTTCTTGTGTTCAAGTTGAGAAACAAAGGCATTGAGGACAAAGTCAGCCCTTAATTGAGATTTGGTTTTTACACCTTGTTCAATATCACCAGTAATTTGATCTTGAGGGTGATCCTTACGGTGTACCCATTGACGTGCTACGGACATGCTTGTTTAAATCGGTCGTTGTAGCTCGTGTTCGCAGCGTCGGGTTTAAGTAGAGAAATGGACATGAGACCGAGTGTCCAACACAAGGAGGCGTGAAATCATGTTTTTCTATCACTTAGTGTCACAGAAATGGCAGGTTTTGCTTGCAAGAAAACGCAGGAGAAAAGCGAGTAAGAGAGAGAGAAAGAGAGAGAGAGTAGGGTTAGAGTCCTTGTGTTCATAGCATGCAACTTAAACACCAAAAGAAAGCGAATAACTAGATAAGAAACATCATCATTTAACATGCACTTAAGTTTTACAAATACAACATTAGCTAAATGCTTAAGCACAAGTAAAGTAAAGCTAAGATAGATAGAAAGAGAGAGAGAGAAAGAAGACAGCGAGGCAGCCACGGCGGTGGAGGGCTCTGTCGGTGGCTCGTCGGCTCCGGTGGCTACAAAAGGTGTTAGGGATAGCTAGGAGTAGGGTAGGAGGCTTGCAAGTGTAATGAATGCTTTTCATGGGTGGTTTGAGGGGGTTTATATAGGAAGAAGGGGTTTCTAATTAAAGTATGGGCTTTAGCAATGTCCGGGACGTCGCTAAATCCATGCTAAAAGTGTCGGTGTAGCCCCCCCTTCCGTTGGTCTGTCGCGTGTGCCCGTTCTTCTCGTGCGATCTGTGTGCCTTCGTTGCGGACCGTCTGAATGAAGATTGGATGGTCGAGATCGCACGTGGCCGTGCGCTCAGATCGCGCTGCTGAGCCGCGCGCACCCCTCGCGTCATCGCACGCGTGAGGAATCGTTCGTATCCGCTGCGCTGTGTGGTTGTCTCCGCATCATTCGATCGCAAATTGATGGCCTTAATCGGCCACGCCTGCGCGAGAAGTTAATTTGGCAGACGAAGCGCAACCCGCTGCCACTGCCTTTGCAGATGAAGCGCAACCTGCTGCACTGCGCTCATGGATGGTTGCGGAGAGGAGGTGGGTGTGCGGGCATGTCGATCGTTGGGTGGTAATCCAACAATCGAGATCTGATGTTGGAGCTGCGAAGGCACGCGAGCGTTGCGGATGTGCAAGCGAGGCTCATGCGTTCTCAGCCGTCCGATCATCAAATCGGACGACTTAAAATGCTTTGCGTGTTGAAGCTGGGGCGCATTGTGCGAGTGAGGCACGCAATGATGGTGCCACATGGTTGCGCATGGGCCATTGATCATCAGATCAACGGCCATAACTTCTTAGGCTTGTTCTAAGAGCTTCAAATGTCAGATTTGGTCGATTTTGAGTTTGTTGGACTCCGTTCCTCATTCTGAATCCATCCGTGTGGTCCGATTGCTCATCTCAAGCCTGTTTTAACATGAGCTTTTACAAATGGCCACTAACAGTGAATTATAAGCAATCTCAATGTGCGATGCATGTAATGCTCCCATGCCCATTTATGATGTGTTATCTGTGCATTTTATCCTTAAGACAAACCCTCATTGGCAGAATTATTACCATAAAATATAGCATTATCATACCCCCATGCTTACTCCTTGCTAGTCCCTAGCAAGGTTCATCCAAGCCATTATTCTCAGTCAGAATTCAGGAACTGATTACTTAGACATTTTGTCACTTATCAACAGGAGGAAATATACTAAGATCTTTATCTATGGAGACTAAACAGTGCCCGGGTGTCTGCCAAAATGTGAATCACCCAAATCCTCGCTTTAAGGTGTATATATATTTTTTTCCTTTTCATCTTTTCTTATTTTTCTGGATTTTTGGAGTTGAGAGTGTGTTGATAACTTTTTACGGTTACCTAACCCACCAAAAACTCGAAAAAGACTCTAAGTGCAAAAAATCTTGGTGTGAAGATCGTGATAGACTCACTCAACGGTAATTCAGACAGACTTCAAGTTTCTACGCCCCTAGGTGACTGGAAAAGGAAGTGTTTTACCTGAAGGTATATATGTCCGATCAGTAGCTTTTTCCCTACTTTTATTTTATTTTGGGTCAACACAAGAGTGTTTTCAGTGTATATCTCCCCGAATTGCTCTACTTTCCCGCTTCTTCCTTAAGTGTTTTAGATCTTTTTGTGCATTTAGTGAGCTGGGCTCTGGACAACCGGCCAATGGGCCATTACCCACGACCACTTGCCAACCATACTCGTGCAATGAAGTGTGGCTTATTTTGTTCTTTTTTTCTTCATTTCTATATATATATATATATATATATTTTAGTAGGTGGCTTCCCTGATCTCAAATTTACCTAGAGGCAATAAGAGGACAGTGGTCCTGTGGCTGGGCTCTGGACAACCGGCCAATGGGCTGTTACCCACGACAACTTGCCAGCCATACCACCCTAGAAAGTTCATTAGCTACCCAATTTCTGTCATAATCTCCGAGGAGTGAGTTAGTGTAAAAATGTGTGCAAATGCTTGGACTAAAAGTCCCTTCGAGTCAGAGGGTGGGTTGATAAGTCGTATACTTATCACCCTATTTTATTTGTGGATTAAAATAAATTAAGGTTGCGAGGATTCAAGGTTAAATCCATATTTTAACGGACACCAGGGCTGATTGAGCTTGAAGGCCTGAAAAGTCTAAGTGTTCAGGTTCTTTTCGTATTATTTTCCACTGTTGACAAGTGCCTAATGCCTAAGTTTTTCTTCCAAAATTCATCATCATTTATTTTATTTTATCTTGTTCAGACTAATAAAATGAACTCAGGACATGCAAATTACCACCCCCCATGCTTAAGTTGGACAATGTCCTCATTGACAAATAAATTGATGCAAGAGGGGTTCAGAAAGAATTACCTGAGTGATGCAATATACCTGATCAGTCTGAATCTTCTAGGTTGCCTCCCAAGAAGCACTGAGTTTAACGCCTTCGGCTGGGTGATGCTTCGTATCAACCCTTAATGAGGGTGACAACCTCCTTTGGGGGAACCTAGGCAAGGAAATGCTTCAGTCTCTGATCGTTTACTGTGAAAGTGTGCCCAGTGTTTGAATCTGCAATTTCAACTACCCCATTGGAAAAGGGTTTGACCACCTGATACGGTCCTGTCCACTTTGATCTGAGCTTCCTGGGAAAGAGTTTGAGTTGGGCGTCAAAAAGCCAGACTTACTGGTTGGGCTCGAAGGTCTTTTTGTGGATGAGTCGGTCGTGGACAGCTTTCATCTTTTCCTTGTACAGCCTATCAGGGTCTTGAAAGTGGTCCTGTATGCCCATAGGGCATCATCTAGTCGTGTGGACCAGTCCTTCTTGTCAGGTCTCACAGTCTTCTGTAGAATGTTCTTAATCTGTCTGTTTGAGACCTCAGTTTACCCATTGGTTTGCGGATGATACGGGGTGGCAATGCGGTGGGTAACCCCGTATTTTCTGAGGAGGGCACGAAACTGGGCGTGGATAAAGTGACTTCCACCATCACTGATCATGGCCTTCGGTATTCCAAACAGAGAAAAGATGTTTTGGTTAATAAAGTCCATGACAGGCTTATGATCGCATCGACGGGTAGCGACAGCTTCAATCCATTTTGAGACGTAGTCTACTGAGACTAAGATGTACTCAAAGCCGTTGGATGGTGGGAAGAGGCCCATGAAATCAATGTCCCAAACGTCAAAGATCTCAACAATAAAAAATGGGCTGGAAGGGCATCATGTCTTTTCTGGTCATGGTCTCCAAAGTTTAGCAACGTGGGAAGTCTTAGCAAAGTTGTGTGCATCTTTGAATAATGAGGGCCAGTAAAATCCGGACTGCAAAACCTTTGCAGCTGTCTTCTTTCCCGAAAAGTAGCCACCACAAGCTTGGTCATGACAAAAGGGGAGCACACTTTGAACTTCTTCCCCTAAAATACACGACCTGATAATTTGGTCGGCACAGAGGCAAAACAGCATGGGATCATCCCAAAAATAATGTTTGGCTTTAGCCAAGAACTTATCCCGTTGCTATCTGGACCAGCTATGCAGGGTCTGTCCTACTACTAGATAGTTGACGAAATCAGCATACCAAGGTAGTTTCCTTTCATGCACAGCCATAATTTGTTCATCAGGAAAGGTATCAGTCAAGGGCAAGGAGGGCCCAATGTGGTTTGGGTGGAGTCTGGACAAGTGATCGGCCATGACATTCTTGGACTTGACTTTGTCGTGAATTTCCAGGTCAAATTCCTGCAAGAGCAGGATCCATCTGATGAGCTTGGGTTTCGCATCCTTTTTGGCCAACAAATGCCGGATGGCCGAGTGGTCCATATAGATGGTCACGTGGGATCCCAGAAGGTAAGATCGGAACTTTTCGAGTCCAAAAACTACGGCGAGCAGTTCTTTCTCTATGACCGTGTAATTCCGTTGGGCCTCGTCCAACGTTTTGCTCACGTAGTAGATCACCACGGGTTTCTTGTCTTGTCTGTGTCTCAGGACTGCGTCGATGGCAAAGTCTGATGCATCACACATGATCTCAAAATCCTGGGACCAGTCTGGGGGCTGTAACACAGGTGCGGTGGAGGCTGATTCCCTGAGAGTGTGGTAAGCCTAGATACAATCAGGTGTCATGAGGAAGAGGGCATCATTGGCCAGAAGGTCAGTCAAGGGTTTCGAGAGCTTGGAGAAGTCCTTAATGAACCTTCTATAGAAGCCAACATGTCCAAGGAACGAGCGGATTTGCTGAATCGAGCTAGGTGGGGGAAGTTTGGAAATCAAATCAACTTTAGCATTATCCACCTCAATGCCCCTATGCGATATGATGTGACCGAGGACAATTCCTTCTTGAACCATGAAATGGCTCTTTTCCTAGTTTAATACCAAATTAACCTCGATACATCATTTCAGGATTTTCTCCAAGTTGCTCAGACAATGGTCGAATGAGTTCCCAAATACTGAGAAATCATCCATAAAGACCTCTAGGTATTCACCTACCATCTCTGAAAAGATGGCTATCATGCAATGCAAAAAGGTAGTGGGTGCGTTACGTAACCCAAATGGCATACGATGGAATGCAAACGTGCCATATGGGCAAGTGAATGTGGACTTCTCTTAATCTTCAGGAGCAATTGTGACTTGGTTTTATCCTGAATATCCATCCAGAAAGCAAAAATATTTCTACCCTGCCAACCGCTCGAGAATCTGATCAATGAATAGCAAGGGGAAATAATCTTTCTTGGTTGCTTCATTGAGCTTCCTATAATCAATGCACACCCGCCATGCAGTGGTGGTGCGGGTGGGGATGGATTCGCCACGCTCATTGGTGACAACGGTGAGCCCGACTTTCTTAGGGACCACTTGAGTGGGGCTCACAAAGGGGCTATCAGAGATTAGGTAAATGATGTCAACATCAAGCCACTTGATAATATCCTTCTTGACGACCTTCCGCATATTCAGGTTTAATTGTCTCTGCATCTGACGGGAAGGTCGAGCCCCATCTTCCAGGTAAATCTTGTGTGTGCAATAGGTGGGGCTAATTCCTCTCAAATCTAAGATAGTCCATCCAATGGTGGCCCGATGTTTTGATAGGGTCGCGGTCAACCTGAGTTCCTGAACCTTGGATAGGTGGGCGTTGATAATCACTGGAAAGGTCTGGTCAGGTCCAAGGAAGACGTATTTGAGATTCTCGGGTAGTGGCTTCAGCTCGGGTGTGGGTGGAACCATACTCGACGGGTAGGGGAAAGGTGGGAGTTGATCCACATTGATCTCCTCGAGCGGTGGCTGCTGATGGTAATCAGCCCTACAGAGGTCAGTATGCATAGTCGGGGATGGGTCAAAACAGTCGTCACAGGGTTGGGTTTGATGGTCAGCTAAGGAACTAAGGGTAAGGCATTCCTCAACCAGAGGTTCCACAGGGTCGTGCTCCTCAATCCAGTTGCAATCGAAAGACTTGGTCGCCCTGAAGATATCCAACTGCATCTTTCTGTCTCCAAAGGTGATTTCCATGCATCCCGTGTCACAATCGATGTTTGCCTTAGCCATAGCTAAGAAAGGTCTGCCTAGGATGATGGGTGTGTTCTGTAGCTGTTCAGGGACTTCCATGTCGAGCACCAAGAAGTCGACTGGGAAATAGAAGTCCTTGACCCAAACAATCACGTCCTCAACAACACCCTTCGGGGTCTTCACAGATCTATTAGCCAACTGGATGGTCACGAGTGTGGGCATCAGCTCTCCAAATCCAAATTGGTGATACAGGATTGTTGAGATCAGAATGATTGAAGCACCTAAGTCCAAGAGCGCTCTATCAAATGTCATGTCCCCAATATTGCAAGATATCAGGGGTGCTCCTAGGTCAGTTCGTTTGAGCGGAAGGTTGCTAGAGATCACAGAACTGACTTGCTCTGAGAGCACAACCTTCCTAGGTGCTTGGGGTAGTGGCTTACGCTTCGGTGTACAGGCATCCTTTAGGAACTTAGCATAAGCTGGGATGTGCTTGACTGTCTTGAGGAGTGGGATATTAATCTGAACCTACTTGAAGATTTCCAAAAGCTCCTCATTTTCCACAACAACTTTCTTTTTCTTTATCTTCTCCAAGGCCTTGGGATATGGTGTCTGGATGTGAATAGGGTCCGTCTCCAGGTCCTTGGGTCTTTCCTACTCATTTTCAGAGTCGGGTATTTCAGGGGGTGAAGTCTCAGGAGGAGTTGGCCATTTGGGATCCTAGGTTTTAGTACCACTTTTCAAGGTCATCGCATTTGTAGAGGCATTGGGACCATAGGTTGATCCTTGAGAAGAAGAGGAAGAAGAAGCACTGAACCTAGGGGGTGTTTGTGGGGCTTGCTGGACCATGTGGGCCTGCCCGGGATTGCCTTGGAACCCTTGCGAATTGGGGCCTCTGTTAATCACGTTTCGCGGGTTTGGTTGTGGCTGAGAAGGAAGGGATCAACAGTTGGCTCAACTGTCCCTTCACTAAAGCCATTTCCTCCTGGTGTTTTTGGTTCATTTCAGCCATCATTTTTATCAAGGTGTCTATTTGGTTTTATGGGGGAGGGGTTGCCCTATTTGGGTTATAAGGGGGTCTAACCGGTGGACTTTGCTGATTGAAAGTCAGGTTTGGCTAATGGTTTGGCTTAAGCTGGTTCTAAAATTGAGGTGATTTCTGGTTCATCCAAGCAAAGTTTGGGTGATTACGCCATCCGGCGTAGTAGGTGTTGGAGAAGGGGTCAGGTTTGGAATAACCTTGGATAGCCTGGACATCTTCAAAGATAGAAGGTGTCGAGAGGGAGGGAAGAGAATAATCAGGGGTTGAGGGAGCAAGGGTCCCTCCCTGGAACATGGTCAGGGGTTGTTCCAGGTTCATCTGGCTTAGTGGCTGGACTAGGTCTACGTTGTGAGCTCCCTTTGCTAGGGAGAGAGTCTGTAGCGGGTTCTTGGTTCAACAGTTCATCTATTTTCTTATCTACCAATCCCACTCGATCCAATTTCTTTGCAATGATATCCATGTCAACCGTTCCAGAATTTGCTTGTACCTCATAGATCCCACCACGGGGTTGACTGCATCGACTGAATTGGGTCATGGAGGCATTGTTGAGCGAATTTTCGCTCATAGACTCGAAGAGCTCAAACGCGCTCTCCTCATCTTTGTTCAGGAAGTTTCCCTCACATAAGGCATCGACGAAGTTCCGAAGGTTGCTGTCCAGACCGTGGTAGAAGATCTGGGCCAATTACCACCTCGAAACCTCATGGTGTGGGCATTTCCTCATTAATTCGTTAAATCTCTCCCACGCCTCATGGAACTGTTCCCCGCCCTGGAGTGTAAACGTGGTAATGGCTCTTTTGAGGGCATTGGTCTTTCCTATGGGGAAGAATTTCTTTAGGAATGCATGCATAAGTTCTTCTCAGGTGGAGATAGGCCTTGCTAAAGTTCTAAGCTAATGAGACACTTTGTCTCTCAGTGAGAAGGGGAACATCTTGATCAAAACAATGTCTAGGTTTATGTTCCTAGGCTTTATAGTTCGGGCGATTCGGTCAAGATCCTCTAGGTATTGGAAGAGGTTCTCATTTGAGCTCCCATGAAAGTGGCTTTGAATCAGGGTTAGGACATTTGATTCAGCTCAAAATCATCTCCCCCCTCAGGGATCTTGAGGTGTGGTTCAATCTGAATCACAGGAGGATTGTAGAAGTCGCGGAGGGGCCTAGGTTGGCCTTGGAATTGTGGTGGATCAGGTAGTGGTTGCCCTAGCGGGTTTTGCAAAGGTGGTGGTGGTTGCCCCTGCGGGTTCTGCAACCGGGGTATAGCTTGCATGATAGTATGGATCTGTTGCTGCTAAAGCCGGTGATTTGCATTGATCTAGGCTTGGATGATGGCCATCGTATCTGGTGGAGGTTGGTCCTCAACCTCATCTACTCTAGGTTCGGCCATATCTCTAGCAAGATCAAGTCTCCTGGTTTCCCGTCCCAAAACAAACAACTCAGGATGAAGTGATCATCTCCCGTGCATACATTAGAGAAAAAAGGGGAGGGATGCGGAGAGAGACAGATGTGAGAAGCGTGTGTGCACAACCAAGCAGACAAGCCTAGTCCTTACAGTGTATTCCTTAGGGGACCTAGAAATCTCCAAAGGAATGATCAAGTCTGTAGGCACGGGACCGCCCTTCTAAAAACCTAATCTGGCCAGGTTGATTACGAGGGGATTGTGTGGAAGGTTCTTCCTTTGACTTGCGTCGTTGGTTCCGTAGACCCCACAACCGCAGTCGTTTAACACTTCCCCGTAGCCTAGTCACAAGATTCTACTGAGGGAATAAAGGCCAAGTGCCCAGCAAACAAAACCACGTCTCTTGAGACTTAACCCAATCCTGCCTAGGGCACATCTACTTTGTTTTAATGGGGCTAGGGTAGTGCTTGTGCTCGGTTTATGTGATGAGGCGTTAATTGGGGTGGTGTGATAGCACTGCATTTTACAATGTTAACTCTGCCAAAAGGGGACGATCTTAAAGGTAAAATGCACAGATGATACAACATAAATAGGAATAGGAGCATCGCATGCATTGCATATCAATATTGCTTTTAGTGCATTATTAACGGCCATGTGTACAAGTACATGACAAAATAGGCCTCAGATGAACAATCAACCGTACGGATGGACTTAGAGCGACGAACGGAGTCCAACGGACTCAAAACTAGCTAAATTTGACATCCGGAGCTCCCACAATTGGCCTAAGAAGTTCTGACAGTTGATCTGATGATCAATGGTCATAAGGCTGCCATGTGTCAGCATCGCCACACCCTCAACCTCCCTTCATCGCGTGGCAACACTTTGAGCCATCCAATCGTAGATCGGACGGCTGGAAATCGCGCACCTGCACCCTCCGCATCCACGCATCCAACACCACTGCCTCCACTGCAGGACAAATCTCGGCCGTTGATCTTCAATTGGACGGCCCTGCCACGCTCCACGCCCGCGCGCCCCGCTTCCTCATCGCGACTAGTCGCCCGCACAGCGCAGCGGGTCGCGCCCCTCTTGCAAAGGCAGCGGCGGGCGTTCGAAACCCCGCACGTTGCGTAAATTGATGCTCACGCGGGTGCGGCCGATTAAGGCTGTAGATCTACGCGTGAAGGGTGACAATTGCGCCATGCAGCGCTCCCTTAGACACAGATGACGAACGCGTGCGATAACGCGGTAGCGGTACGTGCCCCAGCAGCAATCCGCGAGCGCGCCCTTCACGAAATGTCAGCTGTCCGATCCACGATCGAACGGCCCACAACGCACGTGCACGGATCGCGCATGAAGAAGCGCGGGCACACGAGTGAGACCGTTGGGAAGGAGGCTTCACCGACGCTTTTAGCATGGGTTTAGCGACGTCCCGGACGCCACTAAAGCCCATACTTAAAATAGAAACCTCTTCTTCCTAAATAAACCCCTCCCAACCACTCATGTAAAGCATTGAATTCACCTTGCAAGTGTTGTAACACCCTCCTAGCCCCCATTAGCTCCTCTTGTAGTTAACGGAGTCGACGAGCCACCGACGGAGCCTCCCTCCACCGCCGTGGCCGCCTCGCCGTTTCCTCTCTCTCTCTTTCTTTCCCTTTAATCTTGCTTTACTTCCTTTTTATTCAAGCATTTAGCTATCGTTGTATTTGTAAAACATAATTTGCATGTTTAATACAGTGATGATGTTGTTCTCCATCTTGCTTTGAGTAATTGCTATGATTTAAAAGACTCTAACCCTACTCTCTCTTTCTCTCTCACTCATTTTTCTACCACATCTTCTTGCAAGCAAAAACTCGTTATCTCCGTGACATTAAGTGACAAAGAAAATCCGATTTTTATACCTCCCTCTGATCGACACTCGGACTCACGTCCGTTTCTTTTTTTAAAATCGACGTTGCGAGCACGAACTATAATCATCCTTTTAAACGAACACGTCTTTCGCACGTAATGGTGCCTCTTAGTTATTCAATTCAGATGTGTGTGCTTCTAACAAGACATGATTTTCAAGCAAGGATTTAAAATGTGGTGTCTTTTAACGTTTGTCCTTACTTTAGTGTCCTTTAGAGTTGACGTGTCTTAGTATTTTTAGACAAGTTTAAAGCGAGCACGCCAAGTTTTGTACACAATGGATGAGAGTGAATTTCCTTTAGCTTGATGAGGCTCTAAAACCCTAATGTGCTCATCGTAGTGTTCATGTAGTTTCTACCAGATGAGTTGATTTTAAGGGTGAGTGGTGTGGCCCAAGATAAACCACGGTGGCTTCACAAACACCACTCAAAGAAAGAGAACACTCCAAAAAGATTAGGTCTTTAAGAATGTTGGAGTATTTTTTTTTTTTGGGTGATGAGTTAAGGATGAGGATCAGACAATCATTCACCACACCAATTTTTTTTTTTATTTAAATTTGTTTTTTAATTTTTTTCTTTAAGCAAGCAAACAATCATAGGAAAAGAAATACTCACAACCGGTCCTTGCTACGCTTACTCCATCTCCACCGTCACGAGTCGCACTCCTTCGCCATCCAAGCGTCGAGCTCCTGCAACCATCAAGTAGAGGGAGAAAATGCATTAGATTATTTGAGCATGGATGCAAAATGGAAGTAACAAAATAAATTCGTTGCCTCCCTGGCAACGGTGCCAAAAACTGACGCGTTACGGACGTGCTTGTTTAAATCGGTCATTGTAGCTTGCATTCACATCGTCGATTTTAAATAGAGAAACGGATGTGAGTCCGAGTGTCGAACATAGGGAGGCGTGAAATTAGGTTTTTCTGTCACTTAGTGTCACGGAAATGATGGGTTTTGCTTGTGAGAAAACGTAGGAGAAAAGCGAGTAAAAGAGAGAGAAAGAGAGAGAGAGAGTAGGGTTAGAGTCCTTATGTTCACAGCATGCAACTTAAACACTAAAAGAGAGCGAACAGCTAGATAAGAAACATCATCATTTAACATGCACTTGAGTTTCACAAATACAACACTAGCTAAATGCTTAAGTACAAGTAAAGTAAAGCTAAGATAGAGAGACAGAGAGAAAGAAGACGGCGAGGCAGCCACGGCGGTGGAGGAGGGCTTCGTCGGTGGCTCGTCGGCTCCGGTAGCTACAAAAGGGTGCTAGGGATAGCTAGGAGTAGAGGAGGCTTACAAGTGTAATGAATGCTTTTCATGGGTGGTTGGAGGGGGTTTATATAGGAAGAAGGGATTTCTAATTTAAGTATGGGCTTTAGCGACATCCGAGACGTCGCTAAATCCATGCTAAAAGTGTCGGTGTAGCTCCCTTTCCGCCGGTCTGTCGTGCGCACCCGTTCTTCTCGCGCGATCCGTGTGCCTTTGTTGCGGACCGTTCGATCGAAGATCGGACGGTCGAGATCGCTCATGGTCGTGCGCTCAGATCACGCTACTGAGCTACGCGCGCCCCTCGCGTCATTGTGCGCGTGAGGAATCGTGTGTATCCGCTGTGCTGCGTGGTTGCCTCCGCGTCATTCAATCGCGGATCAATGGCCTTAATCGGCCAAGCATGAGTAAGGAGCTGATTTGGTAGTGTGCGGGGTTTCAAACGCCCGCCACTACCTTCGCAGACGAAGCGCAACCCGCAGCGCTGCGCTCGCGGATGGTCGCGGAGAGGAGGCGGGTGCGAGGGCGTGTTGACCGTTGATGGTAATCCAACGGTTGAGATCTGGTGCTGGAGCTGTGAATCCGCGCGACCGCTACGGATGTGTGAGCGAGGCTCATGCGTTCTCAGCAGTCCGATCATCAGATCGGACGACTTAAAATGCTTTTCGTGTTGAAGCCAGGGCAGGCTGTGTGACTGAGGCGTGCGGTGATGGTGCCACGTGGCCACGCATGGGTCGTTGATCATCAAATCAATGGCCAGAACTTCTTGGGCTTGTTTCGAGAGCTCCGGATGTCGGATTTGGTCTATTTTGAGTTTGTTGGACTCCGTTCCTCATTCTGAATCCATCCGTGCGGTCCGATTGCTCATCTGAGGCCTATTTTAACATAAACTTGTACAAATGGCCATTAACAATGAATTATAAGTAATCTCAATGTGCAATGCATTAATGCTCCCATGCCCATTTATGATGTGTTATCTGTGCATTTTATCCTTAAGACAAACCTTGGTTGGTAGAATTATTACCATAAAATGTAGCGTTATCACCCATTCTATTGGAAGATCATGTACATTTCGTGTATTTTCCATTTTTGATACATCGATGAAGGGGGTATCCTCATCATCAAACTCTAGTTGATTTGGTTCCGGTTCCCCTAATGTGGTTTCATCAAATGAAACATGCAGGGATTCTTCTACAACAAAAGTCCTTTTGTTAAAGACTCGATAAGCTTTGCTTCTAGTTGAAGGCAATAAAGATGCTTTCATCACCTTTAGCATCAAACTTATCAAGTCTATCTCGACTATTTAATAAATAATATCGACTTCTAAACACCCTAAAATATGAAATCCTAAGAGACTTCTCATAATATAGCTAATATGGAGTTTCTTAATAATAAGCCTTAAAAGAGTTCTACTAAGAATATAACAGGCCATATTAACGACTTCAGCCTAGAAATATTTTTGAAGCCTAGACTCCAAGAGCAAAGTTCGGGCACATTCTTGTAGGGTGAAATTCTTGCGCTCTACAACACCATTTTGAGATATTACCTGAGGGAATGAAAATTCAAGGGATATGCCAGAATTGATACAAAAACTTGAAAATTTTTCATTTTCAAATTCAACCCCATGATCAGTCCTAAGTCTAAGAATTGAAGATGATTTTTCCTTTTGAAGTCTTTGAGCAAGACTTAGAAATGAGTCAAATGAGTCATCCTTATGTTTCAAGAAGATGACCCAAGTGAACCTTGAGAAGTCATCAATAATAACTAGGCAAAATTTTGATCCATTTAGGCTCTCAAATCGTGTTGGACCAAATAAATCAAGGTGTAAAAATTCTAAAGGACGTGTGGTCGAAACTAAGTCACTTAGTTTGAAAGAAACCTTGTGCATTTTTTCGAGTTCACAAAATTTGCACAATGCATTTTTTTTATAAGTTAGTTTGGTTAGACCCCTTACTAACTCATTTTTGGCTAGTTTATTTAGGTGTTTGTGATTTATGTGACCTAGCATACGATGCAAGAAATTCACTTCAACATGGGTGGCAAGTAGACATTTCATAAATTTCTCTTGTAAAAAGTGAAGAGCATCGATATTTTCATATCTAAAATCTTCAATTAAAATTGTATTAGATCATTCTTTTAATATTTTAAATTTAATTTTTGTAAAAAATACATCACAATCATTGCACATATTTGACTAATGTTAAGCAAGTTATGTTTTAAATTTTCTACTAAAAGTACATTTTGTACCTGCTTAGTTGAATTACTTATTGTACCTTCACCAATAATGCGACAACATTTGTTGTCGCCCAACTTGACATGTTCTCCATCTTGAATTCTCGTCCATTTGATAAATAGGTAGAAGTGCCCCGTCATGTGCTTGGAACACCCACTGTCTAGGATCCACTTGTCTTTCTTGACTTGCAAAATAGTTTAATAAATTTGATTTAGGTACCCATTTTCTTTTGGGTCCTTGACGGTTAGTTCCTTTCAAATCCTAAGATTTATAGACCTCTTTTGTGTTAGATCTATAATTCTTAGGATTTTTGGACTTTTGATAAATACATGCATGCCTAACTTTATGTGATTTATTTTGTGTTCTTTTTACTTTGAAATTTTGCTTTTAAAATATTACAAAATTCAATATTCAATCTAGTTGTTTTAAGATTGTGTAAAGTTCTCTCAAAATGCTCATAAATATCCTCTAACTCTATTATTTTTTAATGCAATTGTGAATTAGTTTTTTGCCATATCTAACTCTATTTCTAAACATGAAATTTCTATTTCCAAGATCAAATAGTTATTATGCAAAACTCTATTTTCCTTTTTAATTAACCTAGCCTTATGATATGAATCTTCATATGCTTGCGATAATTCATTAAGTGAAATTTCATATTTACCTCATTTTCCGAGTTGTCATTTTCCATCAAACATAGATGGGCGACTTCATTTTCCTCGGTTTCTTCAGAAGAGGATTCCGTGTTGGAATCGCTGTCGTCCCAAGTTACTTTATATGCCTTTCTTGAGATCTTCTTCAGGTCAATTTCTTTTTCTTTCTTCTTTTCTTCCTTTTTCTTCTTGATCAATGGCCAATCCTTTCGTACATGTCCCTTTTTCTTGCATTCAAAACAAACTACATCATTTGAAAGCTTATTCACTTTTTTACCTTGCTTTCGAATGAATCATCAAAATCTCCTTGTTGGAAGAGCAAGCTCTTCTTCGTCGGAGTCGGAGTCGTCGAGGTCTAAATCTTCTTTTAAAGCTTTGAAAGCAAGCTCTTTCTTCTTGCTTACAGGTTTCTCCTCATTTTTCTTCATGTTCTCCAGTTGAACCTGGTGGGCCATGAGGCTTCCAATCAGATCATCAAGAGGAAGGACTGAAAGATCCTTTGTCTCTTGAATCACTGTAGATTTCAAAGACCGATAGTTTGTAAGAGATCTCAAGATCTTTCTTACAAGCTGTTCTTCAATGAACTTCACTCCAAGGTTCTTCATGGGGTTGACGATTTCCCCAAACCTTGTGTACATAGCTTTCATCGTCTCACCTTTCTCCATCTTGAAACACTCATATCTTTCTATTAGAATAGAGATGCAAGTTTCTTTTACCTTATTTGTTCCTTCGTATGTGACTTGTAGCATGTTCCATATCTCGTATGCGGACTTGCAAGCCGAAATACGGTTGAACTCCACCTTTGATAATGCAGAATATAGTGCGTTCCTTGACTTTGCATTGCTTACTATTTTCCTTTTTTGATCCGCCGTCAATGCTACTCCTTGTGGCTCCGAATCTGAGTATCTTTCTTGAATGAGTGTCCATGACTCCTCATCCATCACCTTAAGGAAGACTTGCATCCTTCTCTTCCAATACCTGTAGTCCGTCCCATCAAAATGGGGAGGACGAGTTGATGATTGTCCTTCGGTGCACTTCATTGAAGATGATGCCATCGCGAAAAGATTTGTTACATCTTCTCTGCAGCCTGGTGCTCTGAGACCACATGTAGGATTTAAAGAACACAAGCAAACTAAAAAGGGTGGATGAATAGTGTGGTAAAAAAAAAATCACAAATAAAGCAAATCACAAAAATGGAACACTAGATATATAGTGGTTCCCCTCACATGGGTACTCCACTATCAAAGTCTCTCGACTTAGGATTTTTAACCTGATTCCCTCAACCCGGAGGGAATCAATTTACTAAATACAAGGCAATTAACAGGTTACCTCAACCCACTTACAAGAACAAATAAAAATAAAATATTACAGGTGTAGGCAAGAAATGTAAAAGCTTAGAACTAAAATCCTAAATATCCAACAAGAACATATTTAGCAAAATTTAATAGAAAGATCTAGTATATAAAAACAATGCACAAAAATTGATTTGACGACAACTAAAAAAATGCACCAATCGAACTTGTTGCAATACGGAGATCTTCTTGAAGGCTAAAAGCAACAAGCACTATCACCCTTGCAGCTTAAAATAAAGAGAATATGAAATCTGGAAGCGAGGATTTTTTATTCTTGTTATTTTCAAAGATGGCTTTCAAGAGTGTTTTTATAGACCATTAAGCAGGCCCCCTACACTCCCTAGCCATTGGGGGCGAAATTAGAAGGTTAGAGATTAGATTAATGACAAAATAGCCGTTCAGATTTGGCACAACGGTTAGTTGATACCGGCACTAAAGTTGTGGTTCCGATACTAGCTACTTACAATTACTCAGCAGCCAGCACAACAGAGTCTGGGTATCGATATTTATCATAGGTACTGGTACTCAACGCTTACAGTTGAGTACCAACTATGTCACCAGGTATCAGTACCCATCATAAGTACAGGTACTTGTGACTCACAGGTGTAAAAACTGTAACCTATATGTACTGGTACTAGTGGTGACTATTGGTACTTGTAAGGTCCAAGCACTACCAGTGTCCACAAACTGTGAGCACCTAATACCGGTACTCATGATGAGTATCAGTACTTACTGTCACAATTTGAGACTATGGCTCAAACCCGTGCCTTGCATGTACCGGTGCTGGTGATGCCTTGTCTTTATTGTTATTTATAGTCGTTGTGGTATATGACAAAACAGTTACCAGTTTAATACAAATTTTTTACTCGGAATGGCAAGTTTCCCGACGTCGAACTCAGGGAGCAACTATAATTCTACAAACATGAATTCACAATATAAGGTTTTACAAAAATTAAGAGATAGAGAGAGAGGGAGCAAAAGTTCTCTTTTGTTGGCTTCTTCTTCTCTCTTTCTCTTCTCTTTTCTTCTTCTCTTGCAGCCGATTCTTCTCTTCCTTCAATCTTCCTTCTTCTCTCTTCTTTTCTTTCTGCAGTAGTGGTTACCCTTTTTCCTTTCTTCCTCTCTGATTTTCTTCTTTTCTACCTTGCGGCTGCAGGGCTTCTGCCTTCTCTCTCTTTCAGCTGCTAAGTCCTTTTTTCTTCTTCTTCTTCGGCTCTGGCCGTTCCTCTTCTTTTCTTTCTTTCTCCTTCCTGTCACCTTCTCTTTTTTCTTTGCTTTGGCCCTTCCTCCTCTTTCTTCTTCAGCCTGCCTTTTTTCCTGCTCTGGTTGTTGACCTTCCGTCGTCTGACATGGTGCTTAGACGACTGAACTATGCATTTGCTACACCGCGGCTCCTTTTCTTCTTCTTCAGCTCCTCTCCTTCCTTTCTTCTTCAGCTGCTCAGTGCGGCTAAGTCTTTCAGCTGCTCCTCCTCTCTTCTTCTTCCTTCGCCTGCTTCTTCTTCTTTTTCCTTCTTCCTTGCGTGCACACACAATGATCAGTGCAAAACCTACCCATACCGCTTTCCCGCGTCTCTCTCTCTCTGAATCTCTCTTTAGGAAAGCTCTCCCAGAGCAGGGTAATCGGGTTCGGGTTGCGAGCCCGGGACCAGGCCCACCGGCGTGTGGTGGTGGGCGAGGAGTGCTTGGTCGGGTAGTTGGATTCGGCCTAGACCCGTAGGGCGTGAGCGCAGGCGAGGGCGGGCGAGCGCGTGGCTCGCTGCGTGCGGGTGAGGGACCTGACCCCTGTGTGTCGAAGGCAAACAACCCAATACACAAAATCAATTTAAGTGTGGGCGCGAAGCCACACACTTACGAGGTGGGACTAAAGTCCCACCTCCAATCTGCGCGCCCGCAGGCGAGAAGGAGCTGCCAATTGGGGCAGCAGCAAACGTTCGCGACCCCAGTCGCAAACCTGGGCGTGCAAGAGGAATCAACCCGCGCTGCCTGGAACGCGTGCCTAGGCTAGATACATCCTAGAGTTGCTTGCGAAGGAGCTTCAGCAGCTCTTCAATGGCGGCGAGGAGGCGCAGACCTGAAAACACAAGGACAGCCTCTCGGCCACATCAGATAACGTAGGGAGCTTCGCCAGAGGGCGGCGAAGGCAGTGCAAGGGTCGGTGAGGCGCGAATGTGTCTATGGAGGTGCGCCTAGGGCAGACTGTGTGTGAGGAAGTGGGTTTGTTTGGGGGGTGGTCGAGCGGTGAATGGCGGTGAATGGAGTGGGGGAAATGGTTGAGTGGAGTGAGGGGGAGCTTCTGGGCTTGTCGGCGAGGGGTGAGGTGGTTTGTGGAGGTGGAGTGACCTCGCCGGAGATGTCGACCGGAGATGGAGCAGATGGAGTTGGAAGTGGCGGTCGGTGGGTTAAAATGGTAAATCAGGAAAGGGAAAATGTAAGGGAGAGAGAGAGAAAGATTCCTACCTACTTAATCGACGATGGGGGAGAGGGAGGCGTCTGGCTCGTGCCTACCGGAGCTGAGGACGAAGATGCCCAGGAGGGGGTTATCGGCGATGAGGAGATCTCAGGGCACCAGCTGGTGCGACTTGGCGAAGGACGACGGGGTAGAGTAGACTCTGCTACAGGTAGGGCAGCAGAGCGACGAGGAGGAGGAGGGAGGTTCGCCGGAAGCTTGGGCTGCCTGACCAAAGAGGGAAGGGACGAAATCTAGGGTTTCTCTTGGCCAAATCTAGCTTGAAGGAGACAGCAGACCCTGCCGCTCCTTATATAGGCACTGGCGAGGAGAGGAGACCGAGGAGGCGACTTGCCACGCTCGTCGAAGTGCGGCCGGAAATGGATACCCATGCCTTTCGTGCATTCGCACGAGAGGCATGGTCGGTTGCAGAGGTCAGGGTAGGGTCCCTGCGACAGAGGACGATGCAGGGAACCCCCCGCTTGTTCCTTAGGACGGGCGCCTTGCCCTGCGCGGCGCCATCCTCCGCGCAAGGTCGCCGGAGGTATGGTGTTGCGCAAAAATGGCAGGGGGCACCGTTCTGCAAAGAACGACGAGAAGATAGGGGGCTAAACGTGAGGGTTTCAAAAGATAAGGGTCAAAAAGTAAATTAAGAGGACCAATTTGTAAAGTCGGTCAAGATGGTCTTTTCTTAGGCTCAAATTTTTATACCAGACTAATTTAAGGATTTTAATGGTGAAATTTGATTTTAGGTTGGACCATGTTTGATCGGTCAATTTGCACAAAAATTCAAATTAAGTCATAAATTGGGCATGGTTCTCATTTTAGGTCAAAATAGGTTGCAAAGGCCAAATTGAAGGTTCTAAACCCTAGGGAATATTTTTCCATGAATTTTAGAGGATTTAATTGATTTTTATCCTGTCTCGAACCTTGTGAATTAAAGTAGGTTTGTTTTAGGGTTACAGAATGTCATTTAATTCCTAGAAGTTGCTATAACCCTTTTCAGATTAGATCATCCCACTTCTCTCCTTATTAAGTTTGTTTGACCTGTGTTTGAACCCTTAATTACCCTATTTACACACTGCATTGGTGAAATTGCAGTTTTACCTCTTATGATTTGTTTTATTCTTTAACTCAGAATTCTATGAGTTAAGCCTCTCTTTAGGTTTTGTAGGAGCTTTTTCACACATATTTGGATTAAATTATACTCCTTAGGGTTCATGATGAGGTTCTCATCAACCGGTACTTGCAATAAGTACCTTGAATTAACTCTTTTAATCATTTTCAGATCTTTTCAAATTCAATTAAACTATTAATCTAACTAAGAAAGGATTTTAAGTTTTCAAACAATTAATTAAATGTGGGTTTGGTACCAATTATCTCTATTTTGATTTTACTTCCTAAATCAAATTTTCTTATTTTGGAGACATACAAATTTCTAGATTACAGCAAACAAACATAAAATATCTTCATCCACTTGAACACTTCTTTATCATCATCCACACTTCTTATAATCCTGTGATTTCCCTATAAATATCACTTCACAAACTCATTAGATTAAAACAATTTTATTAACACCAAAACATAAAATAGAAGTGGAACTAGGTTCGAACAACCCATTCACAGAGGAGGTGATGAGGTTGCCTTGCTCGAGAAATTCAAGCAGCCTATCGTCATCCTGTACGATGGGATGGCGGACCCCAACAGTTTCGTCGGGAGCTACCGCCAGATGATGTCGGTACATGACAACCCCGATGGAGTACTCTACCGAGTATTTCTGTCGTATCTGTTCAATATGGCCCATGAATGGTTCAACGACCTACCAGCTAGGCAAATTACCTGCTTCCAAGACCTGGTAGACAGGTTTTTCCAGTACTTTGCTGGTCAGCAAAGGGTTAGAAACAACCCTGAGAGGCTATCAGAAGTCAGGAAACGAAAGATTGAGTCCTTCCAACCCTACCTGGATTGGTTGAAGGCTCAGTACTTCAAGTGCAAGAGACCCCATGATGTGATAGCCATCCAGTACTTCAAGTCGGGCCTCCTGACTCAAAGGTTCTGGTACGACATCGATGATTTCCCACCAAGGGACATGCTAGAGCTCTCGAATAGAGCCATGAGGTTCGCGGAGCAAGACAACTTCCTCTCCCGTAGCTGGCTTGCTGAGGAGCATAACAATGACGCCAACTCCATGGAGGAAAGGAGGGCCTTTGGTGAGCACACTCCAATGCCCACCCACGGAAGTAGTCGCTTCCACAAGTGAAGGTCACCCTTCCCCAATGAAAGGAGTGAACTTCCCGCCAGGGGTCACAATTATGGACCCCACCAAACAAGGCGGGAGTCCTTTGAAGAATACACTACCTTTACCCTGAACCAGGCGGACGTGCTAGCGGAAGTTTGGCTCACGGACAAGGACCTGCTACCTCCGCCAAAGTCCATGAGGAGGAGGACTGACTTCGGGCCCTATTGTAAGTACTACAAGGCCCAGGGTCACACCATCGAGGACTGCTGGGATATGCGCGACTAGATTGAGGCCCATTTCTGGCATAGGAACTTGGCTTACTTCGTGTGGAGAAATGAGACCCAAGACAAAGTCAAGGGGCCCATGGAGGACACGGAAGACTACTATAAGGAGAAGCTCCAGTAGCTCCGGGGAGTCAATGTAGTCTTCTTCATGGACCAGGAGCCAGACAAGTCGATAGCCCGCCCAACTAAGTCGGCGATGTCACCCTGGCTACCCTCAACAGAATACCACCGCAGAGTCTTAGCGGCGATGTCGTGTTACCTTGAGGGTCTCACCTCCAGTCGCCTGAGCGTATCAGCGCAAGGGTCGAGGAAATCTTTGGGGTCAACACCACTCCAGGCCAGCAAGCCACTCCTCCCGAGCTGCCCCTTCTGAATGCCTTCCCCACCCTTCAATGGGGCGAGAGGAGTACAGTCAAGCAAGCAACACCCCGGTTGTTCTCCTCCTTACATAATTCGGCAGAACACACAGAACCACTTCTAGTAACACTCCTCCTGGCAGGGCAGCTACAGCCCAGGATCTTGGTGGACGAGGGCAATGTAGTAGATGTCTTATTCATAAAGACGCTGCTCAAGCTGGGCTTCTGAGAGGAGCATCTCTCCCCATCGACCCATCCGGTCGTGAGCTTTGGCAACCACAAAGTAATACCAAAGGGGGAGCTTAGCCTTTCCTTATCTATTTGTGATGGGGATAGGCACCTCAACCAAATAGCTACATTCATAATAGCTGGGTTGACTGCAGCATTTGTCGGCATCATTGGCCGCCCATCAACTCACACCTTCCACCTAATCCCCTCCTCGTACTTCTAGTTCATACATTTCCACTCCCCCCAAGGAGTAGGAATAGTACACAGGGAACAAACGACTGGGCAGGAGCTCCTGAGGATCAAGCTGGAACGATCCATGGAGCAAAACCCCCTAAACGGCAGAAATGGGGGAAGAAGAGAAACCAAGTCTAGGTGAACCAATAAGGGGAAAACCTGGCTGATCTGCTAATGACTTCGAGACTACAGCCAAGCTTTTCAACCATGGCTATACAGCTTTTCCCTTACAATGCGATTAAGCTCATCGAGGTCAGAGCGGACCTTGATCCCTCCGAGGTCCAGGAGTTATCTCTCTTGCTCAGGGCTAATGCAGACATTTTCACTTGGTCTGCAAATGACCTACCAGGAGTCGACCTATCTTTGATCCAATACCACTTGAATATCCAGGCATGCACCCGCACGGTCAAATAGGCACGCCGGCACAAGTCAGCCGAACAATGGCAAAAGGCTGAGATTGAAGTCCAAAAGCTCCTTGAAGCTGGATTCATCAAAGAATCCTTGTACCCAAGATGGTTCTCGAATGTAGTGATGGTGAAAAAAGCTAATGATAAATGGCGCATGTGCATAGATTTGACCAACCTCAATGAGGCATGTCCGAAGGATGAGTTCCTCTATCAAGGGTGGACGCTCTGGTGGACTCTTGCAGCGGACAATCTCATATGTCCTTCCTAGACGCCTACAGTGGGTACATCCAGATCAACCTTGCTCCAGCAGACAGACCCCACACCTCCACCACTGATAGGGGCCTGTTCCAATATAAAGTCATGCCTTCTACTTACCAGCACCTTGTAAATGTGATTTTCTAAAAACTAATAGGAAAATCATTTGAGGTGTACATAGATGATATGCTTGTAAAGGGACCCAATTTCCCTCAACACGTAGAATATTTGGCCGAGGTATTCCAAATTCTAAGGGACACTCACCTCCGCCTGAGCTCTGAAAAGTATACTTTGGAGTCTCAACTGGTAAATTTTTCAAATTCTTGGTATTCGAGGGATCGTAGCCAACCCTGACAAAATCCAAACAACCATGGACTTGCAACCTCCAAGCACCTTGAAAGGGATACAGTGGTGGTCGAAAAAATCGCCTCGTTAGGCTAATTCTTATCTCGATCGTCCGACAAATGACTCCCTTTCTTCCAGTGCATAAAAAAGGGCAATGGCTATACTGTTGCTCACTAAACTCCTCATTATTAGAAAGCTTTAGAGGAAATCAAAGCCACACTCCAAAGCCCCATCGCCTTAATAGCTCCTAAGATTGGGGAGGTCCTTTCCTTATATCTGGTGGCTTCCGTATTCGCCATCAATGCTATCCTAGTCAGCGATCGGAAAGGAACACAATGACCTGTATACTTCACTCGCAAAACCTATCAACGTTCTAAAGCTAAGTATACGGTTGTCGAGAAACTAGGGCTAGCTCTGGTCATCGCAACCAGGAAGCTGCGCCCCTACTTCCAAGCCTGTTACGACATAGTTCTCGAATCCCTACAGGACATGAGATCGGACCGACTCGACCGATCCCAAGACCCAGTCGTCCAATGAGAAAGTAACCAAAAAGTAGTAAAATAAACCACATTCACCATGCAAGCAACTAATAGTAACAAAAGTACAGCAGTAAAGAAGTAAACTACTATAGTACACACCACCACAACAATAGAAAAGTCAACGAGTACAGGAATATAAAGTTCACAAAGAAAGAGTATAGAAGTGTAACAAACAACTCACTACAACAGGAAACGGAGTACAACAGAAACTACAACTACTGGACTCTACTGGGCCCAGCACCCTCTGCAGCCATGGGCTCTAGCTGCTCAACACCTAGACTTTAAAAAGGTTATGACTATAAAACGTCAGTGAATGCTGAGTAGAGTGGCAACCAACAAACTAAAAAAGTAAAGAAGGATAGGTAGCTGTTGTTTTTCAATTTCTTTCTTTCTTTAACTAATTAATCTTTCTTTCATTACTTGGTTTATTTATCGGATCTCTTTCTTGATCTCGAATGTTCCTCGTGGGAACGATCTTGATTGCAGTCTTTTCCGAAGAGTAGAAGTAGCACGTGGTGCTCTCCTGGCTGGGAGAGTCCCCCGTGGTGGTCCTACACCTAGTAAACCACCCCAAGGTCACGGACAGACGTAACGGTGACTACGACACTCGCGATAAATGCACGGGTAGCTACCCTGCACTGGCACGCGATTAGTCATTTCTGCTAGTGGGTGCACCCAAAGCACAGCACGGAACCAGTATAGGGCATAGCCCTCTCAGTAACAGGGGTTTAGCCCCTAAGAACCAAATAGGGGTCTCACCCCTCCACAGTCAGCCCACCCTCTCCTGACTACCCTGGTTTGCCCAGTGGGCTTAACAAGTCGGTGTAAGGCGGCTAGCTGAACTCCGGGTCACGTGGGGTGGCTAGCTCTCTCCCTACTGATGAGAACCTCGTCATAAACCCTAAACTAGCACCATCTAACCTAGATTTGCAAGAAAAAGCTCCTACATAACTTATAGAAAGGCTTCACTCAGAGAATTCTGAGTTTGTGAAGAAAATAGGAACTAAGGGGTAAAAATGCAATTTCACCAACACAATCTGTAAACAGGGTAACTTAGGGTCCAGACATAGGTCAAACTAACCTAATAAGAATGAAAGTGGGATGAGTTGATCTAACGAGGGCTACAGCAACTCCAAGGAATTAAATGACATCCTCTAACCCTAAAACAAACCCACTTCAATTCACGAGGTTCGAGGAAAAGTAAAAATCGAATAAGCCCTCTAAAATTCATAGAAAAATAATCTCTAAGGTTTAGAACCTTCAATTTTGTCCTTGGAAACCCATTTTGACCTACATTGAGAACCATGCCCAATTATTGATTTAATTTAGGTTTTTACGTAAATTGACCAGTCAAACAAGGTATGATATAGAAATAAAATTCACCATTAGAATCCTTAGGTCCTATTTATTCATGCATAAAAACTTGAGCCTAAGAAGAGACCTTGACCGAGTTTGCATTTTGGTCCTCATCTATTACTTTTTGACCCTCAACTTTTGAAACCCTCGCATTTTGGCCCCTAAGTTTTCATCATTCTCTGCATTTAGGTCCTACCTGCAAAACCCTGAGCAGCGCCACGCTCCGGCGACTTTGCTTTGAGCATGGCGCCGCGCAGGGTGAGGGAGGACCTCTGCCCTTTCTACGGGGTGTTCCCTGCGACATCTGCTGTCGCAGGGACACCTCCATGGTCTTTGCAGCAGCCCATACCTTCCGTGCGAACGCGCGGAAGGTATGAGTCCCTACTCCGGCCGTCCTCCGGCGAGGGAGGCACGTCGCCTCCCTCCGCCCACCTCTCTGCTTTCACCTCTATAAAAGCCGCCTCCGCCTACAGAAGAGACCAACTCGGTCCTGACGGAGAAACACCCTCTTTTTCCCTCTCTTCCCACTCCGGCAGAAGCCCACCAACTCCGACGGTTCTTCCTCCCCCTCCTCGTCGCTCTACTGCAATACCAGTAGCAGAGTCGCCTTCGCCCGCTCTTCCCGCGTCGCGCCGTACCCAACGCGTGCTCTCCCGCTCTCTCCTCGCCGCCGCCCTCTCTCTCTGGGCATCTTCTTCTCCGGCTACAGTCGATACGACTGCCGCCCCACTCCGGCCCCCTTCGTCCCTATAACTAGGTCAAAACTTCTCCCCACCTCCCCTTCTTTCTTTTCCTCACTATTTTACATTCAATTAATCCCTCAACCACTCCTGACCGCCGTCACCCCCTTCGTCTCCTGTTACCCTCCGGCGAGATGCCCCCATCACTCCACAGCCCCACACGCCTCGCTGACCCTCACAGAACCTCCGCCTCACCACACTGAACATCCTCCACCCACCCATTACCGCTCCACACCCCCACCACACTCCACCGAACAGACCCATTTTTCCAGTCGTTGTCCGACCTAGCCCCGCCACCAGACGTCGTCCCACGACCTGCCACACCCCGCACCACCATCGCCTTGCCACGGAAAAGGTCCCCTGCTTGTCTGATTAGGCCGAAGGGCCGTGTTTCTGTCTATCAGGTTCGCTGCTCCAGCCGCCATTAACGACGACTGAAGCAGCTTCGAGGCAAGCTCCAGGCCCTGCAACCCTAGATTCCCAGGTGCTGCAGGTTGGGGCGAAGTCCGCAAAGACTCCTACCTCGTCAGTTGGCACCGACACCAGCTGCAGCTGATCAGAGGGCGAGGTGGAGTCGTCCTGCGGGCGCGCGCGAAGACAGCACAGAAGATAGTCCCGCATCGTGGGATTTCGAAGTCGCGCTTGCACATAAATTGTAAAAGTGACTAAGGCTTATCGCCTCAGTCACACAGGGTGAGGTCCCTCTTACCCGCTTACCCGGCTTCGTCCGCGACCACGCCCCCAATCCTGGCCCGACCCGTATACCCGACCTGCACTCCTCGCCCACCACTGCACGCCGGTGGACCTGGATCTCGGGCGCGAATCCGTACCCGAATACCCAGCTCTCGGAGAGCGATCCTACGAGCGAAATCTGAGAGAGAGAGAGATGCGAGAGAGGGTAGGGTTAGGGTTTTTGCTCTGACCAGGCTATGTGAGTGTGCAGGTAGAAGAAGAAGAAGAGGAGAAAGAAGACCGCAGAAGAGGAAGGACTGCAAGAAGAAGAAGACGAAAAAAGAAGCAGAAGAAGGAGCACCGAGGAAGCACTGTAGCAGGTGCTACTTAAGTCGTCTGATTGAGAAATCAGACGACACTCTGAAGAAAAAAAGAAAAGAAGAAGGAAAGAAGAACAGGCACCGCAGCTGGAAGCAAAGAAGAAAAGAAGAAGAACAGAAGAAAAAGAAAGAAGATAAAAAGCTGAAGAAGATCAAAGAGAGAAAGAGAAAGAAGGAAGATAAAGTACAAGAAAGAACAGAAGAGCTGAAGACGATCAAGCAAAGAGAAGAGAGGAAGAAGAAGACAAAGACAAGAGAGAAAGAAGAGAAGAAGAAAAAGCCAAGAGACCAATCTCTCTCTCTCTCTCTCTCTCTTATTTTTGTAATAGAAACATTGTACTTCTAGAATTATAGTTTGCTCCCTGAGTTCAACCTCGGGAAACCTTTTATTTCCGAGTAAAATTGTAATAGTGGCAATGACTAACTGTACTACAACGCCATTTCTATAACAAACAACAAAACCTAGTCACCGCCGCCACTATTTCACCTATACTAGTAGCTCTCCCCGGTACTGTGTACACGAGGGCCAAAAAGTCAGTACAAAGTGGCCAATCGTAACCCTGGGTCCCAACCCAAGGGCGGCTCGCTCCGCTCTGCACTAAACAGGGGGACAGTCGCTCTCCTTGGTACTCCGTACTCAAGGGCCAGCTCACTTCCCCATTCACATTTCCAGTTCCATTCCATTTATTTCCAAGAGCTCTACTCCCAATTCCCCGTAGGGTTCATGCTCATGTTTCTTCGGCCAAGACATACTAGGTTTCATCATTTCTATTTCCATTTCTCAGGTTCTACACTTGTAACGTGTAACTTTATTGTTCACATTCCAGGTTTATTCACAGGTAGCTCGTGTTTCCAACATTCACTCTTATATTTCCAGTTCATATACATGCAACTCATATTATGACATTTAATGTAAACAACAGGAATTTACATGCAACAGTTTGCTAGCACAAGTACTTTACATTTCACAAGCAGTTGTTATTCATTTACAGGCAATTGTTATCATTCTATCTACTCAATCCATATATTCAATACAATTATTCCAGTCTTTTTAGTCCTAGGATTCATGCCATACCCTAGGATCTAACATTCATTCCACATATGCATTCAGGTTTTGTAATTAAACTAGGGGAAGCCACTCTAGCAGTAAACCCAGGAGTAATGGGGGCTTGATCGGCAGGTCCACGTGCCTCAGCAAACCCCAAACCCGCAACGGAATGAGGTCCTATCACAAGGATCATTCACAAGAGACTACTCAGAACAGGATAAAAAGTATTCCAACAAGCAGAGGAATTTATACGGGAAACAACGGTATCTTAATTGCGAAAATCAGACCTCAAACGGACCCTAAATGGGTCAAAAATAATAATTCTAATTCACATCAGACGTCTGAAACACCTTCTAGACGTCTTAAAAGATTCCAGAACCATACCTCAACTCCTGCGCCACTCCTCAGACGTCCAGGAACTCCGCTGGATCGTCTTGACCCAGTTCCAGACGTCTGACCACCTCTTTGGATGTTTAGAAATGCTTCTCGTCGTCTGGTGCCTCGCCCAGACGTCTGAATAGCGTGGGAGGGCATGTCCCGCGCCTTTCCGAAGGGAATCCTACACGCACCAACGAAAATCTTCTCAACATGGCAAAAAATAGTGCCTCGGCGGAACGGCCTGCATGGTCGTATCCGCAAAGGTGTACGTCACGAAACCGACCTCTCCGTTGTCTGGAACCTCCTCCAGACGTCGTCTACGTCGTCAGGATGTCTATCCAGACGTCTGATTCTGGGAAAAACCCAGAATCAGCACCTGCCTTCGCCTTCTCGCATCGCGTATGGCCGCACCGTGCCCACTCGCCTGCTGCTCTGACTGTAGCAGTGTTGGGGAGGACCTCCCCGACGCACCTCTCCGCCTTGCGCACGCGCCGACCGGCCGTGAGCTCCCCGGCGAGCTCCCACACGAGCTCGCGCGCTTGCTCTCCTCTCTTCCCCTCGCTGCTCCTCTCCTCCCACGCCGCTCACGCCCACTGCTCGCTGCTCACTACTCTCTCTAGAGGAAGGAGAAGGGTGGCTAGAGGTGGGGTGAACGAGGGAGAGGAGGGGGGTTTAAATAAGGTGCTGGGTTAGGGTTTCCGTCGGCGAGAGGAGAGAGGAGAAGAAAATGAGGTCGCGTACTGTTTGCGCGCAGCACGCGTGCAGACACGAGGACGTACACGAAAATTTTGATTTTCAGACGTCTGGGAATGGGTCCAGATGTCTTGCAAGACGTCTGACCATCAGTCCAGACGTCTTACCAGACATTTGACCTAAAGTATGGACGTCTTAAAAAGGCTTAATGACTCGGGTCTTAATAAAGCCCACACTGTAATGGTATTGTCATACTACCCCCTACGGCGAATGCTACATAAGCCCACGGGGTGAGCACGACAAGTTAAATGAGCTATGGAACTGGCGGAGTTCGACATCAGGTACCAACCGAGGAGAGCCATCAAAGGACAAGTCCTGGCGGATTTCATGGAGGAATTCACGGGCCCGGATGCCTCCCTTACACTTCCCTGGTAGCTGTATGTCGACGACTTGTCTATGGCAGGTGGTTCCGAGGCCGGAATAGCCTTAACCACCTCAGATGGCTCTACTTATAAGTACGCCATCAATTTGGATTTCCCTACGTCCAATAACCAGGCAAAGTACAAGGCCATGTAGGCAGGCATCCGGGTGGCCAAATCCAGAGGGGTCACCTCGCTGGAAACCTACAAGGACTCCCAACTGGTAGCCAACCAAATAAATGGCAAATACCAAGCCTGGGATCCAAACATGATCTTGCATGCCAATAGGGAAGAGCTAGTAGATTTTAAGACCATCTTAATTAGGCGGGTGCCTAGAGCCAACAATCCCCTAGCAAATGCGTTAGCCAGACTCACCGCTGCTATTCCACAAGGGCAAGAGGAGGATATCTACCTTCAAACCCTAAAAGAGACAATTGTACTCACTCCCAAAATGTTCACGATAAAGTAGTTCATGATGAGAGCCTCCTCATGAACCCTAACTAGCATAATTTGATCTAAATAAGTGTGAAAAAAGCTCCTACAAAACCTAGAGAAAAGCTTAACTCAGAGAATGCTAGATTGAAGAATAAGACAAGTCATAAGGGGTAAAACTGTAATTTTACCAATGCAGTACACAATTAGGGTGTCTAAGAGTCTGAATACAGGTCAAATGGGCTTAATAAGAAAGAAAGTGGGTTAGCCTGAGCTGAAAAGGGTTATAACAACTTCTAGGAATTAAATGACATTTTATAACCCTAAAAATAAACTCGCTTTAATTCACGAGGTTTTAGGTAAGATAAAAATCAACTAAATCATCTAAAATTCGTGGAAAAATATTCCCTAGGGCTTAGAACATTCAATTTGGCCTTTGCAACCTATCTTGACCTAAATTGAGAACCATGTCGAAATTTTGACCTAATTTGGGTTTTTACGCAAATTGATAGGTAAAACGTGGTCAAACCTAAAATCAAATTACACCATTGAATTCCTTAGGTTCAAATTAGGTTAGTACAAAAATTTGGGCATAAGAGAAGACCATCTTGATCGACTTTACTAATTGGTCCTCTTGAATTACTTTTTGACCCTTATCTTTTTAAACCCTTGCATTTAGCCCCCAATCTTCTCCCTCATTCTTTGCAAAACGGCCCTTCCTGCCACCCCACGCAGGCACCATACCTCCGGCGACCTTGCGCAGAGGACGACGCCGTGCAGGGTATGGGGACCACTCTCAGGAACGAACAGGGGGTTCCCTGCGTCGTCCTCTTTCGCAGGGCCCCTCCCCTTTGACCTGCAGCTTGATAACACTGCATAAGGGAGTGATAATTATGTTGAATATGGCCCATCTTAGGAATAAAAGGCACAACATAAGTAGAATGGGAGCATTGCATGCATCATGTACCAAGATTGTTTAATAAACTGTATTAATGGCCATTTGCGTAAGTATTTGTCAAAGCAGACCTCAGATGAGCAATCGGATCTCACGGATGGATTCAGAACGACGAACGGAGTCCGACGGACTCAAGATCGGCCAAATCCGACATCCGGAGCTCCTACAATGGGCCCAAGAAGTTTTGACCGTTGATCTGGAGATCAACGGCCCATATTACGCCACGTCAGCCCCCCGCTCCACCGCACGACGCGCCTTCATCAGTCGAGATCAAATCTCGGCCGTCGATCTTCGATCGAATGGCCGAGACTCGCGCGTCCGCCCGCAGTCGCCGTTACAAAGCGCGGGCGTGGCGCAACGGTTAGCGCGCACACCCACACGCATGCGATGCGGGTTCGAGCCGCGCGCAGTCGAAATCGAAGACGGAGGTAGCGCGCAGCGAAATTGGGCCACCCGATCAGCAGCGAGCGGCCAAGATTTCGCCACGCGGCGCAACCACAGCTCACGGGCGCCCACGCGCGCACGCACGCCGGGCGATGACGCCCGCGCACACGTGCACCCGAGGCGCGATCCCAGCGCAGCTGAGGAGGGTTCTCAGCCGTCCGATCTTCAATCGGACGGCTCTCATTCAGTAGCCGCGAATCGCACGAGAAGAAGAAACAAGGTGGGCGGCTGACCAACGGCAGGAGGGCTTCATCGACGCTTTTGGGAGTGGTTTTAGCGATGCTCTGGACGTCGCTAAAGCCCCTTCTTCTTTTAGAAAGCCCTTAACACTATTTAAACCCCCTCCAACACTCATTCAAGGCATTCATTCCCCTTGCAACTACTCCACCCCTCTCTTAGCTAGCTTTAGGCCCTCTTGTAATCGCCGGAGACGACGAGCCGCTGACGGAGCCTCCTGCACCACCGTGGCTGCCTCGTCGCTCTCCACACTCTCTCTCCCTCCCTCCCTCTCTCTCTCTCTCTTTCTAAGCTTTCCATTACTTTTGTTTGAAGCATGTATTTAATGTTGTAAGCTATGAACTATAAGTGCATGATTAATGAAGTTATTTTCCGTTCAATTGTCATTTTAATTTCCGTTCAAGTTGCATGATCAAACAAAGAGCTTTCTAACCCTAAACCCTCTCTCTCTCTACCTTTCTCTCGCTTTTCAAAACCACATCTTTCGCAAGCAAAACTCCGCACTTTCCGTGACAACAAGTGATAAGCAAAAATCTGATTTCCACGCCTCCCTAAGACCGACACTCAGACTCACCTCCGTTTACTTATTTTAAAATCGACGTTGCAAGTGCGACTATAACGACACTTCTTAACACACATGCACGACACGTCAGTTTTTGGCGCCGTTGCCGGGGAGGCAACGGATTTGTTTTATCACCTCCATTCCACATTCATTCTCACATCGTCTAATGCCCTGTTTTCCTTTTTACTTGATGGTTGCAGGAATTCGGCGCGTGGACAGCAAAGCGACGCATCCCACCACGGTAGCAAGGGAGTAGGCGCTACGAGGACCGATAGTGAGTAATCTTTCTCTCATGATTGTTTGCTTGCGTGAAAAAACTAAAAAAATTGTGAAAACTGAAAAAAATTGGTGTGGTGTATGATTGCTTAACCCACATCCTTAACCCATCACCCCACAAAAAAAAAATGTACACTCTAATATTCTGAATAAATTCTTGGAGTGTTCTTTTCTTTTTCTTGAGTGGTGTTTGCGAAGCCACCGTGAGTTGACCTAGGACGCACCACTCAACCCTAAAACTGACTCATCTAATTGAAGCTGCATGATCATTTGGATGAGAACACTAGGGTTTTAGAGCCTCTACTGTACAAAAGGAAATCTACTTCCACCAAATTGTGTGCAGAACTTGACGTGCCCACTGAAACTTATTTGAAAACATTAAGACACGTCAACCCTAAAAAGTACTAAAGTAAGGATGAAATACTAAAAGACACCATATCTTAACAAATCCTTACTTGAAAACCATGTTTTGCTAGAAGCACACACCTTGAAAGTGAAAAATTAAGAGGCACCACCCCAATCAACGCCTCATCACATAACCCTAAGCACAAGCACTATCCTAGCCCTTTAAAACTAAGTAGACGTGCCCTAGGCAGGACTGAGTTAAGTCTCAAAAGGTAAGGTTCTGTTCGCTAGTCACTTGGCTTTCATTCCCTTGGTAGAATCTGGTGACTTGGCTGCGGGGCAGTGTCAAACGACCGTGGTTGTGGGGTCTATGGAACCGGAGGTGCAAGCCAAAGGAAGAACCTTCCCTGCAATCCCCTCATAATCAACCTGACCAGATTAGCCTTGGGAAGGGGAGTCCAGTGCTTACGGACTTAATCACCCTTTGTGAGATTTCTAGGTTTCCTAAGGAATAAACCATAAGGACTAGGGTTGTGTGCTTGATTGAAACACATTTCTCGCATCTGTCGCCCCTCGCATCCCCTCCTGTTCTTCTCTAGTGTATGCACGGGAGACACTCATAGCATCCCAAGTTGCGTGTTTTAGGGCAGGAATCTAGGCAACGTAATTCTGTTAACATGGCTGAACCTAGGGTAGATGAGGCTGAGGATCAACCCCTACCAGACGCTATGGCCATCATCCAAGCTCAAATCAATGTTAACCATCGGCTTCAACAACAACAAATCCACACCATCGTGCAGGCCATATAACGGTTACAGAACCCACAAGAACAACCACCACCACCTTTCCAAAACATACCAGAACAACCATCACTTGATTTACCACCATTTCAGGATCAGCCGAGGCCCCTCCACGATTTCTATAATCCTTCTGCTATTAGAGTCGAGCCACACCTTAGGATCCCCGAGGGGGGAGATGATTTTGAGCTAAAATCGAATGTCTTAAGTCTGATCCAGAGCCACTTTCATGGAAGCTCCAATGAGGACCCCTTTCAGCACCTAGAGGATCTTGACCGCATAGCACGAACTGTGAAACCTAGAAATATTAGCCTTGACATTATTCTAATCAAGTTGTTCCCCTTCTCATTAAGAGACAAGGCTTCTCATTGGCTTAGAACCCTAGGTAGACCCGTCACCACCTGGGAAGAACTGAGGCATTCATTTTTAAAGAAATTCTTCCCCATAGGAAAGACCAATGCCTTCAGAAGAGCTATCACTACCTTTACACTCCAGGGTGGGGAACAATTTCATGAGGCGTGGGAAAGATTTAATGAACTTTTGAGGAAATGCCCAAACCACGAAGTTCCAAGGTGGCAATTAGCCCAGATCTTCTACCACGATTTGGACAGCAACCTACGGAACTTAGTTGATGCCTCATGTAGGGGAAACTTCCTGAACAAAGACGAGGAGAGCACGTTTGAGCTCTTTAAGTCTATGAGCGAGAATTCGCTCAACAATGCCTCCATGAACCAGTTTAACAGGTCCAGTAACCCCATGGTGGGATTTATGAGGTGCAAGCAAATTCTGGAATTGTTGACATGGACATCATTGCCAAAAAGTTGGATCGAGTGGAATTAGTGGACAAAAAGATTGATGGGATACTGAACCAGACCAGGAACCCCTTGCAGAATTTCTCCCTAGCAAAGGGAGCACATAATGTTGACCTGGTCCAGCCCTTTACCCAACTGAACCTGGAACAACCCCTAACCACGTTCCAGGGAGGGACCTTTGCTCCCTCAACCCTTGATTACTCCCTTCCCTCTTCATCAACATCGACTATCCTAGAAGATGTGCAAGCTGTCCAAGGTTATGCGAAACCTGACCCTTTCTCCAACACTTACAACACTGGCTGGCGTAGCCACCCCAACTTCGGTTGGACAAACCAGAAACCATCGCAATTCCAAAACCAGCCCTCTTTCCCACTTCGTTAATTAAGTAGGTAAAAACCCTCTCCTTTCTCTCTCTATTATTTTTCCCTCTTAAATTGGCACTTTTAACCCCTCTACCGCCACTACCACCTCCATCTGCTCCACCTCCGGCCACCAACTTCGGCGAGATCGTTCCACCTCAACAGGCCATTCCACCCCTCACCGACAAGCCCAGAAGCTCCCTCTCACTCCACTCAAGCATTTCCCCCACTCCATTCACCGCCCCGCACCTTCAGACCACCCCTCGAACACACCCACCTGCACCTCTGCAGTGTGCCCTAGGCACACGGCCACAGGCACTTTCCTGCCACGCCGACCTCCGCACTGCCTTCGCCGTCCTCTGGCGAAGCTTCCTGAGCTGTCTGACGTGGCCGTGAGGCCGTTTTCGTGCTTTCAGGTCTCGGCCCCCTCGCCGCCATTGACGGACAGCAGGAGCTGCTTAGCGAGCAGCTCCAGGTCCCTTCAGCACCAGGCGCAGACCCCAGGCAACACGGAACACTTCCGCGAGTGTGCCTAGGTACTCAATTGGGGTCGTGAGCCTTCACTGCTGCCCCAATTGCTCGTAGCTTTCTACCTACAGGCGCGCGGAGCGAAGGTGGGACTTTAGTCCCATCTCGGAAGTGTGTGGCCACACGCCCACATATAAATTGTAAAAGTGCTATTAGCTAATCGCCTCTGAATACACATGGGGTGAGGTCCCTCACCTAAACACTACCCTCGTTTGTGAGCTCATCACACGGATTTGGCGCGACTCGACCCGACACCCTCCTGTGCACTCCTCGCGCACCACCCACGCCGATGCGCCTGGACCCGGACATGCAACCCGACCCGATTACCCGGCTCTGGGAGAGCATACCAAAGAGAGATTCAGAGAGAGAGACGCGGGGAGAGGGTAGGGTAGGTTTTACGCTGAGCTTGAGTGTGTGTGCAGGGAACAGGTGCTACTGAAGAGAAGAAGGAAGGAAGAAAGAAAGAGGAAGAGCAGCGGCTAGGACTTAGCCGCAGAGAAGAAGAAAAGAGATGGAAGGAAGGAGAGGCCGCAACGAAGAGAAGAAGAAGGAGCAGAAGAAAAGAAGAGAGCAGGGGCACTGTAGCAACAGCGCAGTTAAGGCGTCTGATTTCTAAATCAGACGTCAGAAAGAAAGGAAGGAGTGAAGAAGAAGAGAAGAGCAGAGGACAGGCCAGAGAAAAAGAAAGAGAAAAGAGAAGGAGGGAGCCTCTGCAGCAAAGAAGAAGACGATGCAGAAGAAAGAAGAGAATCAGAGAAGAAGAGAAGAAGAAGGAAGAAGAAGGACATAGCAGCTAAAGAAAGAAAGAGAAGGAAGCCTCTGTAGCAAAGAAAAAAAGAAGAAAGAAGAAGACAAGCTGAAGAAGAGAACCGGCAGAAAAGAAGAGAGAAGAAGAAAATGCCAAGAAGAGAATTTTTGCTCTCTCTCTCCTTTGTCTTAATTTTTGTAAAACAATATATATTGTGAATTCATATGCTTCTGGAATCATAGTTTGCTCCCTGAGTTCGACCTCGGGAAACTTTTAATTCCGAGTAATAAATTGTAAACTGGTGATAGCTTTTCGTGATATACTACAACGCTTAGAACTTTAAAATAAATACGAAACCCTAGCTACGCGCACCGGTCCATCTCTTGGATAACGCCTATCATCACTTACCTTAACTTTGGAGAGCTACCCTCAAGGGAACCACAGCCTAAGGCCTTTCGCCTAAAAGCCTGAAGGTACACCTTGATAGAGGGACAATTATATAAGCGAGGGTACTCCAACCCCTGTTGCATTGCTTAGCAAAAGGGGAAGCAGAGCAGGCCCTTCAAGAAGCCCATGGAGGTGTATACAGGAATCACGAAGGGCACAAGGCACTCCTGGCCTAGTTATTCCAGGCGAGCTATTTCTGGCCCCAAATGTAGCAACACTACAAGGACTTTGTGCGTAAGTGTGATCGGTGTCAGCGATTCGCTACCCTGCACCACTTGCAAATGTTGGTGCCTACGATGTCACTCATCCCCTTTGCAAGATGGGGCATGCACTTTATTAGCCTCTTCCCGCCATCCCCGACTCAAAAGCAGTTTATATTGGTGGCAGTGGATTACTTCTCCAAATCGGTCGAAGCTGAGGCTATAGCCAGCCCAACAGCTAATAGAGTTATCTCCTTCGTCTGTAAAAGCATTATAGCTCGTTATGGGATACCCCAATGCATTGTCACAAACAATAGCACCTAAATCACTAGTCGTTTAATTCTCAACATAGTTAATTATGTTAATTAGACTTAATTAAGTGTACAAGAATGTAACATAGGTTAACTCGATTTGATGTCGGAAATGTAGTATAGGGTCAAGTTAACCTAACATTTTAGATTTTTTTAAGTTCTTTTTAACTGGTTAAGTCCAGGTCATTTACTGGGAGGCATAATTGAATCCAAATTCACCATTAACTTTTAATGAATAGTTATCAATTAATTAATTAATCAGACTATAATTACAATACTTTAAGCATATGAATAATTGCACATTATATTTGACAATAAGAGCATGCAATATTCCATTATAAAAGAGAAAATATACATAAATGATTTTTGCAATAAAATCTAAGAATGTTTATTACAATTTTTATAAAATTTACGAGGCATAAAAAAAAATGTTTACTTGAATAACAAAATGCTTTCTTTATCAATATAAAGCTCCATTCTCTTTTAAAATCCATCTTTCTGTCTTATCCCTCTCTTTAAATTCATCTCTTCTTCTTTAATCTCTGTTTCTTCTTTTGTCACCTTTGCCTCTCTATTCCTCTTTGCTCTTTACTTAGCCTTTTTATCACTTTAGCCCTTTCCTTTTTCATTGTGCACGAACCCACACTTAACCATTTTAACAAAAATTTGTTAGTGGGCGGCCCAGGCCTTTTGAAGATACACAGCGCCCACAAGGGGACAGGACCAGACCGTACTCAGCCCGGGCCTAGTTCTTATTAGGTATATTTTTATCATTTTATCAAACCATTAACAGTATTGGCCCAATCACAGGCCCGGCACACAGGCATACGCCTGCACACAAACACACCCCCACAGGCACGATCACATGCACGTGCCCGCACAGCTCAAAGGTCATGTTCATTTTGTGCACCCAGCGCTGTCGATTGAAGTGCTGGGTGCACAAAAACAAGATATACCATAGCAGGCGCTCACTCGTTGTCGAGGTGGGACTATGTGCAGCAGCTCCAAGTCAATTTCGCCTGAAGATTCAAACCAATTGGCTTAGCCAAATCGAGCGTTCCAAAGCTCGATCGAGAGCTCTTGAGAAACTCTACCTAATTGTAACACCAGTTTGGCGAATGGATCATTATTGATCCAACGATTTTAGAGCTAAACATGGCTGTTCGCCATGCCTGGAATGTGCATGCAGTGAAGGGTTCTAGGTCTTTTGACCTATAGAGGAGAGTAATGCTCTCAACTGACAGCCTGAATACCTTCAGTAAGGTATTCCACAGCATTTAGGTGAAGGAGAGTCTAAGGAAGTCTCAGGAAAGAAATGGAAGGTGAGGAAGCTCAACCTGAAGCTTTAAAGCTTTGATTTGAGCTCAAATTTGGCCAATAGATAGATAAAATACTCAGAAAAGGATTTGTGAGTGTTAGAGAAAGGATTATTCTAGATGGCGTGAAGATCCTCGCAGGTCTGAGGAGCTCCGAGATAATCAGGGCACGAGGGTTCAGAGTTCTCCCAACTGAGGTGGGCTGACCTAGAGTTGCCTCCGAAGCCATAATCAGACGGGGGTGGATATGCATGCTTCCCCGGGGAGTGGTAGATGTTGTATGTAGCCTCCCTTCCCGTAGGCTGGTGCACGTATGTGCTTTGAGGCGCAGAGGTGGATTTATGTAAATGACGAGTGATGTCATCCTTTTCTCGATAATGGAGACCTTGTCTAATTGACTGGCTACCAACTCCAGATCAACAGATGAAGAAAGGGGTCGAGATTCATGTACCCCCGATTATTTGTCAATGCGCGGGTGGACGTTCGGTCGTACACACCCAATGACTCATTGTTCAGGGAGTTCTCGAACAGGTTCTCGAGATTTTCCTAGATTGTGTCCTCATGTTGACCCATGATGCCACCACCACAGGTTACATTGACAAAGAGCTTGATATCTTCACGGAGTTTATGGTAAAAGGATTGGACTTGTTCCCACTTCGAAACTCCGTGATGAGGGCACTTACGCATGAGATCCAAAAAATGATTCCATGCTTCATAAAGAGATTCTCCTGCTCCTTGGGAGAAGTGCATGATTTGGTGCCGCATCGTGTTGGTATGACCAATGGGGTAGAATTTTTACAGGAAGGCAGTTTGAAGTTCTCCCCATGAGTTGATCGTGTGTGGTTGAGTCTGAAACCAGTGAGCGGCTTTGTCAGCCAGGGAGAATGAGAAGAGCTTTAAGAGTAATCTGTCACGATTTTGCACATCTGCCCCAAAAGTGTGGGCCAAATGTTTTAGGTTTTTGATGTGCTGGAAAGGATCCTCAGAGTTTAAGCCATGAAATTTTGGGGTCACATTAAGCATGCTAGGCTTGAGATCTACCTCGGGTCCTCCCACGGGAATGTTGATTCGGGGTTCGATCTCCACAGCTGCAGGATTAGTGATCTCGCATTTAAGGACGTGGCGGTGGGTTGATGATAGCATTGACTCTATTTTGGAAATCATGGAATTGTTACTCAAGATTAGGTTGTTCTTCTTGGTGATCCATAGCTGATGAAGGGGAAGTAGGTTCTATATCAGAGGATATGTCAATGTGATCAGGTTGATGCACAAACACGGAAGTCGAGGCTCGACCTCGATGAGAGTGAATAGCTAATGGAGGACTCAAGGATGGTCTTAAGGACCTCCTCACAAACATGCACTGATGGAATAGATGAGTGATAGTAGGTGATGGACTCAATCAAGACACCCAAAAATTTTGGATCACTATAGAGATTCCGGGCGGATGAAACTCCTTAGTCAGAAAGCCGACCACCTGAGAATTACCTGGGCAGCTAGAGAGGGAGAATCCAGCGAAGACCCCTATACGGTAGAGCACCCCCACGAGTTACAGGGTTTCCCACACCCTACCTCTCTTGTCACTGAGGATCTAGGTAGATTAGAATGGGGACTTGACCTCTTAAGTCTACCAATTTTAGATTAAGAGCAAGGTGCTTATGATTTCACTTAAACTTTAAGATGTTTTTGTGCAAAGTGACCTAATTTGAAGATTGGTTAACCCAACAAGGTGAGTTAACTTCACCTGTTTTGTCCTTTGAAAAATTTAGGTCCCTCTTTTAATGTTCAAATGAAATTAAGAGCCTATTTTTAGGGTTTGCTTGAATAGATCAATTCAACCAGGACTTAGGCACACACTGTTTGAAAAGGTCAATTCTTGATTAAGCAAGTGCATCTCTAAAACCTTAAACTGGAAACCCTAATTTTCTTTGATTGGTCTAATTCAATTTTGTCCAAATGTGGTACCTAGGGCTCAAGCAAGAAGGTGATAGCCCTAGATACCTTAAGATTTAAGTAGGTGCACAAATCAAGGTTTGGATGTTCTCTAGAATGTATCAAATCAGGAAACTTGATTTGTCTAAGAATAAAATGCAAGTGTCTTAATTGATTTTTTTCCTTTTTTAGCTTTTAGAATCAGGGGCTTAGAGGTGGTTGAATGGAGTTTACTTGCCTCTAGAGTGGTTGATGTGCGGCTAATCTTCTTTCACTGAGTCCCTGAAACAGATCACAATCAAAAGAGATAAAGCAAGTTAATACCAGATTAGATATTGCAATCAAGAGATCAAATTGCGCGTTGCTCCTCGACAACGACGCCAAAATGCTTGTCGCTCTGAAATGGATTTTAAAATCAATGGGTTGCAGTATAGGTCAAATCAGAGCACAAAACAAATAGAATTTAAAGCTCGAATATCAGATATGAAGTCCGAGGTCGAACACAGGGAGCAATTGGCAAAATACTTCTCAAGATCACAATTTAACGCAAATATATAATTGATAGAATTCTAAGTAAATATGAATAAAAGTGAATGTCAGATAATGTAAAAAAAATGTGGTAAAATGGTGATTTGAATCACCAATTACCCCTAACAATTATTAAGCAATTCAGTTCAACATAATATAAGTGCATAGTGCACTTCAAATGAACTCAGACATTTGCTCTACTCTCTGCTACGGTGCCAAGAGGGCACCCTTCCTCTTCTACAGATCTTTCTTCTCTGGGCTCTCTCTTCTTCTTCTTCTTCAGCTCCTTCTTCTTTCTTCTCTTTCTGGCTGTGCCTTCTCTCTTCTTCCTTCTTCACGCGCAAGGGGGAGGTTCTTTAAACAGCTAAGTGTCGACCGTTATTCCTGAGAGCAAAACCCCCTGCCCCCACGCACTCTTCTCTCTCTAGGATCCGCCCTCCCAGGGCCATAGTCAGGATAGTCGGGTTATCGGGTACACGAGCACCTGGGACCAGGGCTGTCGGTCATGAGTGGCAGCCGAGGAGTGCTTAGCTAGGTGGGTAATCGGATGCACCAAACCCGTGTGAGCACTGTCACGAGCGAGGTGCGTGAGGGTGTATGGGACCTCAACCCGTGGCTAGGAGGCGAAGAGCCTATACAACTTTCTCAATTTATGCAGGAGTGGGTGCTTGTTCGCTTTTGAGGTGGGACTAATCTCACCTCCCTTCCTCTGCGTGCAACTGCAGTAGCTGCTTCGTGCGATTGCAGTCAAAGGCTTAGTCAGAGAGCCAAATTAGCCCTAGGAATGTGATCCTGGAGACACTCTGTTGCGCCTGGGGCTTCGTTTAGGGCCTGCAAGAGCTAGAGCAAGCTTCAAGCTTTGCTCGAAGCTTTGCTAATGGAGGTCGAGGCAGCGAAGACCTGAAATGAAGAACATGGCCTTACGGCCTCGTCAGAACGTTCAATAGGCTTCGCTGTAGCACGATGGATGTGGTGGTGTGTGCGACGTGTCGTGAAGATGACTGTGGTGGCCAGACAATGTTGGAGTTGGTGCACGGAGGTGGGTGTGTTCGGCAGAGGGTTTGGAGGCGTAATAGAGCGAAATAGGATGGGGGTTTTGAAGAGCGGAGCACGGCGAAGGTCATGAGGTGGTTGGCGAGGCGTTTGGAGTAGTGGAATGAGCGGGGAGTCTCGCCAGAGGTCTGGTTGGAGAGGAGGAAGGTGAAGGTGGTCAGTGTGATACAACAGTCGAAATGAAGTGCAGTTGGTGTGTACATGAAGTAGAGGAGTTAGGGAACTTATCTAGGTGATTGGCGGACAAAGAGGGGCAGAGGTGACGCCAGTTGTGGTGTGGAAAATGCCAGGGAAGAAGTGACTCCAGTGAGAAGGAAACGGCGATGATGAAGGAGATAGGAGCACTCGCTGGTATGGTGCGACGCGGAGGAGGATGAGGAAGGCAAATCTGTCGCCGGTATTGCAAACAGACAAGGAATGAGGTCAAGAGGAATCGTCGGAGCTCGAGGAGCCTTTCAGGTGGAAGAGGGAGGAGGATTATGGGGAATTTCCGACCAAAATTGAGCTTGGGAAGTTCGGCCTGATCTAGGTGTCCTTATATAGGGATTAAGAGGTCGATTTGTGCTTGAAAGCCAAGCTTCCAAGCTAGGAATGCTCGTCGGAATAGGAGTTTTTTAGGATACTCAAATCTCTCATGCATTCGCATCAGAGATTGGGAAGGTTTTAGGGTGTGGGAATTGACTCAAAAGGAAGGGAATTCCTTGATAAACTTCCCTTTCAAATCTGAGAGGGATTGGTCAAGGAATCAAGGAGAACTTGCCAAATTTAGGTCGCCAGAGTTTGTAGGAATAGGATTCATAGCGGAAGGGACCTATTTGTAAAAATGATGACAAAGTTAGGGGCCTTTTTGTAAGAATTTTGAAATTTAAGGGCATATGTGTGATATAAAAGAATCAGACAGGACCAAGTTGCAAACTAAGTCAAGACAGTCTCAGATTTGGCCCAAATTTTGATACAAACCTAATCTGGACCTAAGGAATCAAATGGTAAAGTTGGATTTTAGTTTTGGCCAAGTTTGATTAGGTAATTTATGCAATAACCTAAATTAGGGTAAATGTTAGTCTAAGACTCTATTTTTGGTCAAGACGGGTTCGATGGTCAAATTGAAGGTACAAAACCCTAGAAAATATTTTTCTATGAATTTTAGAGGGTTTAGGTGAATTTTATCCTAACCAATTAAGTGATTCTATTTTTACGGTTTCAGAAGTCATTTAATTATCAAAATACGTGAAAATCCTTTTCTGTCTGTTTTAACCCACTTGTTAGACTTTTAAGACCATTTGATCCGTAATTAACTTCTGAGAAAATCCGTGGTTGTTCTGCATTCAAGATATGATGGTAAAATTATAGTTTTAACCTTATTTTCTTATCATTCTCTCAAAATGATTACGCAATGAATTATGGCTCTCTGGTAGTTATGTAGGAGTATTTATTTCTTGATAATAACTAAATTGAGCTAATTATGGCTCATGATGGTGTTTCCATCAAAATGGTCGTGGAAGTATGTGGAGTGTGATCAGTGAATTAAAAGGATGAAAAGATGCTCCAGATGAGTTCAAAGCACTTGCCGGAGCTGAAGAAGATGATAGAAAAATCTAACATTATAATTAACTACCTACCTAATTAACTAAAGTAACCTACTCTAACTTACCTAACCTACTGTTGCCTGGATGAAGGGGTAGAGAGATCTCCGTCGACAGTCGTAATAGAGGAGGAAATCAGAGGGAAGGAGGAAGAAGTCTGGCGAGCATTCGCGGAGTGTGAAGAATGTGTCTGTTGTCACTACCTCACCTAGTGACGTTGTGGAGGACGGTGGAGCTCGGCAGATGGTGGAAGTGATCAAAGGAAATGCGTGAAAGCAGAAGTAGGTCACCGGAGTAGAAAGGAATAACCTATTAGTTAGCTACAGTTGGGGGAAGGAGGTAGGGAGCTAACCACTCAAATCGGAAGTATGACGGGCTATTTATAGGTGATGGTGGAGGTAGAGGGGGATGTATCTGGACGGAAAAGAGTTTAGGTGAAAGGTAACCACCGGCACCAGCATCGTCTCTGACACCGATGAAGCTAACTCCTAGACCTAAATAGGATTAGAGCTTCATCCGGTCCATCAGATGAAAAGGAGAGAGTGAGTGGAAGCTCTAGAGCAACGACGAAGGAGTTAAGGCGAGGGATGGGCGGTGATCGAGCGATGTGGTGACCGGACACTCTCAGCCATCCAGCGTGAGGAAGAAGAAGAGGAAGAAGACGACGATGTTCATAGGGATGTAAACGTAAGAATTCCTAAGGACCTAAATTAAATAAATGGACTCAATGGAAATAGAAACCTAAGGACTAAAATGTAAACTAAGGTTTTCAAAGCTTATTTTAGTTTTTTTTTTTCAACTTTTTATATATGATTATAAATTAGATAAATATTATATATATACCTTGAATTTACATTTTTGACCTTTTTAGCTTTATTTATTTAATTGATTAAGTTACTTAAGTTATTACATACTTAGTGTTAAATATTTATAATGTTAAATTAAATATTAATTAGGTAGCTAAATATTTATAGTTTCAATCCAAATTATTATTTAAATTATTAATAACATTAATTGATATTTAATTTAGAATTATTAACTTATTTTATGGTCCTTTAATATATTATCCTTTATATCATAATTAAACCCTAAATAGACATATTTCTAGTTAATTAACTAGGGAAACTAGTTAATTAGGGATATTTAAGAGCTATGATGAGTCTCTCATCATTCAGCTACCATAAATTCGAAGAATTTTACACCAGCTGGGGTATCCACCTACACTTCACGTCCATTGGACATCCCCAGTCAAACAACCAAGTGGAGGTAACCAATTGCACCATCATCTCAATGTTAAAATGTAGGTTAGATTCAGCCAAAGGGAGATGGGCAGACGAGCTTCTGGACATACTGTGGGGCTACAAGACTTTCCAAAGGACTTCCACAAGCCACACACCATTTAGCTTGGTATATGGCATGGAAGCCCGGCTACCTATCGAAATAATCCTCCCCACCTACAGGATACAACACTATGACCTCACCACCAACAATCATCAAGTTCGCCTATCCTTAGACCTCATAGATGAACTAAGGGATAAGGCTTTAGAAGCATCGCTCAAGCATAAAGAAGCGACTGTTGCCGCCTATAACAAGCAGATCCGTAGGTGGACACTCTCTCAAGGAGACTTAGTCCTACGCAAGTGTGAAGTCTCCATGCTAAGTAAGTCAGGCGGGAAACTAGATTCCCATTGGGAAGGACCTTACAAGGTTCGCAAAGATAGTTCAGGAGACTTCTACGAGAAACAAACCCTAGGCGGCAAAAGTATCCCCTGCACTTGGCATGCGAGCAATTTACGTTTGTATCATGTATGAATATAGACAAGCGATAAAGATATAAGTTTTCCTTTTTCATTCAAAAAGAGTGTTGCCTGTTACATTTCATAAAAGAAAAAAAATGGCAACACCAACAAAAAGCTTAGGAACTCCCCTCCCATGGCCCAAATATGTCTCCCCTAGTGCTGGAGAGAGGGGGAGTGAGTTGATCACCCCTGAAGGGGTTTGACGGCCCCTGATGACCCCAACTGGTTTGCCTCCGCTTCAAGAGCCAGCTGGTCCGCTGGCCACCCCACAGGTTTTTTGTCGGCAATAAGACCGAAAGTTTTCTGACGGTTGTACTCTGAAAAAAACTGGTTCATTGACCAATTACATAACTCCTCCACGAGAGTATGCTTCCCCGCAAGAAGGAACTGCACAACAGCCAAGGTATGCTTCCCAACCTCCTTTGAGAGTTTCTCCCGACTTGCCTCCATAGATGGATCTAAGGCGAAAAATGCCATCACCATCTCTGCATCCAACTTCTGTTGTGCAGTATCCTCCAACTTTGCCACCCGCTTACCCCTCTCCTCCAAAAGCTGCTGGGCCTTGTCGAGGTCAACCCTCAAGTCCTCTGCAGTTGCCTCCGCCTTTTCCAGACTTGCTCTCACATAAGCAAGACTATCAATCGAGGCACTCAGGCAAATGCACTCTTCCTCAAGAGCCCTCTCGTACCCCTCCATGGACAAGGAGTGTTCAACCCTGAGCACTTGCACCTCCTTCTTCAAGGAAAGGATATTGGCATAGGCGGTTGAGAGGCACTCAAACATGCCCTCCAGAGCCATGATGTCAGCCTTGTGCTATCGGATGAGGCTTTTCTCCAGCCACTTGCCAACATGGAGGGCCCTCCTCAGAGCAGGGCGGGCCTTCTTCAACTCATCCTCCAACTGGACCACATCGCTGGCCACCTGCTGCTGTGAACGGAGCTTGCGCACAACCTCCTCTGCCTTCTCCCAAATGGAAATGGCCGCCACCACTTGGCGAAGCAAATTCCTCTACTCCGCCTTGGCCATGATGGCCCATTTGGTGGCCATGTTCGTTGCGTCAACATTACCGGTTGGACCAGGGAGGTCCAGAGGAGTGTCATCCCGTGAAAAGGAGGTCCCAAGCATCTCAGCCTATAATCCAAGCATGTCAGAATAAAAAAGCTCTAACCAAAGAAAAAATTGACAAAAGACAGGCCCCAAGAGCTTACCACACGTTTACAGTATAAGAAGATGTGATTGAAGTTCATGCCCCTAGGCTCAAAAGTAGCCCAAGACGAGGCATCATTCAGGTGCCTTAGCACCTACCATTCTAAATTGGGGGCATTGCTTAATGCCCTCGACCGATTCGGCACCACCTGATCGGGTGTGGGGCCACTAGGAACGCCCTCCAGCACATATCCAGTAGTGAACCCAACTGTATGGCTAATCATCCCTGAGCCCCTCGGCCACGGGAATCCACCAAGACCCTTACACCCGTAGAACTTGTCCTTTAATGGCCCTCCTTGGTTGGTACTTGACGTTGAATTTCACCAATCCATAGCCCATTTGATCTGTCGCTCAAATCCCGTGGGTTTATGCAACATTCGCCGCAGGGGATAGTATGACAGGACCATTATAGTGTGGACTTGGAAGTATGGGCACAGCTTCTTGGCCGTAGTGACCAGAGCTAACCCTAGTTTCTTGATGACCGTATACTTAGCCTCTATGCCTTGGTAGGTTTTGCTAACGTAGTATACAGGTCGTTGTGTTCCTCCCTGCTCACTGACTAGAACTGCATTGACAACAAATACGGATGCTACCAGGTATAGTGAAAAGGTCTCCCTGGGTTGGGGAGTCGTTATAACGGGGGGACTTCGAAGTGCGACTTTGACCTCCTCTACGGACTTCTGGCAATGAGAGGTCCAGTGGGCAGCACTATAACCTTTGCCTCTTTTTATGCACTTGAAGAAGGGGAGGCATTTGTTAGAAGATCGAGACAAGAAGTGCCCTAACGAGGCGATCTTGCCAACAAATGACTACATCCCTTCCAAGGTGCTTGGCGGTTGCAAGTCTATGATTGCCTGAATCTTGTCTGGGTTAGCTTCGATCCCCCAGTTGGAGTCCATGAACCTTAAAAACTTGCCAGCTAAGACCCCAGAGGTACACTTGTTGGGGTTCAGGCAAAGGTGGGTGTTCCTTAAAGTCAAGAACACCGCTGCCAAATATTCTAAGTGTTGAAGGAAATTAGATCCCTTCACAAGCATACCATCTATGTAGACCTCAAAAGATTTTCCTATTATTTTTTAAAAAATCATATTTATAAGGCGCTGGTAAGTTATTCCAGCGTTTTTCAAGCCGAAGGGCCTGACTTTATACTGAAATAGACCCTTATTGGTGATGGAGGTGTGAGGTCTGTTTGCTGGAGTAAGGATGATCTGGTGGTACCCGTTGTAGTCGTTCAGGAAAGACATGTGGGATTATCCTCTACAAGAGTCCACCACAGCGTCCACCCTTGGCAAGGGGAACTCATCCTTTGGGCAGGCTTCATTGAGGTTGGTGAAGTCTATAGACATGTGCCATTGGCCATTGGCTTTCTTCACCATTACCTTGTTAGAGAGCTATGCAGGGTACAGGGATTCTTCAATGAACCCAGCCTCTAGGAGCACTTGTACTTCAGCTTCAGCCTTCTGCCATTGTTTGGCTGATTTGTGTCGATGCGCATACTTGACCGCGTGGTTGCCCATCTAGATGTTTAGATGGTGTTGAATCAGGGATGGGTCTACTCCAAGAAAGCTATTTGCGGACCAAGCAAAAACATCTGCGTTGGTCCAGAGTAGGAGCAGCAACTCCTGTACCTCCGAGGGATCAAGGTTTGCTCCGACTCAAATGAGCTTCCTGTACCTCCGAGGGATCAAGGTTCACTCCGACTTGAATGAGCTTAGTAGCGTCGTCGAGATACATTTCTATGGGTATGGATGAAGGGCCTGGATGTAGTCCTGAAGTCACTAGCGAATCAACTGGAATTATCTCCTGCTAGATTGCCTGGACTTGGTTTCTTTTCTTTTCCCATTTATGTGGCTTGTGGAGCTTTGGCTCCATGGACTGTTCTAGCTCAATCTTGAGGAGTTCGTGCCCGGCCATTTGATTCCTGCGTACTATTCCTACCCCGCGTGGAGACTGGAAAAGCACAAATTTGAAGTATGACAAGAAGATTAGGCGGAAGGCATGGGTAGTTGGGCAACCGAGGATGCCGTCGAAGGCCGCCGTCAATCCGACCACTATAAATGTCGTCGTCCAGTTGAGGTGCCTGTCCCCATCACAGACAGACAAGGGGAGGCTGATTTCTCCTTTTAGCATTATCTTGTGGTTGCCGAATCCTACAGCTGAGCGAGTTGATTGGGAGAGGTTCTCTTCTATGAAATCCAACCGAAGTAGCATTTTAGAGAAGAGGACGTCAACGGCACTACCCTCATCCATGAGGAGCCAGGGTTGCTGTTGACCCGCTAGTAGGGGTGTCACCAGCAGCGAGTCAGTGTACCATACCAGATTTGGCAGGGAGTAAAATAGTCTGGAGGTCGCCTGCTTGATGAGCCCTCTCACCCTATTGGAGACTGAGGAACACACTACCAATTGCCTGCCCAGAGGGGGCGAGTTGTTGATCCAGAGTGGCGTTGACCTCGAAAATCATTTCAACCTCTGCGCTCGTGGAGGGTGGATGGTGAGTGCTTTGGGGTAGCCTAGGCATAGCCGCTAGGACCTAGCGGTGGTACTCAGCTTGGGAGAGTAGGGGAGATACCGCTTGTTTAAGGCGATGGGTCACAGCGTCATTGGGCTCTCGGCCTCGGCGAGGACCATGTTGACCCCATGAAACTACTGAAGCTTTTCCTTGTGGTAGTCTTCTAGGCCCTCCATCAGCCCTTTGCCCTTAACCTGGCCCTCATTCCGTCTAACGAAGTGGGCCAATTTCCATACCGGATCTAGGACTCAATTTGGTCCTACAGGTCTCGACAGTCTTCAATGGCGTGTCCTCGGGCCTTGTGGTACTTGCAGTAGTGTCCAGAGTCAGCCTTCTTCATCAGCTTAGGTGGGGGTAGTGGGTCTTTATCTGTAGACCATACCTCTGCCAACACGTCCACTTGGTTCACGGCCAAGAGAGTGTATTCTTCGAAGTAACCCCGACTAGGCTGGCGAGGTCCACTGTTTCAGCCCTTAGTTGGCCAATCATTTTTTCGCTTTGGGAAGCTAGCTTTGTGCTTGTTGAAGCGGCTGCCTTCGCAGATGGAGATAGGAGCGGATTCTACCGGCGCTCACTTCTCCTCGACCTAGCTGGCATCATCTTCGTATTCCTCTGCCAACCAATTGCGGGAGCGGAAAGGCCCATTCTGCTTTGCGAACCTTGAAGTTTTGTCTTAGAGCTCTGCCATATCTCCAGGTGGGAAATCGTCGATGTCATATGAAAACCTATGAGTTAGGAGCCCTGACTTGAAGTATTGGATGGTGATGGATCGGGAGGTCGCTTACATTTGAAATACTGGGCCTTGAGCCAATCTATGTAAGACTGGAAAGAATCGTTTTTCCGCTACTGGATCTACGACAGCCTTTCAAGGTTGTCTCTAACCCTCTATTGCTTGGCAAAATATTGGCAGAACTTGTCTGCCAACTCTTGAAAGCATGTGATCTGTCTGGTCGGCAATTCATTGAACCACTCATGGTCCATGCCGGACAGGTAGGATGGGAGTACTTGGCAGAGTACTTTGTTAGGGTAGCCATGCCCCAGCGTCATCTGGCAGTAACTCCCAACAAAGTGATTAGGGTCCACCATTTCGCCATATTGGGCCATGACAAGTTGCTTGAATTTCTCCGATAGGAGGGCCGTCATCAGCTCCTCAGTAAAGGGGCAAATGGTGACGTAGGCCCATGGGTGTATACCCCGCATTGCCCTAGTGACCTAACGGACGATCTTAGGGATCGAGCCTCCGTTGCTAGTTGCCAAGGGTTGAGCCCCTAAGTTCTCTTCCGACGAAGGCAGCGTGGAACTTTAGGCTGGTCAGGAGGGGCTTCCCATTTCTAGCTACTAAGTTCTCATTTTAATTTTCGAGATGTTCGCACAAACGAGCATTCTCATCCTCCACAGTATGACGCCACCTTTGTTGCTTGTCTTCGAGACTTGACTGGCGGGGCTCCTCTGGGGGGGGTTTGCCGAACTCTTGGATTTGTTTGATCTCTAGGAGTTTCTCCATGACTAAAATCTCTTCAACCCTGAGATCCTCCAACTTAGCCTAATACTGCTCCTCCCTCGCCTGCATTTCCAGGAGACGGTCATGCTCAGGGTCCTTCAATAGTCGGTCAACGATTCCCTGCTTCTCCTTACTTGGCCCGACCGACTGAGGGTGTCTCTTGGACACCAAGACATTGGATTCAGCCTGGGTCGACGCTTCCTTGAGGCCAACGTGAGAGAAGTTGTGAGTTGCAGGAGCCATTGAGGGGACTCTAAGAGCGGGGAAACGTTATCAACTGATAATCGTTTCCCACAGACGACGCTAATTGATTGGAACACCTAAGTGATCGAAGGGTCTGACTCAACAACATAAGCAATCACATAGAGACAAGGAGGTTGTTTACCCAGTTTCACCGTGAAAGGGTGTACGTCTAGGGGGATGACGATGCTCCCAAATATGCACTAGTAAAAACAAAAATACAATCTCTTTTTCTTTCAAATTGCCTGACCCTGGGCCTTGATGGCCTCTCTTAGCTATTTATAGTGTTGGGGTCAGTCATTTTGCGAGATCTTTTGGCTGGATACTCCCGTTGCCAGGGTATGTATATTGTCAAGTTATTAATTGCGGTGGTCATGCCATCATTTATTGATAGCATGGCCACATTGAACTTTTTTCTACTGTCTCTTTGTTGGCATCGGATCCTTAGGAGGGTCGGGTCCTCCAAATCTGATCGTAACTAGGCCTTTCTGGGTGTAGACATGTTGGATCCCTGGACCTGCCAATACCCAAGTCTTTCCAGGTGTAGGCGGGTTTGATCCCCTATACTGCCTATACCCCAGTCTTTTTGGGTTGAACCCTTCTTGTTGGACTTCTTGCGAAGTTCTAACTTCGATGACAGTTTTTGGCCCACATCATTGGACGAGGTGTACGTGGTGTTGGTGCTGCTGGCAGTGATGGCATGCAGGATTGTGGCAGATGCGGTGAGGATCCACGCCTTGTTGGGGGCCTTCACAATTAAGGTGGTGATACCCAACGGGCCGCTAGTGACGGTGCTAATGGAGAGGCTCGAGGACTTCATGCCGGGGTTCCTTCGCCAGCTCTCTTCTTCACGGTCGATGTGTGTTACATTGTCGATACAACTGTCCTCATAATTTTCATATTGTTGACTGCTTTTACGAACATACCACTCCAATTAACATCGATCAAGATAACGATTTACTATTTTTAACTAAACAATATCTCTAGATGGTTGTTCCCACCCTCTCGATTATATCATAAATCTGATAAGAAAATGCAATTATGATTGCAATCACGTAAATCAAAAGTGCTTTATGTTTATTTGGAAACGTATAAGTTGACGTAAAAAGTGATGTACAGTATTATGAACGTGATTCTCACTTGATATATCTTCTTTTTATGTAAAAAAAGTACTCACACGTGGTGAAGTCCACCAGTGTTGAAATCAATAACAAATCGCTTTTATACGGATACAAACCACTCAAATCACTTTCGGAATCACTTTGCACCGGTGTAATTTTACTTTCTACCGGTACAAAACTGCTTTACACCTTTGAAATAATATTACACTGGTGCAATCTTATTTTACATTGATGCAAAGTAAGATTGCATCGGAGCAAAATTAAATTTTAAGTATTTTTTCACCTATGACAAGTGATTTTTCACTTGTAAAGTGATTTTTAACTTCTCATATGTAAAATCACTTTCCATAGGTCAAAGTTACTTTGCACGGGTGATAAACTGCTTTGCACGGGTAAAATCACATTTGGAATAATTTTGCACCAGTCCGAAATCATCTAAATTAGTTTATCATCGGTGTAAAGTAGTTTATCATCGGTGTAAAATTATTTATTACTGGTAAAAAGTTATTTATCACCTGTGTATTTTTGTTCAAAGTAGTGTAAAATCACCCTGAACAATTTATCACCGATGCAAATTAATTTATCACCTGAATGTTTTAATTCAAAGTGATATGATAATTTTTTTTAATATAATAAGATACACCATATAACAAATCTTACCTTCTTTTATTTCTTTACATTAAATATTAATTATCAATTGAAACCGACCTTACCTCCCCCTTACGTCAACCTTTACCTTTCTTTAATTTTTACCTTTTTTTTTAAATCCCTTCTTAGCAAAACAGTTTTCCGATTCCTATGTATGCATATGAATACGTAGTCCATACACGTACGTACGCGCAGGCCTAGTCGGAGCAGATCATCAAGGCCTTCGAGAGTTACGAGCGGCACGCGGGCGGCGTGTCGGTGTAGCCACTGACCGTCGTCTTTGCGTACGCGGCAATGTACGAGGACACACGCAACCTTGCGGAGGAGAAGCACACCACGCGGCCCTCCTCATCGTCCCCTTGCACAAGAGCACATCGTCGACGGTGGCATGGAGGTCACCAACCCCGACATCCGCACCGTCAACCAGAACGTCCTCGTGCATGCCCCCTTCTCCATCGGCATACTCGTCGACCGTGTCCTCGGCGACACCGCCCGGATCGTCGCCGGCCAGCACGCCTTCGCCCACCACATCGCCCTCCTCTTCATTGGCGGCCACAACGACTGGGGACCATCGAGAGGTGCAGGTAGTGGGGGAGGAGGAGGAGAGGATGATGGACGATAAGTACGTGAAGGAGTTCAGGATATAGACGATGAGCAACGAGTTGGTGTCGTACGTCGAGAAGGTGGTCAACGGGGAGGAGATGGTGGCGGCGAACGGGGAGGAGATGGTGGCGGCAATAAGGGACATAGACAGCATGCACGACCTGTACGTAGTAGGGAGCAGGGAGGGGACGTCGTCGCCGTTCAAAGTCGGACTAATGGATTGGACGGAGAGACCTGAGCTCGGGGCCATAGGGGACCTCCTCTTGTCGTTAGACTTCACGTCAACGGTGTCGGTGATCGTGATACAACAATATAAGGGGGTGGCGCCCACGACGGAAGGGGTGTCGGGTGCCGCCCCGGATTGCCTGATTCAGCAAATCAGGCCGAGACCGCAGAAGGACAACATGGTCGGGTGGGGTCCGTGAGGTTGGTCGGACCGATGCTTGAGGGTTTCGGGAAACCTAATTTTGGAGGGAGGAGATACGTAAATATACACGCACGTATTTGTGTATAGAGCAGCACAACACAGGAACGGTAGCATGCGTGTTCGCGTTTAGCTTATTTAATTTACGTTAGCCTTCCTTTGCAGGGTCGCAGTGTTCTTGTGTTCCTGATTTGGTTCTTATTGTTTGAATGTTTGCTATTCTCAATTTTCCATCAAAATGGTTACGCAAGAGATCAGAGCGGTACGAAAGAAGCGCGAGAAACAAACTTGGCATTGTCATAGCAGGGTTTTAATGGGTCGATGGAATAATTTTCCATTGAGTACCACCTTCTGGCACCCCTCCTCCACCCTACTACACCTAAACTCCAAAATCATCTCTCCACCTCCTCCTCATCAGCAGTAGACCAAGTCACCATTGCCACCCTCCCCTCGTCGTCCCCCACCCTCCTCCTCACCCTTCCTTCCTCCACCTTGTTCCCCCACCTGCTCCTCCTCCTCCTCCTCCATAGTGGTGGACCTAGTCACCATCACCACCCTCCCCCTACCATCCCCCACCCTCTTCCTCCTCACCATCCCTCACCCACAAAGCTCCAACTTGACCAACCTCTTGCAACTATGGGCGAGGATGGCAAGGTTGACATCAGTGACATCAAGGTTGGAGTATGCCCTTGGGAGGTTGGCAATAAGGAGAAGGATCTAGAGGTTGGCAAAGGTGGAGATAGGGCAAAGGGAGGCGTTATGGCAGCGGTGGGTCTCAAGGTCATAGAGGGTATGACAACGGTTGTTGTAACAAAGGAAGGAGTGTGGAGGAAGAATGGCTAGGAGAAGGAGGGTAGGGGACGATGAAGAGGAGGAGCAAGGTGGGGGATGACAAGGAGGGGTGGAAGGAGGGTAAGGAGAAGGAGCAGAGGTGAAAGAGGGAGAAAAAGATAAAAGAAAGAAAAAATAAGTTATTTTGGGTGCTTTCAAATCCATCGTTGTTAAATTTAACGATGCTAATTAACAGAGTAGGAGGTACGAAAATGATGTCACATTTTCATTGGCATTTAAAGAATATTAAGAAGTAGATAGCAAGAAAGTAAAATTGACCATTTCAAGTGACTTCCATGTGAAAACCCTTAGTTTTAAATGAGTAGGTACAAATTAAAATAAAAAATGACACCCTTTATTTAGTCCCCATGAAGATCCTAGTTTCTTCCTTCTCTTAATAGGACCTTTGCCAAGTAGATGTTTCTCATGAGTACCATAATGGCAATGAATCCTAAACGATAACCTAAAGAATGTGACACAAAGAGTGTCGCAATTAAAAGAAAATATGGCTTCTTAGGAGTTTCACTGCTGAAGGAAAATGTGACTTTCCAATCATTTAGTCCCCCTATTGGGCTAATGCTCTCGGTCATACTTTTCATGACCTTGCCCTTGTAAATCGTAGTAACTATCTCCCTTGTGACTATTACACCAACTAAGTCCTTTCACACCAACAACCATCCTCAAAGGCATGACAGCCTTTTCTATGTTTAAGCATCGGACTAGGTATACCTATTGCTTTTGTAGATACCTAATTAGGTTGAATTTGGATTGGAAGTTAGGACTTCAACCTAATGGTAAGTGGGCTAAGCTCAACTCTAATGACTGAGCTTAGGCATGACTATTGGATATTTATGGCCAAATTTGTCCTCATTGTTATGATTATAATTTAGACCACTTATTTAAGTTATAAATGTGTTATACATGCTCCCTCGTTGTGATCTCTATTTGCATGAAGCCGTCTTCTTATGGGGTGATATCCAACTAAATACATAACCTTAACCTAAATGGATGAGGTTATATGATTGGAAAGGTTAATTCTAACTTCTTGTATAGATTAGAGTGGATCATGGACTTGTATTTGCATAGATCCAACGATTACCATTGTTGAAATCTTGTTTTACATCTTATTTTGGTGGTAACAAAATTATTATGGATTAATATTTTCAATTGAGTATCGTTCAGATTCAGGTGAAAATTAAGGCAAACATCAAACTATGGCAAAGAGGCAAGACGACAAGGAGGAGTTGATGATAGAAGATCATCTGGAGTTTATTTTATTCTTAAAATATATGCCTCTTAACAAAGAAACAAGAATTAGAACGTAAAAATCATATAAAGATAAATTAGGATAAAATATTACAATCATTCAATTTACTTCAAAATACGTATTGTTTAAAAGATAGTTTTTTAATATTTAAAGTATTTGCAAAAATAGGTTAGTAATCTAGTTGTATTCATGTTTAAAAAGGTATTTGTTAACCCACAAGTACCGATACTAAAGTTTAGTACCGGTACATGCGAATTACAGGTTTGGATTTTTTTAAAGAAACAAACCTGCACTCAGTGAGTACCGATACTCATGATCAATACCGGTATAAGTAGGTTACAGATTTGTTTTAAGTGTTTAAAATCCAAATCCGGAAGCAACGAATACCGGTACTCATGATTAGTACCGGTACTCAATAGGTACTGTCTGTGACAAACTTAAAATACAAAACGGTATGTCACTAGTACCAATACCCATACTTTAGTACCGGTACCAGTTAGCCATTAACTCAAAACTGAACGGCTAGAAAATTAATTTTGGCAATATGAATGTTAAGATTTAAACCCCAACGTTTAGTAGCCGAACCACTAAGGTCCTAATTCTATAAAAAGACTCTAAGATTCTTAGTTTGCACACAATAAATATAATATAAAAATTCTATAGCTATTTTTCATTTTTTCACCTTCTTAAGAGAAGAAAATAGTATTTACTGGTTTCAATATCTCTACGCTTTTGCAAAGTTTTCGACATGTTTCTTTCATGCATTCACAAGACAATTTACAACTTCACTAGGCTCTCAAATCGATAATATAATTTATATACTTGTTGAAAGGTTTAGGTATTTACTTGAAAGATTTCTTTTATCTTACACCTATTCTTTATTTGTAATTGAGCTTTTGCTCATTGTTTGGGTTGTAACAAATTTATTATTGTATTTAGGTTAAGGTAATCTGTTAATTACCTTGTTTAGTAAATTGATTCCCTCGTAGTTGAGGGAATCAGGTTAAAAATCCTAAGATGGGAGGTTTATGTAGCGGAGTACCCAAGTGTAACGACCCGGTTCCCGAGTCCCTACGAGACACGAGAACCGAACCGACTCAACTAATCCCAAAACCTAGTCGTAGAACGAGGAAGTAACCAAAAGTGCAGTAAAATAAACCACATTCAGCATGAATATAACTAACAGTAAGAAAGTACAGCAGTAAGGAAAGAAACTACCACAGTATGTACCACTACAACAGTAGAACAACATTCATAATATAATTTGAACTGCAGGTAAAGAAAGTACAGCGGAAATAAGAACTACTCACTACAACGTAACAAAAAGAGGTACAAGAGACAGTGGTAACTCTACTGGACCCTACTCGGCCCAGCATCCTCTGCAGCCGCTGACCCTGGCTGCTCAACACCTGGTCCTGAAAAAGGTAACGAGTGTAACACGTCAGCAAAACGCTGAGTAGAGTGGCAACTAAACTAAAGACAACAGTAGAGTGTACAGTAGCTGTTATGTTCGATTACTTTCTTTATTCACATCTTTCAATTGTCTCACTATTTCATTTATTCCCCAGATCTTTTTCTTGATCTCGAATGTTCCTCGTGGGAACGATCTTGATTGCAGTCTTTTCCAAAAAGTAGAAGTAGCACGTGGTGCTCTACAGGCCGGGAGAGTCCCCCGTGGTGATCCTACCCTCATTCAACCACCCCAAGGTCACTGACAGACGTAACGGTGACTACGGCACGCGCGATAAACGCACAGGTAGCTAACCCATACTGGCACGCAGTCAGTCGTTTCCGTTAACGGGTGCGCCCAAAGCACAGCACGGAACCAGTCCAGGGCAGAGCCCACTCAGTAACAGGGGTCCAACCCCTCCACAGTAACCAAACCGGGGCCTTGCCCCTCCACAGTCCGCGCACCCTCGCCTGACTACCCTGGTTTGCCCCAGCGGGCCTAACAAGTCGGTGTGGGAGGCTAGCAGAACCCCGGGGCCCGTGGGGTAGCTAGTACCTCCTTACACTAGTAGCTCTCCTCGGTACTACGTACGCGAGGGCCAGCAAGTCGGTACAGAGTGGCCAGTCCTAACCCCGGGTCCCTGGGGCGGCTGGCTCCACTCTGCACTAAACAGGGGGACAGTCGCTCTCCTTTGTACTCCGTACTCAAGGGCCAGCTCACTTCCCCAATACTATTCGATTCACTTTCCAGGAGTTCTACTCCTACTTCCCCGTAGGGTTCCATCCTTTTTACTCAAACATCCAGGTTTCACTTTCCAGTTTCACATTCTTACAATCCATGTTCTCAACCACGTTATTTATTCACAACAGGCAGCTGCTAATTCAAATTACAGGCAGCTTTATATCTCTTTCCATTTTCCAAGACTGCAATATTATACATTCCATTAGTTTTCCCATCCTAGGATTCATGCCATATCCTAGGATCTATCATACAATCTAGTTTTCCAGCCCTAGGATTCATGCAACACCTAGGAGCTATCATTCCATCCATTTCTCATTCCTAGGATTCATGCAATGTCCTAGGTTCTATTTATGGTTCCATAATTTAACAGATTTTATTAATAACTTAAAGCCACTCTACCAGGTACAACGGGAGAAATGGGGGCGTGGTCGGGAATCCCACGTGCCTCCGCGACCCCGGAGACTGCAACAGAACGGGGTCCTATCACAAGGATCAAACACAAGGAGTATCTCAAAACAGTGTATAGCTACTGTAGACGGGTAGAGGAATTAATTCCGAAAAGAATGCAACTCGAATCGCGGAAAACGGAACCCGAACGGGTTCTAAACGGGTCGAAAATGACGACACTGTGCAAAATAAGACGTCTGGAACTTCTTCCAGACGTCTTAAAAAGTGGATCAGAGAATTACCTTGTTCAGCGTGGTTTCCCAGACGTCCAGAAGTCTGCGGGGACGTCTGGCCTAGCTCCCAGACGTCCGATGGTCACCCCGGACGTCTGGAGGTCGCTTCCGCCGTCTGGTACTACTGCCAGACGTCTGATTCGCGATGGATGGCGAATCACCAAGCCTGCGCACACCCATCTCCCTCCCTCAGTACGGTCAACCGACAGGAAGGAAGAAGGAGAGAGAAAACTCACCTTTCAGACGTCTGGATGGTCTTCCAGACGTCGCCCTCGCCGTCTGGCTATCAACCCAGACGTCTGATTCCGAAAATTTTTCCAGAATCAGGGCGCCACTCGGCCTCCGCTCGCGACGCCGCCCGCGTCGCACCTCCCGCGCCTGCTGTTCAGACCGCAGCAGTCCCCCCTCCGCGTCGCTCCGCGCCCCCTGCACCCTCCACCGGCCAGCCCTAGCAGCCCCGGCGAGCTCGCCCTCACGGCAGAGCTCCGCTCTCGCACGCAGCACCTCCTCCGCGCTCACTGCGGCCGCCACTGCCGCCCTCGCGGTCGCGCTCACGCTCACTGGCTGAAGGAGAAGTGGGAGGAGACGGTGGTGATGGAAGTGAGGGGAGGCATGGCCTTTTAAGGCCGTGCGAGGAGGAGAGAGGACACGGCAGGGTGTCTGCAGCCGCAAGGAATAAACGAATATGCGGGTCCGCGCGCTCAGGCGCGCAGACGACCCGCGCATGTGGAAGATAACGGATTTCCAGACGTCTGGAAACGATCCCAGACGTCTGGTCCAACGTCTGGGCCACCTCCCAGACGTCTTAAAAGACATCTGGGGCACGCGTTCGTTACAATATAACAAACTCAAGGGAAGTTTCGTCCCCGAAACTTGCGCCAACTAGGGTGCGGGAAAAGATGTCCAATTAACCATAACAAACTCAAAGAGGACCGAAGCCGGTCTGAAAAGACGTACCCGCGAAAAGCTCCAGGTACTGATCCCGCATTGCCGCCTCAGGCTCCCAGGTAGCCTCCTCGTACCGCTGGCTCCTCCACAAAACCTTTACCAGGGGTACTTGCTTTCGTCTCAAACTGCGGACGGCTCGGTCTAGGATCTGCACTGGCCGCTCGGGGCAGGTCAGGTCGTCGCCCACCTCGACGCTCTCGTGACTCAGTACGTGACTGGAGTCGGCTACGTACTTCCTGAGGTTGGACACGTGGAACACATCGTGTATACCAGAAAGCTGCGGGGGAAGGGCAAGTCTGTAAGCAACGGGTCCAACCCGCTCCAGGACCTCAAAGGGCCCCACAAACCTCGGCGCGAGCTTCCCTCTCACCCCAAACCGCTGTAAGCCCTTCATGGGCGAAACACGAAGGAAAACGTGGTCCCCAACCTCAAACTGCACCTCTCTGCATCTCCAATCCGCGTAGCTCTTCTGTCTGCTCCTGACAGTGCGGAGTCATCTGTGGATCTGCTCAACTACCTCCTGACTCTGCCGGATCAACCTGGGGCCAACCTCCCACTTGGTCCCCACCTCAACCCAACTCAAGGGTGCCGTACACTTCCGTCCGTACAGAGCCTCGTAGGGAGCCATGCCGATGCTCGAGTGATAACTGTTGTTGTATGCAAACTCTGCCAGGGGCAGGTGCTCCTCCCAAGAGCCCCTCCAGTCCAGTACACAGGCACGGAAAAGGTCCTCACGTGTCTGTATCGTGCGCTCAGACTGTCCGTCCATCTGGGGGTGGTAAGCCGTGCTAAACCTCAACCTCGTCCCCAAGGCCTGCTGAAACTCAGCCCAAAACTGGGACGTAAAGCGGGTATCCCGGTCGGATACGATCTCTCGCGGAACTCCGTGTAGTCGTACCACATCCGGATATACCTCTCTGCCAACTGTGCTGGTCCCAAAGTAACTCGGATTGGCAAGAAACGCGTCGTCTTCGTCAGTCTATCCACTATTACCCAGACTGCGTCGTGTCCCCGCTGGGTAACAGGTAAGCCCACCACCAAGTCCATGGTGATGCTCTCCCACTTCCACTCTGGCACTGGAAGCGGCTGAAGCGGCCCTGCAGGCCTCTGGTGTTCGGCTTTCACCTGCTGGCACACTAAACACTACTGCACGAACTCACCCACATCCCTCTTCATCCCTCTCCACCAAAACTCGCGTCTCAAGTCGTGGTACATTTTTGTGTTTCCGGGATGTATGGTGAATCTGGAACCGTGTGCCTCAGTCAAGAGCTCTCTCAACAGCTCCTCGTCTCTGGGAACGCACAGCGTAGCACCTGGTCTGTGAAACAGAAGTCCCCAGGGTCTCCTGACAGTACTCTGTCGCGCAAAGACTGCAAGTACAGATTGGCCATCTGCCCTGTGATGATGCGGTCTATCAGCTCTGGCCTGGTCGGCCGTGTCACTGTCACTGCCCCACAGTACCCTCGTAACTCTAGATGTCGCCAACTGCCCACCTCCTCCAAAAGGCTCCAACTCTGTAACTGTAGACTGGCCAAGCGTGCGGGCGCCTTACGGCTCAAGGCATCAGCCACCACATTGGCCTTTCCCGGGTGGTAGGAGATGCTGCAGTCGTAGTCCTTCAGGAGCTCCAACCAACGTCTCTGTCTCATGTTGAGCTCCTTCTGATCAAAAAGGTATCTGAGGCTCTTGTGATCAGTAAAAATCTCGAAGGTCTCACAGTACAAGTAGTGCCTCCAGGTCTTCAGCGCGAAGACAACAGCTGCCAACTCTAGGTCGTGGGTAGGGTAGGTATGCTCATGGGGCTTCAGTTGCCGCGAAGCGTAAGCGACAACGTGACCCCTCTGCATGAGTACACCTCCTAAACCCTGCAAGGAGGCATCCGTGTACACAACGAACCCGCCACTACTGTCAGGGATGGTGAGCACGAGAGCCGAGGTCAACCTCTCCTTCAGCTCCAGAAAACACGCCTCACAGGCATCTGTCCAAGCGAAAGGCACGTCCTTCCGGGTCACCTGTGTCATAGGACGTGCAATCTGCGAAAATCCTCTGATGAATCGTCTGTAGTAGCCTGCCAGTCCCAGAAAACTGCGAATCTCAGTGACTGAACGCGGTCTCTCCCACCTGAGCACTGCCTCGACCTTGGCTGGGTCCACCGCCAAGCCGTCTCCAGAGATCACATCACCTAGGAAGGTCACCTCCCTCAACCAGAACTCGCACTTGCTGTATTTGGCGTACAGCCGGCGTCATCTCAGAGTGTCCAGAACCATCCTCAAGTGTTGTCCGTGCTGCGTCCGATCTCTAGAATAGATGAGTACATCATCTATGAAAACCACCATGAACTGGTCCAAGTACGGTCTAAACACCCGGTTCATCAGGTCCATGAAAGCAGCGGGGGCATTGGTCAGCCCAAACGGCATGACCAAAAACTCATAGTGTCCGTACCGGGTGCGGAAAGCTGTCTTGGAGACGTCGGTCTCCCTGATCCTCAACTGGTGGTATCCAGACCTCAAGTCTATCCTGGAAAACACCGTGGCACCCCGCAACTGGTCAAACAAATCGTCAATCCTCGGCAGCGGATATCTGTTCCTGATGGTGACCCTATTCAGCTGTCGGTAGTCCACACAAAGGCGTAGGGTCCCATCCCTCTTCTTCACAAACAGTACCGGGGCTCCCCAGGGAGACGCACTAGGCCTCACGAAACCTTCCTCCAAAAGGTCCTGCAACTGGGACTTGAGCTCTCGCAGCTCAAGCAGTGCCATTCTGTATGGCGCGGTGGAGATGGGGCTGGTCCCTGGTACTAGTGAGATCTCAAATTCGATCTCACGCTCGGGCGGTAGTCCTGGTAACTCGTCTGGAAACACGTCGGGGTACTCTCTGACCACCGGGATGCTCTGGAAGTCTGCCACAGGGCTGGGCTCTGCCACCACACAGGCTAGGAAGCCCTCACACCCCTGGCTCAAAAGTCTCGCCGCCCGAAGTGCCGATATGCACCTGAAACCTCCGTCCACTGGCTGTCCGTGAAAATCGAAAGAAGGCAACTTCGGAATGGAGAAGACGATCTTCCTCTCAAAACAGTCCACCAAAGCGTGGTAAGCAAACAGCCAATCCATCCCCAGAATCACTCCAAAGTCCACCATCTGGATCATAATCAGGTCAGCTGGCAGGCTATGTCCTCCGATGCTGACCTCGCAATCCGTGTACACCTCCTCAGCTACAAACAGCTGGCCACTCGGACCTCTGATTACGAACGGATTCTCTAACAGTGTATAATCCTGGTCCAAACTAACTGCGAAACTGGCTGCGACAAACGAGTGCGTACCGTCAGAATCGAAAAGCGTGTAAACGAGTCTGCCAGAAACTGGAACCATACCTGCTACCACCGATCCCGAAGCTCTGGTGTCCCTGTGTGTGAGGGCGTTGATACGCCCCTCAGCTCTAGGTGCGGACGAAGTAGCCACACTCTGCGTCGGACGGGTAGGTGCTGGCCGGTACCCTCCTCGCGACTGTTGTCCTCCTCCTCGCGCCTGGGAACCGCGGCCTCCTGCATGCCCTCCAGTGCTCTGCGTGGGGAGTATCTGCTGACCCCCTGCCCTAGATGGGCAGTCCCTCCTGACGTGGCCCGGCTGGCCACACTGGTAGCAGAGGGGAACCCGACTCCCGCCCTCAGTGGGTCCCTGCTGTCGGCTAGGCGGGGGTCCAGTGCTGGCGACTGGCCCCTGTCGATGGCCCCCAAAGGCCACTGATGGCCCTGCACAACGTGACGGCTCTCCTGCGGACGCCACGTGTCTCCGTTCTCGCCGGCCCTGTGAAAAGTCTGGCTGGAAGGGCCTCTTCCGCCCGCCGTCGGTGTCTCGTACGGACGGGTTGGTCTCCTCGTAAGTCATAGCTGCCTCTACCACCCTCGAAAACGTAGGTAGCTTCAGGGGTTTGACATACCCCCGGATCGCAGACCGGAGCCCCTCGGTGAACCTCCAAAGGCGCTCCTCCTCAGTGGCTACCGCTGTCGCTGCAAAGCGGGACAGCTCCAAGAAACGCGTGCGGTACACGCTCACAGTCATCGTCCCTTGGCGGAGAGTGTGGAACTCCCGCCTCCTTTGGTCCTGCCACATCTGGGGAAAGTACTGCTCGCAGAAGAGGGTGACGAACTGGTCCCACGTCGGCTCGTCCCTCTCCTGTCCCCGGACCGCCCTCCACCACCGGTGTGCCGCACTCTCCAGCTGGTACGTGGCAAAGGCCACGCGGCACTCCACCGGGGGGCGAAGGGTGTCGAAGATCTTCTCCAGCTGCTCAAGCCAGTCCTCTGCCTCGGTCGGGTCCTCATCCCCCTTGAAGGAGGGGGGCTTCAGCTTCCGGAACTGTCCGAAATGCTCGAAGTGGCGCTGTAGGGGAAGTGCTGGTGCACCTCCAGGCGAAGGTGCCTCGTGTACAGAAGTGTCGGAGGAAGGTGGGGGCGGCAGCGGCCCATCCCGTCCCTCGTGTCCAGCGCCGTGTCCGTCGCGTGGTCCCACAGAGGACTCCCCCTCTGCTGCCCCAGGAAGAGGTGCTCGGGGCGGTGGGTGGAGCTCCTCTTGTACAATGTCCCGTATCAGTCTGGCGAGGTCTTGGGCCAGGATGCCCGGGAGTGGTGGCTGGTCCACCGAGACGTCAACAACAGCACGTCCACCTCGCCGACCTCGTCCTCGGCCGCGCCCGCGGCCAGCCTCACTAGTCTCGCGACGAGGCAACTCCTGTAAGGAGACGCGAAACAAAACGGAACACGTCACTACGGAACGATACCGAACGGAAACGTCTAAGAACTCATGTCAAGAGATAGGTTGTGGTGGCTACTCTAGTTATAAACATGTGAATTGGTTATTTTCCAGTCAATTGATTCACTTCTCGAGACGACCTTGCTCTGATACCATCTTGTAACGACCCAGTTCCCGAGTCCCTACGAGACACGAGAACCGGACCGACTCAACTAATCCCAAGACCTAGTCGTCCAACGAGAAAGTAACCAAAATAGCAGTAAAATAAACCACATTCAACATAAATATAACTAACAGTAAGAAAGTACAGCAGTAAGGAAAGAAACTACCACAGTATGTACCACTACAACAGTAGAACAACATTCATAATATAATTTGAAATGCAGGTAAAGAAAGTACAACGGAAACAAGAACTACTCACTACAGCTTAACAAAAAGAGGTACAAGAGACAGTGGTAACTCTACTGGACCCTACTCGGCCCAGCGTCCTCTGCAGCCGCTGACCCTGGCTGCTCAACACCTGGTCCTGAAAAAGGTAACGAGTGTAACACGTCAGCAAAACGCTGAGTAGAGTAGCAACTAAACTAAAGACAACAGTAGAGTGTACAGTAGCTGTTATGTTCGATTACTTTCTTTATTCACATCTTTCAATTGTCTCACTATTTCATTTATTCCCCAGATCTTTTTCTTGATCTCGAATGTTCCTCGTGGGAACGATCTTGATTGCAGTCTTTTCCAAAAAGTAGAAGTAGCACGTGGTGCTCTCCTGGCCGGGAGAGTCCCCCGTGGTGATCCTACCCTCAGTCAACCACCCCAAGGTCACTGACAGACGTAACGGTGACTACGGCACGCGCGATAAATGCACAGGTAGCTAACCCGTACTGGCACGCGGTCAGTCGTTTCCGTTAACGGGTGCGCCCAAAGCACAGCACGGAACCAGTCCAGGGCAGAGCCCTCTCAGTAACAGGGGTCCAACCCCTCCACAGTAACCAAACCGGGGCCTTGCCCCTCCACAGTCCACGCACCCTCGCCTGACTACCCTGGTTTGCCCCAGCGGGCCTAACAAGTCGGTGTGGGAGGCTAGCAGAACCCCAGGGCCCGTGGGGTAGCTAGTACCTCCCTACACTAGTAGCTCTCCTCGGTACTACGTACGCGAGGGCCAGCAAGTCGGTACAGAGTGGCCAGTCCTAACCCCGGGTCCCTAGGGCAGCTGGCTCCGCTCTGCACTAAACAGGGGGACAGTCGCTCTCCTTGGTACTCCGTACTCAAGGGCCAGTTCACTTCCCCAATACTATTCCATTCACTTTCCAGGAGTTCTACTCCTACTTCCCCGTAGGGTTCCATCCTTTTTACTCAAACATCCAGGTTTCACTTTCCAGTTTCACATTCTTACAATTCATGTTCTCAACCACGTTATTTATTCACAACAGGCAGCTGTTAATTCAAATTACAGGCAGCTTTAAATCTCTTTCCATTTTCCACGACTGCAGTATTATACATTCCATTAGTTTTCCCATCCTAGGATTCATGCCATATCCTAGGATCTATCATACAATCTAGTTTTCCAGCCCTAGGATTCATGCAACACCTAGGAGCTATCATTCCATCTATTTCTCATTCCTAGGATTCATGAAATGTCCTAGGTTCTATTTATGGTTCCATAATTTAACAGATTTTATTAATAACTTAAAGCCACTCTACCAGGTACAACGGGAGAAATGGGGGCGTGGTCGGGAATCCCGCGTGCCTCCGCGACTCCCGAGACTGCAACAGAACGGGGTCCTATCACAAGGATCAAACACAAGGAGTATCTCAAAATAGTGTATAGCTACTGTAGACGGGTAGAGGAATTAATTCCGAAAAGAATGCAACTCGAATCGCGGAAAACGGAACCCGAACGGGCCCTAAACGGGTCGAAAACGACGACACTGTGCAAAATAAGACGTCTGGAACTTCTTCCAGACGTCTTAAAAAGTGGATCAGAGAATTCCCTTGTTCAGCGTGGTTTCCCAGACGTGCAGAAGTCTACGGGGACGTCTGGCCTAGCTCCCAGACGTCCGATGGTCACCCCGGACGTCTGGAGGTCGCTTCCGCCGTCTGGTACTACTGCCAGACGTCTGATTCGCGATGGATGACGAATCACCAAGCCTGCGCACACCCATCTCCCTCCCTCAGTACGGTCAGCCGACAGGAAGGAAGAAGGAGACAGAAAACTCACCTTTCAGACGTCTGGATGGTCTTCCAGACGTCGCCCTCGCCGTCTAGCTATCAACCCAGACGTCTGATTCTGGAAATTTTTCCAGAATCAGGGCGCCACTCGGCCTCCGCTCGCGACGCCGCCCGCGTCGCACCTCCCGCGCCTGCTGTTCAGACCGCAGCAGTCCCCCCTCCGCGTCGCTCCGCGCCCCCTGCGCCCTCCACCGGCCGGCCCTAGCAGCCCCGGCGAGCTTGCCCTCACGGCAGAGCTCCGCTCTCGCACGCAGCACCTCCTCCGCGCTCACTGCGGCCGCCACTGCCGCCCTCGCGCTCGCGCTCACGCTCACTGGCTGAAGGAGAAGTGGGAGGAGACGGTGGTGATGGAAGTGAGGGGAGGCATGGCCTTTTAAGGCCGTGCGAGGAGGAGAGAGGACGCGGCAGGGCGTCTGCAGCCGCAGGGAATAAACGAATATGCGGGTCTGCGCGCTCAGGCGCGCAGACGACTCGCGCGTGTGGAAGATAATGGATTTCCAGATGTCTGGAAACGATCCCAGACGTCTGGTCCGACGTCTGGGGCACGCGTTCGTTACACCAAGTGAGTGGGAAACCACTATACATCTTATGTCAATTTCTGTAATTATAATTTGTGTAAATCTTTCTTATTATTATTAATACTTTGCTTGAGTATTTGTACGTGTAGAATGGTAGCTATCTATATTAGATCCTACACCCATGAGCCTAATAGATTGATTAGATCATTGAGGTAGGTCATTCAACAAGTTTTAGACCAATTTTTTACGCTTGAGCTTCTAATTCATAGTTTAGCAAAAGGGTCAAACCCAATGTGATTGGAAATGCACCGGGTTGGGCTTAGGTTTCAAAATTGATGGACCAAGTGAACTTCAATAAGTAACTATCACAAGATTGGCCCAACCCAACTATCCCGATGCACCCTTTCCTTGTTAGCAAGTGCCAGAAGTCATTGACCATAAGATAACTCGCAAATATATAGGAGAGAAAGTAGGGTTTCGGCTACTGTAGGCTTTGGGAGTTATGTTTGTTGATAACTTGGATGCTAGGTAGGAAATGATGGTAAGGGCAAGAAGCTCAAAAGAGTATTTTGTTTCCAATATTAGTGAATGATAATACCGTTAGGTCCCTAATAAAGAATGATAATATCGTTAATTAGGTCCCTACCAAAAAAAATGAGAGAACTTAAATTACTCTTAATTTGTTTGGATTCTAAGTGTCTATGAGTTAAATAAGGCGGAAATACATTAATTGGGCTTGATAATATTTCTTGATTATGTAGGTCTTTAGGATAAGTTGCAATCAGTTATCGATTTAATGATCTAATTAATATGATAATCCAATCAAGTATCCAATTAATCTTGATCACTATACATTTTTATAGCTCAGTTTTAACGGGAGATCTAATTTGGTTAGTCTGAGATCTTTCAAATTAATATGAGTTCTTTGATTTATTCATAAGAATGAATCAGTTCAGCACAAATAAACAAATGGAATTGCACAGCAGGTGAAAGAAACAAGATTAATTTCCGTTCTTGATCTTTTCTCGACATTAACATTTGAGATTTAATAATCGAAGATAATGAATGTTAATACCTTTATTTAACACCGTATGAAATATTGGATCTAAATCAGTTAAGCGATACACAGTTTCTTTCGATTCCTTTTATTCTCTCCGATGGGGATCTTAGATTATTCTATGCATATATTAATTTGAGATCTTTCGGGCACCCATTTAAAAATCTCTCAAAAAAAAAAAAAAAAAAGATAGAGACCGAGTTCTAGATCATCCCCAATTAGAAAAGATATCAAGCACTTGGGATCTGAGGTGATGCAAACTTCTAACCCCCATTTTAAACATGTGCTGTGCCAAATTGACCAAATCAGGTCGCAGACTTCCCTTCATTTTTCTTAGGTGAAATTCCAAGGGGACCCTCATAATTAAAAACCAAAATCCATGAGAATTATATACTTCTCAATCAAGGGTAATTCCACACCCACCCAATATATGCACTCAGCAAGCTTTCTAACTGCCAAAATTTTCAGAAAACCCCTCGTCTCCAACCTCTTTGCCAGCAACCCCACCTAAAAACCGAGCCTCACATCCCCAATTTTGCCTCGTTCCTCCCCCATCTTGTCTCGTTCCTCTTCATCCAAGGACTCATATCTCATGAGTGTGATGTTAGAGCGTGGGTAATGGGATCCCTCTTTTATCGGCAATATTACGAACATTTTTATGGGGTTCAGAAAAATAAATATTAATTAAATAGAGAAGGCCGAGAGAAGGCTGGAGAGGAGCAAATGGCGGGAAACGAACGGCTTAGGAGTGGGGCCCTCAACAGCCTTTCCCTTGCAACTGCTACTTTCTATCGTTAGCCTCCCCGGAGCCCCTACAAAACCCCTCCCGACTCCCCGCCTCCCCAATCGGAAGAGAGCTCCAACACCCACCAAAGCTGCCCCTTCCCCCTTCACCACCCCCCACCCTTCACCCCTCTCAAACCAACCCTCCGGAAAATAATAATGATGGCGGCCCGTGGCCGGGTGGCGCCGTCTCTCCTCCTCTCCTTCCTCCTCCTCGGACTCGCCTCCGCTGAGAGCCCTTACCTCTTCTTCACGTGGAATGTCACCTACGGTACCATCTCCCCACTCGGCGTCCCCCAGCAGGGTATCCTCATCAACGGCCAATTCCCGGGCCCCAACATCAACTCCACCACCAATAACAACGTCGTCATCAACGTCTTCAACAACCTCGACGAGCCCTTCCTCTTCACCTGGCACGGCATCCAGCAGAGGAAGAACTCGTGGCAGGATGGAGTCCCTGGGACCAACTGCCCCATCCCCCCCGGCACCAACTTTACCTACCACTTCCAGGTAAAATTAACCTTATATATATACATAAAAAGGGAAACCGCCACCTAGAGATCGGTAGAATGATAGAGTCTCATCATTATCGGCATCCAGAGATCGATACTGAGATCGACCCTCGAGCTGCGTTTGGTTGAGGTTTGGTATTTGACTCCGGACAAAAGTTAGGAAGGAGTAAGTTATTGAGATAACGGTGTAAATGTGTGTTACGTGGAGGACAAGTGTGAAATGTGAGTTGATGTGTTGAAGTTTATTTGTTTTATATTAAAATTTGGTTGCTTTTTATGTTTGTTTCATTGAAAAGTGAATCAAGTATAATTAGATGCCATAAGCGAGTTATTATATCGTGAGTAGACAATTAAGTTGATTGTTTTCGTAAACTGTACTTACACTGTAATGTTATTCATAATGTTAAAACCCTTAAAAGGATTGCTTGTGATTCTCAGGTGAAGGATCAGATTGGGTCCTTCTTCTACTTCCCGTCCCTCGGGATGCACAGGGCCGTGGGGGGCTTCGGCGGGCTCCGCATCAACAGCCGCCACCTCATTCCCGTGCCCTTCGACGACCCCGCCGACGACTACACCGTGCTCATCGGTGACTGGTACGGCAAGACCCACACCGTCCTCAAGAGGATCCTCGACGGCGGCCGCTCCCTCCACCGTCCGGTAGGCGTCCTCATCAACGGCAAGGACGGCGTCACCCCCCAGCCTCCCCTCTTCACCATGGAAGCCAACAAGACCTACAGGTAATCAAGAAATTGAAATCAAAAAAATACAATTATATATATATGCACATTTTCAAGATCCGATATCGATCCGTATGTGTTGTTCACGTAAATATCCTCATTTTGTCGGATTGGGGACGTACTCACTTCTAATGCTTAATTTGTTTTAAACAAATGGAGACTCGGAATGTAGAATGGATATATACATATGTACCTTACTAGTAAAATCCACATGATCGCAAGAAAGAGTGGAAAAGACGTATGCGTTGGTGGAGGATCGAAATTGCAACTAACCCGCAGAATTGGGAGCAATTTTATAAGAATCTTTGGTACAAGTATTTGCCATACACACACACACACGAGATCTCACACAATCAAACGAACGTTAGTCATGAGGTTTTAAAAAGAAGATACGATTCATGACGGGACCAACATCTTTTACATGTAGGTTTTTTAAGGAAATCTCACATGCACCAAACATTTTCCTATTAAATCCACTACTTTTCAATGTGGAAAGCTACCAATCAAGAATAGACAGCCTGATCGATGGTGCTAATTATAATGGCAAGAGACTTGATGTTACAACTTTTTTGGCTGGAGAACTTGGGTGGGACATTACATGGAAAATTTTCGAGCTTGGAAAGACAAAGTGGTTGAGCTCCTATGTACACTTCCAACCGGAGGGGGCAGGGGGAGGTGGGATCCTATGCACACTTCTTTCTTGTGTGTACCGTGGAAGCAAGATAAAAGGTGGATCTGTTCACCTTCCGGCGATAGATTCTTCTTCTTCTTTTTCTCACACTTGTTACATTTACATAAAATTGTGTATTACTTTTATGTAGCTGTAATATTCTCCCATGGTGGGATCCTATGTGCATATTTCTATGTAAGCATGATATCACTGCAACGTCACCCTTATGTCCCTTAGGACTAGATTGGATGGAAGGATAGATTATGAAATAATTCTTTTGTAGTTGGATTATCTTTTAATTTTATTTGTAAGTTATAAAGGTTATCATAATGAATTAACTTTTGATTATTTAAAAAAAATTTTAATTAACCTATGAAAATATATAGGATAATCTATAAAAAAAAAATTTATCCCACACGAACTTTATAAAAACTTTTCTCAAGTTAAATATGCTAAACTTGTATCAAAATATCTTTCTCACCAAATAAAATTAACCTTTTATTTTGATGAATTATCCTCCTTTACCAAACTTGATCATGTACCACGTCTGTCTTTTAACTCCTCTCCCTTTACAACGAGGGTTTGGGGGGGTGGGGGTGAGGAAAGTAGTATGCTGACTAACTGTGGTGGCCCATTGCATGCAGGTACCGCATCTGCAACGTGGGGCTCAAGGCATCGCTGAACTTCCGGATCCAGGGGCACCAGATGACGATGGTAGAGATGGACGGGTCCCACACGATGGAGAACATTTACGACTCCGTCGACGTGCACGTCGGCCAGTGCTACTCGGCGCTCGTGACGGCCGACCAGGTCCCCGCGGACTACTACATGGTGGCCTCCACGCGCTTCACCAAGTACGACCTCAGGGGCACCGCGGTCATTCGCTACGCCGGCTCCGACCTCCCGCCTTCCCCCGTCCTCCCCGACTCTCCCAAGGGCTGGCTCTGGTCCCGCAACCAGTGGCAATCCTTCCGCTGGAACCTCTCCGCCAGCGCCGCCCGCCCCAACCCCCAGGGCTCCTACCACTACGGCAGCATCAACATCACCCGCACCATCAAGCTCCGCAACTCCGTCGGCGTCGTCGATGGCAAGCTTAGGTACACCGATCCGATCCGATCCGATCCGAGTCCACCTTCTATCTAATTAATTAATTGCACATGTACATTGCAAAAGCGAATTAGGCTAAAAATTTTATAATAGTAACATACTACGACTCGTAACCTTGCACGAGTAAGAAGAAGAGCCTAAATAGAATAGAATCCAGAAAAAAGCAATTAGTACAGGAAGAGATGGGATGACGGAAGAAAGGAGGATCGATGATCCCTTCTTCAATTCGCAGGTACTCCATCAATGGCAAGTCCCACGTGGACACCGAGACCCCGTTGAAGCTCCTCGAGTACTTCGGCGTCACTGAGAAGGAGTTCAAGTACAACACCATCGACGACGTTCCTCCTCCCGCCAAGACCCCCGTCACCCTCGAGCCCATCGTCGTGAACGCGACCTTCCGAGACTTCGTCGAGATCATCTTGGAGAACCCAGAGAGGAGCCTGCAGTCCTACCATCTCCATGGTTACTCCTTCTTCTCCGTTGGGTAAAGTTTGCATGCACCCTTCCCCCACATTTTTCTTCTTTTCCTTGCCATGCAACCCCCAAGAAAGCTTCCAATTTCACTGAAAGCCCCCAACGTATTCATTCCTGTGTCTCCTTAGTCCCTTTTTTTTTTATTTCTTTCTTTTTCGAGTAAGATAAAATTTCGACTCCACCAGACCACTTAACTGAGTTCACTCAAGTGTCTCTTCCATGCATATATATATGGAGATAGGATGGGAAGCGGCGAGTGGACGCCTCACTGCAGGAACTGGTACAACCTCCTCGATGGGGTGAGCAGGCACACGATCCAGGTCTACCCGAGGTCGTGGTCGGCGATCTTGCTCACCTTCGACAACGCGGGGATGTGGAAGCTTGGGTCGGGGATATGGGACAGGAACTACCTCGGCCAGCAGGTCTACTTCAGCGTCACCTCCCCGGCGAGGTCCCTCCGCGACGAGTACTCGCTGCCCGCAGCCGCCTTGCTCTGCGGTGCTGTCACCAGCCTCCCTAAGCCCCCGCCTTACACCTAAGGTCTAAGGCCATGAGAGGATGCGAAGCAGGAGAGATGAGCTGATCTCACGTGGTTTGCTCATGGGGCTGCAGCTTTGAGTGCATTTTTTTTTATACTTACTATTGGACGATGGCGTTGTAATATTATTTGGTGGCATAGAACTATATATGTATTGATCTCGCTCGGGTTCCACATGCATGTTTCGACTCTATTATATATGATTGAATCGCATATCATCGTTAATTAACCCACAAATAAGGCATGGTGTGCATATATACATGACTGTGGTGTTTGACGAGGAAAATATATTTATGAAATAAGTAGATTTTGGTGTTTCAATGTTAAGTCAGGTTAAACATATTTCATAGAAAAGGTAAAAGTCAAATTGAATTGATCGGTCTAGTCAATTCAATTAGAAATTGGTATCTTACCGATCCGATTGATCGATTTAGGTAAAAAAAGTTAAAATTAATGTAAATTGATTAAAATTAGGTGGAATCGATCGATTTGGTTAAACAGGTCATCTAATTTGATCACTCCCTTAAGAGTTTAAAAAAAATAATACATGCAACTTTAAAACTTAAAACAAAGATATAAAGATTTATGTATTCTTTAATGACTCTCAATTTTAATTATATCTTTTATTTTTATTTAGTATGTGATAAAAATATGTTAATTTTAATATAATTAAAGTTACAAAATAATATTTTTTTATTATTTATCTCCAACAATTTTTTATTAAACATCAATTCAACTCAATTTAACTAATATAAATTAATCCAAATATCTTACAATTTTACTTTTGCCAATTTTTTCGTATACTAACCATATGTTGACAACATTGTCGATTTAACTCATATAGACCGTCAATTAAACCACTAAACATTAAATTAACACTTGATCAATTCACTGATTGATTTAAGTTTTAAGATATTTAAACAAAAACAAATTAACTCTCTTAACTAACCTACCAATTACCCCCATTCTTTACTATCTTGAACCAAATTTAAATTAGATTCTAGCAAATTGAAAACATGGTGTTCATATAGTCTATTCAAATAGCTACAACGTTTACGTCTGCCACCAGTTAGTGTCGACCATGAAATGTGCCTGAAAAACGCAAGCGGTAACGGTACACATGTGCTTACAACCTTATCGTAACCAAACAATACTAAATTGGAAAGCAACATCCAACGGTACAGATGCGTGCGACCAATAAATACCAAATGAATCGCCATCCATTACCTTAAACGATTTTCATATGATGTCACTATCAACATTGGAAATAATGTGTTTGTCACTGTCTTTTAGATGTCGTTTTAAATGACATCAGAAAAATTACATCATTTCGTCATTTGTATTTATAAGTACAAGAAAAAATTATCCTTTAAAACTTAAGGTTTCATTTGCTAACAAAATAAGAGATGGGATAGAAATAGATCACTTTAATTAATATCTTTATATATCATCTTATTACATAATAACAATATTAATATATATTAAAAATATATCTACTCCAACATAATATATATATATATATATATATATATATATATATATATATATATATATATATTAAAATATATTTATAATATCACATCAACTCACTTATATTCCGATGTTAATATTAAAAAAATATCTACTAACATCATATTAATATCACCAATTATTTTATTCATACAGTATTTTATCTCAAAATAATTGTTATCTCATTGTGAAACAAACCCTAATTGAGTTTCCCTACACCTTGCTGAGTGAGGGGGGGAGATGAGAGAGAGTAACTCAAAGAGGAGTCCAACAAGATAGGAGAGGGAGACCCAAAGAAAGAGAGAGAGAGAGAGAGAGAGAGAGAGAGTGTGTGTGTGTGTGTGTGTGAGAGAGAGAGAGAGAGAGAGGGGTAGGGGGTAGGGAATGATTGAGAGAAGGAAAGGGAGACTAAGAGGAGAGAGCACAAGGGAGTTTGTGACCGAGTGAGGGAGGGAAAGAGAGACGGTGTGACCAAGAAAGAGAGAGACAAATCGAGAGAGAGAGAGAGTGACCAAGAGAAAGAACAAGAGAGATGGAAACAGAGGCCCTAAGAGAGAGAATGAGGAAGAGATTTTTGAATGTGTGTGTGTGTGTGTGTTTTTTGCAAGTGATGACCTTTAGATTAGCAGCCAATCATATTGCAAGGGAAAAAAGAATACTCCAAATTTCTTTGCACATTACAACAAATACAGTATTTCGCCAACACATGTGCTGAATGCATTACAAATCTATCAACTTTCGACAATGAGTACTAAGCATTTTTAGTAAGGATCAAAGCACATTGGTGGACAACATTAGTAATTTTCCAATATGGCTGCTATTGGGCAAGTATTTGGCTTACCAGAATGTAGGCATCGGAGAGAATCGCCACCTCTTGTAAACCAGCGTCTAAGGCCAATTGTAGGCCTTTGAGAATTGCCCATCCTTCAGCTTCGACAGACCACATCGTATTTTGAAGATATGCACTACATCTACTAACGTGGCCAGTGCTATCAGAAACAGTGGCTGCCACCATCGATTTTTCCTTATTCACTACAACATCAACTTTGATTATATGCATTTGGTCCTATCCTAAACCAATCCCCATCTACACGCCAACATCCGGTGATTGCTATCTTTGATATGTTCTTTGCTCCCTTGCTAAATTTTCTTCCTCTACATAATATCCATAGAATCTGCCCATGGCTTCAGCTCTTTTGATCACATTATGTGCCTCAGGTTTGGCATCTTCTATCACAACTTCACATCTATGCAACCAAAGCGCATGCACAATATAGAAAATCAGATTCTTTACACCACCTGCATAATGGAATTGCTCTACCAACTCTAGCATCATATCTCCCTAAGGTTTGTCCACACTAACCATTCTTAAACCCTAATAGAACCAAATGGCCCGCCTAAATTCACAGTGCAAAAGCATATGATCCCAGTTCTCTTTAGTTGTATAACAAAATGGGCATAGAGGATCAACACCTTTCATTCTTTTGGCAATATTGACTTTAGTTGGCAAGGCACCCACTAGCGCTGTCCATGAGAATACCTTCATTCTTGTAGCAAGGCCTTTCACCGTCCATATTTTTTTACACAAATGTCGTTGACTTTCTTCCCTCGTTGTACCAATACCATTCTCAACAAGGATGGCTAAATATGTAGATTTGATCATGAATAATCCCTTCAGATGTGATTTCCAAATTAGAGTATCTTGGCCCTTATGGATAGGAGAAGCAACTATATTGGCAACATCATCTGGTTGGAAAAAATTGTGAATTATTCCACTCTTCCATGCCATTCTATCAGCATCCATCAAATCAGCCACCTTAAAAAGCTTCAGAGCTTCATAACTGTTAGGTACTATTCTCTTCCCATAATAGAAGAGCCATGGGTCCCCCCACACATTTATAGATTCCCCATTTCCTACCAGCCACAAGGAGTGCTTCCACAACAATTCTTTTATTTCGTGCAAAGCTTTCATAAAGTGGGAACGCTTAGGATTGTAAATATATTCCCAGAATAGAAAAATATTTGCTTCTAATATGCTCCTACCATAAACCTTCACCACTTGAGTATAATGACCTGTTGGTGCTAGAGCACCACGATCGTTTATTTTGATGATAACAAAACACTTGTTATTTAACATTTGCTTTTGAGTCTTAGTTTTCAGGTCAAATTGCAAATGGAGACAAGTGTAGAGACGTAGTTCGAGCTCACATCCATGATGGATTGGAGGAGCTTGACAGAGAAGAAAGAGCTTCGCAAGGAGTGAAAGCGTAAGGTCAGAAGAATATGATAAATGTCTTTTCTATTTTGTACTTTGTATCTCTTTTTTATTTGCCCTTTTATTTCTTATATTATCTGTTAAAGAGCCCAAAGTAACAATACAGTAGTCTTAGGTACACTTACACAACCGTAGGATACTTAGGCTTTTCATAGAGAACTTAGAAATCCAAGATAGGCATCAAACAGCCTGATTTGACATTCAATTTGGAAATCAGACATCTGATCTTGACTTTTAAGACGTCTGACTGTTGACTCAGATGTCCAATAACTTAGGTTGGACTTAGTAGTTCTATCTGTTGAAATCAGACATCTAGACCTTAATCCAAACGTCTCAGAAGACGTCTGATGGCTGTGCCAGACGTCAAATTAGTGGAACATTGTCTAACAAGGTAAACATTGAGGAAAATGACCTTTAGGCTTCTATCAGACATCCGTAGATGACCCCAGACGTCTGATATGTGACCGTTGAGCCTCGATTGGGCCGGAATCACTTGTCTTGAGGATTATAGCCGTTTAGGCTCTTAGAAATCCATTCCTACACTTAAGTAGGTTTCTAGACATCCAAACCTAGTGCCAGACAGCATGTATGTCGTCTGATGGTTTTACACTAGAACCCTGTTTAGGTCTGAACCAAGTCAGGAAGGAAACTCGCCTGGAATTAGATGTCTGACTTAGTTCCTAGACGTCTTAAGAGTGACTTTCAGACGTCTGATGACCCTGTCAGAATCATTAATGATTTTGATCACGGCTTGCCTTGCCTTGGGATGAACCCCAACGGCTACCTAAGGCTTCTAAGGTCTTCCAAAGCCTTCTTAGGCCACCTATAAATAGAGGAGTAGCCCTCCCTTGGTTGCACACACCAAGCAATACCATTTTCACATCTATTTGTGTCCAAAACACTTTAGAAGAAGCTCTAGCTCTCCAAGCATTCATCCACATCTTGAGAACTTCATCTTTGTTGCACACCCACTCTCCCGTCCTCACATTCGAATGCATCGCCTGTGCCTTTGTGTGGATCACGCACCCGCGTCAACAAACCGACGTACTTCCACCAAAGGGAAGATCCTTTACGTATAGTAGCTAAATTTAAATACTTACTTTGTTAGCTCTATAGGTTTGTTCCATTTTATCTTTGTTAATTGGTTGGATATTCGCTTTGCGGATTCTCGTCTCTTTCGCGAGACAAAAACCTTCTCGTGAAGAGAAGGGATTTGAGGTACGCTACCCTCGAGTTCAAGTAGCATGGTTGTATACAAGTTGTACTACCCTCATTTTAAGTAATACGTTAGTGGATTTGATCGATCGGAAAATCCTCACTCGAGAGGGTTAGGTGGTGGTTTTTACCCGGTTTGGGTTTCCACCTAAAAATACTTGCGTAAATTATGCGATTGTTCTTTTTATGAGATTGCTTATTTTGTTTCTGCATTTTATATTTTATCACGCAAATCTCACCTCCTCCCGTAGGGATTTACATGACTATCCCATTTTCATTAAGAATGCCATATTCATAAACCTTGTTGATCTAAACCCCATTCCACCCATGTGCTTAGGGATACAAACATCTTTCCAAGCTCTCCAATAAACATATTTTTTCCCATCCAGATATCCCCGCCAAAAATTCCTACACATTCTATCTAACATTCTACACAGCTTGTTTGAAAACAAATTAGTTGACATTCAAAATGTTGGAATATAAGCTAAAGAACTTTGCAAAAGAACACTCCTTCCGACTTGTAACAAGGACTTTATTTTCCAGCCTGCTAGTTTTTTTGACATCTTTGTTACAAGTAACTCCTTTAATTTTGCCTGATTTTCTCCATCCAACAATGGGCAGGCAAGATATGGTTCATCTTTCTTCATAGGCCCCACCAAAATAATGTTCAGAATCAGCTGCTGCTCCTCCTTCCTCATCCCATTGCTAAAGAGAATCCTTGATTTCTCATAGTTAATTTTCTGGCCTGAACACCATTCATATTCCTTTAATAACTCCTACAATTTGGTTGCTTCCTCCACTTTGGGTTTTGCGAATAGTATCGTGTCGTTAGCAAACATCAAGTGAGTGATAGGCTTTGAGTTTCTATGCAATCTAAACCCAAAAATGTAGTTATCATGCATAGCGTAATCTAGAGAGATATTCTAAACATAAAATATATATGTATGGCAAGATGGGGCAACCATGTCTGATTTTCCTAAAAGGCACAATAACCTTAGTTGAGGCACCATTAATTAACACTTGAAAAGAAGTTAAGGTAATACATGACATGATCAAATTCACAAGATTAGAAGGAACATGTAACTAGGTTAAACAAAAGAAACAAAGTTCCATTCTATTCTCTCGAATGCCATTTCCATATCAAGATTTATAGACATAGACCCCTGCTTCCTTCTTGATTTTCTCATGGTGTGTATTACTTCCTTTACTAAGACCATATTGTCCTCAATTTGCCTTTCCGACGGAAACCCACATGATTTTTTTTGATACCACCCTCTTCAAAATGGGCTTTAGTCTCCTTGCCGCCATCTTTGCCACCAACTTGTACATCATGTTTGTTAGACTAATAGCACGGTAGTCCTTTGGTTCTTGTGGAATATGTAGCTTCGAAGCCAATCCGAGGAATGTTTTACTCATTGGTGTAGGCATAAGCTAGTTCTTGAAATAATCTTTGGTGCGAGAAATGTGTGTATGTGTGTTGACCGAGGTTGGATGGGTAATAAGTGAGAAGTGACAAATATATTAACTCATCAATTGCAGTCAATTCGTACGTGCTTACTCCACTTTTCAATAAAAATATTATAAAAAAATAGCTCAACGTTAGATATAAATTAAATAAACTATGATCCCCCTCTCCATACCTCAACTCTTATTACGAAAATAAAAAGGATCTCTGTGTCAATGCCACAAAAAATCATAAATTACATCAAAATATTTATATTTACATAAATGACGTAAGCAAGTCAACTTCTTTTACATAAATAGCAATTCTCACGTCGATTCCCACATCAAAGGTGAAATCTCGGGAAAATTTTGAACAAGAGGTATGAATCCTAACAAAGATAAAATAAGGGGTATGGGTTGGGTAAGAATAGAAAATGGGACACGAGACGGGGCTGAGAAGGTTAGCCCATCGTGTGGGAAATGCAACAGCGCCAGAGGCATTGTTGAAAAGTGCAACATGGCAGTTCAGTATCGGCAACTGTGGCTAGTATTAATTGTCAAAAATGAACAAGTGACAATGAAGTTCTTCGAGCGATAGTCCAACAACATAAATCCAAAGACAATATGCTGTGACAAAAAGAAATGATACGAATCCATCGAGATGATTTCTATGAGATCCTCAAGGTTGCAGGTCTCACAAGTTATTCAGTAAATCTACAAACCCTTATTGACAATTTGTTCACACAAATAACCATACACATAAATTGATATAAGTTACTGTTCAAGAAGATGATTGATGCACACCAATTCATGCTTTTTAACCAAAGTTTTCGAAATGGGAACCCTTTCAACGCTTATTTTCTGCCAACAACTATTTCCATAACAGCAGCACAGAATCAAGATGGTATTTTTAATAAGAAAATCACCGAGCATATATTTATGTTGCAAATATGTGATATTTGTACCTTACCAATAAATATCAACAATCATTGGCACCTCATTATCGATTGGAAAGACGCAATAACAGTACACTACAACAGCCTCCACCACAGGTCCCGTTCATCACTTACAAATAGACTTGCAGAAAGAATGATATATAATTTCGCATTTCATAATCTTACTCTATACAAAAACAATAATTACCAAAGTAACTCCTGCTGCCTATGTGTGGGCCGCAAAAATTCAACGGCGCATAAACATGGTTCGATGAGAGCCTAACCGAGCATACAAGATTATACGTGACAAAAGCACACCTCAACAAAAAGCATCTTCCACATTCTTACATGCAACAAGCATGTGTTGTTGCATGTGCATGCATACTCCATATAAGTTCTCTTTCAGGAATCCACATGCAGTCCACCCAAGCAGCTAGACTTTTGGCAGAGGACACCCGTTCAAACTATCTATGTCTAATTCCCATACAAATATCCTATGTTTCCAGTGTGAGCATTTGCAGTGGCTGGTTTTCCTGTTTTGTGAAAACTTCACCTTCTTACTCCACTCAGCAGTTTCTTTTGTGGACAAGCTTATAATCGTAATCTTCTACGTTGCTTGAAATGTCACTGTCATATTTTCATTCTTTGGGGTGCATATTTTACATGGAATTTTGCACCATTTCAAAGCACCTTTTTCGAGAGAGACCGTTCCTTTCTTTACACAAATTAGATTTCGAGGTTGCATTCACTAGATTCACAGACCGCACACCAACGTAACGTGCAAAGCAAACATATTTGTCAACCACAGAGAACCTTCGACAACACAGCAAACCAAACACACAGAATGCGTGAGTTGCGGCACGGTCGAAAAGGTGGGGGAAGCACAGCCCAAATTGCATCTCATTCACAACCTACTGGAAAGTAGCCATCATAACATGCATACAGGGAAGTACCCATCGAGTATCATCCAACACAGAAGTATGTAGTCACTTCAATTCTCAAACTTAAGTTGGATTGTTTCAGTTCGGAAAGGAAATGACATCGCATGCATGCACCCAACATCCAAGAACGGTAATTCAAGCAACGACATATGGGAACAGGCAATATACTCCAAACTGAAACGACAAATCAACACACGCGACATAACAACCTCGGAGGGAGACAACCAATAATGCACTCGTCTCGGTCGCGGGTCTAAGGCCCGTATCCCCTGTTTGTTGGACTTTATTTAACCCGAGGCGGAATTGAGGTATCCGTGTGATGTATTCCGTGTGATACAAATCTTGTTGCCTTCCCCCAACGTAACTACCAATTAATCCCCCCGACTAGGGGTGTATACAGATTGGGTTTAACCCAAATCAAACGCGATTAAGTTGGGTTGGGTTGAGATTTTCTCAACCCGATAAAAAATGGGTTGGATTGGGTTGGATTTGAGGTCTAATAAATCCAACCTAACCCGCAACCTGATTCAACACGATACACGCACGTGCACGTGAGAGTATCCATTAAAATTTTAAAGGAAAAAAAGCTACCTTATTTAAACTTGAAAGGTGAAAAAAAAAAAAAAAATGCACACCACTCCCTCAATTTCACTTTCCCTCTCCCTATGTGCTCTCTATCGTACGCTTATTTTCAATTTCCCTCCACTCGCAAGCCCTAAATCGAAGTTCTTCTCTCGTCATCACCACAAACCTCTCTCATAGCTCCCTTCTTGTTGTCACCATTGTTCTCATCATTACCACTCAACATTGGCATCTTCCTCTCTTCTCTCTTCTTCCTCTAGATTAGTGGCAGCCACCACTTCCCTTCACTAAAGACACTACCACCGCCACCACCACCATCGCCACACAACCCACCACCCCCTCACGGGCCATCCATCGTCATTACTACCTTCCCTCTACCTAGCCTGAGCCTACCACCAGAGCCGCTGACCCACTACCACCAATCCACCACCATCACACAGCTCACCAGTCCACCACCCTTTATCGGCCTCCACCATCCTCTCTACCTTCCCCTTCATCTAGCCTATCACTAGAGTCACTACCACCACCACCACCACACAACCTACCACCCCCTCACTGGCTATCCTCCTTCACTATAGTCAATAGCCACCAACCCCTCTCTCGGCCATCCTCCTACCCCTTTATCTTCTCTTAATTTAGATTAAATTATTTGAAACTTCGACTAGGCATTTAAACTTTGGCGCTTAAATTAGATATCATTATTTAGGTTCTCATATAATTCTTTATTTAGACATAATTAAAAAATATCCACAAGTACATCCTGAATTTTTTGTTACTAGTAAAAAATTATTTTGACTCTCACCTAATTCTTTGTTGAATGCCTACATCTAGGAAAAAAAATTACATTGATAAAATAATCATCTTATAATATGTGTTTAATTTTCTACAAAAAAGATACAATTACTATTATACGACTATCAAATGTTTTTGTTTTTACCTCTGTTATTAACTTTTTTAGAAGATATAAGTTGTTTACAAGTTTAAAATGTTTTGTTATTATGTAAGAAAGATATAGAAAATATGCAGAAGATAAACATAAGTTTTGAGTCATTTGATTACTCAACAACCGACTCAACCTGACCCGATTTTTATGAGTTGGGGTGGGTTGGGTTTAATAGTGCAATGGGTTGAGTTGGGTTGGAAAAATCTCAACTTGAAAACTATGAGTTAGGCTTGGATTGAGTCAGGAAAGAGTAGAGATAAAAGCATTGGGTCGGGTCAACCCGAGATTTAACTTAATTGGGTTGACCCAAGTTCAAGTCCAAAATTAACTTGGGATAGACTTAGGTTGTAAATATGATCCGTTTATTAAATGAGATTGGCCTTGGGCTAAGGTGACCCAAACCTAGCCCAATTCATGCGAACCATTTATAAGGTTAATCTAAGGCTTAACCTATTAACCTAATTACATTAATATAAATCATATATGCATATATATTCATAATATATGTCAAAATATATATCATAAATGCATGATATATTACACATTAAATAAACATGGACTTCTCTTAGTTATTTTTCAACAACAAAACCTTAAAACCAATATACTTCCTCTGACTGTAAGTTGTGCAATCCTATATTTCTGTTCGAACTAAATATAAACCATTAACTTCTTCCGATAAAAAAGAGTAGACATCCACGTTCGAACTAAATACGAATACATAAGTTGATTATTTTTATTTTTTATTATAATTTTCTCTTCCTTAATTACATGTAATTGTCTTGACATATGCTATATATATAAACTATTCAACCTAAATATTTACAATCCAGTAATTTTAGTTACACAAGTACCAACAAAAACTTAAAGATCTTTTAATTTACACAAAAGACAAATATAATAATCATGTCCTTTACATAATTGAAAATGAAAATTATCATTTATAAGTCTTTTTTTTTATTTGTACCAAATCATATTGTCATCCGTACTTTTAAACTAATTATTGTGTGAGTATCCTATTTAGATACTATTTTATAGACATCGATGAAATAAATAACGAAACTATGAATGAATAGATTAACCCAATCCAACTCGGGACCATTTTTTTTAAACCGAGCCAGAGTGCGTCAAAACATTTATTTTGTATGGAATCTTCGGTCACCTTTTCAATTCATGTATTAAAAAGACTCGGCCCAACCCATAAGGATCTTACCCAATGCTCATCCCCGGAAAGGAGGATAAACCATGGAAGAGATAGCGGCTGCAGCGAATGCACATGCCTTTATTTCTCAGCTACCACAAGGATATGATACTCAGGTAATGATATTATGGTGTGTGTCTTTTACTTGCGCATATCCTCACTCAGATGACAATGTGATGTAGATATTATTGTAATCAACCTTTCAAGTGCACTATTTGGTCAATCTTACCAAGGAGGTTGTCTTCAAGATGAAATCAAGGGGTCCTAATTCCTGTAGCTTAGGGTCGTACCCCACTGCAATCATGATGATCGACAAACTCGGGTAACATAGAAAGGGAAATTTACCTACAAGATTTTAGATTTCTTCTTCTTAGAAAAGGTAAGACGCGCATACTTTGTAATATTAAACTAGTTAATGAAGACAATACTTGAGTATGCAAATCCAAGATGACATGCTGGAATGCAGCGTTCAAACTTTGAATGGACACATTCGCCCCACCACCTTTTGTTTTGTAAAAAAATGTAAGTTAACACCTCCTCCGCACGCTTCTCCGGTTCTTCCTTGTACTACACAGCATAATAGTGCCGTTCAGTTACATAGCACCAGCAAATCATCAATACTGCACAACAAAGGGTTTTTTTTTCTTCTAAGTTAAGCATTTCATTGATTAGGAAAAAACCGATGCGGTGGGGGTGGGGTGGGAGGGAAAATCCAATCGTCAGTGGGGTAACTCTATAACGATGGAGGCAACAAAACTACAGAGAAGAAAGTAAAAACAAATCAAGAAAATACAAAGAAGGTATCCCAAGTAAGGAATCTAGTTGTGCTCCTGGGAGATTTGGAAGAGCAGCAACTCCACGCTAGTAAGAACAACAGTGCCACAAAGAAGGAATCCTGACGATCTTCACGAACCATACCAACGAGAAACCAATAGAAATTGGATCCTAACATGAATCGAGAAATCTCGATCATGATAAGTATGGAGTCTCACGTGGTCCTAATCAACCACAGACTCCCTCAATGACCAAGGCACAAGGAACACCGACCGTCACCACAATCTCCACCGCTGCAGCGAGCACAGCCCCTACCTTCACCATAGCTGACAACAACCCTGCACAGGCTCCCAATCCACACCAATGTTCCACCTAACTAGCGACAACAACACAGCTGACAAGGGCATGACGGTCGCGGACGAGAAAGGGTAGAAGAGAACGTAGTAGTGACTAGAGGTACCAGCAAGCAAGGATTTATAGGGAGGAGGAGGCCAAAAGAAGAGGGAGAGATAGGGAAGAGAGGAGATGGGGGTGGGGGGTCGTTGGGGACCAACCATAGGAGTGGCCAATCAAGGCCCAACGATGCTAGGGTTAGGGCACAGGAGCAGGGACGAAGGGGGCTCTCAATTTTGTTTCTATGGCTTGGTAGCTAATGTTCTAACTTCATGTAACCAAGGGGTTGAAACAGTAGCAGAGCCTTCCGTTAGCACTCAAGAAGTCGTGAAATCAAATCACACGTTCATCATATATACCTGTTTGGAAAAAAAAGAAAAGATGCCTTCCAATTGGAAAACATTGGTGCTGTGAGTACAGATGCGATCGGGTCCATCTTTGATGTGCTCAACCGGACATCACGTATTGAGCCCAAGGACCTCTTGAGGGCCGAACCAGCTGAGGGTGTTTACACAACACTCAAGAGCAAGCACGACAAACCAACAGTGGCGGCCGATAAGTGACCCCCCAGTGGCCCACATTGGCGAGGTGTGAGCCGTGGATGGAGAACTAATCAACCACAAAGAGAGCGATAAAGAGACGAGAGTACTACTTGTTACCTTCCACAGGAAACCCACAACCAAAGACTATCCTGAGCGACAAAAGGACACGACCACCATAGCAAACACAGACACAAAGGCCTACAGACTACGAGCTCTATACAACCCGACTACCTATGAATTATTATACTCAACCATATATCACAACTATCAATTACCCTCTCATTCGAAATGGGCATTGTCCTCCATCACACAACTTGGATAGCTTCAGCGTAGATCTTCATAGTTCTCCTACTCAACTATGAGATTAACTCTTAACTCAAATAAGAAATCTGAGGGGGGAAAACCCCCCCCATGCTCCCCTTAGTTTTCAATGAAATCTGGGGAGAAAACCTCCCATGTCCCCCTTCTCGGTCTATACCCTCCCTCCCGGGTCTATCGAAGTGGCCAGCTGCTAGTACATTGGCTTTATCTCCTCGGGGTACTTGTGGGAGAGCCAAGTGATGGTGGCCACTCACACGGAACGTGTGCCTCAGGGCTGGGGTGAGGGGAGGGGCACGCGGGGCAACGGTGTGTAGGGAGTGGGGAGGGCATCTGTGGTGAGTTGAGTTGGGACATATGAAACATGAAAGAGCGGGTGAATGCGACAATCCTTGGGCAATTTGAACTCACATGCTACATTGTCAATTTTTCTTCACCACCGAGAAGGGTCCGTAGTATCTTGGCATGAATTTGTTGTGGGGACCCCTTCTTGAGCACTGCTGGGTGGTAGGCCGGAAGTCAGAGGTACACCATTTATCCGTGGAACATCTCGACATCTTGACAAGGATAATTTGCCATAGTACGCATACGATCATGGGCTCGGCAGAGATGCTCCCTGAGCTCACTGATGATGGCATCCCTTGACAAATTGCATTGCACCCCATCAGGCAGTGCCCCACCTTTCACATAGGTGCACATCGTTGGAGGAGATAGCCTGATCCATGTTACAGGCAGCAGAAAGGATGGTACCTCTTCCAATGCATGGCCAGTTCATGCTGAAGCCACCAAAGAACTCGTTCAGCCAAGGAAACGTTGTACACTGCTGTACTGCAGCAGACCGGTGGATCTTCATCAAACGACCCATAACCCCCAAAATAGTGCTCCTTTCTTTAATATAAGGGGGCTTTTAGCAGTTGGATAAAGATCCAATGTCCCTACTACACTACGGCAATGCTGTAGACAACAGGGAATCCGGGCCAAACATATCAACACACATTACAAGAATCTACACCACCTCCCATTAAGATGGAACCAGTTCATTACATGAGAGAAAGTGCAAACTAGGTTTTTGCCCTAATCGGAAGACAAAAAATAACATTTGGTGGACAACAAACCAAAGGCCAGCTATAATCCAACCGACTTGTCATTACAGACGAGGCAAACTCCAACGATAAACAAGCATGTAAGGGTAGGGAATTGATCACAAAACTCAATGGGATAGTCACCATTCCATTTTCAGGAAATGAACACTCAAACCAACAACTCTAACCGGATAAATCACTGAGGTTCCCAAGCATAAACACAGATAGAAAAGGGAAAATGGTTTCAAACGCCACACCCAAAAGACAACCCCAAATCCAACCCACCGTCCACCGGACAAAACGACTGGACATGGGGCTTAGTCCCTACCTATATACAGATTCTTGACAGAGAGAACGCATCGAAGATAATGATTGGAAGGGTGCAACCTTCCTAAATTAATTCCCATATCAAAAAAATTTATCCCGCATCCAAAATCCTCTCCGCACATCTTCTATAATTAAAATATTATCCCACTACACAACCAACAGTTACCAACCATACAACCAAAACCTATCTTCATTTACCTCATCCTATCAATCCCAGAGAGAATCTTTATCTCACAACCAAACGCAGTCCAAGCACTTTGATTTGCACTTGATCGGGACGTCCCCTGCCAATCCAACGTTGAGTTGCATCAAATACCATGGTTCTCTTCCCAGTGTCGTAGTAAAATGGTCAGGCTTAGAAATGTCCTCAAAAATAATAAACACGGCAAGCGCTTAGCAGTTTGGTGAAATAACGCTTCAGGCAATAAAGGAACTGAACTGTAAAATAAACAGAACATAACAGGTGAACACATTTTTTTGAGAGAACAAGTGGACACAGATTTGACGGAAAACTAAAATCTAATACACCATAAAATGTCCAATTTAAAACATTATGGAACATGCGCTAACCAAATAGCATCATCCTCAAATCGTATCGCCCTTCTGAACTTGTCATACAAGGATATATATATATATATGATTAATGCACAGTAGAGCAGTACGAATGAAAGCTCTTAAATTATGCAAACCTCGGAAAAATCAATTTGGAGACTATAGGAACTCGCAACTTGACTCGCTACAAGAGCCGCAAATGGAAGCATATCAACTGGTATCAAGAAAGGTCGAAAAAGAGAGCTTTGTCAACTGTCTCACATGAAATCGTATTCATTATCATCAAGAGCATCATACACGCCCACGACTGCCTCATCATCTGGTTTGTCCACGTGAAGCTGTTTCTTTTTGCTACCTGCAAATTTTGATGGCAAATTTGTTACATAGAAATAAAGTAGTCCAATAGGAAAAACAATAAACACTATGCGATCGGCATAAAATATCAAAAAACATAGATTCGTTGTGAACATGTGCTTTGCATAAAAATCTTATTTTTGAGGTTTTGAAACCAGTCCCCTTCCCTGTTGGATTCGGGCGTTCAACTACATAACTATGATAGCATAACCAAGAACGACAAGGTTCCTGTGCAAATAAATCCAGCAAAAAGATCCAACTTCTTTCATCAAGTTTCATTCCACCTTTTGACCAATACATGTGGGCTTCACTCCCATGAAAATAAATCAAGAAGCAGCTATACCTTGCTTCTTTTTGGAAGTTGCCTCTCTCTCTGACTTGATTTTCTCATTTGCAATGGCCATGAGGGAAGAAGCCACTTCTTTAACCTCCGGCCCTTTTAGTGCAATAACAGAATGCCGCAGAACTGCTTTAAGAAGGTTGACGTAATGGTAGCTTTTCTGAAAAGACAGTTGAAAATGTTGATAAAAAAAATTAAGAAAAAAAAGAAATGGTGATAAAGAAGTTGATAACTGCCACCCAGATTAGTAAGTTATTCAACAAGGCAAATCTGTAATGTCAATAATGTTACCTCATATGAGCGAAGCTTATGAGAGGCAAGCTCGGCATATTCCAAGAAATCACTCTCAGATTTTGGAATAAAATTATCAAGTGTCTTTTCATCTCCCTTCTTTGCAAACAATTCTGTAGTGGACTTGAAATCAGCTTCCTCCACAATCCTGAAAATATAGCAGAAAAAAAAAAACCAACATCAGACCAAATGTGAGTAGACTCATAAGCCTAATTGAGATGTATTGTTTTTTTAATCATATCTGAATTAATTATAAATTAAAATTGATGTGCACTTTCAACGAAAAAAAGATTGATAAAACTTTGGACATATTTGAAATCTATGTTTTTCTTTAACTATTATTCTATTGTTTCTTAAATGCATCAATAATGTAAAACGATGGCAGAACAAGACATCCGGCTATGCATCATTTCACAAGGGAGCATTGGTGCTTATATCCAAATTATGCATGTATCAACTAAAATTCCGAGTTAAGCTACTGGGATGCTTTTGTGCAGGGAGCGAGTACAATTCCTGCTGAACCCAACAATGGCATTATACATTTGGGATAATGATTTTGTTTCCCAGTTATCAATCAAAAAGAAAATGTCATAACTGCACTCTCTTCAGAAACTACTAAGCGTAAAAAAAAACAAAAATGACATGTAAATAATCTATCCAACATATCAACGTGAAGCATCCAACTGTTAGATTATGGAAATAAATTTCTTTTTTTTAAGGGAAAAAAAGAAAGAATGAACTATTATCAAACCTCTGTTGGCGAAGCTTCTCAGCAACAGGATCGGCAAGAACATCATCTTTTACTGCTGCAGTTGCTTCTTTCAACGTTTTTGACTTTTTCCCAGCCACTTTTGCAGCAGCTTTTGAAGCAGCATTTTCCGCAGGAGGTGGTTGTTTAGGTAGCTGCAATAAAACAGAAATTTCAGTTGCATTTGGTAGAAGGATAAGAGTGGATAAAATTCTGTTGGCGTAAAATGTTCAGTGATAGTGATGTGATGTTAGTAGGTATTTTCTTAATATTAAGATATGGATGTGAGTGAGTTGATGTAAAATTGTAAATATATTTTAATCGATATGTTATATTAGAGTGGATATATTTTAATATATATTGATCTTAATGTGATGTAATAAGATGGTATATGGAAATGTTGATTGAAGTGACCTTTTCCTATCCCCTCTCTTATTCCATCGCAAACAGGCCTAAAAAACGAGAATTCCATCCTTCAGGTGGCTTTCAGAAATATAAGGTGTCGTTCAACCTTTTTGTGAAAAGTTTGTTCAACTAATTAATAGAACTGGAAGGATACAAATAGCTCACATGTCAAATTTAATGATGGAAATGTACAAAGACAACTGTGACTTATGTGCTGGTTCATGGGTTGCTTCTTCTCCTTCCACCTTCACCATCATCCCTACCCCACATGGCCAGGCATGAGTCCCAAGAAAAGGTGGATGCCCAATTGGTTGAGGCTTGATAAGTCTAGTGCTCACTAATTTGCACATAAGATTTGGGTTGAAGTCACCATGGTGGATCTACAGTTCGGTTTTCTTGATCTATCCTGCTGTAGTTGAATCTATATTCTTGTACACATCGCTATATTGTTTTTCTATATTCTTAGTGAATCAAAACATTTCAACTATTTCTCATAACATAAAGTTTGAGTTTGCATGCATGCTTCTTGGATCTCTGTAATGCTCAGTTGATTTCTCTCCATTTAGAGATAGGATAAAACAGAGTTTCTACATTCTTTATAACTTTGACTGCTTGATTTTCCTTGGTACCAGTCAACCACCAAGTCTACAGCCCTAGATCTGATTTCATAGGATAACCTAAGCCTCCAATATAAGTAATACATCAAAGTCATTCCTAAAATAAATTCAACCTAGGTACGAATGACATTGCTAATCAGCCACGGGTATAATCACCACGGCTTTCTGAGTGTATTATGATTCTTTAAAAATAAATTGTCTAAGGTTGCATCTTAGCATTAGCTTGCTTTAGTTTCCATTGTAGTGAATCGTTTTGCTATTTTTTATCACAAGCATCTCCACGTTTTTATGGATTTTTTGTATCAGAGAGTTTACATCCATTTGCATCATACTTATACCAGTTTCTTTAGTACATTAGACCATAGCTAACTGTGAAATTTGCAGTGGGTAAGGCTTCTCTGTGGATTAACATAACTTATCCTATCTACTTGTAGTTAAAATAATCAGCCCAAACTCTGTGCAGTAATAATAATGCATAAATTATTGGAATGAACTCAAGTTTGGGTGGATATAAATGAGGCTAGAGTGAAATTTCGAGCATGCTTTGTCCAAGCCTAAATACTTGAAAGTATGTTCTTTTTCATAAAGAATGACAAGGTAATAATGATGTCACGAAGAGGATCAGCACACACTAATTGGACAAAGGTCATGCATCATGTCCTCTACACGACAGGAACTGCTTGAATTGATAGGCGAATTATACAATTTTATGGAGGTTACTACAAGTCACATGCAGGGATATTGTAACAGGAATAAAATATTAAGGTAGCTGCACTGCCATACAAAAGAAGTTGCACACTCAACTCTCGGAAAGAAATTGGTGCAGCATAAGAAGTAAAAAGTTAGAGAAAAGCTTGAGGTGGTTAGGATATCCTAAGAGAAGGCAAAAGAATGTGCTCATGAGAAAGCATGAAAAGTTAAATGGTGAGCCTTGCAACAATAACCAGTGTCAGAAAAAGAAGAGGTTGGAAGAACCATTATGTATGATCTTCCTTTTTTTGGAAATTAGTGCATGTCTTGCAGAATATCAGAATGGCAATGAAAAATCCATCTAGACTCTCCCATGATGCGGGAAGGCCAGATTGTTCGTTCTGGTCTTTGGAAGAATTCTTAACCATAAGAAAAGTACTCTTTAGTTGAAAATAACCTAAAAGAATACCAATCTTTAGATGGTGAGCTTGGCATGAATACTCAGCGACAGAAAAAGAAACTGTTGGAAAGAGCCAATAAATGTGGTCTTCCTTACTTTGGAAATAAGTGCACCTCTTACGTGTACAAAAATGGTAATGGAAAAAAAATCCATCTAGGCCCTCCCTTGATATGGGAAGGCATGATTTTTTGTTTTGAATTTCGGGAAAATTCTTAAGCATTAAAAACAACTCTTTAGTTGAAAATAACTTAACACTTAGCATACAAAACTGAACCTCTGTCCCTTGTTCCCTTATGTTAAAAATATTATAATTTCAAAAAAAATTGTCGGCATCATCTAAAGAGTTATACCCAGTGTATAAGTCAATATCCATGTCTATGTTAACAATTTACATGTGATAGGGTATATTCAACATATAAGCTGATATCCATTTATATTCCATGTGGATGTGCTAACAAAAAAGTCTTTGGTTGTAGCATATCCCAGCGGAATCCAGCATTTAAAAGGTGGGATGAGTAATATTTTTACCCAAATCAGATTTAACCGACGATAAAAATACCCATAGTGAATACATCTCAGTACAGTATGCATGATGTACAAAATTTCAGTGCTCGTCCCCCACCAGCCTCTCCTTCCTTCCATTTATATGGATTCCTTTTCTTTTCTTTCCTTTTTATACAAATTTAAAATATAATCAAACAGCATACACATGCAACACCATAAAGAGAGAACTAAGGACTAATCCACTATAGCCCAATGGTAATGGTATTTGTATCGAACAAAAAACTTGATTTGAAGCTGCAGCAAGCCCGCAGCTATTATTGTCGATCGTTTAGTTACAGAATCAACCATATAAGATCAAACAGATACATACATACAGAAATTATTCCATCATAACTTATTTGTACGACATCTTGTCGAAAAAATATTTGCATGATATCCCTATGGTAAAATAATACCAACTCATCTGAAAAGAATAAAATACATAAACAATGATACCAACAATATCAAGGGGCATTGAGGGGGGGGGGGGGGGGGGGGGGGGGTACATATGTCATATTATCCATCACTTTTTTTTGATTCATTACCAAAAACATCATCTATTAAATCAAGGAATAAGCAATGTTAATCCCTTCTCGTCCTCGCTGTTTTAATCAAACTAAAAGTATGTATTTCACAGGATTACCAATTACCCTTTATCTTCAGAGCATATGCATCCTGCAACCAAAATTCAACATGAGAACCTACTTGCAACCACATGCAAAAAAGTGAACAAAATGTTCTTTTCTGAGAGTATGCCCAAACAATGATTTTTTTGAGGTATGCCAAAAACAGGATAGTGTAACTTTTCCTAGGAAGCACAGACAAAGTGTCCATACCACCCTTGAAAAATTTCATAGTGCGTCCTAAACAAGTGCTTTGCAGCACAAACACGCACTTCAGTGCTTTCTTCAACACATATTAGCTTAGATTTGCTCAATAGGCCCTGATTGGTTTTGCTTCCTCTTTTAGGCCACTTCTTTTAACTTTCGCCACAACATTCACTCCAAGCTAGGTCTGCTAAGCAAGAATCATTGTATTACCTCGTTTGTGGGCACAGCATTGTTACAATTAGTCTAAGACCTAAGACAAGATGAGAAAGTCATCAGATTTCCCCATGAATGTCAATCAAGCCAAGGCCCCAAGATGTCAAAGAGGGGATATGATCAATCGAACCTGGCAGGATTCAGTTTAGGACGATGGTGCCAATTCCTAACTAATCCAAAACAGTTCAATCATGCTGAAGGTTACACTTTGAGCAATATATAGATTGGGCATGGGACATGTATGCATGCAGACATAGGTACATACATAATTTTGATAACCAAATGGAGCAGTAACAAGAATCTAGCTCAAAGGAATGTGAAAGGCCATCCCGATGCAGTTAGGTGTTAATCAAAACCAGAGTCCTCCACATCTGTACTTAAACATACAGAGGCACAAGAACATATGCCAATTGCCAAGTTTACCCCTTAAATGAGGCTACATCCTAGCAAGATATTAATTACCCCTAAATGTATCAAATGGAGAACATTAGAAGAGAAGTGGATCATAGCTCAGGAGCATTGCCTATCGACCTATGTACGAGGGCATGTGATTCCTCTTGCATCCCTTAACAATTTGCCTATGGGGCTTTCTATAGACAACCCCGTGGGATGCAAAAGATGACTACAAATGCAACAAGCTCCTATGAACCCAATTCTAAAAAAGGAGATAAAAAATTCAGATCCAAAGGCATACGGTGCCCACAAATATTTGCATCAAGATTCTTAGAGAACATAGAAGAGAATTTCAGCTTCCATGACTTCGAAAGGAGGACACCACAAAGGAATTAATAGGGGCTAGATCATTGGTGGGAATTATCATCATCAAGGTTCGTGATGCCAATTTCGACACCATACCAATGAAATTGTAAATGTGCATTTTGTCGGCATGCCGAGGGCACGCTGTGGAAATGCCTATTTTTATTATTACATTCATCGGTGACGTAATCATTTCATTCTTTATATTTTATTCTTTTTTAAATTTTTACAACCGTCAGTGCGCGAACAAATTCATCGATTATTATCTATGAGCTTTTTATGATTACATCCATTGGTGACAACATGACGTACTGTGTGAATGTACAACTCGTGTATTGTACAACTCATTGAACTCAATGACTGTTCACCGATGCATTGAATGATTGAAGGATATTTTTGGGGATTAAAAATGTTGTGATTTGGCCTTACAAGGATACAAAAGGACATTTTTGTCCACTTTTAAAAAGCTATTATTCTTAGTTTGGTGTAAAAAGAGGGTGCACATTAGTTATAGAAGACTAGATGAACATGTTTTGAACTTTAGGATAACATAAAAGCTTAGTGTAAATTTGAATAGAAAGGATTGGTGCTACAATGCAACGGCAGCAAGACTAGGCAGTAGTGCGCAGTAGACCCAGGCAAAGTAGCATCGGCATCGACATCCCATCGATATGGTCGGCATGCCAACAGCATTCCTGCTTCTCAACAGTTATTCCATGCTGGCATGGCCATTCCCACAAAAATGCCATTTCGATGACATGTCAACATTTAAAACTCTGATCATCATGGCCTCCTTATACATAAAGGTACAATCACAACTTTTACCAAAGCAGGTAAGCTCCTCTCTTAATTACCCAAAACAAACCTGCTCAGAAAATAATAGATTTGGCAAGCAATCTTTAGCCTGTAAATCAAACTAAAAAAAGAGATTAAGTGAAGGTTTGTTGAGATAAAAGGAGCAATCCAATAGTGCAAATTACTCTTTTAAAAACTAATTGATCTAAATTGAATGTCAAGGTTGGCTTTCGTCTAAGATGTTCGCATCGGATCAAATCCCTCAAAGGCTCGGCCTAATAAATCACCCTACTTGATCTACTTCCTTTCCTAGATTTTCTTCTCCTTGGATATTCCTGGTTTGCCTACTTCTTCCAAGTTGCCTTTTCTCATGTGTTTGCCTTTAAAAGTCTATTCTAACCTCAAATCACCCAATTTCGCTTGGATTTTTCTTTAATTGGATCCTACCAAGGTCTAAGGAAAAAAATCCAACATCATCTAAATCAACAAGGAAAAAGATCAAATCTAGTACTTTTTATTTTGAGGTAAGAAAGTATCCACTAATTCTTGGGAACACTAATTAGAATCCATCTTACAAGGGTTTCTCATGCTACAGTTATCAATACTTCAGAGAGAGATAGACAATGTGTAGCAAATCAAACAACAAGATCGATATCAGTTTGAGTATTATTGGATGAGGAAGTGTTGGAGATGATCAAATTCCTTATTCAATTATTTAGTTTCTTCCAACTAAAAGTTCCGGCGTGAGGAGGAATAAGTGCAAAAGAAGCTTGAAGTCATGAGTGAGAGGGAAAGGATATTCATCGAAGCATTGGTTAGAGGTGCAGGGAGATCATTGGCAATGAAGTAAGATAGTGGATAAAGCCATCTTCACATCAAGAAGAAAGCAAGAAAGAAGGGCATTCGTCAACTCAAGGTGTTTTCATTGCCAGGGCTGGGAGCATTGTGTATTTGAATGTCACAACCCATCAAATGCAATGCATGTGGTGGACCAGAGCATAAAAGATTCTCATGTCCCTTCAAGAGAAGTGATGGAAATCATTAAGAGGTCTTCAATGAGGCATCCCTTTATTGACTTTAATCTGGAAGGATTGAAAGAGGTGCTACTGCAGTGGTCAAGTGCCACGTGAGAGAATGTCATCTTTCTTGAGAAGTGCCTTCTTACGGATGGATGTAGTTGATGTATCACCTTCCATCAATTGCATTTGGGCAGACATAGAAGTGGTCCTACAAGAGGTGATGGCACCCATCATCAATAGGAAAATATCCACCAGGGGAGGATTAATTGAAGATGATTTTCAATGTTTGACACTGCAAGCATGGGAGAATTAGATGTAGGGCTTTGTTTGATGCAGGCAGTTTTTTGCATATGAGAGCGTTGGTGTGACCACAGTTTTTTGCATATGCAGGCAGTTGTTTGGAAACTGTATTGGGTTCCTTTGAAAGATCAAAACAGTGCAGAGAGGTTGGCCGCAAGGGGTGCAAATTGAGCAAGGTGGTGGTTGAGGTTGAGGTAGCGGATATGGGGGTCATTCCCTCTTGGTGCACACTTTAAGTTGGCAGGTCATTGTAGCTTCTCAAAATATCAAGGTTCACTGAGGGTGAGCCAACTTTTTTTGCTTCGACGATCAAGGTTGGCACGAAGGATCATGAGTTGAAGCTGGGGAGTCCAACAATAAGCAGGGGACAGTAGCAACACCATCTCAAATAGAGGACCAATAAGGGGCAGCACAATAATATCCTTGGAGATTTTTCAAAAAAAAAAAAGTGCATTGCAGAATCCAAGAGTAATTCCCAGCTCTAGTTTGGCGAGCCAATGGGTTATGTGGGATCTCTTTCAGTGATATGTGGTGAAAGTTGAAGATCGTTGCATTGCACCATCATGAGGAGTTTGGAGTATCACACCCAAAGGACAAAGACCGAGGAAGCTGGATCAATGCAGACTGACCACGTAGTGAGAATCAAACATCAAAGGCCCCTCCAGAGGACAACTATGGTAATGACACATATACTACAACAAGGTAGCAGCAAAGTTGGGTTGACTACAATTCGTTGTCATCTGGTGACGGAGCCTGTTGTTCAGTCTGCATCTCCAACAAGTGGCAAAGGTTACATGGAGAGGGATGACAACCTCTTAATTCAGCTATAACTGTACTGCAAGACAGCATTTTAAATGCCAGCGGCATGCCATCGGCAAGGCCATTTTCGGAAAGTGGCCATGCCAACACATCGCAGGTATCAGTTTACAGGGGTGCCGATGACATGCCAACCATTTCGACAGCATGCCGCCAGTGCCGACAAACCTGCTGGGCACGAGATGCCATACACACACAGAGTTCAGGTAGAGTTCGGGTATTCTGGCATCATTTTGAGTATTTATGTAATTTTACACACACAAAAAAATTGAGTATTTTTACATCATTTTGAATATTTATATGATTTTTTGTTGACATGTCAACGTGCCCTCGGCATTCCCATGGCGTGCCCTTGGCATACCCTTCGGCATAGCCATCGAAAAATGGGCATTTCCACGACATGCCTACGAAATGCACACTTAGAATTTCATCGGCACGACGTCAAAATCGACATTTTGAACCTTGCTACAAGATTAAGAGGCCATTAATGCTGGGTTGCAAGGTGCGGGAGATGGGAACTTCCAAACGAATAGTAAATGCATGAAGGACAAGTGGCAACAATGTTGTCATTAGACCCTATCACTACAAGGGTGAGGATGGCTCAGATTAAGGTTGCAAGGAAGGGGTGGTTGGGGGTGTCCATAAAGGTGGGACCGAAATGTGAGATGGCTCAGGGATGTGGGGAGGGAGATTTTGGGGGATTATCTACAAAAGTGGGTGGAAAATGTAGCATTACTGCAGGAAACGAAGTTGAAGGCCGATGAAAGGGGAAAGTTGCATGAACTGGGAAAGAAGAGATTTAGGGAATGCTATGGTGGTGGATGAAATGGGGATATCTTGTGGCTTAATAATTCCCTTGACAGAAAGTGCCTTTAAGGAGAGTGCATTGCACAAGGAACTTGGGTTTCAGTGTTGTTGCACAGGTTAAGAGATGTGGTCCAGCTCTGCAAAATAAATCTACAGACCTACATTGGATAGAGAAAGGCAGTAATTTTGCAAGGAGATTTGGGGGGTGTTGTCTGCGATTACAGAGGCACCATTGTTGGTTACTCTAATGTCACCCTCAACTCCACTTAGAGGATAGGCTGGCCAGACGATGTGGGTGGGCTAAACAGTGGTTGGAGACTTCTGTGACCAAATCAGCAATTTATGCTTGCAGGGATTGGTTACCTCCAATTCCCTGTTCATGGAGAGGTACAGTTTCTGAGCAGCAAAGATCAAAGTTGGACAGATCCAGCTGCTCAGAGGAGTTTGCAAGGATGTCCATTATGGCAGGCATACGGGTGAATGAGTGGTCTTTTCCTGATCATGTACCTCTGCTCTGGGATTCCAAGGCCATGAAGCCTACTTCAAATTTGAAAAGCCTTGGTTGCTCAAGGAAGGTTTCAAAGAGAAAGTTCTAGAAAGTGGCAAGCGATACCAACTTAGGATGTGTCTACAGCGAATTTAGCCAAGGAGTTGCACAGACGGAGACAATATCCAAGAAGAGGATAAAGGGGGAAATGTGGAGGAGGAGAGATGATGCATTGAGTGAGATTGACAAGCTTAAAAAGTTGAATGACTCGAGCGCTTGTACAGCAAAAGAGGTGCTTGACAGAGAAAAAACATCAAGCGGTGATCATCCAGGAGGATTTGAAGAAAGAGGACTAGTGGAGTCAAAAGCTGAGACAGACCTGGTTGAAGAAATGGAGCTCAAATACTTAATTCTTTCATATGATGCATTACATGAACAGGTTGCAGGTACAGGATATCGTGGTGCAGGGAAGGCAAGCCTTTGACAGGCCTTGGCATGGCATCTCATTTCTGTAGCTGCACGAAGAGGGCCCTAGGTCGTGCTGAAGGTGGCTCGGTAGGGATGTGACTAGGCTAAGCACATCCCTAAATAGGACATAACCCAAATAAAGGAAAACCTAAAAATCCCTAAATAGGACCCAGCCAATTCCACTCAAATACTAACTCCAATCAAACTAAACCAAAAAATTAGAGATCCTAATTGATCTCTTATAATATAGAATAACTAACTTCCTTCCAAATGAGCTCAGAACATGATAGAAAGGGACATTTGCAGAAAAAAGCCTCTCACATCAATTCTCACTCTTTTTGAAAACTCAGCTCCTAACAAAACATTTTTTGCTCCATGATTGTAGAAGTCCTTGACAGTTTAGGAAACTTAAGACTCAGGCTGCAAATTTCAGAAAATTTTAGTGCTTTTGCAATTTCAGAAAATGTTGGGAACCTATTACATTAGTATCTCCTAGTTTCTAGACCCTCCTTGAAGCTTCCCATCTTGTGGAACTCCCATTCAAAGAACTTGATTTGGACATTGATGCAAATTTTCCACATTTGCAACAATAATGCCCAATGCCTCTCTTCTTCAATATGATAGGCCCATCTACAGCCTTGTGTAGAGGTAGGTAGCCCTTGCGATGGTGCCTTGGAAGGTGGACAATGGAGACACTTACCAGAAGTCAATGACTGCAGAAATATAGGAGACAAAGCATAGCTGTGAAGGAGCTTCCTGCATCAGAGACGGCGATGATGCCTTGAGTGCAAGTGAGGTGTTTCTCAAGATGTAGAACAAGGTTAACTAGGCCAATTGGGAACTGGCATGAACAATCAGCTAGACGGTAATCATGTCAGGGAAGTAGCTCATGATGATTTGGAGTTGCTGGAAGTGTACTGGAATTAGTGATCACGGTGGAACATTAGCAATAATAAATATAGTACAAAGTTGGTGTTCATAACACTAGCAACTAGTGTTTATATGCAGCAATTTTGGCAAAGATGTGGGCAGTCTTGACAACTTTGATGGTGGTGTTTCCTACTTGGATGCTGGCAGTGATGGTGCCAGCAGCATTTGTTGTTGTAAAAGAGCCTTCAGCCTTGCAGTATAGAAACAAATATAAGAAATCCTGTTCATCAATGCTATTTGCTATGTGGAGCAGATCATCGAACAGCAAGAACAACCTTATCATCTCAAAGATGTGAAGCAGACGATCAAACTGTGAGAACAATCTTTGGAACTGGATTCTGATGCCACCATTTGATGTAGATAACTTGAAGTGAAAAAGTAATGGGGATTCGAACTGGGATGAAAGCAGAATTCAAAAGAGGATGGGAAATCCAAAGTATACCCTGAGAAGGAACCAAGTTTTCTAATTCTTTCAACTCTATCTCTTGGACATGCACCAGCCTTGGCTTTCATAGAAACAAATGAATTTATAAATCATAACAAAAGGAAATCTAAAAGTATCTCTAACCTAGTACCTAAAAATAGAACCCAACGAGATCACCTAAAACTAATTCTGACCAAACCAATCCAAAAATGAGAGACCCTAGTCAATCTTTTTATCAATCTAAAATAACAAGCTCCTAATTCATAATAACAATTTTTTTATTGAAAAGATAATGTAAACAAGAAATAAAAAGGGATTGCAGAAAATCCTTTAGAATGCATCAATTCTCCCCCATTCTGAAAACTCAGCTCTTAACAAGTACTCTTTCCATAGTAGTAGAATTCCTTGGTAGTTTAGGAGCTTTCAGTCTCATGCTTCAAAATTCTCGAGAAGTTCCAGATTTTGGAATTGGGAAAATTTTGAGAATATATATTGGTATCAATCCACCTTGAAATTTCCCCATCTTCAAGTATCCGTTCAAAGAACTTGATTGGCACAAATTTTCCTGCTGAGTGGCTCTTCTTCAAAGAAACTGAACATGATTAGGGCTTTACTTCAAAGTAACTGAACCTGACACTAGGGCTTCATTTAGAAGTAGATGATGCCTTAAGAGGTGGACGGCAGAGATGCTAGCTAGAAGTCATTGATGACAGCATTGAAAGAGGGAAAGCAGCGTGGTGACAGAGCTCCCTAAGGAAAAGCTAACAACAATAACTCTGCAAGGGCTGAGGTGCTTCCATGAGTAACTGGCAGGGATTCCAAGTCTCATGGGGCCTGTAGGGGCTTGACATGGACGACTGAGCACTGATGGAAGGAGGTACTGCAGCAGTCTTTGGAGCCTGGAGTTGGTAGAGGTGGTCTGGCATGACCAACGATGGTGGAATTATTGGTGACATTAGAAGAGTTCGATGTTCGTAAACCAGCAATTTCTGTGTTTATGACGTGCAGCGATTTTGGAGCCTGCATCAGCACTTTTGACAACTTTGATGGTGATGTTTACTTGGATGGATGCTAGCAATGATGAGATTTGTTGTTGTTTCATTCATGTCGTTTACCATAAGGGGTGAATTATCAAAGTGGGAACTCTCTTGATTCTTGAAGATGGGTTCAGATACTGCTCAGAGTAGATAAAGAATTTGCGGCAATAAATTTGAGAAGGTTAGGATTGGGATGGGAGAAGACTAGAACTAGGTATGAGAATTAGAAAAGATATGAGAAACTAGAAAATACTAAAATAGAACCTAAAATGGAACCAAATTTTCTAGTTCTTTCAACTCTATCTCTTTGAGTGGCTTTTGCAGGAAAAAATACAAAATTTGAGACCAAAAAAATCACTAACCAAAATCCCTAAAAAGAACCAACTTTGACCTTGGATGCTTGCCATGGTGGCCTTGATGGCATTTGCTGTTGTAGAAGAGCCTCATAGTAGAAAACCAGATATAAGAATTCACTTTCCCTCGTGTCGTTCGCATGTCAAGCAGACCACTGGATCATGAGAAGGTAACTAGATTTTCTGTACACTTAGCATAGATAAAGAAACTGGGGCAAGAATATAATGAGAAAATAATTGGGGTACGAAGAAAATAGTACTGGGAATGAGAGTCAAGGAATGGAGATGATAAATTCGAAAAACTAAATGCAAAAGGAAAACAAATTAATTGAATTTTCAACTTGTTTCCTGGGCATGCCCCCAGAATGGCTTTTAGGTAGAAACAAATAATACAAAATTTAAAATAAAATAAAATAGGAAAGCATTTCTAATCAAATTCATAAAAATCTGTAAACTTAACATGGAGTTCACCATGTTTGATTCAAATCTCAACACAAATAAGCCATATAGAGAAGTAGCAATGTACACAAATAATAAGCATTGGGAATTTTTGAAAGCAATGGCTTGGAGGGTAAAGACAAGTTGGCACCTTCTGACGCAAATAAGGTTTATGTCATGCAAAATCAATGTCAACCAATCAGAAAAATCAAGGGTGCCATGATAAGCACACAACATAAGCACAAAAAAATTGAAGTTCTTTTTTTGGGACACTCCTACTTGTCACACTTCGCATCTAAAATATTGCCTGATGTTTGCTAAATGGTTTACATGGAACAATAAGATAAACAAAAAAAAAATGCAACATCTCTACCATCTCAAGCCAGGAGAAGTAAAACCACATAAGTGAGACCAAAAAAAAATCACAGCAGAGAACACAGAAAATTTATTTAAGTAAATAATAGAGACATTGTCGTACCTCAGGTGCATCTTCATCCTCCCAGGATTCTTTTACATTATCTTCATCGGCATCCTCATCATCCCATTGATCTTTCGTCTCCTTTTTAATGGCAGGCACAGCTGGCTCAAAATCCTCAGATTCTATAAAGGAAACATTTAAAAATATGAGAAAATTGCTAAAGACAGAAACAAAACTACTTACACATTAACGGAAATGAATGAGGAACGCACAAAATTAGGGAAGAGACGAATGAATGGTAATCAGACATCACATGCTAAAATGTTTAGAGGAGGAACGCACCAAGAAAACAGGAGGAGAAAGGAGGGATGTGAGAGAAAGAAAAGAGGAAAAGAGTAATTCGTTAGTCATGCTAAAACCTAGTACAATAACTCCTCTGCTATCATGTACAACTTGCATGAAAGGTTCTTCCCGGTAAGATAATCACCTAGCAGATCTATAACAAGTTTAACAATGCCATTGAACCCAACAGGTTTGCAACCATTCAAAAATATAGCATTTGGCTCTTTCTATCAAGTCCAACAAGTGAACCAACAAGAAACAAACATGGAGTAGCGTACCTGCCATAACTGTTTGGTCATTGACAGGAAGCAATAAATTGCTGCATATAACACACATTACAACTAACATCCATTATCAATTAAGAACTTGATAAATGTCCTCCTCCACCACTCCTTGATCTTCTCATTGAGCATAAAAGCAACAAAACTTTAAAAATGGTGCTGTTTGGTAGGCAGGTTAAGTCCACTTAACCCCCGTTTGGGCCAGTTTACACCGGCACACATTAAGGCAACTTAACCTGGTGCAAATTTATTCCACCCTCTCTATGAAATAAGGTTTACCCTGCCTATTGACCCAAACACCAAAATCCACTTATTTCTCTATCCTATTCCACACTTCTCCAATTCCTCTATTTATTCTACAAACTTATGCCCCATACGAAACAACAGCTAACTGAACATCCACTCCATCGTCAACAACAGAAGTTTCATCGTAGAACCCACCAAAGGAGTCCGCTTCGAAGCAAAGTTAACTACTCTCATCCATCCCCTAAGAACCAAATCTCTTAACAAACCCATCTTTAAAGAGATGCAAAACTAAAAACAGCAAACCCTGCTAGCCCAAAAGAGATTAGGTTAGGGGCCTTTTTAGTCTGCAATCCGGAGAAGGGACAACCATTACCTATGCCCCCATCTCTCTTTGGAAACCACCAGAGACGAAATTCATGAGGAAAAAAAATATCACGAGGTATGATCTATACTGCCATGTTGTAAGATACATCATCTTATCCGACAACAATTCAGCAGCAGAACGCATTCATACAATTCCGCAAGTTTACGTGAAAAATCCGATTCCGCGAGTTTACACGAAAAACCCAACAATGCCCATCAACACAAGACAGGAACAGGAAATTCACACCAACAATGGCCAACATCCCATGCATCCGCAACCGACACCGACACGACGAAGTAACCGAATCGGAAGGGGAACACCGAGAACATATATATATATATATACCCCAATCGTCCATAATTCCTTGGCGCCTCTCCCTATCTCCCTTGGGTCACTCCCAAGATCAGAATCCGCCGCACTTCCACAGGTGGAACTTCGCCCAAACGAACCGAAACGAACCGGAACGGAACCCCTGCAGGAAGGAAATCAGTCAAACTCCACCAATCGGAGAAACGAGTAACGATTGCCGGAATCGTTTCGCGGACTACGGACCTCGGACGAGGGATCGAGGCCGGATCTCGATGGGACGCGAGCGCACGTTTGTCTTTTTTGTGGGGGAGGAGCGTTCGAGAAACCCTAGTTTTTTTGTTCTTTTTTTTTCCGTGCGGGTGAGGAGGTGAGAGGCGGCGAGGAAACGGAAGGAAAGAAGACGGACGACGGAAGACCCCTCTCGCTGTCTCCTTCCCCTCGCCTCGCTGTGGGGTTTATTATACGATATATGATGGGGCGTTTCGCTTACTCGCTTAGAGGAGGACGAGGTAGCGGGTTTATGTAAGGCACAGTAGGGGTTGGGGTTGGGGTTGGGGTTGCGGTGGTGGTAGAAGGGAATCGGATCCGTAAGTACTCGCTTGACGTCATTTCTCCTTCCCTTCTAGCGTCGGAGATTAAGACTTTCCCCTCCCATAAATAAAACAAATGAAGAGTTTATAGGAAAATAACCTCCTTTATTTTTAAGATTTTTTCATTTTTAAGTAAAGATAAATTTATCAAAGAGTGATAGTAAAGTTAATTATTTTTTATAATCGTAAATTTTGTTATACATGACAATCAATACATTTATTTAAGAAGGTTACACAATTCAATCAAGTTCCGAAAGTTATTACAGAGACTTAACATGTCAGATTTTATATAACTATGAATCCAGGAATTTTTTTCTTGCAAATTCTTCACACAGCACCACAGATGAGTCTCTAAGAAAGTTTCCGATACCTACACCCTTCCATGGCCATTCCCACCACTTAGGTAGTGTTTGTTTGGCGGTATTGTGGTTGTAATCTTCCGTTTAGTTGAGTTTATCCTGGAATAGGATAATACCATGTTAAAGCTCACAATCTCGATATTTTTCTATCCAAGGGGGGTGGGATAGTCTAATCCCGTGCATGGATTTTGGAATCCACCAGTGGATTCTGAGAATACATTGATGTATTTTGAGAATACATCGATGTATTACGAGACTCTATGGGTTTTGGTCTTTGAATGCACATGTAGAATATATTGGTAAATTTTAAGAATACATCAGTGTATTCCAAGACTCCAACGGTAGATTATAAGAATACACCGATATATTCTCAGAATACACTGATAGAGTCTCAACACCTAACTATGGCAAATGCGGGATTACTCATTTTAATCCTGGGATTGCCAACTATCAAAAACAAACACAAAAATCAATTTATCCCTAGCTTGAGACACAATCTTAATGCTTTATTTTTCAATCCCTTTAATTTAATTCCGGTAAACAAATGGTACCTTAGGAGAGGTAAACAATATGTCGTAGCTAGCATATTTATGTTCAGTTCCCAAATAGCTCTCACCCAAACACTCATGCTAAACTTGCATTAGAAGAATAGGTGAGCTATTGACTCATCCTCCTCACATAAGCAACATCACGAGAGTCTTTGCACTCCCCAAGATTGCACCTAGTGCCAAGTTGGTAAGTAGTTACAAATTGCAAACAAAGTGCAAGCCAACCACTTACGGGGACACTCACTGGGCCATATGAACTTGAGGTTTGGTTGTAACGGACAAGAGGCTCACACCATATCCATTACTCATTTAAAGCGTGTAGGCCAACTCCACCTCATCTTTCCCCCATCATCCAATTAGGTAAACTTTGCCCGAATGTCCTCTCTATATTTTAGGAGATTATTCCAGCATCTCGAGTCATGAGGGGACGGGTTCACTTGTAGGAAGCCCATAACGTCATATCTCTCTCATCCGATGAGCCTGAATCCCTTGTTTCAAGGGGTGAAATAGCTTTTGCAATCTCTGGCAAGCAACATTTCTCTCCATATCAATCAAGTTCCAAAGGCCCAATTATTAATGGGATCCCATGCAACTTTAGGGTTCATCAAAACATCTTGTGGGCTTTGGCAATGGGATCGACTTTGCCCCCTTCTATTCAATATTGTAATGAACGTGCTATCTATCCTAATTCGCATCCAAGTCTAATAAGGGTGTATCTATCCCCTAAAAATTAGAGGAGTTGAGTGTGTTTCACATCTCTTTGCAAATTATGTGCTTATTTTTAGCAAAGCAAACCTAAAGTCGGTGGCAACAATACGACGTGTACTTGACCTTTTCAGGAGAATGTCGAGGCTAACACTAAATGCAAATAAGATTATGATCTTTCTATCAAAGGAGGCTCAAAAGAAGATGGAACTTTGTTTGGTACTTAGCATGTTAGAAGAACAGTTGCCATCATGCTATCTTGGCACTCCCGTGCACGTTAGGGCAGGGGGTTGCCCGTACAAAGGCCTTGTGGACATGATAAAGGGGAAACTTGAGGGGTGGAATGAAAAGACACTTTCCAAAATGGGGAGAGCCCAACTTCTAAAGTGGGCTATTGAAGGTGTAATGTAATTTTAGATCTCCACTAGTGTCATTCCTACTTCCATTTTAAGGGAAGGTAATGAAACGTGAAGCATACTTTCATTGGGGTAGCAAGGATTATATGCTCAGCTGAATGGATGTGTGCATGCCAAAAGGATGTTTTTAATGTGTTTCTCCCTTCTAAACTTATGATATATATACTAAGGTTATTTTTTCTCGTGCTTTGCTACAAAAAAATAACTAATTCACTCGATATACTAAACAAACTAAAATTTGGTATCATAAAATAGTAACTATAATTTAAATTATGACTTGAAGTCATTGTAACGGCTTAAGCATAAATCTAAATTTAATTGAAAAAAATCAACCTTAATAACTTGTTACATATATGTGTAATGGATTTGAAACAATCATTTAAAATACTTCAATTTAAGTTGTCAAATGATAATTCTCAATCTTTTATAACCCACTATTTATTCCCATAAGATTATTATGTGGAAATATTTTTGGGTGTATCGTAATCTTCTTTCTTGAAATCTTGATGTCCCTATCATAGTTCATGTCATAGTTCATGCAATCAATCAGCCAACTACCAAACGATGTGGGATTCTAGTTGTGTCTCGTATAAGTTATAGATCATAACTCTCACCATCACTTTTGTAGTGTAGCACTTAATCCAATGTAACGTTTAATTTTGACATTGTTGGCTTATTCATGGATTTGATAATACTTGCAACAACTTGAGCTTACATACAAATATAATTAAAAAAAATCAACATTAATAACTTGCTGGATATGAATCTAATAAATCGAAGTCAACTACCTAAAATACAAAATTTAAATTATCAAATAATAATTTTCAATCCTTTATATCAGATCCATTTTCATGGATTTATAACATGAAATTATTTTTCAAGAATGTTATAATTATTTTTAGGTTGAATCTAATCGAGTAGTGTAATAATGAACACAAAGAACAAAGGTTTACCGTAATAAATGACAATAGATACTTTCTTTTTCTTCCACTTATCTAATAGATATTGTTAAAATTTTAATGCATTGATTATATGGAGTATTATAAATGGAATGTCATTAAACTATAGAAAGAAGCGATACAGATGGGAAACAAAGTTGAAATAGAGCCAAATTAAATGATGCCAAGCAAAGATTATAACTTTAGTGCACGTACTTGTAATGACATTTAATTGAACTAAAATAACCAAAAGAATAGAAAAATTAGACTCAACCGAAAATTCTAGATAAGAAGAAAGATAAAGCACGTCAAATATGATAGTTCGATCATAATGAAATCAATACAAATCTATTTATTTAAAAAAATGATAGTAATAATTTTAAAAATATGCTTAATTCTAATAGATTTTGAAATCATGTATGATTTTGGGTCACTTGTAATCCATCCATTTTTCTCAAATAAAGCATCTGTAATCCCAAAAAAACTTAATCATGAGAATGTTGCCATCGCTGGTTAATGGATCATTCTTGCATGCTATTTAATATCTACTACCCAAATTGTCACATTACATTAAAAAAATTATCAAAGCCATACCTTTTTTCGATGACCCACATCTCAAATCGAGTAAACCGGTGGGGGAGATAGCACTTCCCACAACAACGCTCTCAAATAATACAGGTTTTCAATGTTAACATAAAATGGGACCCCTGGCAGGGTGGAGCCGTACTCTGTAGCTTAAAATTGAAATGGTGAGGGCAAAACTAATTTGTAACATAGAAATCCAAAAACTAATTGTCAAATAAAAGATATATAAGTGATTTTATAAAAAGATTTCCCAAGTTAAGCAATTCATTTCCCAACATAGAAAATAAAAAAATTAATTTCCCAAGAAATTTAAGCAATTCACATGCAAAATCATCCTCTGAATGATTTTATAAAAAAATTAAAAAACCTAATTTCCCAAGAAATCCAAGTAATTCATGTGCAAAAGCATCCTCTACAATGGTATCCAAATTGCCCACTCATTGAAATGCTTTGCGATGTCAACTAAGCACGTAACATAGGCATAGAAAATTTAATGAATCAAAATAATGCCAAAAGCAATATATATTTCTCTTATTTGTGCTACTGAGGAAGCGAACGAATTAAGTATTCAAACAGGTACACTAATGACGAAATCCCCTTCAGATTTGAGGTTTATGCTATAATTAAAAGATACAAATTCACTGTAAAATTCAAGTATTTTAAATAAATGATATCCTATGTGTAATTCTTCTCGAATTCTTTGCTAATATGAAATTCCTTCGGATCTATTTGATAAGAGAAATAAATTTATAAAATAAATAAAAAAAAGAAAGTGAGTTAAATAAATAGAAAATAAGTAAATTAATTTACTTAGATATTATGATGAGTTAAAGTTATTTTATAAATAAAATAAAATAATTTTATCCACAATTAAATTTTAATTAATTAGAGACAAGTGAGAGTCTAAGTTAAGTAACATATTGAATACTTAATCTACTATAAATCTACTTTAACTTGACAACGAAGCACCACCTTAGGAACCAATTTTTCATCACTTCCTGCCCAGATGGATGCATCGAATGGCCATGAACGGTTCTTTTGCACGTTGTTTGAGATATCATACTTTGCATAATTTACGTGCCTCTCCTCCATGTTTTCCGGCTATTGCTCTTCCGTTACCTTGAAACACGTTGCAATGAGTTACACCATACTACCCATTTCGTTGTTTCTTTAGATGGGTGCTTGAAATATGGGTTCAAATTTTTGAAAATCTGCTGTTCTGGTGATACTGTCAACCATCTAATTAAGAATTCTTGAAGTTGTGTGCTAAATTAATGGAAATGCAGACTCGGATTTTTTTTTCTAATGAACCACGATGATACAAAACGTGTAATCACTATTAGGAAAATTCTTTTATGGTAACTTGAACTTCTATATGTTGTTAGACAAAGAAGTTATCTATCATCCAAAGTAAAATTGCAACATGTTCAACACAGAAAAAAAAACTTTCGTCGACATTTGTTTTCTAAAATGTCCAAGAGCCTGTAGCAATATCTAGACTTTTAATTAAAAAAAATGACGTTAAGTTAAATCTCTCATAAAATATTCTTTCGATACGTTTCGTCTCAGCATTTTGACATTTTATCTAAATATTAAGTTAGATCTATTATGAAATATGCTTTCAAGATGATTGGGTCAGATGTCTCGAAAGGATCAGATCAAATTTGACGTTCATTTTGATTAAATATCAAAATATTACTGTACTAATTGAGACATTTACGATACATTGCGGTGTCAATTTATTATTGTATGCCAAATATCAGTTCTCAATATTTCATAATATAAGGAAATTTAATGATAAAATGTGCTGGTTTCTAACCAAAGAAACAGCAATCAAATATTAATCATCCACAGGTGCAAAGAGAAGACGAAGGATCCTACGGGACAACAGCAAGATCCATCTCAACATCAGAGAAATGATCAATTAATCAAGATTTAGATATGAAGTAGGAGTTAGAGCAAGATCCATCTCAACATCAGAAAAAATGCTCAATTAATCAAGATTTAGATATGAAGTCAGAGTTAAATTAGTGAAGAGAGTTAACTGCAAATATGTAGAAGTAGAAATAAGAGCACCACCAAGGAGAGCAAGCCCACTCTGTGCCACTTTTGCTCTGTGCCCTAACAAGTGGAACTCCCCCAAGCAATGTCGCTGGGGCCTCGTCCGACCTCCCATCGTCGGTCGTAGACAAGTTAGATGAGCTCTGTAGCATCCTCGTCGGAGTCACATCATCGCTGTGTGGCTACTGGTAAGCCATCGCTCGCTTTGCCCGCTGGTGGATTGGGCTCCTTCGTAGGGACAGTCGCTACCTCATGTTGTTACACATGATGGTTGTGGTGAGTCCCCTGCATTCGTGGTGGTTGGAGCAGAGCGTCTATGGCAAGTATCTTAAAGCTGCTTGGATCTTCGTGGGCATATTAGTGGCCCACTTTTAATGTTGGGATCACATTGAATCCGGAAAATCACAATCAAAAGTAGTTGGTCGATTTTGATCAGACCCTTGTCTCTTATTAGTGTAATTCGTTGATGACATCAGCGATGCTTTATAGTATATAATCCGTGATGTAGACTCGCCTGCATCGAATTCAATGTTGCGGACACTTCTTTTATGTTTTTTTCAATTTATTTGTTTCCTATTATCTAATTTTGAGTTCCCCTTCAAGAGTGTGTCATCTTTCCCCCTCGAGGGAGATCGAGGTTGTCCTTCCTTCGTCCAAAAGCTCTCATTATATTCTACCCTCCTTTGTCTCACTACAAGATGTAGTTGAGGTGCCTTCTTGCCATCTCTAACGTTTCAAAATTTAGCACATCCTTTGTTGTTCCTCCAAAATAAAATAGAAAAAAATATATAAAATTATATCATATGACATATTTTGCATCATGTAGCTCCAGTGTAACGATGTAAAATTATTTTATATTAATATAAAAAAAATTATAAATGATTTTATATAGGTATAAAATAATTTTACATTGATAAAAAAGTAATTTACACCTTCTTATTTTATAAAATATATTAATTTTTACATTTTTATACCAAATATTAAATGTTAAAAACAAATTAAAAAAAATGGCAATGACCAAGTTAGAAATTTCAAAAGCACTCAACCAAGTTAACAGAAAAATACACACGGACACACTAATCATCACCATCACTCTCCCACGCACAAGTGCGTATGCACGTGGCACTGATTAATCTTAGTGCAATCCCATTAACTATTAGAGAAACAAAAAAAAATCTTGATCCAATCCATCCAATTAGTGCTGCAACTCAATTCATTGCACTCAAATGTTCAAATAGTACACAACAAATTGTGAAGAAGTAAAGCTTTAGCTATTCATCCAGGCTTTAATCTAACCTTGAATTTGGATATCATAGATGGACATATCCTAAATGATGTCATGTCTCTGGTTAATCAAATCAATGGATCGTTGATATTAAATGGGATTCTGACTAACTAAAAAGAGGTGATAGGGGTGGGATTGGATCGACAATGAGGGTTGGCGAGGAGGGGAGATCGACGATGAAGGGCAATGCCGATCGTTGTTGGACAAAGGACGAGGCATGCATTGGTGTCGGTGCAACAATAAGGGCACAGCCGTTGAGTTGAAGTAGCGAGGCTAACGTAGGAATAAAAGCTAAGACAACAAGCGATGGGATGAGAGGCGACAGCAACATGGGGCTCAACAGCGATGGGGAAGTGAAATCACATGGACAAGGTACGTCAGAGATATGTTCTTGATACCATGTTAGATGGATATCAACTTATCAAAAAGGGTGGTCAATTGTTGTATTTATAGGTAACTGTACATGCATAAGGTTACATGTTTGTTCCAAGATTTTGGTTACAAGTTATCTCAAAAATCTAGGATTAATTACAATAACATATAGATAACGTTGATAATTTTCGACTAGATTTTCTATTATATTGACTCTTTTTTTCAAATTTTATCTAACACTTGCAACCTTTATGAAGATCCTTACACGCTATATCTAGGTGTCAAGATATTTTACTTCATTTCCCTTTATTCAAGATTGTATATGTCAACAGGTGCAGGGTCAATTGGACCCATAAACTTGCAAAATTCTATATGCAACAAGGTCTCGTTATTCCTTGGAATAGTTCCTCTGTTCCATGTCCTTTGTAAGGTTGTCGATCAATGAAGATAGTAGTACAACTGCTCAATAACACACAAGGTCCCTCCATCCATATCAATCGCCACCACTCTCCACTTTGCCAACTACTCCACGCAATCAAATGTGGGTCAAATGTTGTTGGAAAGACTCAGTAGGTACAATTGACATCTATCCATTTGAAATTTCGATTCACAATGTAAACACAAGAAGAGACCTTCTAAGAGATGATAAGTATTGGAGAAACCAATGATGACAATCCGTACATGATGACATTGTCACAATGATTATCAAATAAATGAAAAATTAAAAGAGGAACATGTTAGAGAAGAGAATTTAAAATAATTGGGAGGATAGCCCTATAAACATCATAGGAAAAATTTAAAGGATCAAAGGCAGGAACAAAATCTTTTAAGTACTAAGCTTAAAATTCTCAACGTTATGATAACAATAATATTTATGTATACCATCAGTTAATCATATATAATCCTACGAAAAGGAATTCTAACTATATTTTGCATGCTTCAATGCCTAACCTATAACCTTTTGCTTAAGAAAATAGCACTTTATGATTTGCTTTGTACGAATAAATATATGATTAAATAAAGTTAAAACATAGTTATATACATAATTCGTACCAATGTTCCTCGTATCAATATATCATTTCAAGCAACATGTTTATAAATTTAATATATTAAATTATTCTTAAAAGCCACCCAAGAATATAATAGAGTATGGTAATTTTATTCCACCCGAATTGCACCTTTTGGTTTAATGTATACTTTTCTATTGCTGCGGTAACAATACCAAGAAATATAAAAAAATTCTTATTTTACTTTGTTGAACGAAGTGTCGATGGTTACATGATAATAAATAATAGTATCTTCACAAAATTAAAATAGGAGAAAAACAAACACTGACAATTTCAATAACTTCGTAAGTCTACAACGAAGTTTCATATTTTATGAGTCTTTCCATAATCTTTGAGTAAAATAAAGCCTACAATATATTTAAAAATTTAAATAGAAAAGAAAGCAACAATTTTTTTAAAAGAGTCGTAGGATTATAATAAAGTCTTATTTATGCATGTTATTCTCACAGAATTTTATATAAAATATGTCTTTTTTTAAAAGAGAAATTTCTTCGTAGTGAAAATAAAAATGATACATGACATAGAAAAATGGAAAAGAATAACTCAACTTTCTCTTAAGAGGGGAATTTAAAAAATATCAAGATGAAACATAAAAAAAATAAAAAAGAAGCAACCAAGAAATCATTTTAATTGTAGGAGAATTAGTACCACGCACTAGATGTTACAAGACATCATCGACGTCGTTGATGTGCTGCACTAATAAGTAATAAGCGATCAGAGCGAAACTAATCATAAATCTGATCGTGATGAACTCAGCTTCAACGTGGCTCCCATAACAAAAATGACGTCGACACGCATAGCTGGAGTAGAGTTGGAGGATTGACATCTAGTGGAACCTTCCTCCAACATGGAGTAGTCACGATACGATGGATATTCTCAGTGCAGCCTAACATTGGAGCGCTACTGCGACCACCCACCATCGAAGACAAAGGCCGCGAGCCGCTGAGAAGAGGCCATCGAAGCACAACAACCCACAACGAGAGGGGGCGAAGAGGGATGTAAGTGGAGCGGGAAGGAGGAGGCGATCGACGATCAGGGGCCAATCGAGACCCTGGCAACGTATCTCAGGAGGGGTCAAACAAGGGGAGCAGAGAAAGGTTCTGCCTTGCCCCGCGGTTCACGATCACAAGACTCGAACTCGTATTCTCAATTTACAAAGACTAATCGAAATCGTGTAAATGATAAGTTATGAAACAATGAAAATACGAATGGTTAACACCTGAGGTGGGGGAGGTGAAACGAGGAGGATGGAAGAAGAAGCCAAGTTAATGCCCTACAGCAGTTGGTTTGGAGATGTCGTTGGCTGATCCAGCGATGTTCTTCGATTATCATAGCAAATGAAGGCTTCTTGCTTCGCAAGGTATGCACATCGTGTGTACGTGCAGCCAGCGCACTCGTTGGCAAGCTACCTTCTACGTTGTAATGTTCTAATTTCCCCAGTAAACTTTGATGGCTGCTATATAATGGTTTTCAACTGCAGAAGCAAAAGAAAAACGAAGAAAGGGAGTAAGAGGGATACGTCTAAGGATAGAAGAGAGGTAACGGTGATAATGATAATACCAATCTTACTAACGTGGCCGGAATCAATTTGCATGTGCCTTTGGGTGGATTGAAAGGTAAGCCTTAGGGGCCTGAGGCAATGACCACATCGACGGTGCTCAAGGCAGGGTTCCTCGAAGAAGGGGTGCTCCAGAAGAGGAGGGATAAAGTTTGTAAGTGGTGGAATTGAAAAATAAATTTAAGATAAATTAATTTTGATATTGAAGGGGGGGGGAGGTATGAATTAAATCATGAAATAAATAAAGATGTTCGTAGAGGTAGGTGGAGATGATATCTTAGATAAAATTTATTTCACCTCTCTTATGAAATAAATTTATCTTAAATTTTGAAAACTTCTCCCAAAATAATTTTATTAGAAGGTAAAATTTACCAAATATAAGATAAATCATTGTATCTTGCCTAACAAGCAGGCTGTGAAGGAAGGGAAGGCGAGGGCTGATGGATTTTGGGGATGTAGAACAAGACGACCATTAACGTTGTGCGTGTGGGCGTATTGGTATCCATTTGAGAATAGGTACGTAGCTAGCTATTTTGAGAATAAATTGAGATGACCGCTTAATTATGCATGGGATGGTGTTAAAAATCTTTTTCATGCAAGCAGAACGAAGTTTGGTTAATCCTTGTAGTTATATTAATTAATGTTCCCGGTGTGGCGTTTCTGTTCGCTTGTTTCTTACACACCCACGCACGCACGCACATACAGCCAAACCACTTGGTTGATTTTTGCTGGCTGTGAGTTTAATTTATTGCTTTACATGTAAATTCTTCACTTTGTTCATCCAAAACTTTGTTAGTAGGGACAAGGGCTGTATTGATGAGTAAGGGTTGGAGTAAAATATAGTTATCCTTTCAAAAATTTTCCCAATATTTTCTCTTCTTAACCAAACGGAACTACAAAAGAATGACATTTAGTGGCATAAAATTTTCCTTCAAAACCCTTCCATTCACCATCATACCTAATCAGCAACACCTAAAATGAATGCCGCTTAGTTATCGTACTCAGTAGGGCTGCCGAAGAATAGGCAATTCTATAGATGTGGCAAAAGCATCGTTTTGTAGCCACATTTTAATTGACATCATTAATGGCACTAATTATTTTGATTCGGTGATATATACTGTTAAGTTGCCAGTTGGAATTCACTGCCTACACTTTAATCAACACAATAAATGTTGCTAAATCATTAATTATAGCAACACCTAAATTGCCATTAAATGTTGCTCACGTTTTGACTTAGTGATATTTTCATTTGAGGCCAAGTTGCCACCATTGATTTATGTTAGCCACATTTTAGTAGACACAATAACGTCAGTAAAAATTTGATTTAACAGCAATGTCATTGAATTACATTAGTAATAGTTTATTGAAGCTAACGACAACATTAAATACCTAATTCAAACAGCACTTTGCTACTAAGCTGTCACTACTAATTTATATTAGTGGCAATTTATTGGATGCAACTAACGTGCCTAAATGATTGATTCGGCTGATTTAGTTGTATTTTATTCACATTAAGTCACCATTATTGATTTGCCTCCAACAACATTTTAGCCGATGCTAAAGTCGCAAATGCTTGATTTAGTGACGTTTTGTTTGCTGCTATTGATTCCAACCTTACGGATACCAACTATGCCGTCTTGGAAATTTACAAAAGAGCCAAAAGAGCTTCCCAAACTTTCTCATATCCTTTCTCCTTTTATCACGTTGTGTGACGGAACTTACCAAGTGCCTGCCTTTGGTTTGAATTGCTACAAGGTCAAATCCCCTGTTATCTAGGAAGGTTCCAACTTTAAAATCCATCTCAAAAGTAACAAGTCATTACCGAAATATGTATCCAGTAAAAAGGGTATCCGAATAAAAGGGTTAGCATCGCAATGTAATTGATCTCCATAGATTCCTTTTCCATTAATTTGGATCGGTTTTGATGCAACCTTTCATGTTTTAAATCTAACGTGATCTAAACCATTGCCATGCCTACTTTTTATTTATATTATAGAAGGATATTTCAATTATTTTGAATGTTGGCTGGCATCACAATCGCTTCCTTTAAATTTTGAATTAAATTACATGGATGGGGATCGTTGAAGTCTGATTGCCTCGAGCCAATCAGAACAGGGGCACTTAAGAGTAAAGAATCCACAAAAGGACTAGGACGAAGCAGAAACCGTGGGTTTCTAACTACTCAAATCTTAGCTTTCGTCGGTGTTTCGAACTAGCTTGATTTTGGGATGCTGGTGGTCAACAAGCACCAGTGTGACCCTAATCAGAGATCTTGGCAAGGAAAGCCGCTGGATTAAATGAGTGCTGAAGAAAGGAGAAACAGCAGACCTTGCAGGCAAGACCAACTTCATGGGTAAGACAAGGATGTGAACAGAGAAGAAAGGTTTGTTTTCCGAAATGTCCAGTTGAGAAGGTGACACTCATCTGCATTGATCTCTTCTAGAGGTAGAGTGCTTTGTGCTATCCTCTACTGTTTCGTTCCGGGGCATCATATGGTGGTAGTAAAGTGTGGTATAAAAGAGAAAAAAAAAAAAAAAAAGGGTGATCTGCTATCATCTTGGCTTACTGTTCGTACGTATATAGTAATATAGTGGAAAGGCAGGACTGGTGATTGCTGTTGGTAAGAGAAGGAGATTCAACAAAATAGCGAGAGAAACTAATGTCAAAAGTAGGACTTCAGTACATAATATGAAGAGGAAGTCTGATGAAGTTGAAGATGCAATGATATGTCAGCAAAAACAGGAATAGGCTTGCATGCTTGGCAGTGGAATGGAAGGGCCTGTAGCAGCTGGGTCTATGTGGCTGCCAAAGAAGCCATGAATGGGAAAATTTCATTGAAGTTATGCATTTCCTGATATGTCTAGGGAGAAAAAGGCCTACATTCTGTGCATATTATCATGATCTAACATACCAAAAACCATATCAAGGGGTGGATTCACCCCATGCTAGATGAAAACTGTACGGTGTGCTGGAGTTGGAACTGGGAAGTTCCTAATGTTAAGGCAAAACCATACCAACATAAATTTTCTGAAATCTGTTATCCCTGCATGCTGATTGAACCACTGAGTCAGATATATCCAAGAGGCAGGAATAGCTGTTGTTTAGCCTCCTTTTCTTTCAACATTACAAATAAGAAGCTTTTCAGAAGTGGATTAGATGGTTCTAAATTTCTCTTCCATCCTGGAGCATGCTTTCAAGTTTGGTAATCGATAAGGATTCAATCTAATCTAAATAGATGCGGCAGAATAAATGGACCTTTGTGAAAATTTATTTTGCTCGTTATCAGTGTGACCATAACCTTTGCTTGTGTAAGATTTCGAGTAATATCATTACAGCAATCTTGTTGCCCATTCCAACATCGATGCTTCAAAGATTTTTTTTTTTTTTTTAAGAAGTGAAGTTTTCTTAGGAATCTTTCAGATATTGGCAATTTGATCACAGATTCTTAGCCAACATTTTCAGCAACCAACACAGGCTTCTTCTTCGAGCTTTATCTAACATATCACTGACTTGAGCCATGAAGCAAATGGCACGATAACCAATCTTTTTTCCCATCCTGGATGGTATCAAGCTCATGATTTCGAAAGCAATGAACAATTGAGATGTAACACTTGATTTCATCTTGGGCATTAGAGTCTTCAGATCTTCCATCACAAGAACGGATATTTTGACAAACAATGGAATAGAAAGAGGGGAAAGAATCGATGGGAGGAGATACTTGTGGAATTTCATCAATATTTTGGTATTGGCATTCTTCTTCCATTGCCCAATTCAAACCAGATAAGTCTAGTCAAAAGTAGATCATGCACATACATATGTGTGCATGCGGCTCTACCACCTATGTACTTATGCATGTAGGGGTCAAACATATATGTTAGGTTTCACTTTTTAACTTAAAAATCAGAAAAGATACACACACACACACGTATAAGGATTTTTTTCATAGACATAATTGAATAGAACTAAGTGGCTTGGCACATCAACATCACATGAAGAGCACATTCTTTGCATGGCTCAACCAAATTTGATGGAAGACACATCCCAATCCGGTACCTGTAACTAATATTCTCGAGTACAAGAAGCTTACAACCACTTTATTTCAACAACTACATTTACTTAACAAGAAGCATCATAACCCCTAATTGTAGGTGCTAATTACCACCATTTTCAGAAACAACTACATCAGCCACCACCTTGCCCTCATCCTCGGTACTGATACTCAAATTGCGGCCTAATATCATCCCCCTTAGCCCCTTAGCATATTCAACAAGCTTCTCGTGAGCCGGTATCATCTCCTTCACCACGCTTTCCTCCTTGAACCCATGAAGCCATTTGGTGAATTGTGGGAAGGCTTGTGGATCAACTACCTTCACCTCTGCCACCTCCTTGAGCATCGGGAGCTAGTAGGACGCACATCCGATGAATATATCGAGGAGACTGATCCTCTCCCCTCCAAAGAACCTCCTTTCTTTAAAGAGCCCCTCGCGAAGCTCCCTCTCAATCAAGCTAAGGTTCTCATGGACCTTCGCGACGATTGCTTTTTGCTCCTCCCTCATAGTTTGGAATGCCATAGCCATCGTGGGTCCCACCTAGTTTCAAAAAAGTAAGAAAGAAAAATTAAAAGAAAATAAGGGATGTCACCTCGAACTCGATATCCTAAATCCTAAAAGGTCCTAAAGAACTCCTAAAGAAGTAGATGTCTGAGGTAACACTTAGGATTAGCTTCTTATGATTGAATAATTTCTCAAGTCCATTCTTCTTGCGAAGAATTTGAATTGAATGGACTTTATAACTCACCTTATTATCAAAGAAGTGGCACCAGAATCGCATTGTGGCCCGCTCAAAGGGATCGTCGGGCACGATGCGATTCTCGGGCCACACTTCGTCTATGTACTGAAGAATGACAGTCGAATCAACTATGGGATGACCATTGTGGACAAGCATGGGGACCTTTCTGTAAACAGGATTATAGGTTGAGAGCGAGGAGCTCTTTTCTAGGTGATCTTCCTCCAAATACTTGAAGTCAAGCCCCTTGAGCTTGAGGGCCAGATGGACCCTATGGGTATCAGAGCAAGCCCAAGAACCAAGGAGCTTTGGGGGTGGCTTATTGACATTGGCTGTGGCTGTGGCTGTGGCGGCAGTGGTGGTGCATTGGATCATGGATGGCTGCTGAGATGGGAGAGTTGTGGTGCATTCCATGATTGGATTGGGTTGATGGGGATTTTGATGGATTGTAGGGGATGGGATGTTTGGCCCTTTCATGGTGTTGGGACTGGTGGTGGTCTTTGTGGGTAAAATCCAAAGAGGATGGATTTCTATGCTGCACACGTAGGATTCGCTAGCTGTACTACTCGTCAACTTCTTGCTATTTTTGGTGAATAACCCCCAAAAATGGGTGCACAGATGCGATTGGAATCTTGTGCTCGGTGATGTCATGCCCTTTGTGTGGTGTGCGTACATCTGATGTCTAATTTTTGAACTAATGATAACCCTAACGTAATTTTTCACGTTTTCAATTTGTGTTGTGCATTGTTGGTATATTATTTATAATTTGTGCCGTGAGCTTTCGCCCACTTACGAAAACATGAGATGTTAATCGGGCTCATGTTCTCCTTTTGTCATGTTTGGTCAGATGAAAGGTAGGTATTAAAATCATAGGATTTATATTAAATTTTGACGGGAAGGAACTGTTACTCATAATTTTTTATGTGTCACCTTTTAGTAGAGTAATTTACGCATAAGTAATTAGCCAATGTGCTATCTTCTTTGTGGGATCAAAGTAATCATGTTGAAATTCGGAGATGGACAACAATGTCCCTTAAGATGCAGTGAGCTACTAAGAAATCTAAGTAGGGTAGATGGATGTAATTATGTATGAGGTCCCTTTTAACCAAAGTAGTCTCATGGAGCTATGCTGTGCTTTTTTGCAATGGGTGTTTTCTCAAATTGCTCCACGATTGCGAAGTTATTTAATATTATAATAGTGGTAGATCTTCCTTGTTAGCATCTAAGGTTGTATTTGGCAGTAGGTTAAATGTAGGTTATATTTAAATTTGTTTTTCCTATATGATCGCATTAGTTTCGCGTGTTTGAAATCAGGGTTACAAGTAATCCGTCGTTGTAGTTGCAAAACTCATAATCAAATATAATTTTTTTGAAGCTTCAAGGGAGTCTTGGGTCGAACGTATGGAGGTGACGTTTAATTTAATTGAAAACCACGTTTCGTTTTGTTTCTTTTTAGTATTTTAGGGTTTTGTTGTTTTTTTTTTGTTTTTGAAATTAAATGACGAGCAATCACAAGAGAGAGATGGAATCAAATATGATGTATTTCATGAATGTCAATTACAATAAACTATGAAAGCACAAAAAAGAGAGGGGTGAGAAGAAATCTCTCGAAGCAATTGTTTGGTGAAACGACGGTGCCTGGCGGAAGCTTGGGCGAAGGAGTTGGGAAGTAGGACAACGAAGGTGAGATGCGGGAGGACGTCGGGTAGAGGAAAGCTTCAGCGTGGCTCTGGAATGGAGGGGAGAAGGCGGAGATGATCTGCTACCGGAATGGAGGTAGGAGGACGACTCCAAGGCAACCTATGAATGGAGGAATATTTGGTGGGGTAGAGTTTCATTACACTAATAGGAGCCTTGGAAGCTTGAGAGTAATCTCTAACAGAGCGTTGATAGGCTTGTTAAAGCTTAGGAGTAGGTGGGAGTAGAGTAGGTAGAGATGGCTTGGAAGGGAGGGGGTGTAGGTCCTTCTATAGTGGATGGGAGGAGGCTCGAATAGGCATAAGACCAATAGAGACCCCCAGGACGTCGCTGTAAGTGTTGCTGTAGCTAGCTCACACTCGCTCACGCACACAGCTGGCCTTGCGCTTACGAGCAATTAGTGACAGCTATAAGCATCACTAAATGTCCGCCAGACTGTCTCTGAAGGTTGGCGCCAACCAAGCACATGCCCGCGAGCGCGTGGGCTCGCGCGTTCTCGAGGGGCGTCGTCGCCCGCATAAGCTCATTAGGTCATCCGCTGCGCCACGTGGAAGCACACGGACCATCGATCGCCGATCGTGCAATTGAATTTGGCGCCCGCGTTGTTGATTGCGTGTGCTCGCGGGGATTCGACCACGCGCCTACTGCTTGATAGCGCCCCTCGCGACCAATGCGTTGCAGGCGCTTTTGTGTCTCAAAGACGAATTGAGTGTTGCGAGCGTGGAGGCATCCCAACCGTTGGATCTTGATCCAACTGCTAGGATTCAAAGGCGTGGAAGATGAAGGGCGGGGCTGGTTGCTGCTAGCTAATGTTGGGTGGCCTGGATGGCGCCACGTGGCGCCAACTGGGTCATCCATCTTCTATCTGCTATAAAGGGTGCCATGGTGCTTAGATCGAGATGATTCCCATGTTTCCGGACTGCGATCGTCACTCCGGATCCATCCGTATGGTCGGATTTTTCATTTGAAGCCCGTAAGGATGTCACATTTCCCTCCTGGCCGTTGATCTTCCTTAGACTGCATAAGGTACTACGGGACTCCGATTTAGACGATCTTGGAGGTGTTAAACTCTGATCGTCGTCCTGATCAGATCCGTACGGTCAGATCATCCATCCGAGGCTCTGAAATAAATCTCCTTTCCTCCTGGCCATTAAAAGAACCTAATTAACCTAAAATATATAATACTCTAAATGCATAATGATGCATGATATGAAATATTTATAATATGGAATGTAAATCTAAGCCAAAGAACATGATAAATAGTTATTTTAACCTAAATGGATGTGTCTACGTCATACCCCCATGCCTAACTTTTATGTATAAAAACAGAATTATGACTCAATCGCTTAGGCCAAAGTTGTTTGTTAACAATAGAAAATTTCAACTAAGGTCCTAAACTACGAAGACTCAACAGTACCCAGGTGTCTAACAGAATGTAGACCGCCCAAGTCCTCGCCTTATTTGAAAAGGGAAGATACATTTTTTTTTTCTTCTTTTCTAATTTTTTTGGACTTTTGGAGTTTTAGAGTTTCGTCATAACTTTTTATGGCTACCCGACCCTCCCAAGATTCGAAAAGGACTCTAAGTGTTAAGCATCTAGTGAAAAGAGTGAAAAACTCACTAGGCAGCCGTTAAAACGGACTTCGGGTTTCTACGACCCTAGGTGACCTTTCTTAGAGGTTTATCTTTTCGAACGGTAGCTTTCTCCCTACTTTTATTTATGGGGTCAACACAAGGGCGAACCCAGTATATATCTCCCCGATTTATTCTACTTTCCCGCTTCTTCCCTAAGTGTTTTGGGAATTATTATGCATTTTTGTGAGCTGGGCTCCGGACAACCGACCAATAGACTGTTACCCATGGCAACTTGCCAGCCATACCCGTGAGGTGAAGGGTGATTTTGTTTATTTTTTTTATTTTCTCCTTTTTCTATTTTTTCTTCGTCTTTTTTTTTCAAGTAGGTGACTTCCATGATCTAAGATTTACCTAAAGGCAGTAAGATGAAAATGGTCTTGTGGCTGGGCTCTGGACAACTGACCGATGAACTGTTACACCAACAACTTGCTTGCCATACCACCTCAGATAATTCATTAGCTACCCAATTTTCGAAGAAATCGCCTAAAAGTGAGTTAGTGCAAAAAGTGTATAGATGCTTAGATTTAAAATCCCCTCAAATCAGAAGGCGAGTTGATAAGTCGCATACTTATCATCCCAAATTACTTACCGAATTAAAATAAGATTGACTTAGCGAGGACTCGAGACTAAGTCTACATTCGAGTAGACACTCGGGCTAATTAAGCCCGAAGACCTAAAGAGTCTAAGTGTCTAGGTCCTATCGTATCATTTCCTAGAGTTAATAACTTACAAATGCCTATGTTCTCTTCTCCTAATTCTTCTTTTTTTTTAATATTTTAGAATTTTCTATTTTATTTTAAAGAAACTAAAAGAAATTCTACGGAGTTAACAAAATGATTTCAGGATAATATTTCCACCCCCCATGCCTAGATGATGCAATGTCCTTATTGTAAAAACAAAGACATGAAAAGGGCAGAGTAAACAGAATATCACCTAGGTATCGTGAAAATCCGGTCATCTCCGCAGCGAGAAGAGAGTATACACACGCGTTAAATTTATTGCCTTCAGGTAGGCATAACATACATACAAGGAAGAAATCGAGAATTCACAAGTATAGGTCAAAATAAAAATAAAAATATTGATCCTCCAACCCGCTAACAGAAGATGTCCACAAATGTGGACCAAGTTATGATGCAGACAAATGCCCCAGGGTCAAGTGGTTCTAAGGTTCTAGATGAAAATCACCCAGAACCTAAGATTATTGTGTTTGCGGAGCCGAGCCTGTGGTTTTGTGGTGTGCAACCCAAGACCAAAGTGTCAGATAACGGGTAAAGATGGTTCAATAGGTTTCGATGTCCTCTTAACATTCTGCTCAGAAAAATAATCAGTTATTTCGAGCTTGGGTTGCATGTGAACGATACCATAAGGGTCCTGGTAGAAAGTAGGTGATTTCAGGTTAATAAGTACCCTTAGATCCAAAATCAAAGTTCCCTCAGACTTAACCTCCCAAATTTTCATTTCAACAATTCTATCCTCCAACATCAAGAGCTCAGGTTCTGGGACCTTTAGCATATCATTCAACCCATATGATTCACCCAAGTCCAGAAATCGTGGCTGAATCAAGATTGACTTGGGCACAATGATCTCAGAAGTCAGCTTTTCGGGGTGCGGATGAGGAATGGGGCCACTGATTGAATCATCAAGATTTGGATCCTCCAAGTTAACCCCAACAGAATCAAATTCCTTTATTATCGGGCTGTCAAATGGTTCATTAGATTCCTCATGCCCGTTTATCTCACTAAAATCATTTTCCTTATGCTCAAGTGAGACTTCAACTAAAGATTCTTCACCCTCAGAGTCAAATAATTGATGATCCTTATTTATATATGTCTCAAAATCATAAATCATTTCATAATTCAAGGAGACATAATTTTCTTCTTTTCCTGACTTGGGGATCTTGGATGAATCAATCGGTTCATACACAAATATTTGCTCTAGACCAATCCGGTCATCTCCAATCTCAAAATATGTATCCCCCCCAACAGGCGCCTGAGCGGATTCAGACATTGACTTTCCTAAAGAGGGTTCATCTTGACAATCATCCCAAGATTTGACTAGTGCAACCAGAAATTTCATCATCAACCTCGACAACTTCCCAAGAAGAAACTCACCCAAGTCCCTATCCCTAACGCTTTGGAGGAAATCCAATAAAGAGCTATTCAGCTCATCAATCATTTTGATCATAGGCTCCAATGCTTCAGTGCATGGTGTTGGCTGAGCTTCTAATGATTGTATAGTATTCCTTAAATTAGCCAACACCTTATCCTGGATCTGGTTCACCTGAACCGACTCGTTTGATTCAGGTTTGGGTGGGTTTGGGTTAAATCTAGGGGAGTCAAGATGTCGAGGTTTTCGAGTCCCTCTCTAATAGTAAATCATTTCAGGTTGTTCAAAGAATGGTGATGACCTATTTTCAATGGAATACTGGGGAGGGTAAGTGTTATAATCAACGTATCCTTCCTGATTGTAGATCGGGTTGGTTTTATCATCAAAAGATGGAGATCCATAATCATTATAGGTTTGTAAAGGATAGTAATCATAGTCTTGTTCTCCAAGGTTAGGCCCTAGACACTGAGGTCCGGATTCATATCCCAATCAAAGTTATCTCGACTAGTGGGTGGGAAATTACAAGTCAAGTCAGGATAGTAATCATCATGGGGATAAGTGTTGGTAGGAGGGTAGGATGGGAAATGCATGTAAGATGTGGAAGGGTACATGGTGAAGTAAGGAGGGAAACCAGAAGAGAAAGGAGCCCTGCAATACAAAAATACAAGCCTGTACTTAGGTTGGGTAGCCTAAAGATCTACATACTCTCAAAATCCGTCTTAAGATTATGGACGATTTACTCTACTTATGTCCAAGAAATCCAACTAGTTAGAAGGAGGGACTAGGAAGAAGGTTCTTCCTTTGGCTTGCGCCTCCGGTTCCTAGTGTATCCCTCAGCCGCGGTCATTTGATGCTACTCCCTTAGCTAGACATCAGATTGACTAATATAAGCAGGTTAATCATGAATAATCTCAATCTGGATCCCGACAAGCGAACTAGTCCTTAGTGTAGAGTCGCCCTACTAGGAGAGGGTGACGTAATAAATCGCGGAAATAATATAAAGCAAACTCACAAAATTCAATCACAGAATGTATACAATTATTTTTAGGTGGAAACCCAAGCTGGGTAAGAACCACCGCCTAACCCTCTCGAGTTAGGATTTTCCGATCAACCAAGTTGATCAAATCCACTAAACGAATCACTTTAAACAGGGTGATTCAACCTCAATTACAACCACGCTACAAGTGCGAGGGTAGCGTTCCTCAACCCCTTCTCTTCACGAGAAGGATTTTGTCCCACAAAGGAGACGGGAATTCGCAAAGCGAATACCCAACCAAAGAACAAAGATAAAATAACAAATATAGTCCTATAGAGCCAACAAAGATTTAAACCTACCTTCTATAGGAATTAGGAAACTCCCCTTTGCAAGGAGTGCGTCGAGTCGATGACGCAGGTGTGTGAGCCACGCGACGGCGCAACGTCGCTCTCGTGAACTACGGCGGGAAAGCGGGTGCGCAAAGGCTTGATGCTCTCAAGATGTAGAACTTGAGCTTGGAGAGAAAGAGCTTTCTTCTTAGGATCAAGAGACACAAAATAGTAGAAAGTATGTTGCTTGGGTGTGTGTTTGTGTGCAATAGGTTCCTCTCTATTTATAGAGGCCTTAGGAAGGCTTTGGAAGGCTTAGGAAAGCTTCCATAGCCGTTGGGAGCAAAGCCCAAGAGAATCAAGCCGAAATCAGAACAATGATTGCACTGACAGGGTTATCAGACGTCTGATCCTGGCATCAGACGTCTGGAAGATCATTTTAAGACATCTGGAAACAACATCAGACGTCTGATTTTAGGCGGGTTTCTTCCTGACTTCAATCAGATCTAAACAGGGTTCTAGTGCAAGTCCATCAGACGACATACAGGACGTCTGGTACTATGTCTGGACGTCTGGAAACCTACTTTTTCTGCCGGAATGGATTTCCAAGCGTTGCAACAGCTAGAAAATATCTGAGAAGAGATTTTGGGTCAGCCGAGGCAAAACGGTCATTTATCAGACGTCCGGAAAGGCTTAAGAACGTCTGATAAGGCTCTAACGGTCATATCCTTCGGTGTTTGTTGAGCCAGCCAACGGTCCACTAATTGGACGTCTGGTAAGTCCATCAGATGTCTTCTAAGACGTCTGGTCTAAGGTCTGGACATCTGATTTCATCAGACAGAATAGCTAAGTCCAGCCTAATTGTTATCAGATGTCTGAATCAACAGTCAGATGTCTTAAAACATATTATCAGACGTCTGATTTTGGAATTAGACGTCTGGAAATGCTGTTTGAACCCTATATTGATTTTCTAAGTTTTCTACAGAAAACCTACGTATCCTAGGGTTGTGCAGGTGTTCCTAGGACTACTGTTAGGGTACTTTGAGGCTCTTTAACATGGTATTCTAAGGAACAAAAAGAGCAAGGAAATAAAGACAAAAGTACATGAAAGAATTAAACAGAATTCTATCCTATTCTTCTTGTCCTTCCATCTTCAATCTATCGCTCCTCGCGAATCTCCTCTATTCTCCATCAAGCTCCTCCAATCCATCCTGGATGCGAGCTCGAATTCTGTCTAATCACGTCTCCATTTGCAATTGACCTGAAATCTAAGACTCCAAATGCAAATGTTAGATGACACGTGTTTTGTTATCATCAAAACAAACGATCGTGGTGCTCTAGCACCAACACTTAGGGCCAACATCTACTCAATTTTAGTTAAGCTTGGGATATTAGTGCTTTTGGAATGTGATGGGCCCTTAATGATTTTTTTGAGAATGTGTGAATGTGCACAACCAAGAAGTTTTCAAGCAAGATTATTAATGATGAGGTGAGTTTTAGGGTTCCAATCTTGCTTAATAGCTTTTAGCAGTCAAATGTTAAGTGTATTCAACAAAGTTTTATGAGACAAAAACCAAGTTTTGAAAGCACGTGTTCAAATATTTTCCTTTATAAATCAAAAGAATATGGAGTGGCTTACTTGACCTAAATATTGAATCCTATGGGGCAACTATAAAATGAATTTCTTTAAAATTAGGTGGTGCGGCCCAAACAATTCAATCAATCAGCTAAAATGCACCACCGATTAAGGCATACAGAAAGGTGATTATCCCAATATGATTTCTATCTTTTTATGTGTTGAATTGGTGTACCGGTTCCACAAGTCAGAATCTCGGTTGAGTAGATGAAAATCAAGTTAGGTTATGTGCCTCCAATGTGGGTATACAAAGTATGTATATTGATTCGTTCCAACAAAAGTATCTTTTTGCTTTTTTTGTAAAATGCAAGGGTGAAATGAGTGGAGGTGGCAAACAAGACAAACAATTCTATCCTATGGTTTATGTAAGCACCTAAGTAGATTTGGTCTTGGTTATGAGTGTGGCAAAATGAAACTAGTGCGGGGGATGTGGGGGACACTTACAAAGTACTCTACCTGCACTTTACTCCGGTCTACCACACTTGGATCTCCATACTAGGGTACCTGCAAGACAATAGATCAGAGATAAGCGGGGTTAGTAATATGTAAATGCAAAGAAGCGCAGAAAATAATAAAGTAAATTCCGTTGCCTCCCCAGCAACAGTGCCAAAATGATCGCACAGGTTTCGCGTGTTTGAAATCGGGGTTACGAGTAACCCGTCGTCGCAATCGCAAAACTCGTAATCAAATATAATTTTACCAAAACTCCAAGGGACTCTCAGGTCGAACATAGGGAGACGACGTTTACTTTAATTGAAAATCGCGCTTCATTTTGTTTCTTTTTTGTGTTTTAGGGTTTTGTTTTTTTTTACTTTTGAAATAAAATGACAAGCAATCACAAGAGAGAGAGATGCAATCAAATACAATGTATTGCATGAATGTCAATTACAATAAACTATGAAAGCATAAAAGATAAAGGGTGAGAAGAAATCTCTCGAAGCAACTGTTCGGTGAGACGATGGCACATAGCGGAAGCTCGGATGAAGGAGTTGGGAAGCAGGACAATGGAGGTGAGATGTAAGAGGACGTCGGGTAGAGGAAAGCTTCAGCATGGCTCTGAAATGGAGGTAAGAAGGCAGAGATGATCTGCTACCAGAATGGAGGTGGGAGGATGGCTCCAAGGTGACCTATGAATGGGGATGGGAAGATGGAGGAATATTTGGTGGGGTAGAGTTTTGTTACACTAATAGGAGCCTTGGGAAATTTAGAGTAAGCTCTAACAGAGCATTGGTAGGCTTGCTAGAGCTTAGGAGTAGGTGGAAGTAGAGTAGGTAGAGATGGCTTGGAAGGGAGGGAGTGTAGGTCCTTATATAGTGAATGAGAGGAGGCTAGAATAGGCATATGACCAATAGCGACCTGCAGGACATTGCTGTATGTGTCGCTGTAGCCAACTCACACTTGCTCGTGCACGCAGCTGGCCTTGCACCTACGAGCAATTAGTGACGGCTATAAGCGTCACTAAATGCCTACCAGGCTGTCGCTAAAGGTTGGCGCCAACCAAGCACACTCCTGCACGCACGTGGGCTCGCGCGTTCTCAAGGTTCGTCGTCGCCCGCGTGAGCTCATCAGGTCATCCGCTGTGCCACGTGGAAGCACACGAACCGTTGATCGCCGATCGTGCGGATGAATTTAGCACTCGCGCTCGCACTATTGATTGCATGCGCTCGCGGGGATTTGATCACGCACCTGCAACTTGATAGCGCCCCTCGCGACCAATGCGCTGCGGGCACTTTTGTGTCTCAAAGACGAATTGAGTGCTATGGGGGTGGAGGCATCCCAGCCGTTGGATCTTAATCCAACGGCTAGGATTCGAAGGCGCTGAAGATGAAGGGTGGGGTCAGTTGCTGCTGGCTGGTGTTGGGTGGCCTGGATGGCACCATCCGGGTCATCCATCTTCTGTCTGTTACAGAGGGTGTCATGGTGCTCAGATCGAGATGATTCTTGCGTTGCCGAACTGCGATCATCGCTCCAGATCTATTCGTACGGTTAGATTTTTCATCCGAAGCCCGTAAGAATGTCTCATTGTCCTCTTGACCGTTGATCTTCTTTGAACTGCATAAGGTATTAAAGGACTCTGATCTAAATGATCTCAGAGGTGTTAGACTCCGATCATCATCCTGATTAGATCCATACGGTCAGATCATCCATTCGAGATCCTAAAATAAATCTCCTTTCTTCTTGACCATAAAAATAACTTAATTAACGTAAAATATATACAGTTATTCTAAATATAGAATAATATATGCTACGCAATATTTATAATATAAAATACAAATATAAACTTAAGGACATATATAAATAATTATTTTAATCTAAATCGATATATCTACGTCACCATACATGAACTCATTTGATCCTTCCCATATTCTCACAACTTGCAGCATCAATTAACGTTCTCTGCAGATGCTCATGCCATTTTAATGCATAACACTTATATTAAACATTTTTTTGGCACTTGTCTAGTGCCGTACTACAACGCTACTAAATGCATCTCTTGGAATATGGTTCAAGCACTTCAAACTTTTTCTTACAACGTTCCCAAAAAGGAGTTTCACTTGACAACTAAGTTAAATGTTCTGCATGGTCATCATGCATGCGTCCATTAGACGTTGATGCTTTTAAACATCCAAAAATAACCTTGATCTTATTAAAATGTTTAACTAAAAATAACATCAAGTAATATATCCTCTCAAGATGATTTGGACTTGATTGGTTGCGATGATATCCTTTTGAGACATTTTTATCAAAAGTCTTGAAAGTGCACGTCACAATAGATTAACATGATATTAAGTTCGGTTAAACGTACAAATAGTGTTGTGATAATTTTGGATGCTTAGGAAATTAATGCCCAGAAAAACCTTTTTATTCTTATGGTGTAAGTTATCATGACTAGGTTTTAGCAATTCGGATCTAAGTTTGGGTCATTAGATTTTTCTTTATTTTAATGGAGAGAGGAGAGAGAGGAGAGAGGATGGATTTGGATCAAGAGATCTACAAGCACTACGGTGTAGTTGTATGTAGAGAGCTCCCCATGACGTTGCTTGTAATTTACGTATATTCATGGTTACATTCTCCAGGTAGTTTCTTCGAAGAATTGATGCCCAAGGGCGATTATTTTTCCCAAGCACTTTATACATTTGACATTGGACAGAATGACCTTACCGCTGGCTATTTCCTCAACACATCCACTAAAGATGTTAAAGCCTATGTCCCCAATCTCATTGATAAATTTGTTGTAGTTATAAAGGTATGTCTCTATCTTTTTCTCTCATCCATGACATATCACCTTATTCAAAAACTTGACCCAAGACCCAAGACGTTCAAGCCAATTTTATTTAACCCTCTCTCACTGTAGAGGGATTATACAAATAATTAAGTATGCATGTTGACGGGGTTAAAACTTTTTTAGGGTACATATGAAAAAGGAGGGAGAACATTTTGGATCCATAACACCGGTCCATTCGGTTGCCTCCCCTATGTTTTAACTCGGGTACCTATTCTGGCTTCTCAAGTTGACGGTTGTGGTTGTGGTACCCCCTTCAACGAGGTAGCTCAACTCTACAATTCGAAGCTCAAGGACTCAGTGATTCAACTTAGAAAAGATCTTCCATTAGCTGCCTTCACCTATGTTGATGTTTATACTAACAAGTACTCTCTCATTTGCCATGCTAGAAACTATGGTAATTAAGTCGTCTATGTGCTTCTAACTTTTCTCATGAAATTTCCAAACATAAAATTTTCAATTCCTTTACGTAGATTTTTCTGACACTAGACGTCTTCCGTTGAAGGATTTGAGCTTCCCTTGGTAACTTGCTGTGGTCATGGTCACAACAGGTACGACTTCAACATGTAAGAGGGATGCGGATCCACGAAGAAAGTAAATGGAACGGAGGTGTTGTTGGTAGGCAAATCCTGCAAGGATCCTTCGAAGCGCGTTATATGGGATGGGTATCATTACACAGGAGGTGCAAATAAATGGGTGCATGATCAAATATTTACCGGATCGTTCCTCCTGTGTCACTGAGTATGGCATGCCATGCAAATGAGTAGTTGCCGGCGTATGATGTCATATTATGTTTAACAATCAGACAGTAGTAATTGTTAGTCTTTTAAGAAAATAATACGCATCAGAAAAAATAAATAAATAAATTACAAAGAAATAAAGATATTGTCTTGAGGTCTAGCAGAGACTTGCTCATTTGCTCACCACCAGGGCATGTCAAACGTTGGGGAGCGTTGATTTTGATATAAGAAACTTAAGTTCAAATCTTCGCTTCTATATTACACGAAAGATTGGTGCGTGAAAAATAGTTAATTTCTCTAGTCAAATGAGATCCTGGATTATAAAAGAAAACAAAACAGAGATACATTAATTATGCACATCTCACCTCCCATTCTGCAAGTCCAACGTGACACTAACATCGTATCTGCTTGCAGAAGACTCCACCAGCAAATTAACCATCTCTGACCCAAGAGACAACCCCCATGGATGATGCACCTCAAACCCTTTCAACTTCTCAAGCTCCGCCACGACCTCATCCATGGTCTGCCTCTCTTCTCCATTCAACCTCAGGCACCGCCTGGCGATCTCCGCAACAGCCTTCACCTCCTCCTCCAACCCCTCCTCCATGATCTCCTCGTCCAGGATTCCCGCAAGCCACGAAGTCCACGGACAACCTCCTCGTCAGAAGCTCCGCGAGGACCACCCCGAAGCTGTACATGTCGCTCTTATCCGTTAGCCTCCCCGTCTGGATGTAGCATGGATCCAAGTAACCATACGTACCTTGCATCAACGTTGTTACCTGAACCTTGTCCCTTGGCGCCAAAACCAAGGTCCCGAAGTCCGAGACCTTGGCGGTGTAACCCAAAAGTATGTTGGAGGATTTGACGTCTCCATGGAGGATTGGAGGCGACGCATCGCAGTGTAGGTACCTGAGGGCTTGCACGGCTTCCCTGGCCACCTTGAGACGGCTGGCGAGAGGCAAACGAACCCATCGACACCTGTCGTGGAGGTAGGCGAAGAGGGTGCCGTTTGTGACATACTCGTAGACGAGCATCGGGATCTCGATCTCCAGACAACACCCCAAGAGCTTCACCACGTTCCTGTGGTTGATCTGCGAGATGATGAACATCTCGTTGGCGAATTCCTTGCTCCTCTTGTCGTCGAACGCCGACGGCTTCTTTATCGCCGCTATGATCCCGTTTTGTAGCTTTCCTCGGTAAACGGTTCCGAAGCCCCCACGTCCAAAGATGTTCCCGTGGAAATTATCCGTTGCGTCCTCCAGTTCTCTGATGGTGAATATCTTGAAGGTGCTTCTGTGGTTTAAGGAGAGGATCTCTTGCAGGAACACACCGCCGTTTCAATGGAAGTACCGGTCCCTGTGCTTCTTGATTGTTCTCCTTTGGATATGTAGATAACCGACGAAAATGGATAGCATGAGGAGGACGAATCCTGAGGTGGCTCTTGAAATTATCACCAGTTTAAACATGTTAATAAATTTTTCTTAAAATGTACAAAAAAATATATTATGTGACATGTTTTTGTAAATTGTTGATGTGATATATCGATTTATATCGGTGTAAAGTGATGTAAAATGATCATGGAATAATTTTACACCAATACAAAGGAATTTATGATGATTTTACATCATTATAAAGTAATTCATGATGATTTTATATCAATGTAAAATGATCGTAGAGTGATTTTACACTTATGTAAAATAATTTATGATGATTTTATATCAATTTAAAATAATCATAGATTGATTTTATATCGATGTAAAGTAATTTTAGATAATTATGTATCGACACAAAATAATACGTCACATTAGTATATTATAAAATGTGTCGATTTTTACATTTCTATACCTACATCTTAAAATTTTATGGTCAGGACCATCGGCATTTAGTAGCCAAGCTTAAAAATTACCCTTCATTTTAACGTGAAACATATCTATTTTTTCATGGTAAAATTATAGATCAACTTTTTTATCTACATGCTTTTTCATGCAGCTCCCACAAAATTAAGTATCTTTAGGTGATTTTTTACTGTAAATCAAAAAGTACCGATAATTCCCAATGCATAATTACATGGCATCAGTGATATGTAAAAATGGTGATTTTTCTTTTCTTTACTTAGAACCCATTTGTTATGCAGATACAACGATGTATCTCATGTTTTGAGAACTTTATTTTCAGAGAAAACTTCAAAATTAGACAAATCTATTTTAGGGGAGGAGTGTGATAAATTTCATCGTACACAAAATTTATCTGATGAAATAAACAAACTCTTAAAAGGTAAGTGTATTGAATGCCCAATTTGATATTATAATATCTTGAATAACAGTGGAGTACTCTACCACCAGGAGATCAGTGGAGGCAATCCCCTCGTGGGGTAAAAAAGAAAAAAAATAATAATGATATTTAATTTTTTAAGGGATGAATGAAAGAGGTGCTCTGGGATCACGCCCTTTTCGAAGTGAGTAGATTAATGAGAATGTGACTTACCGCTAGGTCTAGCGATCCAATTTCGTCTACTAAGTTAAGTGGTTGAGAGTAAAATATCTTTGCGATCCCCAACTAAGAAGAGGATTTTGCATTATTTCCTGCTATTTAAAACTTCCGAATTAGGGCTCTAACTTTGTCAAATTACAACAATTTGCTTTCTTTATTAAGTTAACATTAGCATAATTGCCGTAGCTAATATTTGGCACTTTATGTCTTAGTTTCCTCTTCTCATTGTCCATCCTCCTATACCGAGAACCACCAGTACCACACGGCAAGTGCAATGCCTTGCATCTTGGCATGTCTGCGGAAGACCAAATCGTCGAGCGACATACATTAACACTATCAACGTCGAGGATATATGGGCAGCTTGCCTGTGTAGAACCCTCCACATCGGTCCTTCTTGGGCTACTCACAGAGTTCCTCTCGAGATTCATCATAACCACTCAACTTTGCATCTTCCATGTTTAAGTTCCTCTGATAACCCAAAATCACAGCATCTTCTGTTTTTTTTTTTTTGGGCAAGGGAACGATACTTCATTAATCAGCCTTCCAAGCAACAAGGTAAACAAGACGATTCCCATACTCCATACATGTTGTGCAATAAAGAGAACCTAGCTAGATTATGAGCTTTAACAACCTTGCTTCTAGGGACTTTTAGTAGTAAATACCCAACATAGCTATTCAATCATAACATGCATCTCTACATAACATGCTTTATCATCCAAGGAGGTTGAGATAGGGCCTTAATCTGGTTGACAGGGGCAGCTGCATCTAAAAGCACAACCACATGCATCAACCCAAGATGAATGGCTAATTTGAAGCCATAGAAAATGGCCTAAGATTCCATCTATCCATGGATCACTCCATATGTTTACCTCCCTTCCATTCCCAACCAACCACAATACATTCTTCCTGAAAATATCCTTAACTTCTGCTAGCACCTTTATAAAGGGGGAATCAGAGGACTTGACTATGTACTCCCAAAACGTACCTCCTGGAAAGTACTTCCCTTTGATTCGAGTTTGCTACATTCCCTTCTTTTCAGTACAAAGCAACCAAATCATTTTCAGCAAGAACGCCAGATCTCATTAATCTAAACCCCAATCCTCCCATACATTTTGGTACACAAATACTCTTCCATGCCTTCAAGTACATTTTTTTCCCCCATCTGTTCCCCACCAGAAACCCCTAATTAAGCCATCAATCTTTCAACTTAGCTTTCTTGAGAACAAGGTTGTGTTCATAAGATGGCAAGGAATGGAGGCCAAAACCTCCTGCAGTAAGACTCCTCTTCCCGCCTAGGAGAGCAGCTTCCCTTTCCAAGCAGCCAACTTCCCTTCAAATATGAAAATCACTTACTCTTTTAATGATTCTTGATTGGCACCATTAAGAATGGGTAGCCAAGATATACTTCCTTCCTAGACATAGTACCCACCTTAAAAATGCTCAGAATTTTTTCCTTCTTGCTCACATGGATGCCTTCACTAAAAAAGATCTTTGATTTATCATAATTTACCTTTTGCCCTGAAACACTTTCATAGTTTTCCAATATACCTTTCAAATTATATGCTTCCTCTTCTTTTGCCCCTGGAAACATAACCGTATTATCCGCAAACATGAGATGTGTTAAAGGAGTAGAATGTCTGTGCAATTTATATCCTGATACATGCTGAGTATGTAGTGCTTTGTCTAGGCTTCTCGTTAAGTATTCTGAGCATAAGATAAAGATGTAGGGGGACAAAAGACAACCTTGCCTTATACCTCTCGAAGGCACAATAGTAGCTGTTGGTTCACCATTCACCAATATTTGAATGGTAGCTGTACTGCATGACATGATTAGATTTATCAATGGGACTGGAATATTGATCTGAGATAAGTAGTAATGAACAAATTCCCACTAGATTCTATCAAAAGCTTTTTTCATGTCTAATTTTATAATCATCGAACCTTTCTTCCTCTTAGAGGTTTTCATTGCATGCACAGCTTCCTTGACCAATAAGATACTATTTGCCATAAGTCTCTCAGAGAGAAAACCAACTTGTTTTTTTGAGATCAATCTCCTCAGGATTGGCTTGATTCTCCGCACAGCCTTTTTGCCACCAATTTATATAAAGTATTTGTCAGACTTATAGGCTTGAAATCCTTCGGCTGGGTTGGCAATTGGAATTTTGGCACAAGTGCTAGATAAGTTTTGCTCATAGGGCTAGGCATACACTGACTGCTAAAGCAACTTTGTACAAATTCAATTACATCAGTTTTAACCGTGTTCCAGCTATCCTGATAGAAGAAAATAGGCAACCCATCCGGCCTCGGACTTTTGTATGGATGCATTGCAAACAATACATTTTTAACCTCTTCCTCATCAGGCACCTGCAGACACCATCTTTCTTCAATCTCTGTGCGTCTATCTTGCTGTGCAAAGTGTTTACATGGACTGAAAGACTGTAGTTGGGATTTATATAAGTTCTCATAGAAATTATAAAACACCTGCTTTATTTTATTTTGATCTCTTGTATATTCTCCATTTGGCATTGCAATCCAATCAATTGCATTTTTTCTCTTTAAGCGTGATAATATTTTGTATTCCTATCACCACTTTGCACCTAATTCTTCCTTGAATGCTGAAACCAGCAAACCTTTTCCTCCAGTAATACACCCTCATATTGATTAATCAATTGCTTTTCTTTTTCCAGGTCCTCAGCATTAGGAGATTTTGACTGAATTTCTGCTAGTTGAGTCTTAATATTGCTCTTTCTTCTCCTCCAATTCACATCAGACCTTGCGTTCCTTTTATTTAGATCACCTACAAGCCTCTCCCCTTCGCTCCAAATAGATAAATTATTCTCATCTCCTTTCCAGCTTCTATCAACAATAGAAGCATAGTTAGGTTTGTAGCACCACTCTGCTCCCAGCCTCCAAACCTTCTTCACAGTAGCATGCTTCCTTCCAAGCCGAAGGAGAATTGGACTATGATCACTATGTATTGACGGCAGGTTCAGCACTCCAGCATTGGGAAAGTTAATTAACCAATCAGGAGTCACAAAAACTCTATCGAAATTTTCCCTAATTAGGTACTGAGGTTTCCTCCTATTAGACTAAGTGTACGCCTGTACAAAAAACCCCAGATCAATAAATCCTAGGGCATTTATAAATGATCTTAAGTATTGAAATTATCTAGAAGGGGTCCTCGCCCCTCCATACCTATCAGCAGCTTCCAAAATGGCGTTAAAATCGCCAATGCATACCAATTGATTTGCATAATTTTGTAACAATCTCTCCATTCTACCCCAAAAAATTTTTTCTCTTTAGCTTTGGTGTGCCATAAACACAAGCAAGGTACCAGGAAGATCCTTGATTCATTATATTCAACAAAATACAGTAGCTATCATCATAGATTACATGCAAGTTCAAACTTTCAACATACAAAGACCCAAGTCAGCACTAACAGCAAAAGTATTGAAGCCCTTGATCTTCCTTTCCAGCTTACCAAAGTTGTCTCTATTTACATGCGTTTCTGAGACAAACAAAAGATTACTGCTAGTAGCCTTAAGAAGGGATTTTAGATGACGAATTGCAGGGGTTGATCCCAAACCCCTACAATTCCAAGCCAAAATATTCATTCATCCATCAGCAGCTGATGAGGCTCAGCTACCTGAAGCCCATCATCATTCCCCTGCTGCAGGCACCTTTTCTTTGCACTGCTTTCACTATCATCAAATTGCTTGACCTCATCTAGCTTCCTCTTTGTGATTTCATCCATTCTCCCAACTTTTTTACCCTCCCTAGCCTTTTTTTTGAGACTTTTCTTCTGCCACTCCATTGTCTCCGTCCATCATATCTTGATATACTCATCCTCCTTCATCAACAATAACATATCCTCCGCTTTCCTCTTCCCTTTCTCTAGCAATTTAGAAGCCATCATCCCTTCTACCATTTCTCCTACTTCAAGATTCCTCAGCCCTTCTAGTTGCACATTTTCTCCCATCTAATAATAATGCACTCCCGAACCTTCAGCCAAGCCAACTGAATCATTTCCCTTACCACCACCCTCTACCAACAACTACCCCGAAGTCTTCCTTAATAGTTGCACTTCATCCAAATTTTCTTCCTCCTCCTCTTCCAGTTGATTAGACATTTCTCCAACAGTGCTTCTCTTTTGCTTACCTTCCTTATTTTTTGCAAAGATTCTCTTTTTCGCTCTTAGTGAATCCCCATATTTATATATAATCTCCTCTTCTAATTTCATTTTGTTTTCAACTTACTTGATATCTTCCATCTCAGATTTGGCCTCCAGCAAGACTGGACAATCTTTTTGGACATGGCCCATGACTCCACAAAAAGCACATAACCGGGGCAGCTTTTCATATTTTAACAGAATCAAAATGGACTCCCCTTGAAGCAGATTCAACCAAAACTCTCTGGGTACCGACTTCTTTACATCCAACCGAACCTTCATTCTCACGAATCTTTCTCCTCTTCTCACATTCAAATCAATATCTTTGATTGCATCAAAAGCTCATTCAACTCTCATCAATACAGAACGACACCTGTATTCTAGAGGTACATCAAATAGCTGCACCCAAAAAGTGACCTTGTCCAGCTTGTATTTTGATGGTTTCTTCCTTGCCTGACCAACTTCCAGTGCAACCAAATCACCCTCAAAATGCCAGGAACCTTTGTTAATGATAAACCTCACTTCTGATTCCTTTGCAAAGACAGCCATCCACGTTTTTCCCCAATCTCTGAGAAAACTGAGGTTGACTGATCGTCCAAGCCTTAGCCATTACTTCAATCACTGCCTTGCCTCTAGGTTTCTTATCAGTGATTATTGAGAAGAATAAACATCGCCTCCATTTTCGCAGATCACCCAGATCATCAGCGATAACAGAGATTTCAACCACTTCTTCCACTTGGCATAGCAGCTTCCTAACACCTTCAATGATATCTTCGTCTTCATGCTCCATAACTTTCCTTTTTTGCAGTTTTGCACAAAGAAGGCAAAACAAACTTGCCAAACACACCCCACCTTACCACTATTTACAACAAGCACTAGAGACACAACAAGTTCTACCCCACACCACGAACTCTAATTTTTTAACAGAAGGAAAGAAAAAAACCAGCAACAAGTACTATTTTACAACATTACCCACTAGGACCTACATTCGCCTAAACCATTCTTACCAAGGGATCTTCAAAGCCAGCAATGATCTTCCCAATAATCAACCAAGCTCCCTTCAATCCCACAATTGCCTTGTTGGACCGCCACAAGAAGCCGCAAGGATGAGAGCAAAGGAGGATGGCAAAGGATGAAGAGAAGGAAACCCTAGAAACACCCCATAGAGTGGAGGGACATTTCACCTTCATCAGAAGGTGGACCCATCTTCTGATTTGACTTGCATCTTCCGTGTACTTTAACCCACTCATAAGTCCTAACGTATTTGATGCTTGCAATTTACTCAACCCTCTTAAGCGCATTCGTTTGCATCCTAAGACCAAACTTCTTTTGGGGTTAATAGAGCAGCACAGCTGGTGCGCCCGTTCCTCGTAAAGCGCTCTCTATGCGAGGTGCACGGGATCGAATCTCCACGGTTGGCCCAGACGCGCATATCGCTATTGCAGGTGGATGTGCCATGAGTGTGTGTCCAGTCACTCTGACTTGACACCAGGAGAGTGGCCGTGGCTTTGATCACGGAGAAGCTCCTGAAGCTAGCAAGAAATTCGGAGCTCCTTCTTGTTTCAAAAAAAAAAAGACCAAACTTCTTTCAATAAAAAAAAGAAAAAGCTGTGCCCATACCAAATCAAAAGACTCAAATGTAAAACCTCTTTTCAACCACATTATCAAACCTATGGCTAGCAACAATGCAGGAAGATCTTCCCAAACATGGCAGACCAGGTGGTTGGCTACACTTATGCAACCATAACCTTGGAAGGACTTCAAACATGAACCCTATCTAGAACTAAATTTGGCCATTTTATATCAATCACTCCTTAGTTTGTTTAGTGGGTTATTCCATCAAAATAAGATAACCCAATTTGGTTGTTAGGCTGAATTAACCTAGATTATAAGGAATTAACCTAGAATAACTTATCCAAAACTTGATGCAAGATAAGTTATCTTGCAAGTTAATTCTCGCCATCTCATCCCAAAGAAACGAAGCAAGTCGTAGTTATCCTTCTACACAAACAAGATAATTTGGATTATTCTACTGCATTGCAAACAATTATAGGTTTACCCAATAGGCCTTTTGACTTCCAAATGAAAATGCAAGATAACCCTCCTAAAGATTCCATAGAATACTATCCCTCATCCTAAACTAGACCTTAAGGGCCAATTAGGATGTCCTGAGCCAGGAGAGTTGGCAATGTTTCAACACGGCCAAGATGACTCAAACTTAGCCACAGCCTTAATCAAGCCAAAGACAACAACACCATAACGTAAATATCCCACCTTTGAGGTTCCTATTAAAGGGAACAAGTCACACATCCGGTAACAGTCGAGAAAAACTAATCACTCTAATAAATTAAGACAAAATTTCCAAAATATACCCTAAGGCCTAGAGAGTTGCTCCAATTCATAACAACGTATCTTTGACATATATTACATTGAAGGTATCAATGCCTCTTTCCCTTGGGTTCACCTTTTGCAACTGTCTGAGCTGAGAGCTTGTCAACCTCGTAGAGCAGGCCGGCCGAGAAGAAGAAGCTGCACATGGGAAAAAAAATAACAAACAAAAAATATCATTTATGGCTCCTAAAAATAAGACAATAAGCATGAAGACAAATGAAAAAGTTGAAAGGAGAACATATTCACAGAGAAAAAAAACGCAACATGAAGTTCAATGCAATATCCCTACTAGGGAGGCAAGCAATCGGATACGGATATGGATCGATTTTATAAAACGAATTTAGATATGTTTAACGAATGTTATGCAGATGCGAAAGCTAGAGAACCATATCCTTTAAATACAAATACTACTCATGATTTGGAATGGATTTATGCAGACATGGAAATAAATTATCCTATGGATATTATACATCTATCCGTTATTTAAAAGTTAAAACAATATAGCCACTAAACAAATCGTAAAGATACACGGAAACTTTAATAGTTAAATTAAAAGACAACTAGATGATAAAATAAACATACCTAACTTGTTATATGACGCTTTTGAGATATTATGGCACCTCCGCAAGGGTGTGGGCAGTGGTGAAAGTAATGGTCAAGGGAGGTGGTGGTGTAAGTGGTGTGGGTCTATTGGTGGTGGTGGCTGGAAGGGTGGAGGCCCAAGGGAGGTGGTGATCAAGGTATGGGTCACAAGCGTGTAGGTGGTGGCAGAGGTGATGATCAAGGGTGCCTCACCAACAGAGTGGCAGTACTGCGTTTGTTGTTAGTAGTGTAAGAAAAGTCAAGGTCGGTGGGCATCTTACTATTGTGCGGTTGTGAGGTCAGCAAGACAGGCAACGGAGTTGGAGGCTGGCAAGGAGGTCATGAAGTTGCAAGAGGGAGGGAAAGAGGATCCTAGAAAACCCTAAGATATATATATATATATATATATATATATATATATATATATATGACTTCTACAAAAATGGATATCTGTGCCCATATCCGCAAAAAAGTCTTAAAATCATATATGTATCCAAATCCACTAAAATCTAAAATCTAATATCCATATCCATATTTGTATCTATAGTCATAAAAATCCAAATTTTAATTTCTCTATCCGCATCCGTATATGTCAAGCTTACATATTTGACATCCATATCCGCTTTAAAACAGATATGGTCAAGGACAAGTCTGGCTATTATCCACATCTGGTTGCATCCCCAACACCTAATCACCATGCATATATACAGATAAGATGTGTCAATCTGCAGGATGCTTTGCCAAGCCCAAACTACCTTAGCGGCCCTGCCCATTCACCCAGTGCAAGATGAAGATTGGCAAGAAAGGTGATAAAAGAGAAACTGGTAAATACACAAAAGATAGAAAGGGACTCCAAAATGGCTTTTTCGGGTTACCTCACAGGCTACGCTGGTGGCACCCACGGAACACTAAATCCACTCCCATAAAAACCCAGCTCCCATCTAATCAGAAAAATGATCTATTGATCTAATCTGATCCGTGAACTGCCATCAAATTAATGTATAACCAATTACCTAGGCATTCATAGAACTGTATATCACTGAAGACATTAGAACTACATGTAGTGCAGTTGTGGTTGAACCAAGGTCCAAAAAACTAGTTGGATTGGCATCTGGGTTGGAATTTGAGCAGATAAATCTGAAGCCAAACACTCTGCCCATTATTCACTCATGTAAGTCAGCTGCAGCCTTATGGGAGTGGCAATTACATCAATGGCAATAGGAAATTATCAGCCCCTGTGATGTTGCTACATCCAGCGGGCGAATGATGGATATCTAATGCAGAAGTTGGATATTCGGATCCACATTTTCTTCAAGGTTGTTTTTTTTCTTGTTAGGATAGGAGGAAGGTAGCTAATACTGCGAAGGCATCCGTAATAGCAAAGCGCCAGACTCCAAAAATCACCCTTACTGGAGCTTCTACTGTTTGTTGTAGATCAAGCATGATGCGGCGAGGGATCGGAACGATGGATGGTCGCGCTTAGAACTTGGTGACTCGGAGAGGATGGCGAAGGGATGTACCTTCCACTGCCACGCGTCGGGGGGAGGGCCGCAGGAAGCGAGGTGGTCAGGAGGGTGAGACAAGATGCTTCAGATGTCTCGAAGGGACCACTGGGTGAAGGAGTGTTGTGAGCCAATGCGGTGTCGGAGGTGCGGCAGGCTCCGTCACCGGGGTGTGAGGCGCATTCGTGGGTCACCAGATCGGGTTGGCACGCGAGGGGTCTGGGTTGCTGCGCCTCCGCTGCCTCCAGCAAGGACGGTGCCGCTCGCGGAGGTGGACGCGTCGGGGTCCAAGGGCGTGGGCTGGCTGGAGGCGCTGGTTAGGGAAGCGCTGGTTAGGGAAGCGCTGGTTGGAGTGGTGGTTGAAGGGAGGGTGCGACGAGGGGAGGTTGTTGAGGCACTGCGCAAACGTTTCCCGGGTTCGAGGGTGGAGGTCCGTGGTGCAGCTGATGGTGGTCTCCTCGTACCGGGGCTACATGCGTCGGAGCGGAACATTATGTGCTGCATGGACCTTCCGCTGAGGAGTGGTTGCCTGAGGTGGAGATTACCTTTTGTCCATGATGGAGCGACGGGTGAACGGCCCCTAAGAAGGTTGCTATGTCCCTGTTCATTGGAGGGATCCCCTGGTGCTTGAGGACAGTCGAGGTAGTGGAGGCTGTTGTCTCCCCCTTCGCTCGGTTGCGGGAGTGTTGGAGAATGGAGGATTTCAGTGGTCCGATCGAAGCAGTCGTTGAGCTCAAGGCTGAGATGCTGCTGATGGTGAAGATACTTCGCCGGAAAGGGAACCTCTCGTGGGTGGTGTCTTGCATGCCTGTGGGTGCTGCAAAGGAGGTCGCCAGACTGCTGACGTGGACCTCCCGAGGCGTCGATCACGGGGCCATGCATGGCAGATGCGACGTGCTCGAAGGAGAAGGCGAAACGGCCGGCTGCTGACGCAAAGTCCCCGCGAGTGGATGAGGCAATGATTTGCGCCTGGCATCGCCTTCGATGCACCGTGCATGGAGTCCCAACTGGAGGAGCCGCCTAGGGATGGTGAGGTGGCGAGGGAGGGTTCGTATCCGAGGGCGGTTTTGGAGGAGACGGGGTCAGTCCTCTTTATTCGAGGCAGAAGGCGGGTTGGAGGTGGATCCGAATAAGCCTCAATCAGATCCCCACTTCGGTAACTCTTAGATGGGCCTTTCCTTTTCCCCCGAAGGACGATCCTCGTGACGGAATACCACCCACAAGTGCATCGAAAAATTTTCCTCCATACCATAATTAGAGAATAATATTCTTTAATTACGGTGGAAAAATTGTACGAAACTCACCATTTCAAGGAGTAAGTTTTTCCTTTCCTAACCCCCCCACCCTTCCGTGTGAGGGGCTAGGTCTTTGAGAAACTCACCTTACACATAACTTGCCTCCTTAAGAGGCGAGTTTACATCTTATACCCCACGCCCGCACCCTTCCCCTTCTCCCCCATGTCATTTGCAAGATTACTGCTGCTACTGCGAGAGCACCATCTCCTCCTGCTGCTGATGCTGCTCCAGCGACCTCCACCACTGCTGCTGCAACTTGCTCCGCCGTCGGTGCTGCTCTGGTGACCTCCACCGCTGCTTCTACTTCGACCATCTCCCCCTGCTACTGTTGCTACAGTGAGTTGGACGAGGACGACGGCAGCCGCCTCTGACTCTGCTCGTTGAAGTTAACATTGGATGGAAGTGTTGATTGTAGATGTTAGAAAATTTGTAAGATGTGTACTACATACGTGACTCTTTTGTCCATACTAATTGTCATTTAATCCCTTTGATTTTACGATTTGTTCAGGCTATTTGGAATGGTTGAATTTGTGTTAAGTTTGGTCTATTATGGTAGTTCTATTGTCCGAAATGCAAATGGAGTGCAATATGACAGGGATCCACATAAAAGGATAAGAATATATATGAATTGGAGATTTGAGGATTTATTAGATAAGATTTGCTCGACTTCACGTATTGATCAAGAGAGTAATCGAGTAAATATTAGTCATCACTTTCCCCGTTATGGAGGGACTGATTTTTGTTTGACCATTGTGGGTGATGATGATTTCCAATATATGGTTGGCAATTAGGCCTAGAGAAGGAAGATATTTACTGAATTTTACATTGATGTCGAAGGTGAGAGTGTTCATACACCTCAACCACTAAATGTGGAACAATCACCTCAATGACCTCCACAAGAATCACGTGACATACCTCATCGGCAGATGTCTATTCCAGAACTTCCTTTCAAGCTGCTTGATGTTCAGAATGAAAGTCATATGGGTGATGTATCCCTTGACAGGCAAAATGAAGCATAACATACAGTTGTTAAAAATGAATGCAAGGTAAGGCACATTTCTCAAGTTGTTGATGACCTTTGTGCCTCACCACATGAGAATGACACAAACGAAGAAGACAAGTTGAATGAGGGAGAGAATATCCAGGTAAATGCACCATCCATGTCCCAACTCGTAACAGGAGGGTGCGTCAATTTGGTTCTGGTAGCAAGCATGACAGCAATCAGTTACTCGATGATCGAGATGTTTTGTTTTATGGCAATTTGCCACCTCCTCTTAAAAGAGATGACTCTAATGAATGCTCCCGTGTTAGAAGGAGTCACCCAAGCACACAACTAGTCAAGGAGATGACATTTAAAATCAAGAAGGATTTGGTGCTTGCAATTAAAAAATTTCACATTGACAATCATGTGAATTTTGAAGTTCAAGAGTTAAATAGAAATATCTAGTCATTAATATGTGCACGTAAATCTGAAAGTTGCACATGAAGATTGTGCGGCCATTTCAGAACTTTTGATCAACAGTGGATATTGAGCACTTTGCATGATCAACACACTTGTGGCCATATCCAAGACAATGAAGATCACCCTCAACTCGATTGCAATTTCATGGGCCGATACCTAATGGGTTATGTCAAACAGTCACCTTTGGTTAAGGTGAATTTTTAACTTAAGGTAATTGATGAGAAATTCAAGTATACAATCACAAGGAGAAGAGTTTGAGATGTAAAGCAAAAAGCCATTGAATTAGTGTATGATAGGTGGGACAAGTCCTATGAAGACTTGCCATATTTTTTACATACCATTAGAGATTCAAATCCCGGGGCATTCATAAATTTAGAATCAGTTGATATCAATGACACAAACGTCGTAGCCTTGATGAAAGCTTTTTGGGCATATGGATCGTGCATTGAAGCGTTTAACCATTGTCGATCAATTATTTCCATTGATGGCACACATCTTTACGGTAAATACAGGCATAAACTACTGACTGCATGTGGTATGGATGTTAATCAACATATTGTACCTCTTGCTTTCGCTATTATCTACGAGGAGTCCACATCTTGGTTTCTTGAAAGAGTAAGATATTGTCTAACCCGTGATCGGGAAGATCCAATTTGTATTATTTCTTATCGCCATGGGGGGATACTGCTGCAGCTACTAGTGAATATGTTGGGTTACGTCATGTATATTGGAGGTTTTGTGCACATCACGTTACAATCAATTTTAACTCGTCGATAAAAAAATATGCATATGAAGAAGTTAGTAATAAGGGCTGCATTGCAACCTTCACCACTAAAATGAGAATTTTGCATGAATATATTGAGAAACATTAGCAAAGACACTTCTAAATGGTTTGATGAATGTGGAATTGATAAGCAACAATAGACAATAGTTTTTGATGGTGGATATAAATTTGGGAACATTTGAGCGAGAGTTATAATGCGGTTCTCAAAGAAGCCAGGGCATTACCTATATGTGCCTTAGTTAAAAAAACATTCTACAATTGTATTGCGTACTTTGACAAACACCGGGAAAAAGCACATGTAGCAATGGACAGTAATGAGATATATCACATATGCAAATAATATGCTGGAAAATTGAATGAATATGGGGAGAAGTCATAACGTCACTCGTTTTCATGGGATTCTAGATCCATACTATAAAGTTCTCGCTGATAGGCGTGAGACACCATACAGTTTGAAAGGTGGGAACTTTCACAAAGTAAACATAAGGAATGCAACTTGTATTTGCAACAAGTGACAAACATATAGAATCCTATGCTCACATGTATGTGCAATGTTGACATCTAAACGAGTTGACATCCGTACAGTCGTCGCCCATTGGTACACCTGGGAGCAACAAATGTTAATATACCAAGGAAAATTCGAGCCAATACCTGATCCTAAGGCTTGGCGTTGTATGTATTTTAGAGGCACATCCCTTGGTGGGAGAAAAAATGAGATAAAGGACGACCGAAGTTATCTCGTATCCACAACGAGATGGATATTCAGGAAAGCCGGCAAAGCAATAGTTGTCGTATATGCATGCAAGAAGGCCATACCAGAAGGCATTGCCCCCATTTACGACACGGAAGCTCGTTGCCCACACAACAAATCCCACAGCCAAACACTTGTTGACATAGTAAAAACATCAATTATTGCAGTGTTTGTAGAGATACTAGTCATAATAGGAAGAATTGTCTAAATAAAGGTAAATCCAATGTTTCTAATGAATATCTTTTTCTCAATAATATCTCACATTACATTAATTACAAAGTCCAATTAATATTATTTTTTTGAAATTGTAGATGGAGGCAGGACCAGTTGAGCCATCTATTTTATACGTACAGGACGTGAACCGATCCATGAGTATATAGGACGGTGATGTAAATATTAAATAGCATTTTATATATTTCATATGTAACTCGCATTTACTTTCATTATAAATGTCTCTTCCATTAACAAGTGCCACATTTAAGATGCCGTCGACGTGATCCTGTCATGCGATCTATTCCAGTACACCCACGAGTTGCCCAACTTGTGCAGGATGCAAGGTTTGGAGGGATCTTAAACTTTGGCTTCATATCATTGAATTGGCATCTTATGACAGTTCTACTGGATCGCTGGAGGCCAGAGACCTACACATTTCATATGACTAGGGGTGAGATGACTGTCACTTTGGAGGACATAGCTATCATCACTTGTTTACCTGTGGATGGCCCCATTGTCACAGACGTGACCTCTGTGCCTAGTGGGAGAGGATTGTGCAATCGGTTACTTGGAGCGGTACCAGGCGAGAACTAAATCTCTGGTTCTAAAGTACAGATGACTTGGCTACAGGGACCTTTGCAGACATGCAAGATGATGTGGACGATGAGACTTGTCAATATGCACGAACTTACATTTTACAGTGCATGGACGACATTCTTTTCCCAGACAAGTTTGGGAACTACATCTCGTTGATGTACTTGCCTTTATTAGAGGACTTGCAGGTAAGCAAAATTTAAAGTAATCGTTACATGATTTATTGCTTAACTTTCAATGAGTAATTACATCTTTCACTTATGCTTATTAAATGCATATCACAGGCTGCACAACAGTATAGCTGAGGAGCTGCTTGTTTGGCATATCTCTATCATCAACTATGCTTAGCTACCCGTACAGGGACCGACGAGATTGGTGGGGCATTAATCATGCTGCAAGTTTGGGCATAGGAGAAGTTTCCCCACATAGCACCTATCGTGCATGGTCATCCTAAGTGGCAGGGACGATCATTAGGTGTTCGTTGGGTGGTTGCTTTCGATATCCAGAAGCAGTCAACCAACGTTACGATTTCGTATAAGGATGCATTTGACCTCCAAAGTGCAGAGCAGGTATCTAATTTAACGTTTTGAACATATTTATTACGTTAGCAAACATGTTTTAGATTATAATATTTGTGTGATTACGCAGGTTGTATGGCAACTTTATACGCAGAAAATACAAGAAAACCTGCCTGAATATTGCGTAGCTGGGAGAGAGATCTGCTTTGCACGAGTCCCCTTGATATGCTTCCATATAGTGGAGCATCATTTCCTAGATGGTGCCATTAGGCAATTTGGAGGTCTTCAAGGTGTTCCTTTGGAATGTGATTTAGAAAGCCACCTCTATGATATAGATTTGAGGGAAAATTTTGAGATTGATTGATCTCAACACCATGCGTTGTACATTTAGGATTGGGGGGCGAGGGCAGAACATATCGTTCCATTGAGACCGACGGATAGCCCTACTACTACGCTGGAATACAAGGCTTCGTATAACAGGATCACCAGGAGGTTTATCAATCGACTTGGTGCACTATTGATTACAATGTAAATCCTTATATAATTCTTGTTCATAATTAGATTCAAGTTATACAATATAATTCTTATTCATAATTAGATTCAAGTTATACAATAATGCTTGTTAATTATATATCTGCTCATTTAATTTCGTACACGTTATTATTTTCTTTTGTAGTTCAATATGTGGGTTCGAATTCGCGAGATGATGCGTGATAATCCTGACTTTGTGAACATGAATAACCTAGCTTGTCAAGCAATAGAGATAAACAGAAACACACTAGCACATCATTTCAAACCCCCTAAGCCTCAAGCACCAAACAGTGTGAATGATGAACCTGTAAGAGGGCATCGGAGGGGACGAGGGCGAGGGCGAGGGCGAGGTCGAGGACGTGGCAGAGGACAAAGGCAAGGAAGGGGGTGTGAGAGAGGACATGGGAGGGTACAAGGAGATGATCTTGATCTTGCGCCGGAAGTGTCAGACCCTCCACAGGAGGCCCCACACCCACCACCAGAGACATGAGACCCTCCACAAGAGGCCCCACACCCACCACCAGAGGCACCAGACCATCCACCGGAGGTGGAACATCCCCATGATTGATAATCCCATATAATATTCTCTTTCTTATGAACTTGGGAATTCTCATCAATTCTTTCTATGCAGCAACCTATGCAAGAACCCTCGCAGTCCTTTCAGGCTCAATCGGAGGTGGAACCCCACCAGGATCCACAGGCCACATTTTAGGTAATATAAGGATTTTCATAATTCCATTCTTGTCAAATTTTTGACACACTTCAAGCTTTTTCATGCAGCAACCTATGCAAGAAGAACCCTCCCAAACCTCTCAAGATCAATCAGAGGTGGAGCCCCACTAGGATCTACATGGCCAATCCAAGGTAAGATGTTACGATTATTTCAATATTTCCAATCTCACCAATACATTGACACTTCAATAATTTTCCTTGTAGCAAACTCAAACTGATGATCCATTCACGACTCCAGCATTAAGTTACCTACTGTTTCCGAGATAACACCAGGAGCTTCGCTTAAGAGAAAGGCAGTAGATACAAACTTCGGGGAAGGGACCTCAGATGTTACTCTTCGTGCCCCACCATCACCTCCAACTACTCCAGATTTCGGCACTACAGGCACACAAATTCAAGAAATAAATCGACAGACTTAGAATGATTTCAAGACGATTCTCATAACCCTCGAAAGACATACACTCGATGGAGAAGGGGACGAAAATAATTGCTCCTATTGTATCTTTTTTTTTTTTTAATGTGACTTAGTTGTAAACATTGCACTTATATTGCATACTTACAATATCTCACCAATTTTGGGAAATACCTTCATGTAAGTATTATCATACAAAAAGTTTGAAGAAAACTTCAATGAATGTAAAACATGATGTGGATGATTGCTTGGTTGTCACATATTGCTTAGGTGTGACTTCTTGCTTGGTTTTCATTTAAATGCTTGGTTGGAGTTGAAATATTTAAATAATGCGAAAGCATAAATCAAAACAATAAATAATAATGGAACACTTGGATTTACGGGAAAACCTCACTCATAAGGAGCGGGGAGAAAACCACTGGATAAGTGCCCTATGGGTGTGATTTCTCTGTATTTTTTCTCAAAGATAAATGGGAGGAGTACACACCTATTTATAGGCCATTACACACACACAAAGTGTAAACTTTCCAATGTAGCACTAAATAACTACTCAATTCTCTCAACAATCACCCTCAAGCTGGAGCATGAAATGCTCAGCTTGTAACACAAAGAAACTCACTCTACACAGGCAAGAGCAAAGGTTAGAGCTGCTGAAAGATTTGTGGCTGTCTATGAAGATCTGATGCTGATGATTCCCCGTTCAGTATCCCTGAAATAGGGTCTTTCTCTGAAGACATCGAAGCTGCATCTTCCTCATAGAAACTAACTGGGCCCTTCTTCTAAGGATCTCGAAAATGAATCTCCCTCTCTTTAGAGACCTCGAAACTCTGGACCTCCCAGAGTTTAGTTTCTCATGTGAAGATTAGCTACTAAACAAGTCTGTAGTGGTATCCAATATCACCCCAACTACTGGAGAATGCTATTGTGCTTTGGGACTACAACAAAGAGACTACCAAACAGGGGTGACTACAACAAGCTCCCACACTCCCCTTTTCTCCTATACTCGTACGGGAGAAAAAATAATGACAAGAAGAAAATAAAACAATAAAAACTCAAGAAAACTTCTCCACATCTTCTCTCAACCATAAACCTAATCATCATTTTTTACCTTTTTTTTTCACGCCATTTTTTTTTCTTTTCTCTTTTATTTATTTTCCTTCTTCCCTTCTCTTTTCTTTTTCTTTCTCCTTTTTTTCTCTTTTCCTTTTTTTTCATCTCTTTCTTTATTTCCTCATGGGCTTATGTCATAAGGAAAGGAAAAACTCTCTCTCTCTCTCTCTCTCTCTCTCTCTCTCTCTCTCTCTCTCTCTATATATATATATAAGAAAGAGCAAGCGCACATCGCACCTCTTTAGAAGGTTCGAAAAGAACCCATCGAAGTCACGAGGAGGTCAAGGTCGCGCTAATCTCGATCACCATCACCGTATTGCCAGTCCTCAACATCACTAATCTCGTGCCGTGATCACCGTCAAACTTCCTCGCCGATTCAGATCTCACGAGATCTCACGCGCTATAGCCACGAGGGCTACTCTTGGACACGAGCTCTTCACACAAGTCTCCTCACTGATGCTTGTTGTTGCTCACGCAATCTCGTTGCAAGATCTCCACTGCGACTTCGTCAGGATCACCCTCGCCATCTTCATCGCTGTGATCTTCGCTGCTGACATGACCTTTACATCGCGATCTCCTCCATCACTTCAACCACGCGTAAGCCCTAACCGCCACCATCATCTCCTCGCCTTCGAGGAGTCCTGCCACCGCCTCCGCAACCGTGTCTTCCTCCTCGAGGACTACCTCCAAGACCGCGAGCACTACCTTGAGCAGTGGAAGACGGAGGTAACAATGAGAGCACAGAGGCTGCCTTGATCGTGCCCCACACTTTGCCTAACTTCAGCAGGACTTGCACCTTTTACTTAAGAAGCACCGCTTTCCACAATGATGGAGACGCGCTGAAGAAGTAATGGCGTCGCCACCTCGCATCGCCCCCCTACAGCTGCCGCCAAGAGGGGAAGCCTTCTTCTCCTTCACCGCTGTAGACCCCTGGACCCGCACCACCTGATGCAGCCTAGCAGATCGCCGCCACATCGCCTCTACGGCCTTCAATGTGCCACTACTCCACCTCTGCGTTGGGTGCACTGCTGCTCTCCCTCTTCTTTTGCCTCGCTGCCATTTTGGCCTCTCCAATCCTCCTCTTCCATATGAACAAGAGGAGACTCAAAGAACAAAATAATAATAATGATTTAAAAATCAAATAACCCCAAGAAAGAATTATTCTAATACCAAGTTGAAATATTTAAATAATACAAAAGCATAAATCAAAACAATAAACAATAATGAAATACTTGGATTTACGTTGAAACCCCACTCACAAGAAGCGGGAGAAAATCACGGGAGAAGCACCCTATGGGTGTGATTTCTCTGTATTTCTTCTCCAAGATAAGTGGGAGGAGTACACGCATATTTATAGGCCATCACACACACACGAAGTGCATACTTTCCAATGTGACATTAAATAACTACTCAATTCTCTCAACAGTTGGTGTGTGTAATTGCTTGGTGTGACTGCTTGCTGCCCAAATCTAATGTGGCTGCAACAGCAGCTGCATTAGTTGCAGTAACAGCAGCTGCTGCATTAGCCGCAGCGGCACCAACAACTAATGCCACAGTAGCAATAGCAGCAACAACATAGCAACAGCAGCACCAGCTGCACAACTCAGCAGCAAAAGGCAAAATGGAAAAAAAACAAAAAACTTGCCTCTTCAAGAGGCGAGTTACGTATTACCGCAAAAACCTGAAGAGGCGAGTTTCATACCACTCTCCTCCTATAAAATCAAACATCTACCAATATTGTCCGACACCTAATTTCCTATTATAAGACGTCCAGACAAAAAATTGGATGTCTACTAATACTCGATTTTCATCTTCTCCTTCCTTGATTCCATTGGATCTAAACAGGGTTTTAGTTTATAAGTGTCAGACGACAGGTAAGATGTCTTGAAAAGGCAAAGGATGTCTGGGAATAACTAGGAGAAACTTGCTGCTACAAAAGGCGAGTTTCGAGGGGGCGCATTGCCGGAGATCCCCAAAGCGGAAGGGCAGGGTATGAAGGGGAAAACTCGCCTCTTAAATATGCAAGTTTTGTACAATAGCTAGAATCCTGGAACTCGCCTCTTGAAGAGGCGAGTTTCCCACTGTATTTAACAAATATAAATCTCCTATATGATAATTAAGGAATATTATTCCTTAATTATCGTACTTAGGAAAACTTTTCCGAGAGCATCGAAGATGGACACATCGCGCACCCTACTCCTACAGCAATGAAGGCACACCATTGCAAGGCACGATCGGCGGAAGGTGGACAACGGACAAGGGAGTGTCCTCGATTGAGGGAGGTAGAGGGCGAGGCGACCTCTTCGCAGTCTAATGCGACGAGGGATGGTCCTCTTTCAAAGGGGGTGGAGGGAGCAAAGACCTCCTTGAGGTCAAGCGCAACAAAGCAGGGGGCCTCCACCAATGATGGGGACCTCAATTCAGCAACGGAGGTTCAAGAGCTGATTGGAGAGTGGGACCCTGGACCAATGGGCAAGAGAGAGCTAGAGCGCAAGGTCCCTCTGACCCGGTGGTAGCCACAAGTGGTGCGAAAGCGAGGCGGCGTGTGGTACGTCAGGAGGTGGGGGTATCAAGGTGGCAAGGGTGCTGTGCCAAGTAGGGATCGACTACAGGGGCTGGCAAATGACCACAACCGAGCGGCAAGCTTCTGTCAGGTAGCGAAGGAGGGCATTAACTCTACTAAATGTTAGGTGTCTTAACTTGGAATGTCATGGGTCTCAATGGCCCTTCCAGACCAGTAGCAATGAGGGGCTACATCAAATAGTGGAAGGCAGATGTCGTGTTGATGCAAGAGACGAAGTTGACAAAGTGTGAAGGAAGCACGTGGAGGGATGTTGGCGACGCATGGATGGAGGGCTTCAGAGCGCTCAATGCGATCAACTAAGCGAGCGAGTAGTTGTTGGGGTGAGGGGAGGATGCCCTTTCATTGGAAGATTTTTTCGTGGGGAGCCATGTGTTGTCCGCCAGTTTTACCAAGAAGAGGGATGGGTACAAGCTGATTGTGATGGGTGTGTACGGGCCTTTGGAGACCCAAGCACGAGCTATGATGTGGGAGGACTTTGCTATGGTTGCAGTGACCAATCAGGGCCTCCCTTAGCTAATTGGAGGCGATTTCAATATTACACTGCGGTTGGATGACAAACCAGATGGACAAGGAAAGTGGGACTTGGGTTCCGATCAATTTGCAGAGTTCGTGGTTGTACATAGGTTGATTGACATGGCTTTGACCTCCTGCGCCTATACATGGAGAAGCACTAATGGACAGAAGTCAAGGATAGACAGATTCCTCTCGAGTATGGAGTTGGCTGAGGCATATCCGTTGGCCAACGTCTCACCCCTGGAAAGGACATTCTCTAACCATACGCCTTCGATATGGAGACCAAATGAGGCGGGAGCTTGCAGCACGTATTTCAAATTTGATAGATCGAGGATACTAGAGGCAAGTTTTAGGGAGGTGGTGGAAGAGAAGTGGAGGTCATTCTAGACGGATCAGCGGCAACTCGTTTGGCAGGGAAGTTGAGAGCCTTGAGAGAGAGGGTATAGGAAGGAGCTCAAGGAATCGAGGGCCAGGAACTAAAGGCGTTGGCAGAGATCTCGAGGCTGGATAGGCAGGAAGATGCTGGGTCGCTTTCCTCGGAGAATAGGTAATGTAGGGCGAGACATCTGAGGACGATATAGGAGAATAAGAAGACAAAGATTGAATGGAAGATGAGGTCTAAACAAAAATGGTTGAGAGAGGGAGATTCCAAGACTGGATTTTTTTTACTAGGTGGCATTGGCTAGGAGAAGGAGAAACTGGATTGACAAGCTAGTGGCTGGAGGGGAATCCTACTCGGGTAGGGAGGGCATTGAAAGGGAGGTGGCGAACTTCTTTAGGAGCTTCTTTGGAAGCTATACAAGGGGTAGATGGAGATGGACTAGGGAGGATGCGCAGAGGGTGTCTGGGCAAGAGGCGGAGGCACTCATGACTGATTTTTCTAAGGAGGTTAGAAGAGCAATGTGGGGGCTCAACGCAAATCGATGTCCAAGACCGAACAGTTTCCTGATTTTCTTCTATAAGGAGTTCTGGACATTGGTGAAGGAAGATGTATTGCAGATGGTAGGAGAATTCGCAGAGGGAAACAAGGATTTTGGCAGGTTGAACATGTTCTACCTCTTCCTTTTACCTAAAAAGGAGGGGATAGAAAGTATCGAGGACTATAGGCTGATTGAATTATCAAATGCCACATATCTCATAGTGTCGAAGGTCATGGCTAACAGACTTTGTGAGGTTCCAGAGGGCATTGTCTTGCCGATGCAGACGGCTTCTGTCCTTGGGAGAGGTATACCTGATGGTTTCGTATAGGCTAAGGAGGCCCTAGCAACATGGAGAAGAACAAGGAGGGCAGCCTTCCTCTAAAAGGTTGATTTCAGCAAGGCTTATAACTCTATCCAGTGGGAGTGCTTGTGGGCTGCATTGGTCAAGAGAGGCTCTCCGCAGCAGTGGCTTGACTGCATGAAGAGGGATGTCACAATGACATCTTTCTCGATCCTGATCAACGGAAACCTAGCAGGAGGTTGGATGTAGCCCAGGAGGAAGGTCAAGTAGGGATGCCCACTCGCGCCAATGTTTGTCCTTGCAGTGGACACCCTTGCCAGGTGGCCTTTAGATCTTATCAGAGAGGCTTGTTCAAAGGTTTCAAGGTAGGAGCTAATAGAGAGATCATAGTGTTGCAATATGCAGACAACACCTTGTTTCTGGTAGAGGGTTCTTCGACAAAGGCTGGCAAACTGTGTGTGCTTTTGGAGCTATTTGGAGAGGCCTCTAGCCTTCAGATTAATTATGGGAAGTCCACCTTAGTGCCCTGTGATATGTCAGAGGAGGGGACGACCTACGGTGTTGCGCTTAGGACGAATAAGGGGTCCTTACCCTTATCCTACCTTGGTTTGCCTCTTATAGATAGGCGTCTCAGACTATAGAATTGGCTTCCACTGCTAGAGAGGATGAAGAGAAGGTTGTCGGGCTGGGCTTCTAGGTTGTTGTCGAGGGGTGGCAGGATGATGTTAGTGAAGGTTGTGCCTGTTCAAACCTCTATTTTGATGAAACAAAATTATATTTTATTGTGAACTAATATTTCATAATCATGCTCGCACAAATCAAGTCAATTATCTTCCGCTTGGATCAAAGTGAAGATTATCATTAGTCAATTATAATTCTTTTATATTTCTTTAGTCTAGAATTGTTGTAAGGAACCTCAAGATTAAAAACAAACCTTTTTAAGTCGATTATGTTTTTACAACTAAAGTTAAATTAAAATTAATTGACCAAAATATTAAAATTGATCAATCAAATAAATTAATCCATCAAAATAGAAAGATTGATCGACCAAATTAACCTAACGGTTAAATTTTATTTTCTCGATGATGATCAACCAATCAAGAAATTAATTGATCAGTTACTAACCGCTCAATCTAATTAATTAATCGATCAAATGTCAAATTGATCGACTAATTAAATTGATCGATCAATCTAATTCAAAAACATTCTTAAAATGACATGTTTTCACCTATAAATAGGATTCATTGGTAACCTTTTCAACACACAACTTTCAAAGCCACTCCATAAGAAAAAGTGCTTCAATGCTTTCTTGATTCAAAAAGGCTTTCGTACTTTCACATCCATTTCCATAATTCCTCAAAGCACATCGTTTTGCACCTCTAGAAAAGTAGGGTTTGCATATCTTTATTTTCTGAGGTTCCATAGGAATTATTGTTATACATTTTATTCTATGCTTTGATTGAGACTCAACTTGTTGGGATTCTCGAGTTGTCTTTCCTTCTCTTGTTGGGTGTTAAAGAGAAGTGATTTGTAAGAGGTTATGCCACCCTCGTTCAAGTAATACGTTAGTAGATTTGATTAACGTTGTCTAATCGAGAAAATCCTAAATTGAGAGGCTTAAGTAGTTGTTTTCACCGGTAGGGGTTTCCATTATAAATAATTGTGCATATTGCGAGATTGTTTTTATTATGCCATATCTTTTTTTTACGATCTATATCATGCTTGACCTTATGTTTGTGGCCAAGTAAGATCCATGTAGGTCGCACGCGCCTACTCTTTCAGTGCTCTCCTCCATACCAACCTACTTCTTGTCCGTCTTTAGACTACCCCAGCAGGTGGAGAGTAAGATTACAAGACTAATGCGAGATTTATTCTGGACGAATTATGGGACAATAAGGAAGGGGGTGAGGTTGGTAGCATGGGAGGAGGTTTGTCGACCTATGAAGGAGGGTGGCCTTAGGGTCAAAGATGTGGAAGGTGTCAACCTGAGTCTTCTCACGAAGTGGATAGTGAGACTGGTAGGCCAAAAGTAGAGTCCTCTTGGGGAAGTTCTCCATGACTGCTATGGTTTTCTTCTCTCATGGGAGACCCTCGGATCCCCTGGGGCCCAAGGCATCACATTTTATGAGGGGTCTGGTGTCAGTGACCCCTAAAGTCAATGGTTTCTTCACACCGTACGTGGGGGAAGGGAACACATTCAGATTTTGATTGGAGGACTGGCAAGGAGAGGGAGTGCTTTGTAGTAGGTACCCCCAACTCTTCTCGAGAGTCGAGAGCAAGGAGGCATATGTAGGGAGCTGCGGAGATGGTGCTTGGTTCCCCACCTTTCAGGAGGCACTATCAAAGCAGAGGTGTGTAGAGTTCCAGATGCTGTTACAGGATCTGTAGGGGTGGGAGCCCAAAGGGGGGAGTAACGCTTTGTTTTGGGACAATAGGAATTTTTCTGTGAAGAAGGCCTTCCATAGGTTACGTGGAAACTCGCCCATGGTGGACCTGGATCTCCAAAGAGACTACAAAATGATCTGGTCAACGAGCTGCCCCCTAAAGGTCAAGATTTTGCCTGGCTCGTAAGGAGAGGACGAGTGCTCACCAAGGCCTGGAGGGCTAGGTGGGTTGAGATGGTTGACGTTACATGCCCATTTTGTGCTGGGGCAAATGAGGACATCCATCACCTTTTTGCTAGGTGTGCCTTCATTGCGTAGGTGTGGAGAGCGTTAGGATTTGATTGGATTAATTTTGGCTCTCTTGATGAGTTTTGGGTGTCTTCCAAAGGGGAATGTTCGAGGCAGTGGAAATGTGTTCAGGTCAGAGAAGGAAAAGGCAAAGGTGCTGCTGATGCTGTAGAGGGTGTGGCTGGGTCAGAATGAGGTTGTATTTAGAAGCGAGCTACCTTATGTTAAAAATATTGTATCCTCCATCTCCTCCCAACTTGTCTTTTGGGGTTTCACTTTGTAATGCATGGCATTGTACTTAATTGCTTTTATTAATGATGCTGGGTGATTATCACATAGATAACTATTTTCCCTTTCAAAAAATAGCAAAGCACCACAGCATTAGTCATGGGAAGCTATAACCACATGAAGAACTTCCAATTTCAAGTTCATCTGTGGAACTCACATTCCAAAAACAAAGTGCCTCAATACTCAAAAACAGAAATTGAAGGATTGCCCACTTGTCCTACCTACATACCAAGGGCATTCAGAATAAAGTTTTTCAAGATAAAGTGCCTCAGTCCTTGAAACTAGGCTTGCCAACTTGCCATACCCAAACCAACAATATCAGTCTTCCTCTACTGAATACAACAATGTTTAAGATCAATCTGTGGACATAGGGGAGGGGGCACGGGTAAAGAGATTGATATGACAGACCAACAGATTCCAGCATGGCTATCACATGCAACCAAATGGTGAAAGATTAAAAAGAAACCTTCACATAGTACTTACAAGGCGTGGCATTCTTCATTCTTACTTAAAAGTACATAGACATAAATTGGAATAAATCAACAGCTTTTTTTGAAAAGAAATACATAGACACCAGCAATTGTGTGTACAAAGAATTACAAGTAGGGCTGATCTTTGCAGAGTATCAAGACGAAAATGGTTCTTTTCAAAAAATAATGTTTGGATGTGGAGTAAGTGGAATAGCTGACGTGTCATGGGTAAGATGAATAGCAATGAGATCGTATTTTTAGTGGGTTATAGTGTATACATAAATAGGGCAAGTGACAGTTGCATCGAGGTGGATGTAGTGAACGTTGCTAACACAAGCAATCAAATCAAAGTACATAGGGATCTACATGTGTGGGATAAATCTCTCCTATCTCACAAGTTATCCTATCCACATGGGGTAAAATTTACCCCACAAAGTAGAAGAAAATGGTGAAAAATTATGAAGGAAGGAGATGTGATTTTACATGAGAATTATAAATATGCAAGCAAATACACCAGCAAAGAACGGACTCTGCTATATGCATGTTTAATCAATTCCAAAATCTTCTCTTCATTTTTCAAAATTTCTAAAATTTTCATGGTCTAGACATCTAGAAAGAAGGCATTTGATGTACCAATCCAAAAGTGTAAGACATAGGAGGTTGAGCCTAAGAAGAGAAATAGACGAAGATAGAAAAGTGTTGGAAGGAAAGCATCAGGCTTGGTCTTGGATTTTTTGCTTTAAGTTCTAGAATAACTTAGATTTCTAAATGAAGGTAAAGAATTCATGTTGCTGACCCACTTAAAGTGGGAAAGATTTGGTCATTGTCATTGTTTTCTGCTAGCCTTGCTACATTCTTAATATTAAAAAATGGAGCTTTTGCTCAGATTGGATGTAGTACATCAGTTATACTCTCACTGATCTTTTTTTTTTTTCACAAAGTATACCCTCAGTGATCCTGACTGACTATCATGCTTTGTAGACCATGGGTAGAGGCAACATCAAATCTATGTTCTTTTGGATGTTTATGGTTGAACTTTCACATTTTATGTTGTCACTATTTGATCCTGATAGATTGTGCTTTTTGTGTTAATATTAATCACCACTGAGTTTCTTTGCAAGGTACTGAGCCCAACAGAAGTGTATGTACGTATGTAACAATAACAACAACAACCAAGTATTTTCTCACACTAAGTGGGGTCGACTATATGAATTCTTAACCTCCACACAGATCGATTTTCAGTTATTTCAAGACTTAAATTAAGGTAATTGAAGTCATGCTTAACAATTTTCTTCCAACACTTGTTTTATCTTCCTCGCCCCCTCTTAGCAGGTTCAGCCTCCAACTTCTCGCATCTCCTAACTAAAGCATCTAGTGACCTTCTTTGTAAATGTCCAAACCACCTTAGACAAGCATCTCTCATTTTATCCTCTATCGGTGCCACTCTAACCTTTTTTCTAATAATCTCATTTGAAATACGGTCCTTTCTTATATGACCACACATCCATCTTAATATTTTCATTTCTACCACAGACATCTTCTGTACATACCTATAGTCTATAACCCAACATTCAGAACCGTACAACATGATTGGCCTTACCGCAGCTCGATGGTATTTTCCTTTGACTTTTAAAGGAACTCTCTTATCACAGAGAATACTAGATGCACCCCTCTATTTCAACCACCCTGCATTAATTCTATGTGTAACATCTCCAATTCCACCATCTTGTTAGAAAATGGATCCCAAGTACTTAAAAACATCCTTCATTAGAATGCACTCTTCTCAAATTTTTACATCAATCCCTTCATTGTTCCCTCTACTACTAAACTTGCATTCCATATACTCAGTCTTCGTTTTACTTATGCGTAATCATTTATCTTCCAAGGCTTCTCTCCAAAACTCAAGTTTTCTGTTTACTTTAACTCTTGTCTCATCAACCAACACAATGTCATCAGCAAAAAACATATACCAAGGCACCTCAACTTGGATATGCCTCGTCAACTCATCCATGACCAAGGCAAAAAGATAATGACTTAAAGTCGAACCTTGATGCAGATCAATGATGATATCAAAGTAGTCCGTCAAATCATCCTTAGTCTTTACACAAACTGTTGTTCCATAGTAGATATCCTTTATGAAATTGATATATATAACTAACACTTGCCTCTTCTCCAAAATTCTCCACAAAATATCTCTTGAAACAGAATTATAGACCTTCTCTAAATCAATAAAAACCATATATAAATCCTATTATTTACATATATCTACGCAGTAGTTCATGTACCTATATCTAAAGAAAATATATCATAAACTCAACTCACTGGGTACACGTTTATGGATGCAATACCTTATGACCATGTTGAACTGCAAGTGAATAACATGAAATAAAGTCCTACAGGCCCAAATAAGCACCATTACAAAACTAAAAATGATTGAATAGTCGGGAATTCAACACCATAGAATTATCAAATCCTTGTTAGACATTTTAGTTGCTAAATACAATCTTTTGTTCAAAAGTGATTGATATAGTATCAGCTTTCCATTTGTCCACCAAATCTGCATTTAACCAAAAACTACCGAAAAATTCACCAAAATCTGTGCAAACCAATCAAAATTGGCCATACCACTGGTATGGTAACAGGTCAAAATCCACAAGTCCACCTATTTGACCCAATACCAGTTTTCATATATTTGATCCAGAATTTCATCCGGCAATAAATGTTACAACACATTGATACCAAGACCTTTCATCAACACTTAAAAAGGGCAAATATTAGAAAAATATGACCAATCATTTCATCTTTCAACATAAGGTTGCACCATTCATGTAAAGCATGCCAGGTAGTACCCCCCTACACGTGTTAGCAATGAGAAGGCACATCCGCTGGCATGAAGATTTGCTAACCTAAGTCAACTAACTTATCCAAATGAACATGCTTTTTAGCAAAGCTTTTCATTAAAATTATTTGCAAGCCATAGAGAAGTAAAGGCCACTCTACTTCTAAATGGTATATATACTCAGCAATTTGGCATCATTGTTTTGAAGTACTAACAATGTTAGTGATGCTGACGTAAAAGAAAGCAGTGCTCAAAATAGTACCATGTTGTGACACAAACACGGTGCACAGTGCCAGCAGCAACAAGGGCAACGATTTCAGCTAATAGAGCTGCAAAAATAGACATAAGTATCCAAACTATTCAGTTTTAAACGAACACATAAGTATCCAAACTATTCAGTTTTAAATGAATATATTCATGGACATAAGTCAGACTTACCAGCACCCCATCCAGTTTTAACACCACATGTTTCGTGGTAGTTTCCTATGAACTGTAAGGGAAAAATATATATATATTCAGATCAATCAGCTAGTTGGCTACAGAAAAGTTTAATTGAAAGCACCTTGGATCTAAGTACCTACAGGAAAAATTGCCCTTTCAGACTAAAATACAAATGCTGCTACTTCCAGTAACCAAAATTACCACGATCAATACTTGGTGAGCCCCATTGATCAATTTCATATCCTAAAATCAGACTACAGAAAGCTACCAAAATACCAGAAGAGAACAGAAAAATAGTATTGAAAGAAATACAGAATGATCAATATTTTCTTCCTGGGGCTTGGAGATGATCAGATAGGTAGAATACACCAAACAATAGGTCTTCAGTGAACATCATCTATATCAAACTGGCCAAAACGGAATGCTGACAGAGAATATAGTCTGGACAATTTGATGAGCCCATACTATCACTCCTATAAGTATCCAACAACAAAATCAATGATTCAGAATTCTTAAGCCCATAATAAGTACCAAATCTTGACTTACTCCCATTTCACTCACCCTCAATGTGGGCCATTGCAGGGTTTTTTTTCTTTGTGAAAGGACTGTTGCAGAGTGTTTCCTGCTTGAAATCATGAGATCTTCATCAGGGCTTATACGAGCAATCAATTACTCAATGAGATACGAGATCTTGAAGGTGGCTTATACAAGCTCCAGAGGTGGCTCCCTCTATCACCTTAAATCATATATCACTTAGTTCCCAAATTATCCACTAGTCCATAGTTTCATACCATTTACATAACCCAAGCTTCAACTCAACATTGGCAAACATTATACATTTAAATTTAAGAAAAAGTAACCAAATGATATTAGTTGTACTTTTAGTGCTCTAGCAACAAAAGAAAAAGAACATAGCACCTACAAACACCGATTGGTATATTGGTACTGTAAGGGGAAAATTCAAATTATTCTTTATTGACCAAAACAAATTCTTTTTCTGTATTAAGTAGGATCAACTATATGAATAAATACTCCCTATTTAAGCTTGTGCAGAATGATGAGCAATAAAGAAATAAAAAGAAAGGAAGGATAAATCCAGGTCCCCAATCATTGTGTAAGCAAGACTACATAACTCAATCAAATGAGGAAGGAACATTCAACAAAATTCCTTAACCACATCAACACTGTCCCTAGTTCAGTGCATTGAACCAAAGTTTTAAATATCGATATCGATATCATATCGACAAGTCAAAAAAAGAGATATATCGGAGATATATCGGGATATCACTTATATCGGTGAATTTTGGAAAAATCGCTCAAAATATCCTAAAATATCATAAATTTTATGAAAATTAATATTTTAATAACTAATACACCATGAAAAAATATCTGAAAGACGAAAATCATAAATTTTGAATGAAAACATAATAAAATGTACTAGTTGCATGTCGACAAAGTCATATATTGAAAAGAAAGTATACAGAACATGATAATAATTGAAAAATATTTATAATAACTTTCGTTGCATATTATTGACAATTGAAATCATGTCTTAGTTGTACTGATTTTCTTATCAGTTTCAACATGCTCTCTACTCCAATACTCTTCTTTTTCCCATTGACCTGCCTTAGATTTCGTGAATCACCCTATTATTCTTCTCATTACGATCTCAAGATATCAAATCGTAGATACTATCACCAAAGATGCACTTGGTGATAGAAGATATGATTTAGATCACACAAGAGTATATAATGAACAAATATAAATAGTCAAATAATTAGAACCCTGATTTTCTTATCAGTTCCAACACGTTCTCCATTCCAATACTTCTCTTTCTCATTGATCTGTCCCACGTTTCGTGAACCACCCTATTACTCTTCTCATTATGAGCTCAACACATGAAATCACATCTCCTACCAACAAAGATGCACTTGGTGAAACAAGACATGGTTTAGATAACACAAGCGTATATAATAGACAAATATAAATACTCAAACAACTAGAGAGAAATTGTGCCCATAATAGCATAATGCACAATTTACAAGATTAGTGGAGATCAACAAAGCACCAGTACGCAAGTACTTAGATAAACCATGCTGAAACAAGGGAACCTGTCAACCCTAGGTTGTTCTGGGGGAAAGAAAGAAGAACCATCATGGATGACATCCTTTAATCAAAGAAAGATGGCAAGATAGTCATTTCAATACCCCCATGGATTATCAAAGTGCTTAGGTTTTATGTATCTTTTTATAGAGATTTGAAGATGCTAATCTATTTCTCACCGACGTTTTAGAATCTTCTTTCTATTTTTCAATAAGTAAAACCAAATGCAATGACTAATTTGTCGACAAAGAATGTACAGCTCTAAAGTTGACATATTTGATGGACAACAAAAAAGCAAGAACCATAACATGTACAGCTCTAAAGTTCAACAAAAGTCCATGATATTGGCGATATCATGAAAAAATGATATTAAAGCTGATATCGATATGTGCTGACCCGACAATATCAATATATCGGTGATATATCACCGATATATCATCGATATATCAATCCTTGCATTGAACTCCATGCACCATTGAGGACCATGACAGTTAACTAGGACTATGATTACCCAAGTTCTTTGCAAAGACGAGTAGCGAGAGGATGAGAGTCCAGAATAACAATTGACATTTTAAACTAAAGGCTTCTTCCATCTATGTTCCTTTCAAATCCAAATGCATCACTATAAATACCCGTAAATTCTTTTCAAAAGAAAAGAGGATGTTCATGAGATAAATTCATTTTAATTTCCAATTACGTTAGCCAGGCTAGCAATCAGTTTTAACAGTTGGATATCTACTACCAGTACCGCCCAAGCTAAAAAAGCAAAGCATTCTGTAGTTTCAGGGAACAAAAGATGTCTACGTAAGAGATGGAATGCTCAGTCCACACAAAGAATCATATATCAGTTAAGAATCTTGGACTTACCGTAAACACCATAAGGAATAGGAGAGAACTTATGAAGCCCCCTACAATTGTCAGAAACTCAGAAGATGCCAATTTCTCTCTATACATCTCCATTAGTGTCAAGATGATGGTGAACAAAAGAAGCGAGAGCAACATGGATCTTCCAGGTCCTGCCATTTCCTGAAGCTGTCATGGAATCGAATAAAGGAATCAGTAAAGCAACAACCAGAAATGTTTCATGCAGCAACTGTGTATCAACATGTAAACTTTCACACACGTACAAGAATTTATGTAGAGAAATGAACAAGCTCAAGAAGGAATCCCGCTGCACCCAAAGTAGCAGTCAATGAACAGTAAGCTATGTACATGGTCCCAATTCTTGAAAATCAATCCAAAAGTGAACCTCTTATGCATGGGACAAGAATAGATGAAAAGAGTAAGTCAACCTTACCGCAAGTGCAAACCAATATAACAAGTGTATCTTGAAACTATCCTAGGAAATACTTTGATTCTACCCTCTAGTGGAAATGACTACAAACAAAGGTGGGAAGGACTGAAAGGATCAAGGAGACTGGAATAAAATTCCATAAAAAATTAGGCACAAATCACAATCGCACCCAACCATAGCATCTCCAGGAATCATCAATCCAATCTATTTCATGTTAAGATTTGTCCAATCCAACCAGGATCTGCTCTTGTAACATTCCAAAACAATTAAGTAACCTCATGTTTTCTTTCTTATTAATAACCATAGTCAAGCCCCACAAAAGGAGACTAGATACAGCACTTTAGAGACCCTTCCCAGGAAAAAAAAGGGCTCCTCTAATCTCCCGTTCTCCTGATCTACCAGGTAAGAATTCTTCCTATGTATGCTTCAAGAAATCACAGAAATATATCAGGAGATCCTTATCCCATACCCCAATGAACAACCATGCACTCAGTGAGCTCCATCTTTTATCACTCGATTGCAACCAAACAAACAAAGTTAATTAGCTTCCATATAACCCCTATCTCTCCGATTCATCCATTGTGCCCTATCCCACATCCAAATGCACCCTAAGGTGTTGGACTTATTTGTTCAAGTGGCTATGCAATGGCTTGCTGCCTCGCATTTAGAGTCCGTTGTCCGTTTGAGCATGTAAGCCGCTCAATTTGGAAAAGCACGTTCCACACATACAAGTTTGCAGTGGCTAAATTATCACACACCATTTGTTTGTAGATGACCATTTTGTTGCAGCTTATAGGCAAATCTACGCATAATTGTCTAACTGCTACAAACTTGCATGATAAAATATCGCTTGCGAAGCAAACAACCAAAACACTCAACCAAACAACAAGCTATGCAATTAGACCGCAAAGTTCATGTCAAACCGCCCAATTAGCACATGGGTTTAGAATCAGATGACCAGTGTGAATGGAGTACTCGGATGTTATTTCACATCCCTACTTGCAACATATTAACTCACCAGCGGTATCCAGCAACTGCTTGCCGGACTTTCTAACAAAACAATAGCAAAAGGGATAACCCAACATCAAATTACAATCCTCTCTCTATTTAAATCACGTCAACTCGCATACCACATCAGATCCATCACAATTCACAACCAATCTAACCACAAAGCCCAAACCCACCACCTCTCCAACCCCGCACTTCTTCAAACTTAGCCGGTGCTAAATACCAATCCCTTATCCAAAATGCAACCTCGGCATTTGATCTTTTCGCCACGAGTTTCGTGACGGCCGCGAGATTCTGCCGCGGCTTTGACCTCCCAAACATAGCTATCCAAACACGATAAGCTTAAACGCCCGAACAATTACTTCGATTTGCTCCTCGACGATACAACCGATCGATATAAATTACGGTCCTCGAGTCGCCATTCTCTCCTGTGTTCCTCAGAGGCATTCAAATTGAAGAAGAACAAGAAGAAAGAGCGATCAACATATACGTGATTGACCACGGATCTCGATTCAAGCATTCTAAATCCATAATTTTAGCGGAGGGGGATCATTTGATCGTATAGAGAGAGAGGGTGAGAGAGAAAGAGGAGACCTTCACCTTCTCAAGGTTTCCAAGGGGTTGGCGATTCGCGAACGTGATCTGAAGGACGAGGGTTTGGGTCCTCTCGGGGTCAGGCGTGGGGTTAGATGGAAGCCAAGAGTAAGAGCCGTGCGATGGACCCGGACCCAAGATAAAAAAAAAACCTTTCACGATTATAGATTACAAAAAAAAGGGTAAGCGGGGAGAAATGTTTGTTAGGTGCTGGTTAGTAGGGAGATAAAATGATTGATGTATTGATATGAAATTAGTAGATATGTATATAATATTAAGATATAGATATAAGTTGATTGATGTGATGTATTAAATGTATTTTAATGAATATGTTATGTTAAAGTGGATACATTTTAATATATATTGATATTAATGTATTGTAGTAGAATGATTTGATTTAGATATTAATGAAAGTGATAAATAATATCCAAATCTACATGAATAGAATCCTTAACCTTCCTAAAAGATATATCCCTCCACTTATTCCACGTCCAAACTAGCTCTTAGAGTATGGTTCTATGGATTGTAGTTTGGAATTGTATGATATATATAAAAATTAACTCTTTAAGTGTATATTCTCATAAACTTTCGATATAGTGCTATGCCTTCAAGCCTCACTTCATTTAATTACATAGAAACAACTATTGGTCAGAGATCAGCCAACTCATCAAGTTAAATGTAACTGTGCTTTGTACTTTGAAAAATCAATTTTTGAAGCCCATCAAGTTGAGTTTGTTAGTATGGTATAACTGTTGTATTATTTTTACAGCACCATCAATTCTACTTAAATAAATGCCTGTCAAATTAAGGTTACATTTTCATTATTCACTTGTTATTATAAAGGTTAATTAGATGTAAATTTTAAACAATTGTTACTTCGATTGCACACAAGATTAAATGTAATGACCTTTAATGAGTCATTGCATTACTCATTTTAGCAATAAATTAGAAAGCAAATTGCAATTGCATCAACATATCTCAATCATATATGAACTTTGATTGTGAAATTTGAAACGAAGATAAGGAGAATCATTTTGCGTGAAAATAAGATTTGGAATAGATATGTATAGCATGAGTTTGAATAATTTTTAGGGAAACAAAAATTGTCTACATTATCGATTATTATCCTAAACTAATTTTTTTGATTTTTTATTTAAAATTTTTTTGGATCTTTTTTTGAATTTTATGATGAGAAGTAAGCAATAACATTAGTTTTAAAAACTAATCCTAAATTAACAAAATAAAAATTACACAAAAATTAAGAAACTAATTAATTAACTATCTACGAACTATGAGACAACTAAAATTAAGTACTAAACTAATAAAAGATAAAGTACATAACGAAGCACATTTTATTAATCAAAGTAATATTAAAACTACAACTGGGAAGATACAAAGAGGAGAGAGCAAGGAGAGATACTCAATGCGATGGTGGCACGGCAAACGTCGATTACGGTGGCGTAGAGGTGGAGCTTCGTCGGAGAGTCTCCATCGTCAAGGGAGACGTAGAGGGAGAGAGGGGAAGAAAAATAATAATAATAATAGAGATGAATAGAGGAGGAGTCTTGCGGATATTTATAAAGATAGGAGACCTCCTTGTTCTCCAAACGTTATTGGAATTAGTGCAAAATTTGGGCACTAAATTTTTGACAAGTTTCCACGGGCAAGAACACTCCCAATCCCACTAGGAATGGAGGAAATTTTTTCAATTTCACTTGAAAATCCTATTATAGCCGGAATAAGTCCAAATGGACTCCTTTCTTATTTTTCCTTTTTTTATTTCTGCTACCCTTCCACAAGTTTCAGCCCAATTGGGCCCTTTCGACGTTGCTGTGCTCGCCTTCAGCCGAGTAATGCGAGCACCTTTACTTTCACGTGTGCACCTGAGGGAAATAGTGAGAGGGGCGCTCGTGCATTCATCGTCTCTCTCTGTTTCTTTTTTTTTTTGGCTCATTTCTTTCTCTCTATTTCTTTATTTCTCTTCATCGTTTTGTTCAAACACTTCTCTTGATTTCTTTCTTCGACCATCCCCGCTGTCTCATGCTCTTTTAGTTGAGATCAATATTGGTCATGTTTCTTACTTATTCTCTCTCCCCTTCCTAAAAATTAAAAAAATTAGATTGTCTTTTTGGCTTTGCAATGAATAGAAAAAATGCAAAATAAAAATTCAAAAAATACCTAAAAGGCACCAAAAAAAATAAGTAGAGAAATTATACAAATTGTGATGCAATCAAATTTCATACCCTAATATGTATTATTTGGAACCTATCTTGAGATAGGCTTAGATTAGGAAATGCTAAAAATGTACTAGAAATTGAGGATAACTAGCATAATTGAATTACATAATCAACTGAAAAATTCATATCAAAAGCATTAACAATAGATACGATATTTTTAAGTGAAAAATCCCTCAATCGATAAAAAAACATCACCTAAACTTTCCAAGATAAGAATTTTCCTGATCAACCTTATCAATCAATCCACTATTCACACTACCTAAATCTATAGTGGTGTAACCTCAATACAACCCTTCTTTAACTCCTTACCACAGATATGTTGCCTCAACCTTTTGGAAAAAGATGGGGAATTCGACAACCACAGTTACCCTTGCAACAAAAACTAAAATAATATTACCTACATAAGAGAAGTGTTTTTAAAATGATTCCTAACATTAATTACTCCTCCTTTGGCAATTCCCAAGTGTGCCCCAACACTTGGTCTAGCATCCCAAGAAATAGGTTGCAACTTAGAACACTTGAGAGCTTTGAGATCATAAAAGAGTGATTGTGAGTTCAATTAAGTGTACGAGGTGTGTCACTTGGTATATATAAATATTAATAGGCCCTTAAAAGCATTAAATTTGTGTTTAGTCTTGAATACATTTTATTAGATTTGGTTTATCGCAACTATTTAATTTGTTCACACATAGACAACTTTGGTCAACCAAAATACTAGAGCAGTGGTTAGGAACTTCATTTGAAGTCTAGGACACTTCATTGGTGGATCAATATGCAACTTCGATTGACCTAACCCTCATTATGGTTGACTTTAATTAATTTAAAATGACCAAAGTGCTCTCCACACTTACCTATTTTAACTAATCAAGTTTTAACAAGTTCCAAGGAGAGTTAAGAGGGTGTTTAATGGCTAATTTAACTTTAAATATAGCTTGATTAAATGATTTTATAGCCATTGTGCCAACTTTTGTTCTATGCCACAAATTAGGTCGACCAACCATGCAAATAGGTCAACCAAAACAATCTTATTACATAAGTATGTCTCCATTATGATTCTAGTCAACCTATAAAGAATCATGGTCGACCTAAAATACTCTTAGAAATGCTTCCTGACACTCGTTTCTGTGGTTTGTGTCTCCTGAGGTCATGATTTGCTATCCTAGGTTTCTACCCATCAAATTTGGCTCTTCCTTACAGATCTATAAATGACAAACAAAAGAAAATACATCTTTTGAAAATAAAGTATAAAGTTGATAAGTCTTCAATTTGCTCCTCTCTTCTTCTTCAACCTTTATAACTTTACTCTTCGCATTCTTCCACAATTGTTATCATCAAAACCCATTATCTACAAACTCTTTTATGATTTAATAAAATGATTGCCAATAACCCTCTTATAATTGTTGTTTTTGTAAAATAAAAAAGGTACTTGGAAAGAACTTGTTATCCTATGTCTGAAGGAGGTTCAGATATATAATGGTAGAGATAGAGATAAAGTTTACAGAGACATCTTTCACTATGCATAGTTGGAATTACCATGTCCATCTAGGGTCTTCATTCTAGGCTTCGTTTAAACCTTGATAGGATCATCCTTATTCCATTGCTCAACTTTTCACAATACTAACAAAATCAAGTCTTTCAGCTTTATTTGGATCTTCCCTCTAGTCTTCACCCTGTTTTTATCAACGTCGATCTTGCTTCTACTCTCTTTGCCTTTATATAAGGCCGGGCATTCCGTGGGTGAGGTCAAATAACCACACAAATAATTGGAGATAGCCTATTTGGGTTAAATTACTTCGGGTAATGGGTCAGGCTGGACTCAAATCGTAATAACTTCTAGGGTATTGGATTGACTACATCAAATATCTTCCAACCAAACCACCCTAAAAAACCGAACAAATAACGTATGTAACTCATAGTTTCTATCCATCCAATTCACCCAAGTCCATTCATCTCCATCGTGTCTACCATTGCCATTACAATTAGATTATTTTAAGAGAGTATGAATAAATTTGCTTATTTGAATCTAAAAAGCTTATTTAATAATTTTATTTTCATAGTTTTGATCAATAAATATCGATTATCAAATTAATCTCGAACAAGTCTATATTATATTTCCATGCTCCTCAATAACAGGTGCTAACCAGGTCATCTAGAGTAAGTTTTTTCCTTCCTATTTTTGACAGTAATTCCAAAGTCTTCCCACAGCTTGCATGATAAGCACCACCGGAAACTTTTCACAAAGTTTCATTTCACCATCCACAAACCATAGAGCATTTACAGTGAGCCTGCATAAAGCCAGACTTGCCTCTTTAACATTTTGAATCTTAGGAATTTGGCAACAGGGTTAACTATGGAAAGAGATCCCCCACATTGTAATTTCTGTCAAATTCGTCCTCTGCAAAAGATGTATTGCACAAGATGATAGACAGAGCTCAGAAGAAAGATCTTGAAAATACGATTACACACACTCCTGAAGTCACGCAATCCCCATCGACCAAATTTCACGTATCGTCAACATCTGAATTTCTTGACATGGAACTTCTCTAGCATCCCAAACAGATCGACACATGAATTAAACGTACACTTCACCATATTGGGAAAATTTCTCATACGATCACATCCCGACTTCAACCATGTCATCTTTACATGGTACGATCATGATTTCACGGAATTCACATTCCATGGAACAATATTCATAAAATGAAGGGGAGCAACTTCGTTCTAGCAAAACTTTCAGGATGGAGAGCCATAGCAGATTCCATACTTTCTTCACGAACACGTATGACTAGGATCAGAAGAATTTAATCTGCGAGATAGTTTCCCACTAAGCTCCTAGGGCTAAACTGTCAAGAACAAGTTTAACCTGGAAGTATTCAGAGTTTACGAAATGCAAAAAATTGACACTAAATGCCTATGCGAGCAAGCAAAAATGCCACATATCATTCTGAACAAGAGCATGGTTGCTCACACTTCAGCCACGCAAATGAATAACTTCCAAGTGCAGGACATTCTTACTAGCTATCTGCCCTCCACAACAAGATCACACAACTAAGTTTTTGAAGAACATAAAATGGGGATTCTAGAACAGGAATTTTAATATAAAATATACATGAGTGATGCTAATACCAGTAGCCAGGAAAATTACAAGACCAGAAGCTCACCCATGTACAAATTTGGTATAAGCTTGTGTCAGAGGTAGGCACACTTGTACAGCCTTCATTTGTAGCAATTTTTACACAAAACGAAAGAAAGAATAAAGAGGCCAAAAGAATATTTGCAAAAAAACCAAAAAAAAAAAAACTTACAGAGGTTCAAGGGTACCACTTTTTAGCCTTTCCATCCTTGCTTGTAGCCCAGATAATGCCTTCTCATCCATAGGCATTCTGTTGGTGTCAGCTAGCTCTTCCCGCTCGCCATTATCCATCCTGTGACACTGATCCTGTACTACAAAATTGCCATTAGAAGATGCTAATGGTCGGTTGCTTCCATCTATGCTACCAGCAGCTGCTGCAGCTTGAATGCTTTTCATCCTCTCCCGAATTGCATCAAGTGTCCCCGAGGGAACAGCTGTTGCGGTCACAAAGATAATTAGATTTCTAATCAGTCTGAACAGGTTCTGGTTGCTAGTTTCCTACTGTTACAGTTTGCAGGAAGTACGGATATAAGCTGGGAGATACCTCCCGTGAATGCATATCTGTCCATTCGCTCAACATTTGGCTGACCACCCAAGGAAGCTGGTACTTTGGGAACATCCTCTTCAGGATGCGATGTAGGCACATCAGAATTCATGCTCACAGATTTTGTTTGTACTGGAGAAAGGGGTGCAGATTTTGGAGAAGTCGCATTCATAGATAAGGGGGGAGGTGTCGAAACTGGTAGACTTGATGGCGTCCTTCCAGCAGCTGCATTCTTCTCCATCTATTATCAATATTTTTAGAACGTAACAAGATCAGCAACCAGAAGTGTTCACAGATAAATTCATTTTGAACAAACCTGTGCTAGGCCATCTCTTATATATGTACGAAAGGCTTCACTTGCATTTTGGAGCTGAGCAAAAATGTCAACCTGAGGAAAAAACAGAGAGTAGATTAAAACACCAGCTAGTTCAAACAAACCAGTGGCAGACTCACAAAGGTGCACTAGCAAAAGCCATCTGACCAAACTGGAGGAACAGAAATTTACCTTAGGATATAGTTGAGTAATGCGATAAAGTTCATAAAGACCAATGGTGCAAGTCTGCTTGTCCCCAATTTTCTTGAACACCGCAGCAAGTTCTTGCTGTTGCATCATCAATTTACACAAAATAGATTCCGGCAATGCAAGTAAAAACCAGATTGTTGGTTATGAGTTGAAGAGAGAACCACCATAGAAAATGATCTAAAATGCACTCCCTGTTAAATACATACCTTCAATTGTGCATCAGTAGAATGGGTTGCAGATGCATGACTATTGGAAGCAGAATCACCCCAGCGAGCCTGCCCAATGGGTCCAGCAGGAGTCAACATTCGAGCAGCTGCGAGAGTCTGGACAAAAGAAACAGAAAACATAAATATCAGCATCTAATTTCATACAAGGCAACATCTAATTGCAATTAATAGCAGATACAGAACCCAGTATGAATATTGTTGGCATGTAGGTATAAGGATAGCTGTTCCCATACATGTGTATTTTTTACAAATTATTTGATAACTAGGTTTTATTAATTAAGCTTACATACCTAGATCATGAAGATAACACTCCCTTCAACTAGGTTATTTGATAACTGGGTTTTAAAAATAAAAATCAACAATAATTAGCTTTACTTCTGTCACATCCTCAAAGTTCAGGGTAAACCATGTACTTCAAAGTTCAAATATCAAAGGATCCCCTTCCTATATCCTTATCCATCCCCCAAAAAATCGGTCTCATGAATATGTATGTGCATCCCAACTTTAGGGGTATGGTTTGTCATTTTCCATTTCTATATAACCCATGGTAAAAAAGCACATAAGGACCTGGTTGCGCATATATACATATTTGTATCAAATAGCCTTGCACGCAATGCATCATGAATTTATCCACCATTCTATGCAAAAGAGCAGTCTACTTTACTTTCCAAAAAGAAAAAAAAAGTCAGCATTTTTCCAAAAAAAAAGGAAAAATACAATCTGCATACCTGAAGATTAAGATCAATGTAAGCAAGGATGATAGGCTGTGGTTCTGTATCAATAGGCACCATGGATAGGTGACCCTTTATTGCTGTCCCACGAAGCTTTACAAGCTCATGTAAAACAGTTTTAACCATTCGCAAGGGCTTGTCGTCTGCACCAGCCCTGTAGGAGCCAATTGTGCCTGAGAAAAAATATACAACCGAGGGAAAATAAATCTGAAAAATACAGAAGATAGTACCTTCTTCGGATCTCTTCCATCCCTAACTCTTGTAAATAGAAATGAATGCTTTGAAGTATGCGATCAAGATCGATGTCATATATTGTGCTTTGAAGAACCTGAAAATCTCAAACACTTTTGTGCCAACAGCCAAGAAAGGGAAAAGAAATGCACCCAATGCAATGAGATAAACCATACCTTGGTCAATTTGATAAGACACTTAACTACTAATTCTGAAAACTTCTGGTTTCTGCAGGCCAAGAAAGCTTCATCAGATGCAGGTGAAGGCCATCTTGCTGGGTCCAGTGGCCTCAACAGATTGATTAAAACAACAAATGATGATGTACGCTCCCCATTGTCCTGCTCAACAAGGAAAATATATATATAGAAGTTGAAAACAGTAGAAATAGATAACCACATTGCTGCATCACATCAAAGGGCAACCAAGCTAGAGAGAGAGGCCAACCAGGATCTTAAGCATTAACACATTAAGTGCCTTCAACAACTGGCTCCCATCATCCATCTTAGGAACTCTTTCATCTAAGAGCCAAAGAAGAAGTTCTGTGATAAGGGTGTCAAGAGTGTTCTCCTTTACAGCACCAGCAAGTCTTTTAATCTGGAACGTCTGGAAAATCCCATTTACAACATTTAAACAGACACCGCAGTTGATAAGAGAAGAAACTGTGTCAAAATATTTTTTTTCTTTCTGGAAACTGTGTCAAAGTATTGTAAAAAACAACAAATCCTCATGCAAAAGCAAATGTACCTGCATAAGTGTATTAAGTACATATTTACACGACCTGGAGGATGCTCCGGCGAGGCTGAAATTAAAACTCTTTGGTACCTGCCAAATTAAAGCATTTGAATACTGGACCAAATTCAATGATCTATTAGCTATAATCACAAACAGTCTACATACCATGTCAGCAAGACACGAAACGAGTCTATCAGCCTCCTTAACAAGATCATCCACTAAACTTCTCTCAGGATCTTCTGTTGCCAGAGTCAGCTCATGGCAAATGATTTTCATGCCCTCAACAGACTAGATACAAATTAAGCAATCAAAAAAAGGGAAAAAAAAAAGTCATCACACTGCGGTAATAACAAAAGAAAACAAACAGACAAACAAGATCATGCCAGCAACCCTGCTAAAGAAATTTATAAGTTCCAAAGAAAATAACAGAAAATTAAAAATCGTAATGAATTGCACCTGCTCAGGGGATCCAGGTGAAATCATGTTCAAAGCATCACGCCAATCTATGGGACCATTTAGAGCAGCTACCGATCGTGATAATATGTTCCTGTCTACATGTGTATCCATCGAGCCAAAGTTTTCCCTGCTAATAGTCAAACAATTAAAAAATTATTTCATAATTTAAATAGCAAAATCACTATCACCACCTTGCAATAGTAGGAACAGGCAACCGCGAGAAAGATTCTCCACTCTGTTCGGCAGCATCCATTCTGCGGTTTCATGAGATAAAATATTAATGAACAAACAGTGAAGGTGGTACAGTGTTCCTTTATCATGTAAATAATCACAAACCAAATGCAAATTAAAAGGAGAGAAATTAACAGGAAGGCAATGACACCAGCATGCTCATAGGACTTGCAGTAAAATTCTATTAGGCTGTGGGGTGGATTAAGTGATTGGTTCACCCACGTAAGGCAGGTCTGTAGCTACAGAAGGTGTGGGTTACAATGAAGAGGGTTAAGTGGCCACTGGAGTTTCCAATGCATTAAAAGTCTCAATAATATTCAACATCAAATACATATCAAATATGACTTTCCTACATTAACTCACACATCAAACCTAATTCATCATTTATCCCATTACCAACCAAATAAACAATAAAGTCAAATATCAAATATGAAAAAAAAGCTGCAATTCTCAATTTTCAACTTAGAACACATCAACTTCGTCACATCTAACTCATTACATTGTACCACCACTAAACCAAACACCTTTACTAACCCCCTTCCATAAAAGTTAACCAATCTAAAATTTTAAGTGGCAACTAAGTGCAGCAATAGAATTAATATGCAGATCTTCCAAATCAATATCAGCCAGGGAGTTCAGAAGCAAATCAATAGCAATAAAAACTGCCCTAGCTCACAGAAGTAGAAACTCCTGCCACACATTAACAATGGAAAAAGTGTCGATAATTTGATCATATTTACAATGCAAACAAGAAACAACTATTATTTACTTGCTACATTTCGGGATGCACATCGGAAAACATCAAGCAAACTTTCCAAGTATATCTTTCAAGGTGTACACCGCAGCTTCCAGAAATAATAATTTCAAGGAAGAAATTACTATAAGTAGAGGAAGATGGCTATCCAATGTGCAAACAAAGAACAAATTTCGGTTTTACCCGTTATCCCTCACCGAACGCCTCAAAGCTGCCCTAGCTTCCCCAGGCCTGCCTTCTTTTCTTTTCTCCATCTCCCTTGCCTAAAGAGACTCAAGATGAAGCAGAAGTACTAGCATATAGAAGGAAGACAGTATGGACGACAGTATGGTTACCTTCCACTTGAAACGATCATCCATCAAACTCCTTTGAAAATCTGAGATCTTTCCTACATATCTCCACACATCATCCCCTATGGCAGAATAAAAACATTTACCAACAAGAGTACACCAATAAACAGCAAAACTCAAATCATCTAACAATTTGAAGAGCATATTCAAATAGAGACAGAAAACACAAAATTCATTAATCCACAGTTAAAGGAGTGATTATCATCAAAAGGCAATATATGAAAAGATAGGTCTATCACCAAGATGTTTATATGCAGTAGCCAATGTATTTAAAGCAGCCTTTCTAATGTCTCCATCACGTTCACCAGTCAAGGCAGCAACCATTTGCAAAGATTTTAACTGACTGCCAACCTGAATGCAACACCAACAAAGACAGATGAAAAGCAGCACCTCTAAGCAAAGAATTGCCAGATAGATTCAAGATAAATTACCTCAGCTGTAAAATTATCAAAGAAAAAACCGACAAGATCCACACATTCTATGCGTGTCCGGTTGTTTTTTGATCGGAAGCCTTCCAGAACGTAAGGGAAAAATTTTGGAAGCGGATAGATCCGTATAATTCTTTTCATGAGTTCGCGCATTCTGTCCCGTAGCTTCTCGATATTGTGGCCACTCTGCAATTAAATTGTTAGTTATTTATGTTTGGGTCCTTATATTAAAATCACTGACCAAATTTGATGTATGAAAAGAAACTGGTGGGTCAGCAAAAAGATCACAAATAATAGCATCACAGAAATCTACTAGTTGTAATTCAACTCAAGATACTCATTAGGCAACTGCATATCCTTAATGCACCACATTAAACAGATATTTTACTACTACTACCGGTACATCACTGCATTAAAATTCAAATTGCAAAATCACCTTTTACCATGGCGTTCACAGCTACTATTCCATTTTCACCCAGTAATTCCACTTTTTATTTTTTTGAAAAGGGTGGGTATCCTGTTGATAACCACCCTACAAATATATTAATCAAAAGCCAAACAAAGTGGCAAGATATTACATAGTGGTTGCCCAGAAATTCATAAGATCACAAATACAAAAAATAAAAATTTAAAGATACAGTTGCTGCCCTTTGAAGGTAGCCGCATTCCTTCCATGCCCTAGAGAATCGCTAAAACATTGGCCTTCTCCTTTAGATGTTGGGCACTCCATTAAAATTCTTGCTCCTAAAGGATATCCAGAAAGCATCTTGGCCATGGTGCATTATCCAAGATAAACAGAAGTACCCCCACACCTGAGCTGAGAAAGAGCATCCAAACAACAAGTGCTCAATGTCTTCATTTGCCCCTCAACACAGTGAGCACACTTTATCTGCATCTCCTGGCCATGTTGCTCTCCAACCTTTTGTCATTAGCCTTCTTTTCCGAGAAATCACGCAAAAATCGTTGCCCTCAAAGGATATGATGCCGATCAAATCTGCGGAAATCCCTCCGAAAATCAACACCAGTCACCACTCATCCACTACCCAATCTCCCATAAGCCTTCCTCACAGAGAACTCTCCCTCATTCCACACAAAAGCATTCAATCCCCCTTCAAGATGGTAGTCTTCCAACTCCTGCCATAGCACATGGAGCTCCAAGATCCTCTGGTCAGATAGGTTTCCTACAAAGATGGGACTCCAAGAATTCTCCTAGAAATCGATCAACTTTGCTTGTTGAACCGCAGCCAACACAATCTTCGAAAGCATTCCTTGTCTCATCCAATCATCCAACTAAAATCAAACAAATCACCCGCACCCACCACGGGAGAGAAGTTCTGTACCTTAGAAATAACCATTGACAGCCCATTAATGAAGTGTAAAGCCCCAAACCTGCGATGAACCCAGCAAATCCCAGCTTCTAAAGGACTTATAACATGCCTCAATAACCTTTCCAACCATATCCTATTTGCACCCCAAGAGTCAATTGATCTATTTTGTCGGGAGGCTATCATTCATCATCCTCAAATCTCTAACACATAAATGACCTTCCCTTGACAGGTTTGCAAACATCCTCCCAAGAACCCTATTCTTGCTCCTTTGCCAGTTGACCTATAGTTGGCCCAAAAAAAATCCCTCATCAACGCAGATATGTTCTTCTCAATATTCAACAGTAGTCTCAACACTTATGTAAAATAGGATGGCATCGAACCAACACCGCCTTCAAAAGAACCAATCTCCCACCTCTAGAAAGAATTTTACATTCCTACACTATCAACTTTCTCTCCAGTCTCTCAGTTAAAGGCTTCCAATTGGATATGGATATCCACTTGTCTGACAGAGGCAAACCCAAAGATGAGACCGAAAGGGAACCCACCACAGTGTGCAAGTGCAAGATATAAGCACTAGACTCCTGTCGTGACATCTAAAAATGATAAAAAGTATATTTGGAGAAGTTTACCTGTAACCCCAAGGCCTCTCCAAAAAGCTCCAAAAGAATCAGTACCCTCCTCACCTTAGTTTCAGAACCTTCCAAAAAAAGGGGAGGTCATCTGCATACTGTAGCACTTAGATTTGACTTCCATTCCTTGCAAAGAAGCCACTAAAGAGATTCCTTTCACAAGCTCTGGCTGAAGCCCTCACCAAGGCATCCCTGCCCAACCCCTCTCCTTAGCTAAATCCACCCACCCTCAGGATCTCCATTGATAAGAATAGAGAAAGAAATCATTGCTACACATTTCTTCATTCAATCCACCCATCGAGGACAGAATCCCCTTCTGGTTAGGGAAGCCTATAAGAAAGATCACTGAATCGAATAAGCCTTACTAAAGTCAACTTTACAAAGGGATGCCTTCTTCCACATTCTAGAAAGCTAAGATCTTCGAGGCAACCACATATCCGTTAAGAATACTCCGACCTGAAACAAATGCAATCTGCACAGATGCAACAATCTATTCCAATACTCCTCTCAGTCTGTGTGCAAGGACTTTTCCCACAATAAGATAGATCGCATTGCATAACGCAATAGGCCTGTACTCCTCAATGGCCTCCACACGCTCCTTCGTTAGTAGCTATCTTTCATCTTGGAATGCAGAAATGTCATTAACAAGAACTTCCTCTATCTAGTTTAACAAGAATTCATAGAAGTCATTATATTACCATATTAGGATTATCTAGTTATCCATCTTGGTCTGAGCCACATAAATCAACTGTTTAACGTTGGGGTCCAAAGAAGCTCACCCTAAAATGGTAATTAATCTTCAGGATTTGCAGTGTCACATATATATGTGAAAATTGAATTGTGGCGAAATTTAAACACTGTCACTCTACATACAATAATTGATTTATAGTCGGATTTTAAACCCACATGATATCAAAGCAATACCAGTCAAAAGACCAGGATTAAAAGCAAGGATATTTATCAATTTGTCCACATCTTGGGCCCAAAGGAAACAGGTGAAACGGCATATTGAGTACCATCTGTAAAGCTTTGGAAATTGATAAACGGGATACATTGATAGTTGGGTCTCTCCCCTCAAGCAATTTTAAAAGTGAGTCGTATGTCCTCACTTTTTGAAGGTCCCTCCTAACTTGTCAATTTCATTCCCATCTTGTCATCACCCCCATGAAAGGGTTAGCACAAATAAGGGCAACTGTATGGCTATAAATTTGAAAAAATGGTAGAAAACCAGAAGTAATGCAAAAAAAAATGAGCATTAAGAGAGATAAGTTTTATTATTGTTGAGAGATGTATTTATTGGAGTGGTACGTTTAGTGTCACATAGTAGAGTGAAGAAAAGAGTGATGTGTGGGAGCCTATAAATAAGCTGTTGTACCCCTATATGCCTTTTGAGAAGAATATAACTATTAGCCCTACCAGGACCTTCTCCTGTGGTTTTCTCCCCGCTATTCGTGAGTACACATAAACCCAAGTTTTCTTTAGTGTTCATGTTTCGATATCTTACTACATTTCTACTTATTTATATTGCCAACAATTATCAATTCATGTTACTGCTTCAAAATATACAAAGACCAACTATGAATATATTCTGTGCCTGATACAGACTGGGTTAACTAACCTATACAACCCATCTACAAGCAAGCCAGAGCATTTTTCCACAGCAAGAGGGGTTACCACTCTTCACCTTAGCTCTACTCTGCATCATATTAGGTCAAAACTAAGCAAGATCATAGCTGATCCTTCTCCAAAACATTCAATCCCTCCCCCTCTTGAGAGAGAGAGACAGAGAGCAACTTCTCACGTCTCCAAACAAGAGCACAAAAATCCCTCTCTAGAGACCCAAAAATACCATAGAGGAGTGCCATTTTGTCTCAAATTGGGGGCACACCAACATTTCTCTGGGAATATCCTTTCAAATTTAATCCTTCTTTCAGTGGCACATGTGCACTTAACATCTACCATAAACATCCTCTTCACATACCAACAAATGCCAGCCTAAGGCCAAACTTGGGATTTCTATAGCATAGCAAGTCTTCCTTCACTACCCTACCCATGCATCAAAGAAAAACTGAACCTTTTCAAGGCCTGATTTTGCCAAAGGATTGGAAAAGGGATGAAGTACGCCTGCTTTCCCAGATGGAGACATCAAGCCCAGGAAAGAAGCCCTGGAAGACCAACGAAGCAGAAGAAAGGAGAGCATCCCCTGCAGATCTTGCCAAAATGAAAATTCTCATGCATGTACAAAAATGTGCATACGTGCACATACACATGCATGCAAGCGTGCATGTGTGTTAGTTCTCTAAGGTAGAACACCTAAGACTCTCCTCTCCAACAGCTTAAACGTTTATCTCCATCAATTCCCAAAAGGGTCTAAATGAAAAGCAAGGGGGCCAAATTAATAACTGTAGAGAACTATGGATCGACATTTAGAAAATTTTAACACCAGGGGCCACATCAAAATCATGTCGAATGCAAGAAATTTCTTCAACTAGCCAACTCTTACAAGGTGCAAATTAAATTAGTCCAAACAAAGTGATTATTGACTTCCCTACCATTACAAATAATAGGGATGAAGCGGCAAAAGAAGAAACCTTTTCTACTAGGCATGGGAGAAATATTGCTGCTTCAGCTTCTGTCAGATTGTAACCTTCCTCACTTGTGGCATCAACCAAGGCAGGAAGGAAATCAAGTACCTATTTAACAAAGAAAAACAATCAGAAGTGTTAATTATATTGTGGGTTGTGTTATTTTTGTTTCTTGTTTAAAATAAAAATAAATTAAGTATGGAAACCAGTAATAAATTAAGTATGACTTAATACCTTCAGCAAGCAGGTAGTATTATTGTCACAAAGTCGCAGAACAAACCATCTTAAAAGTAGGTCAAGGAGTTCTATCATTTCCTTTACATTGGAGGGCAATGCCTACAAAGCAACAGTAAAGGATGAATATATATATATATATATATATATATATATATATATATATATATATATATATATCATGCGACGAAAAGTAACCAGAAATTAATCAAATAAATATATCACCTTTTGCAGCATATCAAGACCATCAACTTGCTTTTTAAAATCTGTGCTTGAAAGTCGGCGATAAAGATCCTCTCTGAAGAACTTCATAAGATCATACTGCATTGAAATAAAATTGGGGAACTTATTAGGAACAATCTAGAGCAACAAAAGTCATTCCTAAAAGTGTCCTTTGCTAAATGGAAAACTCTGTCCTCATTTTTCAAGTGTCTTTCATCATTTATGCCAATGCTTTGGAAATTCTGACGTCCATAATGATGTGCTAAGAAATGCAGATTCTAAGGTGGAGAACCAGGCCTCATTGCAAAAGTTGTCGAAGCTATTTCACATAAATGACACAATTTGTTTGCAACACCCATACTCACACAGATAGCAGCACCCAGATGGGCTCATATCCATGCAATTTATTCGCTTTTCCATAACAAGGTCTCCCTGATCAAAAAACATAGACCTATATAGACTGTGATAAAAGCGGCATGCATATCGCTACACATGCACGTGTGCAAGAGGTGGATTTTGGTACTTATTAAAGAAGCTCAAGCATGCACCACAATTGTAGAATTTCACATGCAACAACTCCACACCAGCACCCATGCTCATCAAACATTCAAAAAAGAACTAAAGAAGTCTGGTGCTGATACTGCTGAACATATATCAGTATCATCACCTCCAGACCCACACTTATGGCGTGTCTATCAATGTCTTAAACCAACAAATGATGATCAAATAGATGAATGCATAACCATTATTGATGTGCCAGATGTTCCTCATCTTCCATTATCTTATGGAGATAACTGTCAGATACATTCTGACACTAAATATAACTTGAACATTCTTATTGCTCACTGTAAAGCTACTTATTCATTATCCAAATTTTTGTTTCTTGAACATCTTAGAATTCTCACTAGACAATTTACTAGGTTACTTCATAGCCATCAAATTCACAGGAGTTAAGGCATTTAAGCATCCTCTGTGGAAGGCTGTAATGAAGAAAATGTCAGCTTTACAGACAGGGGCCTTGGAGCTAGTTGATCTAACCACTGGTGGCAATATAGCGGTATGCACATGGTGTTTACCCTCAAGTATCTACCCAATGCTGCTGCTAAGCGATACAATGTTAGCTTGGTCACTAAGTGATAAACATAAACCTATGAAGATGATGATATGTTGAGGCCTCCTTCTTGCTCACCTGAATTCAATGTGTGTACTATTATCTGTGGAAGTTACTCGGTTTGTAGATCTTCTAGCTGATTTTTTTCTTTTGAAAGGTGAAAGGAATAGTCAAGATCATTAACCCTCTCACTGAATTTATATCAAGAAATCAAATCCCCCAGTTTGATATTGAGAATGCACTTCCTTAGGGAGATCTGTACGAGAAGGTGCCATGCAGAAGACTTCAGGCTTTCTTTCTCATGAGTCATGAAGAATAAAAGGTTTGCAAACTTCAAAAGGCTATCTATGCACTAAAGCAAAGTCCATGTGCATGCTTACGAAATTTTGATACAGCAGTTTGGATTTTGCTCAGTCCTCTACAGATTACTCTTTGTTTCATATGCATCACTCTACAGGTTTTGTTATTCTGATGGTAAAAGTAGATGACATTCAACAGATCACCCTTTTTTTCTTTTGCATCACTCTACAGGTTTTGTTATTCTGATATTAAAATTAGATGACAATGTGTTGACAGATATTGATAAGAGAATTCTGGCAAATGCACTCATTCATTCGCAATTTGTTACTAAGGATCTAGATCTTGCCTCTTAGTTTCACAATGTCAATGTGAGTCAAGTGACACATACTTCTGATGGATTCCTTCTATCTCAGAGGATATATGAACTAGAAATCATCCATGAGGAAGAGATGATTGGATGTAAGCCTAATAATATCTTACTCAAACCCCAGATGCCTTTTGGTCATTCTAATAGCACCAATCTTGAGGATCTCACCCATTACTTGCCAACTGTTAAAAAGCTCTTACATCTCACAAAGACCATACTAGACATTCTATTAAAAATTAGTAGATTGAGCTAGTTTATGCATCAACCTAAGGAGATAGGTTAAAGGTGTATGCCAGGTGTTACAATCTTTGAAATATGACCCAAGTGGAGGCCCCTTGTCAAGAATCATAATCAGCTTCAGGTTGAGGATATTCTTACAGTGATCATGAGAGAACTCCATAAAAAGATAGAAGATCCACTACTAGCTTCTGCACATTTGTCAATAGTAACCTCATCACCTAGTAGAGCAAGGAAAATGTTGTTCCATGTTCTAGTGACAACTTAGTGCATTGGACCATGGCCCTTAATAGTTAAAAGCTTCTTTAGGTGATTTCTATCTTAATAGGAAATTTTAACTGTTCGAGCAACTTTCTTTTGCAATTGGGACTGTCAAAAAAGCTCAAACTCAATAGGCTCATCTTGATCTACTACTGTACTCTCTTGGAGAACAAATTTATAACATGCTACATATGGTGCAAGTGTTGGGGGTGCTGGACCCCATCGTCTGAGAATACGTCTCACACTGATAAAATTATTGCTGTTATGACCAAGAACTTGATTTGGGGGTGAGATGAGCACTTGGGGTGGGAGAGACCGGGTTGGAAACCATGGCCAGGGAACAGAGGGCAAAGATGGTTGGACTCGGGTGTCAAGCAGGAGAAGAACTACGAAGAAGACCCACGCAGCAAATTCTGCGGCCAGCGGTGTAATCCTTTGCTTCCAGTGTTGAGGTGCCAGGCGTCTAGCGAAGGATTGTAGGGATTCGGAGTTGTTGCTGTTGTTGCTCCCATTCATTGCTACTATAGTTGCTACTATGTTCTAAACCCCATGTTGTTGTACCTATTTCAAAAGAGATTCTACTAAAGCTTCAACTCATACTTAATCGATGCCGACAACTCTAATGAATAGTGGAGGAACTAAGTGTCGTGCTCTTCCTCTTACACTCTACCTACCTAAATGTCCCATCCTAATTTTTTCTCCTCCTCAAGAGAATGATTTTTCATTGATGTGAGACAACTACAACTAATGCTCTATTTTTCTCTTAAGATTTGATTACATTACACATCTATCCATAATTATATAGTAGATCAATACACTAGAGTCTAGATTTACTATTATTATAAACATATAGGTCTGATCATAATTTAGAATTGAGGAAGCCTTTATTTAATTTCCAAAAATAAAATCGTAAATTTGAATTAGCATTAGCAGTTTTCTTCTTGTAGTCCTTAATTTTAGAAATAGTTATCCATTTAAATAGAAAGTATAAGATGAACTTTAAGGCTTAAATGAAAATATTTATCCTTTTAAATAGTTATTCTTAAAATTTCAATCATTTTGACAATTTTGCCATGTTCTTTGGCATGTGTCAACATGCCTCTGGCATGCCCTTGATGAGCCTCTAAAATAGACTATTTTTTGTGCATCAAAATCATCAAAATCCGATATCAAAACACAAGCATTTTCACGACGTGGCCTTGATGTGACGACAAAATGTGCACTTGAAAATTTATCAAAATGACATCAAAAATCGACGTTTTGAACATCTTGTGCCTCCATTGCCGTGGAACAAGGTTCAAAAAATCAATATGCGATGCTCGATCGATTTGGTTACTTCATAAAAAGTATGTGATATGTGGGCGAGTATGCAGTTTTGTATTTCTTATTTGAAAAATATAAAATAATTAGTCAACTTGCTAAATTTTGTATTAAACATTCCAAACATATGAAAAATCAATGCTATAAATATAAAGTTGCCTCAAGTAGTGTAACAAGAACACACTAATACTTATAACATCTTGAAAAATTAGCCTATTTGAAAATTAGGTTGGTTTCTTCATTTAAGATCTACTTAAAAATTGACCTTATACTTAGTCAAGTATACGTGTAGTTGAACCGAGTAGTCCGTCTGGATCAACTACCGGACCACCCCATAATATGAGGTTCAGGAGAGGGGCCACCTACCCATATGTAGCCTAGGCAACCAATTTCATTAACTATGTTGTGGAGTTGGACAGTGGCATGCCTCCTACACCAAGAAGGTGACAACCTTGCCTCCACCCCCTCCTTCTGCACCAAACTTTGAGGTGATGACTCCCTGGTCACAAGCTTTGGAGCCCATGATGAGATCCTCGAATCCGCATTGGTGGGGGAGGTTCTCTCTAGGGACACAGCATTGCAATGTCGCCATGATTGGTCCAAGAAGGTACCTTCTCTTTGGGATGAAGCCATCCGTTGTTCGACAAATATGCTTTTGTATGGTCGGTTCGGGATCCACGCATGTTCAATGGAGGCATCCGACCCTGAACAATGGAGCCCTAAATGAGAGGCCTCCAGGGAAAGAACTTGTGAAGATTCTACTATTTTGCTAAGGAACTTACGAAGATCCTAGTATTTTGCACACCACTACAGTTGTGGGTGGTGGTCCTAATTAAATTTTTGGTTCTTCTATGAAGGTCAGAGTATGTAGCGACCCAGGCATCCGTGAAGGAGACTATGTCGTCGGTCAAGGCTACGGTGGAACTTGCCATTGGGCTATCTATTTCAATAAAACTGATTCTTCGACATGGGAGTCCTCGTGGGTCATGGTGTTGTAGGTGGCAAGGGCTGACCGCAGACAGTGCGGAGATGCCCCCCACCCCCCCGCCCCTCAAATTGATCTATCATCTCATCTGATGGTTGCTCTGTTGCGTACAATTGTAGGCTAGATCTAGAAACCCAAAGGGCACACCCCTTTCTAGTGTAACTCAATCGACGCTCTTGGAAGGGATCGACGTCTACACCTTGTGATCTAGAGCACAAATCGCAGGAGACATATGGTGTTCCACAAATTGTTGAGGTTGTTTTGACACATGGGGATTGAGAGAGCACCCTTAAATCACCACCAATTATAGGGGAACCCGAATCCTAATTCAAATCCAACAGCTATACGTTCCCCTCTAAGCCTAGGCCTTTTTTAGATCACACTTTGCTCGTATGGTCTTGGAATGAAGGGACATTTCAATTGTCATACTTCAAATTGGATAAGTCATGGCTCCTTAAGCCTGGGATTAGAAACATGGTCAAGGAGAAATGGCTTGAGGTGCCAATTGCATCGTCTACCACGAAAGCTTTAGCTAATAGAATACAACACCTACGGACTAATCTCATCACCTTCAAGAAGGAGCTTCATGAAAGAAGAGAGAACCAAAAATGATGCTTTAAGACATCTCACCTCTTTAAAATAAAGGAAGGAAAAAACTTGTGGACATGATCCAGCAAGAGGATCTGAAAAGAGAGGTGGATTGGCATTAGAGATCCAAACAGTTGTCGTTGAAGGAGGGTAACTCAAATGCACACTTTTTCCACATGATTGCAAGCTCGAGGAGGAGATCCAACCTTATTGACTCCTTGCAGGTGGATAGGCAAACGATCACTGGGAGGGCAAAAATTGCAAATGCTTTGAAGACTCATTTTCAGGCTTTCTCCAAGTGCAGAGTTCCAAGTTTGGCAGTGGTTTGACGCTAATATACCAGTGTTGGGTGATGATATGTCACGAAAACTAGTGTAGCAGATAACTAGGAATGAGTTGCATGATGCAGTACAAGGCCTTATAGTGGAGGGCATGCCAGAGCCAAATGTTCTTCCCGAGCTATTTTTCCAAGAGTTCTATGACCTTGTCAAAGTGCATCTCCTGGGCATGTCTGAATTCTATGCAGGAAATCTTAGGTTGGAGAAACTCAATAGATCATATTTATTTCTTCTCCCCAAAAGGGCGACTGTTCAAGACTTCAAACTAGTCGCATTGTCAAAAACAATATATCTTATCGTGGATAACATTTTAGCCAAAAGGTTACGTAATGTGGTTCCCTATCCTACCAATCCACCATTATACAAGGCAGATCTTTACAAGAGTCTTTTGTCGTGGCAAAAGAAATGGTAGCTACATAGCAAAGAAATTTCATTGAAAGGTAGATTTTTCTGAAGGCTATGATTCAGTATCACAGTCATACTTGTGGCGAGCTCTTCGATGAAGAAAGTTCTCGGATTCTTGGGTGGAATGGATGAAAAGGCGCATCACTACTACCCTTTTTGCAATCCTAGTTAATGAACATCCTGTAGGTGGCAGGGGTGTCCAATCACACCTTCGGTGTTCATGTTGCAATGGATACCTTGGCTTTGATAGCTTTCAAAGCATGTGCCGGGGGCTTAATTAAGGGATCTATTGCTAAAGGTGATGGGACCTTGGTCACACCAATTCTACAATACACTAATGACACGCTTTTCTTTATGAAAGGTGGGGAGTAAGAGGCCAGGAATCTCAATTCTGTGGTGCATATCTTTGGGGAAATTACAGGTCTCACTATGTACCACGGCAAATCGCCCTTTGTTGCTTTGAATATGCCCAATGCTGAGAAGGCTATTGTGTCCACTGCTCTTAGGGCCATGTCCTCGGTTTCTTTCACTTATCTCGACGTGCCTTTGAAAGGGAAGCAGCTCACTATAGGGAATTGGCTACCGCTTGTGGATAGGATGGAGAGGATTGATTCTCTAGATAAAGGGACCGCTTGCTATCCAAAGGGGGTCACCTTTTGTTCCTTAACTTTGTCCTCAAGGCAACTCCCATCTTTTTATTTGTCAATTTTTAAACCCCCTACAAAGTGGTTAAGAAGATTGATGGCATTAGACGTAGATTCTTTTGGAAAGGTCCTACTCATGGAGGAAGATTTTTTCGGGCCGTTAAATGGGAGGAGATTAGTCGACCTATTGAACAGGGAGGTCTAGGAGTTTTTCACATCATGAATTTCGGTGATTCCTATGGGAATACCCTCAAGCCATCAGAAATGAGGCTAGTTCCATGTAATGCTCCCACATTCTGGAGAGGTTTTTGCTCTATTATCAATCGGGTGGAGCCTCACTTTGAGCCAATTCTTGGTGATGGATCTTCATTCAGATACCGGGGGGATGATTGAACAAGATTGGGATCTTTTGCCTCTATCATACTGAGGTTGTATGCTCTATCTACTGAGAAGAATAGCCCAATCTCTCAGGTGTGGGATGGGCCTATGGTTTGTGGTTCTGGATCCTCGTTGCCACACTTTGTGGGCTCGCTTTCAGATGCAAGAGTTGCAGAGTTGCAGGGGATGTTGACACCATTTTGGTCGAAACAAGGCTTTTCTGATCACATGGATTGGTCGCATGGTAAATTTTCTGTGAAGAATGCATATAGAGCGCAAAGAGGAGAAATAGAAAGACAAGATAGTTACTTGGGGTCAGATTGCACACTCATGTGGAAGATGAAAGTGCCTTTGAAGATTAAAGTTCTCCTATGGTTAATGCAGTGGAAAAGAATTCCCCCCCTCGATATTGTCAGTAATTGGCAGCCTAAAACGCACAACACGTGCCCTCTTTATCGAGCTCAATAGGAAGATGTTGTGCATCTCTTTATGCATTGTGGCTTCACAAAGGATGCCTTCCACAATCTGGATCTTTCAGTTAACGGCATTGGGGCCTTCTTTGATTTCTGGTTTCCTGGCGCAGGGGAACTTTGGCTGATCTCACTGTGAGGGTGTCAACCTGTGCAGCCTTGTGGTCTTGGTCGTTACAACATAACTGATCATTATTCAAAGGTGAAAGGGTGTGGCTTGAAAATGTAATAAGGGAAGCTCTATCTCTATCTACTTTTTTATCCCATAACTTCTAATTTATAGCCTTGTGATTTTAGTGAATATATTGGATGTTTACTGAGCTCCAGTAGACAACCTTTTCCTTTTCAACAAAAAAAGGCTCATCTTTAGCCTCTGTTGAAACTCAGGCTCCAAAACCTTATAAAGCCAAGCCGGACCCTAAGTTAGGCTCACCCTAGTAAGGGTATACACATGGAATGCATGCCTCCACATGCCTCCGGTATTTGCCATTTTGCAAAGTTTGATGCTGATACATAGTTGTCATATCAAAATTAAAGGAAATCGGCTGCATATTGGAAAAACTGCTCTACTTTGACATTAAGACAACCAAAACCGAGGATATCAATGAAATGTTACCGGCATGGACCCAAATAATGACATATGATGATTTTTTTTTTTTAAGGGACACATAATTTGTGTCAACTTTTTAGCATATAAGAGGGCTACAAATGCCTCATTTCCATCACACAATAGTAGAGAATAGGAGACCTTGGAAAGGTTGGGACATTTCATTTCACAAGAATCAAGGCATCTAGGGCTGATTTGGCAAGTACGAATCAAGTGTTTGTTATGTTACATGCATGTTATTTATGCACCATAATCACAAGCATACGAATTTCTCTCGCTTTTGAGCATATCCTCATTTCTGAAGAGTTCCAATGACATGCCTGCAGCATGCCACCGAAATCACCCATCAATTTACGTCCATTTTTTTGGCATGCCTCCAAAATGCACTCTTTTGGAATTGTCAAAACAGTGTCAAAATTGATGCCTCAAACCTTGATCTATGTATTTTTTTTTCAAAAATATACCCTAACCCTTATCTTTATTCTGAAAAGGTATATGCTAACAGATAATAAATTATAGTAATTGATAAAAATCTAGTTTACAATAACGATACTAATCATAAATTCAAGTCCCACCCATGATATTAACAAACAAGACTCATTAATGGGCTCAACAGCAGTAGCTAAATGGGTTAATGAAATCTATGGAATGTAATGTAATTTTATTGATAACAAATTGTAGCACAATTTTTTGACCTCTTATGTGCAGCAACTAAGAGGTTCACATACAAGCCCAGGGGATAACTAAGGGCTCCAGCCCAAGCTGAGATGCCAAAGCTCAACCTAGGTTGGCCTTATTGAGCCTGAGCCCAACTGAACTCAACTTGTTAGGCTCGGTAAGCAACCCTAACTATGACAGCAAGGGGATTACACTTCTCAATAACCAATCTTAGTTGTGACAACAAAGTCATAACATCTCCTTTCCAAAAAATGTTGCAACTTTTATTCCTAACAATCCTTCCTATCATGAAAGCACCAAGAACTTTGAAGTTCATTGCCATTTCAAAGATCCAATTCAATCTAGAAAAGTTTCCACTCCATACTTTGCTAACATGTTTACTAAGGCTCCTCCTACAACACCATTTCCAATATATTATGTCCAAAGCAAGCATGCACGATTGTACGCTCCAGCCTGAGAAAGCATGTTGGAGATTTCAGAGACTTATTTCTCGCTTTCTTCCTTCAGTTGATTCATCAAGAGTTTATCTGTTATGTTCTTTTCCTAATTAGAGGTTCCTCTATAGCCTATAAATTGAGGACCAATTGGACACATAAAACTTCTCGATAATTTTGCCTCTCTCAACAATTACAAGTTACCATGGAGTGACCAATGGGTCCACATGTTCCCAATCTCCCCAAAGATCAACTCACAGGGATAAGGAGCATGGAATGATTGAAGTACTACAACTGGTTGGTCAGAGAGATGAAGGCTGAAAAAGGGAGGGAAAGGGAGATGCAACACTGGAATCTAATCACAGATGCTAATAAATGTCCTAAACATCAAACATGATGAAATGGAATACTCTAAAACCAGAAACAAACAAACAAACACATAAAAGTTAAATCCCAAGCTTTTTAAAGAAAAACATTCATAATGTTAACAATAGTAAATAGAAAAAATATAAAGTTTCTTTGAAAAAAATAGCCATCAAGAAACATCAATTTTCTGCCATAAAAGTTCTCAGACACAAACCTCAAGGTCTTGAACCTGCTCAACCCTTGGTTCCTCAAATTTAAACTTCCGCATAACCAGTCTTTCCCTGTCTTCCTGCCATGACCCAAGTGTCATATATCCACTAATGCATGCTAGTCCCGTGCAAGTATACTTAGCACTACCTTGTTTGAATCCCTGATATTAAACAATGCTTTTGACTGAACTGCAAGATCCTGAGCAGACACAAGAGACTCTTGCTTGGCAGCCCTTGTGGGGATGTTCCTCTAAGTCATATTAAACAATTAAATAAATAAAGAAGAATCGGCAACTATATCAAACAAAGATTTGGAAGCAATACAATTACTAACCAAGGATGTAGCCTTAGCTCCGATCTTCGTCCCAGGCCCCATTTTTCCACTCCTTAAGTTTGTTTTACTTGATTGACCACTAGGGATAGTTCTTGACGATTCATATGATTCTAGAATGGCCAGTAAATACAGGTTTAAAGAGAGAACATAATAGATGAATTATGTAAATAACATTTCTTTTTGAAAGACTTGGTCTAAATAACATACCATAAGATAGACCAGCATGCCTCAACTGCTCAAGGATAAAATTTGGAGGTTGCCCTTGAAAATCTCTCAAGCCCTTAGATAACTGCAAACCAAAATAATCAATTCTATACAAAGTATTGCTAAATGCAACATACAAATTATTACGCAAAATAGTGCCTTACCATTTCAGGTCCGCAAACCTTCAAAATCTCACGGAATAAACTTTCAGCAGCTTTACGAACCTCTGCATTTTTGTCCTGGATAAAAAAGCCATCACCATGATGATCGCGTTTTCATTTTTAGTTTCTTTTTTTTTGTGAGGGAGGGAGGTAAAGAAGATAGGAAAAAAAAGGCATTTAATAAATACCCAAAATCCATAGAGGTTTTTTAATTAGAGTGACTTGAAAATAATCAAAGGATCTGACCAAAAGAATCAGAAAGAGGAAAATTCAAAGCAAATGAGATAAGTTAAAGCATTCTTCCTAATCAAGTTAATTCCAAAGGAAAATAGTATATCAACTTAATGGAATTTGATCAAGGCATTGGTCCCTTCGAGACTACTCTTGCATGTTTTTTTTTACCCAAGAGCAGACAAACCTCTATTTAAAATTGAGGCATTTCTTTACGTGCAGACAAATGCAGCTTCAGAGGAAGACATAAACCAATAAACCCAGTTGGATGGCCTTCACTATGGTGAGTGGCTAAGGGCTCAGATCCTAGTACAGAAAAAGATGCTTGTCCTTCCAGAAAAGACTAAAGATCAAAAGATAAAATCATGTCACATTGTACTAGTCTATCAATAATTTAATTTCTTAAAATTGATTTCAATACAAGTGTGGACAAAATTGATTTCAATACAAGTGTGGACATATTTGTCCTTGGAGACGAAAATCACCAAGGAAATAATTACCATTAATCCAGAAGCAGTTGCTTTCAAGAGTTGCAAACACTCAGAAGTATCGGCAATTCCAGACAGATGCTTTGATAACCAGTCAAAAAGTTCTTTTCGTCCTTCAGCACCCAGCTTTGAATCAGAAAAGGAAGCAGCAATATAGGGAACCTGGGCACCACAATTATATACTTCTACTATCAGCTAAGAAGACCCCTAAACTTACTGGAAACAAGGGCAAAGCATACCATTTTATCGAGTTGCACAGCTACACACCACAAATCAAGGGTATTCAAAGTACATTCTCGCATGTGCTTCTTATTATCACCAACGCATTTTAAAACATCTGACAAAATTCCCTGCAAGACAACAGTATGAAGGCACATCACACAAGTCAAATTGGAAATAAATCATTTTTTGATTGGTTTGTTACATGTTATTACCACATCGTGCCAAATACATATTTATTGAGAAAGCTATCTAAAACAAATGAATGATCAAATAAATGAACCAAATTAAAAAGAAAAAGGTCAAGGAAGGGGAAGGACACCTTGCTCGATTTCTCAATGGCAGGGCCCATAGCAGATGCAATACCACCAATAGTAGTTAATGTTGCGATAACTAAATTTTTATTGCTGTCCACTAGGCGGCCTCTAAGAGCACCGAAGAGTTCAACTGTCAAGGCAGCATTGTAAAATATCAGTTTCCAAAATCAGGAATCAACATCTTAAATCTAATTTAGTCTAGAAATATAATTGAGAAGAAAAGGGCCTCCATAAATTCAACTAAAGGCAAAAGTAAACTGTACCAGTTCCAGCTGGTTGAATCCGTTTGTTAGCTTCTTCTATTATTTTATTGACCAACTCAATGCTCTCCAATCGTACCTACAGTTTCAAATAGATAAATATGATTGGAGTTATCACAAATGCAAGCCTGATGAAATTAGAAGAATTAATGCTGCAGTCAGTAAAATTTACGACACCTTCCAGTCTGAACTTCCAAGATTTTTCAAGAGATCTGGTGTGATCTTCCCACTAATATCTTCACGTGGAAGACCATCAAATCCAGAAGAGGATGAAGATATATCAGGTGCAGCTTTTACAGTCTTCTTTGGAGCAGCAGCCACACCCTTTTAACAATAAAAAAATCAATTTAATATGTTAAGAAAAGGCACTTAATCATTTCATACTTCATAAGAATCATACCACAAAAGGATTTTTCTCATATTCAGTATCAAGGGCACTAAGAAGTGCAGGTTTGACATCACTCAGAAAGTTCTTTACATCTGCATAAAACATTAGCATAAAACATTAACACTTGTGTCCATTATATGATTCATTAGCTAACTCAGTAAAAAAAGACTACCTGGACCAACAAATCTATGCAAGGCACCAATAAGCTTTATTGTAGCATTGCGCGCTGCAGCAGCACTGGATTGCAAACCAGTTTCCTTGCAGAACTCAATTAAATCCTGAAGAGTAATTTGAATAACATAAACATGGACTTAATCGGATGAATAAAACTTAGGAGAAAAATTAATGGTGATAGGGACATCAATATACCTTTAATTTTAAATGTGAAATACCAAAGTCATCTACTGCTGAGACCATCCAGAGAATTCCCTCACTAAGGACTTTGGGGTTCTTGTGCTCCTTCATGATTTTGTATAGCTACAGTACACCAAATAAGCTTGTCATAGACAGTGTAGCCATTTGTGCGACCTGCCAACTGGACATACTTCTATGAAATCTTTAAAAAGGAGCATAAAATTAAGGCAAACATACTCTCTCAAATACAAAGCCTGGACCAACTGCTTCAGAGAAGTTGGTAAGGCACTTCATTGCATGAGACCGTGTTTTGATGTCTGCCACACGCTCATTTACACCTGAATCTCAAATTAAACAAAGATTTTCAAGGAAAGTAAAAATCAAAGCTAAAACAAACATTGCAAAGAAACAACTGCCATAATGCCGTATATAAAACCAAGCATGTCATTTCTTTCTTTTTTTTTCTGAAAAGGCCAATCATGTCACTACTAACTAACCTAAAAGACAGAGTACAACACAACGTTTCGGAAACTTTTTCACATTCAATGCAATATGGCTAATTACTTCAAGCACTTGTTGTTGAACCTGCAAAGTATCATATACACATTCAATTAAACCAAGGAACAACCAAACTAACAAACCAAAATTTAAAGAAATGTACCTGCACATTTTTCTCAGACCATCCAGGGACAACGCAAAGTAAGCGAACCAAAATTTCAGCAGATGAATCAAGGTTGCTGATATTTTCAACTGCCTCTTTCAATAAACCAATGGCTGGCAAGTGCAATAAATTAAACTAAGTAAACAAAAGTACATGATGCTAACATTTTGAAACATAACCAAGTGAAGCTCATTCAAAGCCACAGTAGTCATCCTAAAACAGACACCAAATAGGTAAAAAGATGTAAGACCATGATATATGGTTAAAAACCTTCAAGTCTTTCCTTCCAAACACCACTCTTTAGTTGTGAAATCATCTCTGATGGGATTAAGGAACCCAATCTTCCCTCTATTTCTTCCAAGCTCATTTCTCCTGGCTGATAACAGAAGAAAAAGGGAAGAACTCTGGCATATCAAGAGGTTCAACCATACTAAGCAAAATGGTTGCCAAGACCAAAAGGAGATCGATTGTCACATACCTCAACATCCTCAGTCTCAATCAACACAGACTTCTTCTGTTGTCCAATGCCATCAACCTTTTTACCAGTGTTGGATTTTGCTGCACCAACCTTTTTACCAGGAATCTGCAAAAAACATGAACTCATAAAACCAACCTGAAACTTTCAGTTAATCTTTAACATGAGAATTAATAGCTTAAAGAAAATTTACAGCAGCCTGTGCAGGCTTCTTTCCACCAAGCATGCTAGCAGCAGATCTTCTTACGCCCAAACTCTGTAAGGGGTTCAAGGTATAAGCAATTACAAATTAGATATTACAAAGTTACCAACAAAGGCAATCAATTACTTTTTGTCATATGTTAGAACAACCAACTGCTGGATACAACACTATCGTTATATTTAGATAAAATTGTCCACATACTACTTAAATATGTAAAAAATAGCATCTAGAGAATGCACAAAACTGACAAAATATCTTGCTATATTGATGAAAACATCCAGCTTCAAAAGAAAGAAGTGAAATGCGCTTGAGGCAACCTATGACAAAATCAATGATGATCCAGTATCTTTCTGAATATAACCTAGAAATCATGTGCTGCTTTAAGGCAATTCGTTTCAAGAAATGATGGGTTCCATGGTTCCATCAGCAACAAAAACATGGACCTTCTTTGAATCTATCGCTAAATGGCATTCCCTTTATATCATGATATATTGACTCAGATCAATAGATGCTAGAAGAAGGGCACAAAAAAGATCAAATCCACCATTAAGTAGATATATCAAACTCATTTGCAGCTTGCAAAAAAAAAAAAATGGTGAGAAATTATAACCATAATTATGCATGCTTGCTTGCCTTTTTTCTGATAAAAATGTAAGATCATGCAGATCATTTGTACAATGATTTTAAAAAAATGATGGAACCATTTTAAATTCCCTAAGAAATTCAAAATACCTTGATTTTTGTGGTGATAAATACTAACTTAGACCACAAATGTCCAGCAGTTTTTTCCAATGAAGAGCAAATCCAGTACTCATTATTACTTATCACAAGGAAACCAGGAAACCTTTTTATTTTTTTAAAGAGCAAAAGGATGACTACAAAGGTTGGTAGCAATACAGAAACCAGGAAACATATCTAAATACGGTAGGCAAAAGTGGGTATATATATAATAATCTCTTCTATTCAAATTCTCCTGTGAGGTTCAAAGACAATCTCTAATGCCATGTAAATTTTGAAACAATCCATAAGCATCCCAATCAACATTTATCAGTGTTAGACCTTGAAAAAAAATGAAGTTTCTGTTCAAAAAATTATGCTAATATTTTTCCAAAGACTTTTGAGGTGCCAAGATCTCAGGTTGCAAAATATCAAATGCTTATGCAACCCAAGAGCCTTTACTAATGTCTCAAGTGCTTGAAAACAATTCTACATATTACATTTAAGAAAGACTAAATATAATAAGAAAAAACGCATCATAATATCAAAGCCTAAACAATAAAGAACTCTTAGGTTTACGTGGAAACTATACTTATGAAGAGTGAAGAGAAAACCATGGGAGAATGCCCTAATCAGGCTGATTTCTCTATGTTCTTCTCAAAGAAATAAGCAGGGAGTACATACCTATTTATAGGCCATCACACAAAGTCTCACTCCGGTATGTAGGACTAAACCAACTACACATACTCCAGCACTCCCCCTCAAGTTGGAACATACAATGCTTAGCTTGTACAACACAAAAAATCCCTCTACACAACAAAATACAACTCTCTGGTTCTTACTTGTAGGCAGGTGTGCTAACGACGATAGGTTGGAGTTGTTGGATGGCTCTGTAGCTGTAACTAATTTGACAAGGCCTCTCCTCTAGAGGCCTCAACTGGTGATGGTGGCTCCCCATTCAGTATCCCTGTCATGGGCCTTCCTCTGAAGACCTCAAAACTAGATCTCTCCTCTAGAGTCCACAAAATTAGATCTCCCACATAGAAACCTGACATGGGCCCTTCATATGAGGACCTCAAAATTGGATCTCTCCTCTAGAGACCTTGAAACTCTAGACCTTCTAGAGTTGTGATTTCGCATGTGGTAAACTCGAACAAAGAGGCTCCCAAATGGAGGATGACTACAACAGGATTCATACTCCCCCTTTCTCCTATACTCATATGAGCGAAGAAAAATAACAAAAACAAGAAATAATAAGACTAGAGAAGAGCTTATCCCCCTCTTCACTTAAACATAATCATCATTATAAATTTTTTTAATCATTTTTTAACTTTTTGCAATCCCTTCTTTTCCAATTACCCTTGTTTTTCTTTCTTTTCTTCTTTCTTCCCTTTTTTTAAAAAATTTTCTAAGTAAAAAAAACATATAGCATAGAGATCATCAATCCTCACCTAGGGTTCAAATAAATCAAAAATCACATCACACTCCTACTTCCACCGATGACACCATTGCCTTTGCTGTAAGAGCAACACACCACAGATCTGTACAATTCTGCTATTCATATTGCTCTCGTGCCTCGCATTCTCCTCGGATGAGATCCTCCCTGCCCCTCACCGGATCTGCAACGCATGCAAGAATATTGTCATGATCTTCACCCAAATCACCACCACCTTCATCGCTGAGTCAGCTACAATCTCTTACCGTGAGATCTTCGCAGAAGATCACCATCATCATCACCATCGTTGAGATCTTGCCTTCGTCATATGCATCATCTTCGTTGCGGATGATTGCCCACGAGATCGGCACCACTAATCGCAGGCGCAAGGTCCTCGTGTGGCTGCCATCTCCATCGCCTTCTTAGCCTCAATCGCACACACCACCATAGATTGCTACTCCTCCAATCTCGCTAGTCGCTTCACCTCATGACTCGCATCCACTTGACGCGAGCACTGCTACTACCAACAGCATCATCGCCATCATCTTCTTCCTCACAAGCACCACACATCGTAGCTTGTGCAACCACTGATGCCCAACGACACCAACATAGGGCTTTATGCCTAGCAATGCTACCCCAATGACGTCACCTAAAGCCCCAGTGCCACCTTATCACTAATCATGATCTTCGTCTTCTTTAACCCCTACCAATGCCATCGGCACCGCTCCTTGCAACCACCTACCGCCAACAGGGGGCCCCATCAACAGTGCCTCCTAATGATCTCTTTGAACTTGAATAGAACTTCAAGAAATTGAAACTCCAATAATATAATGATAAATATGATAATAAAACAAATCCAAAAATCAAACTGATTTGCTACCAAGTTGATAAATATAATAAGTAGAAAAACATGATAATATCAAAACATAAATAATAAAGAACTCTTAGGTTTACATGGAAGCCCACTCATGAAGAGTGGAGAGAAACCCATGAGATAAAGTCTAGATAAGGCTGATATCTCTATATTCTTCTAAAAGAAATAAGTGAGGAGTACATGCCTATTTGTAGCCACCACACACCATACAAAGTCCCACAACACTCTATGGGACTAAACCAACTACACATACTCGAACAACTAATTTAAGAAATCACAAACAAGGAGATTTTCAGTGCACCTTATGAAAAATTTAAGTAAACCAGCAAATTACTGAAATACATATGAGGAGATTCCAAAGCAAACGATAATTATATGGTCCAATTTGGAAAAGGAGCTTCAAAACCATAGAGGTACATTTATGAAACCCTATCTATCAAACAGGCAGTAAAGCTCTATTTCATTAATATGATGTACCTGAGGTTACTCAATTTACTTACCACTACAAGGCATGACCTTACAGACTACATCAGAGATTAGAGATGTCAGTGTCAAGACAATTATAATACCACAGTTTTAGAAGTATGGATGGACATCAGGATCAATCACTTTATAGACAAGGATATCCATTAGTAAAAGTTCAAACCACTGCAAGGTCCACAGACCACAGGCCAGTTTTTGTACTAAATGGATGTCTGTTATGGAGGTCAACCTAAGATGCACGAGTGCAACCAATTTGCAAACTTTTAGTAACATGCAAATACTCCGAAGTTGAGTACATAATGGTCCTGAGAAGGAAAACATACATTAGGAACTCAAATGAAGCATATAATGTTTAAAGAAATGCACAACGTAAGTAATCAAATTGAACACACCCAGGATAAGGAACCCAAAAGATTCTGCAAAATATACAAGCTGATAGAAATGTTCTCAAAACAAAAGAAATAATAATGTCAAGTATTTGAAGAAACTACCTCCTGATTAGAGGAGCTTCCACTTGTAGATGGTATCGCTGCTGGAATTGAACGCACAGGAAACATGCTTGTTTTAATGACATCTCAGGAAGATAACTCAATATTTTCTTGCTAAACAATATTTACTATTTAAATACCTGATCCATTTTCAGAGGGCTGACTAGTGGAACTGCCAATCATCTCAGAGAGCTTTTTTTTCCTCACATCGTCAAGTTTCTCCAATGATCTTTCAAGTGGTCTCATTCCAACCAACTATGATAAGGCAACTGAAGCAGTTAGGACATTTATGGAAACCAAAATATGAATTAATAATAACTCTTGGATTATTACCTTGGCTATTGCTGCTAAAGCTGAAAATGCTGCATCTCTCACTTCAGGTGTACCATCATTAAGGCACTGCCAATGTAGAACATCTAATATTCAGACCAACAAAATAGGAATCCAAAGGACATGAAAGATTATCTGACTGACCTCCATGCATATAGGAACATACTCTTTATGCAGCTTCATGACAGTAGCTTTAATGCTAGTTTCAATACAAAATGTAACCCAATTCAGAGTTAATGATCGCACAAGTGGGACCTTATTCTTCACGGCCACCTTAACATCTGAAGCAGAATGCATAAAAATTCAGAATTTGCAATGCCAAATTGAAAATTCTGGATTAACTCTACATTTCTACCTTCAACACTTAGCAATAAACATCAGATATTATCTGAACATATTTTATCAAAAAATGACAAAAAATTAAAAAAATCTAGAAATGACATAAGATAAATTTGGTATGGACAGCCAGTCAAATCTATAGTATAAATTAAAGGAAAGTGCCGATCTCCTCACTCTCACACGAGTCCCCCACCTACACCCCCCCCCCCCCCCCCCTGTTTTAACTTTCCCCTCTACCTACCAGGGGAAACCCCCCTCCTCCCTGCCACTGGCCAGATCTGCCTCACTACTTGGTCAGGTCCACTACTCCAGATTTGACGGCACATGATGCCACCACTCAAGACCTGACCATAGACTTCTGATTCGGATCTGGTTGCCGCTCTCTGTGTCCAATCCAATCACTCCAGATCACCATCTGCCACTCCAGATCTTCCAACCCTTCTCCAGATCTGGATTTGTGCATCTACTCCTTTTGGTTGTCATCGATCCACTTCAATTCCTTTCATTCCATGGGACATCAACCTAAGGGTCTCAAGATTGACACCACATCTCATGTTATGTTGCCTGACCAACATCCTGTGATCATCCCAATTGTGCCAGGGGAGGAACAGTTGTATGAAATGTGTGGAAAATCTGTTCTGTAGATCTGAGGGCATGTTGGGAAGTGATTCTTTTAGGATTTCGATTCTGTAGGATTTTGTGAAAGGATTTGATTTTTACAGACCTCAATGATAGGAAGAAGCCTTTTGAGTTGGATTTGTGTGGAGAATTTGGAGTATCGGATTGTGAGTTTTAGCATGTGAGGTTGATCGAGCAGATTTGGAATTCTTGTAGATAGAATGAGATTATGTACTTGAATCTACGGTAAAGGGTCTTTATCTTGAGTCATTATGGAGATATAAATTCCAATTTGATTTTGAATTTTTTAATTGATGTGTGTGTGTGATGCATTTTATGTCAGGTCCTCAAACATGTTTCTCAATTACATGAAGGAAAATTGTCAGATTACTAATGCCTACATGCACCTATAAACACACCACCCAAAGTTCCAACCTTCACTGATAATACCATTTTTGCTAGTGCACACCATACTTGCCAGTGCTATAATATTGACACTATAGAATGCAACATTGTCTAATAAGTTTCTAGTTTACAGTTGTCTGATAAGTTCCTAGCTTTATAGTTGACAGTTGCATTTGTTTACCGTATGGAAGGTACTTTAATTTGGACTTGTTCAAAGTTCATGCTATAAGATTCCTTTACCTTAATGATGAACCAAAAAATATTTCAAAAATTACTTAAAACTTTTGTCTTGAATATTGTTACCACTTTACATCATCTCTGATCGTTAGAGAACAAGAAAACAATTTTGGCAATGGGTGTTCTTTTAACCTCAGTTATTGTGATAAAAAATTAGCAAGGTTCGAAAAGTCGATTTCGACGCCATTGTATACCAGCGAAACACCTCAGTTTCAACAAGTTGAACATGTCGACATGGGTTATCTTCAGAAATCGCCATTTCGGCAGCATGCCGGCAGCATGTAAATCACAGGAAATTAGCACCAATGTGCAAATGGAGGTGTCCATAAACCCACCAAATAACAGGTACACAACCAATTCTGTTATTCTGACTTTTTGGAAGTTTAAAATGTTGTCTACCATCAATTCAAAGCATTCTGCCCTCAAGCTTAAGATCAGTTCTGTATGTCTTTTTTAATTAAGAACAAGGCTGGTTGATGAATCAAGGAAACAGAAAAAACATATCTAGTCCATGTTTCTTGCTCTAAACATCCAGACAATTTTGCATGCAAGATTGCAGTTTTTCCATCGGGTTTAAGATCTGAGAATTTTTCCAAAGGATGTTCAGTCAGGTTAAATAGTTGAGGAGTGTGAATTTCATCCAATGATCACTAGTTTTGATTTAAGACAGGCTTGAAAACCAAACAAATGAACGAGAACAGATAAAATAGTAGAAGGAAAAAGAGTCAGGTACAATAGTTGAAGAAGAGTGTTATTTTAGGATCTGCCATAAATATTGAAGTGTCATCACACTGTGATATCAGGAGGCCAACAGGAGTAGCAAGCAGTAGAAAGATTGAAGGAGCAACAAGATTTACTGAATAAATAAAACTATTGTGATTGACCAGAGGAAGAAATGAGGAGGCAGTTATCATTTTCCAAACATGGGCACTTAGTTTAGTGTAATGACTCTGTTTTGAGTAAGGCTTTTTTTTTTTTTTTTTTAAAGGCGAAGGGTGATTATCCAAAAGATAATCACCCATGACGATTCATTCCACCATAGAAACAATTACATCACAAGTTACAAGATGGATCTCCAGGCCTCAACTTGGGAGGAGATAGCAGAAATAAAGTTCTCCACATAAGGCCTCTCCCCCCCTAAACACCATCCCATTCCTCCCCAGCCACACCCCCTAAAAAATATCCAAGATCTTGGCCCGATCATGTTTTGAGCAAGTCATTTGGCAACGGGGCAAACTCAAAGTTTTGGTAAACCATGCTGTTGAAAGAAATGAATATTCTCATCTGCTAAACCTCTGCATATAGAGGATTAATAGGTGAAGTACATGGTGGAAATCAGGAAATAGGAAAAAATGAAATAACTACCACTCAGATAATAATCTAAACTCCCTTCCCAAGCTAGAGCAAACAACTTGCTCCTATTCAGCTTGGAACAGCAATATATGAAGGAAGAGGGTGAAGGTTGGCAACATGTTAGCTACTTGATTTTCAAACACCACAATTGATTTAGATGTAGTCATTCCAAATTACATCCAAGCTTAATGACAATAGAACATTAAATTGTTTGCTATGGTGGTTGCAACATGATCATCACCTCTTCTCCATACGTTGTACGGTAAGAATATGGAGATGACTGACAATGGATATGTTGGTCCCCATACAATTGTCATATTGCATCCACATAAGATGCATAGCAGGAATATAGAGATCATGGATGACAGGACTAATCCACATCCACAAACAGGGCCATCACCCAATACATTGACTCAACATGAAACCAAGCAACAACATTATGCTCCTTGCTTCCCTTAGGAAACAAACTGTCCTGTCATAAATATGAATCCAATGTGGACTTCCTATGATGTGGAGAGCTGCTATACTGAAACCTGTATATGGTCCAACATTTCCACTTCAAGATCTGCAGTCCCTTTCCCAACGAAGACTTCAAATATCTCAGCATCAGCATTCTGCCTCCCCATGTCCCAATATGTTCTTATAGGTCTCTCTCCATAAAGCAACTAATTTTTCCAACAACAATGCAGATAAGGTTGTGAGAGTGCAATGAAGTATACAAGCTACTCAACCAGCAACCTAAACTATTTGAGTATCAACCAGTTCCTGTTTTCCATCGTCAAGGAAAGCATTTGAATTCATGGGAATAGAAGTTGCTGAGAGAGAGGTAAAGGGTGAGGGAGGGAGGGGAGAGGAGATGGGGAGGGTGCCTGAAAATAATATAATATTAAATATTTTTTACAATTGCAGTATTTTAAATCTAAAATCCCTTAAGAATGTATATCCTTATAGAATAAAATGTCTAATTGGTATTAGGTCGAAATAATGATAATTAAATTTCTAATAACAAAAGGGTAGGTCCTTTAAAAAATGCAATCGTCTGCACAAAGGAAGAAGGAAAGGAGGGAAGAGCGGGGGTTGGGTGGGTCTTGTGTGGAAGAGGGTGGACAGATAATGAACATCTTGCAGCTTTTCCCAGGCTATCACCATCAGTTAGCATGCAATAGCCTTTAAGGAGGAGATACATACAAAAAGGCACTCCACACATGGGACTTGATGTATATTACTGGAGTCTCAAGCCCAATTAATCTATGCTTTTTTAGATAATAGTCAAGCCTAAGTATAGGCATTGGAATCAAGTGGAAGATGGGCATCCCTAAGTATAAGGCCCTTGGGTGGCTCCAAAACTAATCTAATCATCAGACCCTAGACATGCAGCGACATCCTGCTTTCTTCTTCAACAAGGCCCAGAGCATGTCTCCCCCTTTCTTTTTGCAGAATCTTATAAAAGTGGCAAACGGCCAAAATTTTCTCCACGGCATAAGTTTATTTTCCATTATTTTTTTAAAAAAGGAAGGGTGACAATCCTGTTGCTAGTCACCCACATACATTAATCAAATTTAGCAGAAAGTCACATGCTTACAAAAAATTTCCCAACACACCAACACGGAGGAAATAGTAGAAGCAAAATTCTAGACATAAACTATATCCCCCCTAGGAATGATCCCATTTCTCCCCAACCAAAACACTATAAAACAGCAAGAACTCTTGCTCGTTCATACTTAGATCTAAAAACAATATCACCCGAGTACCTTCTACCAGTGCAAAATGATGTCCAGAAGCGTTAAGCTTGAGAGCAATCAAGCCAACGGCTCCAGATCTGCTGAGTGAATGAGCTGCCAAAAAATAAGTGATTGAAATCCTCCAGCTCCAGCCCACAAAGGACACAATTGACAACCGCCTTTGGCACCCATTTAGATCTGAAAAATTCCTGTCAGAATTCTCCCCCTTCACAGCAGCCACCCAAATTTTGGACAGGCAGCTTCCCAAATTAACCTACAAGCCCATACCCATAGAAGATCAGCATCCAACTTGTCCCATTGGACACCTCAAATGAGTATAGGCATCCCACACAGTACAGCACTCAGAATCGGGCCAGAAATTATCAAGTTGCTGCAATAGTTTAAGCAGGTCCAGCATACTTTGGTCAGACAATGGACTAAGAAAAGAAGGAAACCATGCATCGTGCCAAACTGAGAGCACCATGGCATCTTTGTTGCTGGCCAAAGCAAGCAAACATAGATAGATATCCTACACTGCACCATCTCCAGTCCAATTGTCTCCAAAAGGAAAGGCATTCCCCATTGCCAAGCTTTGGCATGTATAAGTGCATTATTTTCTTAGAAATAACTGCCAGGCCTTTCCAAAACATTCCTCTCTCCCAATTTAAAGTGCACCCATAACAAGCAAAAGACACCCTAATGCATTAATGATCACTCAACCCAACCAGCTAAGCCATCCATTTGGCAGAAAGTGCTTCATTCATTGTTCTTAGATGCTTTGACTCCCAACCCACTGAATCTGCAAATTTTGTCCCATGCCACCAGTCGAAACCCTTTCCCATTTGTACCATGGTTTGTCTAAATAAAATCCCTCAAAATAAGACCCACCAACCACTTCTCCACTTGTTTGGTAAACAGAAAACAGAGGGAATAACGAGGTATGGGAGTAAGTACCGATTGCAGAAGCTGGATAGGATTTGTTAACTCAATCCAGCCAACTGTTTCTCCAACCTCTCCACCAACCTCTCCACCAAGGGTGTCCACTCCATCAGAGACACAGACTTTGCTCTTAGCAGAAGGCCCAGATATGGAATAGGAATCCCCTTGCCATCCGAATCATGTTGCTACTAGGGTATTAAGAAAATCAACTGTTGCATTCATTACCTCCAACCCTAGGACCCTATATATAGCGACAGGTCTTGGTACAATTTACATATGCCCCTACTTTGGGAGAAGGCCACAAGGGAAAATAACGGACATGTACTCAAAGGAAGAGAAAAATTATATGGTGCGTCAAACACTCCCACTAAAGTTGAAGCATAGATGTCGATCATGGTTGGCTTGGAGTTGCACTTCTCAAATGCCAATCGAGGAAGCACCTTGGTGGACATGTCTGGAGTCTGCTCCTCAAAAGAAACATGGGAGGTGGAGATGCATCCCTTCTGAATCATATCTTTGGTGCAGTGGCAATCAACCTCGACATGTCTTGTCCTCTCATGAAAAGTCAGGTTATTTGCAAGGAAGGTGGCTACAACATTGTCACTCCATAGGCTCTCCAACTGGCACGTGAAGGTCCATGACAACGAATGATCCACATTAATTCAGTTGCCACCTAAGCCATGGCATGATACTCAGATTTTACATTTGATCCAACCACCACAGTTTGTTTCTTGCTTCTCCAGGTGACTAGATTTCCATAAATGAAGGTGCAAAAACCTGAGGTGGATTTTCTATCCTTAGGGCATCCTACATAGTCTACATCTGTATACTACATTACCCCAAGAGGACCTCTACATGCAAAGAGCAGCCCTTTCCCAAGAGCAGACTTGAGATACATCAATATCATGATGGCCACATCCCAATGTATTTTTTGTGGCTTTTCCATAAATTGGCCAATCATACTATCTGCCAATGAAATGCCAAACCAAGTTATTATTACATATAGTAACTTTCAAACTAAAGTCTTGTACTGCCTTGCTTCAAACAGCAGAAAATTATCTTCATGGAGGAGTAAGTTGGGATCCATAGGAATCTTGGTTGGCTTAGCTCTAAACATGCCAATCTGTTGAAGCAAGTCTAGGATGTATTTCCTTTGTGATAATACAATCCCATCAGCAACCTCAATGCCAAGAAAATATTTGAGTGATCTTAAATCCTTGGTAACAAAGTGATGCATCAATATCTTCTTAGTTGCCATGATTCCCTAGGCATCATCACTAGTGAGGATACTGTCATCCGTGTAAACCAACATCACGACTCTTCCATGTTTAGTTACTCGAACAGACAAAGAGTAATCCGCAGCTAAACTCTTAAACCCAATTTCCTCCATTACCTCGGACAATTTCTAGAATCACGTCCGAGGACTCTGCTTAAGGCCACAAATGGCCTTGTGGATTATGCATACCTTGCCACACTCCCCCTCAATCTCAAAATCATGAGGATGTTGCATGTACACCTCATCACAATCGCCATATAGAACGACATTTTTGACATCAAGCTGGTAAAGATCCCAACTGAAATGTGTCGCGAAAGAAATAAGGATTCGCACCATAGGGAGGCGAGCTGCCAGAGAGAATGTATCAAAGTAGTCGATGCCATAGGTTTTGATATATCCTTTGGCAACAAGTCGGGCCTTACAACCTTCGACTAACCTGTCTAGATGTCCAAAGCATAAATGCCAAAGAAAACTTGAACCTCCAGAAGATGTTGAGGCATGACCAGCATAGGAAGTTCGCACTAAGCAATAAAGCCCCCTTCTTCAAAACCATAGCCAATCACCTGCCCTGTCAGTATATCCTATAACACAACAAACACAGCATCAAAAATCGCACACCAGTGAAGCTCCTTCGTAATGCAACTAACAAATAACAAATTTAATGAAATATCAGGAGCATGTAAAACATTTTGCAACAGAAGGTTAGGTGCTATCTTAATCAACCCCTAACCAGCAACAAGGGAGTTCCCATTGTCGGCCACTATAATATTCCTTCTTGAGAAGTCAAGTCGAAACATGCTGAACCGTTGTGCCTTGCCACAAATGTAATACGAGGCACTAGAGTCAACGAGCTAGTCTGCACTATCTCCCACAATATATGAAACAGAATCTATACTTGAGGTCTTAGCAATAGTAGCAATGTCAACAGTACTAGAAAAGGAAGCATGAGAATCAATCAAGAATTGGGAGAACTTCGGAACAAGATCATCAAATTCTGCTCTATCGATGGATGTTGAATCAAGTGTCGTATCAGGTCCAGTCATCGCCTGATGGTCACTCGCAGGTTTTCCATGCTTGGTCCAGCATGAGTCCTCCATGTGCCCAAGCCTGCCGTAGTTGGTACACTACACTCTACCTCATCTAAAGCTATTGCATCTAGTGTCACCTCAACCACGACCTCATCCACAAGAAGCCTTTTCTCCTCTTCTCCCTCTACCCTAGGAAACGGCCATAGCCAAGGTTTACTTTGTATGCCTAGAAAGTGCAAGGGAAACAGCTAGCCTACTAATCCTATTGTAGGCCTCCTTAATGGTATCTCTAGAAACGTCAATATCAGAGATCAAGCAACCTCGTAGGTTGGATGCAGTCCAACAAGAAAATGCCCAACCATGGTATGGGCCTTGTACAACTTTTGTGACTTACATAAACATAGTGAAGTATATGCATTGAGTCTCTCAAAAGTTGATTTTAAACTTAAGTAATATTGAGCAAGTGGTCATCCTTCTTGCCTCATATGGGCAATCTCATAATGCAATTGGAAATTTTAGGTAGCATTTTTTTCTTAGGAATGTGTAGCGAAGCATATCCCACTTCTCCTTTGCGATCTTGCAATACATCACCTCCATTGCGATCCTCTACATAGTTGTATTAACAATCCACACCCCAACCATGACATTATCCTTTTTCCACGATGTGTACTTCCCGATCTTCTCGATAAGCTTCATCTCTAGAAGGATGTGCTCCCTATCATAACCCTCAACCACATTGAGGATCAATTACACCTACTGGGCGCAATTGAATCCATAAAACTTGACTATGGGCCCAAAGAAGGGATTCTTGGAAACCCCTTGTACTCCCTCTTCTTGGAAGGAGGAATCTACCATTTCATATGCCAACCTTGTCTGTCAAAGCCCCCCTCAAATCAAACAAGCAAAAACACGAAGAAGATTACATCACACTCAACCCTGGATGGGCCTACTAGTGACACTAGGATTGGAGGTGGTCGACAGTGGAGCTCCAACAAGCTAACAGCCCCTCAGTGATAGTCAATCAGTGGAGCATCTCCACAGGAGTCAACTCGACCCCTCAGAAGCCTAAACAGGGACCGAAGTCAACACTTGTGGCTACTCCGATTGGATACATACAACAGCAATGCACCGACCAAGGAGAGTTGCTGGAAACAAGTTGCTGCCTGAGAATTCACCAAGGGCGCAGTCTACTGACGATGGGCCGACTACCCCTCTGAAGGCGAATGACGACGAAAGGTGATTAGTGGAGTTTTTTTTTTTTTTAAAAGAGGTGACCAGTGGAGAATGATCTGGTCCAAGCTCCACCGATGTGAAAATGCCCAGGTCAAGGATAGTTCACAGGTGGAGTGTCTAGGGCACAAATCATAATGCGAATCAGTTTTCAATGGAAAAAAGGAATGCTAAACAAGGAGATATCGACATCGGACAAACACCGCCACTCTAATACCATCTTAAGAAAATTGATTGTTGCACTCATTACCTCCAACCCTAAGACCCTATATAAAGATAAAGGTCCTAAGAAAAGTTACATATACCCCTATTTAAAGAGAAAACCACAAGGAAAAACAACATGGATGTACTCAAAGAGAAAAATAATATGGTGCATCAGACATGGGTCAAGTCGGGTTGTGACCCAATGCCGTTGGGTTGGGTTAAGAGTTATAATAAGTTGGGTTGGGTTGGGATTTTCCCAACCCAGTAAAAAATGGGTTGAGTTGGATTTAAGATTCAACCAACCTAATCCAAATTGCAGTCCAATAGTATATATTTATATTTATTTACTTTGAAAAGCACTCAGGTTAGGGTGAGAAGCAAGAGAGGATTGGATTAAATATTTTCCCCTCCCTCTCTCACATTAATTTTTCCCAATGAAAAAAAAATTCACTTCCCTTCCAATTCATTTCCCTCTTCATCCTACCCTCTCTCCCTTCAACCAAACAAGGTAAAACCCTACCTTCTCCCTAGCCCCCCAAATCACCTTCTCCATTGTCATCTCGTCCGCTCCCACCACTGTCATCTTGTTGGCTACTCGCCAATGTTGCTCATCAACTTCGGTCGCCTCTCCTCCTTACAAGATACTCCTTCCCTTTGTCAACACCTCTCCACCACCCCTCCTCCCCTGCCACCCCACTCTGCCCCTTACCGAACCCCTGTCACCCAACTCCACCCTTCACCAACTATGCAAAATATTGACATTAGAATTGGTTGAATTCACCACCTTTAAATGGTATCTTTTTTTTTTAAAAGATCTTTTTTAAAAGATCTTTTTAGTTATTTATTCACTTTGTTATAAGATACAAGATATTTATGAATTTAAAATGTTGTGCCATTGAACAGGGGAGAAAGATATGAAATAAACATATACTTTGACTAGTCAACAATCCACTCAACCAAGGTTTTAAATATTGATATTGATATCGTATCAACAAGTCAAATAAGGGATATATTGGGGATATATCGTTGATGTCGGTGAATTTTGGGAAAATCACTCAGAAAGGCCTAAAATGTCACAAAATGTCACAAATTTTATGAAAATTAACATTTTAATAACTAATACATCGTGAAGAAATGCCTAGAAGATGAAAATCATAAATTTTAAATGAAAATATAATAGAAATGCATTAGTCGCATATCGAAAAAGTAATATATTGAAAAGAAAGTATACAGAACATGATAATAATTGAAAAGTATTTATAGTAATTTTCATTGCATATTGTTGACAATTGAAATCATGCCTTAGTTGCACTGATTTTCATATCGATTTCAACATGCTCTCTATTCCAATACTCTTCTTTTTCTCATTGACCTACTTCAAATTTCATGAATCACCATATTACTCTTCTCATTATGATCTCAAAACATGAAATCACAAATACTATTACCAAAGATGCACTTGGTGATAGAAGATACGATTTAGATTACACAGGAGTATATAATAAAGAAATATAAATGGTCAAATAACTAGAGCCATGATTTTCTTATCAGTTCCAATACGTTCTCCATTCCAATACTGTTCTCTTTCTCATTGATTTGTCTCACATTTCATGAACCACCCATATTACTCTTCTCATTATGAGCTCAACACATGAAATCATATCTCCTACCAATAAAGATGCACTTGGTGAAACAAGACATAATTTAGATAACACAAGCGTATATAATGAACAAATATAAACACTCAAATAACTAGAGAGAAATTGTGCCCATCATAACATAATACACAGTTTGTAAGATTAGTGAAGATCAACAAGGCACCAGTGCGCAAGTACTTAGATAAACCATGTTGAAACAAATGAGCATGTCAACCCTACGTTGTGGGGGAAAAAAAGAACCATTATGGATGACATCCTTTAATCAAAGGAAGATGACAACATAACCCTTTTAATACCCCCATAGATTATCAAAGTGCCTGATTTTATGCATCATTTTATAGAGGTTTGAAGATGCTAATGTATTTCTCACAGACAGTTTAGAAACTTCTTCATATTTTTCAATAAGTAAAACCAAGTGCAATGACTGAATCATCAACAGATGGCGTATAGCTCTAAAGTTGACACATTTGATGGACTACAAGGGAGCAAGAACACTAGCATGTACAACTCTAAAGTTCAACAAAAGTCCATGATATCGACAATATATCAACGATATATCAACGATATCATAGAAAAAAGATACTAAGGATGATATTGATCCATGTTGACCCTGCGATACTGATATATAGCCAATATATCGCCAATATATCAATCCCTACACTCAACCGACCCAACCTAAACCAATTTTATGGGTTAAGTTGGGTTGGTTTCAATAGCGTAATGGGTTGGTTTGGTTGGAAAAAATTCCAACCTGCAAACCATGAGTTAGGTTTAAGTTAGGTTCCAACCAAGGTTCGAAATGCCGATTTCGACGACGTGCCGATGAAATTGCAAGTGTGCATTTCGTGGGCATGTCGGAGAAATGCCCATTTTTCGATGGCAAATTTCGATGATTTCGATGGCTCGAAAAAATGCCATTTCGGAGGCACGCCGAGAGCATGCCGACAAAAATGGTAGAAGTGGTCAAAATGATATCAGTTTCAAGAAAATCAAATGTTGATTATGTAACAATAAGAGTGTTACATCATAATATTCATATACAACATGACCATACAATGTTAAAATTCAATAACGAGATAAAATATTCTTACCATGTTAAGAATACAGAAAATTTAATAATAGAATAATACAAAGAATTTAAGAATCAAAGAATTTAAGAATGAAAGAACCAAAGTGTATAGTTTCAAAGTAAAAGTTAAAACTGTAATGTCTTGATGTATGATGTATCGGAAGTCAGGACTTGGAACTTGAAAGACAGATTTCACCAGAACCAAGAGTGTCTTGCTGGATGCATATCTTTATCATGGGTACTATCACCACTTGATTGATACCATTGTTGACTATTGTTGTAGTGCTTGCCGACCCTATGGATATCTGCACAAGCACACAGCATCTCTTAACAAGGTGGGACCCCCACTACACCCAAATCAAATAGCCCTCCCGCCTCCCCCGCCCTCCCTCCCCACCCTCTATGTCCGCGGGGCCCACCGACCCTGCGGCTCCACCACCACCACCACCTTCCTCCCCATGTCCTCCTCCTCCCCCTCCATCCCTCCTTCCTGCCCCCACCTTCAGCTCTTCCTCTCCTCCTCCCCCAACCCCTTCCGCTCCCTCCACCTTCTCCTTCGCCCCAAACCCCCCGCCCTCGGCTGCGTCGAGCTCCACCTCGACCTCCCCCACCGCTGTCCCCTCTGCCCCCCTCCTCCTCCCCACCCCGCCTCTACTTCTGCCTCTCTTGCCCCCTCCACGCCCCCGACCACCTCTACCAGTCCCCCTCCTCCCCTTCCCACGCTCTTGCCCTCGACGTCCACCGCGTCGAGCTCTTCTGCTTTGCCTGCCGCGACCAGGTCACAACCCCGACTTCGACTCCGCCGTCCTCCTCGCCTCCCAATACCGGATCGCCTCCATCCCCCTTCCCCCCACACCCCCCAAGAGGAGGCGACTAGTCGAGTTCCACCCCTGGCCCCCACCCCCAGGGAGCAGCGCCTCCTCGACTACTGCTCCAGCCCACTGTGGTGCCCCGACACCGCCGCCGCCGAGTTGGGCCGCGAGGTCCCGTGGGGCCTCCGGGGGCTCAACAACCTTGGCAGCACCTGCTTCATGAACTCCGTACTGTAGGCGCTGCTCCACACCCCGCCCCTGAGGAACTACTTCCTTAGCGACCGCCACAACCCCCACATCTGCAGGCCGCAACAGAGGAAGAAGGCGGGCGACGACAGGAAGGTCGTGTGCCTCGTGTGCGATCTCGACGCGATCTACTCCGCGGTGTTCTCCGGTAGCCGCACGCCCTACAGCCCTGCCAAGTTCCTATACAGGTGAGGGGGACGAGGGAGAGTGACCATTTTGCTGGCGGCGGCACATCGGCATGCCACCGAAACACCTGTTTTTCGACACTAAAATCATATCGGCATGGTTGTTCTTCAAAACTGGCCTTGCCGACGACATGCCATCGGCATTTAAATCAATGGTTCCAACCCAACTCGCGTGCACCTCAAGTTGCCACAATCTTCTACCTCACTATCACTCACCCCCACTGAGACAAGAAGATTTAGCATAATTGATGGCAAGACCAAAGGCCTCTTTAAAAAACTCCAAAAGGTATCATAAATGCCTAGCTTCATCTACAACCCCCCCCCCCCCCCCCCAACACTATAAGGATGTCAACATCCGCGTATTGCAAGATAGGAACCAAAGACGATGTAGAACTATCAGGACAGAACCCAAACAATAACTACGTTGCACAAGTGCAAAAGGTGGATCGCGCAAGGACATCAACAACCAATACAAATAGCATGGGGGCTAATGGGCAATATTGCCTTGGTTGAAGTCCTCCCACCGAATTGCCATTAACCAAGACAACGGACAACGTGGTGGCAACACACCACATCATCCAATCAATCCAAATCCGTGGAAAACCTCTTTTAATAAGTGATGCCCAAAAGAAAGACCATTAGGCAAAATCATAGGCTTTTGAAAAGTCAACTTTCCAAACAAATGCCTCCGTGTTACATCTTCTCCAAAAGGCAAGGATCTCCGAAGCCACCAAAAAATTATCAAGAGTAGACATCCCAGGGACAAAAGTAGATTGAAACGAGCTAATGATATCTACAAGGACCCCTCAAAGGCAATTTAGCAAGGACCTTTGCAACAATCAAATAAATAGCATTAGATAATGCAATAACTCAAAAAACCTCCACTACTAATGCCCTATCCTTCCTTAAGATTAGAAATACGAAAAACTTATTAAATGTGTTCAAGCCCTAGTATCCAACCTGCAAACTCAATGATGATAGCCACAGCATCCTCCAAGAGGAGGCTCCAAAAATCCTTACAGAAGAAAACAAGAAAGCCATCAAGTCCTAATGCCCCCTTTGCATTCAAACTCCAAATAGTTGCATGGATCTCCTTTGTAAAAGAGCCAGTCAACATCATCTGTTGCTCCTGATATATGGAAGGGATGTCAAGACCAGACCAATTCAACGATCTTGTCCTCCATGCAGAAGTGAAATTCCTGAAATATGTGGCCCAAGCCCTGCCCACATCATGACGGCCAAAAAACTCTGTACCACCCACCTGCACCTTGTCCAGCAAATTCCTTCTACGGCAAACACTAGCAAAGAGGTGAAAAAACTTGTGTTGGAAATTGGAATCTCCCTCCTTAAGCCAAGTCTGTCGTGAGCATTGTTGCCACTCAACTTCCTGTTTTATGTCCTCCATGTGAACAATGTCCATCATCGTTTTGCGCATTGTCTGCTCCACAGTTGTGAGCTCTCTGTTATCCTCTCCTCTATCAAATCGGGTGATTTCTTCTAAGGCTTCTGTCTTCCTACGCTTCCTTTGTTCACGAACTTTCTTCCCGAAGTTCTTGAGATAGTCCATCAGGGGTGATAACTTGGCTGAAAATTTTACTGTCGCCAAGCCTTCAGGATTGTAACTCAGCCCCTTCTCTTCAACAAACTTCAAAAGCTGTCTTCAAGAAGCCAAGCTCATTCAATAGGTTCCAAACCCCAATCCTTCATTTGTCCACCATAGAAGACGGGTATGATCTGAAAATGACCTCTCCTTGGAACCAACATCCCAACAAAGTGACAACTTCAGCAAGTTCAATATTGCATAAGAAGCGAACAATTCTCAACTTCATATTCAGACCAGCAGAACTACACCATGGAAATCTCAAAGAACATGGCAGCAGATCAATCATGCCATGCATTGAAATAAAATCAGTGACTGCCTCATCACCCACATCGTGATCCCTTTGATCTCCTGGCCTATCGGTTGCAGTTAAGGTAACATTTAAGTCCCCAGCTACCAGCCAAGGAACACCAGGGAACTCTACTGCAATCTCTGTGAGCTCGGTTCACAAAACCAATCAATCTCCATCCCCATGTGGCCCATAAACAACCGAGATAAGGAACTGCACGCCATCTCTTCTTCCTGTCACCTTTGTCAAAATGGAATAAGTACTCAACCTACAGGTCTTCCTTCCAACCAATCAAGATTTCACCTGACCAACCAACAGCATCAAGTGCAGCGAACATATCTCTCCAAATGTTTCTATCACAATGGGCCAGTTTGCTCAAGACCACATGTACTCCCAAAGCATACTCTGTCAATCGCAATCATTTAAACACCTCACATTCCAATTCAAGATAGCCGTTATGAAGTATCAGATTGAACCCCCTTCCCCCAATCTCCCCCTAGCAACACCATCGCCTTCGCCTCCATCCCCTGAGCTCCTTCCCATTGAGCATCTACGATAACCACCCACCCTAGTCACCCATACAAGATCCTCTTCATCCTCCCCAAGTCCCAACTCCCCACCAATCAAATGCATACCTGGCCACATCGCCCCCCTCCAACACATCAGTTCTGCCGCAAGTCAGTGGTGACGAGGCCACCTCCAGTAACCTGGAAGCCCCATAGTGGCCACCACTGTTACTTATTCGGTAATAAATGGTAATTGCATGTGTTCATTATTCAGTAATCATTACTTCAGTTGTAGCTGCTCAATTTATCAATTAAATTCATTTCTCATTACATAAGTTACGATAACTCTTACTTGCCTATTATAGGAGTATGAGTTTATTTTAGCCACTTAAATTCAATCATTCTTTCCCATTGTTCTTTTTTTTTCCTGAAAACCAAAGCAACTAAAACTAAACCAGCACTGGGAAATAATTTTCCAACATGGACATATTAACAATGTCTAAATGACCAATGCAAGCTGATTGTAAGAGAGGAGAATCATGTGTTCCACAATATACGAAGATGCCTTCAAAACTGGAAATCTAGTAAAACCAGCAAGGCAAACTGGAAATGTGACAACATCAATCAAGGAAGTGTACGAACAATGAATGTAACAGACATGAAGATATTAGGTTGATTTCAGGCCACTCAAGAGAGAATCAAATCAATATTGACATTATCAACAAAAAGTTAGAATGGCAACAATGAAAATGAAATGAAAGAGATATGCTTGAGGTGGTTACGTACTTCGATCCAAAAGTAGGAGACAGATGATGATGCTAGTAACAAGGATGTAGGAAGACTGAAGCATTACAAGACAACAATGGAAATTGATCATTCTCAGGGTTAGCTTCTTATGTGTCCCATAAATAAACAGCAGGGAAGAATCCATGTAAGTACTACTCAGGAAAGAATCCATGTTGTATGGGAAAGGGCACGATTTTCAATTAGTTTACTGGTTTGTTAAGCTGTAAAAATATAAGAAAGATAAGAAACATCTATCAGAAGATGCAGAGAGGATTTTCAAAAAAGAATAGGCACAAAAAGTCTTCTAAAAACTTATAATGTTCCTTTTGATAATGAAAAATAAAAATAAAATCTTACAACTAAACAAAAATTATTGCCAATGGATTGTTCACGTGGAGTTAAACTGACCCTCAATGGCATCAATCAATGTCAAACACCCAGACTTATGCATAGCTTGCAGCGTCTGTGTGAGAGCATCTGTCATACTCAGCTTTTTCTCCTTCAGTTTTTCCTGGTAAATAACAATCCATGAGCAACTGGCTTACACTTGAATATACAACTCCAAGAGAAAGACAATTGAATAATGCGTCAGTTTGATGAATAAGCACACTTACAAGCAACACAGGCAGCAAAAAGCGTGAACTTGCAGAGAAATGGCTCCGGAGTCCCCTAGCAAGATTTCCTATGGATTGAACTGCTTCTATAGAAACAGCAAGATTCACGTCTGTAACAAGCTGTACATAAGAAACAACATTAGAGGAAAGTACCATAATAACTGAAATCCATAGTGACTTTTGAGGGGTGAAACTCATAGTGACAGCAGTAGGATCAAAGATTTCTTGGTTCATCAAGCAATTGCTCAGAGTGTCATTTAGTGGTGTTATTTTGTGTCAGGAAATCAAGCACTAGGGTGTCCTAGTGATTTTCAGGAAAACTTATAAACCATACTTGTTCAATTTACCTCTCCCTACTTGGATTCCATGGTGGACCTTGGAATCTTTTGGAACAAGAAAAAGGAATTCACAAATCCACAAAGCTTAGAAGTTCATAAACTTTTGAAGCCAAATACATTACCCAAAATGGAAATAAGCAAGTTGACAACAGAACCTTCTTCAAAAAGTCCTAAAAGGTAATCTACATAAGCAATGTATTGGCCTTCCCAAAAATCTTTCTCCATTTATAATCCTCCCAAATTGTATCAACGGATCATCCAATTGCAAAAAGATAACAAAATACACGTCATTCAAAGGAGTTCCCATAGGCATATGTGCATAGTAACTATACCACCAAAACCGAAAAATAAACTACCATACCTTCTTCAGTGTTCGACAGACTTCTGTGAAATCACCTGGTGCAATCTTCTTAGTTGAAGCTAGTTTAGTCAGCTCTGCAACTGCATCTCTTCTTTCAGACCACTTGGTAGCTTTCTGATATCGAAATGAGAGCAGTCAAAAAGGCATCTACAACTTAATTACAAATTGATTGGAAGGGGGAGGAGGGGAGAGACAGACAGAGAGACAGAAAAGAAAACAGACAAATCACTGACCACTCCTTCCCAGAACCCAGACTTTTCTAAAGGGGTCAAAATATCAACTGGATCAACAAGGTCATATTCATCAATCTCTTGGGGACCTAAAAACAAGTTAAAAACATGTAATTAGGGATGCTAAAAATAAGTTCAATCCATGGATGTATCTAATAAAGCACTTCCAAGCTAACAATAAGAAGCTAAGAATTCCAATCACAAAGCAAAGGTCAGGCATGTATGGAACAGAAAATAGATGGAGGTCATCGTTATCACTACCTTCAACAGCAGATTCTTCAGCTGTTCCACTGCCAGCAACTTCAGTAGTCACCTCCTGCTCAGGCTCCTTATCTTGTTCAGATCTGACCATACACAAGAACAACTTTATCATTATGCTATAGCAAACAGGGTTTCTTCGTTCACATTTTTTCCAAGTTTTGGTTAGCATGACCGAAATTAATCTCAGGCATTTTTGGTTACTAAAACATCAACCTGACTAGCTTAGATCAGTCCCTTTCTTTCTATAAGCACATGCCCAGTTGGCATAACCCACATTACAATGTAACTCTTGTTCTGATATCGATTTGGGTGTTATTACCTACTTGTTTTGAAACTAATGCATTTCTTTCATAACCTTTTCTCAATTTTCTAATTTTCTCCAATAAAAAATTGAGCTCCAACCCCTCTGGTCTAAACCACAAGATTCATCCATAAGTCTCTACAACGATCACCTCTTGAGGTAAATAGACAAATATTCCTTCTTCTTTTTTTTTGAAAGGGAGAAGGGTGGTTATGCGGATGATAACCACCCGGATATTTCATTAACCTAGTCCAAAACAGCCAAAGAGCTACAAATTAGAGGTCCAAAACTCTGCCAAACAGGAAATACAAGAGAAAGATTCTCAGCATAAGTTGTTTGCCCCTTGAAGACCGCACCATTCCTCCTGAGCCAAATGCCCCAAAGCACCGTCAACACTTTAGCCCTTTCCTTCCTCGTCCTAAAAGCATTTGGTCCCCCATGTTGCCCCCAGTTCTGAACAACCTCCAAAAATTACCAAAGCTTGAGTGCTCTACCCACTCGAAGCCATGATGCCCCCAAATCCAATTGAAAAATGGACATCCGAAAAACAAGTGGTCCACATCTTCATCAGCATCCAAACAAAACGGGCAAATCTTCTCCCCATCCTACACCCATCGAGCTCTCCGGCACTGTCATGATTCTATTTCTCCTTAGCAGCCACGCAAATATCCTGACTTTCAGCGGGCAAGAACCAGACCAAATAAGCCTACAATCCCTGGAGAAATCTCCATCCACCCCCTGCCTGATTGGGGATAGTCTCTAATAGGCCTCACTGGCATAGAAGCGGCCCTCCTCCCAGAGCAAAGCATCCACCCCATCACCTGGGACCGAAGTCTGCAGCTCCTGCAACATATCCTGGAGCTCAAGAATCCTCTGATCTGACAAGTTACCCACAAGCATGGGGCACCACAATCCCTGCCAACAGTCTGCCACCGTGACCTCTCTGTCAACCACCATAGCAAACAATCTAGGGTATCTGTCCCGTAGCCGCCCTTGCTCAGTCCAGTCATCCATCCAGAAGTGGAAGGCGTCCCGAAATCACAAGTGATGGGGGAAAAGGACGTTTATGGTTTCCATATATTAAGAATAAGATTTTCAAAACTTTATCTGATCTTAAGGCCCCATTTGTTACAGCAGGTTTTCATCAGTGCAGACAGGTTCCATGATGGGGTAAAGGGATGTTTATGGTTTCCAATGCAATATTCAGCACATCAATTCTTCCCAAGTTCCAAGATTATAATCACCTCCACTACAATAGCTACATGTGGCAGGTGCTAAGGACTAAGGAGAAGGTGCTTCCCAGAGGTGTGGATCTCCTAGATGAAATGTTGTGTTACAACATCATTCTTGATATCGGTAAATGGTAGACTGGATGGGGGTTGGATGCAAGCCCAGAGGTGCCTCTTCTCTTTATCCTTGCAGTTGATACTGTGACAGATATGGCCTTTATAGCATGTGATGGAGATCTCTTCTCCAGGTTCTCATTAAAGAAGGATGACCCAGATAAAATACCCACCTTACAGTATGCAAACAACAAGTTCTCTATCCAAGGCAGGAGTAGGTAGGTGGAGAATGTGGCAGCTTTACTCAGGATTTTTGGTGTTATTTCTGGTTTGGCAATCAATCATGCAAAGCAAGCTTTTATCCCCTTTAGTATGGATGGCGAGGAGGCGGCTAGTTGCTCTCAGGCCCTGCATACTGCCCCAAGGAACCTACCTTTTCTTTATCTTGGACTGCCTTCGAAAGGGAAGTAGACAACAGTGGGTGACTGGTTACTTTTTGATTGAGAGGTTGGAAAAAAGGCTAGTGGGTTGGAGGGGGAAGCTGCTATCTCATGGAGGTTGTCACATTCTCTTAAAGGCAATCTTCTTTGCCATACCTATGTTTCACTTATTTATTTTCAAGCCACCAAACAAGATCATTAAAAAGATTGACAAGAATAGGAAGAGGTTTTCTGGAAGGGAGCAGAGCAAGTGGATCATTTCCTCCACTTAGTCGCATGGGATGGGGTCTGTACACTGATGAAGAAAGGCTTTGGGGTACTCACACAACTTGGAGCTAGCCCAAAGGAGTCCTTGATCAAGTTAGTGGCCATTGATCAAAGGGCACCATAGACAATACAAGGAGGAGGAGGCATAAGAGAGTAAGAATATGAAAATGATTCTTCAGGTTCATATGGTGTTGCTTTTTCTTCTCTGATTTCTCTTCTAAAAGATTCTTGAATGTCTGCCCTTCTATTAGAAATTTCCTCCTCCTGGTTGCCTTCGGGGCCTTTGGCATTGTCTTATCCAGGTTTATTCGGCTTGGCCAGTGTTCCTGGTGCCACTCTAGAGGATTGCTGGTCTCCTTCACTGAATGGGGATGACAATGGATGTTGAACGCCAACATTTTGGGGAGCATTGTGTGCAACAAGAGAAAAGGAGCTCCTAGTATATCTGGATTCTATTAAATCAATAACTATACATCCGGGAATATTGAATGGAATGGGCAACTGGAAATTTCTCTGTCTCTAAGGCCTATTCCATGTTGCTGGACCCTTTACAAGTAAGGGATAATGATTTTTTCTCTGATTTCCTTACAAGTAAGGAAATTTCTGTGTCTCTAAGGTCATATTGCTATGGGCTGCGAAGGCACTTCTCAAATTAAAATTTTTTGCATGGGAGCAACGTAGGAGACGTTTTGTGACTAAAGTTCGTCAAAAAGCATGGTTTCCTGATATGGTGGCTGCTTGTTCATTTTGTGCTGCAGCAGATGAAGATCATGACCACCATTTTTTACCGCTGCCCCTTCGCCAGATCGGTTTGGGAAGCATTCAGTTTTGATTGGCTTTCAGTGCATTCATTTGACAACTTCTGGTGCACTTTTCGAAGAGGTCGTGACACACTTGTTACTGTTACTTTCAGGACAAAACATAATAAGCTGCTCCACTTTTTGTGCTATGGGCTAGTTGGCATGAGAGAAATAAAACTATTTTTCAAGGGGGCGTTTTTACAGGGAGAATGTTGTGTTATGTGCTAAATCTATACTAGCGGAGTGGTGTTAACATGATTTTATCAATCAACTGATTCTGGAGGGTTGCTAATTTGAGGAACCCTTCCTTTTACCTTTAAAAAAAAAAGAAGAAAAGAAATTTCCTCCTCTAACCAAGCGCTGAAAGCAAGGATTGAGCTTCCAAGAAGTGAAGAGACCCTACAAAAGAAGCTCCAAGGAAAGGAGGGTTCTGATAAGAATTAGGTGAAGGGAAGATGCCACGTCCTAGGCAGATGGGAGAAATGATGGAGCAAAAAAGGGGTGTAGCAACAAGTGGAAGGGAGGAGGCACTAAGGGATGGGTTGTTCTCTCTCGCGTCCATCATCTACCTACCCTTTTAATGCAGTCTATTTCCCCTTCCCCTACAGCCATCAAAAGGTATCTCTCTCATACAGTAGATTCCACGTTGTTTCCGGAGTACTCCGAAGAGAAAGAGAAAGCTTGTGATTGGCAGCAAAACTCATGAAGGTTAGGTGCTTTGATGTGCTTTCTTAAGGCATCAAACCAATCACAATGTCATCACTTTTTCCTATCCCTCGTACCCTCAAGTACCATCCCTCTCCCCATAGGTCTAGGTTTAGCAAAGATGTTTCTCAATTTTTCCTCTCCAGAGAGAGGGAAATGAGAGCCTGTGGTTGATAAGGTATCATTGTTTAGATCACAAAAATCCGATAATAACGTTCCCAAGCCCTTTTTAATTCACAACTACTCCTATAATTGCTAAACATTTAGACCGAAAAATATCCCCAACAACATTCCCAACTCCTTTTCAATTCACAACTACTTACATTGGCAATGCACTTGTGAGTATCAACCCAATATATGGAAATACCAAGACAAGCTAACCAAACAACCCAATAGATGGAACAGGGGGTGTTTCCCTCCTATGATCCGTTAACCCCTTTTTCTTTTTGAAGGGAGACATATTAATACTTGGACTGCTTTTATTCCCCACCTTACTTGACAAGAGTTTAAATGAACAAGCTATGTGCCTTTATCTTGTAGATTTTACTTGAGACGAATAAAGAGAAGCATTTGTCACCGGTCTCTTCTCCCATGCAATAAGGCAACTCTATCTCGTTAGAACCACATAAATGTCTTCTTGATGTTCATGGCATCTCTTTCTTTTGTTATTTTTGCACAATAACCTTAGTTAAACAGCAAATTGCCTCCCACCAAAAAAGGGATAACAGCACATCAAATTGAAATTGCCGCAGCAAGAATTGAAGAAGTGGCACAAACCTTAAAATTTAAGAAGGCAAATGCATGCAACAGATATAGAAGTGCTAGAGTACCCATATTGATAAGCAAATAGCTACAAGGATAGTATTACCGTATTTTACGGGTCGGTTTAGCAAGCCCGGTAACATTAGCAAGCTCTGCCTCAAGTTCTTTTTTCTTCAAAAGTAAAAGGTATATGTTATCGATGTGCTAATTCAATCATTTACAAAAATTCAACATAGCTTTTCTTACCATGGTATCACGCATTTTCTCAAACAAGATAGACTTTACAGGATCCTTGCCAATCCAACGACACAGTTCTAGAGTCAAACCCTTCGATGATGCTCTAACATTTTGATCTTGGTGATCGAAAAGCTCTGGAAGCATCTTTAGAATTTTCTTGGGTGGCACAATCTTTGCCCCAAATTCACTGCACAAGAAGAGAAGAAATGGTCTACAACACACAACAGAAAGAAGGAAAGGTATGCATTCATCTATTGGATATGTGAAACCTCAATGCTTGAAACATAGCATCTATTGCTGGGACAACTGCTTTTGCTACTTTGTTTTTAATAGCTTTCTCCATGGCTTCCTGCAAAAAGCATTACATGCTTAATAATTCAGAAACAGAAAAGGCCACCAAGAAGGCCAAACATTAAATTAATTGAGTGAGTTGATAACCAACAAGATTGTGCACAAAATGACTGAAACTAAAATAGTATATGCCTTGATTTAAAATAAATAATTAAAAAGTGATGTAATTGTGAAAAAGGACTAGCTTAAACAACAGAGTTCTTCAACTTCAAGCTCCACAACATATTAGTGTAGAAAAGTCATAAGCATTTAGAACAAGGTCCAAGTGTCCAAATTGGAAAGAATATGCATGCTAAAGCAAATTTCAACTGAAAAGAACAAACTAAATTTAATTTGTCAATTGCATGGAGAAACTACACCAAAAAACCTGCCTTCCATTTGCATTTGGGATTGACTAATTTAAACATCAGTCAAGAATGTCAAAGAAAAATAAGGATGCAAGTCAAAAACAAGCTTGGCAGCATATGTGGGGAAGTTACAATGCATTGCAAATCAACACCACATCCTCAACTTTGATGGTAAATTTTCCCCTTTTTCCCACTACCCCCGAGTGGAATTAAATTAGTGTTTCAAATGGCCCTTTATGGGTAAGAATAGCACGTTAAAAAATACCTTCCGAAAAAAAAAAAATCCCATAATCAAATTAGCATTAAGATTGCACATTACGGGTAGGATTAACATCTCAATGAATTCCTTCTAAAAAAATCTATAATTAAGCAGTCTTGAGCCTTTATTAATGGGATATTCAGAATTTAGGGAGAAGAGAGTACAGTCTTCATGTGGCATTTAGTTTATTTAAAAGCAACACTTCTATTAAATCATTTTTATGATTAAACATCAGAAAGGTGTCTATAGCCATAATATTAGAGGGCCTTGATTTTGTATTTTGAAGTTTACTCTCATTAGCAGCCACTTATCTAGAACCGTTAAAATCAATGTCAATTGGGGCAACTTCCTGAGTTTGGTGTACCTTCCTAGGGAACACTGGTCTTTTGATGTGGTAGAGTAGTTTTGAGAGTCCAAATGGAAGTATATTTACATTTATTCATTATAGAATGGTGGTGATATTGATTCAGAGCAAGCTACACTCTTAGACCCTGTTTAGTACACACACACACACACACCCACACCCATGTATATATATATATATATATATATATATATATATATATATATATATATATATATATATATATATCACTTCTACTCAATACCTATCACATCCAAGCACCATCCGTCTTGCCATACAACCAAATGCCCTAACCCCACTTAGTTCATCCACAACTTATCCCAGTAACAACTTACCCCCATCCAAAATGCAACCTTACTTTCATCAAGTATTTCTACCACTCAACCACTCAGGAGGAAAATACATTGTATCAATCCAAATTTTGGTGGAAAATAAGGAGTTGGGATTTGGTCAAACATTTTGCCAGCTTGCAATCCGGTGTAAGGAACACTTTAATCATATGTGATTGGTCAATTTCAACCATTTCAACGAAATTCGGTGTTTTTCAATCAGATGAACCCATGCTGTCCGAAGTTTTGGCAGAAATGTTGGTTACGAAAATTGCACATTTTTCTATATCTGAACTTGTACTTTATTAGTTCAGCAGCAGCCATGACCCCATGGATCAGCTAGATTGAATTACAACAATCCGATCTAGCAGTTGAAGAGCTGTTTCTAGGTTGTAAACTAAATTGGTTCGACAGACTAATGTCTTAATATACATTCATAAATAATCAAAACACAACACCAGATAAGGTAAAAAGGTCAGAAACAATAACCATCCGGCTACGATCATATATCCAATCTTATCAGCATAATAGCCATGGCATCAAAGACTCCACAAGCCAAAAATGGGAACCATAACAACCAGAGAAGATCGAACAACGAAGGGGGGAAAAGCAACCGTAAGCAACATGGTCAGACATGAACATAGAACCCAGTATCAGGCAAATGAATGGCATCTGCAGTTCCCAAGCACTAACTACCCCAACAGGTGAACATGATCAGGCATCTCCAATCACACGTATGCTGCCTCAAACAGCTCATTTAACCACCAATTCACCAGATGACTCCATGCATTTACCAACACTTAGCAGCCCTAAAAACCAACGGCCACTCGAACCGTTGCATTACTCCGCAACACTACGGATCGCATTATCCCAGCTTCTTCCAACACTGAATATTTCCCCTCGATGATGGGAAGGGATGTTCGCAACAGCAGAAAACAATCAGGTACATTTTATCACTAACAACACTCCTGCACAGCTCATCCAGCTCCCAATTCGCCAGATCAACCGCACACACTCACCAACAACACCGCGAGGTAACGCCATTGACATGGAGCAAAGCAAAGAAAAGGCTTACAAGGAAGGCATCCACTGCTTCCAACTCCACCCAGAGCAGGAACGCCGCCTGCACCTTCTCTACCGTCTTCGGCCTGGCGGTGAGGCACTTCGCCACCATCGCATCGCACACCTCCTTCGCGTACCTAGGAACACCACAACACGCATCCATCAACCAAATCCCTCACAATGCACACACACCCCCAAACCCCAACCCCCACAACTCACCTCCCCATATCCGCATCCGCCGCCCTGAGGAATGCGATCAGCGCGTCGAGCGCCTTCTCCTGCACCGGCGCGTTCGCGTCCGCCACCATCTTCTTCAGCAACGGCGCTGCAACCAAAAACAGCAACAGCAACAAACCCCTCGTCAAGTTGATCCCTCTTTCACCGCGGGGCCGGCGATCGAGATCTGGAGGTCGGTTCTACCCAGGTCGCGGAGGCGGGCGTCCTTGGGGTTTGATATGGAGTCGAAGAGGGCCGCGAGGTCGATGTTGGCGTCATTCCTGACCTTCCAGCTCTTGTGGAGGAGCCGCTCGTCCCACGGCAGCTTCTTCGCCTCCTTGAGAAGCTTCTCGTCCTCCGTCGCCATCGCAAGGTGGGGAAAACCCTAGATATCGCGGGGAAGGAGGAGGAAGAGGAAGAGCTTCGCCGATCGGATCGCCAATGGGTTCGGCTGCCTATAGCGACGAAGGGTGACCTACGGGGATCGCCGCGACGACGACGAGCGCACGCGCATTCGCTGCAAATGGTCTTCACCCGAGAGAGAGGGAGAGAGAAAGAAGGGGAAAGGAATTTTTTTGAAATGAGGGGAGAAAGATGTGGGATGTGAGGGTGGAGGCGATAAAACGGTAGTTTGGGGGTCGCGAGCGGAGGGAGTGAGGAGCGGGGGTGACGAGGGGCGTGGATTCGGGGATGGATGGCGGGGATGGGGACGAAGGCTTTGGTGGGAGGTGATGGGGGGTCCGGAGGAGCGGGGGGTGGTGTGACGGTGACGTTCGTAAAAGGAAGTGGCAACGCTCGAAGCAATCCCGTTGATTCGATCTGATTTGATTTGTTTTTGCGGTGGTTGGGGCCTCGGTGGGGTGGGGATTTGCGATGGACGAGTGCTGTCTAGACTTCGAAAGCTAATTAATTTCAAAGAAAATTAAAAACTATTGGGGGTGTCCACGTCTTTGCCGAGGGTATGTCTGCATATCAGATTCGAAGAGCCGTTGTTTTTAAGGGGGACCTAACGGATTTCGTGAGAGTGCACAGCAACCACTTTTTAGCTCCGTTTGTAAGTATTCGCTTGGTTATGGGATAAAATAATATAGAAATTGATCAATATAAAATAAGTGAAAATGAGTGATTACGTCAGTAACGAAGTAAGAGAGAATAAATTGATGAGAGAAAATAATTGGTGTATTAACGAGATATTAGAAGATATTTATTTAATATTACCAGTAAAACTAGATGATAAGGTGGATATTTATTTAATATTAAACGTTAAAGTGGAAGATACGGTAGATAATTATTTAATAATAAAAATAAAATAAAAAATTATTCTGATTTAATTGAATGTAGTGGTTAGAAAAAATTTTCAACAAAAACTTCATGATGAGAAAACACTCCACAAACCTCACATCTAAACAAAGTCTTAGGACTGCTTGGACATGGGATAAAACACTATGTCCATGTTTTGTTGGTGGGTTAAGTGAAGTTGTGCCAAATTAAATACTTAGCTTACTACTTAATCTAACTTACACTTAGGTCGGGTTAAGTCTCATTTAACCTGAGGTAAAGTTATTCCGCTTTATATGTGAAATAACTTTAACCTACCAAAACACTCAAATGAGTTAAGTCACTTATTCCATCATTTATTATATTTATTCTCTATTTTTTTATTTATTCCACAAACTTATTCCCCTTATCAAACGAGACCTGTAGTGATAGGTTAATAGGGAATAGGTGAAGATGGTATTTATTTGGGTGGTAAAATAAGTGGGGGGATAAGTAGTACGATAAAATGATTAGTGTATTAATGTGATGTTAGTAGATATTTGTTTAATATTAAAAGTGAAAATGAAAAAAGTAGTGAACATTTGTTTAATATTAAAAGTGAAAGTATATAATGTAGTGGTATTTGTTTAATAGTAAAAATGGGAATAAAAGTTAATGTAATTTGATTAAAATGATTGGAAGTAATTGTGTAGAAGTTTTCATTGAAGTGGTGGAAAAAAATTTAAAGAAAGACCCACGGTGGAAAAATAATCTCGAAACCCCACCTCCAAACACACCCTAAACATTTAATGGCTCATTTAAACTCGGAATAAGTGAAGGAATATCTCTTTTTAGAAAGCTTGAGATACTATTCATGGGGAATTGGGACACTATTCATCACTATCATCAACATTTAAATTAAACAATTTCATTACATAATATCAATACCAATATATATTAAAATATACACACTTTAAGGGCTAGTTTACTTGAAGAGTTAACCCCTCTTTTGAAGGGTTAACCCTTGTTTACTTAGAGGGTTGGCCCCCTTTTGGTTAACACAGATTAAGAGCTCTTAACACTACTACTGGTGTTAGACAAACCCGTGTTTAAGTCCCACGATTTTGTTGTGCTCTCGCGGTCTCTAATTCAAATTTTTAACACCACTGACAAATAGACACCGTAAAAGTTAACACTCCAACTTAACAACAATTCAAGTAAACATAGATTAGTATTAACAACACTCCACAAGTAAACACAATTGAGGGTTAACATTAGTTTCACATTTTTTAACACCACTTCCTTAATCCTCCAAGTAAACTAGCCCTAACATAACTGCCCATTAAAATATATTTACTACATTACATCAGCACACTCACATCCATATCTTAATATTAAACAAGTATTCACCAATATCATATCAATATACTAATCATTTTATCTTATCATTTATTCCACCACCCAGACAAACTCCCTTTTCCACTTATCCTATCTCCATAGTATTTTATCATGTATCCAAGCGTAGCCTAAAGTTTAAGATTGAGTAAAGTTATAAAGTTCTAAAAGGGAATAAATGAATGGGTAAGAGAAAGATTAGTCGGTGTAAATGTTATAGTTGAGTTGATATGTTATTATCAGTTTTTATTTTTATTTGTATTGAAAGTGGATTAGCAAGATAAATGTGATTGGTGAGAATATGTTAGTAGAGGTAAATGTGATTGATAGAAGGTAGACGTGATGATGATGATAAATGTGATGGATAAAGAATAAAATATTTACACATTTATATCATGTAATATTTATAATCACTATGTAGGATAACCCCACCTTTAAATATTACATCGAACAAGGGCTTAGGTAAAGGATGTGTTGAGAAGATTCAACTTACAATCCAATCGAATTCAATCTTGATTAATCCATTTTAGGTGGATTAAGACTATGTAGGTTTAGTTGGGTTATATTTTAACATACCTAATAAAAAAGGGACTAGGGTGAAGGAACATCCCTATGCAAGATGACCTACACATTTACATTTTTTTCAAAGTTTACATAAAAATATTTTTATGTGCAATAGATATTAGAAATCCAAAATTTTTACTATTTCTTGTAACCTTCTTCCTCCAAACCACCACCACATCTACACTCTGGTTGACATTTTTGTGTTTTCATCACATTTTAAATTTTAGATGTTTGACAATGTCAATATTAATGAAACTAATTAACTCTTATTGTAAAATATAATTGTCTGAAGTTGGTTCTACATAAAAAGTTTATATAAAATATAGAACGTTATTGTACATTTATAATTTTGCCACGTTGTATCAATTGAAACTTTCGTATCTTATTAGATTTATTTTATCTTTTGTTATAAGATTTAGCTTATTTCTTTTCTTTTGTTTGATTGTTTAACTTAAATACTTGCTTGGTGGGTTTAAAATCTTTTGTTATCAAATAAAAAAAAATATATTTCAACAATCTAACTCAATTTTATGATTTCAATTGTGTTCGTTTGGGTAACTACACAAATTTAATTGGATTAAAAAATTCTCAACTCATAAATTAGTGTTGATTGAGTTATGAACTAAGTTTCGATTTTATATAATGTAATCATTGTGCAAATCTCGTTTTAGACATTGGATTTGAGTTAGAGGAATTGTGGCTCGTAACTTTACAAATGTATTAATTTGTTTGTAATTTTTAAGGATATCTTCATGAATATTGCAATTTCACATGGCCCATGGTAAACAAGGTAGATTTAATTGAAGCCATCACATTAGTTGAATGAGTGGACTTATGTATTCATGGAGGAAAACTTAGAATTGAAACAAAAATTATAATAGAAATTACACTATTTAATTAGACATCTAATATCTATGTCAAACGTCTAAAATCCTCTTATCACATGATCGATCTTATTTCTAGGCATTTCTTGTGGTGATTGTTGGCAACCCAACGTGCACCCTAGATTGTTAGAGGTTCAGCCTTCTTACCAAATGTCCTATAAGTCCATCAGATATCCTACATGCTTTTTAGATGACTTTTAGCTACATGTTGGATGTTGGAAACCTAAATCAAGAAATATATTGTGTTAGAAGCTAGAATTATAAAATAATTTCCATATCAAATGTCCAACCAAAGGATCAAATGTCCTATTAGATGACCAACATTTAGACTAAATGTTTGAGCTCACTCCATAGCCAATTCTAGAAAAGATTAGTTACAATAATGGATGACCAACACTTTAGTTCAGCATCTGATATTCTCATTTAAATCGTTTGATGTGATCAGACATCTCTTAGGCAAGTGCCTATTAACCTATTTTTAGAGCCTTTTTTTATGAGATGTTCGCCTCTTTTATTTAGATGTCTAACCTGACAGGTTAAACAACTGATAACTCAGTTAAATTTATGATGCTATAATTACTGTTAGGATCACTTTTGAGATCTATCTTGATTTCGAGATATATTTTTCTTAATCATTTCCAAAGGCCATAAGGTCTCTCTCAACTATTGTAGAGTCTTCCCAACACCTTTATAAAAAATCTAGTGGCTCTCGAGTCAGATGGGCCATGGCCCAAGTCAATTGGGTTGAACTTTTCAAAACCTTGGTCTAAGACCTAGTTGGGTTGACCCACAGGTCTAAGAACTTGACTCAAACATTATTTCCAAAGGTTGGGCCAGATTTGGGTCGACCTAGGAGTCAAATATAACTTACTTTAAAGTTTTAAATATAAATAAGGAAAATGATACAATATAAATGACCAAATATAAAAAACATAACCATCTAAAAAAATGTCATAAGTTGTAACGACCCGATTCCCAAATCCCTACGAGACACGAGAACCGGACCGACTCGACTAATCCCAAGACCTAGTCGTCCAACGAGGAAGTAACCAAAAGAGCAGTAAAATAAACCACATTCAGCATGAATATAACTAACAGTAAGGAAATACAGCAGCAAGGAAAGAAACCACTACAGTATATACCACCACAACAGTAGAACAACATTCATAACATAATATGAACTACAGGTAAAGAAAAGTACAGCGGAAACAAGAACTACTCACTATAACGGAACAAAAAGAGGTACAAGAGAACAGTGGTAACTCTACTGGACCCGACTCGGCCCAGCATCCTCTGCAGCCGCTGACCCTGGCTGCTCAACACCTGGTCCTGAAAGGTAACGAGTGTAACACGTCAGCAAAACGCTGAGTAGAGTGGCAGCTAAACTAATGAAACAGTAAAGTGTACAGTAGCTGTTTTAAATTTTCTTTCTTCCTTTATTTACGTCTTTCTATTGTTTCACAATTTATCTATTTCTCAGATCCTTCACTTGATCTCAAATGTTCATCGTGGGAACGATCTTGATTGCAGTCTTTTCCGAACAGTAGAAGTAGCACGTGGTGCTCTCCTGGCCGGGAGAGTCCCTCGTGGTGATCCTACTCTCAGTCAACCACCCCAAGGTCATTGACAGACGTAACGGTGACTACGACACGCACACGCGCGGTAAACGCACGGGTAGCTAACCCGAATTGGCACGCGGTCAGTCGTTTCCGTTAACGGGTGCGCCCAAAGCACAGCACGGAACCAGTACAGGGCAGAGCCCTCTCAGTAACAGGGTTCCAACCCCTCCACAGTAACCAAACAGGGGCCTTGCCCCTCCACAGTCCGCGCACCCTCGCCTGACTACCCTGGTTTGCCCCAGTGGGCCTAATAAGTCGGTGTGGGAGGCTAGCAGAACCCCGCGGCCCGTGGGGTAGCTAGTACCTCCTTACACTAGTAGCTCTCCTCGGTACTACGTACACGAGGGCCAGCAAGTCGGTACAGAGTGGCTAGTCCTAACCTTGGGTCCTTGGGGCGGCTGGCTCCGCTCTGCACTAAACAGGGGGGACAGTCGCTCTCCTTGGTACTCCGTACTCAAGGGCCAGCTCACTTCCCCAATTCTATTCCATTCACTTTCCAGGAGTTCTACTCCTAATTCCCCGTAGGGTTCCTGTAACGACCCGGTTCCCGAGTCCCTACGAGACACGAGAACCGGACCGACTCGACTAATTCCAAGACCTAGTCGTCCAACGAGGAAGTAACCAAAAGACAGTAAAATAAACCACATTCATCATGAATATAACTAACAGTAAGAAGTACAGCAGTAAGGAAAGAAACTACTACAGTAGGTACCACCACAACAGTAAAACAGCATTTATCATATAACAAGAACTACAGGTAAAGAAGGTACAGCGGAAACAAAAACTACTCACTAGAACAGAAACAAAAGGGGTACAAAAAGGCTGTGGTAACTCTACTGGACCCTACTCGGCCCAGCGTCCTCTACAGCCGCCGACCCTGGCTGCTCAACACCTGGTCCTGAAAAAGGTAACGAGTGTAACACGTCAGCAAAACGCTGAGTAGAGTGGCAAACTAACTAAAGGCAACAGTAGAGTGTATAGTAGCTGTTATGTTCTATTACTTCCTTTATTCACATCTTTCAATTTTTCTCACTATTTCATTTATTTCTCAGATCCTTTACTTGAACTCGAATGTCCTCGTGGGAACGATCTTGATTGCAGTCTTTTCCAAAAGTAGAAGTAGCACGTGGTGCTCTCCTGGCCGGGAGAGTCCCCCGTGGTGATCCTACCCTCAGTCAACCACCCCAAGGTCATTGACAGACGTAACGGTGACTACGGCACGCGCGATAGACGCACAGGTAGCTAGCCCGCACTGGCACGCGGTCAGTCGTTTCCGTTAACGGGTGCGCCCAAAGCACAGCACGGAACCAGGGCAGAGCCCTCTCAGTAACAGGGGTCCAACCCCTCCACAGTAACCAAACCGGGGCCTTGCCCCTCCACAGTCCGCGCACCCTCGCCTGACTACCCTGGTTTTCCCTAATGGGCCTAACAAGTCGGTGAAGGAGGCTAGCAGAACCCCGGGGCCTGTGGGGTAGCTAGTACTCTCCTAACACTAGTAGCTCTCCTCGGTACTACGTACACGAGGGCTAACAAGTCAGTACAGAGCGGCCAATCCTAACCCCGGGTCCCTGGGGCGGCTGGCCCCACTCTGCACTAAACAGGTACAGGTACTTCCCTTGGTACTGCGTACCCAAGAGACAGTACAAACTACATCTCAGTTCCATTCCTTTTTCTTTCCAGGAGTTCCACTCCTAATTCCCCGTAGGGTTCCAGCTCTTTATCTCAGAACATCATATGTTTCACTTTCCAGATTCACGTTCTCAAAATCCATGATCTCAAACATGTTTCTTTATTCATAACAAGCAGCTGTTAATTAAATTTACAAGCAGTTTTATATATTCCTTTCCATTTTCCCAAGACTGCAGTAATATACATTCCACTAGTTTTTCCACCCTAGGATTCATGCCATATCCTAGGATCTATCATACAATCTAGTTTTCCGGCCTTAGGATTCATGCAACACCTAGGAGCTATCATTCCATATATTTCTCATTCCTAGGATTCATGCAATGCCCTAGGTTCTAGTTATGGTTCCATACTTTAACAGATTTTATTAATACTTAAAGCCACTCTACCAGGTACAACGGGAGTAGTGGGGGCGTGATCGGGAATCCCGTGTGCCTCCGCGACTCTCAAGACTGCAACCGAACGAGGTCCTATCACAAGGATCAAACACAAGGAGTGTCTCAGAACAGTGTATAGCTACTGTAGACGAGTACAGGAATTAATTCTGAAAAGAACGCAACTCGAATCGCGGAAAACGGAGCCCAAACGGGCCCTAAACGGGTCGAAAAAGACGATACTGTGCAAAATCAAACGTCTGGAACTCCTTCCAGACGTCTTAAACGGTGGATCAGAGAATTACCTGTTCAGCTTGGTTCCCCGGACGTCCAGAAGTCTGCGGGGACGTCTGTCCTATACCCCAGACGTCCGATGGTCCACACGGACGTCTGTAGATCACTCCCGCCGTCTGGTACAACTTCCAGACGTCTGATTCGCAAAGGATGGCGAATCAGGGAACCTGCGCACAGCCAACCCCCCTCCCTCAGTACGGTCAGTCGAGAAGAAGGAAGAAGAAAGCGGAAACTTACCTTTCAGACGTCTGTATGATCTTACAGACGTCGACCTTGTCGTCTGGCTATCAACCCAGACGTCTGATTCTGGAAATTTTTCCAGAATCAGAACCCTGCTCGGCCTCCGCTCGCGACGCCGCCGCGTCGCACCTCGCGCGTCTGCTGCTCAGCCCGCAGCAGGTCCCACTCCGCGTCGCTCCGCGCCCCCCTGCGCCCTCCGCCGGCCGGCGAAGCCGCTCCGGCGAGCTCGCCCTCACGGCAGAGCCCCGCCCTCGCACGCCGCACCTCCTCCGCGCTCACTGCGGCTGCCGCTGCCGCCCTCGCGCTCGCTCGCTCTCGCGCTCAGGAAGGAGAAGAAGGAGACGGTGGAGACGGGAGGGGAGGCGTGGCCCTTTTAAGGCCGCGTGAGGAGGAGAGAGAAGGTGGTCGCAGCGCGCCTGCAGCCGCAGAGAGAGAGAGAGAGGAATCGCAGGTCTGCGCGCACAGGCGCGCAGACGAATCTCCCGTGCGAACATAACTGTTCTCCAGACGTCTGTAAACGATCCCGGACGTCTGGTCAGACGTCTGGATGTGATCCCAGACGTCTGGTCCGACGTCTGGGCCACCTCCCAGACGTCTTAAAAGGCGTCTGGGGCACGCGTTCGTTACAGTTCCAGCTCTTTAACTCAGGACATTCCAGTTTCACCATTCCAGTTTCACGTTCATACATCCCATACTCTTAATCATGTTCATTTATTTATAACAGGCCGCTGTTAATTCATTTCACAGGCAGCTATTATTTCCTTTCCACATTTTCCAAGACTGCAGTATTCATACATTCCACTAGTTTTCCCGTCCTAGGATTCATGCCATATCCTAGGATCTATCATACAATCTAGTTTTCCAGCCATAGGATTCATTCAACACCCTAGGAATCTACCATTCAATCTATTTCTCATTCCTAGGATTCATGCAATGTCCTAGGTTCTATTTATGGTTTCATAATTTGACAGATTATACTTATAGTCACTCTACCGGTTACAACAGGCGAACTGGGGGCGTGGTCGGGAATCCCGTGTGCCTCCGCAACCCCCGAGACTGCAACGGAACGAGGTCCTATCAAAAGGATCAAACACAAGGAACTTCTCAAAACAGTATACAGCTACTGTAGACAGGTAGAGGATGTAATTCCGAAAAGAGCGCAACTCGAAATGCGGAAAACGGAGCCCGAACGGGCCCGAAACGGGTCGAAAACGACGAAACAGTGTAAAATCAGACGTCTGGAACTTCTTCCAGACGTCTTAAAAAGTGGATCAGGGAATTACCTCGCTCTGCGTGAGCTCTCAGACGTCCAGAAGCCTGCGGGGGCGTCTGGCCTAGTTCCCAGACGTCCGATGGTCACCCAGGATGTCTGAAAGTCGTTCCCGCCGTCTGCCACTGGAGCCAGACGTCTGATTCGCGTTGGATGCGAATCTCCGACCCTGCGCGTACCCATTTCCTCTCTCTCTTAGTACGGTCAATCGAAAGGAAGGAAGAAGACGAAAAAATTCACCTTTCAGACGTCTGGACAGTCTTCCAGACGTCGTTCAAGTTATCTGGCTAGAAGCACAGACGTCTGATTCTGGAAAATTTTCCAGAACCAGGGCGCCACTCGCCCTCCGCTCGCGACGCACGGCCGCGCTGCGAGTGCTCCGCCTGCTGCTCGAGCCGCAGCAGTCCTCCCGCGTCGCTCCGCGCCCGCTGCGCCCCCCGCCGGCCGGCCCTAGCAGCCCCGGCGAGCTCGCCCTCACGGCCGAGCGCTTCCTCCCCCACGCAGCACCTCCTCCCGCACCCGCGAAGACAACAGCTGCCAACTCTAGGTCGTGGGTAGGGTAGGTATGCTCATGGGGCTTCAGTTGCCGCGAAGCGTAAGCGACAACGTGACCCCTCTGCATGAGCACACCTCCTAACCCCTGCAAGGAGGCGTCCGTGTACCCAACGAACCCGCTACTACTATCAGGGATGGTGAGCACGGGAGCCGAGGTCAACCTCTCCTTCATCTCCAGAAAACACGCCTCACAGGCGTCTGTCCAAGCGAAGGGCACGTCCTTCCGGGTCAACTGTGTCATAGGACGCGCAATCTGTGAAAATCCTCTGATGAATCGTCTGTAGTAGCCTGCCAGTCCCAGGAAACTGCGAATCTCAGTGACTGAACGCGGTCTCTCCCACCTGAGTACTGCCTCGACCTTGGCTGGGTCCACCGCTAAGCCGTCTCCAGAGATCACATGACCTAAGAAGGTCACCTCGCTCAACCAAAACTCGCACTTGCTGTACTTTGCGTACAGCCTGCGTCGTCTCAGAGTGTCCAGAACCATCCGCAAATGCTATCCATGCTGCGTCCGATCTCTAGAATAGACGAGTACATCGTCTATGAAAGCCACCACGAACTGGTCCAAGTACGGTCTAAACACTCGTTCATCAGATCCATGAAAGCAGCGGGGGCATTGGTCAGCCCAAACGGCATGACCAAAAACTCGTAGTGTCCGTACCAGGTGCGGAAAGCTGTCTTGGAAACGTCAGTCTCCCTGATCCTCAACTGGTGGTATCCAGACCTCAAGTTGATCTTGGAAAACACCGTGGCACCCCGCAACTGGTCAAACAAGTCGTCGATCCTCGGCAACGGATATCTGTTCTTGATGGTGACCCTATTCAGCTGTCGGTAGTCCACATAAAGGCGTAGGGTACCATCATTCTTCTTCACAAACAGTACCGGGGCTCCCCAGGGAGACGCACTGGGCCTCATGAAACCTTTCTCCAAAAGGTCCTGTAACTAAGACTTGAGCTCTCGCAGCTCAAGCGGTGCCATCCTGTATGGCGCGGTGGAGATGGGGCTGGTCCCTGGTACTGGTGAGATCTCAAACTCGATCTCACGTTCGGGTGGTAGTCCTGGTAACTCGTCTGGAAACACGTCAGGGTACTCTCTGACCACCGGGATACTCTGGAAGTCTGCCACAGGGCTGGGCTCTGCCACCACACAAGCTAGGAAGCCCTCACACCCCTGGCTCAAAAGTCTCGCCGCCCGAAGTGCCGAAATGCACCTGAAACCTCCGTCCACTGGCTGTCCGTGAAACTCGAAAGAAGGCAATTCCGGAATGGAGAAGACGATCTTCCTCTCAAAACAGTCCACCAAGGCGTGGTAAGCGGACAACCAATCCATCCCCAGAATCACTCCAAAGTCCTCCATCTGTAACATAATTAGGTCAGCTGGCAGGCTATGTCCCCCGACGCTGACCTCGCAATCCGTGTACACCTCCTCAGCTACAAACAGCTGACCACTCGGACCTCTGATTACGAACGAATTCTCTAACAGTGTATAATCCCGGTCCAAACTAACTGCGAAACTGGCTGCGACAAATGAGTGCATAGCGCCGGAATATAAAAGTGTGTAAACGAGTCTGCCGGAAACTGAAACCATACCTGTTACCACCGATCCCGAAGCTCTGGCGTCCCTGTGTGTTAGGGCGTTGATACGCCCCTCAGCTCTAGGTGCGGACGAAGCAGCCACACTTTGCGTCGACGGGTAGGTGCTGACCGGTACCCTCCTTGCGACTGCTGTCCTCCTCCTCGCGCCTGGGAACCGCGTCCTCCTACGCGCCCTCCAGTGCTCTGCGCGGGAAGTATCTGCTGACCTCCTGCCCTAGACAGGCAGTCCCTCCTGATGTGGCCTGGCTGGCCACACTGGTAACAGAGGGGAACCCGACTCCCGCCCTCAGTGGGTCCCTGCTGTCGGCTGGGCGGGGGTCCGGTGCTGGCGACTGGCCCCTGTCGAGGGCCCCCAAAGGCCACTGATGGCCCTGTAAAACGTGACAGCTCTCCTGTGAACGCCACGTGTCTCCTCTCTCGCCGGCCCTGTGAAAAGTCTGGCTGAAAGGGCCTCTTCTGCCCGCCGTCAGTGTCTCGCGCGGACGGGTTGGTCTCCTTGTAAGTCATAGCTGCCTCCACCACCCTCGAAAACATCGGCAGCTTCAGGGGTTTGACATACCCCCGAATCGCAGGCCGGAGCCCCTCGGTGAACCTCCAAAGGCGCTCCTCCTCAGTAGCTACCGCTGTCGCTGCAAAGCGGGACAGCTCCAGGAAACGCGTGCGGTACGCGCTCACGATCATCGTCCCTTGGCGGAGAGTGTGGAACTCCCGCCTCCTCTGGTCCTGCCACGTCTGGGGGAAGTACTGCTCGTAGAAGAGGGCGACGAACCGGTCCCAGGTCTGCTCGTCCCTCTCCTGTCCCCGAACCACCCTCCACCACCTGTGTGCCACACTCTCCAGCTGGTACGTGGCAAAGGCCACGCGGCACTCCACCGGGGGGCGAAGGGTGTCGAAAATCTTCTCCAGCTGCTCAAGTCAGTCCTCTGCCTCGGTCGGGTCCTCATCCCCCTTGAAGGAGGGGGGCTTCAGCTTCCGGAACTGCCCAAAGAGCTCGAAGTGGCGTTGTAGGGGAGGTGCTGGTGCACCTCCAGGCGAAGGTGCCTCGTGCACGGAAGTATCGGAGGAAGGTGGGGGCTGCGGCGGCCCATCCCCTCCCCCGTGTCCAGCGCCGCGTTCGTCGAGTGGTCCCACAGAGGACTCCCCCTCCACAGCCCCAGGGTGAGGCGCTCGGGGCGGTGGGTGGAGCTCCTCTCGTACAATGTCTCGTATCAGCCGGGCGAGGTCCTGGGCCTGGACGCCTGGGAGTAGTGGCTGGTCCACTGGGGTGTCGGCAACGGCACGCCCACCTCGCCGACCTCGTCCTCGGCCGCGCCCGCGGCCTGCCTTACTGGTCCCACGACGAGGCATCTCCCGCAAGGAGACGCGAAACAAAACGGAACACGTCACTACGGAACGATACCAAACGGAAATGTCTAAGAGCTCATGTCAAAAGATATGTTGTGGTGGCTACTCCAGTTATAGACATGTGAATTGGTTATTTTCCAGTTAGTTGATTAACTTATCGGGACGACCTTGCTCTGATACCATCTTGTAACGACCCGATTCCCAAGTCCCTACGAGACACGAGAACCGGACCGACTCGACCTAGTCGTCCAACGAGGAAGTAACCAAAAGAGCAGTAAAATAAACCACATTCAGCATGAATATAACTAACAGTAAGGAAATACAGCAGTAAGGAAAGAAACCACTACAGTATATACCACCACAACAGTAGAACAACATTCATAACATAATATGAACTGCAGGTAAAGAAAAGTACAACGGAAACAAGAACTACTCACTATAACGGAACAAAAGGAGGTACAAGAGAACAGTGGTAACTCTACTGGACCCTACTCGGCCCAGCGTCCTCTGCAGCCGCTGACCCTGGCTGCTCAACACCTGGTCCTGAAAGGTAACGAGTGTAACACGTCAGCAAAACGCTGAGTAGAGTGGCAGCTAAACTAATGAAACAGTAAAGTGTACAGTAGCTGTTTTAAATTTTCTTTCTTCTTTTTTTTACGTCTTTCTATTGTTTCACAATTTATCTATTTCTCAGATCCTTCACTTGATCTCGAATGTTCCTCGTGCGAACGATCTTGATTGCAGTCTTTTCCGAACAGTAGAAGTAGCACGTGGTGCTCTCCTGGCCAGGAGAGTCCCCCGTGGTGATCCTACTCTCAGTCAACCACCCCAAGGTCATTGACAGACGTAACGGTGACTATGGCACGCACACGCGCGGTAAACGCACGGGTAGCTAACCCGAACTGGCACGCGGTCAGTCGTTTCCGTTAACGGGTGCACCCAAAGCACAGCACGGAACCAGTACAGGGCAGAGCTCTCTCAGTAACAGGGTTCCAACCCCTCCACAGTAGCCAAACAGGGGCCTTGCCCCTCCACAGTCCGCGCACCCTCGCCTGACTACCCTGGTTTGCCCCAGTGGGCCTAATAAGTCGGTGTGGGAGGCTAGCAGAACCCCGCGGCCCGTGGGGTAGCTAGTACCTCCTTACACTAGTAGCTCTCCTCGGTACTACGTACACGAGGGCCAGCAAGTCGGTACAGAGTGGCTAGTCCTAACCTCGGGTCCTTGGGGCGGCTGGCTCCGCTCTGCACTAAACAGGGGGGACAGTCGCTCTCCTTGGTACTGTAATTTCCCTACTTGGAGGGGTGAGATCAGTGTGACGTAAAAAATGCGTAAATGAAATATAAAGCAATCTCAAAAAGACAATCACACAATGTACACAAAAAGTTTTTAGGTGGAAACCCAAACCGGGTGAAAACCACCACCTAACCCTCTCGAGTTAGGATTTTCCGATCAACCTAGTTGATCAAATCCACTAAACGAATCACTTTAAAACGAGGGTGATTCAACCTCAGTACAACCACGCTACAAGTACGAGGGTAGCGTTCGTCAACCCCTTCTCTCCACGAGAAGGATTTTGTCCCACGAAGGAGACGGGAATTCGCAAAGCGAATACCCAACCAAAATACAAAGGTAAAATAAACAACAAACCTATAGAGCCAACAAAGTAATAAACCTAAGCTTCTATAGGATTTAGGAAACTCCCCTTCGCAAGGAGTGCGTCGACGATGACGCGGTGCGTGAGCCACGCGACGGCGCAACTTCGCTCTCGTGAACTACGGCGGGAGAGCGGGTGCGCAACAGCTTGATGCTCTCAAGAGAATGGTGCTTGAGCTTGGAGAGCAAGAGCTAGCTAGGACACAAGAGAGTGGAAAGTGTAATACAAATTGTTTCTTGTGTATCTTGGTCTCTCTAGGTGTTTCTAAGTGTGTAAAGGCTCCCCTCTATTTATAGAGGCCTTAGGAAGGCTTTGGAAGGCTTAAGAAAGGTTCTATAGCCGTTGGGAACAAAGCCCAAGTGAATCAGCCCGAAATCAGGAACAATCATTGTTCTGACAGGCTTATCAGACGTCTAATTCTAGCATCAGACGTCTGGAAGTTCACTATAAGACGTCTGATTCAAAGGTCAGACGTCTGATTTTGGGCGGGTCTCTCCCTAACTTGGATCAGATCTAAACAGGGTTTTTACGCAAGTCCATCAGACGACATACAGGACGTCTGGCACTATGTCTGGACGTCTGGAAACCTACTTTTACTGTGGGAATTGATTTCCAAACGTTGCAACGCCTAGAAAATCTTTGAGAAGAGATTTTGGGTCAGCCGAGGCAAAACGGTCATTTATCAGACGTCTGGACAGTCCTATGGACGTCTGATAAGGCTAACGGTCATATCTGGAGTGTTTGCGAAGCCAGCCAATGGTCCACTAATTGGACGTCTAGCAAAGTCATCAGACGTCTCCTAAGACGTCTGGTCTAAGGTCTGGACGTCTGATTTCATCAGACAGAACTAACTATGTCCAGCCTAACAGTTATCAGACGTCTGAAACAACAGTCAGACGTCTTAAAATACATTATCAGACGTCTGATTTGGGAATTAGACATCTGGAAAGTCTGTTTGAACCCTATATTAGTTTTCTAAGTATTCTACAGAAAACCTAAGTATCCTAGGGTTGTGCCGGTGTTCCTAGGACTACTGTTAGGGTTCTTTGAGTCTCTTTAACATGAAATATCTAAGGAAATAAAGAGCAACAAAAGAAACGAAAAATACAACAAGTACAAAAGAAGGAAATCTATCCTATTCTTCATTTCCTTCCATCTTCAATCTTTCGCTCCATGCGAACCTCCTCTGTTTTCCGTCAAGCTCCTCCAATCCGTCCTGGATGCGAGCTCGAACTCCGTCTAAACACGTCCACATTTGCAATTGACCTGAAATCTAGGACTCAAATTGCAAATGTTAAATAACACGTGTTTTGTTATCATCAAAACAAATGATCGTGGTGCTCTAGCACCAACAGGTACTCCGTACTCAAGGGCCAGCTCACTTCCCCAATTCTATTCCATTCACTTTCCAGGAGTTCTACTCCTAATTCCCCGTAGGGTTCCAGCTCTTTAACTCAGGACATTCCAGTTTCACGTTCATACATCCCATACTCTTAATCATGTTCATTTATTTATAACAGGCAACTGTTAATTCAATTCACAGGCAGCTATTATTTTCTTTCCACATTTTCCAAGACTGCAGTATTCATACATTCCACTAGTTTTCCCGTCCTAGGATTCATGCCATATCCTAGGATCTATCATACAATCTAGTTTTCCAGCCCTAGGATTCATGCAACACCCTAGGAATCTACCATTCAATCTATTTCTCATTCCTAGGATTCATGCAATGTCCTAGGTTCTATTTATGGTTTCATAATTTGACAGATTATACTTATAGTCACTCTACCGATTACAACAGGCGAACTGGGGGCGTGGTCGGGAATCCCGTGTGCCTCCGCAACCCCCGAGACTGCAACGGAACGAGGTCCTATCACAAGGATCAAACACAAGGAACTTCTCAAAACAGTATACAGCTACTGTAGACAGGTAGAGGATGTAATTCCGAAAAGAGCGCAACTCGAAACGCGGAAAACGGAGCTCGAACGGGCCCGAAACGGGTCGAAAACGACGAAACAGTGTAAAATCAGACGTCTGGAACTTCTTCCAGACGTCTTAAAAAGTGGATCAGGGAATTACCTCGCTCTGCGTGGGCTCTCAGACGTCCAGAAGCCTGCGGGGGCGTCTGGCCTAGTTCCCAGACGTCCGATGGTCACCCAGGACGTCTGGAAGTCGTTCCCGCCGTCTGGCACTGGAGCCAGACGTCTGATTCGCGTTGGATGCGAATCTCCGACCCTGCGCGTACCCATTTCCTCTCTCTCTTAGTACGGTCAATCGAAATGAATGAAGAAGACGGAAAAATTCACCTTTCAGATGTCTGGACAGTCTTCCAGACGTCGTTCAAGTCGTCTGGCTAGAAGCACAGACGTCTGATTCTGGAAAATTTTTCAGAACCAGGGCGCCACTCGCCCTCCGCTCGCGACGCACGGCCGCGCTGCGAGTGCTCCGCCTGCTGCTCGAGCCGCAGCAGTCCTCCCGCGTCGCTCCGCGCCCGCTGCCCCCCGCCGGTTGACCCTAGCAGCCCCGGCGAGCTCGCCCTCACGGCCGAGCGCTTCCTCCCCCACGCAGCACCTCCTCCCACACCCGCCGCGGCTGTCGCCGCCGCCGCTGCACCCTTGCGCTGGCTCTCGCGCACTGGCTGAAGGAGAAGAGGAAGGAGGCGGAGGTGACGGGAGTGAGGGAGAGGCGTGGCCCTTTTAAGGCCGCGCAAGGAGGAGAGAGAGAACGCGGCAGAGGCATCTGCGGCCGCAGGAGAGAGGGAAAAAGAGGGAGAGAGAGAGAGAAAACGCAGGTCTACGTGCTCAGGCGCGCAGACGAACAGCAGCGTGCCAAAATAACCGATTTCCAGACGTCTGGAAATGATCCCAGACGTCTGGTCAGACGTCTGTAAGTGATTCCAGACGTCTGGCACGACGTCTGGGCCACCTCCCAGACGTCTTAAAAGACGTCTGGAGCGCCCGTTCGTAACATAAGTGAAAGGAATAATAAGAACCAAATCTACTTTAGTTAAAATACTGTAAAAGTCACGAAGGTTCATCATTTTACCAGCAGCCACCATCCAACTCTGGCTATTACAAATAGACTTGGCAATAGCTACGTATATGTTTTTTTATCATGACCAACGTCCTCCAATAGTAGGTAGAGTTACCAACAATGTTAGACTTCTCCTATCTCAGGTTAAATAGATAGTTCATCACTCACCTTGTTAGATGGTGACTGTTCGATCTCTTATACAATACTTGTAGGGGTGGAGATTTTGAGGAAATGAAATAATGATTAAATAGATGGAAAATTTAGCATTCAATGGGTGTGATTGGAATTGTTGGAGTTTCAACTTGAGATTATTGGAGTTCTTGATTTAAAATACTAATGATTTGTGGGTCAGGTCAGGGTTGGGTCTTAAATTGGAGATCAAAGCCCACCCATTAAAATCAGATGAATTAGAGAATTGGGCTAGGTCGAGTTTTGATTAAAAAAATCAAAGTTCAAGTCTACTCAATTTGTGGCCTGGGCTAGTTAGGTCAACGGGACCCCTACCCCATGGCCAAGTCTTATTGCAACACACGCTATAGAATCAAATTTCCCTACTATATCCACATAAAGAGAAAATCAAAGAGAAGAAACTCTACATCATCTCCCCAAGTTTCATGCACTCCTATTGAGAGCTTTGATTCATTGTGTCTATACTCTAATCTACTTCCATCATAGGAAAATCGCTTAGCATATAGAAGCTAGTGTTTATTTACATGTCAAGGCTTTATAGGATCTTTAATTTTGTTTTTATTTTGTTGTAAGGTTGCCTAATTTGTAAATTTTCGTATTACGAAGACAAAATTACATCAACTAGATTATGAGCATGCTGTAATTGAAATACATTACCTTTGGTTCAAAGTGATGCGATACAGTGGATTTGATCACTTGACAATTGAAAAAATCCTAAGTTCCAATAGTATTCTCAATTATCCAAACCCAACACCTTTGACTTTTAAAATTAACCATCTAAATTTCATTAATTTTTGGGCCTTTTAGTTTTAAATGGCCATCCACATAGATTAAATCTTTCCTATTGTCAATAACCGTTTGAAAAATTAATTTTTATAGAATTGAAATTGCAAATTCTCCTTGCCACTTTCCTTTATCTATTGAGGGTGCATGGACTTTCTCCTCAATCTAACGGAGGCTCATCTTGCTTTTTTGATCCATCTGAAATATAGAAAAATTACTAAATTTACACTGCATACATATTGGATGTACTTGAAGGAAGAGATATGTCATGGACAACATTAGACAAATATTGAAAGAAATTCAATAAAAGATGGGAATGAAAGAGATACAATGTAATTAAAAAAGGGATCGGTAATGTCCACATTGTACTTATGCATCTATATATATCATGAAGCATCATTGTTATAGTCACGATAGATGATATTGTAGGTTTTTTTTTTTTTATAGCTCATCTTTTTTTGCTCTTTTTAATCTCTTTTTTTATTTTATTACACGTCATTTAACATGTACATGCATTTTAAATTTATTTTTACCATTAATCTTTTCATCTAGTGTTATTTCATTAGAGATTGATATTGAATATGTTTTTATAAGAATACAAAATAATATATATATAATTAGGCAATATAAATAGAATCTAAGACATCAATTAAAAATCAAAATATACTGAGTAATATATTTTACAATTTACGGTGTATTTTGATTTTCGAACTGTATTTCTTTTTCCCCACTGATAGAAAATCAAGATACATCGAATAATACATTTTACAATGCGTGGTTATTAATTTTCTACTGATTGAAAGCTAAGATGCTTCAATTGAAAATTATATTAGATTTTCATATGATTGACTTTTGTACTCGTATAGTGATTGACTTTTACATTATCATAATAATATACATGTTAAAAATTACGAAGTAAAAAATACACCTCCAATTCTTCTTAAATTTTCGATATCCCCTTCCAGAAAAATAATTTCTTTTTGAAGAGGAAAGAAAAAACATTGCCTTTGAAGGGAAAAAGGATTAATAAAAAAACAACCAACTTGATGACCCCCCCGGGAAGATCGCGACATGCATTCATGAGATCAGGGGGTGAGTGGGCTAACACTCGCCACAACATGCGATTGCTGCGCCATCGCAATCCAACGACCCCTTGGCCACAAAGGTGCACAATGACCCAAACATCAGCTTGCATCTGCATTCCTTGTTTGAAGATTTGCATACTTACCCACATCGTATCCTTGTTATCACAACTACCCCTTTTATGCTCTACATCTACATAAAATCTCAAATAGAAAGGAATCTCCACTGCGGTAATTCTAATTTTCACAAAAAAGGATTCCTCGAAAATAAAAAATCACAGATCTATTACTTAAGAAATACATGACATACCTATCAATCAAAAGAGTTGGTGAATATACCCTACTGACTTGATCTGCAAACCAAAATATGCACATGCACTTAAAAAGTTAAACATCACAAGATTAATCCACTCAAGTTTACACCTGTTTAGAGGTGATGTTAGTGGAAGAATATTTTTCTTTTGGATAATTGTTAGAATTTTTGGAAAGATTTATCTCTTCAAATTATAATAAATTTTACTTATATTTTTAATATTAAATAAATACATATGAACACATTTTATTTTTACTTTTTATTTTATACAAACATTCATTAATATTATATTAATATACCAATCATTTTATCTTATCATTTAACCTCCTACTTATCCTACCAATTAGATAAATACTTTTCTCTACTTACCCTATTCCTATATTATCTTATCTCACATCCAAATGAATCCCAAACAACCAAGCAAATGCAAACGTGAGTTAAAAGTGCACGCATAGAAAAGGACACACATGCAAATTGCCTAACCATCATCTTCCCCCTCCCCCAATTTCTCTTCCCATTACAGCAAAAACAATCGAGGGGAGCACCCCCGTTGAAATTCAAGAAGTCATGGATATATTTACATTCCAAGAAAAATAAGAAAATAATTCAAAAAAATCGTAACGGCTGCAGATAAAATAAAATAAAATAAAATAAAAGAGAACAAGAACCAAAAAGGGTGCCCGCCGTGGCCTTCACTTCAGCCAAACGGTCTCCCGCACGCTCAACGCAACCCCTCGTCTTTAATACGCCCCCACCACCACTCTCTCTCCCCCTTCTTCCCTTCCCCGCACCCCCCACACCACCCCCACCCCCCTCCGTCTCTCTTGTGCTCTCCATCTCCGTTCTCATAGGAGTGCCCTCCTCCGGCCAATGCGATGGTGACGAAGGAGGAAGAGGAGAACTAGGGGCGGCATCACCATCAAGTGAGGGCGTGGGCGTTGAGGACGCAAGTGCTGCGCGTGGGGATGAGCGGCGCTCCTGTGGACGGCCCTGATCCAGCTCACCCCCATCGTGCGGCTGTGGCGGCTCCCCCCTGGGCCTCCCCCTACTTCCACGGTAGCCTCCCCGCCGCCACCAACCTCACCAGCACCTCCACTCCCCTCCTCCCGCCGCGAAGTGAGTCGTCTCTGCTTCGAGGATCTTCTCCTCTCTCCCCGCCCCTTCCCTCTGTTCGTGTTATGTTCATAGTTCTCGTTAGAGCTTGAAGACGATGGTTCGGTAGAAATGAGTCAAGGGAAAGCGAGGGAGTGGGCCCCGACTGGTTTGTTGTCACTGCAGGAACGACGTCGTTGGTTTCCGCGGATTTCTCGCGAAACGGAAGGCGCGGAGGTCGTGGAAGAGGAGTTCTGTTCAAGTGGAACTCTGCCTCCTCACTTCCTTGAACTTACCTGTAGGAGCCCAATTAGGAAGGGCAGTCCATGTAACTCCCCAGAGACAGTGCCACAACGTAGCGAGGAGGCACGGGGATCGAGGATTACTAAGTGTTGTGTTTGCGGACATGTTGCCACCATGGAGACCGGTGGTCCTTAACGTGTGTCGGATTTGTAAACTTTGGGGTGGGAATGAAGTTGTGGGTCATAAGCAATAGATACATGTTTAATTTGATAGTGTTAGTTTGGTGCTTTATGAGATGTTTTGAAGGTATTTTGCTGTATTTGTTCTCTTTTTGCCTTAATTTAGTAGCAGTTAGGTGACTTGAACAATCAAAACTAAATGTCTACAATTTTCAAAGAAGTCCTTGCACGGATGATGACCGTAGGGGACTTATATCAATGTATATTTCATATGTCTATGTAATTCTTTAGTTCCTGATAATGCTTTTCCTGCAGGGGCATACAAAAGAATGGTTATCTTAGAGTTTCTTGCAATGGAGGTTTGAACCAGATGCGAGATGAGGTGAGTGAATCCCACATGGTTCTCCTTGTTCAAATTTCTTCAGCTCCTTGAGCTGCTTTCCTTTTAATTTGTTGCAGCAAGAGAACAATTATCATATACATTCGAGCAAAACACCAAACAAGGGGCTATTAATATCTCCATATATTGGCAGATATGTGACATAGTGATAATTGGCTGCTATCTAACTTTGATATTATTGGTACCGGAACTAGACAAGATGTCCTTGTGGGTAGATCCTAGGTGTGTGCTAGTAAAGGAATGCTTGTTTGAAGAAGTGTTCTTGTGATTTCTCATCATTCCTGTTCCCTCCTAACTTAATGCTGTGAGTTTGAGAACATATTCGATCATGAACACTTCATCAGTTCCTTGAGAGACGAAGTTAGAATAATCAGGCCATTTCCTAAGAAATTCAATCAAAAAATTCACATGATCCCTTTCTCCATGCCTCCTGTTAACTTGCTTCTACCGTGCTTTAAAAATGGATGTGGTGTAGTATAAACGATAAAAGTGTAATTAACATTTAAAATTTATATTATCGAAAAACAGTGTATTCCAAGGTTAAACACAAAGAGCAAGCTAATGCGTAAATACCATTATTTTGTTATTTACAAAAGAATTTGACGAATTTGTATTTGGGGGTAATTTCTCAAAAGGTGAACAAGTTCAAAAAATAACACTTGTTTTTACAAAATAAATAGATGGAATTCAAGTGCAATAGATTAATAATTAGAATAATTGTTATTTAATGCTTAATAAAAGAAAGAATCTAATGTGACTAGATTAGGCACTCGATAATTCATAAACCTAGTGATTAAATAAGATATTACATTACGATCTAAATAACAATCATCAACAAGCAATAATTAAGATGGATAATCACTTATTTAAACACATTCAATTCGGTGCTTAGGAAGTTGGTTTCTTACACTCAGGTTTCTGAACTCTTGCAATAGGGCTCCTTGAGGTTTGTTTTCTTTTCAAATCCGCCCCTACCCTTCTTCCTCCTCTTCCTTCTCTTCATTTTTTTTTTTTTTTCAATAGGGAGGACATGCTTGACGATGGTGGAAGGATGGTGGTCAGCGGCCAAGCCTTAGGGCACGGATCTTCCCGTCAAAGGTGGCAATGGATTCCTCCTGGCATCAAGGAGCTTCACAGGAAGCTTTGGGCTTCGAGGATGGCTGGAAGAGGGCCAACGTTGTCAACATGGAGGGCAGTGACGTGGACGGCCAGAGCTTGGAGGCTTGGAAACTCCAATCCAAGGAATCGAGGGGCTCTGTCGTGATGCACTGAAGGTGGTGGCATGGTTAGATTGGTGCTTTGAAGCTAGAAGAAGGCCACCGGACGCATTGACGGCGACAAGGAGTGGGTGCGTCCGAGGGAGCACGACGAGGCTTGAATCCCTCGATTGAGAGAGGGTTTTTGTTTGTGGAGGCGTGTGAAGGTCATGAGGTGGACGGTGGCTAACGAGGTGACGTGGAGGACGTGGATGGCGTCGTCAGAGACACACCGGAGCAAGGTCGACGTTGGAGCAGATGGTAGTCGTGGAGTTGGGATTTTGGTCTAAACCTAAATCTAATATGCTTACTCTAATCTATGGAGTAAGGAGAGGAAGAATAGATACCTAGGAGGAGAGGAGGTCGGAGGATGTCGGCGGAAGGTGGCTGGCGCATGGTTGGACTTGGAGAAGAACGGTGAGGGAGTTTGGAGCCGAGGAAGAGGTTGGAGATCAGTTTCCTTTGATGGGGAGAACGACGATGACAAGAGGAAGATGAACCCTCTTACAATTTCTTCGATAGAGTGACGGAATGAAGGTGATGGAGGAGCTCTAAGGTTTGCCGGTGATTGAGCTCGGAAAAGAAGAAAGAGAAGGAGAGGGAGCTCAGTTCCTAGACGAGACAAAGTTGCGTAGGCTGAGGGAGCTTTATCGCTCAGCGTGCGAGAAGAGGGCTGACCGTTACGTGCAACAAATCACTAGAGTTCGTGGCTGATGGACGTGGAGGTGGAAGATGGAGGTGTTGCTGGTAGGGGGCCTTTGCAAGAAAATCGAAAGTTAAGGGGGTACTTACAAGGAAATTAGGAAACTAAGGGTCAAAATGCACACTTAGTCAAGATAAAGTTCGAATGAGTCCAAATTTTTATGGTAACCTAATTTGTACATAAAAAATTTAATTGTGACATCAATTTTGGGTTTTAATGATGTTTGCGTGGTTAATTTATGTTTAGACCAAAAAATAAATCAAAAACCCGCCTAACTGTCTATTTTAGGTCAAAATAGGTTTCGATTGTCAAATTGACTATTCTAAATATTATAATATATTTTTAAATGAATTTTAGAAAGTTTAGATTATATTTATTTCCATCAGAACCAATTTAAGTGAATGGAGTCAAAATTAGGACTTTTAATTAAGAATTGACATTCAATTTGAATGTAAATCCTAAATTACTAAATACCGACTCACTTTTAGGATATTTAAGCTTAATTGACATTCGATTAATCATAAGTTTTTCCTCCAATTATTCTGCATTTATAATTGTTCATTAAAATTCCATAATTAATCCATATTTTTATCAATTTCTCTCTCCTCAACCCTTATTGAGTTATACCATTTTAATGTATTAATTAGATGAATATAACTTTAGAACTTAACTAAATTAAGTTATATACAGAAGATGATGGCGATGCCATCAACCCTAGTGAGTTGGTCAAATGAAAAATATTACTTGAAACAAGTATATAAAATAAGTTATTTCCCCTTCCATTTTGATTGCCTCCATCTTCATGTTATTTGACCAAGCCATGATTCCAGGTTGTGCCCCTTTTCCATGAGTATAGTAGAATTCCTCGGTATAGTCATTCGAGAGGTCCCTACAAGGATGACTCCCATCCCATTCTTGCAAGAGCTAGAGAAGCATCTATGGGTAAAGCACCTATAACTGCTTGCCACCTACAATTTGTCGTATGTGTGTTGGTCATATTTGGGCTAGAATGGTTCAACTTAGGATTGTAACCTTGTGTTAATATTTGTTGGAATATACACCGGTAATACCATCATAATGCATGTTGTTGCTAAGGAAAGCACCGACTACAAGGTGAGTGGACTCGGCTTGTTACCTTCATTACCTACCTTGGAGGTCCTTACTTGGGATATATTATTGTCTTTCCATTGTTGGTTCGAAGCCCAAATGGAGGAGTGGATTGCATCAATTTGTTATGGTGTTCCTTACTAGCAACATGCTGTAGTAGTTGAATGTAATAGGAAGTTGGCAAGAGGCTGCTAAGTCGCCACCTAGATACAATATAGAATATGGAAAGGTTCTTTCATAAAGGATAAATGTAAGATAAGTTACAAGTTTTGCTTACCCAAAATGTGCAAGGCTTTTTGCATGGTGGATGTTTAGGAGTAAAGAAACTACTCTAGAAGAAGTTGTAGATTGGGAGTTGGAGCATCAGCACTTTGGTTAGCAACATCATGGAGGCTGTGTACAATAGGAATTTCAAATCTTGTACCTATTAGAGTAAAAATGAGTAGGAGAGAAAGTCATGGAGATTGAAAAGACACTTTCAAATTCAAGTATTTAGGCAAGGTGAAAACTTGAATAGGATTGTTATTATTGTTTGTAAGGATTTTAAGGAGAGCTACCACCAAAGGATTGGTAGAGTGGTAAGACCTTCCCATTGGCATTTGGAGGCCATAAGATCAAATTCGACCTTTGATATTTACCTTTCGCAGGAAAAAAAGCAATCAATTTAGGTTAAGAAACTTGGAGTTTGAATTATCTTGGATAAAAATAATCTTTTCTGCACTTTTGGACTCCAGCCATAGGTTGCACGAGGGAGAGAGTTTGATGCCAATGTTGGCTCTGCTCATTTAAGGAATCTTGAGATCCATTTGTAGATTTGGATTCGGTATGTGTTTATCTTCCTCCTTACCAAGATCTCCAATTTTAGGCTTGATGAGTGATGGGCGTTGAATGGGCTTGGACTCCATTTTTAGCTCTCCAACTTTCACTTCATTTGGGCTTCATTATTTGCAGGAATCTTCTCCTTAGATTGGTGATTTGGATGCCATAATTAGTGTGGCTCTTAGGATAACAATTTGTGGAGTGGTGGCTATAGTAGCTCGAGAGGCAGCTGTGGTAGCTTGAGCGGAGGCAACAAAGGCTCTGACATTTCTTGCGGAATTGGTGATGGATTGTGGGGCATCTAAAGTGATGCCTAACGATGCTTGAAGGTCTGTTGTGGCCCTTATTTTCAGTGATGGAGCTAATGGCAGATTTGGGGCCACATGTAACACCAAACTTGAATGGAGGAGGATTGGTGCTGATGGTTAGTACTCATAGTGGTCTTTTCTAATGAAGACTTTGAAATTGGAGTGAAGGCCATCTAGGGTTCCAAATTCCGAGATCGGAAATTTTCTTTAGAGGGTAGATGAGGTTGTTGATGTTCACCTTAGAGATAGAGGTCTAATTTGCAAGGGCCATGAGATCTTGTAGGAGTCAACAAGTGCCATCATGGAAGTCCTAACTCATAATGTATGGGGGCTAAGGGACTAGGATCAATGGGGTATCCTTGGGTGTTACTTGTTGGAGTGAGGCATTGTTGTGGTTATTTTGTAGGAAAAAAACCTTGAACCATGGGATCAAAAAATTGGCAATAATAAATCAAACCATTTTGCTACTATTGATTCCCAAGGATAATCTCTAAGGGCATTTATGTTTCTTGGGATAACAACTCCTTCAATCATCAAAGCACCTAGCACAATCGACATTCTATTGTAGTCTTGCTAAAAAAGAGAAGGGACGCGTTGGTGTTTGGGATTGATGGTTTGTGGACTGCCCATTCTAGAAATTTGATTGGATTGTGAGATGATCTTAGAGACATGGTGGCTTTTCTCCACGAATTCCCTTTTCTTTTGGAGGGTGATTTTAATGTTACCCTTTGGTTGGAGGACATGCCTATTGATGGGTGTGGTTAGGATGTTAGTTTTTTTTATTGTCATGAGCTCATTGTTTATCTCAACTTGAAGCTAATTAACCTTGCTAATTATTTTCCTTTACTTTGAGAAGCTCAGCTATAGTGTTGAGTATAAGGGGTATTATGTAATTTTCTATATTTATTAGGTCCCGTTGTAATTACCCTAGTGATCTTCTCCATCAAAGAGAGCCTAGGGTTTCCTTTGAATAAGATGAGAACCTTTCCTCTTCACATAGTATTAGAGCAGCGGTCTTAAACCAGTGTTTCAATAGCGCACCAAATATTCAACCATGTAAAGATGTGTGGATCACCAACATCTTGGTGATTCAAGCCATAGATGGAGAACCACAGCGGCAAGAGGTAGTGCTCATAGCGTCGCCACTAAGTGGTTGGAGAGCCACAGTGCCACTGCCAGGTGGCTAGGCAACAGTAGCAGCGTGGGCAGTGGCTGTGGTGGTGCCTATAACGCCATTGCTTGGAGGTTGGGTGGTGTCCCCAACGTTGCCAGTGGGCCCTACGGTGCCCCTACCATTGCATGCTGCCACGAAAGAATGGCACAGCAAATCTTTGATGTGTGTAGCGGCATCGGATCTCCTGTTACTGAGAGATGTGTGTGTGATGAGCCTTCTCTCATTCACATTGAGTCTTTCGTCGCTCTTGGAGAAGAACTTTCCTCTTTACAACATTATGAGCCTTTTCTCATGCATGGAGCTCGTGCTTGGCCCTAGGATAAAGAAATGTCCAAAGACATATCTCTCTTATTTTATCCTATATTAGTGTCACCCCAACCTTTTCCCCGATAATCTCATTAAGAATATGGTCCTTTCTTGTATGGCCACACATCCACGTTAACATCTTCATTTTTTCCATAGACATCTTTTGAACAAGCCTATAGTTAACGACTCAACACTTAAAACCATATAACATGGCAGATCTTACAATTGTTCTATAATACTTAAACTTTCAAGGGAACCCTACTATTACATAACATTCTAGAAACTTCCCTTTATTTTAAACACTTTGCATTAGTTCTGTTGGGAATAGTGCAATCCGCAGGGTAGAGTCTCCCTTGATTGTGGGAGAACAATCCCAAAGAGAGACTACCCATACTTGGAGAGGGAGAGCAACATGGGCTGTTGCTGTAGGAGGAGCAGATGATCTCCTGAGGGCTGGCAGGAGGAGGGCCTGTTGTTCCCTATGATAGCCAGCTGCAGTAGAGAAGAAAGAGAGAGAGGAGAGGAGCACTTGGTATTGGAAGAATTAATATTACTCAAAATAGAAAAGATGGGAAGATTCTCTTTTTATATAGAGAATATATCCCTACAACAAAAGATTCTATCTCTATTAAGAAAAGATATTATCTTTTAATCAAAACAAATCCCAATTGTTTTCCTAAAAATAACTTTACTAAAAATAGCAAACTAAATAAGGCACCAAAATTGATCCTGTTAGACCATGAACCACCAGCCCACAGGGGCCTTGAGATGCTGTCATGGCAGACTTTATTCTTAACACTCCTCAAGTTGAAGGCCAGGAGGCTGATGACTTCATCTTCACGTGTGAGGCTGTACGTCCCACCATTCTTCTTCTTTTCTTCTCACCGGAAACTTATATCTCTGATTACTCCATCATCCTCCAAGATAGTCTAAACTGAAAAAGACTTCGGTTCTGGTTGAGGTCGAGAAAAACTTCAGCATAATCGGAAAGAACTTCGGCTTTTAGAGAAGGTTGGGAAAGACTTCGACCTGAGTTGAGGTTGATGCGTCCAAGGTAGTTTGAATTAGAAAAAACTTCAGTTCTGGTTGGGGTTAGGAAGAACTTTAGCCTAACCGGAAAGAACATTGGCTCTAGAGAAGGTTTGGAAGAATTTCGACCTGAGTTGAGAGAATAATGACCCAGAATGTTACTACTTTGATACCATGTAGGGAATAGCGTAATCCGAAGCGTAGACTCTCCCTTGTTCATGGGAGAACAATCCCAAAGAGGGACTACCCATATGTGGAGAGGGAGAGCAGTAGGGATTGTTGCGGTAAGAGCAGATAATCTCCTCAGGGCCGGCAGGAGGAGGGCTTGTTGCCTCTTGTAGTCGGCTGCAGTATAGAAGAGAGGGAGAGAGGAGAGGAGCACTTGGTTTTGGAAGAATTAATATTGCTCAAAATAGAAAGATGGGAAGACTCTCTTTTTATAGAGAGAACATGTCCTTACAACAAAAGATTTTATCTTTATTGAGAAAAGATCTTACCTCATTAGGAAAGATCTTATCTCTTAATCAAAACAAATTTCAAACTATTTTCCTAAAAGTAACTTTACTAAAAATAATAAACTAAATAAAGCACCAAAATTGGTGACCATGAAATGCTCGACCCACAGGGGCCTTGAGATGTTGCCACGTGGTAGACTTTATTCCTAACAAGTCCTATTTGTAATATCTCCTTCAATTTCAACATTTTGTTGAAAAATGAATTCTAAGTATAAAAACCTTAACGTTGCTTGTGGATGGTCTTAAGAGCCAAGCAAAAGGAAGCTTTGACTAATGTTCTTATTTAAGAGAGTTCAACTTGATCTTGAATATTGTATGGATGATTTGATCCTCCAAGCTCGTCTTGTTTTGTCAATCATATCTTGAGTCCATACTCGGGTATCTAATACAAGAGGTTTATAGTTTATTAAATTTATACGTCGATTGACTTGAGTCATGTGGTGTATCTCTAAATGCAAGGGGTAATCACGTGCCATTGCACATTACAAGGGTTGACAAGCTTGGAGGAAGCATGAAAAAATAATGAGAAATCACGTGTATCGAGCATCGTGGGTAAAATAGTAATTTAATTAGCCCAAACCGTGGGGTAAGATCATGCCAAGATCTTTATTTGAAAAAGAAAACTGAAAATGTGAAGTTACGTGAAAATATAGGATGTTGCGCTCATGGTGCGGGCTTGGCCACATTGTTAACATCAGCAGATTATGTGTTGGTGCAGGTCCCCTATGCTTGTATCGTTTTTTTTTTTTTTTTTTGGAAAAGTAAAAAGTTAGTTATTCATGCTTGTACTCTTGAAAGCCAACTTTAGGTCCGATTTGAACTTGGATCGTAGTGAAACTTTGTATACAAGTTTTAGCAATAATACAAGACCATTCACACCCTTTGGTTTGACAAAATCATGTTCAAATTGCAATTAAACCCATGATTTTCAATGAACAACTAAATTCCCTACCTTATTGTATACCTTCCTTTGCTGCACTTCTTTGAGCATGTCCGCCTCTTTCTTCATCTTCCCCAAGACTCCTATACCTTGCATGCAATGCAAACCACATCTCCCAAGCAAAAAAAGGGGTGAAAGAGAGGAAGAAACTATCTTAGAGCATTGATTTTTGTGGTAGACCATAGCTTACCTTGCCATTCAGTGAAGATCCTTCTTCCTAGGCTGCTTCCCTAAGCTCCAATGGACCTCCCTACCGTGTGGATGAGTGCATACAAGTGTTGAAATGGGGCTCGAGAGGGTGGAGGGCAATGTGTTCTAAAGGGGAGTGGAGAGGAGAAGCCGAGAAGTGAAGTAGTGAAGATGGAAATGAAGAGGAGAAGATGGGTCATCTCTTTTCGGGTAGTCTCTATTTCATGCGATCTCTCATCACCGCACCTCATTTCCCTAATCATTACACCTCCAAGGAAATGTGCTAGTGTTCTTTCTCCTCTGTGATATCTCCTTAGCATGTTTTGCATATTATTCTTCATTTTCTTCTTAATTTCCTTATCCAATTTATCGCCCTTTTCCCAAGGTTCCAAGGAAGAGAGAGAAGTCACTTCTTCCATAGAACTCCACTACTCTCTTCCTCCATTGATTTAATTAATTGGGAACTCGAAGGGAATGCAACCACTTGATCTGATTCCCTTGCCTTTTCTTTTCAAAAACTTCCCTTTCTTTTTCCTTGATGCAACTTGGATTTATGAGCATGGTCCAATTGAATCACCATTTTCTCTGCCAATTAATTAACCTTCATTCTAAAGTTAATTAATCTTTTGACACTAAATCTCCCCTTGGTTAATTAAAGTAGATTTATGTCAACTAAGGATTTCATCATTCATCGTTGAGTGTGCATCCTTACATCTCCTCAGCAGTGATTGGAAATGGGGTGTGTTTCCCATCTCCAATCATTTCTACAGAGACAGGATTTGAAACCTCGTCTTATGCCACATTTTCTAACACCTACCTGTCCATGCTCTGTATTTGAATTCCCTTCATTGCGGTGCCCCTTTTGCTAAATTTTCCTGATTTAGGAATAGGAGTGTAAGGTTACAAATGTAAGAAATATAGAAATCGAAAAGGTCATAACCCATCAATTCTGTTGAATTATAGCTGGGTACAAATGGTAACACAACTCATATACTACACGCTGACAACCTCCTTACAATCGCCTCTGCCAATTAAGGTCCTGATTATATTGGTAGCTACAGATACAGTACATAATCTAAACAAGAATAAAACATAGGGTGCTTGAAACATGTTTGAAGTTGCATTAGAAGGATAAAACAACCCTGTTGGTGGGTTTTTTGACGACTGAGATTCCTGATACCTCGCTAATCCTAACACTGAAAATGTAATTCAGCATGGCTCTTTGTGGAGGGCATTCTGGTAGCCCTCCTTGGCCCTTTTCTGGGATTCGTATTCGAGCTTGGGATGGGTCCCTCCTTGACTGTATGTGCGGAAGGGGGCCATAAAGTGGGGTCGGAATAGGGTCTAAAAATAATTTTTCTTTTTGAATAAAATTGATTCTTAGATCCGAGCTGTCCAGGCTTTCCCACCCTTTCTCAGCTTCTGCATTTTTATTTTTTACTTAAATTTTTTGAAATCACTTAAATTTCATTTAATTAACTATATTTACATATATGCTATCGAAAAAATGACGTTATTTTTGTATTTACCCCTCCGTTAGTCATAACTATTAAATTTAACGATTTTAAATTGAAATATAATAACAATTATTTTTGTCTTCAATTTTTTTGTCATCAAATTTTATTTTTAAAATTTTCACCCCCTCCCTCTCCTCTCCCCTCCCTTCACCAATTCACCTCCCTTCCTCTTCAGCTCCGACCATCTCCTTTACCCCCACTCTACAACCTCCGACCACCTCCTCTGCCCCTCTTTAACCACCACCTCCTTTTTTCTCGAATATAATTAAGGGAGTGGAAACTTGCGTTCAACACCCTTGCGAGAAGAGAGAAAATATGTGGAGTTCCCTATGTGGGTTAGACAATGCGTGAAACTATGGGAATGTCCTTCAAAATTTAGAGAATTCTTCGAAACTATGAGACACTATAAAAGAGGTGTAGAAATTGCGAAATAACCTCTAGATGTTTAGAGGCCGACCACACGACTCTTGCGTGAGAGAGGGGGCAGAGGAGGTGGTCGAAGGTTGGAGAGTAGGGATGGAGGAGGTGGTCGGAGGTGAGGAGTAAGTGAGGTGAACTGGTGAGGGAGGGGAGAGGAAGGGGGTGAAAATTAAAAAAAATAAAATTTGATGAAAAAAAGATTAAAAAATAAAATTTGAGATTAAAAAATAATTTTTATTACATTTTAGTTTAAAATGGTTAATTTTAACAGTTATGACCGACGGAGTGATAAATATGAAAATGATGCTACTATTTTAATGACATTTATAAATATAGTGAATTGAATGATATTTAAGTAATTTTAAAAAATTTCAGTGATATTCATGTAAAAAATTCTTTTTTTTAAGATGAATTTTTTTTCGTAATTTATTTTTTATAATTTAAAAATATCCATTTTTCCATTTCTTTTGTGAGCATGAGGTTTTTTGTTTCCTCCGATCCGGGGTGAGGGGGGGAGGTTGCGCGCGCGCTTACATGTTGGCTGCCAAGGAGAAGGCATTGACTATAACATGAACAATTTTAACCCATGGGTACCAAGAAAAAAAAACAAACTTACTCGTACACATGAATCTTTTTTTTTTTTCAACTTTGGAAAGACACTTAGCTTGCGAGCAGAGGTGCCAAAGAGATTGGGTGCTTCTGGTGCATCAGCCTGTTGCTATGCAATTGAAGTTCCTGGAGATTTTAACACCCCGGACTTCTGTTCTTGATGCTCCCGACGACAGTTCCTCACGCCCTTATTCTTTGTTTTTTTGGTTGCTGCACTTTTTTAAAGTCAGCCATCCATCAATGTACCTCAGCAGTCTGCAAATATTTCTGTAGATTTAAGATATGATGCTAAATTATTGTTTACAGAATTCTTGATTTTTGTCTGCCACTTTAGATAGAACATGATCGCCATATTTTCACCAAATTCAGGTGATTTATTTATCTATTTATCTATTTTCCCTTATTAGCCTTTTACCTCAAGGAAGTGCATGAATCAAATGTGTCAAGGTGCCTGTTGCAAGATGAAGCTGGCAAATTATACAAGATATAGCATGATTTAGGCATTGCATATGGGGGATACCCTTAATTTCATTGTACGTTCGACGAGCAACGTTCCAAGTGGTGGCAAGATGTTATCCCCAAGAGAACGAATAGGAACTTATGTTTTGTAGGGTACACCCAACGGAAACACCGTGACATCGGCGGGAATACCTACAAAAAATGAAAAATAGATCTTTCAATTTGAGAGAAAAGTATATCCTATGCCTTGTAATTCCAAACGAAGAAGCTTTATCAAATAATTGTATAGTAGATATGGTACCAATATGCTATAGTGGGTAAGTTTACTTTGTGATCCTAAACATTATACTACAACAGTAGGTGCGATTTGCGATGATTGTGAATTGTTGCGAATTCCTGATAAACCATCGCTAATGACTGTCGTCGTGGTATATCTCATCGTTACTTTAATTTAACGACGAATAAATTCCCTTATGCGTAGTGTCTCGTTAGCAAAAGTGAACTCTCCTGGGTTCCCTGTCAACACCCTGTATCGCAGTGTCTGCAGATATGAATCGGTCATCTGTCAAGTAATGATATTGCTTATCAGCTCTGGCCGTGTTTGCCTCATCACTGTCACTGCCCTGTAGTACCCATATGGCTCATAGGGTCGCCAACTACTCACCTCCTCCATGAGTCTCCAACTTTGTACCTGTAAGCTGGCTAAGTGGGTGGGCATCTTCTGGTTCAAGGCGTCAGCCACTACATTGGCCTTCCCTTGGTAGAAGGAGATGTTGCAGACGTAGTCTTTTACGGGTTCTAACCAACGTCTCTGTCTCATGTTGAGCTCATTCTGATCGAACAGGTACCTGAGACTCTTATGATCCGTGAAGATCTCAAAAGTCTCACCGTACAGGTAGTACCTCAATGTCTTCAGCGTGAAAACAACTGCTGCCGGTTTCAAGACATGGGTGGGGTAGTTATGCTCACGGAGCTTTAGTTGCTGCGAAATGTAAGCAACAACATGGCCTCGCTGCATGAACACACCACCAAACCCCTGCAACGAGGCATCAGTGTAAACTACAAACCTGCCACTACTATTCGGGATGGTGAGTACAAGAGCTGAAGTCAGTCTCCACTTCAACTCCTGAATGCACGACTCATACTCCCCTGTCCAGGTGAAGGGCACGTCCTTCCAGGTCAACTAAGTCATAGGATGCGCGATTTGAGAGAATCCCCTAATAAATCATCAGTAGTAGTCGGTCAGTCCCAAGAAGTTGCGTAGGTCACTAAATGGGGCCTCTCCCACCTGAGTACGGCCTCAACCTTGGTCGGATCCACAGCAATCCCGTCTCTTGAGATCACATGACCCAAGATAGTAACTTGTCTCAACCAGAATTCTCACTTACTGTACTTGGCGTATAGCCTGCATCGTCTCAAAGTATCCACAACTATATGTAGATGCTGTCCATGCTGCGCCTGATCTTGAGAGTAGACTAGTACATCGTCAATGAATACCACCACAAATTGATCTAGGTACGGTCTGAAGACACGGTTCATCAGTCCATGAAAGTAGCGGAGGAGTTGGTCAGCTCAAATGGCATGACCAAAAACTCGTAGTATCCGTACCGAGTACGAAAAGTTGTCTTGGAGACATCGGTCTCCCTGATCCTCAACTGATAGTAACCTGACCTTAGGTCTATCTTGGAGAACATCGTGGCGTCTCTGAGTTGGTTGAAGAGGTCATCAATACGAGGCGGCGGATACTTGTTCTTGACGGTGACCCGATTCAGCTGTCTGTAGTCGACACAAAGCCGAAGGGTACCGTCCTTCACGAATAGAACAGGGGCTCCCCATGGGGATGCACTAGGCTTCACAAAGCTCTTCTCCAACAGATCTTGTAACTGAGACTTAAGCTCTCGCAGCTCAAGTGGAGTCATCCTGTACAATGCAGTAGAGATGGGTCTGGTCCTCGGCACCAGTGCTGCCCGAAGTGCGGAGATGCACTTGAAACCTCCATCTACCGGTTGGCCATGGAACTCAAAGGGAGGTAGCTCCGGTATGGAGACGATCTTTCTCTCAGAATAGTGCACCAGGGCGTAATAGGCAGACAACCGGTTCATCCCTAGGGTTACACCAAAATCCTCCATTGGGATCACGATCAGGTCAGTGGGAAGATTGTGTCCCCCTATAGCGACCTTGTAGTCTGTGAAGATCTCCTCTGTGACAAACAATTGTCCACCTGGGCCTCTAATCAGGAATGGATCCTCTAACAGTATACTGCTCGACCCTAAACTGACGACATAACTCGTGAAGACAACAGAATGCGTGGCACCAAAATCGAAAAGTACGTAAATTAATCTTCCAGAAACTGTAACCATACCTGCCACCACAGAACCCGAAGTTCTGGTGTCTCTGTGAGTTAGGGTGTTGACACGCCCCTCAACCCTAGGTGTAGAATAAGCGGCCACGCTTTGGGTCGGGCGAGCAGCAGCTGGTTGGTATCCTCCTCGTGATTGCTGTCCTCCTCCTTATGCTTGGTAACCGCGGTCGCCAGATCGGCCTCTAGTACTCGGTGTTAGGAGCATTTGGTGTGCTCCAACCCTGGATGGGCAGTCCCTCCTCATGTGGCTCGGCTAGCTACATTAGTAGCAGAGAGGGTCACATCCTCCTCCTTCAGTCTGTCCCTGCTAGTAACTGGGCAGGGGTCTGGTGCAGGCAATTGACCCCTATTTGGGGCCCCCAAAGGCCACTGGTGGCCTCACAGAGAGGGACGACTCCCCTACGGGCGTCGTGTGCCACCTTTCCTATCGGCCTTGTGAGTGCTCTAACTGGTAGGGTCTCTTCCGTCCTTTGTCAATGACCCGCACGATTGGGTTGGTTTTCTTGTGGCCGCCTTGACCACATGGGAGAAGGTAGGTAACTTCAGGGGCTTCACATACCCCCAAATAATCAGCCGGAGGCCCTCAGTGAACCTCCACAGGTGCTCTTGTATAGACGCAGCCTTTGAGGCGAAGCGTGACAGCTTCAAGAAATGCGTACGGTACGCATTAATTGTCATTGCCCCCTGGAGGAGAGTGTGGAACTCCCGCCTCCTCTGGTCCTGCCAGATCTGTGGGAAGTACTGCTCGCAGAAGAGTGCCACAAACTGATCCCACAGCAGCTCTCTCCCCTCCTTGCCTTTGACTGTCCTCCACCATGTGTGGGCTATACTCTCTAACTGGTACGTGGCAACGGCCACGTGGCCTTTCCTCCAATCAGTCCTTTGCCTTAGACGGGTGGTGAGAGCCTCATCATGAGCCATAACTAGCTCATTTTGACCCAATAAAGAAGATAAAAGCTCCTACATAACCTAGAAGAAGGCCTAAATGAAGGAATAAGTGCTCTGAGAAGAAAACATGAAATAAAAGTTAAAACTGCAATTTTACCATTGCAGTACATAAACGGGATTTCTCAGATGCAAAACATAGGCCAAATGGTCTAAATGAGATAAAAAGTGGTTGAGTCAATCAGAAATGGGTTCATGTGCAATTTAGGAATTAAATGACATTTGGTAACCCTAAAACAGACTCGCTCAAATTAACAAGGTTCCGATCAGGGTAAAAATCAAGTAAACCCTCTAAAAATCATGGAAAAATATCTTCTAGGGTTTAGAACACTTAATTTGGCCTTTGGAACCCAGTTTGACCTAGATTAGGGTCTTAGCTCTTCAAGTAACCTAATTTGGGTTTTTACGTAAAATGTCCAGTCAAACGAGGTCAAACCTAAAATCCAACTTCACCATTGGATCCTTAGGTCCAAATTAGGTTTGTACCAAAATTTGGACCTAAGGGGAGGTCATCTTGACCTACTTTGCAATTTAGTACACCCAAATCACAATTTGGTCCATATCTTTTGAAAATCCTTGCGTAGAGCCCCCTAATTTCATCACCACCTTTGCAATCAGGTCCTGCCGCCAATGTTAGGGCAGAACCAACCTCCGGCGAGGTTTAGAGAGGGATTACTCTCTGATTCCTCAGAGATCCCCTCCCAGAAATGGAAGAGAGATTCTCTGAGGAATTTCCTTCCATCTAAGGCCAATCACAATCTCTAGTGTGAACCCAATCTCTCGTGCGAACGCACGAGGGATTTGGGTATCTAACCTCTTTCCTTCTCTGGCGAGCCATCAGAGACATAGGTGTGCCCTCCACGCTCTGAAAGTACGGCCCAGTGCCTATAAAAGAACCTCTAAACCCGGCCGCTCATTTTTAGCTTGACTTGGCCAGACGTCCACCTCCAATTAGTCTCTTCTTCTCCGGCCAAGAACCCAGCGAGCTCCGGTGAGCCCCCCTCCCCTCCCTCTTCGCTCTGCCATAAAACCAGTGGCAGAGACATCTTCCTGATCCTCCTCTGCGTCGCGCAATACCCGCGCATGCCGCCTCAGCCCCGTCGTCGCCGCCGTCCTCCTCCACTGGGCAGCTTCTCCGGCGACAGCAGGTACAGCTGTCCGCGTCTCCGTCCCCTTCATCCCTGGAAGTAGGTTAGAATTGTTCTCCATCTTCCCCTTTCTCTTTTCCCCCTTTTATTTCATGTAATTGCCCCTCGACCATCGCTGACCACCTCCATCTTCCTCGCCTCCGACCGACCTCCGGCGAGCCGCATCCACCATTCCGCCCCTCCACACGGCTCGCCAATCATCTCATAAGCTCCGCCTCACCACAAGGAACAATCTCCGCCCCTCCACTGTCACTCCACACCTCCACAGTAGCCCCCCCCGAACTCACTCACACCTCCGATCGCAGGATGACCTAGGTACGCACACCTAGGCCGTCCCATGACCTGCAGCACAGTTCACCACCTTCACCGTGCCACGGCGAAGGTGCCCAGCTGGTCTGATTAGGCCAATAGGCCGTGCTTGTGTTTGACAGGATTTCAGTCCTGCCGCCATTGACGGTTGAAGCAGCTTCGCAGCAGCTCCAGGCGTCAGGTCCTCCAGGCTTCAGGCACAGCAGATTTGCGTGAGCCGTGTGAAGCCCTCGGGTCCAGCAAGGAGCGCTGCGAAGCCCGCAGCTTTGGCAATTGCACGAAGGAAGCTCTGCGGGCGCGCGCGAGAGCGAGGTAGGCCTAATAGTCCCACATCGGCGAGATACGAGGCGCAGGTATGCTTTAAATTGATTTTGTGTAATACGCTCGTTGCCTCCGAATGCATAGGGGTGAGGTCCCTTACCTGACCCATGCCCTCCTCGTCCGCGGTTTCACCTTGCAGATCTGGCGGGATCCGACCCGACCCTGACCTGAGCACTCCTCGCGCATCACCCACCTGCCGGTGCGCCTGGTCCCGGGTGCGAGATCCGACCCGAATACCCATGGCTCTGGGAGAGCGTCCTTGAGCGAATTGTAGAGAGAGAGAGAGACGTTCGGGTAGAGGGAAAAGGGTAGGTTTTGCTCTCTGTGTATGCAGGCTGAACGTTGAGGAAGAAAGACTTAGCTGAGTGAGGCAGAGAAGAAAAGGAAGAAAGAAGGACTGTAGAGCCAAAGAAGGAGAAGAAAGAAGAGACCAAGGCAGAAGAAGAGCCTTCATAGAAAGCCAACACAGAATCAGAAGAAGATAGAATGAAGAACAGAAGACCAAGGAAGAGGAAGAAGCATTCGCAGAAGAGAAAAGAAGGAAGAAGGAGAGACTGCTGAGAAGAAGAGAAAGAAGCAAGGCAAAAGAGAGGCTGCAGAGAAAGAAATATCAGAAGAGAAGAATAACACTTTTAAGACGTCTGATCACAAGATCAGACGTCTAATTTCATTTCTTTTGTCATAATTACTTTTAACCGCATACATTCATATTTGAATTAAAGTTTTGAGCAAATTAGAGTGTTCAATTACATTTGAGATTAGTAGTAAATTACAATTGCTCCCTGTGTTCGACCTCGGATACTCCGTTTTCGAGTAATAAAAACTCTTTATTTGTTGATGACGCTTGATCACCTATACTACGACGTAATAACTATTAAAATACGATCGAGCGTGACGAACAACGGGCTCTCCTCTCCTTTAAAAGAGCCGTAACTCGTGGTGGAGCCGCAACCGAGGAACAGGTACGCCTCCCAGCAGGGAGGGCTCGTGCTTAAAAGTGTCTGAGGGTGGTGGGGGTGGTGGAGGATCACCCCCTCCCCCTCCAGCTCGTCTCGCATTGCGGCGGCTCTCCTGTCTCATAGAGGACTCTCCCTCTACGTCCTCAGGGAGAGGTGGCAGAGGAGGAGGCTGCTGAATCTCCTCCCGCACTATGTCCCGAATTAGCTAGGCGAGGTCTTGTGCCTGGATGCCCGGAAGAAGGGGTGGATCAACTGCTACCTCAGGTTCGGTTTGTCTGCCCCCTCGTCCATGCCCACGGCCACATCCGTGGCCTACCACACGAACTCCTCGATGAGGCATCTCTTACAAGGAGATAGAAGAGAAAGGATAGGGATTGTTAACGATACCAGGTTACAGAAAGAAATAAGATTCGGAAGCAAAGCTCAAGACAACACATTGTGATGGCTATCTTAGCTACATGCACATGAGTGGTTACTTTCATGCCATTTAGTTTATTTTTTGGGACGATCTTGCTCTGATACCATCTTGTTACGACTTGATCCTGGCTCCCTACGGAATCAGAGAACGGCTCGCCTTAACTAAATCCCAATGCCTAGTTGTTCAACGGGAAATAATCAAATACATAAAATCATTCCACAACCACACATGCAATGTGATTAGATAATACATAGTAGTGGAAAATAGAACAGAAAATCTCAAAGGTACTACAGGCCACAAGTGGAATAGAAATGCTCACTGACATAGCCATCACATAAAGTAGAGAGAAATATAACAGAAACAGGTACTTCATGCTAAAGATACTCACTACTAACAAAAATGGGCCTTTGGAACTGAAAGCAGAGAAAGTACAATTACGGCTGGGCTCAACTAGGTCCAGCATCCTCTGCAGCCGGTGGCATTGGTTGGTCAACTTCCTAACTTGAACATAGTTATATAAATCTTTGGTCAGCTAATATTGAGTTGAGTAGTGGATGCCATTTACATGCAATTAAACATAAAGGAACAAGTAACTAACTAACCATATAATTTCCAACTATGTATTATTGTTTGTTTTCATTTAAAACATATATGTGTTTTTGATTCGATTTTTAGTAAGGGTTTATAATATTTCTTAATCCACTTGTTCCCTAAGGGAATGATCTTGATGCAGTTTTCCCTGTGATGCAGGATGTACACGTGGCACTCTTCTGGCCAGGAAAGCACCTCGTGATAGTCGTACACTTAGTCTACCACCTTGGGGTTTTGGCCGCGACGTAGCGATGACCATGGCACGCGCGATAAGTGCACGGGTAGCTACCTCTCATTAGCACGCGATCAGTCGTTTCCGCTAATGGGTACGCCTAAACGTACATCATAGAACAGAATAGGGGCTACACCCCTCAACTGTCTGCATACTCTCGCCCGACTATCCCGGTTTACCTAGTGGGCCTAATAAGAGTCGGTGTAAGGTGACAAATCCTAACCCGGGTCCCATCCCAAGGGGCGGCTAACTCCCCCTATGCTAAAGTGATAGTATCTCTCCTCGATACCATGTACACGAGGACCAGCTCATTTTCCATACCTAAGTCCCTACAACCAACCTACCTATAGGCGTCATATTCCTTCACACATCTGCTACTCATTTTAGTATACTTGAGTTCCTTTTCTACTTCCCCGTAGGGTTCATACAACGTACTCATCTTATTTCATTTCACGACGTGCATCTTTATCATATACTGATTTCTAATTCGTACAATAGGCAGCTCATGAATTAACTTGTTAAACCGTCATTAACAGGATAAGCAACCATCTCAGCGTTTAACTATTCCAATTATCAGTATGAAAGTTAACAACATGCATTCTCAGGTTTTTATAACATGCGAGGTTTATGCACTGAATAGAAACCATTCACATTCTCAGTCCTAGAGTTCATCTCATAACCTAGGTTTCAAGCAGATATTTTTATTTTATCATGCATTTTACTAATTCAAGCCACAGAAGTAGAGATGACCACTCGATCATGGTATACTGGTGGAATGGGGGCTTGTACGGTAAATCCCGACGTCTCCGCGAGTCCCGTGTACACTACGGATTGGAAACTTATAATGTTGACCAATATGTCAAACGAGCTCAAAATAATATAGACGCTTCACCAACACGTAGAAAATTTCGAAAGGAAACCAAGGATACTTTGTTTGCAAAACATCGACTTCATTGGGCCCTGAACTAGCCAAAAAATGTGCATTTTGACCAAAATTAGACGTCTAGGACAAGTCCTAGACGTCTTAAACGAACACAGTAGCTCACATTGCCTTCCTGCATCTTTTTCAGAGGTTTGAGCCCCTTCATAGCCGTTTGAGGGAACTTTCAGACATTTAACACTGCTCCAAGTTGTCTGGAAGAGCAGTCAGACATCTGACATGGTCTCCAGATGTCCTAAAGTGCCTTGAAGGTCGCATCACAAGCCTTTCTAGTGCCCTCGCACCTACGCATACACGTGTAGCCTAAATAACGACAGCTAACTATGACCGTACATGCATGCAGGCTCGTGCAGGGTACGTACCTCGGCACCTTACGTGCTGTCAGACGTCTTGAGCCCTCTCCAGACGTTCGACGATCCCTCCAGACGTCTGATAGAGGTTGCAGACGTATGATACTATGGAAATGTCCGCGTGCAGCGAAGCTCTTCTGCATTTCCTCCTTCGTGTGCTGCAACTGTAGCAAAGCTCCCCGCAGCAGCAATAGTTTCAGGTCACCTACCGCTCTCCCTCCTCTCCCGAGCTCCCCTCTCCTCTGGCTCCTCTTGCTCCTTTCTCCTCCACTCACGATGGCAAGGGAACGAGGGGAGAGGGAATGGTTGTTGGCTGCAAGGGGTGGAGTGAAGGTGGAGGCGTTGGGTGTGGGGAGGGTGATGAGAACCTCATCATGAACCCTAGCTAACACATTTTGACCTAATAAAGTAAACAAAAGCTCCTACATAACCTAAAGGAATGCCTAATTCAAGGAAATACTAATCTGGGAAGATAACACAAAACAAGGGGTAAAACTACAATTTTACCATTGCAGTGCGTCAACAGGATTTCTAAGGGTCTAGACATAGGTCAAGTGGACTTAATAAGAGAAAAAGTGAGATGATTTTGTCAGAAAAGGGTTATGGCGAAATTTAGGAATTAAATGACATTTTATAACCCTAAAACAAACCCACTTTAATTCACAAGGTTCCAGGTAAAATGAAAATAAACTAAACCTCTAAAAATCATGGAAAAATATCCCCTAGATTTTAGAACCTTCAATTTGGCCTTCGGAACCTATTTTGACCTAGATTGGGGTCTATACCCAATTTTTGACCTAATTAAATTTTTCTGCAAAATATCCAGTCAAACGTGGTCAAACCTAAAATCCAACTTCACCATTGGATTTCTTAGGTCCAAATTAGGTTTACACCAAAGTTTGGACCTAAGGGAAGGTCGTCTTGACCCACTTTGCAATTTGGTCCTCAAAATTAGTTTCTGATCCTCAACTTTTTGAAACCCTTGCGGTTACCCCGTCAGCTTTCTCGTTGTTTTCTTCATTTCGGTTCCTCTGCCATTCGCAGAAGGGGCCATACCTCCGGCGACTTCGCGCGGAGGATTACGCCTCACCTGCATGGGGAGCCGTCCCCAAATTTGAAAGGGGAGCTCCCTGCGGAGCCCCCTACCGCATGGGCAGCTCCCCATGCCCTGAAACCCACTATACCTCTCGTGCGAACGCGCGAGAGGTGTGGGTCTCCGATTGGCCTTATCTCTGGCGTGACTTTTTCGCCGCCCTTGCGTGCCTCCAGCCCGGCCTGTGCCTATTTAAGGAAGGGCACACCACGCCGCTTCCTCCAAGCTTAATTTGTCCTGAGATCCCCCTCCAATTCGTCTCCTCTCAACTTTAGCCGATTGCCCAGAGCTTCCGGCGACTTTTCCTCCCTCTCACATCGCTCTGCCACCGTACCAGTGGTAGAGCTAGCTCCACCGCCCTCTGCCGCGCCGTGCTGTACCAGTGCGTGCCCTCTGACCCCCTTCCTCGTCGTCGCCTTCTTCCCCCTGGGCACCTTCGTCTCCGGCGACGGTAGGCACCAACCGCTCAGCCTTCGCCTCCCCCTTTCGCTCCCAACCTACCATGTAAGTTCCCCTTCCTCCCTTCTTCATTTCCCCTCTGATAATTTGTACAATCGACCTCTCGACACCACAGACCACCATCACCCTCTCCACCTCTGACCACCAACTCCGGCGAGGTCACTCCTCCTCCATAGGCCGTTTCACCCCTCGTCGACTGATCCCTGTGCTTCACCACCTCCCACTGATCACCTTTCGCCCTTCCATTGATCGCCATACCCACTGGAACCTCCCCCTGCACACACCCAGTTGCATGCACACAGTGTGCCCTAGGCACACCGCACAAACACCCTCACGCCACTCCGACCACCAGGCCACCTTCGCCACACCTTGGCGAAGCTCCCCAAGGCAACTGACAGGGCCACGAGGCCATTCTCGTGATTTCAAGGTTGCGGCCCCTTCCACCATTGTCGCTGTGCCTGAAGCAAGCTTCAAACCGCTCCAGGTCGCGCTCTGCTCCAGGAGACACCCCCAGGCAGTGCGGATTCGAGTCGCGCACGCATCTAGGCTTTAGATTGGCGTCGAAGGACCCTGCTGCTTCGCCAATTGAGGAGACCATCTGCTGCAGGCGGTCGCGAAACAAATGTGGGACGTTTAGTCCCAGCTCGGAAGTGGGTGAGCGAGCGCAGGTAAATAAATTAAAAAAGTGAATTAAGCTATTCGCCTTAGTACACGGGGTGAGGTCCCTCGCCCACTCACACCTCGTCCGCGACCCTACTCCACGCGGACCTGGTCTTGATCTGACTACTCGTGCACGCCTCGCCCACCACCGCACACTGGTGGGCCTGGTCCCAGGCGCATACACCCGACCCGATAACCCGGCTGGCTCTGGGAGAGCTCTATCCTGAGAGAGAAATAGAGAGAGACGTGGGGAGGGTAGGGGTAGGTTTTGCTTAACCGTGCCTGTGTAGGGAAGAAGAAGAAGAAGAAAGGAAGAGAAGAAGGAGGAAGAGGAAGCAGAAGAAGAAGAAGAAGAAGAAGAAGAGGCCAACTGGAGAAGAGGAAGAAGCTGAGGACTTAGCCGCGCCAAGGAAGAAGGAGCAAGAGCTGAAGAAGAAGGCAGACGAAGGAGCACAGTGCAGAAGGAAAGGAGCTGAAGCAGAAAGTGCCAAATCGGAATAGAAGAAAAGAGGAGGGAGCTGCTGCAAAGAAGAAAGCCAAGCAGAAAGGAAAGGAAGAAAAGAATAAGAAGCCAAGGAGAGGAAGCAGCGAAAGTCAGAGCGGCAATGGTTGCGGTCTATTTGATTAGATTTTATTACTCAAATAGTTCAAAAATTCTCCGTGGTCGAACTCAGGGAGCAAGCTTAATTTTAGAAGCGTAGAAAATCACAATTTACAATAATACACTCTTTTACAAAAGAACAACTAGAGAGAAAGGAAATAAAAAATGTTTCTTCTCTTTTCTTTTCTTTTCTCTTTCTTCTTTGTCCTTTCTCTTCTTCTTTCAGTCTTCAGACGTCTGATTCTGGGAATTAGATGGCTTAAGTAGTCACTTGCTACAGTGCACGTCTCCTTCTTCCTTTCTCTGCTGCTGCTGCTTTTGCTCTCCTTGGCTTTTTCTTCTTCTCTTCTTTTCCCTGCTTGGCCTTACTTTTTTGCGACAGCTTCCTCTTCCTTCCTTCCTTAGTTGGCTTCTCCCCTTCCTCTTCTTCTGCTTCACCTTTTGTCTTCTTCTTTCTCTCTTCTTCTGCTCCCGAGCCTTCTTCTTCTCCTCTTCGGTTGCAGCTGCTTTCGTGGTGAAGTCCTCAGCCATTTCTTCTCCTGCTTCCTCTTCCTCCTCCTTCTTCAGTTTCCCTGCACAGGCATGGTTAGGCAAAACTTAACCCCTACCCTCCTCGCGTCTCTCTCTCTGTTTCACTCTGGGGTTCTCTCTCCCAGAGCCTACTAGGGTATGTGGGTCGGGTTAACGTGCCTGGGACCAGGCCCACTGGCGTGTGGTGGTAGGGGAGGTATGCAAGGCTTAGGTAAATTGGTCAGGCCAGGTCCGCGGGGGGTGGTTGCAGACAAGGCCGGGTGATCGGGTGAGAGGGACCTCACCCTATGTGACTGAGGCGATAAGCTTGAGTCACTTTTTCAATTTATGCACCTCGGGGCGCTTGCAAACTCACAAGGTGGGACTAAACATCCCACCCTTCTGCCTGTGCGCCCGCAGCTGAAGGCGCGAGCAATTTCAGCGCCGACTGAGGTCTTCGATGCCAATTGAAGACGTGGAGTTGTGCGCGGAGGTTACCTGCGCAACCTGGGCTCATGTCCTGGGGCTGCGGAAGCCTGAAGCTACTTGCGAGCTTACTCCAAGTCAGCATCAATGGCGGGGGAAGCTCGGGACCTGAAATCAAGAATACGATTTTGTGGCCCTGTCATAACGCTCGGCGAGCTTCGCCAGAGCACGGCGAAGATACTGAGGGGGTTGGCGTGGCTCAGAATGGCCTAGGCGTGCGTGCCTAGGTCGGTCTGAGTCTGTGTGAGTGGGTTTGTTTGGGGGGAGGAGACAGTGGGTGGCGCGGTCAGTGGAGGGTCACAAGATGATCAGTGGGTGGAGGTGATGCTTCTGAGAGGTCTGGCGAGGTGGATGGGTGTGGGGAGGTGACGGAGACACCTTACCGGTGATCTGCCGGAGGTGGAGGAGATGGTGGTGGTCTGTGGTTTTCAAGGGGTTGAAATAACAAATTGGCAGAGGGGAAATAAAGGGGAGGGTTAGAGGGACTTAGTTGTGAGTCCAGAGTGAAGGAGGGGATGCGGAGGTGGGCAGCGGCCGGTGCTGCCGTCGCCTGAGACGAAGGTACCAGGGGGAGAGAACGACGATGAGGAAAGGGGGCTGGAGGGCGCTCGTTGGTATGTCGCGGCACGGCGAAAGACGGCGGAGGTAACTCTGCCATTGGTACTATGGTAGAGCGACAAGAGAGGAGAGGGAATGTCGTTGGAGGCTCTAGCAGTTGGCCGGAGTTGGTGGGAGACGAATAGGAGGGGGGATCTCAGGCCAAACGAAGCTTGAAGGATGCGGCAGGGTGTGCGACTCCTTAAATAGGCGAGAGTTGGCCGGGAGGTGCGCAAAAGCGGTGGGAAAATCCTCGTCGGAGTTGTGGCAGACGGAGACCCATACCTGTCGCATGTTCGCACGAGAGGTATGGTGGTCGACAGGGCATGGGGGATGGCCCATGCGGTAAGGGACATCGCAGGGAGTTTCCCTTTCAAATCTGGGGCCGGCTCCCCATGCATGCGCGGCGCCATCCTCCGCGCAAAGTCGCCGGAGGTATGGCCTGCTGCTGTAGGTGGCAGAAGGATCGGATTGAAGAAAACAATGGGAAGGTTGAGGGGGTAATTGCAAGTTTTCAAAAAGTTAAGGGTTAGAAAGTAATTATTGAGGACCATTTTGTAAAGTGGGTCAAGACGACCTTCTCTTAGGTCCAAATTTTGGTATAAACCTAATTTGAACCTAAGTAATCCAATGGTAAAGTCGGATTTTACGTTTGACCATGTTTGACTGGATATTTTACACACAAATCCAAATTAGGTCAAAAATTGTGTATGGTCCTCAATCTAGGTCAAAATAGGTTCCAACGGCCAAATTGAAGGTTTTAAACCCTAGGGGATATTTTTTCATGAATTTTAGAGGGTTTAGTTGATTTTTATTTTACCTAGAACTTCGTGAATTAAATTTAATTTGTTTTAGGGTTACAGAATGTCATTTAGTTCCTAGGTTTTGTCATAACCCTTTTCAGACCAAATCATCCCACTTTTTTTCTTATTAGGTTCACTTGACCTTTGTCTAGACCCTTAGAAATCTCGCTCATGCACTGCAATGGTAAGATTACAGTTTTACCCCTTGTATAATGTTTTATTCTTAGATTAACAATTCCCTGATTTAGGCCTTCCCTTTGGTTATGTAGGAGTTTTTGTTCAATTTATTAGGTCAAAATGTGCTAGTTGGGGTTTATGATGGGGTTCTCATCATACCCCCATGCCTAGCTTTTGTTAGTCCCTTAGCAAAATTTTAAGGTTTTAACCTTTGTTCTAGACCATGCATTCCTCTCATCTGTTTTGATAAGTGCTTTTTCCTCCCTTATTTCTTTGATCCGGTCAGAAGCCAACCATGGGCCTAAAGGTATTCTAGTACCAACCAAGATCCAGATTTATCTAGCTTTTAGCCTTAGTCCTTTGTAAAGGTTTTTAAGGCTTGTAGGAACTACCCTAAGGTTTATTGGACTCTGTGGTTAAAGCACCCGTGCTTGAGACATTTTTAGCCTTAGTTCAGTTTGCAGTGCGTTTTGTAAGGGAGAGGCAGAGGGTTTATTTGTTTAGAGAGTTCTCTATCTCTTTTCTTTTTAATTCTAGCTTAGGATTGGCTTCACAACACGGTTTGTATCGGATTCCTCGTCCCCATCCTCAAAGGTCCCTGGCTGTTGATGCTTCAAGATAGCACCGCCCATGGTAACCCTCAGAACCCTGATTTTCGAGATTTCGAGATAATCCCGCCCATGGCGTTCCGTGGCCGAATTCAGACCTTGGCAATTGACATTTCGTGATAATGTCATCCATGGTATTTGAACTAGCAGAGTGCTTACATGTCCCCAGTAGGATATGTAAATATCATAAGAGACAAGCACCGAGGAGACGATATGTTACGCATCTTCGAGGGGAATTTCCCACCTCTTCGTGCCGGGAACTCGTCCAAATCAACTTGTGTTGATCGGTCGCTCCTAATCTAGGTAACATTTTCAAAACGTTAGAAATGCTTCTGTGTGATTTTGATAGTTATGCTCACTGAACCAGACTGTGTGTGAATTGGGGTGCTTAGGTTGCCGAGTTTTGTAAACCGAAGGTCAGTTAACGAGGCCCCTAAGCTTTAGATCTAATACTTAAGCTTTTCATTTTCCTCAACCTCTTGAGGATTATCCAGATTTTAACGGGTACTAGGAGTCTAGTCAAGGAGGCTTAAGGTTAGCGTTCTTACTAAACTTTTTGTGTTTCTTTAGCACTTTCACTTTACTTTTCTTTAATGTGGTTTAGAACTTTGGTTAATTTCTTAATTTCTTACTATTGACTCTGTTTCTTTTTCATTTTATGCTCTTTTTCATCATTTTGCTCTTTTCCTCCTCGTCCTTTTGTAAAGCTCACCAAAAGTGCTTGCCTCCCATTTTTTGTTCTTCATTTTTTTTGTTGACATATGTAAATTTTTTTTTGTTGAAATCTTTTCTTGTTATGAATTTTTATTGTACTTTCATACCTCCATGGCTAAGATTTGCAATGTCCTCATTATACATTAGGTGGATTTTTATTCAGCTTGGTTCATGCATTTGGATAGGTATTGGGTGAGTGGATGGGTTAAGATGACTGTTGCGGACGATTTCTAATCTCAAGTACGAGTACCTGAGGTGAAGTCGGCTATCCTAAGGAATGAACCTAAAGTGCAAAGAAATATCAGAAAAAGGTTTCGGGTTTTCAAAAGAATGACGGGTTGCCTCCCGTTAAGCGCTGAGTTTTACACCATCGGCTGGGTGCAATGAGCTCAGGGAGAATGGAGGATAAATGATGACTCAGCCAAATCTGTATTGGTCACGTCAATGAACGGTTTGAGTCTTTGACCGTTCAAAACAAAATGTTCGGAATTGTGGCTGAGTGGACTGATCTCGACGGCTCCATTTCCAAAGATCTGTCGGACAAGATATGGTTTGATCCACTTGGATCGCAGTTTCCCAAGGAACAATTTAAGTTAGGCATCGAAGAGTAGGACCTTCTGACCAGGGTGAAAGGTCTTTCTAGATATGTGCTTGTCATGAAAGGCTTTAACCCGCTCTTTGTAGATTCGCGAGTTTTCATACGCATCAAGACGTAATTCATCAATCTCGCTTATCTGAAGCTTTCTGTGGGTTCCAGCCTTAGAAAGATCTAGGTTGCAGTTTCGTACTGCCCAATAGGCTTTATGCTCCAATTCGACGGGGAGGTGACACACCTTCCTATACACCAGTCTAAAAGGAGATATGAATAATTGGATCTTGTGGGAGGTCCTATAAGCCCACAAAGCTTCCGGAAGTCGGGATGACGAGTCCTTCCTGTCAGGTCGAACAGTAACCTGAAGGATTTTCTTGATCTCTCGATTTGATAGCTCAGCTAAACCATTAGTCTGCGGGTGGTAAGGAGTAGAGATTCGGTGCGACACCCTGTATTTGGTCATCTGTGACTTGAACTGAGCATTGGTGAAATGGATCCCTTCATTAGAAATGATTGCACGAGGAATCCCGAACCATGAGAAGATATTCTGGTGAATGAATTTGATAACGATCTTGTGATCACTGGTCCTGGTTGGAGTGGCTTCAATCCATTTAGACACGTAGTCAACAGTGAGTAAGATGTACTCGAAGCTGTCCGAGATAGGGAAGGGGCCCATAAAATCAATCCCCCAAATGTCAAAATCTCACATACGAGAATCGACTGTAAATGCATCATGTCGTGATGGCTCATGTTGCCTAAAGTTTGGCAATGACTGCATGACTTACAGTGATTGTATGTGTCCTTGAAGATAGTGGGCCAGTAAAAGCCTCACTAGAGTATTTTCGATGCGATTTTATGCCCAGAAAAATGGCCACCGCATGCTTGGTCATGGCAGAAAGAGAGTATGTCATTGATTTCAACCTCCGAGACACATCGCGGGATAATTTGGTCAGCACCTATGCTGAATAAGTACGGGTCTTCCCACATGTAGTATTGGCATCGGAGCGCAATTTGTCTTTCTTGGCCTTTGGCCAATCAGACGGGATCTGGTGTGATGCCAAGTAGTTTACTATATCTGCAAACCATGGAAGCCCTGTACCAATAGTCAAGAGGTGCTCATCAGGACAATGCTCCATGATGGGTCCAGAAGGGTCGATGATCTCAGAAGGAAGGCGGGACAAGTGGTCAGCCACCACATTCTGTCTTCCCGCTTTGTCACGAATTTCGAGGTCAAATTCTTGCAACAGTAAGATCCATCGGGTTAATCGAGGTTTCGTGTGCTTCTTCGTAAGGAGATGCCTCACAGCTATGTGATCCGAGTAGATTATAACGTGGGAACCCAGGAGATAAGACCTGATTTTTTCTAGGGCAAATACTACAGCTAACAGCTCTTTCTTCGTAACAGTGTAGTTATGCTAAGTCTCGTCAAGTGTCTTACTAGCGTAGTAGATGACCATGGGTTTCCCGTCAATCTTTTGCCCCGGAATCGCGCATACAACGAAGTCAGATGCATCGCACATGATCTCAAAGGGTTGAGACCAATGAGGGGACTATAGGATCAGGGCTTGGGTGACTCGGTCACTGTCAGCAGGGCATTAGATGTAGTTTAAGACGTCTGGGAACTGGCCCAGACGTCGGGTATTAAATTTTTTCGGCGTACGGGTTCACGTCTGCGCGCGTGCGCGCGCAGACTGAACCCGCCGCCTTCGTCTTCTCTTTTCTCTCCCTCCCTGCAGACGACGCCTCTTCTTTTCTCTCTCCCCGCGCTGCCTACAAATAGCACCTCCCTCTCCCTCACTCCATCGCCTTCTTCTTCTTCTCCCTGCCAGCGAGAGCGCGAGCGAGCGAGTGTGGCAGCAGCAGCTGCTGCGAGCGTGCGAGAAGGAGTTTTTGCGAGAGGAAGAAGAAGCTCGACTGCGAGGGTGCGAGCTTGCCGGGGCAGCTAGAGCCGGCCGGCGGGGGAGCAGCGAGCATGGGGTGTCGCGGAGGGGCTGCTGCAGCTCGGGCAGCAGGCGGACGCGGCGCGGCCGTGCATTGCAAGCGGAGAACGAAGAGGGTCCTGGTTCTGGGAAAATTTCCTAGAATCAGACATCTGGACTTACGCCCAAACGACACAGAAGACGTCTGGAGGAAGGTCCAGACGTATGATAGGTGCAATATTTTCTTGCCTTCTTCTTTTACGCGTGTACGGCCATGCAGCCGTCCGTCGCGTTCTTCTGCGCCTCTTCGTGATGAGAGCGGGTGTGTGTGAGTGCAGGTTTCGTTCGGGAGGGCGCGAGGGCTCGCCATCCCCACATGGATCTGACGTCTGGGCATAGTACCAGATGACGGAGAGGACCTCCAGACGTCTGGGGTGACAATCGGACGTCTCGAAACTAAGTCCAGACGATCCAGCGGGCTTCTGGACGTCTGAAGGACTGCACGGACCAAGGTATGACCCGATCGACCTTTTAAGATGTTTGGAAGAAGTTCCATACGTCTGATTTTGGATAGACTCATCTTTTTGACCTGTTTAGGGTTCGTTCGGAGCCTGTTTTCCGCATTTCAAGTTTCGTTCTTCCCAGATTTATTTCCTCTACCTGTTTACAGTAATTGTATATTGTTCTGAGTAGCTCCTTGTCTTTGATCCTTGTATTAAGACCCCGTTCCGTTCCGGCTCTAGGGTTTGCGGAGGCACGCGGATTGCCGACCACGCCCCCAGTACTCCCGATTTTACGGGTAGACTGGCCTTTTAATTTAATTATAAAAAATTATACATTTATGAAACAATTAATAACGTCTAGGGCATTGCATGAACCCTAGGGCTGAAGAATTAGATTGAATGATAGATCCTAGGGTATTGTATGAATCCTAGGACTGGAAAACTAGTTGAATATGTACATTGCAGTCTTGGAAAGGTGGAAAGGAAACGATAACTGCCTGTAAATTGGTTAACAGCTGCCTGTTATGAATGGATAAATACGGTTGAGAACATGAATTGTATGGGTATAAAGCTGGAATGGTGAAACCTAAATTGGCTGAGTTAAGAGAGCATGAACCTTATGGGGAATTAGGAGTAGAACTCCTGGAAAGTGAATGGAATAGAATTGGGGAAGTGAGTTGGTCGTTGAGTTCGGAGTACTGGCAAGCATGCAGCGCTGAAAAGTCGCGGGTGTATTGCAGAGACCGAAAGGCATCCTTCGGAACGCGTATGTCTCGAAGGGGCAGGTAAACGTGGTCTTCTCTTGGTCTTCTGGATGAATCGCCACTTGGTTGTAACTGGAGTACCTGTCAAGAAAGTAGAAAAATCTATTTCCCGCTTGTTTTCCGAGAATCTGATCAATAAACGGTAGTGGGAAATGATCATTCTTCGTGGAGGAATTGAGTATTCGGTAATCTATGCAGACTTTCCATGAATTGGCTATACGGGTAGGTATGACCTCTCCAGTCTCAATCGTGATGGTGGCGAGCCCTGCCTTCTTAGGCATAACCTGGATTGGGCTCACCCAGCGACTGTCGGAGATCGGGTAGATGATCCCTGCATCTAACCACTTAATTATCTCCTTTTTCACGACCTCCTACAGATTGGGGTTCAGACGTCTCTGCATCTCACGCGAAGGTCGTGCGCCCTCTTCAGAATAGATGCGGTGTGTGCAATAAGTGGGGCTTATTCCACTCAAATCATCGAGAGTCCAACCAGTGGCTCTACGATGTTGCTGGAGAACAGCAATCAGACGGGATTCCTGGTCAGGGGTGAGTTTGGAGTTTATGATCACCGGAAGTGTCTGATTGGAACCCAAAAAGACATATTTCAAATGATCGGGAAGGGGCTTGAGTTCCAAAACGGGGTTATCAGCAGCAGCGGGTAGGTCAGAGTGGGTGTGGGGAACAAGGGTAGGAGTTATGGGTTTATCTAGATCAAGTTCTGATTCCTCTAATTGCGGTTTTAGATCTTCTTGTGGTTGATTAGGGATAATCATATTGTCCTCAATTTGTGGTTCATCGACCATGGCTTTGATGTCGCAAATTTGCTCTACCACACCGCAATTAATCCCTTGTTGAGCCTTCAAGATATCAATCTTGAGAGTCTGATTCCCAAATTTCAACTCTATTTGGCCCACCTCACAACTTATGTTGGCCCTTGCAGTGGCCAAAAAAGGTCTCCCTAGTATAATTGGTGTATCCCTTGGATTCTCAGGTGTGTCCATGTCTAGAACTATAAATCTACAGGGAAGTAGAAATCCCGCACCCTAACAATAACATCCTTAAGAACTCCTTTAGGTGACTTAATAGATCGATCAGCTAACTGCAATGTCACCTCAGTCTGTTTCAATTCAGATTCTTCTAGGTGGTTAAGCAGGGATGTGGGTATCAGGTTTATGGAGGCACCTAGGTCTAATAATGCTCTATCAAACTAGGTTTCACCAATCTTACATGAAATCAGGGGAGTGCCTGGGTCTTTTGCCTTGTGTGGGAGTTTACTTAGGATCACAGAGTTGGCTTACTTTGATAGTACAATTGGACTCCCACTCTTGGTTCGCGGCTTACGCTGGGGTGTATATACGTTCTTCAAGAATCGTGCATAAGCCGATACGTGGCGGATTGCATCTATCAAGGGGATGTTTATTTGGACCTGCTCAAAGAGTTTGATCAGGTGCTCCTCAGGAGCCACGGGTTTAGCTGTTCTCTTTCCCTTGGTCAAGGCCTCAGGAAATGGAACCTTGGTTGGTTCCTCTAGGATAGGTCCAGGTTTTTGATTTGGGACAGGGATGGGGACATCCTGGATAACTATCCTAGGGTTTGGGTCACTACCAGGCTTGGAGTGGTCTGGATAAGGTGGGTCTTGGGTTACTTTACCACTACAGGTTGTCACAGAATTTAGGCCTGCCTGGTTCTGGTTGGGGGTTGGTAAGATGGATTGCTGCTGTTGATAATTCGCATTGGAGGTTGATGATTCCATCTTGTCAAGTGATGGAACAGAAGGGGCCTGATAGATCAAGTGTGCTTGGCCTGGGTTCGGTTTCATAACATGCTGCTGGGTTGGCATGTTATTCGGGTTTGGCAGAGGTTGTGAAGGAAGAGTGCTCGGTTGGCGAGTTGGTTGCGGACCTCTGTGATTTCGTCTTTGAATGTTAGCCAGAGTTTGGAGGATGAGGGACATTTGGTCTTGGTTGGGCCCAGATGGATAAGTGGGGTTGGGCCGAGGCTGAGGCGGCTGATAAGGATGAGGGGCTTGTGGACAGGGCTGATAGGGTGGTCTTGGGTTCTGAGAATTTCCCACCCACTGGAAATTAGGATGGTTTCACCATCCAGGGTTGTAGGTGTTGAAAAATGGGTCATTTTGGATGGCGTTGAGGTCCTCGCAGGTTTGAGGAGCCTCAGGAAGGTCGGAGAATGGGGGAGTAGAGTTCCCCCGGCAAGAATAGAAAGGATCGGAGGTCCCTCTGGTCCTGGAGTCAGATGGGGGTGGATATGTTTCCATCCCAGGAGAAGGTCAGTGGAAAATGTTCTACACAGTTTCCCTTGCGGGAGGTGGCTGTGCGAAGGAGTTCTGCACAGAGGTGGCTCGCTGCAGGTGTTGAGTCAGCTCGTCCACCTTCTCAATGACAGAGACCTTGTTCAACCGACTGGCCATTAGTTCCAAATCGACAGATGCGGACAGGCCCTGGGTCTCATGTGCTCCCCTGAGGTTCGTCGATGTGTGGGTATTCGTTCAGTCGAATAATCCCATGGAGTCATTGTTGATGAAGTTCTCACACATATTCTCGAGAATCTCCCACACGGTGCCCTCATGTTGACCCATGATATTCCCTCCGCAAGTTGCATTGACGAACAATCTAATGTCCTCTCGGAGTCCCTGGTAAAAAGACTGGACTTGTTCCCATTTAAGAACTCCGTGATGGGGGTACTTTCTCATGAGATCCAGAAATCGATCCCATGCGTCATGAAGATGTTCTCTCGTCTGCTGAGTGAAGTAAGTAATCTGATGGCGCAAGGCGTTTGTCCAACCAACGGGAAAGAACTTCAAAAACTCAGACTGAAGTTCATCCCAGGTGTTGATCGGGCGGGTCTGTGTCTGATACCAATGAGCCACCTTGTCCATAAGGGAGAAAGAGAACATTTTCATGAGTAAGATATCCTGATTCTGTGCATCTGACCGGAAGGTCTGGGCCAGATGCTTAAGCTGTTTGATATGCTGGAAGGGATCTTCAGAGTAAGCCCATAGAATTTGGATATATCATGAATCATATTGGGCTTCAATTCAGAATCAGGTCCTCCAGTCGTAATTCTGACTCGAGACTCAATTGCCACCGCAGCGGGATTATAGTGATCTCGCATCATGGGACGCTGTGGTGGGTTCATGAAATTCTGGAAGAGGTCATTAAGATGCTGGAGCTAGTGCTCAAGATTATTCTCTTCTTTAACAGGCTGAGCCATGATGGAAGAAGAAGGGGAACTAGGTTCAGAATCGGAAGAAAGGTCTATGTGGAGAGGTTGTTGCACAAACAAAGGAGTCGAGGCTTGGCCTCGGGGAGAGTAGATTGCTAGAGGAGGTTTCGAGGACCTCCTACCGAACTTGCACTGATGGACTGGATGAGGTTAGAACGTGTTGGACCTAATTAAGACACCCAAAATATGTTGGGTGACTATAGAGGTTTGGGGCGGATGATACCCCTTGATCAGAAGGTCGTCCACTTGAGAATTACTTGGGCTGCCAAAGAGGGTGAGTCTCGCGAAGACCCCTACATGGTAGAGCGCCCCCACAGATTACAGGGTTTCCCCCACCCGACCTCTCTTGTCACTGAGATTCCAGGTAGACCAGAATGGGGGCCTTGACCTCTTAAGTCTACCACTTTTAATTAAGATCAAGGTGCTTAGGGTTTCACTTAAACTTTAAGCCTTTTTTTGTGCAAAAGTGACCTAATTTGAAGGTTGGTTGATCCAAGGGATCAACTTCACCTCTTTGTTCTTGTGAGAGCTTCTTAGGCCCTTTCTTTTAGTGTTCAAGTAAATTAAGAGCCTGATTACTTAGGGTTTCGCTTAAATAGGTCTTTTCAAACAATGGTTTAGGCAAACCTCTTTTTGGAATTTCCAATTCTTTGTTTAGAGGATGTGTCTCTAAAACCCTAGCTTAGAATCCTTGGTTGGCTCTAGTTGGTCCAATTAGTTACCTTAGAAAAGGGTAACTAGGGCTCAAGCAAGAAGGTTTTAGCCCTAGTTACCTTAAGTGGATATGCAGTTAAGATGTGTTAAAACTCAAAATCAGGCAATTCTGTGAATTACTAAGTACGGAAGGTAGGTAGCCCTAGATTGATTTTTTTTTTTGTTTTTCCTCTTTAGAATGTGAGGGGCTTAAGCGAGAGGGTTGAGGGTTACCTGTCTTCTGGTGTGGTTGTTGTGCGACTGCTTGTTCTTTCTTGCCTTCCTTTCCTGCACAACAGAAGAGAGGTTAAATCAGTATAAAATCAGAAATTGTGATTTTGAAGCTTCTAGAATGCCTGTTGCTCCCCGGCAACGGCGCCAAAAATTGATCGTGGTCAGTTTGATTAGATTTTATTACTCGAATAGTTTAAAAATTCTCAAAGGTCGAACTCAGGGAGTAAGCTTGATTTTAGAAGCGTAGAAAATCACAATTTACAATAATACACTGTTTTACAAAAGAACAACTAGAGAGAAAGGAAATAAAAAATGTTTCTTCTCTTTTCTTTTCTTCTCTCTTTCTTCTTTGTCTTTCTTTCTCTTCTTTGTCCCTCTTTCTCTTCTTTCAGTCTTCAGACGTCTGATTCTGGGAATCGGACGCCTTAAGTAGCCACTTGCTACAGTGCATGTCTCCTTCTTCCTTTCTCTGCTGCTGTTGGTGCTTCTGCTATCCTTGGCTTTTTCTTCTTCTCTTCTTTTCCTTGCTTAGCCTTCCTTTTTTTGCGACAGCTTCCTCTTCCTTCCTTCTTTAGTTGGCTTCTCCCCTTCCTCTTCTTTAGCTTCAGCTTCTATCTTCTTTCTCTCTGCTTCTGCTCCCGAGCCTTCTTCTCTTCTCTTCAGCTGCAGCTGCTTTCGCGGCTAAGTCCTCAGCTGCTTCTTCTCCTGCTTCCTCTTCCTCCTCCTTCAGTTTCCCTGCACAGGCATGGTTAGGCAAAACTTAACCCCTACCCTCCCCGCGTCTCTCTGTCTATTTCACTCTAGGGTTCGCTCTCCCAGAGCCTACTCGGGTATGCGGGTTGGGTTAACGTGCTCGGGACCAAGCCCACCGGTGTGCGGTGGTGGGGGAGGTGCGCAAGGCTTAGGTAAATGGGTCTGGCTAGGTCCGCGGGGGGTGGTCGCGGACGAGGCCGGGTGAGTGGGTGAGAGGGACCTCACCCCGTGTGACTGAGGCGATAAGCCTGAGTCACTTTTTCAATTTATGCACCACGGGGCGCTTGCAAACTCACGAGGTGGGACTAAACGTTCCACCCTTCTGCCTGTGCGCCCGCAGCTGAAGGCGCGAGCAATTTCGGCGCCAGCTGAGGTCTTCGATGCCAATTGAAGACTTGGAGTTATGTGCGGAGGTTATCCGCGCAACCTGGGCTCGTGTCCTAGGGTTGCGGAAGCCTGGAGCTACTTGCGAGCTTGCTCCAAGCTCGGCATCAATGGCGACGGAAGCTCGGGACCTGAAATCAAGAATACAGCCTTGCTGCCTTGTTAGAATGCTCGGCGAGCTTTGCGAGAGCACTGCGAAGATATTGCGGGGGTTGGTGTGGCTCAAAACGGCCTAGGCATGCGTGCCTAGGTCGGTTTGAGTCTGTGTGAGTGGGTTTGTTCGGGGGGAGGAGACAGTGGGTGGCGCGGTCAGTGGAAGGTCGCAAGATGATTAGTGAGTGGAGGTGATGCTTCTGAGGGGTCTGGCGAGGTGGATGGGTGTGGGGAGGTGATGGAGACACCTCATCGGTGATCTGCCAGAGGTGGAGATGGTGGTGGTCTGTGGTTATCGAGGGGTTGAAATAACAAATTGGCAGAGGGGAAATAAAGAGGAGGGTGAGAGGGACTTAGATGTGAGTCCAGAGTGAAGGAGGGGATGCGGTGGTGGCGAGGGGTTGTTGCTGCCGTAGCCAGAGACGAAGGTGCTAGGGGAAGAGAACAGCGACGAGGAAGGGGGTTGGAAGGCGTTCGCTGGTACGGCGTGGCGCGACAGAAGACGGCGGAGGTAACTCTGCCACTGGTACTGTGGCAGAGAGACGAGAGAGGAGAGGGAATGTCGCCGGATGCTCTAGCAGTTGGTCGGAGTTGGTGGGAGACGAATAGGAGGGGAGATCTCAGGCCAAACGAAGCTTGAAGGATGCAGCAAGGTGTGCTGCTCCTTATATTGGCAAGAGTTGGCCGAGAGGTGCGCAAAAGCGGCGGGAAAAACCTCGCCGGAGTTATGGCAGACGGAGACCCATACCTCTCGCGCGTTCGCACGAGAGGTATGGCGGTTGACAGGGTGTGAGAGCCGGCCCATGTGGTAGGGATATCGCAGGGAGTCTCCCTTTCAAATCTGGGGTCGACTCCCCATGCATGCATGGCGCCATCCTCCGTGCAAAGTCGCTGGAGGTATGGCCTGCTGCTGTGGGTGGCAGAAGGATCGAATTGAAGAAAACGACGGGAAAGTTGATGGGGTAATTGCAAGGTTTCAAAAAGTTAAGGGTCAAAAAGTAATTATTGAGAATCATTTTGTAAAGTGGGTCAAGACGACCTTCTCTTAGGTTCAAATTTTAATATAAACCTAATTTGGACCTAAGGAATCCAATGATGAAGTTGGATTTTAGGTTTGGCCATGTTTGACTGGACATTTTGCACAAAAATCTAAATTAGGTCAAAAATTGGGTATGGTCATCAATCTAGGTCAAAACAGGTTCCAACGGCTAAATTGAAAGTTATAAATCCTATGGGATATTTTTTCATGAATTTTAGAGGGTTTAGTTGATTTTTATCTTACTTGGGACTTCGTGAATTAAAGTGGATTTGTTTTAGGGTTATAGAATGTCATTTAATTCCTAGGTTTTGTCATAACCCTTTTCAGACCAAATCATCCCACTTTTTCTCTTATTAGGTTCACTTGACCTATGTCTAAACCCTTAGAAATCTCGTTCATGCACTGTAATGGTAAAATTGTAGTTTTACCTCTTGTATAATGTTTTATTCTCAGGTTAACAATTCCCTGATTTAGGTCTTCCCTTAGGTTATATAGGAGCTTTTGTTCAATTTATTTGGTCAATATGTGCTAGTTAGGGTTCATGATGAGGTTTTCATCAGGTAGCAGTCAAAGAGAAGAAAGGAAGAAGAAAAAGAAGAAGGCGTGCACTGTAGCAAACGCCATTTAAGGCATCTGATTCATAGAATCAGACGTCTGAAGATAGAGAGAAAAAAAGAGAGAAGAGCAAAGAAGAAAGAGAGAAGAAAAGAAAAAGAGAAGAAAATTCTATTTCCTTTCTCTCTCATTTTTTTTAAAACAATACATTATTAAGAATTATGAGTTTTTTGTTTCTAAAGACCGAATTACTCCCTGAGTTCGACCTCGAAATATTTTTAAAATTTTGAATAATAAATAAATTAAATTGATAACCAGAGGGTGGAGAGGTGGGGGTGGTCTTTTATAGGGAAGGGTTAGGGTTTGGGCTTTAAGGTGTGTTTGCGTGGGTTGAGGGTGGAGGGGTGGGGGGTCTTCTTGCAAAGTTGGCCTCGCAAAAGCCTCCTATTCCCGCAGAGCCCACAAATTAAAATCTAGGGGATTTAAAATTGTAGTAGCAGCCCTACAATTCTTGAAAATTCCCGAACGACCCTTGGGAAGGGTTATTTCAAGACAGGTGGAGGGTTGACATCGAGAGGGACATGACTCCTCCCTAACATCATGTGTAGGTGGATGTCTCCCCCTGTCAACGTGTTTCTTCCGTGGCCTCATCTGCACATTGATAAAAAAAAATTAATTACACATTTCCAAATTTATATGATAAATGAGAAAAATTGTTACAATAAATTTTTAAAAAATAACTAAAAGATTTTAACTTCATTACGAAGTAAAAGTTATTATACCTTAAATATCGGTATTTATTACACCATGACCTATTTCTAATTCTTCTGGAAAATCTTGATATGCTTCAGCTAGAAAAGAATGTTCACTATCCTTCTTTTCTTCAAAGAGATCACGAGGTACAATTTTTACAGGTATAATCTACCCATTTCTACTATTATTAGGTACATAGAAAACTTGTAATATTTGATAGGCTAGTGTGAATTGTTTAGTTGTTTGAAGAATATGAGGATTCTTATTTAAACTGATAAAATCATGGTTGTTATCTTTTTTGAAACCAATCCCTTTCTTGAAAACATTAAACTAATCACACTTAAACAAAATCACCCTGCGGTTGTATGTAAAAGTCATATCTATAATCTCTGTGATTTTGCTGTAGTAATCGTTACAACGTGTTCCTATATCACAACTTACAAAAACTCTAGCCTGTTGCGATGCATTTCCATCATCGGTTGACTTTATTGTGAATCTGAATTCGTTTATTATGTACCCAGAATGATAATGTTCAAAATTCAACGGAGTTTCGCATATTAAATCAAAGTTATTCGACCAACGTAGTCATTGTTTTCTTTCATCTGATATACATGCTGCTTAAACCAATTTAAGGAACTGCAACTCTTCAATAGAATGAGGTGAAGAATGTTTAAATTTATTGAAAAATGGATCGACATCTGGAATTTGTTTGAAGATATACAAGTGAGCTAACTGCCGATCCATTAAATCAATCATTTTATATTTTGTGTGGAGAATTGACCTTGTCCTCGTATTAAAAATTGATAAAGAATCATCATTAATTTCATTGCATTCCCTGTCGAAATTTCTTTCCAGTTGATTGAATCTGTTGTCAGTATTGTCAATGTACATAACACAGAAATTTATGCATTTTTTTAAAAGGTAACCCTTAACAATTAACTCTTTCGGCATCGTTTTATTTAAGACATAATCTTTAAACTTCTTCAGAAACCGCTCAATTTGATATATCTATCTATACTGTACCGGACCATCAACTCTTGCTTTATTTGCAAGATATAGCGTTAGATGGACTATGACGTCAAAGAAAGCTGCAGGGAAAATTTTTTCCATTTTGTAGAGTGATGACAATTTCATCATTTTGATAGCCTAACATTTCACAATTTAAAGTTTTAGAGCAAATGACTTTAAAATATCGACTCATTTCCTTGAATGTATCAACCACTGGTTCTCGCAATACTCTATGAATAGCTTAAGGGAACAAAATCTACATGTATGCATGTGAATCGTGACTTTTCAATTCGACGAATTTCTTCTAAACTTTATCCATACACTGCGAGAGTTATGAAGAAAACCCATCTGCAACACTAATTTCTTTAAAAAAGGAGAATATATTATCCCTTTGCCTTGATTTAGACTGTACATTACTGGTGGCATTTCCTCCCCATCGGTGACATGTAGCTCAGAATGAATTTCCAATTCCTGCATGTCATTTCTTGATCTTAACGTGTCTTTCAGATTTTTTATTAAGTTCAATACATCCAAGATATTGTCTATGACATTTTTCTCAATATGCATCACGTTAAGATTGTGACGTATTGTGATATCTTTCTAATATGGAAGCTCCATGAAAAAGATATTCTTCTTAAAATCGGAGTCCTTTAAAGCTATCAGATCTTTCCTAAATGGACGACCGAGTCATACGTTGGCATGCTTTCATAATTTTGCAAATGCTTCGGACCTTGACAGCTGAATATCATTTGTGCTCAACTTATTTATCGGATTTCTGCTTGAAAATCAACAAACATTGCAATTAAATTTATCCTTAAATTGTGAATTTCACCATCTATGTTCAATGGTAAGAAATCTACGGTACCCTAAATAAGAAAATTTCTTACTTTAAGGAAGATGCAAATGATTTGTTTAATCCATACATATTGGGTAGGCAAATCTCCCTTTCATACTTCATCTAGAAGGGTTCGCATATGCTAGGATGTCATTTATCGTCCAAAGCAAAGCCGCGTACATCTGAAAGAATTCTTTCTTCTTTTAATCAAACGTCTAAGGATTAAGTGGGTCAACATCATAAATGAGGATCGTATGCATAGCTAGGGAGGTCAGTTGTAAATGACCATCACGATTGGACAAATAGGGTATGACGGGTACATGCTTTTAATTGGATTAAATCCGTCTGTTGTTGAAAATTTTTCACTCCACTGAATTAGTTAGATGACAAATAAGGTTGCCTTCTGACTTGTTTTTCTGATGCCACTTCATCCACGTTACAATCCTACTAGAAATAAACAGTTGTTGCAACATTGGAATTAACGGAAAAAAATGAAGAACCTTTTTGGCTTGTTTCCTCGCTCATTTATATCTTTCTTTACCACATTAGAATCAGGAAGTTAAGTTAGTGTGCGCATTTTTATAGAACATACTGTCATTCGAACATGCGTGAATCTTCTCACAATTCATACCAATAGCTCGTATTTGTTTCTTTGCTTCATACTACGACTCTGGCATACCATTGGATTATTAAACAACCCCCGTATAAACTGAAGCACCTAAGATATCAATTTCAATGTAGCTCTATTCAAAATTTTTATCTGAAATAATTTCAACAGAAAAGACAACTTTATCATGGAACTGATCCCAGGCACAATAAGCTCTTCAGCTGTCTTTATTGCATTTTAAAACTGATTACAGCTATTGAATGCTTCCTCATCATTTGCAATATCAGGATTAACCTCTCTTAGCTCATGTAGCATCTCATTGATTTGATTATCATCGTCTTCTTCGTCATCAGACTCATCCACATCCATTGTATTCTGTGTGTCATCCTATGTTAATTCCTCTCACGTGTAGACACTTCGTGTAATGCTATCACCAATAATTACAGATCACATGCTCAGGATTAGCCTCTCTTAGCTCATGTAGCATCTCATTGATTTGATTATCATCGTCTTCATCGTCATCAGACTCATCCACATCCATTGTATTCTGTGTCATCCTATGTTAATTCCTCTCATGTGTAGACACTTCGTGTAATGTTGTCACCAATAATTACAGATCACATGCTTTAGAACTGTTTTATTATTCTGGACAAATCCATTGAAATACTTCCCACACAGATAGAATACTTTCTCAAAAAATTCTCAACGTCTGTATTGTTTCTTATTTTCATGGAAGGTCCAATCCAGGAATGAGATCACTTTACTTTTATACTTAGTATAATCCAAATTCTTCAGACCAATTTAAGACTTGTCCATGATAATATAAAATTTTTAATAAATCACCCGTAAGTTAAGAAGAAACATTACGCAAAAATATTTGTATTTTGAAGAAGGCTTTCACTTGATAGCCCATATGATCACAACATTACTTGTTACATGCAACTATTATGTGAAGAAATTTCGGTAACACCTCTGCGCACTTCTCCAATATATCCCTCAAGACTAACTTTAATTACATTCCTAATAGCCACCACCAAAGGGTGCTTCGGGAAGAGAGCTAAAATTAGTTATTATATTGGAGAAGAGCAAGAAAGTATGACTGAAATTTCTCTAATAGCCACCACCAAAGGGTGCTTCGGGAAGAGAGCTAAAATTAGTTATTATATTGGAGAAGAGCGAGAAAGTATGACTGAAATTTCTCTACACATTAGTTACATATAACAAGTAATCCTAAGTTGTGATCAAATCTTCAAGAAACCTCTTTAACCCTTGATTTTCACCTTACTAAAGGCGATCGAGTTTTATGGCATGTCATAAAGATTACGCTTCGTGTATGTAAGTAAAGTATACACACACTCTGTATTATTTGTATAACATGATCATAAGTCTCGACGAACAAGTATTTTGACACAATTATATTCTTCTCACAACCTGTAATTGAGGGGTTAGAATTCTTATTGTTTGTCATGAAGTGCTTTTAAATTTGTACAAATGTGTGAGTCTAAATTTTATATTCTAAAACTTCATAATAGAACATTTATGAATTTAAATTTACTTTTATGTAATAAAGGAAAATCATAGCCTGAAAACACTAGCTAAACTCGTAACCTAAATTCATGATTGAAAATCCTAAATTCTTTATAGAAACCTTAAAATGTTAAAAACCTAAAACAAAAACATTAAATTCGTAATAAAAAACCCTATACTAGAAATCACAAATTCACAACAAAAAACTCTAAAATCTAAATCCAAGACTCGACAGCCTAAACTTTAAACTCAATACCCTAGACCCAAATCCCATAACCTCAAGCTTTAAACTTAAATCCTTAAAACTCATGACTCTAAATTTAAAAACCTCATCAGCCATATTCCTAAACTCTAAAATCAAAATGTTAAACCAATATCCTAAGTTCTAAAGCCAATATATACCATATAACTATTGACTCTAATTTCAAAATCCTAAAATCAAATATACATATCTTAAACTCTAAACTTAAAATAGTAAAAGATAAATCTAAGTATCATAAACTCTAATTCTAACTCCATGCTGAAAAAATTTCTGTAGAATTTCCTTTATAATTTAACTTTTTTCATTCCCTCTAAAAATAATATAGGATATCATGCTAGATATGTTGGCACATTTCACATTTAATAGAATAGATATAACATGAAAGATTAAAAAATGTGGGCACACTTCACTTTTAAATCAAATAACATAATTAAATATTTAAACAAAACATATGAATATATCCACAATTTAATATTTGTCAAATATATACAATTGATAAAATTAAACAAAGTTCACATGTCCAATAAATTATTAAATTCAATTAATTACATATAAATTTATTATATAGGCAAATTTAAATGAATAATTTTGTTTAAGTTAATATGCAACAATTACATTTAAAATTTATATGTAACAATTTCATTTATAAATTTAAATTTAGAGGAAAAATTAATCTACAAAATTAATTTCATTTGAGTTAATTAGAATTACATTAACACAAAAATTAAAAAAAAATAGAGGGTTGTAGGGAAGGGAGCTATAGCGACACGAGGGGGAGTGCGTAGGGGGGCTATCGATTGATGTGGATGGGGAGGTGGAGGTGAAGGAGGAGGTGATATTGTGAGGGGGAGGAGGTTGCTCGGTGGGGGGTGTGGAGAGATCGATGATGCGGTTGATGACGCACTGGCAAAGGAGCTCGAGGGCATGGACGAGTTGGTCATGAGGGAGGATAAGACGAGAGGAGAAGAACGAAAATATCTCTAGAATTGACGATGATTTTCAAAATAATCATCGTCAAATGAAATTATTGGATGCACTTAGGGACGATTTTATTTACAATCGTTCCCAATTTAATTTAAAATATCATTTTCTTGGACATTAATGTTTAGTGGGGTGCATCTTTTCATTGGACATTGACGACGATTTTGTTTATAATCGTCCCCAATTTAATTTAAAATACCATTTTCATGGACATGGAAGTTTAGAGGAGCGTGTCTTTTCATTGGACATTGGCGACCGTTTCCAAAATAACTGTCGTCAATCACTAAATATTTCACTTGTGGCGTGCAAAAAGCCTACGTTCCCTAGTAACCATTAGCGACGGTTATTTGTAAAATCATCCCTAAATCTTACCCCAAGTTAAGTTTGGTTGGGGGAAGGAGGGAAGAGGCTTTAGGCAACAGTCCCTGAAGGTTATAATTAGGGACGGTTTTATAACCGTTGTTACTTAACCGTTGCAAATTGCGCATTTTGGAGTAGTGTTAATGTTTTGTTTACTTAAGGGGTTAACCCTCCATAAGGTGTCTTAACCCCTAGTTACTTAACCATTTAACTTCTCATCTGGTAACATGACTTGTGTCTTTGACATCTCTTACGTTTTATATCCCTAACACCACTATTAAGTAAACATTACAATGGTTAGCACTACAACTTAAACACTAACTCAAGTAAATACAAACTTATGTTAATATCATTATACAAGTGAACACAATTGTTGGTTAATATCAGTTACATATTTTTGAACATCACTTTCCTAACCCGTCAAGTAAACTAGTTCTAAAGAGGAATATATTTGTGGAAGAAGTAGAAGAACAATGAAGGAGTGCAATAAAATAGTAAAGTAAGTGAATTAACCTGTTTATATGTTTTGGCGGATCAAAGTTATTCCATAAAAAAGATGTAATAACTTTGGTCAACCTCAAGCTAAGAAATATCGTAAAGCTCGTAAATTTTTCATAACAAACTGCTCTATCAGAATATGCTTGATCTCAATGACACCTTGCACATCATCCCCTGTAACAATCAAGTCATCAACATATACGAGGAGTACCACGGTACCTCGTCCAATCCTACTGACAAAAGAGAGAAATCAGCTGTCGATCTCCTAAATCTAGCTGCCTCCACAACTTGAGACAACCTCTGGAACCACACTTTAGGACTCTGCTTAAGGCCATAAATGACCTTCCGCAGTCTGCATGCATGCTCCCCTTGAACCTCAAAGCCTGGTGGCTGCTGCATGTAGACTTCCTCTTGGAGATCACTGTAGAGAAATATATACATTTTTCACGTCCAGCTGATGCAGGGGCCAATCAAGTTGAATCGCCACTACCACCAACACCCGTACTGTAGGAAGTCTGGAACTGGTGATGTGTTAAAGAAGTTTACCCCATAGGTTTGGGTGAATCCCTTCGCCACGAGGCATACTTTGTATCTAGCGATGCCTCAATCTGGGTTGAACTTCATTGTGAAAATCCATTGACAGCCAACAATTGTATCTTCGTCTAGAAGTGGAGTGAGTTCCCAAATCTCATGACCCCTAAGAGCTACCATCTCATTCTCTATGGTTACCTACTATCTCAGATCAAGCATGGCCTCACAATGCCGAGTTAAGTTCTACTTAACCTGGCATAAGTAGTAGACAAATTAAGTATTTAACTCTCCTTAACCCAACAACCAAACGGGGAAGTGCACGAGTAGGGTCTCAAACTGTGATTCTTAGTGCAAGTAGTTTGACACCGTTAGATGTTTTTGTCCCTTCTCCCATGGAAACCCACCGCCATGCTAAGAATAAATGATCGGATATGGATACAAGTTCAACTACATTCGGATAAAATGGATAGGGTATGAATTCAAATGTTGTCAAATTCGGATATTTATTTGGACACGGATACGGATAGCGAAATTCAAATTTTATCCAATGTGGATTTCAATATGGCATGTAAAATTTGGATTGATTGTGATAGTTAAAGCCTTTGATATACGCTATTCTTGGAGATATTTTGATATTCCAAACCTTATATCTTTCTAATAATGTTATGCATTATGCTTAAACTAGATTGACTTCTTAATATATTTATAAAAAGTCGAAACTCCTGAGACTTTTATCAAATATTCATTCTTATTTATCGATTATGCCCGGCGCTAATATCTCATTTACGTCCGTAAACCAAAATTGTATCCAATTTTTTAAAGATATGGTAAGGAAAAATCTTATCCAATTTATCTGAAACTGAATCCCTATTTGAACCATAGAAGATATACTTGATTTCATTTATTCCCAGTGATTGTTCTTCGCTTTTTTTTTTCCCATGTTCTTATTTATATTTCCATAACAAGCCACTGAGTCGATTTCATTTGCCTTAATAAGGAGGCCATCATGGCTCATAACCATAGGGGACATTTAGATTTTCCGGAAGCACTTCCTTGAATCTCCTTTATTAGAATCTCCTTTATTAGAAGGTGATTATACATGTGAGAGAAAGGTCATTATACATAATGCTTTTAAAAAAATTCAATCATATGAATTAGAAAAAGCATATGATGGACATGCATAGGTCTTCTCCGGAAGCAATTCAAAAAATGAAGTTTATGGACGGATTACATATAATTCACTGCAAAGATCATCTTACACATGTTCGATTTGTGTGAATTTTTATGTTCATTTTATCCAAACGATCCTCTTTTAATCTGGGCTGGAGGATTTCTCAAAAGCAATTTGTACAAAGACAGCACACAGTGTCCAAAAATAGTGCTATGCCAACATTAAAAGTTATTCCTAGATTGATTTTCCTCCAACCAAACTAAGCTCAACTTCAACTCCACTCTCCAGAGGATTAATTTAGAGTGCAACCCTTGATGAGCTTTGGTAGACCCCTTTTATTATTTGTATATTTTGTGGGCTGATGCTATGGATATCTATATATGCATGTTCATGGGCCTAATGCGATAATGAATTGGAAATTGTTAAGCAATGTATGGCTCGAGAAATTAGGTCTGATAGGTCACTTGCCATTGTTGAAGATTGTTTAGTATCAGGGTAAATGACAGGATAACTCCTACCACTGACCCGATGAAAATGAATAGTACTCACCTACTAGGGAATACAACATGCACCTATTACCAATGATTAGCAGTTGTCGGTGTAGGTGTAAAAACCGTAGGTGTAGGTCCAAGGACCTATGCCAACGGTGAACTCCAACAACCCATTTGACAGATCACATCCAAACAAAAACCTTTGTTTGGATAGGGAATAAGTTTTAGCACCGGACAAGCTTCGTGAAATGTTATGCTTGGAAATTTGTAGGTTTTTTATGGTGGGAATGGTAGCTGTTTTGATGTAACAGATGGGAACCAGTGGCATTTGATGTGATCCACTGCAGCAAAAATATCGAGAAATGTTCGATGTATAAAAAAATCTATCCATAAACCGACCTCCCCTACAAGTGGAAAATTGTTATACTTGCCCCCGCCCCCATAATTTCTCTTATTCTCTCGTCTACATATCCACGTCCCATAGGTGAGTTATTAGGTGAGGGATTTTGCATGGGGAATGGCAACGACAAAAAAAACTTATCGTTAAACGTGCCCTCTCACACTGTTCCCTTTCGTTGCGTGAGAACCATCTTTAACCTGTAAAGGCTATTCTTGTCACCTTCTTAACCTGATGGCAAATGGAGAATATCGTCGAAGATGTGAGGTCCCCTGGGTGATATAATGTTACGATAGAGGTATTCAGAAGATAGATTATTCACAACTTTAATTCTCGATACCCCACAATTGTTTATGGATGGATTTGGAACATCGACTACGCAAACTCCAGATAGCAGAGTGTGGTAGACTCTTTCATGATCCGGAGTATGGTAGATTCTTCTATGTTCTGACCGTATAAACGGATCGCATTATAGGTCATCTACGTTAAACATTTAGGAGTAGTTTACAGAAATTTTTTTTAAGGGTTATCCCATTTTTATCTCATGGGGTAACTCAACCCATCTGATGTTATCCTAACATTGAGTCTCACGGGGGATGTGCCAACCTATCTTCTAACCTCCCTTCTCTCTCTCTTTCTTGCATCCCTCTCACGAGAGGTACAACGCACATCGGTAGATTAGGTTCCGAATACATCCTTAACTAAGATGGGGGTGTCAAAGTGGATAGGTATAATGTACATTGGTTTAAAAATGGGTTGATATGTGGTGGGGTGAACTTAATTTGCAATCCATTACAACTTTTAATAAAACTAACTTAACGATGAAAACCAAAAAGAGATAAATAAAGGAGAACTCTTCACCAGTCAGAAGAGATCAACTCAATGTCATATCCGATCCGCTATATACCTACCTATCCTACCATTACTTGATATCAGATGGAAAATAAATAAAATGCAACTCCAAATTCACTGCATGCAGCTTGTCGGCTCACCGTTATATAATTAGAAGTTAACAATCGAGCCTAAAAGTTGATCTACAACTACTTTCATTGGATCTTTTTTATCTTCCCTTTTTGCCTTGTTCAATTATAGCCTCTTCTTGTTCACATAACGCTTAGAATAGATTTTGATATCTGAGGGCATGTTTGCTTGCCAGGTTAAGATAGGTGAACTTGCTCCACACTTACATTGGATTAGAGGTGTGTTAACATGGGATAAAATTATTTCACCTTTTTCTGTGAAATAATTTTAATATGTCAAAATATCAAAACAGATTAATTTATTTATTTCATCATTTTATTCTACTTATTATTTATTTCTCTACTTATTCCACAAATATATTCCTCTTACCAAATATAACCTAAGGAAATAGTTAAATTTATTTGGCAAACTAATCACATAATTGTGTTTGCTTACACAAGTCATACCCCAACACTACAACAAGAAATAACAAAGAGAATGCTATAAGAACAAACCACAGCCTTTTTGTTGAAACAAAAATCACATATCTCAGATTAGGGTTACCTAAAAGAAAAATAAAAAAAAAGAATCGTAGCTTACCTCTAAACCCTAAATCCAACTTCACGAAAAGAGAGACAAAGTACATATAGCAATCACTTCTCCTCCCCAGTACCGTCCAAATGGCCACCCATCAACATCTGCATGTAGGCCGCAGTGGTGCCCTGGGGCGAAATATAAGAGTGCCCCTCCACCACCCTCCTCCTCCTCTCAAGGTATCCTTCCATCTCTGTAGCATGGGAGGTCTGCCTGTGGGCTAAGCTGGGGCATCCCGCCATCATCATGGAGTAGAGGTCGGCAGCATCATCCCCGCTCGAGTTGTTAATGTCGTGGAAGAGACGAGCCATCGTGGAGTAGTTGCCGGTGTCTCGTGCGTCCGCCGTCGTTGCTGCCTGCGGAGCGATCACGGGGATCGGTGCGGTGGAGATCACCTCCATGGGAGAGCACCCGTGTGCTTGTGGAATATCCGTGGAAGGGCCGTTGTTCTTCTTGTAGATCCTGCAGAGAACCCAGTCGTCCAGCTGCCCATGCATGCACGTACGTACGGAGATACGTTAGAGATTATATGTATGTACGTTTGACCAAGTTCTTCAGTTTGCAACAATGCAAAAAAAAAAAAAAGGTTCTTTATAATTATTTTGTTAGAGAAGTTCCCATGAATTCTTAATTTTATTAGGTCATGTTTGATAGGTAGATTAAGGTATTTAATTTGTATTAATTTACCACTTAATCCATCATCCCTACCTCATCATCCATTTGTGTTAGGTTAAGAAAATTTAATTTAACGCAATTAAACTTATTACTTTTCAATGGAATAAGTTCAACATGTTTAAACTCTCAAAATGTCAAAGTCTACTTATTTCATTTTTTATTTCACTCATTCCCTAATCTTTTACTTATTCCATGAATCTATTTTCCTTACCAAATGTCACCTTAAGTATTATACATCACAGAGTCTCTCGTACCTCTAGTCGTCAGCTTCTTATTAGTAACAATCATGCAACACAATCTCTGTTGATTCGGCTTTTACCCCAAGCAAGCTAAATTTATGGCTTCACCCCTATGGTTGGAGCTCCTTTGATTCTCAAGTGAGGTCATGGGCTGGGTAGTTAGAATATTGATTAGCCAACTTCTTGATGAGCATATATGCAAACGATGATTCAGCTAGTTTACAGGGAGATATTTTCTACCGGTGTAAATATTATAAATTGAGTGGTAAGTATTGTAATTTGCATATGTAACCAAGGCTTTGGAGTGTGTATATAGATTGGCCCGTGGACTTTTCGTAGTATGAGTATCATACCGTCCTTGCAAAAAATAAGTGAGGTTCTTCTCTATGATTCCCAATCTCTTTGAAACCAACCAAGACGAAAGAATAATGGTATTTGACGTTAGTCAATTGGTTGTCGTATAGAAGTCGTTCTCTCTCCTCTTCTTTAAGGAGAGAATTGCATCGAGACGTTACTATCTTTAGGACTCTGCTGAAATCAAGTCAAAGTTCATGGACCTCTATAAAAGTAGGCTACGGTAGAAAATTGTAAGTCTAAAGAGAATTGATTTTCTTTACTTTTCCTCATTTTAGAAAAGGAGCACAAACTTAGTAACTCTTGAATTATAACTCTAAAATAAACTTAATTAATTAGGATTATGCATTTTTGCTTAATTAGATCCACGTTCATATTCAAATTCACATATATATGCATGCTCCTTATATCTTTATTACTATACATATCTCTCTTTTTCTAGTTATCCCCGTGGATGCCCCTAATTAATCACTAATAAGACATGCATGATTGATTATGTCCAGGAACTACCAGAAAAGTGACTAAATGATTTGTAATAAGTGCTTTAATTACTTTCCCCAATCTCACTACGTTTTCTTGAATTTCCAGATACAATGGCACATCTTGCTAGATTTGTGGATTGTACACGTTACGTTAACCATTTTAGGTCGTTTGCTCAGGTTTATGTTTAGAGTATTTTACGGTCAGTGTCTTCTTCTTCTTCTTCTTCTTCTTCTTTTGTGATTTTTGGCCCCTTGTAAACAAGGGCCGAACATGAAAATTGATAGAGGGAGACCACTAATAATTAATTATGAAAAAAGAAGCTAAAAAAGTTATTGCTTTGAGTTGCATGCTAATTTATATATTAAGTTTGCATTGAGATTGTTGTTTTGTGAATAAAGCAATGAATTATATATGGAACTCCATCGCAAAAAATATAATCAAAATCTAAACATCTACTTTTTGCAACCATTGTTAAAAAGAAGAAACTTTTGACAACAAAGCATTTAAGTTAAAAAACTTGATCTAAAGCCTTCTAATCAATTCCTTATATTAATTAAAAACAAATTTCTACTTTCCCAAACCATTAGGTAAGAACCGTAACATCTCCTCTATACCTCACGAACAATCCCTTATGTTCTTCAACAAACTATACCAACCCAGTATTTAATTCCTATCTACGTACTCACTCTACTCTTCTCACTTTAATCACAGTGTAATGCTTTTTGAAACTCTCATACATCTAGCATGATAGCATCTCAAATTGAGTATAGGATGAAAGTTTATCATGTGTAGAAAGAGTGTGATCGGCTTAGCAATATAGAAAAAATATAGGTAATGACTCATATCTGAAGTTGAGAAAAAAAGAATGTTGTGGTACTAGTGCAGTAGTTAGCAGGGAGAAGAAAAAAGAATGCCATGGACTATGGTGCAGTAGTCAGCAGGGAGAAGAAAAAAAAATGCTATGGACCGTGGTGTAGCAACCAGCAAGGAAACGAGTAGGGTGAATTGAACAACAAGCTATAGAGAGATAGGAACATAGGGAACATTAGGGGAAGGGTGTTGAGGTTCTTTAAGGTTCTTTTTTATTAAATTTTTATCCTTGCCCCTCTTCTTTATGCCAAATATGTGGAGGGAAGGAGGGCCAATAAGAATTTTACTTTATGTGTAATTAAAGGAAATTTTAAAAAGAAAGGAGGGGCCATGGCCACCCCATTCCTAACATTGATTCCACCCTTGCTTGTAAATTCTCGATTTGTAGGTGATTGGAGTCTACGGGTGATGGGTCCTACTCAGGTTTGGAAGTAGGAGTAGGTTCGCTCAATCAATCACAAGTAAACAAAGAAGATAAGGTAATTGGTAATCCAATTCCACCGAGAACATTTTACATTTGGGGAGAGTAATTGAACTCTCAAATTTGACTAAGTACTCAATATATATAGAATACAAAAATGCTCTGTTGCTCTCTATGCACGCATGCCCTTCCTTCTGGCAACCGTGGCATTTGTGGGTTATCTACATGTGGCATATTGTGTGAGACCTTCAGGAAGTGGAGATCATGGTCGCGGAAGCGGGCAATTTTGAATAACCACCCACGTTTCCACAATTCCTAGAAGTTGAAATCCATGGGTACAAAGATAACCGCCACTATGCCAGCAAACATTTCGAGGAAGAAACCGCCTAATCTTTCATGCAGGCAGGATTAAATTTGTTGGATTTGAGAGCTTAATTGCAACAATCAGGATGTAATTGTTATATGATGACGTGGGAATTCATGTTGAAATCAATGAGATTTTGAGGCGATTTTTAATCCTATACTGGAAGTGGACAAATCTTTTGGTGAGTGTAAATGACTTCTGACTCCCATGACTTATGTAGCAAAGAATGAGAAGTGAGAGAAAAGTGTGGGGTTGCCTTGCAAAAGTAGATGTCCCAGAACACAAGAGGAAGAAGCTTAGACTTAAGACAGTTACGTGGTCTTCCTGGGTTGTGTTAATAACAATTATGTATATAGATTTTTTATTATAAAATCTGAGATTTCAGGCATAGATGTCAACATTGTTTTTGAGTTTCGCGACACTATATTTTTTGAGGATGTCTTCCCTATGGAGACTGGCTTACCTCAAAATGTGACTTCAGATAATTTAACCACCACATCTGATTCTATTCCTGATCATGTGAAAATGATGTGTAATGTTGGGGCTAATTCTTCTCATTCTAAATCCAATGAAGTATAGGATTTTGAACCTAGGAGATGTAAACAACTAAGAATTGCCAAAGGTTTGGGAAACAATTTTATTGTTTAAAAAATCGAGGGTGATCTCCCCACTTATAATGATACTATGGCTTTTTCTGAAACAAAGCATTGGAAAGATGTCGTTAGGAATGAGATGGACTCATTCATCTCTAATGGCACTTGAGAGTTGGTTGATTTATCTCTAGGGTGTTCCACTATTGGGTCCAAGTGGGTCTTTAAGAGAAAACTTAGGCTTGATGGATCTATTAAGGAATACAAAGATAGACTTGTTGCTAAGGGGTTTAAGCAAATGAAAGGTACAGATTATTTCGATACCTATTCTCTGGTAACTAACATAATTACTATTCGGATGTTTATTGTATTGACGTCTATTTATGATCTCACTATCTACTAAATGGATGTGAAGATCACCTTTTTTAATCGCGATCTTATGGAGGAGATCCATATGGATTAGCCTAAGGGATTTGTAGCTCTTGAAAGTGAGAAAAAAGTTTATAAGCTTGTTAAATTTCTTTATGGTTTGAAACAAGTACCCAAGCAATGGCATGAAAAGTTTGTTGGATAGCTTATTTTGCCGAACCAACTGAACGTGTCGGATGGCTTATTATGCCGATTCGGCAATGGTCAATTAAAGGTGAGGCTTATGGGTTAATCAATTATGTTGGGTAAGCTTATTCTTTAATCCACGTGACTCCCAAATGGGTTAGATGTTCTACCAGTTTAATTATTGGGCCTTAAGGGTTTGTTTAGATTGTGGGATATCCCATGTTTTCGTGGGGATATCCCATGCTTATGCAAGGAAATAAATAAACTCGTGTTTTGTCTTAAACGCCAATTTCATTAAACCTAGGTATATATTAGTGAGTGATGGATTATCCCGTGGCCTAATCACTTGTAACCCTCCTTCCCACACCCTCTCCTTCCCCCTTACCCTTGAAAAATTAAAAAAAAATCTACCAATCAACATAAACAACTTAATTTTTCATCTCCAATTTATTTTCACCTTATCTTCTAGTAAATACCCCCCATAAAATTATCACATATTACACATACACATTACACCAACATAAAATATCTCTGCAAATTTTTACCCCATAAAATATATAGTACAACTAAAACTAGCCTTAATGGACCTACTAGATTGCGATCAATAAAAGAAAAATTTTCCCCCGGTCGATAGGTGTCATCATTGCATAGACGGGGGCAATCCAAATATTCTCTCCGACTTTGTAAATAGTGGGTGTATGCCTCCTAATAATTATTAGGTCAAACACGAGTCCTACCAGAGTCATGATCGCCTCTGACTTGACGTTTTTGACACAGATCAACTGTAACTAAGGAGAACCTAATCACAGGGGCCACTCATGAAAGAATATCAAGTAAGATGGACTTCGCATAAAATTAACAATACAAAGAGGGTCAAGCATGCAAACTATTATGCCAATTCCCTTTAATCAAAAAGTTAGATTCCAAGCCGAACCGAGTCAAGCTCTGCGCGGACTCGGCTCGACGACTTAGCCGAGCTTGAATTCAGCTCAAAGTTCAAACTAACTCGCCATCTATTATCAAAGTTAGAGCCTATCGAGTCCGGGCCTTTTCTGCATAGATAAATATAATTCACACGCCCTTGTGAACCGATCCAACTCACCCGCATGGAGTGTTCCGGCGCCGTACTCGCCGGCCTCTGCGCGGCGTGGGGTCCCGCGAGGCGGTACTCGTGCATGATCCAGTTGGTCTTGGTCCCCCGGGGGGGCCTCCCGACGTAGAACACCAGCGCCTTCTTCACGCCGATGCTCGTCCTCCTCCCGGACATCGTCGCTGCCGACGTCGATATGGGCTTGTCGGTCCCCGTGGCCTTCCAGTACCCCGAGCCGGCAGCGCGGTTGGGCCGCACGCCGTTGGGGTACTTGCGGTCCCTCGGCGTGAAGAAGTACCACTCCTTGTCCCCGAACACCGCCCTGCCTGCATCAAATTAATCGTAACTACGTATAATTACCTTGTCAATCACGTACCGTACATGTGTGCATGCATGTGATCACACGTGCATGGAGGGGAGATGCGGGTCGATTACATGGGTGTAATAATTAAGATACGTAAATGGATAGAGATCAAATATGTATGGATGTGGGACGTACTGGGGAGGTCCCAGGGGTTGAACTTGTAGAGGTCGAGGTCGGCGATGACGTGGACGGGGCAGGGGAGGGAGGAGGCTCTATTCTTGAGGTAGTGGAGGATGAGCTCCTCGTCGGTTGGGTGGAACCTGAAGCCCGGTGGGAGTTGAGGTTCGGTCGAAGTCATCGCCATGCTCGTGCGTAATTGATGGGTTTGTGGTTCTATGAGAGAGAGAGAGAGAGAGAGAGAGAGAGAGAGAGAGAGAGATATGGAAACCTTTGGAATGAGAGGGAGGACGGGGTTTATATAAAGTGAAGGGGCTGCACTTGCCGTTCACGTTTCCTCCATCTCAACGCTTGCCAGATGTCGTGGGGAAATTGCATGGGAGCCCCCCTCTCCCTGTTGTTAGTTTGATTAATGCATGCATGTATGGCCATGTTGGTACTGCTTTTCTCGCCTCCGCGTCCTGGAGTTTCTTCTGTTGGTGGAGACTGCTTTTGGTTGCGGGAAGAAACATAATTAGATGGTGCTTGATTTGTTGGTCCAGGAATTTAGGTAAGAAAGAAAGTAAAACATATAGATTCACTCTCCAAAAGCAACTAAAGTCTTGCTCCAAAAAATAAACATGGGATCCACAACATCATTCAAAAAAAAAATAAAAATTCATCATATTATATATAGGTGAAAAAAATAAAAATATCTAATAAATATGATTATGTAACGCGAGAGTGGAGGTTCAATAAGAAAAAGTCATGAAGACCCCACTCACGTTTTGCTCAATAAAATAAAAAGGGTAAAACATATAAATTCACTCTCAAAAAGTAACTAAAGTATTGCTAAAAAAAAAAAAACAATGGATCTACCATCATTCGAGAAAAAGTAATTCATCATATTATATATAGGTGAAAAAATTAAAATTATTGAGTAAAAATAATTTTTAATACATTAAAAATTAAAATACATTGATTGAAAATTAAAATACATAGGTTAAAAATGAAGACACACTATTTTATTTCATCTTTCCACTTCTGAAAAATGATTTTTCATCTAAAAATTAATTTTTTATATATAAAAAATAAATTTCTATCAATAAAAAATAATTTATATTAATAAAAAATTAAAATATATCAATTAAAATCATCACATATAGTATTTCACCACATTTCCTACCGCATGCTTACAAAATACGTTAACTAGTATATAAAATAAAAAAAGCAAAACATTGTGTTTAACGAGGCCAAACATCAGATAGATGACAACATGTAAAGGTTATGTTTGTGTAATTTAAGAATCTTAAAAATTAAAGTGGCCATTCCGTCGCTCCTTTTGGATCTCGATCCAATGTCCAAACACTCTTCCCCTACTCCAATTAAAAAAAGTCAAAATGGTGGGAAATGTATGGGATGATGCATTTCGTGAGGTAAAGTTATGTAAACGTAGGTTTCACTTGATAATTGATATTTACTGTATAAAAATAAAATAACATAAGATTTATTACGTGGTAGTCCAATTACATTGAAAAAAATTATCACATCACTTTAGATTAGAAAAATATAGGTGATAAATCATATTTGCACAAGTGATAAATCACTTTGCACGATAATAAATTATTTCGAGTGATTTTACATTGGTGCAAAACGGTAATAAATTATTTCAGAATAATTTATCACTGATGCAAAATGATTTTGCACCAGTGTAAAATTATTTTGAAGGTGATTTGATGCTTTTGCACTGGTGTAAAGTGGTTTTGCACCCATACAAAGTGATTTTGACTAATGGATTTTGGATTTAAGATTTTGGGTTTAAGTTTATGGAAAGTGGTTTCACCTATATATGGGAAGTGATTTTTCATCTTAGGGTTTAAAGAATCTAAACCCTAAATACTAAAGACTAACCACTAAACCCTAAGGTGAAAATCACTTTTTAACTAAAAGATCACTTTTCATAGGTGAAAAGCACTTGGAATTTAATTTTCCACTGTTGCAAAATTATTCTGAAGGTGATATAGTAGTTTTGCACAGATGCAAAATTATTACACTGGTGCAAAGTGATTCCGAATGTAATTTGATTAATTTACACTTGTATAAAGTGGATTTGTTGTTAGTTTCACTAATAATGGGATACATGTGAGTAATTCTTTTGCATAAAAAGGAGTTACATCAAATTGCGATCACGTTCACAACTCTCTACGTTATTTTTTACATCGCTTTTTCCATTTCCAAATCTACATCCTAAAAAAAAAATTGATCATAGGGTGCACAACAACCCTAGCCTTTGTTGTTACAGTATAGTGGTTAATGTAGTTATTTGAAAATGGATGCTCCTTTTATTTCTAAATAAAAATGATCTATCACGATATCTGAAACAACCCGTCACCCTTTGGTCATTTAAGACGTCTGGAAAGATCAACGAACGCATGAAAATACTTTTTCTCTTTAGCGCGTATCGTACGTACGCCATGCCTTCTCCCTGACCCATGCCACACCACACCTTCCCTTGCGACGTCACTCCGCGCCACACCTCGCCCATACCCTCCCCCTTTCCTCCTCTCCCTTTATAAACCCTCCTCCTCCTCTTCTTCACCTCACGTCCACAGCCGAGCGAGAGAGAGAGCAGGGTGCCAAAGTGAGAGCGAATGGAGAGCGAAGAGTTGATTACGAGTCTGAGCGCAAGAGCTGAGAGTGCTGCACTGTTCTACGGCAGTGCCTGTGGCGAGGGAAGCTAGAGCAGTTCCGCGGAAGTCATTTTCCGCGGAATCAGACGTCCGAAGCGACATCCAGACGTCTTATCGGACGTTCGAAGGTAGAGTGAGACGTTTAGTAGAGATCTACTTTCCATATTTCCTCTCTGCCAGAGTCCTGACAGTGTACGTATATGTGTTAGAAGTTGGAAGGTGGACTGAGGCAGTTTCAGATGTCCGGAAGCATCTCTAGACTGTTGATGCTAGAGCATCACGATCGTTTATTTTGATGACAATGAAACACGTGTTATTTAATGATGAGAACCTCATCATGAATTCTAACTAGCACATTTTGACCTAATAAATTGAACAAAATCTCTTACAAAATCTAAGGGAAGACCTAAATCAGGGAATTGTCGATCAGAGAATAAAACATTATATAAGGGGTAAAACTGTAATTTTACCATTACAGTACAAGAACGAGATTTCTAAGGGTCTAGACATAGGTCAAGTGGACTTAATAAGAGAAAAAGTGGGATGATTTGGTCAGAAAAATGATATGACAAAATATGGGAATTAAATGATATTCTGTAACCCTAAAATAAACCCACTTTAATTCACAAAGTTTCAGGTAAGAAAAAAATCAATTAAACCCTCTAAAATTCATGAAAAAATATCCCCTAGGGTTTATAATCTTCAATTTGGCCGTTGGAACCTATCTTGACCTAGATTGAGAACCATACCCAATTTTTGACCTAATTTGAATTTTTGCGTAGAATGTCTGGTCAAACATGGTCAAACCTAAAATCCAAGTTCACCATTGGATTCCTTAGGTCTAAATTAGGTTTATACCAAAATTTGGACCTAAGGAAAGGTCGTTTTGACCCACTTTACAAAATGGTCCACAATAATTACTTTTGACCCTTAGCTTTTTGAAGCCTTGCAAAGACCCCCCTATCTTTCCCGTCATTTTCTTCAATCTGGTCTCTCTGCCACCCGCTGTGCAGGCCGTACCTCCAGCGACTTTGCGCGGAGGATGGCGTCGCGCATGCATGGGGAACCAGCCCTAGAATTGAAAGGAGAGCTCCCGGTGGAGCCCCTTATCGCATGGGCCAGCTCCCATGCCTTGTCGGCTGCCATACCTCTCGTGCGAACGCGCGAGAGGTATAGGTCTCCGTCTTCCCACATCTTCGACGGGGTTTTTCTCGCTGCTTTTTCCCGCTTTGCGATTGGCCGACGCCTATTTAAGGAGCGGAACCCTCTGCCACATCCTTCAAGCTCCACTTGGCCTAAGAGTCCCCTCAAATTCCTCTCCTCCCAACTCCGACCATTCGCCCAGAGCTTCTGGCGACTCTCCTCCTTTCTCGTCGCCCTGCCACCATACCAGTGGCAGGGTTGCCTTTGCCGTCTTCTGCCGCGCCGTGCCGTACTAGCGGGCGCCCTCCAGCCCCTCTTCCTCGTCGCCGTCTCTTCCCCTGGGCTCCTTCGTCTCCGGCGATGGTAGTACCAGCCGCTCGCCACCTCCGCCTTCTTCGTTCACTCCTGACCTACCAGCTAAGTACCTCTCATCCTCTTCTTTATTTCCCCTATGCCAATTTGCTATTTCAACCCCTCGACAACCGCAAACCATCACCATCTCCTCCACCTCCAGCAGATCACCGGCGAGGTGTCTCCGTCACCTCCCCACACCCATCCACCTCGCCAAACCTCTTAGAAGCATCACCTCCACTGATCACCCTGCAACCCTCCGCTGACCGCGCCACCCACTGTCACCCCCCCCCCGAACAGACCCACTCACACAGACTCAGACTGACCTAGGCACGCACGCCTAGGTCGCTCTAAGCCACGCTAACCCTCGCAGTATCATCGCCGTTCTCTGGTGAAGCTCACCGAACATTCTGATCGGGCCGCGAGGCCGTATTCTTGATTTCAGGTCCCGAGCCCTCGCCGCCTGACAACGTTCTGGCTGTCCAGTTAGTTTGTTTGTGTTTGTTATATGTCAAGTTACAGTCGTTGTAGTAATAAGACAGCTATCATGTTATCATTAGAAAATTTTTTTACTCGGAAATGGTTTTCCTGAGGTCGAACTTAGGGAGCTACTGGAATTCTAGAAATACAAAGGTTCTCTATTAGATTAAAAAAATAAGGGAGAGAGAGAGAGAAAGAGAGAGAGGGAGCTTGTCTTGGTTTCTTCTTCTCTTCTCCTTTTCCTTCTCCTTCTTTCAGCTGCTTCTTTTCTTCTTCTTTCTCTTCTTCTCTGCTCATGGGTGTGTCTCTTCTTTTCTTCCGCAGAGTTCTTCTTCTTCTTCTTCTTCTATTCTTTCTTTGTTCTTCTCTTTCTTTCTTTTTCTTCTCTTCTTCTGCGGCTGTGACAACCTTCTTCTTCTTCTGACTTCTTTTTCTTCCGCCTTCTTCTTCTTTCTTCTCTTGCTTTATCTCCTCTGGCCGCTGTTCAACCGTCGTCTGATGCAGCGGTCAGACGACTTAACTGTAGGTTTGCTACAGTGCTTCTCTTCTTCTGTTTCTTCTCTCTTGCTTCTTCTTCTTCCTCTCTGCCTTGAGCGGCTAAGGCTTCAGCCGCCTTCCTTCTTCTTCTTTCCTTCCTTCCTTCTTCTTCTTTCTGTTCCTGCACGCTCACAAAAGGATTAGAAAGCAAAACCTACCTCTAGCCTTCCCCGTGTCTCTCTCTCTCTCTCTCTCTCTCTCAGATTTCTCTCATAGGATCGCTCTCCCAGAGCCAGGTATTCGGGTACGGGTATCGCGCTCGGGACCAGGCCCACTGGCGTGCGGTGGTGGGCGAGGAGTGCGCGGGTTAGGGTAATCAGATCCGACCCACACCCGCGGGGCGTGAGCGCGGGCAAGGGCGAGCGCGTGGCGCACGGCGTGCGTGAGGGACCTGACCCCTGTGTTCGAAGGCGATAAGCCTACAACACTTTTTCCACTTATTTGGCTGCGGCGCTTCCAGAACTGTCGAGGTGGGACTAAATGTCCCACCCAAATTGGTGCCTACAGCTGAGGAAGCTGCAGGCAATCGCAGTAGCACGGGAGGCCTTCGCCCCAGTTGCAGGCCTGGGATGCTTCGCGGAGGCAAGCCGCGCATCCTGGGACGTGAGCCTAGGCGAGAGGGCACCTGCAGCTGTAGGTGAAGGAGCTCCAGAAGCTCGGTAATGGCGGTGAAGGGTCATCGACCTGAAAACAATAATACGGCCTCTCGGCCCAATCAGAGGATGCAGGGAGCTTCGCCAGAGTGTGGCGAAGGTAGTGCGGGTGGTGGCGAGGCGTGAGGCGGCATATGGTGGTAGCCCTAGGTCGGACTATGGCCGGAGAGATGGGTCTGTTCGGGGGATCGTCGGGTGGCGTCTGGCAGTGGATGGGAAGGGGGGATTTGTTGAGTGGAGTGAGGGGAAGCTTTTAGGGTAGTCGGCGAGGGGTGAGAAGGTCTGTGGAGGTGGGATGAGCTCGTCGGAGAGGGTGGTCGGAGACGGAGCAGGCGGGGGTGGAAGTCGTGTGCGGTGAGGCGAAAAGACAAATTGAGAGAGGGAAAATGTAAGGGAGGAGGAGAAGAAGCTAATTACCTAGGTTTTGGAAGAAGGGGGAGGGTGGAGCCACCGGCTCATACCTGCCGGAGATGGGGAAGAAAGGACCTTGGAGGAGGAGTGCGGTGACGAGGAAGCAGGCGGAGGGTGCCGGCGGGTGCAGCACGGCACAGACGAGAGGGCTAGGAGAACCCTGCTGCAGGTAAGGAGGCAGAGCAACGAGGAGGAAGAGAAGGTGGTCGTCGGAAGCTGCGGGTCATCTGACGGAGGAGGAGGAGATGAAGTGGGGGGTTGTTCTCCGTCAAAGAGAGCTTGAAAGAACTGGTAGGGGTTGTTGGTCCTTATAAAGGGGCTGGCGCAGAGGGAGGCGCGGGCTGGCGACGTGCTAGCCTCACCGGAACATGGCCGGAGAGGGGACCCATACCTTATGCGCATTTGTACGGAAGGTATTGAGGCCGGCAGAGAGCATGGCCGGGTCCCTGCGACAGATGACGTTGCAGGGAACCCCGCGTCTGCTTTGCAGGGTGGTCACCCCTCTCTGCGCGGCGCCATGCTCCGCGCAAAGTCGCCGGAGCATGGTGCTGCGTAGAGTTTTGCAGGAGGGACGTTCTGCAAAGAACGATGAAAAAGGTGGGGGCCAAAATGCAAGGGTTTCGAAAGGTAAGGGTCAAAAAGTAAATGAAGAGGACCAAATTGCAAAGTCGGTCAAGGAGGTCTCCTCTTAGGCTCAAGTTTTTATACAAGACTAATTTTAACCTAAGGATTTTAATGGTGAATTTTATTTCTAGGTTGGACCATGTTTGACCGATCAATTTACATAAAAACCCAGATTAAGTCATTAATTGGGTAAGGTTCTCTTTGTAGGTCAAAATAGGTTTCTAAGGCCAAATTGAAGGTTCTAAACCCTAGAAGTTATTTTTATATGAATTTTAGAGGATTTAGTTGATTTTTATCCTGCCTCGAATCTCGTGAATTGAAGTGGGTTTGTTTTAGTGTTACAGAATGTCATTTAATTTCCTAAAGTTGCTATAACCCTTTTTAGATCAGACCATCCCACCTTCCTTCTTATTAGGCTTGTTTGACTTGTGTTTGGACCCTTAATTACCCTGTTTGCAAACTTCGTTGGTGAAATTGCAGTTTTACCCCTTATGATTTGTTTTCTTCTTAAACTCAGAATTCTCTGAGTTAAGCCTTTCTTTGGGTTATGTAGGAGTTTTTTCTTACATATCTGGGTTAGATTATGCTAGTTAGGGTTCATGATGAGGTTCTCATCATACCCCCATGCCTAGCTTTTGCTAGTCCCTTAGCAAAAACTTAAGGTTTCAACCTTTGTCTAGACCATGAAGTTCTTAATGATTTCAGATAAGTGCTTTTTTCATCTGAAACCTAGATTAGGTTAGAATGCTAACCATGGGCCTAAAAGGTACTCTAGTACCAACCAAGATCCGGATCTGTCTAGCCTCAGCCTCAGTCCTTAGTAAAGATTTTTAATGCCTACAAGAACTAACCTAAGGTTTATTGGACTTTGTGGTTAAAGCACCCGTGCTTGAAATGATTTTAGCCCTGGCTCAGTTCGCAGTGCGTTTTGTAAGAAAGAGAGATAGAAGATTTATTTGTTTGGAGAGTTTTCTCTCTCTTTTTCTTTTTAATTCTAGCTTAGGATTGGCTTTTCAACACGGTCTGTATCAGATTCCTTGTCCCTATCATCAATCCTTAAGGGTTCCTGGCAGTCGATGCTTCGAGATAGCACCGCTCATCGTAACCCCCGGAACCCTGGCTATTGAGATTAGAAGATAATCCCGTCCATGGTGTTCCAAGGCCGAATTCAGACACTGGCAATTGTCATTTCGTGATAATGCCATCCATGGAATCTGAACCAGCAGAGTGCTTACATGCCCCCGGTAGGATATGTAAATATCCTAAGAGACAAGCACCGAGGAGATGATGTTTTGTTACGCATCTTCGTGGGGAATTTCCGATCTCTCTGCGCTGGGAACTCGTCCAAATCAACTTGTGTTGATCGGCCGCTTCTACTCTAGGTGTTATTTTCAGAATTTTGCGACACTTCTGCGTGATTTTGATTTTTACGCTTACTGAACCAGGCTGTGTGTGAGGTTAGGGTTCTTAGGTTACTGAGTCCCGTAAACCAAAAGTTAGTTAATAAGGCCAAATACTTCTTAAGCCTTGGACCTAATAGTTAAGCTTTTCATTTTCCTCAACCTCTTGAGGAATGTCTAGATCTTAATGGGTACTAAGAGTCTATCCAAGAATGCCTAAAGTTTGCGTTCTTACTAATCTCACTGTGCAGTTTTCAGTTCTTTTCTTGAATGAGGTCTAGAACTTAGGTTAATTCCTTAGTTTCTTACTAATGACTATCACTTTTCTCTCATTTTTGTGCTCCTTTTTCATTTTGTTTCTTTTTCCTTCCTCCACAAAATTTCTTTCCTCCACTTATTTTATTTATTTATTTATTTATTTATTATTTTTTTATGGTGTTTTTGGCATATGTGAATTTTTTTGTTTAAAACCTTTTCTTACAAGTTTTGCACTTTCATACCCCCCCATGCCTAAGATTTGTAATGTCCTCATTGTGACTTAGGGGGTTTTTATTCAACTTAGTTCATTCCTTAGGACAGATATTTTGGTGAGTGAATGGGTCGGGATGACTGTTGCAGACGATTTCTAATCTCAGATGCAAGCACCTAAGGTGGAGTCGGCTGTTTTAAAGGGTGAACCTTAAGTGCGCAAAGGTGTCAAAAAAGGTTTCAGGTTTTCCAAGAGAATGATGGGCTGCCTCCCGTTGAGCGATGAGTTTACGCCATCGGCTGGGCGTAATAAGCTCATGGGGAATGGAGGATATAACATAATTCAGCCAAATCAGTAGAAGTTACATCAATGAACGGTTTGAGTCTCTGACCATTCACGATGAAAGGTTCGGAATCATGGTCGAGTGGACTGATCTCGACGGCTCCATTTCCGAAAACCTGTCGGACCAAGTATGGTCCGCCCCACTTGGATCGCAGCTTCCCAGGGAAAAGTTTGAGTTGGGCATCAAAGAGTAGGACCTTCTGATCAGAATAAAAGATCTTTCTTGAGATATGCTTGTCATGGAAGGCTTTAACCCACTCCTTATAGATTCGCGAGTTCTCGTACGCATCGAGACATCGCTCATCGATCTCGCTGATTTGAAGCTTTCTGTGGGTTTCAGCTTTTGAAAGATCTAGATTACAGTTCCATACTGCCTAATAGGCTTTGTGCTCCAGTTCGACGGGAAGGTGACACGTCTTCCCGTGCACCAGTCTAAAGGGAGACATGCCTAATTGGGTTTTGTGGGCGGTCCTATAGGCCCACAAGGCTTCCGGAAGTCGGGACGACCAGTCCTTCCTGTCAGGCCGAACAGTGACCTGCAGGATTTTCTTGATCTCCTGATTTGACAGCTTAGCTAGACTGTTAGTCTGGGGGTGATAAGGAGTAGAGATTCGGTGAGACACCCCGTATTTGGTCATCAGTGACCTAAACCGAGCATTCGTGAAATGGGTCCCCCCATCTGAGATAATAGCACGAGTAATTCCGAACCGTGAGAAGATATTGTGATGAATGAATTTGAGAACGATTTTGTGATCACAGGTTCAGGTCGGTATGGCTTCGATCCATTTGGACACGTAGTCCACAGCCAGCAGAATATTTTCAAAACCATCCGAAACAGGAAAGAGCTCATAAAATCAATCCCCTAAACATCAAAGATTTCGCATACGAGAATCGGCTGCAAAGGCATCATGTCGCGATGGCTCATGTTGCCCAAAGTTTGGCAACGACTGCATGCCTTGCAATGACTATATGTGTCTTTGAATAGTGTGGGCCAGTAGAAACCACACTGGAGGATTTTCGATGTGGTTTTGTGCCCAGAGAAATGGCCACCGCATGCCTGATCATGGCAGAAGGAAAGAATATCATTGACTTCATCTTCCAGGATACATCTCCGGATGATTTGGTCAGCACCTATGCGGAAGAGGTACGGATCTTCCCAAATGTAATACTTGTCATCAGAGCGCAATTTGTCTTTCTTGGCCTTCGACCAATCAGACGGGATCTGATGAGATGCTAAGTAATTTACCATATTAGCAAACCATGGAAGTTTAGTACCAATAGTCAGCAGGTGCTCATAAGGGAAATGCTCCGTGATGGGTCTGGAAGGGTTGATAATCTCAGAAGGAAGGCGGGATACATGGTCAGCTACCACATTTTGTCTTCCCGCCTTGTCGCGAATCTCGAGATCGAATTCTTGCAACAGCAAGATCCATCGGATTAGTCGGGGCTTCGTGTCCTTCTTGGCAAGGAGATGCCTCACCGCCGTGTGATCCGAGTAGATGATGACGTGGGAACCTAGGAGATAAGATCAAAATTTTTCAAGGGAAAATACTACGGCTAGCAGCTCTTTCTCCGTAACTGTATAGTTACGCTGAGCCTCGTCAAGTGTCTTACTAGCGTAGTAGATGACCATGGGCTTCCCGTCAACTTTCTGCCCCAGAACCGCTCCTACGGCGAGATCAGACGCATCGCACATGATCTCAAAGGGTTGAGACCAGTCAGGGGATTGTAGGATTGGTGCCTGGGTGACTCGTTCACGAAGGTTTTGAAAGGCTAGAGTGCATTCCTTGGAGATTTCAAAGGGTACATCCTTAGAGAGGAGAGTCGTCAGGGGGTGTGCGATTTTTGAGAAATCAGGAATGAAACGATGGTAAAAATCGACGTGCCCCAAAAAAGAATGAATGTCCCTGATCGAGCTAGGCATAGGAAGGCGAGAGATTAAATCAACCTTAGCTCGATCCACCTAGATGCCCTTCTCAGAAATCAGATGTCCTAGGACGATCCCCTCATGCACCATAAAGTGGCTCTTTTCCCAGGAAAGAACCAAATTAACATCGATGCAGCGCCTGAGTATATGAACCAAGTGCTGGAGGCAATCATCAAATGATGCCCCGAAAACTGAAGTCATTCATGAAGACTTCCATATAATCACCTACCATTTCAGAGAATATGGCAAGCATGCACTGCTGAAACGTCGCAGGCGCATTGCAGAGATCGAATGGCATCCTTCGGAATGCGTACGTTCCAAAGGGGCAGGTGAACGTGGTCTTCTCTTGGTCCTCAGGATGAATAGCTACTTGGTTATAACCGGAGTACTTGTCGAGGAAGCAGAAGAATTGATTTCCCGCTAATTTCTTGAGAATTTGATCAATTAAAGGTAGTGGGAAATGATCCTTCTTCTTGGAGGAATTGAGTCGTCGGTAATCTATGCAGACTCTCCACGAGTTGGCTAATCGGGTAGGTATGACTTCTCCGGTTTCAGTCGTTATGGTGATGAGCCCTGCCTTTTTAGGCACAACCTGGATTGGACTCACCCAACGACTATCGGAGATCGGGTAGATGATCCCTGCATCTAACTACTTGATGATCTCCTTTTTCACAACCTCCTGTAGATTGGGATTCAAACGTCTCTGCATCTCACGAGAAGGTCGTGCGCCCTCTTCTGAATAAATATGGTGTGTGCAATAAGAGGGACTTATTCCAGTTAAATCATCGAGAGTCCATCCAATGGCTCTGCGATGTTGCTGGAGAACAGCAATCAGACGGGATTCCTGTTCGGGATTAAGCTTGGAATTAATAATCACAGGAAGGGTCTGATTAGAACCTAGAAAGATGTATTTCAAATGATCGTGAAGGGGTTTCAGTTCAAGGATGGGGTTATCAGCAGCAGCGGGTGGTTCAGGGTAAATGTGAGGTTCAAGGGTTGGAGTTATGGGTCTGTCTAAATCTGACTTTGACTCCTCTGATTGCGGTTCAAAATCTTTTTGTGGTTGATGAGGTATAATCAGGTTATTCTCAAAATGCGTTTCATCAACCAAAGTCCTGATATCACAAATCTGTTCGATGACACCGCAATTGATTCCTTGTTGGGCCTTAAATATATCAATTTTAAGGGTTTGATTTCCAAATTTGAGCTCTATTTAGCCCTCCTCACAGCTGATGTGGGCTTTAGCAGTAGCGAAGAAAGGTCTCCCTAGAATGATCGGTGTATCCCTAGGGTTTTCAGGTGTGTCCATGTCTAAGACTATAAAGTCTACAGGAAGGTAGAAATCCCGCACTCTTACAATAACATCCTCGAGAATCCCTTTTGGTGACTTTATAGATCGATCTGCTAATTGTAATGTCACCTCAGTCGATTTTAGCTCAGATTCTTCTAGGTGGTTAAGTAAGGATGTGGGTATCAGATTTATGGAAGCACCCAAGTCTAGCAATGCTCTGTCGAATTGGGTATCACTTATCTTGCAGGAAATCAGGGGAGTACCAGGATCTTTAGCCTTAGGTGGGAGTCTGCTTAAGATTACAGAGCTGGCTTGCTCTGACAGTACAATTAGACTCCTACTCTTGGTTCGTGGCTTATGCTGGGGTGTACACACATTCTTTAGGAATCGTGCGTAAGCCGGTATGTGGCGAATCGCATCCATCAAGGGAATGTTTATTTGGACCTGCTCAAAGAGCTTGACCAGGTCCTCCTCAGGTGCCACGGGCTTGGTGGTCTTCTTTCCCTTGGTCAAGGCCTCGGGAAACGGAACCTTGGTTGGTTCTTCTAGGATAGGTCCAGGTCTTTGATCTGGGACAGGGATAGGAACGTCCTGGATTACTGTCCTAGGGTTGGGATTACTACCAGGCTTGGAGTGGTTTGAATAGGGTGGATCTTGGGTTTCCTTACCACTACGGGTTGTTACAGAGTTTAGCCCTGCCTGGTTTTGGTTAGGGTTGGGTAAGATGGGTTGCTGCTGATAGCCCGCATAGGAAGTGGAAGCCTCCATCCCGTCGGGTGAAGGAACAGAGGGGGCCTGATAAATCATGTGTGCTTGACCTGGGTTTGGGTTCATAACGCGTCGCTGGGTCGACACGTTTTTCGGGTTAGGAAGAGGTTGGGAAGGAAGTGTGCCTGGCTGGCGAGAATTTGCCAACTGGGCCAGTTGATTTCGAACCTCTGTAAGTTCGTCCTTATGTTGCTTCTGAATAGCCGCATTTGTTCTTTGAATGTCAGCCAGGGTCTGAAGGATGAGAGACATTTGGTCCTGATTTGGCCCTAATGGATAGGTAGGGTTGGGTCGAGGCTGAGGCGGCTGGTAAGGACGAGATGGTTGTGAACGGGGCTGAAAGGGTGGTCTCTGGGTTTGGGAATTTCCCGCCCATTGGAAGTTGGGATGGTTTTGCCATCCAGGGTTATAGGTGTTGGAGAATGGGTCATTCTAGATGGCGTTGAGGTCCTCGCAGGTTTGAGGAACCTCCAAAAATCAGGGAAAGTGGGAACGGAATTCCCCGGACTAGTATAGAAAGGATCGGATGACCCTCCGATCCGAGAATCAGATGGGGGTGGATATGGATCCATCCCAGGAGAAGATCGGTGGAGAATGTTTTACACAGTTTCCCGTGTGGAAGGAGGCTGTGCAAAGGAGCTATGCGCAGAGGTGGCTCGCTGCAAGTGCTGAGTCAGCTCGTCCACCTTCTTCTCAATGATGGAGACCTTGTCCAATCGACTGGCCATTAGTTCCAGGTCGACTGATGCGGACAGGCCTTGCGTCTCATGTGCTCCTTTAAGGTTCTTCGATGCGCGGGTATTCATCCTGTCGAATAAGCCTATGGAGTCATTGTTGATGGAGTTATCGCACATGTTTTTGAGAATCTCTCACACGGTGTCCTCATGTTGACCCATGATATTCCCTCCGCAAGTTGCATTGACAAAAAGCCAGATATCCTCACGGAGTCCCTGGTAAAAAGACTGGACTTGTTCCCATTTAGGAACTCCGTGATGGGGGCACTTTCTCATGAGATCCTAAAAGCGATCTCATGGAGAGGTTCTCCTGTTTGCTGAGTGAGGTGAGTAATTTGACGGCGCAAGGCATTGGTCCGACCAACGGGAAAGAACTTCTTCAAAAATTCGGACTGAAGTTCTTCCCAATTGTTGATCGGCCGGGTCTGAGTTTGGTACCAATGAGCGACCTTGTCCATAAGGGAGAAGGAGAACATCTTCATGAGGAGAATGTCCCGATTTTGTTCATCTGACCCAATAGTTTGGGCCAGATGCTTCAGTTGTTTGATGTGCTGGAAGGGGTCTTCAGAATTAAGCCCATGGAATTTAGGTATAGCATGAATCATATTAAGCTTTAATTCAGAATCAGGTCCTCCAGACGGGATTCTGACTCGAGGCTCAATAGCCACCGCAGCAGGATTATAATGGTCCCGCATCATAGGATGCTGCGGTGGGTGCACAAAGTTCTGGAAGAGGTCATTGAGTCGCTGGAGCTGGTGCTCCAGATTGTTTTCTTCCACAACTAGTTGAGCCATTGTGGAAGAAGAAGGTGAGTTGGGTTCGGAGTCGGAGGAGAGGTCGATGTGTGGTGTTGTTTTCTCAAACAAGGGCACTGAGGCTCGGCCTCGAGGAGAGTGAAGTTCTAAAGGAGGTTTTAAGGACCTCCTACCAAACATACACTGTTGGAAGAGATGAGTTTAGCAGGTGCTGGACCCAATCAAGGCACTCAAAATGTTGGGTGACTATAGAGGTGCGGGGCAGATGGACCCCTTGATCAAAAGATCGGCCACCTGAGAATTACCTGGGCAGCCAGAGAGGGTGAGTCCCGCAAATACCCCTACACGATAGAGCATCCCCACGGGTTATAGGGTTTCCCCCACCCGACCTCTCTTGTCACTGAGATTCCAGGTAGACCAGAATGGGGATCTTGACCTCTTAAGTCTACCACTTTTAGTTTAAGATCAGGGTGCTTAGATTTTCACTTGAACTTTTTAGCTTTTTGAGTGCGAAGAGTGACCTAAGTTGAAGGTTGGTTGACCCTAAGGGGTCAACTTCACCTATTGATTCCTTTGAGAACTTATTAGGTCTTGTCTTTAAGGGTTCAAGTGTTTTTAGAGAGCCAATTGCTTAGGGTTTTTCTGAATAGGTATATTCAATCAATGGCCTAGGCACACTTCTTTTGGGATTTCTCAATTCTTGATTAAGTAGTGTGTCTCTAAAAACCCTAGTGTTAATTCCTATGTTGGCTCTACTTGGTCCAGTTAACTCCTTGTTGGGTAATTAGGGCTTCAGGCAAGAAGATGTTAGCCCTTAATTACCCTTAATACTGTGTGCAGGAATATTGGTTTTGAAAACATGCAGCTGTTACTAAGTATGAAAGACAGGTTATACCTATATTATGTTTTCCTTTTTCTTCCTCTTTAGAATTTAGGGGTTAAGAGTGAGAGGATAGAAGTTACCTGTCCTTGGAGTAGTTGTTGTGCGGCTGCTTCTTAATTTTTCCTGTACCTGCACACAAGAGAGAAGAGATTATTAGAAACTCCCAAATAGAGAATTTATAGCTTCTAGAATAGCTGTTGCTCCCCGGCAACGGTGCTAAGGAATGACAACGTTCTGGCTGTCCAGTTAGCTTGTTTGTGTTTGTTATATGTCAAGTTACAGTCGTTGTAGTAATAAGACAGCTACCATGTTATCATTACAAAATTTTTTTACTCGAAAATGGTTTTCCTGAGGTCGAACTCTGGGAGCTACTGGAATTCTAGAAATACAAAGGTTCTCTATTAGATTACAAAAATAAGGGAGAGAGAGAGAGAAAGAAAGAGAGAGAGGGAGCTTGTCTTGGCTTCTTCTTATTCTCTTCTCCTTTTCCTTCTCCTTCTTTCAGCTGCTTCTTTTCTTCTTCTTTCTCTTCTTCTCTGCTCATGGCTGTGTCTCTTCTTTTCTTCCGCAGAGTTCTTCTTCTTCTTCTTCTTCTGTTCTTTCTTTGTTCCTCTCTTTCTTTCTTTTTCTTCTCTTCTTCTGTGGCTGTGACAACCTTCTTCTTCTTCTGACTTCTTCTTTTTCTGTCGCCTTCTTCTTCTTTCTTCTCTTGCTTTATCTCCTCTATCCAGAGTGTGGCGAAGGCAGTGTGGGTGGTGGCGAGGCATGAGGCGGCGTATGGTGGTAGCCCTAGGTCGGACTGTGGCCGGAGAGATGGGTCTGTTCGGGGGATCGTCGGGTGGCGTCTGGCAGTGGATGGGAAGGGGGGATTTGTTGAGTGGAGTGAGGGGAAGCTTTTAGGGTAGTCGGCGAGGGGTGAGAAGGTCTGTGGAGGTGGGATGAGCTCGCCGGAGAGGGTGGTCGGAGACCGAGCAGGCGGGGGTGGAAGTCGTGTGCAGTGAGGTGAAAAGACAAACTGAGAGAGGGAAAATGTAAGGGAGGAGGAGAGGAAGCTAATTACCTAGGTTTTGGACGAAGGGAGAGGGCGGAGCCACTGGCTCGTACCTGCCGGAGCTGGGGAAGAAAGGACCCTGGAGGAGGAGTGCGGCGACGAGAAAGCAGGCGGAGGGTGCCAGCGGGTGTAGCACGGCATAGACGAGAGGGCTAGGAGAACCCTGCTGCAGGTAAGGCGGCAGAGTGACGAGGAGGAAGAGGAGGAGGTCGCCGGAAGCTGCGGGTCATCTGACGGAGGAGGAGGAGATGAAGTGGGGGGTTGTTCTCCGTCAAAGAGAGCTTGAAGGAACCGGCAGGGGTTGCCGGTCCTTATAAAGGGGCTGGTGCAGAGGGAGGCGCGGGCTGGCGACGTGCCAGCCTCGCCGGAACGTGGCCGGAGAGGGGACTCATACCTTCCGCGCGTTCGCACGGAAGGTATGGGGACCGGCAGAGAGCATGGTCGGGTCCCTGCGACAGAGGACGTCGCAGGGAACCCCGCGTTTGCTTTGCAGGGCGGTCACCCCTCTCTGCGCGGCGCCATGCTCCGCGCAAAGTCGCCGGAGCATGGTGCTGCGCAGAGTTTTGCAGGGGGACTATTCTGCAAAGAACTACGAAAATGTTGGCGGCCAAAAAGTAAGGGTTTCGAAAGATAAGGGTCAAAAAGTAAATGAAGAGGATCAAATTGCAAAGTCGGTCAAGGAGGTCTCCTCTTGGGCTCAAGTTTTTATACAAGACTAATTTGAACCTAAGAATTTTAATGGTGAATTTTATTTCTAGGTTGGACCATGTTTGACTGGCCAATTTACGTAAAAATCCTGATTAAGTCATTAATTGGGCAAGGTTCTCTTTGTAGGTCAAAATGGGTTTCTATGGCCAAATTGAAGGTTCTAAACCCTAGATGTTATTTTTCTATGAATTTTAGAGGATTTATTTGATTTTTATCCTGCCTCAAACCTCGTGAATTGAAGTGAATTTTTTTTAGGGTTACAGAATATCATTTAATTTCCTAAAGTTGCTATAACCTTTTTTAGATCAGACCATCCCACATTCCTTCTTATTAGACTTGTTTGACCTGTGTTTGGACCCTTAATTACCTTGTTTGTAAATTGCATTGGTGAAATTGCAGTTTTACCCCTTATGATTTGTTTTCTTCTAAAACTCAGAATTCTCTGAGTTAAGCCTTTCTTTGGGTTATGTAGGAGCTTTTTCTTACATATCTAGGTTAGATTGTGCTAGTTAGGGTTCATGATGAGATTCTCATCACCGCCATTAACGAGCAAGCTACAAGCTTGCTCACAGGCTCGCTCTAGGCACCCTTAACCTAGGTTGGAGTCCCAGGCTACGCGGAAGAGTCTCGCACACAGTCCTAGGTCCCCCATTAAAGACGCAAGCCTCGCGTCTTGCTGCAATTGGAAGGGCATCCCCTACTGTGGACGCGCGAGAAAGAAGGGGTGCAGATAGTCCCACCTCAGGCATTCTCAGGCGCCCTGCGACACATAAGAGGAAAAAGTGACTAAGGCTTATCGCCTCAGTCACACGGGGTGAGGTCCCTCTCACCCGCTCACCCGACCACATCCCGGACCACCCCACGCGGACCTGGCCGGACCCGTTTACCTACCTAAGCCTTGCACACCTCACCCACCACCACACGCTGGTGGGCCTGGTTCTAGGCACGTTACCCGACCTGCATACCCGAGTAGGCTCTAGGAGAGCGAACCCAAGAGTGAAACAAAGAGAGAGAGATGGGGGGAGGGTAGGGGTTAGGTTTTGCCTAACCATATGCCTGTGCAGGAAACTGAAGAAGAAGGAAGAAGAGGAAGCAGAGGCAGGGAAGGAGCGGCCAAGGATTCAGCCGCACCAAGGAGCTGAAGTAGGAGAAGAGGAAGAAGAGAAGCAGACTGAAGAAGGAGCTGCATCTTAAGAAAGAAGAAGAAGCCAAGAAGACCAAGAAGAAAAAGCTGAAGAAGAAGAAGAAAGGAAAGGAAGAAGAAGAAAGAGCAGGAGTTGCAGCAGAAAAGAAGAGAAGAAGAAAAAGCCAAGGAGAGGAAGAGCAGCAGTCGATAAAGAGAAGAGCACAAGCACTATAGCAAGTGGCTAGTTAAGGCATCTGATCCATGAAGTCAGATGTCTGAAGACAGCGAGAAAGAATAACAAAGAAGAAAAGAGAAGACAAATTTTTACTCACTTTCTCCAATCCTTTTGTAAAACAGTATATTATTGTAATGTGTGATTTTCTACGCTTCTAGAATCAAGCTTGCTCCCTGAGTTCGACCTCGGAGAATTTTTGTATTCGAGTAATAGAATAAAATCAGAACGGTCGGTTTATCACGACCATTTAACATTTGCACTTGAAGCCTTAGATTTCAGGTTAATTGCAAATAGAGATGTGTTTAGACGGAGTTTGAGCTCGCATCCATGGTGGATTAGAGGAGCTTGACGGAGAACAGATGTGCTTTGCGAGGATCAATAGCCTGAAGAAGCATGAAGACAAGAATATGATAGATTTCCTTTTATCTTGTTCGATGTAATTTTGTTTCTTTGTTCTGCTCCTTATTCTTTGAGTCTAGATATATGTTAAAGAGCCTCATAGAACCCTTAAAGTAGTTCTAGGAATACCTGCACTACCCTAGGATACTTAGGTTTTCTGTAGAGAGCTTAGAAAACCAAAATAGGGTTTTGACAGCCTAATCAGACGTCTAATCTGGAAATCAGACCTCTGATAGTGACTTTTAAGATGTCTGACTGTTGACTCAGACGTCCAATAACTTAGGATGAACTTTGTAACATCTATTTGATGAAATTAGACGTCCAGACCTTAGTCCAGACGTCCAATTAGTGGATCGTTTGCTACCTGTGTAAACGTTGAGGGATATGACCGTTAGGCTTATATCAGACATCCGTAGAGGATCCCAGACGTCTGATATGTGACCGTTTTGCCTCGAATGACCCAAAATCTCCTTTGTGAGATTTTCTAGCCGTTACCCTTCTTGGGAATCCATTCCCGCAAAACAAATAAGTTTCCAGACGTCTCTAGATAGTGACAGACGTCCTGTATGTCGTTTGATGGCCATACACTAGAACCCTGTTGATGAGAACCTCATCATGAACCCTAACTAGCACAATCTAACCTAGATATGCGAGAAAAAGCTCCTACATAACTCATAGAAAGGCTTGACTCAGAGAATTCTGAGTTTGTAAAGAAAATAGGTCAAAAAGGGTAAAAATGTAATTTCACCAACACAATCAGTAAACAGGGTAACTCAGGGTCCAAACATAAGTCAAACTAACCTAATAAGAAGGAAAGTGGGATGATTTGATCCAACAAGGGCTACAGCAACTCCACGGAATTAAATGACATTTTGTAACCCTAAAACAAACCCACTTCAATTCACGAGGTTCGAGGTAAATTAAAAATTGAATAAATAGTCTAAAATTCATATAAAAATAATCTCTAGGGTTTAGAACCTTCAATTTGGCCTTGGGAACCCATTTTGACCTACATTAAGAACCATGCCCAATTAATGACTTAATTTGGGTCATTACGTAAATTGGCCGGTCAAACAAGGTCTGACCTAGAAATAAAATTCACCATTATAATCCTTAGGTCCCATTTAGTCATGCATAAAAACTTGAGCCTAAGAAGAGACCTTCTTGACCGACTTTGCATTTTGGTCCTCATCTATTACTTTTTGACCCTCAACTTTCGAGACCCTCTCATTTTGGGTCCTAGGTTCTTCGTCGTTCTTTGCACTTAGGTCCCCCTGCAAATCTCTGAGCAGCGCCATGCTCTGGCGACTTCGCGCGGAGCATCGCGTCGCGCAGGGTGAGGGAGGCCCTCTGCCAGTTGAACCGGGTGTTCCCTGCGACGTCTGCTGTCGCAGGGACACCACCATGACCTCTGCCATCGCCCACACCTTCCGTGAGAACGCGCGGAAGGTATGGGTTGCAACTCCGACCATTCTCCGGCGAGGGAGGCACGTCGCCTCCCTGCGTCCACCCCTCCGCCTTCGCCTTTATAAGGACCGCCGTCGCCAGCCAACGGGGGCAGCTCGGTCCTGACGGAGAAAAACCCCCATTTTTCCTCTCTTCCCACTCCGGCAGAAACCCACCAGCTCCGGCGGCTCCTCCTCCTCCGTCTCGTCGCTCTGCTGCAATACCAGCAGTAGAGCCACCTTCGCCCGCTCTTCCCGCGTCGCGTCGTACCCAGCACGCGCCCTCCCGCTCTCTTCCTCACCGCCGCCCTCTCCCTCTGGGTATCTTCTTCTCCGGCGACAGTCGATACGACTGCCGCCCTGCTCCGGCCCCTTCATCCCTGTAACTAGGTCAGAACTACTCCCCATCTCCCCCTCTTTCTTTTCCTCACTGTCTTTCATTCGATTAAACCCTCGACCGCTCTTGTCCACCGTCACCTTCTTCGTCTTCGACCACCCTCCGGCGAGACACTCCCATCGCTCCGCAGCCCCACACGCCTCGTCAACCCTCACATAACCTCCGCCTCATCACGCTGAACAACCTCCACCCACCCACTGCCGCTCTACACCTACTCATCGCTCCCCCGAACACACCCACACTTCAGGTCACAGGACGACCTAGGCACGCACACCTAGGACACCCCACGACCTGCTGCACCTCGCACCACCTTCGCCGTGCCACGGCGAAGGTCCCCTGCTGATCTGATTAGGCCGAGAGGCCCTTTTCGTGTCTGGCAGTTTCGACGCTTGGTCGCCATTGACGCTGCATTGAAGCAGCTCCACGCACGCTCCAGGCTTCAGAACTCCAGGGCTCCAGGTGCTGCGAGGTCGGGAGGGTAATGCGAAGGCAGCTAAACCAGCAATCGACACGAATAGAGCCTGCAGCTGAGGAAGCAAAGCTGCAGTCTGCTGCAGGCGCGCGCGAGAGGAGCGCTGAAGATAGTTCCACATCGTGAGTTTACTAAACCTCGCAGTAGTATAAATTGATTTTGTGCTTTCTACTGGTCGCCTCCGAAAGCATTGGGGTGAGGTCCCGCACCCACTCACCTGCTCGGTCCGCGAGCTCATCACGCGGATCCGGCGGATCCGACCCGACCCAACCGAGCACACCTCGCGCATCACCCACACACCGGTGCGCCTGGTCATGGGCACGAAACCCGACCCGATTACCCGTGGCTCTGGGAGAGCGTCCTGTGAGTGCTTTACAGAGAGGGAGATGTGCGGGTAGAGGGACAGGGTGCGAGAAGGAGAAAAACAAGGAAGAAGGAGATGGCCAAGGAAGAAGAAAGAAGAAGAAGAAGGAAGAAGGAAGAAGACCACAGGAAGAAGAAGAAGAAGACTGAGAGAAGAAGGAAGAAGAAGAAGAATCACAAAGGAAGCACTGTAGCAGACACCACTTAAGCCGTCTGATTGAGAAATCAGACGACGGATGAAGCTCTGCAGACAAAGCAAAGAAGAAGAAAAAGAAGAGAAAAGGTGCCGCAGCTGAAAGCAGAAAGAAGGAAGAAAGAAGAAGAAGAAAAGAAAAGAAGATAAAGAAGATAAAGAAGAGAAGAAGAAGACAAGCAAAGAGAGAAAGAAGAGAAGAGGAAAAAGTCAAGAAACAAAATCTACCTCTCTCTCTCTCTTATTTTTGTAATAAAAGCATTGTACTTCTAGAATTCTAGTAGCTCACTGAGTTCGACCTCGGAAGAAAAATATTTCTGAGTAAAATTGTAAAAGTGGCAATGACGACAAACTGTAGCTATTTTATCTGTACCACAGCGACATTACTATAGCAAACAAAAGACCTAGCTTCGGTCTCACTGCCATTACCTATTTAGGTCTGAATCAAGTCAGGAAGGAAACCCGCCTAGAATTAGACATCTGACTCAGTTCCAAGACATCTTAAACAGGTTTTCCAGACGTTTGATACCCGGACCAGATGTCTGATGGCCCTGTCAGAATCATGATTGATTCTGATTACGGTCTGTTTTGCCTTGGGTTCAACCCCAACGGCTATGGAAGCTTTCTAAGGGCTTCTAAAGCCTTCCTAGGCCCTCTATAAATAGAGAACCCTTGCCTTGCAAAAATACACCTTGAATAGCATTTTCACATCTATTGTGTTCAAGTGAGGAAGAAGATCATTCTTAAGTGTTGTTGCTCTCTTAGTTCATCAAGCCTACACTTGAGAGCACCACATCTTAAATTAATGAAAAAATATTGTAACTATAACGAACAACTGTTGTAAGATGACATAATTATATTTGTAATGTATAAGCATGTAGATTGTAATATATGTTGTAACATCAAACATTAAATTTATGTTACACATAATATCACAATGGAAATAGAAAATATAACTAAATTTGTAATACAAATATATTGTACTGGTAGCACGAACAAGTAGTGCTTAATAGTAAAGGCATTTAATATAAATTGTATTACTAATAGATTTTATATTACAAATATTTATCAGAAAAAAATGTAAAAACTTGTATTACAAATAAAAATAGATCTGCATATATACGATGAACTTATATTAAAGTTATTTATTTTAATGGAAATATAAAAATTTATATTAGAAGTAAAAATTGAATTATAATACATTTTTAATACAAATTTATTTTGATTAAGAAAAAATTATAATTCGATTAAGTATTAAAATGATGTGATTATTTATCAATAATAATGTAATATTTCATTAATTACATTCCAAATACAACTTATGAATAGAATCATAATATAAGTTGATATTAATATACAAAGATTTTCAGAAATAACATAGTTATTAATTAATCGTGTCCCTGCATGTTATAAGCCATGGAATATTTTCTATGAGACTATTCAACGAGCACTGGAACTTATCGGCGAGAAATTAATATTTTTCAGGTTGATATATATATATATATATATATATATATATATATCCTCTGCGCTGGTCACTAATGTTGTGTATAGGTACATGATTTTATATTATCATCCTCTATTCTCGATGGTGTGTCATGATTAAAACAACATTGTTTATAAAAACTTGTTGACGGTGAATGCACATTGTTTTCACATTTTAATGATTTTCCTTGCAACAATTCATAGCTCATTTTTGACGTGTACGTGTAACAGAAAATTTTTATAATCTTCTATTACCATTCGCCGCAACTTTAGAACATATATCGCTGACAGAAGGAAAATTTTTTTTTTAAGTCTAATAAAAAGAGCCTCACAAAATTCCAGGAAAAAGTTCATAGAGATCTGAACCAGCATAATAGTAGAAATCGACTGAACCAATTAAACGACTGAGCACCTTTTGTTGGTTGGGTTTCACCTCTAATATCTTTGAACTGGTTTGACCTTCATTTCATCTTTTTTGTATTGATAAAACTCTCAATCTAAAACATCATTTGCATCGTGATTTAATAGCTACAATACTTTGAATTATTTGAAAAGAAATATTGTGATAGTATTTTTTTTATGTGAAAAATAATCAAGTAAAGGTGACAAAAAACGTCATTTTTTACCATAACTCTTTAGCAAGATTGTTCGACTCTCTATCTTAAAGTGTTAAAAGACATGATCATCAAGTTAAAGATGATGATAGGCTCTTCGACGTTGTTTTGAATCTACTCAGCGTTAATTTATTTTGTAGTTTTCTCGTTTCTCCAGTATTATCTTTGTTAAAAACTTTATAAATGAATGAAAAAAATCTTTTGAGTCTTGCTTGAAAAGAATAAGAAAAAAGAAAAGTAATAGTAGAAATTGACCTTTGAGATTGATTTAATATATGTTTAATTCAATGGACGATCAAGAATCAATTCTATCCATTGTAACATGTGAGAACTTAAGTTTCATGCGTTTATTTGATAAGTTATCTCTGTTGGTGTAAGAGTACTTTGCTCATTGATTTTGATGATAATATAATACTTGTTATTTAACATTTATGTTAAGTTCAGGATTTCATGATAAATGCAAATAAATTCAAGTGTGAAGGAGTTCAATCTTACATCTACAGTGGATTGGAGGAGCTTGATGGAAGAGATGGAGTTTCGCTTGGAGTGAGAGCTCGAGGATTCATGAAGATGAAGAATATGACTTAGATTTATTTTGAATGTCCATCTTGTTCATGTAATTTTCTCTTTATGTTATTTGCTTTTTATTTCTTAGATGATTGTTAAAGAGTCTTAAAGTAACATATCATTGTCTTAGGATCACTTATACAACTGTGAGATACTTAGACTATCTTTGACAAACTCAGGAAATCAATATAGAAATTAGACAATCTGATTAGACATCAAATCTGGACATTAGATGTATAATCTTGACTTTTAAGACATTTGACCCATTATCCGGATGCCAAAAACACTTAGGCTAGAAATCAACTCTCTGTCTACCACCTTTAGATGTCTAGCTCATAGTTCAGATGTCTTACAAGACATCTGAGAAGACGTCCAACAATAGGACCATTGGACTATCAAACCACTATCTTAGAAGATTAATTCTTAATCAGACTTACATCTACTTTCAAACGTCTGTAGGGTATCCCAAACGTTTGATAAATAATGTTACGTTAAGATTTGACAAAAATCACTTTTGTTAGACCACATAGCTATTTGAGTCTCGGAAAATTAATTCCCCTAGATATTTCTCATTCTAGACGTCCTGACCTTTTGCCAGACGTTTTATATGTCATCTGACCCTTTTAACTCTAGATCCCTGTTTCAATCTCGTGAAAACATGAAGAAACCCATCTTAGAGTTAGATGCTCGATTAGATTTCTAGACATCTTAAAATGGCCTCTTAGATGCTCGTTCTGATCCAACATTGTCTAGATGATCAACCATTTTAGATTATATGACCGACCTTTAGATCAGATGAAGATCAAGAGTTGACCTTAAGTCCAGACATCTGATAACCCTGTCAAAATCATAAATGACCCTGATTTCGGCCTAATTTGCCTTGGATTTATTCCCAATGGCTATAACCCCTCTCTAAGGCCTTCTTGAATATTCTTCGAATATCTATAAATAGAGGAGCACCCTTCCTTTGTTAGACACATTTTGAGAATACTACTTCCATGTCTTTTGTGTCTAAGAAAAAGATTAAAGAAGAAGTACCCTTACTCTCAAAGCTTCCAATCAAGAGCGTCGTTACTCTGTGCAATCACGCCTACACGCTTCCTATTAAAGGGAGATTCCTTGACTATAGTAGCATAGCCTTATATTCACTTGGTAGCTTCATAGGTATTTTGTTCTTACTTTTATTTTTGGTTGGGTATTCGCTTTGCAAATTTCCAACTCCTTCTTGAGACAAAATACATCTTGTGGAGAGGAGCGTTTGAGGTGCACTATTCTCGTATAAGTAGTGTGGTTGTAAGAGATTGAACTACTCTCGTTTAAGTAGCTCGTTAGTGGATTTGATCTACTAGGTAGCTTGAGAAATCTTAAACTGAGAGGTTTAGGTGGTGATTATTACACGAGTTTGGATCTCCACTTAAAAATACTTTGTGCATTTGTAAGATTGCATTTTGTGTGATTGTTATATTATTTTTATATTATTTCGTATCACGCTTGATCTCATCCTCTCCATTTAGGGAATTATAATCCCTAAGGTTCCATTTGGCAGTAGGTGATGGGGTGGGATAGGAGCTTGCAGGTGTGATAGGAATGAGTTAAGAGGATTTTCTAAGAGGATTTAACAATTTCATACCCACATCACATCAATATCATTTTCTATATCACATTAATACTAATACCCACTCACATCAGCTTCAACTTAAAATACATTTACCCAAATATAATATATCATCCACATCATATAATAATATTAAAATATTACCTAATAACGCAATACTACCATTCAATCATTAAAATCCTCTGTCCAATATAATTCCTCTGATTGAATACCTTTAATTTTATTCTCAGCCCAATCTTATCCCAAGGTAGCCAAAATCTCCTCCAAATGTCTAAAAACCATTTGCCTTACCTAAAAGATAATTTGACGCCCATTAATTTCCAATCATATAATATGTTTGAAGAACATACTATCATCGCATGGATCGCGATTTTCTGATTGGTCTATTTCAAATAAAGAAATATCCATAATCCACGCAATCGGACGTACGGCAATTGCATGAAGATTGGATGATAAATTAATGTGCTAGATAAAGAAACTCTCCGCATTTTGTTATAACCATAGCGTTTACAAACTATTATAAAATGTATAAATGTGTATAATGTGATGTATTTTACGATCTATGTATACAACTGAAGTAGTTGTCATAATAAAGCTGCTCTTTCAATGTAAAGAAATCTAAAAGTAAAGTAAATTTTATTATAGGGTAAGTCTCATCATTTAAAAAAAACACCCTTTGTGAGCCAATGTTAAAATGGTTTTCAAGTATATTTTATAATTTTATATTAATGTAAAATAATTTTAAGGTAATTTTCGTATTCTTGTATCAAATAATTTTGATGATATCCTTGATGATTTTATACTGATGTAAAATGATTCTAAAATTTATTTTGATGATTTATATCGATGTAAAATTATTTTACTTGTAAATTTTTTATTTTATATCAATGTATTTTAAATTTTACATATGTTAATTTTTGCTTGAGAAGTGGTGGTGATTTTTTCAAATAATGATAAATCCCACAATGTAAAAATAATTATATATTTTTGTTGTTGAAAATAAAATGACGTAACCCTTACCTCTAAATTTACTTATTTAATTATCCCATTTCTTTACATTTCAAAATATATCGCCTTCTATGCTTTTTTACCGACGCGGCCACGCCCATAAACTATTGGTCGGGTAATGTGCTTTGTCTTGATTGAAAAAAATAAAGCCGACCCAAAGGGATACATGGAATTACGGGGAGGGCATAGTTTTCTTCCACACACACGCGTCCCATTCTCCACTAATCCACTTAGGAGGGTCCATTTCAGGATGCCTTTGTCAAACCATGTAATTTTTGGATATGGATTAAACATATATCCTTCACAGCATCTCTCATGAAATGGACGTCCAAATATTTTTTCTTATATTATAATTTTTACATGGACATTCCTGAAATCATTTTCAATGATATACACATCCCTAACTTCTTGATCTTTACATGGGCATCCCTAAAAAAATTGTGCATTTTACATCAACATTCCTTCGTTATAAAAGTTGATTTAAATGACTTGATTGTAAATGATGTTTTATTTTTAAGTTTCCATGAATTGGTTTTTTCCTTTCTCTATCCTCTTCCTTTGTATTACACGTTCTTTTTCTTCCTCATTTTTCAGCAATTTTTCTTTATTTCACCAAGGCATTGACATCTATGAGTGAGTCTAGAATCTCATAAATTTGAACAGAGTCATTCGGTGTCTCTAATCATATAACTTGTTAATTTTATCTTTATGCCACCTCCCCCGGTAAAAGTAGAGTTAGTAATACTATTACACATGACTTAATTTGTGCCATTTGTATGCCCTCGGCTCATTGTTGATGTGCACTACTTGCTCTCCATATCCACCAAGTTGCCCTTTCATGAAGAGTTATAAACTAAAGCTTAAAAGACTTTCTTCTTTTCTTTCATATATGGGTTTAATCAGGACATGTACAATCATACATGAAATTTCATACTTCTGGATTCGTTTCTCGATTTACTATGTACATTTATGATAACAGATTTGTGTAATCTCTTTAAGAGATCATGGGCCTAGTGTGCTCTCACATGCACACTATCTTTCTCAAAAATGTGAGTGCATTAATTATCGGTCTAGCAAATGTATATATTCAAGCATAGAGATACATATCTGTCTTAGGTTAGAGGATAAACCTTCTAAATGATAGTGATAAGAGAAGGACTTATGCATCCTCATCATGTCGAATCTCAACCTACATGACAACCTCGAATCTCTTTTCCTATGTAGAGAATGTACATCGAGGGTATCAGTCAGGCAATGATCTCTAAAAAAACTTGTCATATCTTATCGAATTGGAGATAATAATTGAATATCTTGATAGTTTTTGATGACTTTATCGAAATCGTCGATCCAAGCCGTTTGGATCTTTGATATCCATCATTGGTATGTTCAACCTGGCTACAGTACACTCGCCTAATTGTATTGATGGCTTATCTAACCATATTAATGTATCCACGTGATCTAATATTCAGATCCGAATAATTGATGGAGTGATTTAACTGAGGTTGACTCGTCAATGGCATATAATTCCAATAGTCAATTCATCTCCAAATGAATGAATGAATGGGGGAAGAGGAAATAAGTTATCATTATTGGCACTACATTTGTGCAAATAAGTCTATTTTAGTTTCCTTTCCAATTTGATCAATATTTATGGATAATATACGTAAGAAGTTATCACGCCCATGATATTGTAATTTATTCCGGTAACGATAAATATAATCGTATAACCAAGCAAGTGTGGCAGATAATGTTGAGATATTGTAGCCCTGATTGGAAACACTGGAGATGAAAGAGATACGTCAAGTACATGCCCATAAAAAAAGATGACCAGAGAAGCAAAAGGGCTTTGGAGAGTTCCAAGATTTCAAGTATGTTTTTTTGTTCTCATCATGAGTTGTAAAGGACCTCCAAAGCCAAAGCCAAATGCGTGCACCCCAAGGAGAGCTCTCGGGGTTTGACCACTTGCATATTCTCGTTAGGGTCACCGTCTAAGGTTTCCTGTCCCTAAAGTTAAGGGCCCCCTCTCTATGTTCTTGGGCATGATCGAGTGGTCAAATTAACAAAAAATAAAAAGGTCAACTTTGGAAATTAGAAAGCACATAATTAGTCATGAAGGAGTAACTGCCAGCTGGATGCTCGACGGGATAAGGAAGAATACTTTGATTAAAGAATCAACTTTCCTGAAGGTGAGTAGCTTTTATATGTCTCCTTATCTTTTTCTCATATATGTATTTGCGAATTAAACTAGTTCTTATTTTGATATGGGTATACATATATATGTAGACATAAGTGTATACACATAGATACACACACATTGCGTAATATATGTAGAAATGCCCACGATTCCCTTTGATTGATACGGTTTTGAGCATAATTGTACATTTGACACTCAGTACTCTTTGATATAATTACCCTTCTCCGTCAACTCTTTTTCTTTTGATTTTATATCAATTCCAGTCTTTCAGGCCAGTAGAACGGAAAACGCAGTAAAAAAAAAATAGAAGCGACCTTAACTATTTTTACATTACAATCAAAGGCCTTCACCATAATGTAATAACTCTACTATAATTTTTTTGGTTAAAATATATAGAAATACATTATACAATGTGTTTTGCAATACATTAACATGACACTTCGATTTACATAAGTATAAAGTGATTTTGGTTGATTTAATTTTATACTTGTGAAAAATAATTAATGATGATTTTACATCAATATATCACGTTAGTGCGTTATAAAATACATCAACTTTTACGTTTTGATATACCCACATCCAAATTTTTTTAAACTATGCATCAATTACTTTATTCTCCTAAATTTGATTTATATATAGATACAAACATGCATGTATTTTTGTGCATCTATGTGTTTGTGTGTCTATATATATATATATACACGTATAGTACAATAATTTCTACTATTGTCGTCAGTTGGAAATCGACGGCAAAGTTCATGTAATCGACGCCATTAAGCAACGTCGTTATTAGTATTGTTTCTTTTTCCCATCGGTTAGATGGCACAGCTGACGTCGAAATATTGTTCGACCACTGGATGGATTGGATATTTTGACGTAATTTGACAAATGAAAATTGTATTTGTCGTCGCTTATAGAAGAAGCGGAGTCATTTATATGTCACTTTTTTCCACTTTTACACGCCCTTTTTTAAGTTTCACTGTCATTTAAATAAATACACCATCGCTTATATAAGCGACGGTAAAAATATTTTTATCGTCACTTCTCTTAATAAGCGATAACATATAAGGTTTTAGGAGAACCACACCTCTTCTTTCTTGCCGTTGCTTATTCAAATAAGCGACAGTAAATGCACAATTTTTTGCCGTTAGTTATTCGAATAAGTGACAATAAATATACAATATTTGCAACTAACGTTAAACTTTAATGTTGCAGTTTTTTTTTTAAATCGACATCAAATATATGGTTTCTTTTTTTAAAAAATTTTAAAATGATGAGAATTGCCTACTAAACCTACTTAAAAGACCTACTTTTATACAACAATACTAATGAAAATGAAGAGAAATTTATATTTCATAAATATAAAGTCAAGTACATAAAAAATTTGAAAATAAAATATTTACATAAAAATAGTAAAATAAAAAACATAACAAAAGAAAATGGATAAAAATCAAAATGTTGCTGCCCCAATGTTACCAGCTGCACCTGCATCACCTATGTCATTGTCGTCGTCTCATCTATAGATGCTAAGATCTGATAAAGACAAATGCCCTGATTGTCCCTTCTTCAGAAGAATAGATAGAAGCGTCTAAAGCTTATCATTCATGACATTCATCTTTTTTTCCATGGCAATGATCGTCGTCAACTACCTATAATTTCAATAATAGAAAATTAATTGAATACCTACCTAATATGGTTTTAATAACTTAAGTATTTAATTGAAAATTTATGAGAAGGAAGTTAAGGAAGAGGAGATGGAGGTGGCAGAAGGGAGGGGATGATTGGGAGGGTGGCTGTGACAACCTAGACCTGGCTCCACGTGGAACCCGGAGTTGGAGCGCCTTGACTAACCTAAGATCTAATCGTCCAACGAGAAATAACATCACAGAGGAAAGCAATCTACACATGTAACATAGCTAGAACTTTCAAATAAATGACAGGAACCGATAAGTAAAACTGTAAACAGTACCACGAGAAAAAGAAAGATCCTTAACATAGCCATCACAACTATAAATGAAAAACGGAAACAAAACTAATGGTTATAATCCAGAGTACTCACGACAGTAGTAGGAAAAGTTCAACTGCAGCAGAAACAGAAACGAACTAAGGCTTGGCTTGATTAGGCCCAGCACCCTCTGCAGCCGGTGGTATTGGCGTGGTAGTCGTCAGCAAAAGCTAAGTAGAGTGGCAAGTGCAAAAATAACTAATGCAATTGAATTTAAAAATAGTAAACATTTCAAGTAATTGTAAACTTTTCACACAATTTCATATGTTGTTTCCATTTCTAGGTACTACCTATTTAGTGTTTCGAAAATTCTAACAAAGGGTCTTGTTATCTCTTGGTTCACATGTTTCCAACAGAACGATCTTGCTACAGCTTTCCCCGCGATGCAGGACTTGCATGTGGTATTCTCCTGGCCGAGAGAATACCCCGCCTTTGTTCTACACCCGATCTACCACCTCGGGGTCATGATCGCGACGTAGCGGTGACTACGGCACGCGGGATAAACGTATGAGAAGCTATCCTGCACTGGCACGTGGTCAGTCCTTTTTACTAATGTGTACGCTCTAGGTCATACAGTATAGAATAGAACAGGGGTTGCGCCCCTCACCAGTCTACGTACTCTCGCCCGACTATCTCGGTTGGCCTTGTGGGCCTAACAGGAGTCGATGTAGGGAGTTCATTCCTACCTTAGGTCCCAACCCAAGGAAAGGCTATCTCTTTTCCTACACAAGGTGTGAATAGCTCTCCTTGGTACATACGTACACGAGGGTCAGCTTGTCCCCAAATTAGAGTCCAAGCAACAGTCGTAACACACTGTAGACGAGTTATTCGATCATTATCCAAGTTCGTACCATAGCAGGTAAATTATTCTTCTTGTATACCTTAGTGCTCAAGTACATCTTAACTGTTATTATTACCAAGCTCATTTAATGGTAGTTCCATCCATTAAGAGAAACAAACATCATTTACGTTTATGTTATATCAAACAAGATTCATGTATTGAAGATAAACATGCAACATTCTCATTTTTGTTACATTAAACAAGACCCATGTATTGAGGATAACATGCATCATGCACATATGTTCGCACATTAAATCGGTGTTTTAAGATTGTCGTGTTGTAGTATAACCAAAATAGCGTTTAAACAAATAAATTTTATTACTCGAAAAAGGTTCCGAGGTCGAACACAGGGAGCAATTTGAAATTTATAACTCAAGAGCACAATTTAAATCAAGAATAAATATTGCAAAAAGAGTAATGTCAGAATCAATATGCAAAAAGAATAGAGTAAAATGATGATTTAAATCACCAATTACTCCTCACAAATAACACTTAAATCAATGTTTCAAATATTTGTAATCAAAGTATCAGACATCTTAAGTAGCCCTGTGCTACAGTGCTAAGATTTTTCTTCTTTCTCTTCTCTTCTCTTATGAGGCTTTGATCACACGGGTTTTGCGAGTTTGAAATCGAGGTTTGAAATAACCCATTGTCGTAGTTGTAAAACACGTGATCAAATAAAATTTATACCGAAACTCGAAAAGTGAGTTCCAAGTCGAACACGGGGAGGCGAACGTTTGGTTTTATGAAATCCGCACTTCACTTTTTATTTGTTTATTTCATTTTTGTCTTTTTAAATTTTCTTTTGGTATTTTTAGCAAGCAAGAGATTAGGTTGATAAAAATTTTATCTACTTGCAAAAATATAAGAGAGAGAGGGAGAGGGAGAGAGAGAAACAATCATCTATTCATCAAGAACTATTTGTTACAACTATGAAAGCAGGAAACCTACACTATGAAAGAGTAAAACGATAGAAAGAGGTGAGAGAAATCCCTCTCGACGGTTGCTTGGAGGACCACTCACTTTGACACCGCCCGGAGGAAGGTGGTGAAGAGCGGGATGAAGGAAGATAGAAGATGGGGCAGGACGACGTCGCGGCGAGGATCTTCTTCCCGAAGGGCGGTGAGAGGACGGCCACGGGATGCTCGACGAATGGGGATGAGGGGAGGGAAAATTATTTGATTTTCTACTCTAGAGGAGCATCCCGGGCTTGGGACAAGTTCTCTCTAGAGCCTTGGAGTTGGTGAAAGGAAGAAAGGAAGAGATGAAGAAAAATGGGAGGGGTAGGGGTGCTTTTATAGTGGAGGAAAGAATCAAATTTGTATACAAGAATTTAGTGATGGCCATAAACGTCGCTGAAGATTCATAGCAAACGTCGCTGAAGACAGCCACGCGTCCAGGCTGCCGCTGCGCTGGCTATGCGCTGCTGCCTTCGTGCGTGCGTTGCGTTGCTATGCTAGTGCATGCATGCCACCACACACGCGCGTGCACCCGCGCTTCTATGCGCGTGCGGTGGCACGTGCGTGCACATGAATGGCTTGGGTCGCGCCATGTGGCGCAATTTGGACCATCCATCTTTCCTTTGTAAGGGATGCTACAGAGGTCGGATTGAGTCGATTTTCACACCGTTGGGCTACGATCATCGACTCGAATCCATCTGTGCAGTCGGATTTGTTGTTTGACACTTCGGATTGCGTCACTTAGTCCCTCGGCCGTTGATCTTCCTTGGATTGCATATGGTGCTATGGGACTCCGCTCAAGGCTATTTCGGAGGCGTTGGACTCTGAACGTCATCTTCGTCAGATCCGTATGGTTGGATCGTCAATCCGAGGCTCCGAAATAAATATCCTTCTCTCCTGACCACAAAAAGGACGCAATTAACCTAAATTCTGTACAACTACTCTAAATGTAGAATGATGTATGCTATGCAATATTTATAACATGAAATGCAAATCTAAGCCTAGGAACATGCATGAATAAGCATTTTAAGTTAAATAGATGTGTCTACATCACACCCCCATGCTTATCTTTTGCTAGTCCCTAGCAAAATTACGCTACATGCTATGTATAAAATCAAAATTAGGATTAGATCGCTTAGGCCTAAGTCATTTATTAATAATGAAAAATTTCAACTAAGGTCCTAAACAATGAAAACTCAACAGTACCCGGGTGCCTGCTAGAATGCAGACCGCCCAAGTCCTCGCCTTATTTGAAAAGGGAAGATACATTTTTTTTTTATTTTTCTTCTTTTCTAATTTATTTGTACTTTTGGAGTTTGAGAGTTTCGGGATAACTTTTTACGACTACCCGACCCGCCCAAGACTCGAAAAGGACTTTAAGTGCTAAGCATCTTGTGAAAATAGTGAAAGACTCTCTAGGCGGCCGTTAAAGGGGACTTCGAGTTTCTACGACCCTAGGTGACCTTTCTTAAAGGTTTATCTTTTCGACTGGTAGCTTTCTCCCTACTTTTATTTATGGGGTCAACACAAGGGTGAACCTAGTGTATATCCCCCTGGTTTATTTTACTTCTCCTCTTCTTCCCTAAGTGTTTTGGGAATTATTGTGCATTTTTTTATGAGCTGGGTTCTGGACAACCAGCCAATGGGTTGTTACCCACAGCAACTTCCAATCATACTCGTGCGGTGAAGTGTGGTTTTGCTTATTTTTTTATTTTTTTCTCCTTTTTCTATTTTTTTCTTTTTCTTTTTATTTATTTATTTTTCTTTAAGTAGGTGGCTTCCCTGATCTAAGATTTACCTAAAGACAATATAATGAAAATGATCTTGTGACTGACTCTGGACAACCGGCCGATGAGCTGTTACCACCGACAACTTTCCAGCCATACCACCTTAGATAGTTCATTAGCTACCAAATTTTCGAAGAAACCGTCGAAAAGTGAGTCAGTGCAAAAAAATGTGTAGATTCCTAAGCTTAAAGTCCTCCCAAATCAGAGGGCGGGTTGATAAGTCGCATAGTTATCATCCCAATTTATTAGCAAAAAAAATATGAATTTGAATTGGTGAGGACTCGAGAGTAAGTCCACATTCGAGTGGACACCCGCGCTAATTAAGTTCGAAGACCTGAAGAGTCTAAGTGTTTAGGTCCTCTCATATCATTTTCTAAAGTTAATAACTTCCAAATGCCTAAGTTCTCTTCTCCTAATTCTTCTTATTTTTTTATATCTTTTTGAATTTTCAATTTTTTTTTAAAGAAACTAAAAAAATTCTACGGAGTTAAAAAAATGATTTCAGGATTAAGTATCCACCTCCATGCCTAAATGATGCAATGTCCTCATTGTAAAAATAAAGACATGAAAAGGGCGGAGTAAACAGAATATCACCTAAGTGTCGTGAAAATCTAGTTAGCTCCGCAGAGAGAAGAGTGTATACATACGCACTAAGTTTAATGCCTTCAGCTAGGCATAACATACATACAAAGAAGAAATTGAGAATTCACAAGTGCGGGTTAGAATCAAAATAAAAATATTGATCCTAAAATCCACCAGTAGAAGATGTCCATAGACGTGGACTAGATTATGGTGCAGACCCATGCCCCAGGGTCGAGTGGTTCTAAGGTTCTGGATGAAAATCACCTAGAACCGAAGGTTGTTGTGTTTGCGGGGTGGTGCATTCGTTTCGTGGTGTTTTAAAGTTATGTCCGTTGCAGTATATTGCGAAAAGCGATTACCAGTTTATTTCAATTTATTACTCGGAATTTAAAATATCCCGAGGTCGAACTCAGGGAGCACACTTTGATTCTAGAAGCATACAAATTCATAATTATGAAATACAAAAATTTAAGAGAGAGAGAACAAAAGAATCCTTTTCTTCTCTTTCTTTCTTCTCTTTCCCTTCTCTTCTTCTCTTTTCCTTCTCTTCTTTTTCTACCTTTCCTTTTTCGGACGTCTGATTCTCTGAATCAGACGCCTTATCAGCCCCGTTTCTACAGTGCCTCCTTCTTTCTTCAGTTGTCTTCTCGGCCTTCCTGTCTTCTTTCTCCTTCGGCTGCTGCGGCTCTTCTCCTTCTCTTTCTTTTCTCTGCAGCTTTCCTCCTTCCTAGCTTCAGCACCTTCCTTCTTCTCAGCTCCTTCTTCTGCTGCATCTCCTCCTTGGCTTCTTCTTTTCTTCTTGAGCTGCTACGTCTCCTCTGCCTTCTTCTTTCTTTTTTTTTCTTTTCTGCGGGTACTTTGCGGCTGAGTCCTCGCCACTCCTCTTCTTCTTCTCCTCCACCTGTTCCCTACACACACGAGCGCAAAACCTACCCCTACCTTTCCCCGCGTGTGCTCTCTCTTTATTTCTCTCTTCGCTCTCCTAGAGCCAGCCAATCGGGTATTCAGGTCGGGTTACGTGCACCCGGGTCCAGGCGCACCGGCGTGGGTGGTGCGCGAGGAGTGCATAGGCAAGCTATTCGGGTCGTGGGCCAGGTCCGCGTGGGTAGTGCCGCGGACGAGACCGAGTGAGGGCGAGGGACCTCACCCCTGTGTAACTTGAGGCGAATAACCTAAGTCACTTTTTCCTCTTATGCAGGTGCGGGCGCGCCTCCACTTCCGAGGTGGGACTAAAGTCCCACTTGCTTCTTCGTGCGCCTGCAGGAGGAAGGCGTGAGCAATTGGGGCTGCAGCCGAGGCCTTCGACTCCAATTGAGGGCCTGAGTGCATGCATGAGAGTGTTCCGTACCTGCTAGACCTGGGGACCTGGGGTGCTGCGGCCTGGAGAAGCTTGCATAGTAGCTTCAACCTGCTCGTCAATGGCAGCGAGCTGCTCTGTCCCTGAAAACACGAACACGGCCTCGCAGCCTTGTCAGATGCCTTGGGGAGCTTCGCCAAGGTGTGGTGAATGTGCAGAGGTGGTCGGCGTGGTGCGGGGGCGCCTGCGTGAGCGTGCCTAGGGCACACTGTGTGCGTATGTGTGGGTGTGTTCAGGGGTGTGTTTGGGTGAGCGGAGTGGTGGTGTGAGTGAGGGGAAATTTTGAGTGGAGTGAGGGGATGCTTATGGATTTGTCGGCGAGGGGTGGGATGGCCTGTGGAGGTGGAGCGGCCTCGCCGGAGTTGGTGGCTGGAGGTGGAACTGATGGTGGTGGTAGTGGCAGTCGAGGGATTGAAACTAAAAATTGTTAAGGGGGAAATAAAGAGTCTCTAATATCAATTTTGTTCAATGACATATTTGTTCAATGACATCGCAATTAATTCCTTGTTGGGCCTTAAAGATATCAATTTTGAGAGTCTGGTTCCCAAATTTCAGTTCTATTTGGCCCTCCTCACAACTTATATTGGCCCTTGCAGTGGCCAGAAAAGGTCTCCCTAGAATGATTGGTGTATCCCTTGGGTTCTCAAGTGCGTCCATATCTAAAACTATGAAATCTATAGGGAAGTAGAAATCCTGCACCCTTACAATATCATCCTCAAGAATCCCTTTTGGTGACTTGATAGATCGATCTGCTAACTGTAATGTCACCTCGGTCGGTTTTAGCTCAGATTCTTCTAGATGGTTAAGTAGGGATGTGGGTATCAAGTTTATGGAGGCACCTAAGTCCAATAATGCTCTGTTGCACTGGGTTTCACCGATCTTACATGAAATGAAGGGAGTGCCTGGGTCTTTTGTCTTGGGTGGGAGTTTACTCAGGATTACAGAGCTGGCTTGCTCTGACAGTACAATTGGACTTCTACTCTTGGTTCTCGGCTTACGCTGAGGTGTACACACATTCTTCAAAAATCGTCCGTAAGCTGGTATGTGGCAGATCGCATCCATCAAGGGGATGTTTATTTGGACCTACGTAAAGAGCTTGACCAGGTCCTCAGGAGCCACGGGTTTGGTTGTCTTCTTTACCTTGGTCAAGGCCTTGGGAAATGGAGCCTTGGTTGGTTCCTGTAGGATAGGTCCAGGTTTTTGATCTGGTATAGGGATAGGAACATCCTAGATGACTGCCCTAGGATTTGGGACACTACCAGGCTTGGAGTGGTGTAGATAAGGTGGATCTTGAGTCGCCTTAGCGCTACGGGTTGTTACAGAATTTACCCCTGCTTGGTTCTGGTTAGTGGTTGGTAGAGTGGGTTGCTGCTGTTGATAACCCGCATAGGAAGTTGAAGCTTCCATCCCGTTAGGTGAAGGAATAGAAGGGGCCTGATTGACCATGTGTGCTTGGCCCGGGTTTGGGTTCATAACGCGCCGCTGGGTTGGCACGCTATTAGGGTTAGGTAGAGGCTGAAATGGAAGCGTGCCTGGTTGGCGAGAATTTGCCAACTAGGCAAGTTGATTTCGGACCTTTGTGATTTCGTCCTTGTGTTGCTTTTGAATAGCCGCATTTGTTCTCTGAATGTTAGCCAAAGTCTAGAGGATATGGGACATTTGATCTTGGTTTGGCCCGGATGAATAAGTGGGGTTGGGCCGAGGTTGAGGCGGCTGATAAGGATGAGGTGCTTGTGGATGGGGCTGAAAGGGTGGTCTTGGATCCTGGGAATTTCTCGCCCACTGGAAATTGAGATGGTTCCGCCATCCAGGATTGTAGGTGTTGGAAAATGAGTCATTCTGGATGGCGTTGAGGTCCTCGCAGGTCTGAGGAGCCTCAGAAAAGTCAGAGAATGTGGGAGTAGAGCTCCCCCGACAAGAATAGAAATGATCGGAGGTTCCTCCGGTCCTAGAGTCAGATGGGGGTGGATACGAGTCCATCCCTGGAGAAGGTCGGTGGAAAATGTGCTGCACAGTTTCCTGTGTAGGAGGGGGCTGTGCGAAGGAGTTCTGCGTAAAGGTGGCTCGCTATAAATGCTTAGTCAGCTCGTCCACCTTCTTCTCGGTAATAGAGACCTAGTCCAATCGATTGGCCATTAATTCCAGGTCGACTGATGCGGATAGGCCCTGCGTCTCGTGTGCTCCCCTAAGGTTCGTCGCTGCGCGGGTATTCGTTCGGTCGAATAATCCCATGGAGTCATTGTTGATGGAGTTCTCGCACATATTCTCAAGAATCTCCCACATGGTGTCTTCATGTTAACCCATGATATTCCCTCCGCAAGTTGCATTGACGAATAGTCTAATATCTTCATGAAGTTCTTGGTAAAAAGACTGGACTTGTTCCCATTTAAGAGCTCCGTGATGGGGGCACTTTCTCATGAGATCCTGAAAACGATCCCATGCCTCATGAAGAGGTTCTCCTGTCTGTTGCGTGAAATGAGTAATTTGATGGTGCAAGGCATTTGTTCGACCAACGGGGAAAAACTTTTTTAAGAACTCGGACTGAAGTTCCTCCTAAGTGTTGATCGGACGAGTCTGGGTCTGATACCTATGGGCTGCCTTGTCCATAAGGGAGAAAGAGAACATCTTCATAAGTAGGATATCCCGATTTTACGCATCTGACCCGAAGGTCTAGGCCAGATGCTTAAGCTGTTTGATGTGCTGGAAGGGGTCTTCAGAGTTAAGCCCATAGAATTTAGGTATGGCGTGGATCATGTTGGTCTTTAACTCAGAATCAGGTCCTCCAGTCGAGATTCTGACTCGAGGCTCAATTGCCACCACAGCGGGATTATAGTGATTTCGCATCATGGGATGCTACAGTGGGTTCATGAAGTTCTGGAAGGGATCATTGAGTTGCTGGAGCTGGTGCTCGAGATTATTCTCTTCCTCAACAGGATGAGCCATTGTGGAAGAAGAAGGTGAAGTGCGTTCAGAATCAGAAGAGAGGTCTATGTGAAGGGGTTGTTGCCCATACAAGGGTACCGAGGCTTGGCCTCGGGGAGAGTGAATTTCTAGAGGAGGTTTCAAGGACCTCCTACCAAACATACACTGATGGATTGGACGAGGTTAGCAGGTGCTGGACCCAATCAAGACACCCAAAATGTTGAGTGACTATAGAGGTTTGGGGCAGATGATACCTCTAAATCAGAAGGTCGTCCACCTGAGTATTACCTGGGCAGCCAGAGAGGGTGAGTCCCGCGAAGACCCCTACACAATAGAGCACCCCCACGGGTTACAGGGTTTCCCCCACCCGACCTCTTTTGTCACTAAGATTCCAAGGAGACCAAAATGGGGACCTTGACCTCTTAAGTCTACCACTTTTAATTAGGATTAAGGTGCTTAGGGTTTCACTTGAACTTTTATCCTTTTGAGTGCAAAGAGTGACCTAATTTAAAGGTTGGTTGATCCAAGGGATCAACTTCACCTATTAGTTCCTGTGAAAGCTTATTAGTTCTTGTCTTTTAAGGTTCAAGTGACTTAAGAGCCGGATTGCTTAGGGTTTCTCTTAATAGATGTTTTCAAGCAATGGCTTAGGCACACTTCTTTTGGGAACTTTCAATTCTTGATTAGAAAGTGTGTCTCTAAAACCCTAGCTTTTGAGTCTTAGGTTGGCTCTAATTGGTCCAGTTAGTTGCCTCAAGATTAGGTAATTAGGGCTTAAGCAAGGAGGTTTTAGCCCTGAATACCTTTAGTGGATGTACAGATAGAATGTGTTTGAAATTGAAAAACAGGCAACTTTTGCGATTTACTATGTATGAAAGACAGGTTATTCCTAAATTGCTTTTTCTTTTTCTTTCTCTTTAGAATTGTAGGGGCTCAAAAGAGAGGATAGAAAATTACCTATCCCTTGGTGTAGTTGTTGTGCGGCTGCTTGCTCCTTGATTTCCTGTGCCTGCACAACAAAAGAGAAGAGATTAAGCCAATAGTAAATCAGAAATTGTGAGTTAATAGCTTCTAGAATGCCCGTTGCTCCCCGCCAACGGTGCCAAAAACTGGTATATTCGTTTCGCGGTGTTTTAGAATTATGTTCGTTGCAGTATATTGTGAAAACCGATTACCAGTTTATTTAAATTTATTACTCGGAATTTAAAATATCCCAAGGTCGAACTCAGGGAGCACACTTTGATTCTAGAAGCATACAAATTCACAATTATGAAATACAAAAATTTAAGAGAGAGAGAACAAAAGAATCCTTTTCTTCTCTTTCTTTCTTCTCTTTCCCTTCTCTTCTTCTCTTTTCCTTCTCTTCTTTTTCTGCCTTTCCTTTTTCGGACATCTGATTCTCTGAATCAGATGCCTTATCGGCCCTGTTTCTACAGTGCCTCCTTCTTCTTTCTTCAGTTGTCTTCTCGGCCTTCCTGTCTTCTTCTTTCTCCTTTGGCTGCTGCGACTCTTCTCCTCTTTCTTTTCTCTGTAGCTTTCCTCCTTCCTGGCTTCAGCTCCTTCCTTCTTCTTCTCAGCTCCTTCTTCTATTGCAGTTCCTCCTTGGCTTCTTCTTCTTTTCTTCTTGAGCTGCTGCGTCTCCTCCGCCTTCTTCTTTCTTTTCTTTTTCTGCTGCGGGTACTTTGCAGTTGAGTCCTCGACGCTCCTCTTCTTCTTCTCCTCCACCTGTTCCCTGCACACACGAGCGCAAAACCTACCCCTACCCTTCCTCGCGTGTGCTCTCTCTCTATTTCTCTCTTTGCACTCCCAGAGCCAGCCAATCGGGTATTCGGGTTGGGTTACGCGCACCCGAGTCCAGGCACACCGGCGTGAGAGTGTTCCTACCTGCTGGACCTGGGGACCTGGAGCGCTGCGGCCTAGAGAAGCTTGCAAAGTAGCTTCGACCTGCTCGTTAATGGCGGCGAGCTGCTCTGTCCTTGAAAACACGAACACGGCCTCACGGCCCTGTCAGATGCCTTGGGGAGCTTCGCCAAGGTGTAGCGAATGTGCATGTGGAAGAGGACGACGAGAGGCAGGGCATTGGCAGGGCATGGGAGGGGGTCCATGTGGAAGAGGACGACACAGGGGACCCCCCTCTCATTTCTTGGGCCGGCCCCCACACCCTGTGCGGCGTCATCCTCCGCGCAAAGTCGTTGGAGGTTTGGGTAGTTGCGCAGGGTGGTAGAGGGACCATTTTGCAAGGAACGAAGGGAAAGTTGGGGGCAAAGTGCAAGGGTTCAAAAAATTAAGGGTCAAAAAGTAATTCATGAGGACTAATTTGTAAAGTAAGTTAAAATGGCCTTCCCTTAGGTCCAAATTTTGGTACAAACCTAATTTGGACCTAAGGAATCTAATGGTGAAGTTTGATTTTAGGTTTGACCACGTTTGACTGGTCAATTTGCACAAAAACCTAAATCAGGTAAAAAATTGGGTATGATTCTCAATCTAGGTCAAGACAGGTTTCAATGGCCAAATTGAAGGTTCTAAATCCTAGGGGATGTTTTTTTCATGAATTTTAGTAGGTTTAATTGATTTTTATCTTTCCTGAAACTTCGTGAATTAAAGTGGATTTCTTTTAGGGTTATAGAATGTCATTTAATTCCTAGATATTGCTATAACCCTTTTCAGATCAAATCATCCCACTTTCTTTCTTGTTAAGCCCATTTGACCTGTGTTTAGACCCTTAGACATCTCATTTGTGTACTGCATTGGTAAAATTATAGTTTTACCCCTTGTGAGTTGCTTTATACTCAGATTTATAGTTCTTTTATTTAGGCTTTCCCTTAGGTTTTGTAGGAGCTTTTGTATACTTATTTAGGTCAAAATTGTAGATTCGTCTCTACCAAGAGGGGTGATGTAATAATTACGGAAATAAATATAAACAATCTCACAAGATGCAATCACACAAAGTACACAAAGATTTTTTGGTGGAAACCCAAACCGGGTGAAAACCACCACCTAACCCTCTCGAGTTAGGATTTTCCGATCAACCAAATTGATCAAGATCCACTAAACGAATCACTTTAAACGAGGGTGATTCAACCTCAAATACAACCATGCTACAAGTGCGAGGGTAGCGTTCCTCAACCCCTTCTCTTCACGAGAAGGATTTTGTCCCTCGAAGGAGACGGGAATTCGCAAAGCGAATACCTAACCAAATAACAAAGATAAAAGAACAATAATCCTATAGAGCCAACAAAGTAATTTTAAACCTAGCTTCTATAGGAATTAGGAAACTCCCCTTTGAAAGGAGTGCGTCGGCGACGCAGATGCGTGAACAACACGACGGTGCTACGTCGCTCTCGTGAACTACGGCGGGAGAGCGGGTGCGCAAAGCTTGATGCTCTCAAGATGAAGAATTAGAGCTTGGAGAGCAAGAGAGTGTTTTTGGACACAAAAGAGTGTGAAAGTGTGTAGCTAGGTGTATCTTGGTGTGTTTGTGTTGCAAAGGTTCCCCTCTATTTATAGAGGCCTTAGGAAGGCTTTGGAAGGCTTAGGAAAGGTTGCATAGCTGTTGGGTGCAAAGCCCAAGAGAATCAACCCGAAATCAGGAACAATCATTGCACTGACAGGGTTATCAGACGTCTCATTCTGGCATCAGACGTCTGGAAGACCACTTTAAGACGTCTGATTTCAAGGTCAGACGTCTGATTTCGTGCGGGTTCCTTCCTGACTTGAATCAGATCTAAACAGGGTTCTTGTGCAAGTCCATCAGACGACATACAGGACGTCTGGCACTATGTTTGGACATCTGGAAACCTACTTTTTCGTGGGAATGGATTTGCAACGGCTAGAAAATCTCTGAGAAGAGATTTTCAGGTCAGTCGAGGCAAAACGGTCAATTATCAGACGTCTGGAAGGGCTTAAGGACGTCTGATAAGGCTCTAACGGTCATATCCTTGAGTGTATGCTAGGAGAGCCAACGGTCCATTAATTGGACGTCTGGCAAAGTCATCAGACGTCTCCTAAGACGTCTGGTCTAAGGTCTGGATGTCTGATTTCATCAGACAGAACTAACTTGTCCAGCCTAAATGTTATCAGACGTCTGAATCAACAGTCAGACGTCTTAAAACACTTTATCAGAGGTCTGGAAAATTTGTTTGAACCCTACATTGGTTTTCTAAGTTCTCTACAGAAAACCTAAGTATCCTAGGGTTGTGCAGGTGTTCCTAGGACTACTGTTAGGGTACTTTGAGGCTCTTTAACATAATTTTCTATGGAAATAAAGGGCAAGAAAATAAAGTCAAAAGTACATGAAAGGAATAAAATGGAATTTTATCCTATTCTTCTTGTCCTTCCATCTTTACTCTATCGCTCCTCGCGAATCCCCTCTGTTCTCCATCAAGCTCCTCCAATCCGTCCTGGATGCGAGCTCGAACTGCGTCTGGTCACGTCTACATTTGCAATTGACCTGAAATCTAAGACTCCAAGTGCAAATGTTAAATAACACGTATTTTTTTATCATCAAAACAAATGATCGTGGTGCTCTAGCACCAACAAAAATGTGATAGTTAGGATTCATGATGAGGCTCTCATCACGGGGCCGGGCTTGTGGTTTAGTAGTGTGCAACCTAAGACCAAAATGTCGGACGGGTAAAGATGGTTCAATAGGTGCAGTTGTCCACTTAACATCTAGCTTAGAAAATAATCCGTTATTTCGAGCTTGGGTTGCATGTGAAAGATATCGTAAGGGTCTTGGTAAAATGTTGGTGGTTTTAGGTCAATAGGAACCCTTAGATCCAAACTTGCTTTTCCCTCAAAATTAACCTCCTAAACTCTCATTTCAACATTCCTATCCTCCAACATCAAGTGCTCAGGTTCCGGGACCTCTAGCATACCGTTCACCCCATAAGATTTACCCATGTCCAGAAATCATGGCTGACTCGGAATTGACTTAGGTACAATGATTTCTAAATCAAAATCAATCCCTTTGGGGTGTGGTTGAGGAATGGAGCTATGGATTGAATCTTCTATTAAATGAGGATTCAAGTCCTCCAAGTTAGCCCCAACCGAATCCAAATCTTCAATAATTGGGCTATTAAACGATTCATCAGATTCCTCAAGCCTGTTTGTCTCACTAAAATCATCTTCCTTACGCTCAAGTGAGACTTCACGAAGAGATTCTTCACCCTCAGAATCAAAGAATCCAAAATCCTCATTTATATATGTCTCAAAATCGATTGTCATTTCCTGGTTCAAAGAGACATATTCTTGATCTTGCATGTTCCTCGTGGGAACGATCTTGATTGCAGTCTTTTCCGTAGAGTAGAAGGTACACGTGGTGCTCTCCTGGTCGGGAGAGTCCCCCGTGATAGTCCTATACCCAATCAACCACCCTGAGGTCACTGTCAAGATGTAGCGGTGACCACCGCATGCATGATAAGCGCACGGGTAGCTACCCTACACTTACACAAGGTCAGTTGTTTCCGCTAGCAGGTACGCCCAAAGTACAGCATGGAACAGCATAGGGCCTTGCCCTCTCAGAAAAGGGGTCTCGCCCCTCCACAGTCTGCGCACCTTCGTCTGACTACCCCGGTTTGCCTAGAGGGCCTAACAAGTCAGTGTAGGGTGGCTAGCTAAACCCTAGGCTTTGTGCCCCGTGGGGTGGCTAGCTCCCACCCTACACAAGTAGCTCGCCTCGGTACCACGTACGCGAGGGCCAACAGGAGTCGGTGTAGAGTGGCCAATCTTAACCTTGAGTCTCAAACCAAGGGAGGCTAGCTCCGCTCTACACAAAAGCGGACAGTTGCTCTCATTGGTACCACGTACTCAAGGGCCAGCACACTTCCTGTCTTCATTCCAGATTTCTGTCTATCTACAAGAGTTCTACTCCTAATTCCCCGTATGGTTCATGCTCGTGTTCACCTCATTTACCCCGATCCAGATCTCATCTTTCATAATTCATTTCTCATTCGTATACAGGCAACTCGAGTTTTCATCATTCAAATCTCAATACATGCAACTGGTGATTTCATAGGTAATTGTTCATTAAATACAGGCAGCTCATATTCTAACAGGAAACTGATAATTATAATACAGGCATTTTCATTTCTCTGCCCTAGGGTTCATGCCACATCCTAGGGTTCCTTTCAGCTACTTTCACAAGCACATTCTTATTCAAATATTATTAATGGAATTAAACCACTCTACTAGGAAACTCGGGAGTAATGGGGGCTTGAACCGCAAACCCAGACGTCTCTATGAGCCCCAAACGCGTAGCAGGCTGAAACCCTATACCAGGGAATACATCACAAAAGGAGAGTTCAGAACAGTGTAAAACAGACTCTAGTACATAGAGGAACTTGATAGGAAAGTATAGATATTTCATTTGCGTAAAACGGACTTCGATTGGACCCTAAACAAGTAAAAAACGTGTCTACTGTTCAAAATCAGACGTCTAGGAATAATCCCAGAAGTCTTAAAAGGCATAAAATCTTACCTTATGTTTCTACGGTATCCTTAGACGTCCAGACCTTCTCTGCGATCATCTAAAGGCGGTTCCAGATGTCGGACAATGCCTCTGGTTGTCCGGACGTACCTTCGGACGTTTGGTGATGTACTCAAACGTCCAAAAACGCGTGGAAAAGAGTTTCGCACACCTTCCCAAGGGCCTTTACCTGCGTATGAAATCGCAGGTCCAAATCAGGCCCGATCAGCTTCTGCAGTGAGGCCTGCTTGACTGTAACCGCGGAAAAGAATGTACCTTGCGATATAAGTGCTTTCAGACGTCTGGTCTCAGTCTCGAACGTCTAGCTGCCACCATGGTCGTCTGGTCAACTCTTCAGATGTCTGATACTGGAAAAATCCTAGTATCAAAAACTCCCTGCAGCTCACTCCGCTCGCTCGCCTTGCGTCGTAGCAGCTCCAGCCACTATAGAGGGCCGGGAGGCCGTTTCCCCGAGCCCTCTCCTCCTCCTGTACACGCCCGCCGTTGGCCGTGCGAGCTCCGTTGAGCCTCCACTGAAGCTCCATCGACCTTAGGCCTCCTCATCCCACACTCTCCTCCTTCCTCCCTCTCGCTCTCCCTCACTCGCCCCCTCTCGTCGCTCCTGCACAAGCATTGACGGTGGTGATAGCTGTGGTGTGTGGAGTGGAGAGGAGATAGGAGGGGAGTTTATATAAAAGGGTGAGGGGTTTAGGGTTTGGGGGAGGTGAGGAAGAGAAAGAGGAAGGAACGGTTCTGTGTGCCGCCCGTGCGCAGAGCACAGTGCGCAGTTCAAAAATTCCACTTTTAGACATCCGGGAAAGGGTCCAAATGTCTGGACAGACATCTGACTGAGACTCCAGACGTCTTAAAAGGCTAAAAAGTAACGGGTCCTTACAAGAATCATCCCAAGATTTGGCTAAGGCAACTACAAATTTCATCCTCATCCTCGATAATTTCCCAAGAAGAAACTCACCCAGGTCCCTATCCCTAACATTTTGGAGCAAATCCAATAGAGAACTATTAAGTTCATCAATCATTTTGATCATAGGCTCCAATGCTTTAGTGCATAGTGTTGCCTGAGCTTTTATAGATTGTATAGTGTTCTTCAAATTAGCCAACAACCTATCCTGGTTCTGGTTCACCTGAACCGACTGGTTCGGTTCAAGGTTGGGTGGGTTCGGGTTAAATCTAGGGGTGTCAAGATATCGAGGTTCTCGGGTCCCTCCCTGATAGTAAGTCGTCTCGGGTTGTTCAAAGAATGGTGGTGACCTATATTCAGCATTATTCTGGGGAGGGTAAGTGTTATAATCATTATATCCTTCCTGGTTGTAGATTGGGTTGGTTTGGTGATCAAAGGATGAAGATCTATAATCATTGTAGCTCTGGGAAGGATAATAATCATAGTCTTGTTGTCCAGAGTTAGGCCCTAGACACTGAGGTCCAGATTCATATCCCTAATCAAAGTTCTCTCGGCTAGTGGATGGGTAATCATAAGTCGAGTCAGGATAGTAATCATCTTGAGGATTCGTGTTGGTAGGAGGGTAGGATTGGAAATGTGTGAAAGATGTGGAGGGATACATTGTGGAGTAGGAGGGAAAACAGAATAGAGAAAGGTGCCCTGCAGTATAATCAACCAAACCTATCCTTACGTCGGTAGCCTAAAGACCAACAGATTCCTAGGACCCGTCTTGATGTTATAAACGATTTAGTGTACTTTATCCAGTCAATCCAACCAGTTAGAAGGAGGAACTGGGGAGAAGGTTCTTCCTTTGGCTTACGCCTCCGGTTCCTAGTGTACCCCCCAGTCGCGGTCATTTGACACAACTCCCCTATCTAGACATCAGATGGACTAGCAGAAGCAGATTAATCGAAAAAAATCTCAGTCTGAGCCCCGAAGAGTGAATCAATCCTTAAGGCCAACGTCTACTCAGTTTTAGTTAGGCTTGGGATGATTGTGCTCTTGGAATGTGATGGCCGTTTAGATGGGTTGTGCCCTTAATGATCAGTTAAAATGTGTGTGCGTGCACAACGAGGGTTTTCAAACAAGGTTATTCGATGATGTGTCTTTTAGGATTTAACCTTGTTTAGTAGCTTTTAGAGTTTAATTCTTAGGTTGGTTCAATCAAGGTTTAGTAGAACACTCCAAATTTTGAAAGCACAGGTGATGATATGTTCCTTTAGAAACCAAAGAAAAAATGTGGAGTGCCTGGTTCAGCCCTAAGAATCAACCCTAAGTGGCAAGCTACTTAATGAATCGCTTTTATTTTAAGTGGTGCAGCCCAAACAGTTCAAGCAATTGGCCTATTGCACCAATTAGTTCTGGCACACAGAAATGTTTGACCAATTCAGATTTCTACTCACTTATTTGTGTTGAGTTAAGTGTATTGGGTCCACAGGTTAGATCCTCGTTAAGTGGTAGAATCGATGTGATTGTGTGCCTTAGGGTGAGAAGTTGTGGGTGTTAAGTTGTAGCTTTCAGAAAATCCCATAAGAGAAGAGTTTTTTTTTTGTTTTTTATATATGTGGGGGTGAGATGAGTGGAGGTGGCAAACAAACAACCAAATATATCCTAAGATTTATAAAAAGCACCTAAGTTGATTTGGGTTTGAGTTATTAGTGTGGTGAAATGAACCAGTGGGTGGGGGTGGTGGGGATAAACTTACAAAACCTTCATCCGCACTTTTCTCTGATCTAACTGCTCCGGCCTGCCTCGGATGAGTACCTGCAATCACAGTAAGAGTAGAGAAAAAGTGAGATAAAAGTTAGGTAAGGTGGGAAAACACGGAAAAAAAATCAAAGAGCATTGCCTCTCCAGCAACGGCACCAAAATGATCGCACGGGTTTCGCGAGTTTAAAATCGAGGTTTGGAGTAACCCGTCGTTGTAGTTGTAAAATTTATATCGAAACTCGAAAAGTGAGTCACAGGTCGAACACGGGGAGGCGAACGTTTAGTTTTATGAAATCCACGCTTCACTTTTTATTTGTTTATTTCATTTTTGTCTTTTCTAATTTTTATTTGGTATTTTTACTAAACAAGAGATTAGGTCAATGGAAACTTTATCTACTTGCAAAAATATAAGAGAGAGAGGGAGAGGGAGAGAGAGTGAGAGAGAAACAATCATCTATTCATCAAGAACTATTTGTTACAACTATGAAAGCAGAAAACTACACTATGAAAGCGTAAAAAGATAGAAAGAATTGAAAGAAATCCCCCTCGACGGTTGCTCGGAGGACGACTCGCTCTAACGTCGTCTGGAGGAAGGTGGTGAGGAGTGGGACAAAGGAGGACAGAGCTGGAGGACAGAAGATGGGGCAGGACGGCGTCACGGTGAGGATCTTCTTCTCGAAGGCGGTGAGAGGACGGTCACGGGATGCTCCATGAATGGGGATGAGGGGAGGAAAGCTATTTGATTTTCTACTCTAGAGGAGCATCCCGGGCTTGGGATAAGCTCTCTCTAGAGCCTTGGAGGTGATGAGAGGAAGAAAGGAAGAGATGAAGAAAAATGGGAGGGGTAGGAGTCCTTTTATAGCGGAGGAAAGAATCAAATTCGTATACAGGACATTTAGTGATGGCCATAAACGTCGCTGAAGATCCGCCATAAACGTCGCTGAAGACAGCCCACACGCCCATGTTGCCGCTACGCTGGCACGCGCTATATGCGTCGTTGCCTCAGCGCGCACACTGCACTGCTGCGCTTGCGCGTGCGTCCCTTCGCGCGCCCTCGCACCCACGCTGCTGTGCGCATGGGCGGCCCGGGTCACACCACGTGGCGTAATCTAGGCCGTCCATCTTCTTTCCTTTGCAGGGGATGCCATAGAAGTCGGGTTGAGTTGATTTTCGTGCCGTTGGACTGCGATCATCGACTCGAATCCATCCGTGCGGTAGGATTTGTCGTTTGACGCTTCGGATTGCATCACCTAGTCCCTCGACCGTTGATCTTCCTTAGATTGCATGTGGTGCTATGGGACTCCGATCAAGGTGATTTCGGAGGCGTTGGACTTCGATCGTTGTCTTGATTAGATCCGTACGGTCAGATCGTCAATCTGAGGCTCCAAAATAAATATCCTTCTCTCCTAACCACAAAAAGGACGCATTTAACCTAAATTATATACAACTCTAAATGTGGAATGATGCATGCTATGCAAATTTTGTAACATGAAATGCAAATCTAAGCATAGGAACATGCATGAATAGGCATTTTAACCTAAATAGATGGGTCTACATCAGGCTTCTTCTTCTTCTTTTCTTCTTCTCTGTTTCTTCTGCTGCGGCTCCCTCTCTTCTTCTTCTTCTTCTTCCTCTTTTCTTCTTCTCTTATTCTATGTTTTCTTCTACTATGGCTCGCTCTCTTCTTCTTCTTCTTCCTTTTTCTTTCTTCCTCTACTGCTTAAGCATTCTCCTTCCTTCTCTGTTCAACCTCTTCACACAAGGGGGTGGGGGCTTCTTGAATTGGCAAGTGTTAGCCAATACTCTCTGCAGCAAAACCCTCCCCCTATCCTGCGCAATCTCTCCTTCCCTTTCTCTCTTAGGCTCCGCTCTCCCAGGGCCTTTCTCAAGATATCGGGTTATCGGGCACACGTGCACTTGGGACCAAGGTTGCGGGCGTGGGTCGTAGCTGAGGAGTGCCTAGGTTAGGCAGGTTATCGGGCGCACCAGGTCTGCGGGGTCAGAGTCACGGACGAGGCACGTGAGGCGTGCGTGCGGGGACCTCACCCCCTGTGCGTGCTGAGGCGATAAGCTGATGGCAGAAATTCAATAAATGCGTGCGCCTTAGCTCTTCCACGAACGATGTGGGACTAAATGTCCCTCTTTTCTTCGCGTGCGCTTGTAGCTGTGAGGATCTTCCAATTGGCGTCGCAACTCTCCTTGAAATCCCCGATTAAGGACCTGGAGAGGGTCCTGGAGTGAAACCGTGTCTCCTGGAGCTAAGACCTAGACCTCGCATAGCTAGAACACCACGAACACGGTCAAAGAAGACAACGCGGCGGTGGAGCTCCGACCTGGAACCTAAAATAGAGAATAAGGCCTTTCGGCCGCATCAAAACACATCAGAAGGTTCGCCGGACATTGGCGAATGTAATGGCTGTGGTTTTATGGAGGATGAAGGTGCATGGTGGTCGGACGGACTCGAAGAAGGTGGTCGGTGATGGGTTTGTTCGGGGGGTCGTTTGAGTGGATGGAATGGGAAATAAAGATGGGGGTTTGGTGCACTTGGATGAGGCGGAGATCGTGGGAGTGTAGGAGAGGCGTATGGAGCGATGTAGCGATGGGAGCGCTTCGCCAAAGGAGTGGTCGGACGCGGAAGGGACGACGATGAACGGGCGGTAGCATGGTCGAAATTGAGTGCGGTTGAGATGAAAAATGAAGTAGAGGAGGTAAGGGGCTTATCTAGGTAGTTGGTAGATGAAGGGGAGTCGAGGTGGCACCGATTGCAGTATGATCGGCGTCGGGGAAGAAACTTCTCTGATGAGTGGTGGATGGCGAGGATGAAGGAGATAGGGGCGCCGGCGGGTGTTGCTCGATGAGGAAGAAGGGAAGGAGGAAGAGTCTACCGCTGGTATTGCGGTCAGACAATGAGGTGAGGCAAGGAGGGTCGTCGGAGCTTGAAGAGCAATTTGGCTAGAGGAGGAGAGAGGGATTTGAGGGAGTTTCTGGTCGAATTCAAGCTTGAGGGATTCGGTATGAGCAGGGGGTGCTTTTATACACCTCAAGAGGACGGTTTGAGCTTGGGAAGCAAGCTTCCCAAGCTTGGAAAGCTCGTCAGAGTTTGGGAATTCCTTGATACCCAAATCTCTCATGCGTTCACATGAGAGATTTGGTAGGTTCTAGGGCTTAGAATTGGGTTCAAAAGGAAGAGAATTTCTTGATGAACTTTCATTTCAAATTTGGAAGGGATTAGTCAAGAAATCGGGGAGTTCTTTCCTTTTTAAGGTCGCCAGAGCAAATAGGAATAGGTTTAATGGCTGTAGGGACCTTTTTGTGAGAACGACGACAAAGTTAGGGGTCTATTTGAAAATATTTTCAAAGTTAAGGGTAGAATGTAATTAAACAGGACTAATTTGCAAACTAGGTCAAGACAAACTCATCTTTAGTCCAAATTTTGGTACAAACCTAATTTTGACATAAGGAATACAATGGTGAAGTTGGATTTTAATTTTGACCACGTTTGATTGGATAATTTATGTAAAAACTCAAATTAGGGCAAATGTCTTTCTGTATCTCTATTTTGGGTCAAAATGGGTTCTGATGGTCAAATTGAAGGTTCCAAACCATAGAGAATATTTTTCTATGAATTTTAGAGGGTTTAGGTGAATTTTATCCCGATTAGAACCTTAGTTAATTAGGGAGGTCAGTTTTTAGGATTTTAAAAAGTCATTTAATTCTCAGAACATGTGCAAACCCTTTTTTGATTATTCTATCCCACTTGTTATCTTTTTATGACCATTTGACATACATTCAATCCCTGAGAAAATCCATGGTTGTACAACATTCATGATAAGCTAGTAACATTACAGTTTTAACCCTAGTTTATTATTTTTCCCTCATGATGACTATGCAGTGACTTGTGACTCTCTGGCAATTACGTAGGAGCATTTACTGACTTAATTGGGTCAGAATGAGCTAGTTATGGCTCATGATGGTGTTCCCATCAACATACTTAGGGTTTATTCCATATTGAGTAAGCTCTATGATATCATACACATTTAGCAAACATCCCTGGATTAAATTATTAACTTAATACCAAACCCATAAGGATAGGGTGACAATCATCAATTACATAAATAGATGGGGCATAATTGACTTCAAACTTGTGTTTCATAACTTAGGTTTCAAAACGGAATTCTCTAATTTTGAACATTCACTTAACCAAACCGAAGAAGAGTAGAGGAAGACCACTCTACCTAGGAGTACGGGAGATATGGGGGCACGAGTGGCGGATCCCGATGCCTTTGCAGGTCCGGTACGCACCGCAAACTTGGGGCCTATAGCAATTTAGTGGTCAAAAGGGGCATCAAATACGTTGACCGACATTTCAGTATGCAAAATTAGTTCAAAACAACATAAAGATGGCTCTCATTGCTAGAAAAATGGGATATGACGTTGGTTACTTTCCGTCGATTTATAAAATCGACGACAAAATTATTTTTACCATCGCTTATTCAAATAAGCGACGGTAAAGGCCTGTACTCGACCTACCATCAGTTGAAGAAAAGCAATTGGGCATGCGGTTGTCATTAATATTCGCCGTTGGTTTAGTAAGCGAAGACAAATATATTTTTACTGTTGATTGGTTGAATAAGCGACGGTTAAAGTTTGTGCCTAAAATTTGGGTAGGATTGGTGACTTTTGCCGTTGGTTAGTGAAATAAGCGACAACAAAAAGTAAGTTAACATTAATGGCCAAAATTTGGGCGCGATTGAGTAATTGTAGTTATCTTTTGTCGTCGATTTTTTTTAATAAGTGAAGGTTAAAAAATAGTTAAAATTTGTGCCTAAAATTTGGACAGGATTCGTGACTTCTGCCGTTGGTTTCCGATAGAATTGACGGAGAAGATCATCTCATCTATCGCGTGCAGGCCAATTTCTCATGACAGTTCGTCTTCCCCAATACCTAACCCAAAGCCTCCTCCCACAGCGTCGCCGAAGCTCTCATCGCTGTCCCTCCTCCTCCACCTCCTCAGGTAACTTCTCTTTCCTGACTCCCTCCTTTGACGGTCTCCTCGTCCTCCTCCTCGCTATCACCAATGGCCTCATCGTCCTCCTTCCCCTCCACGACATCGTCCTCCTCCTCCTTCTCCAATGGGGTCATCCTCTTCCTCCTCGCTATCCCTATGCTCCTCTCCCTGACTCGCTCCCACCGCCCCTTCCTCCTCCCCTTCTTTCCATCCTCCTCCTCCTCTCTGGCCCCTCTTTCCACCCTCCTCCTTCCCAACCCCCTCCTGCCTCCCTCCTCCCCCTCCTCCCCTCCTCCTCCTCCTCCTTGTCCTCCTCTCCTCCTTGCTAGCCTCCTCCTCTTCCTCAACGACCCCTGCCCTCCTTCCTCCTCCTCCTAATTCACATTCCCCTCCTCCTCATCCTCCTCCACTGCCCCTGGCCATTACCCTCCTCCTCCATTGCCCCTCCCCTTCCTCCTCATCCTCCCTACCCTTCCTTAGCAGCCTGCCCCTCCTCCTCCTCCCAACTGCCATCCCCCATCCTCCTCTCCTCCCTTCTGCCACCCTCCTTATCCTCCTCCACCGGCCCCCTCTTCTCATCTCCTTCTCCTACTACCACCCTCTCCTCATCCCCTTCTCATCTTCCTTTCCTTATATCAAATTAATTACTTAAGTTATTAACAACATAATGGTTTATTATTTAATTTATTATGCGCTATTTAATTAACAGATTGTTGGTCACGGTCATGCTCAGATACACAAGTACATCGGAGGTATAATTTTATTTTTTATAATTTATTTTTATGATATTTTGGACTATATTAGGTCTGGGGTGTATCCACATATTATCTTTTTTTTTAATATATGGTGGGGTGTGCCCACTTTTATGCACTTTATGTTTTTGTGTGATGCACTGTTATTGTGGGGTGTGCCCACTTTTATTATGTGTGTTATTTTGATATGCAGGTTTATGAAAAAGAATTAATTTAAAGGGAAACTCTATCAAAATTTTGAAAATTCTTTAATGTTCAATGTATTGGTTGGTTGGGGATTTAGGGTTAGGTTGGTATTTGGTTAGGTTATGTTAGGATTTGGGTAGGATGATGGTTAGGTTTGGGATGGAGATGGGATGGTTTAAGTTAGCTAGGTTATGGTTGAGATGGTTAAGACTTACAGTTGGGGTTTGGGTTGGATGATGATTGATTTGTGTCGAGAATTGGGTTTAATATATGTTGTTTAGGTTTGGTAATGGGTTTGGTGTTGGGTTAGGGTGGTTGCGTTGGAATAGGATTTAGGGATTGAGTTGGGCTAGGGTTAGGTGATGAGGTGTAGCTAATCATAGCTAAAATGCCTAAGTTAAGGTAGAAACTAGGTTAAATACTATCAAATCAACACAAGGAAAGGGTTAAGTGTAAGAATTAACAGAAAAGACCTAAAACACCAAATCTATGTTAAAAATGCATAATTAGGTCATTTATTGAGACATTCTAATGATCTATTGCAAATTGAACATACAATTGAGATCAAAACTTTAAATCAAAAGTGAAATTAAATTCTAACATGTTCAATCAAACTTCAATAAAAACTTGGTAACATTTGGATATCATTAGGACCTTACATTAAGAGATTCACATTTAGGTCCATATATAACATTTCATTCATCATAAAAACTTCAGGGACCCATTTGTAGGTCGCAAGGACCCATTTGTAAGGCTCTGGGGACTTCTTTGCGGTGTTTTTCTACCACTTATGGGCTTTGCTGCTATCTTTCTACCCCTTTGCCACTTTGGGCTTATCTGCAAATCTTCCATCACACCTGATGAACAGTGCACCTCTTGGTGCACTGTTCATCGCAAGAACATGAGCCATCCCAGTCGTTCACTCCTTCCATCCTCTTGATCTGTGCCTGATCTGAAATTGAAGCTTCACGCAACTTCTTGTGTAGCTTCACCTCTACCCCCAGATCCCATCCAACAACCCATCTTCGATTTGGTTGTTCTCACCCTCCTCTCCTCTCATCGTGGTCGCCCATAACATAAATGCCTAATCTCACTAATGCGGTGAGTGTAATCACTCTCAACTCTACTTAAGCACTCCCTCAGCTTACGCGCACAAAGATCGCTCCCTCCTCCTTGAGTTTCCTCCCCCATTCATCGGTTTCTGTTGATTGAAGTGGCTTTCCTCCTCCAATTCGTCGTTGTAGCGACCAGCTGTAGCCCAGGGATCCCATTCTTTAGATTAGGACTTTATATACTTTCTAGGAGTTGAATTAGTATAGTTTTACTACTTTCTAGTTAATTGTAGTTTAGTTAGTGTAATTTAGAGTAGATTAGAGTAGAATAGATGTTAGAAGTTCACGGATTTGATCATTAGTTAGGAGTAGATTAGTGTAGTGCAGAATTCACACTCCCACCTCCTTGGGTCATTTTAGATCAGAGGAGTTGAATTCATATCACTCATCTGATCACTGATCTCCCCCCTCACATCTCCATTTCGTGTTCTGATTTTCCTTAAATTTTAATTCGCAATCCACCCACCCATTAGAGTCAAACCCTCATCTCATTGCTCTCTAGCATTGAGATAAGGATTTGCGCTAAAAAATCATCTATGGGCCTCCCATTCATCTCAGATTTTCCACAAAGAGCCCTGATCTGAATTTAAAATGGAATCGATTTACTTGATCTATTTTTAATTTGTATTTCAAGGCAAGATCATGAGATTTTGATCAAATTTAGTTTTGAAGGGTTTTTGATCAAGCAAATTGATATGTTTTTGGGTAATTCAGTTCATGATAGTGAATCTGAAATGTTTTTGATGAAAAATCCTTCCTCAGATGAGCCATGTCTGAATTTGGTATGAATTGGGACTTTGATGGTTTTAAATGTGAGATTGAGTTAAGGAAAATCAATCTTGTTGATTTGAGGTTCTACTAAGGATTTCTGTGTTATTGAGTTTGAGAATCTGATTTCAACCTAAGGGATTTTTAGTATATTCTTTTTGTTTCAGAGATTTGGGATTCAAGTTGGATTTAATGGACTGTTCTAAGATCTACCTACATGCTGTCTATAGCCTTAGGAAGGTATTAGATCAGTGGTTTTCCCTGATTAGAAATGAGGATTGATGTTTAAAAGTTTTTGATGAAGAGTTAACACTTCAAATTGATTTTTAAAATGATCTTCAAGTCCTTTCAGATTTTAATGTTGTTTAGAGTCTTGGTTGAATCCTAAATCAATATATCAAAGTGTTGCATAGCAGCTACATTTCATGGATTTTCCAACCCTAAATTCAATGCAATTTGGTGCTAGTTTAAAAGGTTAAATCTCTGAACAAGCACCTTAATTTGTGTCTTCAACTACTATGAAATCTCTGATTTGTAGCTGTTGAAGTAGCAACCTGTTGAATTATTTGCTATTGAATCTCAGCAGCTCATGTGGCTGCTGTCCTACTGTTCCTGCAGCTAATGAAGCTGCTGTTGCTACTGAACTGATTGGGAAGTAGGTGAAAATTTGGATTATTTGAGATGCTGACCTATTTTGTATGTTGTAAAAACTTTATACAAGCTTTCATGTACTGTTAGTGGCTTTAAATCTCATTTGAATGACTTGTAATTCTTTTTCTAACATCTTTTGTCAGCTATACTAAGATGTAAACTGCCCAACTTGGAAATTAACGGAATTTGAAGTGAAAGTCATGTTTATTTGTTTGAACACATTCTATATGATTTGTTAAATACATCTGAGGCATTCCACTGCACATTAAGCCAAACACCTCCATTCTAGTGCCTTAGGTTCTCATTAGAAATCCTCCTGAGGGCCTAGAATGTGCTAACTTTGTTACTAAGTAAAAACCCTATAAAAAATCTAAAATAAATAAAATAAATGTGTAACAAGTAAGATTAGGTATATTTTTAGGTGTGCACAAAGTTTCAAGGTATTATGAACCCCCGATTTGGTAGAACATATCAGTCGACGGTTCGGTATACCTTAAAACTCAATAAAAGAACTCAAACCTAAAAAAATCCAAAAATGCTATTCTTCTCATCTCTCTCTTACTCTCTCATCCCCTATCTCTATTATACATATAAAACCCATAAAAATTAGGAAAACTTGAAAAAGACCCAAAAATACTAAGCTATATATGTACATAGTGTAGAATGTATATAAACTGTATGTATAACTTATATATGTATTCTATAATACAAACCAAGTATTTAAGGTAAATTATTATGTATATAACTTATTTATATAATTATCTATTAATTTAATTAACCTATGTGTATTATAAGCTATATAATTATAGAAACCCCTATAAATAAATTTATTGATCAATGATACAGTACATACATATTTATATATATATTGTACACTAGAATATCTATAAACTAATTTAATTATATTTATACAATAAATGATTAATTTATTAAGTTATTAGGTAGTCTACTAAATTAAACTAAAATAAATTAGTAAATTAAGTTATTAATGAACTAATTTATACTGTACATTTGTATTATAGTATTTTAAGTAGTTTAAACTAATTTAACTTTATTTATACTATATTATACTATTTATACATAATTTATATGTAAAATAGCCTAAAAATTGATATTTAAATGTGTATAAATTGAAATAAAATGTGTAAAATATCATAAAAATGTGTATTAAATAATTTAATATGTATACTAACTCTATACAAGGTCAATTAAACCATTAATTGACTAATTTAAACATTAATTAAGAAATTAAGCCAAATATCAATGTGTTTAAAGTGTAAACTTTAGCTAATTTATTTATATAGTAAAACTAATTATTTTTGTAAATAAATTAAATAATTATGTAATCGTATATAAGGGCTTTACAACCATATATTTTAATTTAAATTCAGACCTAAATTGGGCCCTCAAATCGAGGGCCAAACTTAACCCTTCACTCGGTATAGCGCCACATCGGTGGCGAGTACATACGATGCCTTTTGTTGATTTTGCCCCCTTTGTCCACCAGTCGTCAGATGCCGGGCGCCCATTACACACATAACCCTTTCCCCTCTTTGAGCATATGAATGAGCGATTGTTTGAGATATATGAGTACGGTGCATGGTTAGGAGCTGTGCACTATGCAAGGGTCTGATTAGGCCTAGTAATGAGCCATGAACCGGTTAAAATGCATCTAATTAAAGATTAGGGTTGCCCAAGTAGAGGTCTGGTCCCACCCGTTAGGGTGCTGTGTATCTGTCGAAAAGGTCGCCCGCAAATTAAATAAATTTTTGGTTAAAAATCGGTCTGAACCGGTTGTGAACTAGTCTAAAGAGAAGAAGAGAGGAGATGACGGCTGAAAATCGGCTAAGTGTTAGCCTTAGTGAGCCCTTGCCTTAATGCGTGTGTGTGTTGTGTGTGTAAGTGTATATATGTACAAGTATAGAGTAAATACATGTATATATGTATACGTATATACGTAAATAAGATATATAATGTAAATAGTATACGTAGAATGTATAAGATTATAGTAGTATTGTTTGAACTATATATGTGTATAAATAAGATATAGCTTTAGTGACATATATATTGGCCACTATACATAGTATTATATGTCAGTATAGACATTAGTTTTTACCTTAGCTTATGCATATAATTTTTCTAAGGTTTTAATGACACTTTTAGACGTCGCTGTAGATATGATATTTGCTCTGAAACGGGTTTTAGAATCAATGCGTTGCAATATAAGTTGAATCAACGCGAAAAATAAATACAATTTATTACTCGAATGAAAGTTCGAGGTCGAACAAAGGGAGCAATATGGTAATTTAAAAGTCAATATCATAATTTGAATCAAAAATATGAGAGATTGCAATAATAATAGTGCTAAGTATCAATGTGCAAAAAGAATTGAGTAAAATGGTGATTTGAATCACCAATTACTCATCACAATAACAGTAATTAGATCAACAGTATCAATCAAGGAAATAAAGCCTCAAATGTATGCAATCAGACGGCAGAGGCTTGTATCAGACGGCTTAAATAGCCGGTTGCTACAGTGCTTCCAAGGGACTCAAGGGTCTCTTCTTTCTTCTCTGCATTCTATCTCAACTGCTCTCCTTCTCTTCTCCTTCTTCAGACTCTTTCTTTCTTCTTTGCCTCTTTACTGCTTGAGCTTCCTCTTTTCTTCTTCCTTCTTCATGCACAAGGGGGAGGTTCTTTAAATAGCTAAGTGTCAACCATTATTCCTTAGAGCAAAACCCCCCTGTTGCCCTGCGCTCTCTTCTTCTCTCTCTAGGATCCACCCTCCCAGGGCCACAGTTCGGATAGTCGGGTTATCGGATACACGCGCACCTGGGACCAGGGCTGCCTGCAGTGGGTAGCAGCCAAGGAGTGCGTGGCTAGGTTGGTAATCGGATGCATCAGACTTGTGTGAGCAATGTCAGGGACGTGGTGAGTGGGGTGTATGGGACCTCACCCCATGGCTAGGAGGCGAATATCCTACACAACAAAATCAATTTATGTGGGCGTAGGCACTTGTCAACTTCCGAGGTGGGACTAGTCCCACCTCCCTTCTCCTGTGTGCGCTGCAGTTGCTGCTTCGCGCGATTGCGGTCAAAGGCTCAATCAAAGAGCCAAATTGGCTCCTTGGTTGCGCTCCTGGATAGGTTTCATTGCTCTTGGGGCTTCGTCTAGGGCCTGCAGGTGCTGGAGCGAGCTTCAAGCTTTGCTCGAAGCTTCGCTAATAGCGGTCGAGGCAGTGAAGACCTGAAAACAAGAATACAGCCTTGCGGCCAAGTTAAATAGGTTCAGGAGCTTCGCAGGGATGCGGCGAGGGTGTGGGTGGTGGTGGCAAGCTGCGAAGGTGGTCGTAGGTGGCTGGCAAAGGCGGAAATGAAGGTCTGGAGGTGGGTTGTCCGGCAGATGGTTTGGAGGCGTAATAGAGTAAAATAGGATGGGGATTTTGAAGAGGGTGGTGTGGCGGAGGTCGTGAGGTGGTTGGCGAGGTGTTTGGAGTAGTGGGATGAGCAGGGAGCCTCATTGGAGGCCTGGTCAGAGTAGAGGAAGGTGAAGGTGGTCGTAGGTGATACGATGGTCGAAATGAAGTGTGGTTGATGTGTAAAGGAAGTAGAGGGGCTAGGGAACTTATCTAGGTGATTGGCGGACGAAGAGGGGTAGAAGCGATGTCGGTTGCGGTATGGTCGGCGCTGGAAGCGAAGGTGACTCTGGTGAGAAGGAAACGGTGAGGAAGACGAAGGGAGAGACGCTCACTGGTATGGCGTGACACAGAGGAAGACGAGGAAGGTGAATCCATCACTGGTGTTGCGAATAGATGACAAGGAGAGGCAGGGAGAGTCGCTGGAGCTCGAGGAGCCTTTTGGTCGGATTAGGAGGGAAGAATTTAGGGTAGATCCAGTCATAATCGAGCTTGAGAGGTTTAGTATGCTATTGAGGTTCTTATATAGGGCTTAGGAGGTCGATTTATGCTTGGAAGCCAAGCTTCCAATCTAGGAATGCTTGCCGGAATAGGAGTTTTATAGGATACCCAAATCTCTCATGCGTTTGCATGAGAGATTGGGAAGGTTTTGTGGTGTGGGAATTGGCTCAAAAGAAAGGGAATTCCTTGACGAACTTTCCGTTCAAATCTAAGAGAGATTTGTCAAGGAATCAAGGAGAAATTACCAAAATTAAGCCGTCAGTGTTTGTAGGAATAGGATTCATGGCAGCAGGGACCGATTTGTGAAAATGATGACAAAGTTAGGGGCCTTTTTGTAAGGATTTTGAAAGTTAAGGACATATGTGTGATCAGACAAGACCAAGTTGCAAACTAGGTTAAGACTATCTCAGATTAGGCCCAAATTTTGGTACAAACCTAATTTGGACCTAAGGAATCCAATGGATAAGTTGGATTTTGGTTTTGACCAATTTTGACTGGGTAATTTATGTTTAAACCTAAATTAGGGTAAATGTCAGTTTGAAACTATGCTTTGGGTCAAGATGGGTTCTAATGGTCAAATTGAAGGTACCAAGCCCTAGATAATATTTTTCTATGATTTTTAGATGGTTTAGGTGAATTTTATACTGACCAGAACCTCATTTAATTAAGCGGGTCTGTTTTTAAGGTTTCAAAAAGTCATTTAATTCTCAAAACACACGAAAACTCTTTTCTGTCTGTGTTACCCCACTTGTTGGATATTTAAGACCATTTGACCCTTAATTAACCTCTGAGAAAACCCACGATTATTCTGCATTCAAGATATGATGATAAAATTATAGTTTTAACCCTGATTTTTTTGTCTTTCTCTCAGAATGGTTATGTAATGAATTAGGGCCCTCTGGCAGTTATGTAGGAGCATTTATTCCTTGATAATAACTAAATTGAGCTAGTATGGCTTGTTTCACAACTTGTTGCTAGTGTTTTAAATTCTAGATGTTGTAGTATATCACGAGAAGCTGCTACCAGTTTACAATTTATTACTCGAAAAAAGTTTTCCGAGGTCGAACTCAGGGAGCAAACTATGATTCCAGAAGCATATGAATTCACAATATTGTTTTTCAAAAATTAAGACAAAAGGGGAGAGAGAAAGAGAGAGAAAATTCTCTTCTTAGCTTTTTCTTCTTCTCTCTTCAGCCAGCCTATCTTCTTCTTTCTTCTTCTTCTCTTTTTTGCTGCATCGGCTTCCTTTTCTTTCTTTCTTTCTTTCTTCAGTTGCTAAGGCCTTCTTCTTCTTCTTCTTTCTTCTTCTCTACTTCTCTTCTTTCTTTCTACGTCTTCTTCTTCTTTGCTGCCGAGGTTTCTTTGTTCTCTTTTTTTCTTTCTCTTTCTCTGGCCTTTCCTCTGCTCTTCTCTTCTGCTTCACTCCTTCCTTTCTTTCCGACGTCAGATTTAGAAATCAGACGCCTTAACTGCTCGGTTGCTACAGTGCTGCTCTTCCTCTTTTCTTCAGCTTCTTTCCTTCCTTCTCCTTTCTTCTTCTCTGCGGCTAAGTCTCAACCGCTGCTCTTCTTCTTCTTTCTCCTCTTCAGCAGCTTCTTGCTTCTTCCTCCCTCACCTGTTCCTACACACACACACAAGCTCAGCACAAAACCTACCCTACCCTCTCCCCGCATCTCTCTCTCTGAATCTCTCTTAGGTATGCTCTCCCAGAGCCGGGATATCGGGTCGGGTCGCGTGCCCGGGTCCAGGCGCACCGGCGTGGGTGGTGCGCGAGGAGTGCATAGGAGGGTGTCGGGTCAGGTTGCGCCAGATCCGTGTGATGAGATCACGGACGAGGGCGGTGCTTAGGTGAGGGACCTCACCTCAAGTGCTTTCGGAGGAGAACAGCCTCTAGCACCTTTTCAATTTAAGTGTGGGCGTGCGGCCACACACTTCCGAGGTGGGACTAAAGTCCCACCTCTGCTCCGCGCGCTCATAGGCGAGAAGCTGCTGGCAATTGGGCAGCAGCGAAGGCTTCGCGCCCCCAATTGAAGGTCTGGGCACACTCGCAGAAGTACCCCGCGCTACCTGGAGCCTTCACCTGGTGCTGAAGAGGCCTGGAGCTGCTCGCCAAGCAGCTCCTGCTGTCCGACAATGGTGGCGAGGAGGCCAAGACCTGAAATCACGAAGACGGCCTGACGGCCACGTCAGACAACTCAGGAAACTTCGCCAGAGGACGGAGAAGGTGGTGTGGGGGTCGTCGTGGCGGGAAAGTAGCTGTGGTCATGTGCCTAGGGCACACGGCAGAGATGCAGGTGGGTGTGTTCGAGGGGTGGTCTGAAGGTGAAGGGCGGTGAATGGAGTAGGGGAAACACTTGAGTGGGGTGAGGGGGAACTTCTGGGCTTGTTGGCGAGGGGTGAAAGGGCCTGTGGAGGTGGAGCGATCTTGCCGGAGATGGTAGCCAGAGGTAGAGCATATGGAGGTGGTCGTGGCAGTCGAGGGGTCTAAAATGCCAATTTAAGAGGGGAAAAGTGAGAGGAGAGTAAGGGGAAGGTTCCTACCTACTTAGTCGACGAAGAGGGAGAGGAAGACGCCCGGCTCGTGCCTGTTGGAGCTGGGGATGAAGGTGCCCAAAAGTGGAGTAACGGCAACGAGGAGGAGATTTGGAGAAGCCAGCTGGTGCGGCCTGGCTTGGGAAGATGGGGCAGAGTGAGCTTCGCTGCAGGTATGGCAGCAAAGCGACGAGGAGGAGGAGGAAAAATTGCCGGAAGCTTGGGCGATCTGACTGGAGTGAGAGGAGACGAAGGAGGCTGGTTTTCTTCGGCCAGAACTAGCTTGAAGGAGGGTCCTTGCGACAGAGGACGACGCAGGGAACCCCTCGTTCGTTCCTGAGAGTGGTTGCCTTACCCTGCTCAGCGCCATCCTCCGCGTAAGGTCGCCGGAGGTATGGTGCCTGCATAGGGCGGCAAGGAGGACCGTTCTGCAAAGAACGAAGGGGAAGATAGGGGGCTAAATGCAAGGTTTTGAAAAGATAAGGGTCAAAAAGTAATTCAAGAGGACCAATTTGTAAAGTCGGTCAAGATGGTCTTCTCTTGGGCCCAAATTTTTGTACCAACCTAATTTGAACCCAAGGAATTCAATGGTGTAATTTTATTTTAGGTATGACCACGTTTTACTGGTCAATTTGCATAAAAACCCAAATTAGGTTAAAATTTGGGCATGGTTCTTAATTTAGGTCAAAATAGGTTGCAAAAACCAAATTGAAGGTTCTAAACCCTAGGGAATATTTTTCCATGAATTTTAGAGGGTTTAGTTGATTTTTACTCTGCCTAGAACCTCGTGAATTAAAGTGAGTTTATTTTTAGGGTTACAGAATGTCATTTAATTCCTAGAAGTTGCTATACCCCTTTTCAGATCAGATCATCCAACTTCCTTCCTTATTAAGCTTATTTTACCTGTGTTTAAACCCTTATACACCCTAATTGTGTATTGCATTGGTAAAATTACAGTTTTACCCCTCATGACTTATTTTATTCTTCAATTCAGAATTCTCTGAGTTAGGCTTTTCTTTTGATTTTGTAGGAGCTTTTTCACTCTTATTTAGATCAAATTACGCCAGTTAGAGTTTATGATGAGGCTCTCATCATGGCTCATGATGGTGTTCCTATCAAGATATGTTTTATGTTACTGTAGATATTAGTAAGTTAAGTTAAATTAGTATAGTATATATTATTAGTTATTATTGTATATATAGCTAAGTACTATTAATATAAGTTGTAATAGATAATATAGAGTATTTATTTATGATTTTTGATGCTTATTTGTATATAATTATTTTCAAGAATTGTAATTATTTCTAATTCTTTTTTTTGTATATAATTGATTCATTGTTTGATTCTTTGATCCATTCATTCACTCTTGTATATAAAATCAATCTTTTTGGAATTAAAGAATATTATCATTTGTTTTGATGATAACAAAACACGTGTTATTTAACATTTGTAATTTGAGTCCTAGATTTTAGGTCAATTGCAAATGTGGACGTGTTTAGATGGAACTCGAGCTCGCATCCAGGATGGGTTGGAGGAGCTTAATGAAAAACAGAGGAGGTTCACGTGGAGCGACAGATTGAAGATAGAAGACAAGAAGAATATGATAGATTCTTTTTAATCCTTTCTTGTATCTCTTGTCTTTATTTTCTTGCTCTTATTTTCCTTAGAATATTATGTTAAAGAGCCTCAAAGTACCCTAACAATAGTCCTAGGAACACCGGCACAACCCTAGGATACTTAGGTTTTCTGTAGGATACTTAGAAAACCAATATAGGGTTCAAACAGAGTTTCCAGACGTCTAATTCCCAAATCAGACGTCTGATAATGTATTGTAAGACGCCTGACTGTTGTTTCAGACGTCTGATAACTGTTAGGCTGGACATAGTTAGTGCTGTCTGATGAAATCAGACGTCCAGACCTTAGACCAGACGTCTTAGGAGACGTCTGATGACTTTGCCAGACGTCCAATTAGTGGACCGTTGGCTGGCTTAGCATACACTCAAGAATATGACCGTTAGAGCCTTATCAGACATCCTTAGGCCTTTACAGACATCTGATAATTGACCGTTTTGTTTGGAAATCAATTCCCACAGTAAAAGTAGGTTTCTAGACGTCCAGACATAGTGCCAGACGTCCTGTATGTCGTCTGATGGACTTGCGCAAAAACCCTGTTTAGATCTGGTCCAAGTCAGGGAGAGACCCGCCCAAAATCAGACGTCTGACCTTGGAATCAGACGTCTTAAAGTGAAGTTCCAGACGTCTGATGCCAGAATTAGACGTCTGATAAGCCTGTCAGAACAATGATTGTTCCTGATTTCGGGCTGATTCACTTGGGCTTTGTACCCAACGGCTATGGAAGCTTTTCTAAGCCTTCCAAAGCCTTCCTAAGGCCTCTATAAATAGAGGGGAGCCTTTACACACCTAGACACACCAAGAGAAACACAAGACACACTTAAGCAACATAGTTCCACTCTCTTGTGTCCTTGCTAGCTCTTGCTCTCCAAGCTCAAGCTCCATTCTCTTGAGAGCATCAAGCTTCGCTCACCCGCTCTCCCGCCGTTGTCTACGAGAGCGACATTGCGCCATCGCGTGGCACACGCACCGCGTCATCAACTCGACGCACTCCTTGTAAAGGGGAGTTTCCTAGTTCCTATAGAAGCTAGGTTTAAATTCCTTTGTTGGCTCTATAGGATTACTTGTTTTATTTTATCATTGTCTTTTGGTTGGGTATTCGCTTTGCGAATTCCCGTCTCCTTCGTGGGACAAAATCCTTCTTGTGGAGAGAAGGGGTTGAGGAACGCTACCCTCGTACTTGTAGCGTGGTTTTACTGAGGTTGAATCACCCTCGTTTTAAAGTGATTCGGTTAGTGGATTTGATCAACTAGGTTGATCGGAAAATCCTAACTCGAGAGGGTTAGGTGGTGGTTTTCACCTGGTTTGGGTTTCCACCTAAAAATTCTTGTGTACTTTGTGATTGCTTATTTGTAAGATTATATTTTATTTCCGCATTTATTACGTCACCCCTCCTCGTAGGGCCAAACCTACAACTCTTGTATATAAAATCAATCTTTTTGGAATTAAAGAATATTATTGGACTTAGAGAGTTATGTGTATCAATAATTACCTCCCAGTGAACGACCTAGAATAAACCAGTGAAAATTATGTGTATAAATAAAATTATCGCGATAACGATTTGTATTTATGACATATACTATAACAACAACAAAAACCCCTATTTAGTACGAACCAGTAGTCGACGATTATTTTTGGCGCTGTTGCCAAGGATAAAAAATCGACAATAGTGCTTTTTTATGATTGTTGACCAGTCGTCTATCATATTTTTAGCGTCGTTATCGAGGAGGCAACTTTTTATATGCCAAAATTATTCTTTAATTCTTTATTTGTATTTTTTTTTACTTTTGTATATAAACATTAATTCATTCACTGTATATAATCATTCTTTTATTCATATTCTTTGTTATATATATATATTCTTTTATTTGTTGTATTCTTTGATTCTTTTTGTATATATTGATTTTGACTAATCATTTTTCTTTTGTCTTGTTTTCATGGTGCCTGAGGAGTTGGAGGAGAATGACTACTTCCCGGTGGACCTGCTTCTCGATTTTTCTTTGATTCCAGGACTTCTTCGACTGGAGCCATGTTTAGATTAGTTTAGACGTTTGGATTTAGGTCTAGATTTTATTTTCATAGGATTCTTTGTATAGTCATAAGTTGTGAGAGCATGTTCTCACACATTTGATATAATAATGTGGACTGTGGACACTCATTTATCCTTTTATTCTTTATCATTTTAGGTTTTTCGATTTTATTTTTCGATTTGATTTGATTTCTTGCATAAAAATACAAAAAAAATTGCAAAATTGAAAAAGACCAAGAATATTTCATTTCTACTTATCTAGTAGTAGCATGACATAGGCATGCCATCCTAGGTTTGCATCAACTCCTGCAATATTTACTTTATGTCATTGTGCATTAATTGTTGAATGCTAGAATCATGTATGATTTCTAACTTTCTTAAGCTCCTGCCATCTTTGCATTTGACACAATTAAGCAAGACCACCACTTGTTTGCAAAAGATTAAAAAGTGAGACCAGCTGCATGAAAAACACTCTTAAAAAGAAGAATCTAATTCAAAGTGTGACTCAATTAAATTCTCTGAAACCTTGTGTGGTTTTTCGAGATTTTGTTGATTGATTCTATTGTGTATACACTATACGATCACATAAGGTACACAAAAACACACTTTTCTATCTTATCTCTTTGTGCATCCACGAGAGCTTGGATTCGCACGCAGTCTTATCCAAGTTCTGGGTGGATTTAGAGGTCTGCACGTCGATAGGTTTCTCTTAGGATGCGTACGATTGCATTGATAATATCTGTCTGTGCACTATATTTTTCGTAGCAAACCAATGGGAAAATCCACGATTGTTGTCTTGCTTGAATGCTGCTGTCTTGTTTATGAGATCGAGATTTTGTTTAGTTGGATTGATTTTGCCATGAATTTGTGACTGCTTTGTAAAATGTTTTCAAAAACCAAACTCTTGTTCGGTAGATGTTCTTGACGCCAACCACTAGTACTTCTTTGGGTATTGATACCCAAGTCACCTACACTTCCTCCTCACAGTTTCCTTTTGGGAAGAAACTATGAATGATCCATTTGTGACACTACTGACCTGGAGGAACCTTTGTTCCTCAATATTCTGATCCATCTACACTTTACTCAGATCAGCAATCACCTCTTCTTCCTAACCCAAATTTATCTTCATCTTGATTCTGCAATTATTGATTGAAGAGGTGGAAGCTGTAGATTTTTTTCTGGATATACTCTGTCTATTTACTTGGACTTTGAGCTAAGTATTTCTGTGATTACTCTGTTTGTCTACTTGGACCTTGAGCCAAGTATCTTTGATTTGATACCCACTTTTTACTTGGGCCTTATACCAAGTATCTGTTTCTGATTCATATTGACTATGGAGTCGTTGAGATCACTAAGATTGACAACAGGTCGGAGTTGTTGTTGATTCAGAACTTTCCATCAATCCTGATGGATACTATGGTGAAATCAAAGAAATTGTGGAGATCAGCTTCAGATATGTTCGCAGAGTTGTTCTATTTAAACGTCATTAGTTTGATGTTTTTAAAAAGGGCACTAGTTTCAAAATTGACAAGAAACACAATTTCCTAAGTTTAAATCCTAATCGTCAAATTCTTCAGTCTGATGAACCATTCACATTGGCATGTCAAGCGGCACAAGTTTTCTATGTCTCCGATAATTGCCAAAGGGGATGAGTTATACCAACAAGAAGTGTACCGCGCAATCATTTTGATGCACAGTCTGAAGCATACCAAGAATTAGCGGAAGAAGGTCATATAGATTCAAATGTAGTAGATGTGGACATCTAAGGTTAGTAACAATTGCTCTAGTTTGCTTCATTTATGTTTATATCAAATTCATATTCAAATTAGAAAAACCTAAACTACAACTGGCATTTTCTATACATTATAAATAATTAAACTTAAACCAATCGCATACACATGTTTAAAATTTGTTACTTTTGCTCTACTGGCATTTTAATTACTTTTGTTTTTCAAATTATACGTTAATGGTGACGGGCATACTCAGAGGTTGTTGTACTTAGAGGTATAATTTCAATACCTTAAATTTAATTTGATAAATTATAGATTTTAGCTAAATGTGGGGTGTGCCCACATATTGTTTTCTATTTTATTAAATATATGTGGGGTGTACCCACCTGTGTCTTATTTGAATGGATGTAGGGTGTACCTACTTGTGATTTGTCTTTGCACTTTTTTCTTCTATGGGGTGTGCCCACTTTAATTTTAATATACAGGTTTATAGAGAAACCTCTAAATTTAAGGGGAAACTCTGCCAAAATTTTTAAATATTTCTTTTTTGTTTTACAAACTTTTTTTATTGATGATTTATATATTAATGTTTTACAACTGTATTAATTATTGCATTTTATACTTGTAAAAGATGAAGTTGATTAAGAAAAATCTCAAACGAAAGGGACCTCCTAAGATGCAGTACAATTCGTTTCCTCAGGCTCAGCCAACCCCCCCGATAGTAGGTTTAGCCACCCCCCCCGGCAGCAGGCTCCACCCCAGTCACGTTTCGTACGTCCAAGGGAAATGGCACGATTACTACATGTGGGGGTGAAGGGAAAGGGGAAGGAGATTACTTAGACCTTGCCAGAACGAGTAGAGGATGATAAGGATTTTGGAGCATCAGGTGATGAGGAGGGAGAGGAGGAGAGGGAGGAGGCGGGAGCTAAGGAGGGGTAAGAGGCGGAGGATGAGAAGGTGGGGAGTACATCCCCAATTCATGCGGATTACTTCCCGGCAGGCATAAGTTGGGGTAAGAACTCATATGCGTTTAAGTTTGAAATTACTTATATATTTTAAAGTTTATTATAACTTCAAAAATATATAACGAATATGATTAATGTTCACGCAGGTAAAGTAAGAAGATGATAGGGAAAGACAAAGAATTCGACCTCCAGCATATCCCCGAGGTCTAAGAATAGCGATCAGGCTTAGAACCATAGGGGAGGTAGAGAATTACCCGGGCTTCATCAGTGGAATGGGCACAATTGTTAAGTCCATTGTGCCCATTTGCTACTTCGACTGGAGGAAGGTACCCACAGAGCTTAAGAGGCAGTTTCTCCATCAATTGGAGGTAATTTCGTTTATCAAAGTTATTTTTTTTATAACTTTATCTTAAAATTATTATAAATTAAGATTGACATGTTTTTTTTAAAAATTAACGTAGGCAAATTACGATTGGGGTACAGACCCCAATGCCTCCCGATATATTCTTAAACACGCCACCAAAATCCACAGAGATTGGAGGATGGAGACTAAGAGAAATGTAATATTTTTTAAACATTTACATTTTTATTATATATATAATTTCATATATTATTTCTAACAATTTATATTTAGTATTTAGTTTTTTTCGAACTGCAGTTCACCTGAGGAGGCAATGGAGAATTATCCTTCTGGTGTCATGCCTAATGATTGGAAGAAGGCATGCAAGCATTGGCTGGATCCGAAGATAGAGGTTAGTAAATGATTAAAAATTATTTTATTAATTTCATATATCTTAAATTTATAAAAAATATTATTGTATAAGTCTACAGGAGCAGGAAAAAAAAAAGGCCAATAGGGCTAAAGCTCCACCACATGCGCATTTTTTCGGTCGAAGGAGCATTGAGATGGTCATGAGCCATTATCTAAGTATTGAAATTACCTTTCAATTAAATATTACTTAATTTTAAAGTTATTTTAACCTAGTTGTATCATTTTTATACTTTCAGTCCGCTGCACATGATGAGATGGAAATGACTACGATGGATATCTACGAGGTCACTCACAGTAAGGCTGCAGTTGAGGGTGCTCGTAAGTGGCTTCATGAGTTATAGCAGGAGAAATACGCAAGTTTCCTAAGCTCAAAAAATTTACAAATTTGCATATATATATTATAATAATATTTTTTAATACATTTAGGACCAAATGATACAATTAGTACATCCCCCCACTGACGAGACCTTCGACAGTGTCTAGCAGCCTTTGGATGCTGAGGAGGCATTTAGGAGAGTGATGCCATTGGACCACGTAGTTTCGTTCATAGTGAGGGGAGGGCATACACGTTATCCACCTGGTATGGGAGGAAATGTGTCGTCTCATCTAGTGTTGTCGATTAGCTGCATCAAAAGATTGACACAAAATAGAGACGAGAGGAGGAGAGGGAGAAGAGAGAGGTAGAGAAGGAGAAGAGAGTGGTAGAGATGAAGAATAAGATGAATGCTATGGATGACAAGCTTCAGACGCTTATAACCCTTTTTTAGAAGAAGGGTCAGTTAGAGCATCCGTCTTCAAAAGATCCCAGCATCTACAGACGAGACGACGATGACTCCATAGGTGGTGCAAATGGAGCTGGTGGCATCAGGGCAGCTATATTTTGATTTCTATCCATTTTCTTTTCTTATATTTTTTATATTACCTTTGTTATGTAAATAATTTATTTTCAAACTTTTAATGTACTAAATTTTATATTTATAAAATATAAATTTCTCTTCATTTTCATTACTTATTTTTCTATAGAAGCAAGACTTTTAAGTAGGTTTAGTAGGTAGTTTCCATCATTTAGTAATTTAAAAAATAAAAACCCATGCATTTGTCGTCACTTAATCAAATAAACGACGATATATATGTGACAGTAAAAATATTTTCGTAGGTTTAGTAGGTAGTTTCCATCATTTGATAATTTAAAAAATAAAAACCCATACATTTGTCGTCGCTTAATCAAATAAGCGACGACAATATATGTAACAGTAAAAATATTTTCGCCGTCGCTTATCTAATAACCGACGGCATAGAAGGTTTGAAAGAATCAAAATTCCTATTTTATGCTATCAATTCTTAAAATAAGCGATAACAAAAATATTTTTATTGTCACATATGTGTCATTACTTAGTTGAATAAGCGACGGGAAAAATCTTTTTGCAGTCACATCTATGTTGTTGATTTTAATACAAATGACGGTAAAAAATTTTTTTCCGTCACAGAAGCGACGGTAAAGTTACTTAAATGATGGAGAAAATAAAAAAAGCACGCGTAAAGGCGGGCAAAAGTGACTTACATATATCGTCGCTTATGATAGAACTAATGACCAAAACAATTCTCGTCAGTTTTGAAACGATGTCGATACATCCGATCCGTCCGATGGTCAAACATTATTTTGATGTCGGACTAGCCCTCTAACCGACAGCAAAGCGAAACAGCGACGGTAATAACGTCGCTGAGTTCCGTCGGTGATTTCAAATTTTCCATTGGTTTTGAACCGACGGCAAAAGTAAGGCATGTTGTAATGTCTAAAATGTAGGAAAATTCAAGAGCTTTCCAACGATACCTTGATTGCATGATTCCGTCCTTGTTTGGGCCTTGAACCAACCCAAAAACCCTTTCTGGTTCACTTGAACTGAGTCTGGCGGGTTGGTCTGGCTGGACCGACAGCCTGTTCGTAGCAGACGTGCATCACTGCCACTATTAGATGTCTAGAGTGAATCCCAGATGGCTTAAACTCACGCAGATCCTCGCCTAATGTCTCTGCTCCTCCTCCGTCGTCTATTGCTAGTCCCAGTCATTTGAGACTCCACCCAGACGTCTCGCACCACCCTCAGATGTCCAGAAATGCCTCAAGTGCCATGCACGCTGACGGTCGGGGGAAATCGTGGGTTTGAAAATATTACTGTCGTTCTTTGTAGTATAGTCGCGAAATCTACTCATCAAAAAATAATTTCTAAAATAATGAGACTTGGAGTCCCGGTCGTTTGTCTCCGGTAGGCATTTAGGAAATGCAAATTAATTTCGATCTCGCTCGCTCTACTTGCTTAAGATCGCATGTCGATTTATAATAAGTACATATTCATGCACAACATGCTGTTGCAATAGAAATATAAAATGAGCGTAGGCAACTGATTATCACGTGAAAGATATGGCAGTCAAGACATGGTGGTTTTCACACATAGATATTTATATGTATAAAGAGATTTTCATTGATTGCATCAGGGTAATAGAGCAGAACTAGTGGAAGGCTTGTAGAGGAATGCTTGAAATAACTACTGGCTACAAGAAAACGGTTGCATACATGAATCTATGGGGGGATTATGCATGAATCATTGGGGGAGAATATGGAGCTACACTACTAAGCAGTAATAAAGCAGTAAATCTACCAAGAACTATCTACTTAGCTAGCAGAAATAAGGGCATTCGGAGGTGGGCTCCGATAGCCTTTGAGTTGGTTGAGAGGAGAAGGAGGGGCAGCCAATGGGGGTTAGGCTGGCCCTTGGAGAGGTGAGGAGGAGGTGATCTAAGCTTTTGGTGTGGAGCTGCTGTTGGCCATGGTGGGAGCTCGTGGAGGTGGAGGTGTGAAAGTAGAGCTATGCTATGGAAGGTGAAATAATGTGCCAACCTTGAATGGGTGCAAATGGCCACCCCTTAGGTCTTTTTATAGACCTAATCGACAGCCTCTAGAGAAGTGTGGAACTCTCTAGAGAGAGTCCCAAGTGTGGCCGTCCAAGGTGGTTTTTAGATCCACCATTTGTGGATCTAAAAATTGAATGACTATTGGTTGTTAATTTTAGCAACCAAGAGTGGTGCCACCTTGAAGAGAGTTCTAGAGAACTCTAGGTGGGTGTGTGTGCATGAATGGCTGTGTGTGTATGTGGTCGTGCCCTAGGTGGCCATGTGAGCTAGGTTAGGTCCTAATAGGTTTAGGTTAGGGTAGGTCTCAAATTAGGATTGCAAACCCTAATTTACTAAGGAGAAAATGCAATTAAACTTAACACAAGTTTAATTGAATGAGTGTGAACCTAATTAAGAGTGAAATAATTCAATTAGGTTGGGCTTAGGTCAATTAGACTCTCACTGAGTCCAATTGGACTTGTGTAGGTTGAGATCTGAACTCAATTGGACTCTGAGTCCAATTGACTAGGCAATGATAATTGACTATGATCTAAGTCAATTGAGCTTAGTGAGAACCTAATTAAGTTCTTAGGAGGGTCTAGAGGTGGTGTATTAGGGTTAGGGTACCTTTATTTAGGTTCTTAAGGGGTTGGAATTTGGTTTAGGGACCTTGGAACTCAAGATCAAGGATTGAATTCCAAAACAGGAGCTGGAGAGCAGTTCCAGACGTCTAATAATAGTATCAGACAACTTATACTAAAAAATCAGAAGTCCAAACTTGTTGTTTGGATGTCCAATCAGAGTCAGGAGGGATTCAGGGTTCTGTCTTGGGATTCTGCAGACTTGAGTTTGAGGTGTGCAGGTTGTGGCTAAGGGTCCTAAACATCCAATAACTTATCTTGATGTCTAGATAAGGGTGGAACTAGGGTTTTAAGGCTTCCTAGGCTATGGTGACCTAATCTAAGGGTGGCTAAGGCTTGAGAAGGCTTCTAGGGCTAGGATTGAACTTAAGTTTTTCATAACTTAACTGCTTTACTTCTACTTAAAGAATAGCATACCTCAACCTTTTACATTATTTCTCTACTACATTTTATTCTAATCTTCCGCTCCTGATGCAGCACCAGCTTTAGGTCCAACTTCAGATCCAGCTTCAGATTTAGCTCCTGAGCTTCTTATTTCCTACAATTTATATAGTTCACTTAGTTAGTACCTTATATCATTATTTCATGCATAGCTAAAGGAAAGCAGTAAGGATGCAAATAATGCTTATGTATGCATGAATTATACTAGATTATGCTAAGTTCTAGCCTAATTTACGTTAATCAAGACCTACGATTGCTGTGCAATCACACGCACACTTCCCCTTGCAGTCTCCCCTGCACAAGTGCTGCTTCCCCATGCAAGCTTGTGCTTTGAGCCCGTACACGTCGCAGACACCTCGAGCAGGGCACGCATTGTGCCCTACGCATCTCAAAACATTCGGAGCTCACCTTGATTGTCCATAGCACCTCCCGGCCATCCGCACAATCTCCCAGATGTCTGGTATGCGCCTCGAACTCTGCCTGAGTGCCTTGCGCAGCGTGCTACAGCAGCTGCGCCCAGCACCTCCCCCCTCCTCTCTCGGTCCTTCATTCTCTCCTCCTTTTGCTCCCTCCTTCCCTCAATCCCTCGCTCTCTACCTCTCCTGCTCACCACTCTCTCTCGCTGGAGGTAAATGACGAGCGCTACTGAGGTGGGGGAAATTGGGGATGCGAGAATTGAGGGGAGGGTTTTTATGGGGGTTCGGGGGTAGTGTTTTAGGTGCCGCAGGTGTGAGGTGGGGCTGGGGAAAATTTACGGAAACGTCCTAGGTTCTTAGAGTTGTTTACGTGGGGTCAAAAAGGTGAGAAGTAGGGGTGTAAAAATTGCATTAAGCCCTTCCACGAACCAAATAACTCGGATGGGGTCCCTACGTGGGTTTCCTGGTGCATGAAATTTACGTCAAGGGCCCTATAGTTTAGAAAAACACCCAAATGGCCCTTGGAGAGTGTCATTTCAGTGGCAGTTAGGAAGAGGAGGAGAGGGATTAGGGAGGGGATGATGGGGAGGGTGGTAATTGGGAAGAGCATGAGGTGGAGAGGGAATGAATAAGGAGGAGGAGGAGGAGGAGGAGGAAGGGAAGAGGGGGCAGAGGAGGAGGTGCGGGGGAAGATGGGGAGGAGGAGGTGGAGCAGGAGGTAGGGAGGAGGGGGCAGAGGGGAGGAGGAGGAGTAGGGCGGTAGGAGGGGGAGGGGGTTTGGGAGGAGAAGGAGGGCGACAGGAGGGGGTCTGGGAGGAGGGTGTCAAGGAGGAGCACGACGATAGTGAGGAGGAGGAGGAGACCGTCGGAGGAGGAGGAGGGTGTTAGGGAGGGGGAGGGGGATGACAAGGCCTCCAGGGAGGAGGAAGGGCAGGAGGCAAGGATGATCGGCGAGGAGGAGCAGCGACACGCGAGGAGCAGGAGGAGGACGAAGACGAGTAGGAGGAAGAGTTACTTGAGGAGGAGGAGGGGCAGCGACGTAAGCTCTGGCAGCGCGATGTGGGTTTTGGAAAAATGAAGTGATAGGGGAGGAATGGGGTGCTTGCGTGCAAATGTAGATGATGGAGTTTTGCCGTCACTTGAATTAGAAAGTGACAGCAAACATCAAACCAACTTTTCAAATGCACGCCTAAATTAATTTAGGTTGGCGATGATGTCTATTTCTTGTCGCTTATTGTAGAAAACGATGGCGATTATTCATATTAACTTTCGCCTCCAGCAACAACTGTTCTTCTCTTCGTAAAGGGTTGTGGCCAAATTTTAAAGAGATATTTACCGTCAATTAATAAAATAAACAATGGCAAAAATAATATTACTATAACTTTATAAATCGTTGGCAACTAATCAACTATTAATGTCATTTTTCTAGTATATATATATATATATACATACACACATTCCAATCAACACAGAGAAAGAAATAGATATAGATGTACATGTACATATATACATACCTACGTACGTACAAACATAGTAAAGTGATTCTATAGGAAATACTTCACATGAAAATCGTGAAAAGCTTTTTATATGTGCCGTATTTATAATATCAAACCTTATAGATTGAATGAGTACCATTCCCACGGGGTGTCTTTAAAAGTCATATAAATCTAATATCTGAAGGTGCATTTTTTAAATTGCTTGTGATTTTATCATCCATGGACATTTTTATTTAAATTGCTTAAAAACTCATCCCATATATCAATCTAGTTTGCATGATTTTCTAATACGCATGTAAAGGATGCTCTTTAAACCTGTAAATACGCATCCTTACTTGTTTTGATCATTGAATTTATACTTAAAGTCCACATTATTACCATAAGGAGTATTGCTCTCATTGGATGTCGCAAAGGTGCTTGAAAGGTGTTACAACCTAAACCTGGTTCCCTATGGAGTCCGAGAACGACTCGTCTCGACTAACCCCAAGACCCAATCGTCCAATGAGAAACAAAACAAATGCAAGGACAAACATTTCCATAAACCACACATACAACGTAGCTAAGCAAATAAGAACAAGGCAGCAACGGAAAGTAGAACAGAGTTCAAGAAGAACAATACTCCACAGGCGGAAAAATAAAGTTCGCTAAATGGCCATAACAACTAAAGTAGAAAGGACATAAATAACAACAAGTTCCAACATATATCGGAAATACTCACTAATAGTAACTAAAGTCCCTGAAATACAAAGGGGAAAGAACAAACTACTGTTGGGCTCGACTGGGCCTAGTACCCTCTTTAGCCGGTGGCACTGGCTGCTCAACTCCCTGACCTGAACATGTTTACATATATCTGTGGTCAGTAAATGCTGAGTAGAGTGGCACATAAGAACATTAAATGCATTTAAACATGAAGGAAAAGCACTAAACTATTCATGCATCTTTCCAGTTATTTATTATAATCTGTTTCCATTTACAATCAACTGTGTCTCTGATTCGGTTATTCTAGTAAGGGTCCACAACATTTCTTAATTCATATGTTCTCTAAGGGAACGATCTTGATGTAGTTTTCTTGCGATGTAGGATGCCCATGTACCCCATGGTAGCCTTATACCTGGTCTACCACTCTGAGGTCATGGTCGCGATGTAGCGGCAACTATGGCATACGTGATAAACGCATAGGTAGCTACCTTGCACTGGTACGCGGTCAGTCCTTCCTGCTAGCGGGTATGCCCAAACGTGTAGCACAGAATAGAACAGGGGCCTCACCCCTCAACAGTCTGCGTACCCTCGCCCGACTATCCCAGTTTGCCCAGTGGGTCTCACAGGAGTCGGTGTAAGGAGGCCAATCCTAACCCCGGGTCCCAACCCAAGGGTGGCTAGCTCTCTCCCTACACAAAAGTGTCAGTAACTCTCCTCAGTACCACGTTCGTGATGGCCAACCTACTCTATCTACACTAGGGGTGATTGCCTCTCCTCAGTACGTGTGTACACGAGGGCCAGCTCTCGTCCAAGTTAGAGCTCAACTAACAGTCATGCCTTCCAGTAAGCGAATTATTTCATAACCATCAGAGCTTCCATGTCACAGTATGAAATGACCCTTCCCAAGGGTCGTTTGGCGTTTCCAAAATTTTTAAGGGTTTTTGTGCAATTTTAACCCTCTCGGTCATTATTGTGGATATGCGAGGGAAAAAGAGAACTTATGAGGGGTGCCCGCGCAATTTTCCTACACTATCCTTACCCCACGCACACACACCTCCCCACAGTACCTCACCCCATCCCCCTAACCCACGACGACACCCCCATTCCCTCCACCTCCACCTTACCTCTTCCCATACCTCCCATCTCCATATAAACCCCCCGCTCCTCCATCCATCCCACACCGCAGCCGAGAGGAGAAGGAGAGCGAGGAGCAGGAGAAGGAGAAAGTAGAGAGTAGAGGAGACTGGAGACCTGAGAGCAAAGGGCTCGTGAAGGAGACAGGGAGGTGCTACAGTTGCTGCAGTTTCTACAGGAGAGAGAGCTCGCAAACGGTTCTGTGGAGTCATTTTTCCGCAGAATCAGACGTCTGGACAGACCATCGACGTCAGTCTAGACGTCCAGAGGTAATACCAGACGTCAGATAGCGGATATTTTTTTCAGTTATTTCTCCCTGCCGAGTTCTGACCTCACATGCATGTGTCAGAGGTTGGGGAGGTGTGTTGGTGCGAGGATCGAGGTAGTTTCAGACATCCAGGAGTGTCTCCAAACGTCTGAAGACACCCTCAGACGTTTGCACAAAGTTCCAGACGTCCAAAAGAAGGCACCCCAAGCAAGGTGAGTCTTTGAGTTCGTTTAAGACGTCTGGGACTCTTCCCAGAGGTTTGATTTTGGTTAGAATTGGTGTTTTTGGGCTTGTTCAGGGCCCAAACGGAGTAGGATTTCAGTAAACGAATCATCGTTTGATTCCGTTCGAGTTTCTCTACATAATGACATAGTGTATATGAAGTTTTGAGCTCGTTTGACCTATCAGTCCAAGTTATAGGTGTCCAGTCCGTAGAGTATATGGGACCTGCAGAGACGTTGGGAGCTATCGTACGAGCCCCCATTCTACCCAGTTAACCTGGTAGAGTGGTTTTCGCCTTAATCTCGAAGTCAATAATTAAATTGCTTGCATAGAATTATTTGAACCCTAGGTTGTGAGATAAACCCTAGGACTGAACAGAGACAAATGCAGGCTACTTAGAATATATTCGATTGAACTCTAGGTTGTGAAATGCACACTAGGGTTGGAAGAAATGCATGCGTAGTTAATGAATGAATGAGTTTCCCTGATGCTTCTTGAAAAGAAATAAATCATGAGCTGCCTGTACTACCTGTAATGAACCATGTCATGAATGGAAATACATACCTGTACTGAGTAATCGATGGTAAAATTTGAGTTGCCTGTTCTACATGTAACGAACTAGATATGGAAATAAGAAAGTCCATGTACGAACCCTACGTGGAATTTAGAAGGAAACCAAGAATACTGTAGTACGGAAAACTGATGGTTTTGGAACATGTTGCCTAAGGGCAACTATTTGGACTTGGTTAAGGGAAGTGAGTTGGTGGTCATGTACGTGATACCGAGGAGAGCAACTATCCCTTTAGAGTAGAGGGGAGCTAGCTACCCCTTGGTTGGAGACCCGAGGTTAGGATTGGCCACTCTACGATGACTCCTATTTGGCTCTCGCGTACGTGGTACCGAGGTGAGTTACTTAGTGTAAAGGGGAGTTAGCCGCCCCATGGGGCCCGGGGTTAGGACTGGCCACCCTACACCGACTCTTGTTAGGCCAACTGGACAAACCAGGATAGTTGGACGAGGGTATGCGGACAGTGGAGGGGCGAGACCCCTATTCTGAGAGGGCAAGGCCCTGTGCTGTTCTGTGCTGTACGTTTAGGCATACCTGCTAGCGGAAATGGCTGACCGCATGCCAGTGCGGGGTAGCTACCCGTGCGCTTATCACACATGCCGTAGTCACTGCTACGTTGTGACCGTGACCTCAGCGTAGTAGACCGGGTGTAGGACTACCACGGGGAACTCTCCCGGCTAGGAGAGTGCCATGTGTATATCCTGTATTGCAGGAAAACTACAAGCAAGATCGTTCCCTTAGGGAACAAGAAGATTGAACAATATCATGGAACCTAATTAGAGTACTCCACTTAGAAACTCATAAACTAGAGAATTAGAAACGGATGAAAATAAATAACCGACAATTGAATGTTTAGCTGATTACTCTTTAATTATTTTGCATGTAAATAACTTAACCACCACTCTACTCAGCGTTAGCTGACCCCAAATTTTGTAACCATGTTCAGCTAGAGCCACTGGTTGCTGAGGATGCTGGGCTCAGTCGAGCCTAGCCATAGTTTTCTTTCTTTTGTTTCACTGCAAAGAGCTTTGTTGTAGTGAGTACCTGTAGCTTGTGGTTATACTCAGTTATATTTCTACCTGTTCCCTATTGTGATGTCTATATTTGTAACAATACTTTTCCGAGGTACCATGTAAAATCTAGTGGTTTGTTGTTCTCTTTCTTTTACTGTCAGTTATATATTTTCTGCTTAGTTAGATTACTCGTGTGGTTGTGGAATGAGTATGCATTCGGTAATTTCTCGTTGGACGACTAGGTCTTGGGGTTCGTTTAGGTGAGCTGTTCTCGGGTTCTGTAGGGTGCCAGGAATGGGTCGTGATACAGTACTTAAGCTATCTTTCTAGTTCCTCATAAGGTTCGTTCATAGTGCTCGTCTCATTTCATTACACGGCATGTATCTTTGTTCACATTCTGGTTTCTTATTTATATACAGGCAGCTCGTGATTCAACAGGACAAGCAATCATTACATCAATTTAAGTATTCAATTACTCACAATAGGGAATTTAACCGCATGCATTCTTAATTTATAGCAAGAGAGGGTCATGCATCAAATATAAACAATCACATTCTCAGTCCTAGGGTTCATCAGATGTCCTAGGTTTCTAGTATATATTTCTAATTTAGCATGCACTTTAATAATTTAGACCATAGGAGTAGAGAGGACCATCCTACGAAAGTGTACGGGTGGTATGAGGGCACGAATGGTGGATCCAGAGGTCTTCGCAGGTCCTGTGCGCACTACGGACTGGAGACCTACTCCAAACAGTTGGTCAAACCAAACATTAACTTCGTTGACCAATATTCCATTATGTTTAACATGCTCAAATAGTATGGAAATGACCCTAACACGTAGGAAATTCCGAAAGAAAACTAACGGTACTTCGTTTGCACAAAACCGACTTTGTTTGGGCCTTGAACCGGCCCAAATACGCTCACCTTGACCAAAATCAGACATCTGGGGTCAGTCCCAAACGTCTTAAACAAGCTCAGGATCTCACCTTGCATTCCTGTGTCTGTTCCTGTTGTCTGTTGCCCTTTATAGCTGTCTGAGGGTATCTTCGGACGTCTGACACTTCTCTCGATCGTCTGGGAGAGCAATCAGATGTCTAATATTGCTTCCAGACATCCTAAAGTACCTTAAATGCCGTGCCAACATGCCTTCCCAATGTCTCTGGTACTTACGCGCACACACAATGCAGAGCACGACCCTGAACAACTACCGTGGTACGTATGTATGGCACAGAGCTCGGGCAGAGAAATACCTTGGCACTCTGCATGCTACCAGACGTCCTGAGTTCGTGCCGGACGTCCGGTGACCCCTTCAAACGTCTAACAAATGTCGCAAACGTCTACAGCTGCAGAAAAATGATGCCCGCAGAATCTCCTCGCAAGCTCTCCTCCCGCGCTTGGAGCTACAGCAGCTCCCCGCAATGGTGCTGCAGCAACCTCGGGTCCTCACGAAGCCCTCCTTCACGAGCTCCTCCGACCGCTCCTCACGCTTGGCCTCACCCTCTCCTCTGTGCTCCTTGCTCTCCCTCTCCTTCTCCCTCACTCATGCTGACTATAGGAAACGAAGGAGAAGGTAGAGGGAAAATGGGAGTCGTTGGGGGAGGGGTTTTGGGGTTTTATAAAGGAGGGGTAGGGCTTGGGGGTATGGTTGGGCAAGGTGTAGGATAAGGTGGGGCATGGTGGGGGGTAAGGTGGGGTTGGGAAAATTGCACCCAGCCCAGTAGAAAAATCACAAACTCTGCACAGGATCTTTTTGGCGTACAGGAAAATTATGTGAAAATCCCTAAAATTCCAGAAAAAGAAACCAAATGACCCTTGGGAAAGGTCATTTCAGAAGGTTCCATTCAACTTCTAAGATCAGCTGGTAATAGATTGGCTGCTCATTTTGACTTTGACATCATGTCATCCCGATATATGTTAAAGCAACCATGATTTCTAATAATTAATGTTATCATTTTTAAAAGAGATAAACCAGGTATACAGTTCAAATGCTATTCCTTTTTCTTCTATGACGTTGGAAGGGAATATATTTTACAACGTAAAATGCAACATAAAAGTAGAGATAGAAGTGGGGATCGTGTCATACATTTCCCTCATGTGTGCACTCCGTCCAACTGGGTGGGACCCACTAGTGGAATATATCGGTGTATCTAAATATCACTTGTGATATTTGTCATTACCACGTGAAAGGTCACGCATCCTCACAATGCATGTACGGAGATCTACCATTTAGCAAAGATTAAGAAATCATTATTGATTTTCATTTATAATTGAAAAAGCATCGATAATTTTTCAAATATCACCCATGATATTTGATTCAGAATTAAAAAATACCAATAATATTTGGTTGAAAAGTAAAAATCACCAGTGATTTTTTGTTCAAATGCAAAAAGTACCGGTGGTGTTTGATTTATAACTAAAAATCACTAGTGATATTAAATTCAAAATGTAAAATTCACCGATAATATTTGATTAAGATATAAAAATCATTGGTAATATTTTTTAAAAAGCTAGTGATATTTGATTTAAAAGTAAATATCACCGTTGTTTGATTGCCATGGGGCATTGTAGAACCCACAAAACCTGTTATTTAGGGAGAGCGAGCAATGATGTGTCCTTTTTGTAACACATATTACAAAATACATTACAAGGGAAATTTCTTTATATTTTTACCTTTTCCTTATTGCTATGTACATTTGAATTTGCCTCGAGCTTAACGTGAGAGGGAAATCATTACGCACAGTTAAGGGTTATACCAGGATAAAATAATGTACGGATAAGTTGTGGGGTGTTTGGTTGTGGTACGAGAATAAGTAGTGGGATAAAATGATAACAAACATATTTCATAAGCTAAATTCTATGACAAAACTCATGCCCTCTCCCTCCAGAGAATGAGCATTGATGAGTTGTAGCTTATCATAGTTAAAATATCCAATTTAAGTTAAAAATTAGGTTAAGCATTTATTATTAATATGATAAAATGGTTAAGTATAGAAATTAAGGAAAAAGACCTCAAATATCAAATTTGGGTTAAAAATATATAATTAGGTCAAATGATGAGATATTCTATTCATAAATGCAAAATGATAATCCAATTGCAAATTGAATGCATTTTTGGATTCAAAAGTTCAGATCAAGAGTGAAATCATGTTCTAAAAAGTTCAATGAAGCTATCATAATAACCTGGTTGCATTTGGACATCAATAGGATCTTGCATTTAGAGTTTTACATTTAGGTCCTCATTCCATAACATTTTATTTACATTTAAAGTTGCAGGGACTTATTTGAAAAGTAGCAAGGGCCTTTTTGCAAGCAACCAGGGACAACTCTGACTTCTTTTCAACCACTTATGGGTATCTTCACAAAAGTTTCATCGTTTCGCTTCTGGGGCTTCCCTGTAATTGAACCAACACACCTGCAACCCACTTCTATTGTAGCTGCGAAGAACATAGGCCATCTGAGTCGTCTCTCCTTGGCTCCATTGATTTGACGATGGATCTTTATCTATCCTCCCCATGCCCTCGTGCAAAGCACCCTTGCCTCTCCCAGATTTCATCTAACGATGCACTTTTGATGAAGACCTTCCCGTGCACCTATCTTTCCTCCATCTACCGTCCACGCCCTAAACATCTAATCTCACCTTAATGGTGATTGGAATCACTCATGCAGCTACTTAAACTCACCTCTATCCTCATGCGTGAGTATCAGCCCCCTCCTACATCTCTTGAGCCAGTTATTCTGTCCTCTGCAGTTTCCTCTCCTCACTCTACCTCCAGCGCCATTGCTGATGCAATGGAGCTCCACTTCTCCGACTATCCTCGTCACTAAGGATCGCATTAGAGGGCTTTCAAATCGCTGGAGATCCTCCCTCCTTCCTTGATGCAACCACCAGCTGCAGATCTTCTTCAAGATCCCATTCCTTTGATTAGATTAGGTTTTAATGCCTTCTAGGGTAGTTGTTAGCATCGTATAGATTAAGTAGAGTAGAACTAGTTAGGTAATTCATGGATTTTAATTTGCATTAGATCAGATTAATAGCCCCACACCTCCTCTAATCAATTCCGATCAGAGGAGATGAAGTCATTGACATCCACTTGATCACTCTCCTTCCTCGCCATCTCACAATCATGTTCCCTTTACTCGAAGTTTTTATTCACAAATCATCCCACTCACTGAAGCATTAATTAGACCTGATGCTTTATAACACCCAGATCTGATTGAGCACCAAATTCAATGAAGGGGTTTCTTGTTCGCATCATTAATTCATGTTTTGAATTGAACCAATTTGAGCATTTATATCAGATTTGTTTGGTTTTGCTGATCTGAGGATTTTGGATTGAATTCGATGTAGATTTGATTTAAATGATCAAATTGAGTTTTCTTATATTCAATTAGCTTGAATGCGATGGGCTTAAGATATTTTAACTTGATTTTTATCACTTAATGTGCTTTTGCCCAATTTTAAACACAATCACTGATTTCTAATAATCTGGTAGCTCAAGCGAATGAGAATCAGATGCACTGAACTCTAGATGTTCGCCTAGAGCTCTTGTACACCAATCTATGGTGTGTAGGAACTCTAAATGTTCAAAACATCTTGGCGAACAAGATTAAGAGCCCAGGTGAGCGACATTGATTCCTAATTTGCAAGGGTTTTAAACTGTATTTGAAGTTTGATTGAGGTTTATAAGTTCAAAATGAAGGTTCTGAGTTGAGATGCAAATGGGATAAATGTCTAGTTTGATCCATTTTCTTCTGTTGTCTATGACGGCGAGAAGAGTCTACACCAGGGATTTTAGAGTTCTGCAAGCTTGTGAATTTAATTTTGATGGATTTCAAACTTTCATAAATGTGTTTGTGATGTTTTTAACGTGAAGATTCTTGGATTTCATACATGGATTTGGATGTTGAACGTTGAAGCAACATAAGCTACTGAAATTGAATAGTAACAGCAATAGTAGCTGCTAGTTTTTTGAATTGCTCCAGCAACATTAATGCTGGATCCTTTATACAGCATCAAGGCAGCAGTAAGTAGCTGTTGAATTGGATAACATGATCAATAGCAGTAGCTACTGATTTGTTGAGCAGCAGTTGCTGTTGTTATGGACAATAGATGGACTGGTTGAAGGAATTAAGTTGGATTGTCCAGTCATTCTGAGAAAGAATCTGATACGTGTATATTGTTAGAATATCATAGAACTAGCATTCATGTACCTTTCATTGATTTAAATCTGATTAGTAGTGCTTGTAAATGTTATTTAAGTTTACTGTCAACAACATGTTAATGGATTTAACTGCTTAAATTGAGAATTGAATGAAATTTCTGATCAAGATCTGGTTTAATTGCTCTATCATGTTTCATACTGTGTGTTGAATGTTTTAAGTGCATATACCCCATGTTCATCACTTAGAATATATTCTAAGGCCTTAGGTTCTTAGCTCCAAATTCATTGATGGCCACTATTAGGTGAACTTTGTAAATAAATAAAAATAATAAAAAATTTACAAAAAAAATAAAATAAAGGTGATTTAAGTAGAATTAGGTATATTTTTAGGTGTATGCAAAGTTACAAAGTATTCCGAACCTTTCGCTTGGTAGAACATACCGACTGATGATTCGGTATACTTTGAAGTTCAATAAAAGAACCAAGTTGAAAAACACAAAAAGAAATTCTTCTCCTCTCATCTCACCTTCTCTCTCTCCTCTCCTATCCATATTAAACACATAAACATCATAAAAATCAGAAAAAATAAAAAATCTCATAAAAATACCATATATATTGTATTTGTACTTGTAAATATAACTTAATACTAAGCTATATGTAAATAATGTATTATATGTAACTACTATACATAAATAACTTATAATTATATTAAATATATTTAAATAAGTATTTAGGATGATTTAATGTACATATAACTTTATTATATAATTGTATATTAATTTATATTATAGTAAATGTATTTATACTAGGGTAATTATAAATAAATAAGAAGATTTGTATAATCATAGCTAACACTATACATATGTATTTACGTACTTATTATAAGCCTAATTATACCTATACATTAATTTATTTGTGTATCTATTGTAGGTAATTAAGTTATTAAGTTAAATAGGTAAATTATTAAGTTAAAATAGAATAAATTAGTAAATTAAGTTATTACTGAATTAAAGTATACTGTAAACTTGTATATAATAATTTTAAATATTTTCATTCTATTTATATTATATTTATACCATATTATAGTACTTATAACTTAATTATGTATATACCTCTTAAAAACATGTATTTAAATGAATATAAATTAAAATAAATGTTATAAAATAAATTAAAAATGTATAATAAATATCTTAGTATGTTAATTAACTATTTATAAAGTCAATTGAATGATTAACTTATCAATTTGTACATTAATTAAGGATTTAAATCTTAAATTAACGTGTATAAATCCCTAACTTTAACTGATCTTTATATATAATTAACTTATTTTTGTAAATTAATTGTATAATCATGTAATCCTATGTAAGGGATTTCTATTTATATAATTTATTATAAATTTGTATCACAATTAGGCACTCAATTCGAGGCTTAAAAGTAACCCCATAAAACGCTACACAGTGCAATTTAGCACTCAATTGGCATGACGATAGTGCCACATCGTGGATGAACGAACCGTTGTAGTCATATAAGATGAATCGTGTCTAATGACTACCTAGTCGTCATAGCATCAGGCGCTAATAGACCATACCCCTCTCTCTCTCAAGCATATATGAGCATGTTATTCGGCATATGGGTTGGGAGCTCGTGTGTACAGTGGTGGGCCTACTGTAGGCGTGTAATGGGTTGGAAAGAATGCACAAAAATGCACTTAAAGAAAACTAAAATTGGGTCTTGTAGCAGTTTGGTCCCACTTGTAGGAGTGCTGTGTAATCCATGAAAAACTTGGTTCGCCAATAAAAGAAACCAAAATTTTTATATATGAATAGTAGAAGAGCTGCATGTGGTTGAGAAGATGAGACCTAAAATCGACTAAGTGTTGAGTCTCCTTAGTGTGAGAGGAGAGCCAAAACGATGGCTAAGTGTTAAGTGCGTGAGTCTGTGTATGTGTTGTATATGTATACTTGTATAGTGTATGTATAATATGTATACTATATGTATTTATATATAAATATGTATGTATAGAATATACTGGTAAAGTATAAAGTGTATATATATATAAGAAAATGATCTTATGAGAAACACTTCTCGGTGAGAATATAAGAACAAATCATCCTGATCATTAGATTTCTTTTAAAAGAATAGATGGCTAGGATCAAAACCACCTCTCTCTCTCTTTCTCTCTCTCTCTCGTAACCCTTCAGCAGTCTTCCTCTCCCACTTTCCCTCTCTCTCTCGTGACTCTCCCCCGTCTCCCCGTCTCCTCCAGTCTCCCCTGACCTCCTCCGCCTTGTCGAGGACGAGGGCGTCGCTTCTGCTACACCCGCGCCACCCTCCACGCTGCCTTCCTCCACCTCTCCCACTCTCGCCTCGTCTCCGTTGTCTTCTACTGGCTCTACTCCTCCTCCTCCCCTCCCGCCACCGCTCCTTCTGCTTCCACAATGCCCTCGTCCTCGGCTATGTCGTCGTTGGCTCCCTCGCCTCTGCCCTCCAGGCCCTCGCTCGCATGCGCTTCCACGGCCTCGACCTCGACTCCTTCGGCCACCACATCCTCCTCAACACCCTCCTCGAGCACCGTAGCTTTGATGCCGCCGACTCCATCCTTCGCCAGATCGCCGACCGCGGCCTCTCCTCCCCCATCACCTCCCTCCACTCCCCTAAGTGACCCCTACCAACCACAACACCCCCCACCACCTCCCTTCCAGCAATCCCCTCCGCCTCCCATCGCACCTCCCCCCTCTTCCTTAACCCCATGACAGTCCAAAGTGTGCCTAATTCTTCTTCTAGGCTGAAAACTTAGTAGCTATTTCTGGGAAAATTTAGCAACTATTTTAAGAACTTGATTTTTTTTTTTTTTTTTTTAGCTTCAGAACCACAGCTTCCTCCCAGCTAGTTATCATGGAGAAAGACGACTGAACTTGGCATTTCAGTGACCTACGTTTGAAGCACTCTCAGTGAATACATTTGAAACGCTGACAACAGTTATTGAATTTAAATTAGAATGCCAATTTGGTAAGTTACATGGATGTCTCTGCCAATTTGGTTTTTGATGTCAGACAAATGAATGCTTTATTTCTGAATATAGTAAGTTACTGGGTTTTTGGAACATAGTTACATATTGCTTTATCTACATTTTGAATTTAAGTTATAATGCCAATCTATTTTAACTATTTTCTTGTTACCCCTCTTGACTTTTAATTCATCATCTACTTTCCAAAGCTTTCCCCATTAAAATTGTTTCATGGGTAGCAACTAGATGAGCCTTCGAAAGAACAGTTTCCATTTACCTTTGCTCTTTCTTCATCTCTCTGGAATATTTTTTCCTGTCATTAGCCTTAAATTTTGCTATAATGTTCTCATGCAGGTTTGGGTAAGTGTTATGGACTGAAATTTTCAGGTGAGTTTGCACTCCTCATGAAATAGACCTTATATTTTGACCGATACACTCGATTGCTTGCTCCCAACTTAAACATACTTCACAATCAGAGGATTAGCCTGATGTCATCGGAACAAAGAATGAGGAGAAATATTTAGTAAAGCTTGTACAATATGAAGTAACTTCTTTCGACTTTGGTGCAGATAAAATGTATAGCACATGGATGATTTTGTTATCTTGGTATTCCAAAATTGGAAATATATTGTTATTTGGATAACTTATGTATCAACCCTTCCACTTTCTAATATGCTGTCTGACCATATGTCATGGTAGAGAATTAGTGGATCATTTTAGGAACAAGGAAGAGGTCTACAAGGTCCCGCTCAACTGATATGAGAAAGCATTTGGAGCAACTTCAACAGTTTCTCAATAAAGTTGGGAGGAGCTATTGGACTGATCGACAATGACAGATTTCTATAGTCTATTTAAACAGTACCCTGATTTAGTAGTTGCTCTTTTAGCTTGTGTGGAGAAGTGTTCTCGGTTTCGATCTGCTGGTCAGTTTTGGATGAGTTTTAGATGGCATCCCTTTCACATAAAGGAGTAGGTGAAGCCTGTTGCTGTCCTTTGGCCATTTTGTTGCAAAGAACTTCAGTCATTTTAAGAGGAAAAAAATACTTGTGTAGAGAATGTGTATCAAGATATCAACAGTTAACTGAGATGTAGAGGTGCTTATAATTTGTAATAGCTTTATTCATCGTTAATGAAATGGATGGTTGCTAATCACTTTCAACTCTTTCTCCAAATTGCTTGTGACTAGCTTAAGGTGAGGCAGTTTGGTGTGTGAACCAAAGGAAAGGCATTTTTGCTCAACCACTGCCAAGGCAAGTGACTTGGTCCCGAGCGATAGGCACTCAAGTGAGTGTCCAAGTGAAATGGTTGGATTTATGCTTTTTTCTTTTGAACTTCTTGCTTGTTGGATGTCATAGACAGATGTCACTTTATAGGACATTAGCGATCAAATTCCCAACCAATTTATTTTACATATCCAACAATATAACTTTGTTATGAAACATGAATGAAATATGGATGATCGCTTACATGCTCGCAAAAAGTCAAATTATGTATACCTATACAAAGACCAACGCATTAAGGATGTAACATATAGTTTTATTCATATTCAAAAAGTCAAATTATATTCTTTCTAAGGATCGCTTAGAAAGAACATGCATCATGTACTAAACTTGTAATTAACAAAACAAACAAAAAGAGGTGAATCCCAACGAAATATCATCAATCATAATACTATATGACTAAATCTACCACAACGACATCAAATTAATACAACTTACGTAGGCATTTTAGACCTCTACTAGTATTCACAAAGGGCATACATGCCGTACCTTAAAATGTTTTAAGTGACAACAAAGGGAGAAATTGAAAGCAATCTAGGGACACAAGACAAGCCCAAAACCCCGCTTGCCATGTAGCATTCATGAACTGATCAAACCCTCGTATAGTGCCAATAACAACTCGATTTGCATTGAGCTTGATTTGCAGCTTCTTGTCCATGTACTTCTTGAGATCCGAAGGCTGCCCGATTATTGAAACCTTGCTTGTTGTTCCCAGCATTATCTTCAACTTCGTCGAATAAAAGGCCTTGGAAAGTCAATCACCAAATCTTAATAGGAAGAAAATTAAGTAAGTTGAAGATCAATATGATATCTTACCGAAACAAAATTGGGATGCTTCCTCAAAATTGGACAATGAGAAAATTGGGGTCGTCCCATCCATTACATAAAAGACCATCACATGCATCTTCTATAAGTTAAAGAAAAACATATAAGTAACTTAATTTAGCAAGAAGAAAAACATAATATGATCAAATAGACAACTAATAATTACCTATATCTTTTGTGGACAATTTCGACTATCATGAAAGGATAGCCGTCCGCATGCTTTACATAGTCTTTGTTATAACTAGGGCATCAAGCGTCACTTAAGACGTCTGGGAAGTGGTCCAGACGTCTGGTCAGATGTTTGGAAGCCTTCCTAGACGTCTGGAATTAAATTTTTTCGCCGTATGGGTTCGCGTCTGCACGCATGCGCGCGCAGACTAAACCCACCGCCCTCCTCCTTCTCTTTCCTCCCTCCCTGCAGACGCAGCCTTTTCCTCTCTCTCTCTCCCCGCGGCTGCCTTCAAATACACCCCTCTCTCTCCCTCACCCTCACTCCACTGTCTTCTTCTTCTTCTCCCTGTCAGCGAGAGCGTGAGCGGGGAGGGCGGCAGCAGCGGTTGCTACGAGTGTGTGGGGAGGAGGGGCTGCTGCGAGAGGAAGAGAGAGCTTGATGCCGGAGCAGCCAGAGCCGACCGGCAGGTGCGCAGCAAGCATGTGGTGTTGGGGAGGAGCTGCTGCAGCTCAGGCAGCAGGCGGGAGCGGCGCGGCACGGCCGTGCGCTGTGGGCGGAGAGCGAGAAGGTCCTGATTCTGGGAAAATTTCCCAAAATCAGACGTCTGGACATACGTCCAGACGACGCAGGAGACGTCTGGAGGAAGGTCTAGACGTCTGAAAGGTACGATATTTTACCTTTCTCCTTCTTTCGCGTGTACGGCCATGCAGCCATTCCGTCGAAGGTTTCTGCATCGCTTCGTGTTGAGGATGACCGTGTGTGCATGTAGGTATCGTTTGGGAAGGCGCAAGGGCACGTCATTCCACACAGATCGGACGTCTGAGCACAGCACCAGACGACGGAGAGGGTCTCCAGACGTCCGGAGTGACAGTTAGACATCTGAAACTAAGTCCAGACGGTTCAGCGGGCTTCTGGACGTCTGAAGAACCGCGTGGATCAAGGTATGACCTGAGCTATCATTTAAGACGTCAGGAAGATGTTCCAGACGTCTGATTTTGGGCAGACTTATCATTTTTGACCCGTTTAGGGTCTGTTCAGAGTTCGTTTTCTGCGTTTCAAGTTTTATTTTTCTCAGATTTAGTTCCTCTACCTGTTTACACTAATTGTATACTGTTTTGAGTAGCTCATTGTAATTGATCCTTGTGTTAGGATCCCGTTCCGTTGCGGCTCTGGGGGTTACGGAGGCGCGCGGGCTTGCCGATCACGCCCCCATTACTCCCGATTTTGCGGGCAGAGTGGCTTCCCATAATTAATTACAAACATTAATGCATATCTGAATTAAATGATAAATCCTAGGGTATGGCCTGAATCCTATGACCTGAAAACTAGATTGAATGATAGATCCTAGGGTGTGGCACGAATCCTAGGAACATAAAACATGGAAACAAATGTCTTGAATGCCTGAATTGCAGTCTTGGATAAGTGGATAAAATAATGATAATTGCCTGTAATTGGATAACAGCTGCCTGTGAAATGTAGAGTACTGTTACTAGTAGCTGTTGCATGTGACTTCTGTTAGTTGAAATTAAATACGAGCTGCTTGTATACAAATTGGAAAGAAAAAGAAGTTGAATGTTGGAACACGTACTATATGCAAATAAACCTGAAATGATGAAACCTAGTATGGCTTGGTCTGAGAAACATGAGCATGAACCCTACGGGGAATTAGGAGTAGAACTCCTGGAAATAAATGGGATGGAACTGGAAAGGTGAATGGGAAAGTTTGTTGTCTCTTGGGTACGTGTACCAGGGAAAGCACCAATTACCTCTTAGTGCAGAGGAGAGCCAGTCGCCCTAGGGACCCAGGGTTAGGTCTGGCCACTTTGTACCGACTCTTGGCCCTCGCGTACACCGTACCGGGGAGAGCTACTAGTGTAGGGAGGGAGCTAGCCACCCCACGGGCCCCGAGGTTCTGCTAGCCCTCCTACACCGACTTGTTAGGCCCGTTGGGCAAACCAGGGTAGTCAGGCGAGGGTGCGCGGACTGTGGAGGGGCAAGACCCCTGTTTGGCTACTGTAGAGGGGCTGGACCCCTGTTACTGAGAGGGTTCTGCCCTATACTAGTTCCGTGCTGTACTTTGGGCGGACCCGTTAACGGAAACGACTGACCGCGTGCCAGTGCGAGATAGCTACCCGTGCATTTATCGCGCGTGCCGTAGTCACCGTTACGTCTGTCAGTGACCTTAGGGTGGTTGACTGAGGGTAGGACCACCATGGGGGACTCTCCCAGCCAGGAGAGCACCACGTGTACTTCTACTTTTCGGAAAAGACTGCAATCAAGATCGTTCCCACGAGGAGCATTCAAGATCAAGAGAAAGATCTGAGAAATAATTCAATAATGAATAAGTGGAAAAATAAAGAAAGAGATTAAAAATATAACAGCTACTGTCTACCTGACTGTTTTTCTTAGCTTTTGGTTGCCACTCTACTCAGTGTTTCACTGACATGTCACCTTTTTCAGAATCAGGTGTTGAGCAGCTAGAGCCGGAGGCTGCAGAGGGTGCTGGGCCTCGTAGAACCCAGTAGTTTTACTTGTGTAGTACCCACTGTACTTCTCCTTCTATTGCAGTGAATATTTTCTGTTATCACTGTACTCTTTTACTGTAAGCTTCATGTTTATGTATCTGTTTATTTCTTTACTGTTGTAGTGGTATATACTGTAGTATTTCTTTTCTTTACTGATGTATTTTATTGCTGCTAGTTATATGCATGGTGAATGTGGTTTATTTTGTTGCTCTTTTGGTTACTTTCTCGTTGGACGACTGGGTCTTGGGATCAGTCGAGTCGGTCTGATTCTCGTGTCTCGTATGGATTCGGGAATCGGGTCATAAGAGTCTTGGACGCTTTTGTTGTTGTTCCATGGCCTTTTCTTTTCCACCTTTTAGTCTTTTGCCACTTCCCTTTGTTTTTGAAACTTCTGGGGGAAGAATAGTTATTTTTGATGGGGCCTTATAAGCCATGATTCTTGAACTTTGGTTTGAGCACCCACCATCTATTGTTAGGCATTCCTTTAATTTCTTCTCAAGATCATTGACCGTGTCATTTGCCATAAGATATGCCTCATTTGACTTGCCAGCAAAATGTAGACACCTTGAGAAGCCATCCCATAATCGAGCTATATTTAGGGGATTCACAGCATTGGAGAAATCCATTAGCTTGTTTCCTTGACTGTGAAACATATGCCTTTTTGTAGCATTCTTGGTCCATCTATTCATGATGTAATAGCTTGATAATGACTCAACCAAATCTCATCTTAAAACAACAAGTATGTGCCGACATGGAATGCCCTCAAACTCAGAATTTACAGGTGCATTTTGCCACTTTATTCACATTATCATAAATAACTTTCCTCTTCAATGAAAAATCTTTCTTTTTCTTGTAACTAACTGAATACTTGTGTCGCCATCTTCTTTGATTTTTTTGTGATACAACGCATGTAAGATGCATGCAACTCATCTTGAAATAAATAAAAATTCTCATGTGCCAAAAAAGTTGCTATTTGCTTCTCTATCTCATCATCAAATTTCAATTCAGGCCTTGAGTATAACATCTTGTAATCGGCTTCCAACTCCTTCTGTGTTTGATGATCTATAGCATTATCAATACGTATCCAAAATTCAACCAAGCTGAATTTTTTATTCACAAATTGATCGAAAAAGGAATTCATACTTTCAGATCGTTGAGTTGTTCTCATACAGGCCCAAAACATTTCCTTAAAATATGTTGGTATCCACATATTGCGTATGTCATATATTTGTGTGAACCAATCTTTATTTTCTAAGTTGAATTCTTGGATCAGCTCCTTCCACGACTTTTCAAAATCATCAGGTGTTTCTGAACTCCAAACACATGATTTGAATTTACTTTGAAAATTCTCATTAGATGCTAAAGCTACTCCAACTTTTTCTGAAACTTTTTTTAATATGTGCCACATGCAAAATCTATGAGTGGACTTGTTAAAAACAATCTTTATTGCTACCATCATAGCAGGATCTTGATCTGTAATATTGAATCCATTTGGTGACCATCCATGGCTTCTAAAAATTTCGAAAATAACCATACAAATGATTCTATTTTTTCATTATGTAGCAATCCAGCACCAAAGATAATCAATTGCTTATAATGATTTACCCTGGTAAATGAAGCAAAAATCATGCAATACTTGTTTGTCTCATATGTTGTATCAAAAACTATAACATCTCCGAAAAGAGCATAATTTTTTCTTGAAATGCCATCTTTCCAAAAAATGTGCTTCAATTTATTTTCATCTTGTTCATAAGCATAATAAAAGGATGGATGCATTCTCTTTTTTTCTTCCAAATTTTCAATAAAGATAAGAGCATCTGATTGCTTCAAAGATTCTCGCAAGCGCTTCTCATAATTTCTCAAATCTCTCTCTAAACAACCAATATTTTCATAACCACCAACTTATTTTTTCCAAATATGCATCATCGTTGACGAAGACACATTACATCCAGAGTATACACGATACAAAGATTTATGTGGAGATGTAACATGTCTTTTAGATCTCAAGAAATGACTCTCTTGTGGCATAGCTAGTTCGTGATTATGATTCTCAATGAATTTGAAAACTACCCACTTTTCATCTAGTTTTTCTTTATTGCCAAAGCTGCTTCACAACCCTCTCTTGTAATACCAATCCTTTTTGCATTCTTTCCTTTCTCCATTTCAAGACCATGTGATTTTTTCTTCTCTTCCTTAAATCCTTATTTTGAGCATACGAAATATTTACAGATCACCGTATTCATTTTACTGTCTTTATTTTCTGTCGATCTTCGTACACTAAAACCAACACTATAGGCATATCTTTTATAAAACATCCAAGCTTCTTCAATAGAATCAAACAGCATGCCAATAGTTGGTATCAATTCAATGATTGTTGAAGAAGTAGATTCATTTATCATTACTACCCTTGGATCTTCTACCATATGTGATTCCAATTGACTATGCTGTAAGATGATTTAAAATCAATTACAATTAATATAAGCATTGCATTGACATTTCTACTATTTAAAAATTATTTTTCAGATACCTCATTTAAGTTTAGATTCGAAATGTTAGTAATAAAAAGTTGATCACCACTGATTCTATGAGACTCTGTATCCATTATTGTGTCTTCTTCTCTTCTATCCCTTAAATACATTATGCCCATTATTAAAAAATTAGCACTTACAAATAGTGACATTAAAAAAATAAATCAATCAAATGCACATCAATCTAATGCTCCTATTTCAATTTTGAATTTAGAAAACATCATTCATAGAATTCAAAAAAAATTAAATGTTGATGCACACCACCTGTAAATGTTGATGCACATCCACAACATCCACAAGCATTACAAAGGGAATAAATGGAATATAGAAAAGATTCCGAAGGGTGTCAATGGCAGTGAAAGCAAACAAATATTTAGAATTGGTTGATACAAGGGACTCGGACTTGACTTATGCCATTTTTTATTTCTGATAAGAGGGCGGTGGCAGGATTGAGGGAGAAGATGCGATGGGCGATTGTGGGGTTGAGGAAGAGGGGGGGAGGTGCAGTGGGGGGCAGAGGGGATTCGCTGGCCTCTTTTCATAGGAGAAGAAGGGAGTTGCAGTGGGGGAGAAGATTTGGTGGCGCAGCAGAGAAAGAGAGAATTTGGGGGATCGGTGGTTGTGGGTTGAGGTTGAGGGGAGGTGTGGTGGGGGGCAGAGGGGATTTGCTGGAGGGGTGAGAGGCAGTGGGCCTCGGAGGAGGGGAGGGTATGGTGGAGGACGTCGGTGGGGAGGTTGAGGTATATGGCATCGGGGCGGTGAGGGCCTGGAAAGCGAGGAAGCGGTGGTAGCATACCCCGCAGACTGATCGATGTGGAAGGCGAGGAAGCGGACACTGACGGAGATGAAGATGGTGGAGAGGGAGGTCACCAAGAACTCGTGAAGGTTTTGGACACCTCTCACAGGGGTGAGAGGGATTGTAGAAGGTGCAGAAGACCTGTGCGATGGGATCGAAGGAGGGGCGGTGGGTTACCTCAATGGTGAGAGGAAGCTGTCACCGAAGACCTGTGCGATGAAGAGGACGTCGCTGGCAAGAGGAGCGTAAGGGAGAGGGAGGGGGTGTCGGGGAGAGGGTTGAGGATGTGGGAACCGTGCGGTGGTGTCGCCAGAGCGGGCAGGCGAGCGGGTGATGGTGTCGTCGGAGTGGGGGTGCTCTGGGTTTCAATGGTGATGGAGGTGGTGGTGAGAGTGGAAGGGGAACAGTCATTGCGAGGGAGGGAAAAGTGAAGAAAAAAAAACTTTAATCTCAACCCTTTATTTCTTTTAGAGTAATCCAATGGTTGTGATCTATTGTTCTCATGTTCTCATCTAAGAGGATTTTTCATAGGATCATTTCCATATATATATATATATATATATATATATATATATATATATATATATATATATATATATGAATGTTTGAATCTTAAGTGTAAATATAATTTTTAAGGCTTTAGTGACATATATATCCTTCACTGTAAATATGTATTTATGTTAGCAAATATAGCTCTTTTGCCTTAGATGTTGTAAATATGTTTCTTAAGGCTATAGCAACACTTATTTATGTTACTGCCTATATAGTATATGTTATTAAAGTTATTAGTATATGTTAGTATATTTAATCTAGAATATATATCAATAGTTATTTTTGTACCTATACTTAGGTATTACTTAGGATAGTTGTATATAACTAACATTGAGTAATCAAACTCATTTTTTGATGCATGTTTAGTTGTAAATATTTTTAAGGCATTGTAGTTATAATTAATTGATTCTTTTGCACATAATTAACTCATTCATTCATTCTTTAATTAATTGATTTATCTTGTAAATATAATTGATATTTTTTGGGATAAAAGAATATTTTTGGAACATAGAGAGTGATGTATATCATTAACTGCTTCCCAATGAACAATTTGGAATAAACCGATAAAAATTTTGTAAATAAATAAAATGACATAACATCTATTTGCATTTATGACATTATACTACAATAATGACACCATTAAATCACTATTTTTATGCAACACGGTTTGTCGTACATCACCCGTGGCCAAAAGTGGAGCCGCATGTCCTTTTTGTCTTCATTCCCAAAATCCACGGTCTTGATCTGCTGCTTGGATTTTGACGTGGACTTCTGCGTTGGAATACCATCGCCCTGGAATGATTGGTAGTGTGATGTGATGTTGGTTGATGATTTTTTAATATTATGATATAGGTGTGATTGGGTTGTGTTACGAACGCATGGCTTCAGACATCTTTTAAGACATCTGGGAGGTGGCCCAGACGTCTGACCAGACGTCTGGAACCCCTCCCAGACGTCTGGGGTTCGATTTTTTCGACACGCTCGGTTTCGTCTGCGCGCCTGAGCACGCAGACCTGCGAGCGCATCTCTCTCTCTCTCTCTTTTTCCCTCTCTCCTGCGACCGCAGGTGCTGCCCCCTGTCCCGCTCTCTCTCTCCTCCCTGCGAGGCTTTAAAAAGCCTCGCCCTCTCCCTCTCTCTCACCACCTCCGCTTCTCCTTCTTCTTCTTCTAGTGAGTGCGAGCACGAGCGAGCGGCGGCGGTGGCAGCCGCGGCGAGTGCGAGAGGAGGTGCTGCGCGAGAAGAGGAGGTGCTCGGCCGTGAGGGCGAGCTTACCGGGGGTGCTAGGGCCGGCCGGCGGGGGGAGCAGCAGACGCTAGGTGACGAGGGAGGCCTGCTGCAGCTCGAGCAGCAGGCAGACGAGCCGCGGTGCGGCCGAGCGTCGCGAGCGGAGGGCGAGTTGCGCCCAGGTTCTGGAAATTTTTCCAGAATCAGACGTCTGGTCTTCCAACCAGACGACTTGGAAGACGTCTGGAGGACTGTCCAGACGTCTGGTAAGTAAGTTATTTTTTCGTACCTTCTTCCTTTCCTTCGCCTGTCCGTACTGAGCACGAGGATGGGTACGCGCAGGTTCTGAAATTCACATCCAACGCGAATCAGACGTCTGGCTGAAGTGCCAGATGACGGGAGCGACTTCCAGACGTCCGGGGTGACCATCGGACGTTTGGGAACTAGGCCAGACGGCCCCGCAGGCTTCTGGACGTCTGAGAGACCATGCAGAGCAAAGGTAACCTCTGATCCACTTTTTAAGACGTCTGGAAGAGGTTCCAGACGTCTGTTTTTGCATTGTTTCGTCGTTTTCGACCCGTTTAGGGCCCGTTCGGAGTCCGTTTTCCGCGTTTCGAGTTGCGTGCTTCTCGGAATTTAGTCCTCTACCCATCTACAGTAGTTATATACTGTTTTGAGAAACTCCTTGTGTTTGATCCTTGTGATAGGACCCCATTCCGTTGCAGTCTCAGGGTTTGCGGAGGCACGCGGGATTCCCAACCACGCCCGCAGTACTCCTGTTGTAACCGGTAGAGTGGCTTTTAAGTTTACTAGTATAATCTGTTAGATTATGGAACCATAAATAGAACCTAGGACATTGCATGAATCCTAGGAATGAGAAATAGATTGAATGGTAGATCCTAGGGTGTTGCATGAATCCTAGGGCTGGAAAACTAGATTGTATGATAGATCCTAGGATATGGCATGAATCCTAGGACGGGAAACCTAGTGGAATGTATGAATACTGCAGTCTTGGAAAATGTGGAAAGGAAATAATAGCTGCCTGTGAATTGAATTAACAGCTGCCTGCTATGAATAAATAAACGTGATTGAGAACATGGATTGTATGAACGTGAAACTGGAAAGGTGAAACCTGAATGTGCTGAGTTAAAAGAGCTGGAACCCTACGGGGAATTAGGAGTAGAACTCCTGGAAGGTGAATGTAATAGAATTGGGGAAGTGAGTTGGCCCTTGAGTACGGAGTACCAAGGAGAGCGACTATCCCCCTGTTTAGTGCAGAGCGGAGCCAGCCGCCCCAGGGACCCGGGGTTAGGACTGGCCACTTTGTACCGACTTGCTGGCCCTCGTGTACGTAGTACCGAGGAGAGTTACTAGTGTAGAGAGGTACTAGCTACCCCACGGGCCCCGGGATTCTGCTAGCCTCCTACACCGACTTGTTAGGCTCACTGGGCAAACCACGGTAGTCAGGCGAGGGTGCGCGGACTGTGGAGGGGCAAGGCCCCTGTTTGGTTACTGTGGAGGGGTTGGACCCCTGTTACTGAGAGGGCTATGCCCTGTACTGGTTCCGTGCTGAGCTTTGGGTGCACCCATTAACGGAAACGACTGACCGCGTGTCAGTGCAGGTTAGCTGCCTGTGCGTTTATCGCGCGTGCCGTAGTCACCGTTACGCCTGTTCGTGACCTTGGGGTGGTTGATTGAGAGTAGGATCACCACGGGGGACTCTCCCGGCCAGGAGAGCACCACGTGCTACTTCTACTGTTCGAAAAAGACTGCAATCAAGATCGTTCCCAAGAGGAACATTCGAGATCAAGTGAAGGATCTGAGAAATAGATAAATTTTGAAACAATAGAAAGACGTAAATAAAGGAAGAAAGAAAATTAAAACAGCTACTGTACACTTTACTATTTCTTTAGTTTAGCTGCCACTCTACTCAGCGTTTTGCTGACATGTTACACTCGTTACTTTTCAGGACCAGGTGTTGAGCAGCCAGGGTCAGCGGCTGCAGAGGACGCTGGGCCGAGTAGGGTCCAGTAGAGTTACCACTGTTCTCTTGTACCACTTTTTTTAGTTCCACTGTAGTGAGTAGTTCTTGTTTCCGCTGTACTTTTCTTTACCTGCAGTTCATATTATGTTATGAATGTTGTTCTACTATTGTGGTGGTATATACTGTAGTGGCTTCTTTCTTTACTGCCGTATTTCCTTACTGTTAGTTATATTTATGCCGAATGTGGTTTATTTTGCTCCTCTTTTGGTTACTTCCTCGTTGGACGACTAGGTCTTGGGATTAGTCGAGTCGGTCCAGTTCTCGTGTCTCGTAGGGACTCGGGAATCGGGTCGTTACAAGATGGTATCAGAGCAAGGTCGTTCCGAGAAGTGAATCAACTGACTGGAAAATAACCAATTCACATGTCTATAACTAGAGTAGCCACCACAACATATCTTTTGACATTAACTCTTAGACGTTTTCGTTAGGTACTGTTTCGTACTGACGTATTTCGTTTTGTTTCGCGTCTCCTTGTAGGAGATGCCTCGTCGTGGGACCGACGAGACTGGCCGCGGGCGCGGCCGAGGACGAGGTCGGCGAGGCGGGCGTACCGTTGCCGACACCTCAGTGGACCAGCCACTGCTCCCGGACGTCCAGGCCCAGGACCTCGCCCGGCTGATACGGGATATTGTGCGAGAGGAGCTCCACCCACCGCCTCGAGCGCCTCCCCCTGGGGCTACAGAAGGGGAGTCCTCTGTGGGACCACCCGACGGACGCGGCGCTGGACATGGGGGAGGGGATGGGCTGTCGTAGCCCCCACCTTCCTCCGATACTTCTGTGCACAAGGCACCGTTGCCTGGAGGTGCACCAGCATCCCCACTGCAGCGCCACTCCGAGTTCTTCGGGTAGTTCTGGAAGTTGAAGCCCCCCTCTTTCAAGGGGGATGAGAATCCGACCGAGGCAGAGGACTGGCTCGAGAAGCTGGAGAAGATCTTCGACACCCTTCGCCCCCCGGTGGAGTGCCGCGTGACCTTTGCCACGTACCAGCTGGAGAGTGCGGCACACAGGTGGTGGAGGGCGGTCCGGGGACAGGAGAGGGACGAGCCGACCTGGGATCGGTTCGTCGCTCTCTTCTGCGAGCAGTACTTTCCCCAGACGTGGCAGGACTGGAGGAGGCGGGAGTTCCACACTCTCCGCCAAGGGACGATGACTGTGAGCGCGTACCGCACGCGTTTCTTGGAGCTGTCCCGCTTTGCAGCGACAGCGGTAGCCACTGTGGATGAGTGCCTTTGGAGGTTCACCGAGGGGCTCCAGCCTGCGATTCGGGGGTATGTCAAACCCCTGAAGTTGCCTACGTTTTCGAGGGTGGTGGAGGCAGCCATGACTTATGAGGAGACCAACCCGTCCGCGCGAGACACTGACGGCGGGCGGAAGAGGCCCTTCCAGCCAGACTTTTCACAGGGCCGGCGAGAGAGGAGACACGTGGCGTCCGCAGGAGAGCCGTCACGTTTTACAAGGCCATCAGTGGCCTTTGGGGGCCCTCGACAGGGGCCAGTCGCCAGCACCGGACCCCCGCCCAGCCGACAACAGGGACCCACTGAGGGCGGGAGTCGGGTTCCCCTCTGTTACCAGTGTGGCCAGCCGGGCCACATCAGGAGGGACTGCCCGTCTAGGGCAGGAGGTTAGCAGATACTCCCCGCGCAGAGTACTGGAGGGCGCGTGGGAGGCCGCGGTTCCCAGGCGCGAGGAGGAGGACAGCAGTCACGAGGAGGGTACCGGCCGCACCTACCCATCCGACGCGAAGTGTGGCTACTTCGTTCGCACCTAGAGCTGAGGGGCGTATCAACGCCCTGACACACAGGGATGCCAGAGCTTCGGGCTCGGTAGTGGCAGGTATGGTTCCAGTTTCCGGCAGACTCGTTTACACACTTTTCGATTCCGGCGCTACGCACTCGTTTGTCGCAGCCAGTTTCACAGTTAGTTTGGACCAGGATTATACACTGTTAGAGAATCCGTTCGTAATCAGAGGTCCGAGTGGTCAGCAGTTTGTAGCTGAAGAGGTGTACATGGATTGCGAGGTTAGCGTCGGGGGACATAGCCTGCCAGCTGACCTGATTATGATACAGGTGGAGGACTTTGGAGTGATTCTGGGGATGGATTGGTTGTCCGCTTACCACACCTTGGTGGACTGTTTTGAGAGGAAGATCGTCTTCTCCATTCCGGAGTTGCCTTCTTTTGAGTTTCACGGACAGCCAGTGGACGGAGGGTTCAGGTGCATTTCGGTACTTCGGGCGGCCAGACTTTTGAGCTAGGGGTACGAGGACTTCCTAGCTTGTGTGGTGGCAGAGCCCAACCCTGTGGTAGACTTCCAGAGCATCCCGGTGGTCAGAGAGTACCCTGACGTGTGTCCAGACGAGTTACCAGGACTACCGCCCGAGCGTGAGATCGAGTTTGAGATCTCACTAATACCAGGGACCAGCCCCATCTCCACCGCGCCATACAGGATGGCACCGCTTGAGCTGCGAGAGCTCAAGTCCCAGTTGCAGGACCTTTTGGAGAAAGGTTTCGTGAGGTCCAGTGCGTCTCCCTGGGGAGCCCCGGTACTGTTTGTGAAGAAGAAGGATGGGACCTTACGCCTTTGTGTGGACTACCGACACCTGAATAGGGTCACCATCAAGAACAGATATCTGCTGCCGAGAATCGACGACTTGTTTGACCAATTGCGGGGTGCCACGGTGTTCTCCAAGATCGACTTGAGGTCGGGATACCACCAGTTGAGGATCAGGGAGACCGACGTCTCCAAGACAGCTTTCCGCACCCGGTAAGGACACTACGAGTTTTTGGTCATGCCGTTTGGGCTGACCAATGCCCCCGCTGCTTTCATGGATCTGATGAACCGGGTGTTTAGACCGTACTTGGACCAGTTCGTGGTGGTATTCATAGATGATGTACTCATCTATTCTCGAGATCGGACGCAGCACAGACAGCACTTGCGGATGGTTCTGGACACACTGAGACGACGTAGGCTGTACGCCAAATACAGCAAGTGCGAGTTCTAGTTGAGGGAGGTGACCTTCTTAGGTCATGTGATCTCTGGAGACGGCTTGGCGGTGGACCCAGCCAAGGTCGAGGCAGTACTCAGGTGGGAGAGACCGCGTTCAGTCACTGAGATTCGCAGTTTCCTGGGACTGGCAGGCTACTACAGACGATTCATCAGAGGTTTTTCACAGATCGCTCGTCCTATGACACAGTTGACCCGGAAGGACGTACCCTTCACTTGGACAGACGCCTGTGAGGCGTGTTTTCTGGAGCTGAAGGAGAGGTTGACCTCGGCTCCCGTGCTCACCATCCCTGACAGTAGTGGCGGGTTCGTTGTGTACACGGACGCCTCCTTGCAGGGGTTAGGAGGTGTGCTCATGCAGAAGGGTCACGTTGTCGCTTACGCTTCGCGGCAATTGAAGCCCCATGAGCATACCTACCCTACCCATGACCTAGAGTTGGCAGCTGTTGTCTTCGCGCTGAAGAACTGGAGGCACTACTTGTACGGTGAGACCTTCGAAATTTTCACAGATCACAAGAGCCTCAGATATCTTTTTGATCAGAAGGAGCTTAACATGAGACCGAGATGTTGGTTGGAGCTCCTGAAGGACTACGGCTGCAGCATCTCTTACCACCCGGGAAAGGCCAATGTGGTGGCTGACGCCTTGAGCCGTAAGGCGTCCGCACACTTGGCCAGTTTACAGTTACAGAGTTGGGGCCTTTTGGAGGAGGTGGGTAGTTGGCGACCCCTGGAGTTACGGGGGCATAGTGGGGCAATGACGGTTACGCGACAGACTAGGCCAGAGCTGATAGACCGCATCATCAGAGGACAGACGGCCGATCCGTACTTGCAGTCCTTGCGCGACAGAGTACTGTCGGGAGACCCAGGGGACTTCTCTTTCGCAGACCAGGTGCTGCGCTTGAGGGGACGGTTATGCGTTCCCAGAGACGAGGAGCTGTTGAGAGAGCTCCTGATTGAGGCACACGGTTCCAGATTCACCATACATCCCGGAAACACGAAAATGTACCATGACTTGAGACGCGAGTTTTGGTGGAGGGGGATGAAGTGGGATGTGGGTGAATTCTTGCAGCAGTGCTTAGTGTGCCAGCAGGTGAAAGCCGAGCATCAGAGGCCTGCAGGGCCGCTACAGCCGCTTCCAGTGCCAGAGTGGAAGTGGGAGAGCATCACCATGGACTTGGTGGTGGGCTTACCTGTTACCCAGCGAGCACACGACGCAGTCTGGGTAATTGTGGATAGACTGACGAAGACGGCGCGATTCTTACCGATCCGAGTCACTTTGGGACCAGCACAGTTGGCAGAGAGGTACATCCGCGACGTGGTACGACTACACGGAGTTCCACGGGAGATCGTATCCGACCGTGATACCCACTTTACGTCCCAGTTTTGGGCTGAGTTTCAGCTGGCCTTGGGGATGCAGTTGAGGTTTAGTACGGCTTACCACCCCCAAATGGACGGACAGTTTGAGCGCACGATACAGACACTTGAGGACCTTTTGCGTGCCTGTGTATTGGACTGGAGGGGCTCTTGGGAGGAACACCTGCCCCTAGCGGAGTTTGCATACAACAACAGTTACCACTCGAGCATCGGCTTAGCTCCCTACGAGGCTCTGTACGAACGGAGGTGTACGGCACCCTTGAGTTGGGTTGAGGTGGGGACCAAGTGGGAGGTTGGCCCCAGGTTGATCCAGCAGAGTCAGGAGGTAGTCGAGCAGATCCACAGGCGACTCCGCACTGTCAGGAGCAGACAGAAGACCTACGTGGATCGGAAACGCAGAGAGGTGCAGTTTGAGGTTGGGGATCACGTCTTCCTTCGTGTTTCGCCCACGAAGGGCCTACAGCGGTTTGGGGTGAGAGGGAAGCTCGCGCAGAGATTCGTGGGGCCCTTTGAGGTCCTGGAGCGGGTTGGACCCGTTGCTTACAGACTTGCCCTCCCCTCGCAGTTTTCTGGTGTGCACGACGTGTTCCACGTGTCCAACCTCAGGAAGTACGTAGCCGATCCCAGTCACGTACTGAGTCACGAGAGCGTCGAGGTAGGCGACGACCTGACCTTCCCCGAGCTGCTAGTGCAGATTCTAGACCGAGCCGTCCGCAGTTTGAGACGAAAGCAAGTACCCCTGGTAAAGGTTTTGTGGAGGAGCCAGCGGTACGAGGAGGCTACCTGGGAGCCTGAGGCGGCAATGCGGGAGCGGTACCCGGAGCTCTTCGCGGGTACGTCTTTTCGGACCGGCTTCGGTCCTCTTTGAGTTTGTTATGGTTACTATGACGTTTTTCCCGCACCCTATTTAGAGCAAGTTTCGGGGACGAAACTTCCTTTGAGTTTGTTATATTGTTACGAACGCGCAGCTTTAGACGTCTGGGAGGTGGCCCAGACGCCTGACCAGACGTCTGGAACCGCTCCCAGACGTCTGGGATTCGATTTTTTCGACATGCGCGGTTTCGTCTGCGCGCCTGAGCGCGCTGACCTGCGAGTGCATCTCTCTCTCTCTCTCTCTCTTTTTCCCTCTCTCCTGCGGCCGTAGGTGCTGCTCCCTGTCCCGCTCTCTCTCTCCTCCCCGCGAGGCTTTAAAAAGCCTCGCCCTCTCCCTCACTCTCACCACCTCCGCTTCTCCTTCTTCTTCTCCCAGCGAGTGCGAGCGCGAGCGAGCGGCGGCGGTGGCAGCCGTGGCGAGTGCGAGAGGAGGTGCTGCGCGAGAAGAGGAGGCACTCGACTGTGAGGGCGAGCTTGCCGGGGGTGCTAGGGCCGGCCGGCGGGGGGAGCAGCAGACGCGGGGTGACGGGGGAGGCCTGCTGCAGCTCGAGCAGCAGGCGGACGAGCCGCGGCGCGGCCGAGCGTCGCTAGTGGAGGGTGAGTTGCGCCCTGGTTCTGGAAATTTTTCCAGAATCAGACGTCTGGTCTTCCAACCAGACGACTTGGAAGACGTCTGGAGGACTGTCCAGACGTCTGGTAAGTAAGTTATTTTTTCGTACCTTCTTCCTTTCCTTCGCTTGTCTGTACTGAGCACGAGGATGGGTACTCGCAGGTTCTGAGATTCGCATCCAACGCGAATCAGACGTCTGGCTGAAGTGCCAGACGACGGGAGCGACTTCCAGACGTCCGGGGTGACCATCGTGTTGGTGCTAGAGCACCACGATCATTTGTTTTGATGATAACAAAACACGTGTTATTTAACATTTGCAATTTGAGTCCTAGATTTCAGGTCAATTGCAAATGTGGACGTGTTTAGACGGAACTCGAGCTCGCATCCAGGACGGATTGGAGGAGCTTGACGGAAAACAGAGGAGGTTCGCGTGGAGCGACAGATTGAAGATAGAAGACAAGAAGAATAGGATAGATTCTTTTTAATCCCTTCATGTACTTTTATCTTTATTTTTCTTGCTCTTTATTTTCCTTAGATATTTCATGTTAAAGAGCCTCAAAGAACCCTAACAGTAGTCCTAGGAACACCGGCACAACCCTAGGATACTTAGGTTTTCTGTGGAATACTTAGAAAACCAATATAGGGTTCAAACAGCACTTCCAGACGTCTAATTTCCAAATCAGACGTCTGATAAAGTATTTTAAGACGTCTGACTGTTGTTTCAGACGTCTGATAACTGTTAGGCTGGACAGAGTTAGTTCTGTCTGATGAAATCAGACGTCCATACCTTAGACCAGACGTCTTAGAAGACGTCTGATGGATTTGCCAGACGTCCAATTAGTGGACCGTTGGCTGGCTTAACAGACACTCAAGAATATGACCGTTAGAGCCTTATCAGACGTCCTTAGGCCTTTCCATACGTCTGATAAATGACCGTTTTGCCTCGGCTGACCCAAAATCTCTTCTCAGAGATTTTCTAGCCGTTGCAACGTTTGGAAATCAATTCCCACAGTAAAAGTAGGTTTCTAGACGTCCAGACTTAGTGCCAGACGTCCTGTATGTCGTCTGATGGACTTGCACAAAAACCCTGTTTAGATCTAATTCAAGTCAGGGAGAAACCTGCATATAATCAGACGTCTGACCTTGAAATCAGACGTCTTAAAGTGGCCCTCCAGACGTCTGATGCAAGAGTTAGACGTCTGATCACCCTGTCAAGTGTAATCATTGTCCTGATTTCGGCCTGATTCTCTTGGGCTTTGTTCCCAACGGCCATAGAACCTTTCCTAAGCCTTCCAAAGCCTTCCTAAGGCCTCTATAAATAGAGGGGAGCCTTTACACACCAAGAAAAAAAAAAGAGAAACACAAGACACACTTAAGCAACATAGTTCCATTCTCTTGTGTCCTAGCTAACTCTTGCTCTCCAAGCTCAAGCTCCATTCTCTTGAGAGCATCAAGCTGTTGCGCACCCGCTCTCCCGCCATAGTTCACGAGAGCGAAGTTGCGCCGTCGCGTGGCTCACGCACCGCGTCATCGTCGACGCACTCCTAGCAAAGGGGAGTTTCCTAAATCCTATAGAAGCTTAGGTTTATTACTTTGTTGGCTCTATAGGTTTGTTGTTTTACCTTTGTCTTTTGGTTGGGTATTCGCTTTGCGAATTCCCGTCTCCTTCGTGGGACAAAATCCTTCTCGTGGAGAGAAGGGGTTGAGGAACGCTACCCTCGTACTTGTAGCGTGGTTCTACTGAGGTTGAATCACCCTCGTTTTAAAGTGATTCGGTTAGTGGATTTGATCAAGTAGGTTGATCGGAAAATCCTAACTCGAGAGGGTTAGGTGGTGGTTTTCACCCGGTTTGGGTTTCCACCTATAAAATCTTTGTGTACTTTGTGTGGTTGTCTATTCTGTGATATTGTTTATATTTATTTCAATTACGCATTTTATTACGTCACCCCTCCTAGCAGGAAACTTTCACATTGGACGTCTGGGAACTAGGCCAGACGCCCCCGCAGGCTTCTGGATGTCTGAGAGACCACGCAGAGCAAAGGTAACCTCTGATCCACTTTTTAAGATGTCTGGAAGAGGTTCCAGACATCTGTTTTTGCACTGTTTCGTCTTTTTCGACCCGTTTCGTCGTTTTCGACCCGTTTAGGGCCCGTTCGGAGTCCGTTTTCCGCGTTTCGAGTTGCGTGCTTCTCGGAATTTAGTCATCTACCCATCTACAGTAGTTATATACTATTTTGAGAAACTCCTTGTGTTTGATCCTTGTGATAGGACCCCATCCCGTTGCAGTCTCAGGGTTTGCGGAGGCACGCGGGATTCCCAACCACGCCCCCAGTACTCCTGTTGTAACCGGTAGAGTGGCTTTTAAGTTTACTAGTATAATCTGTTAAATTATGGAACCATAAATAGAACCTAGGACATTGCATGAATCCTAGGAATGAGAAATAGATTGAATGGTAGATCCTAGGGTGTTGCATGAATCCTAGGGCTGGAAAACTAGATTGTATGATAGATCCTAGGATATGGCATGAATCCTAGGACGGGAAACCTAGTGGAATGTATGAATACTGCAGCCTTGGAAAATGTGGAAAGGAAATAATAGCTGCCTGTGAATTGAATTAACAGCTGCCTGCTATGAATAAATAAACGTGATTGAGAACATGGATTGTATGAACGTGAAACTGGAAAGGTGAAACCTGAATGTGCTGAGTTAAAAGAGCTGGAACCCTACGGGGAATTAGGAGTAGAACTCCTGGAAGGTGAATGTAATAGAATTGAGGAAGTGAGCTGGCCCTTGAGTACGGAGTACCAAGGACAGCGACTATCCCCCTGTTTAGTGCAGAGCGGAGCCAGCCGCCCCAGGGACCCGGGGTTAGGACTGGCCACTTTGTACCGACTTGCTGGCCCTCGTGTACGTAGTACCGAGGAGAGTTACTAGTGTAGAGAGGTACTAGCTACCCCACGGGCCCCGGGATTCTGCTAGCCTCCTACACCGACTTGTTAGGCCCACTGGGCAAACCACGGTAGTCAGGCGAGGGTGCGCGGACTGTGGAGGGGCAAGGCCCCTGTTTGGTTACTGTGGAGGGGTTAGACCCCTGTTACTGAGAGGGCTCTGCCCTGTACTGGTTCCGTGCTGAGCTTTGGGCGCACTCGTTAACGGAAACGACTGACCGTGTGCCAGTGCGGGTTAGCTACCTGTGCGTTTATCGCGCGTGCCGTAGTCACCATTACGCCTGTCCGTGACCTTGGGGTGGTTGACTGTGAGTAGGATCACCACGGGGGACTCTCCCGACCAGGAGAGCACCACGTGCTACTTCTACTGTTCGGAAAAGACTGCAATCATGATCGTTCCCACGAGGAACATTCGAGATCAAGTGAAGGATCTGAGAAATAGATAAATTTTGAAACAATAGAAAGACGTAAATAAAGGAAGAAAGAAAATTAAAATAGTTACTGTACACTTTACTGTTTCTTTAGTTTAGCTGCCACTCTACTCAGCGTTTTGCTGACATGTTACACTCGTTACTTTTCAGGACCAGGTGTTGAGCAGCCAGGGTCAGCGGCTGCAGAGGACGCTGGGCCGAGTTGGGTCCAGTAGAGTTACCACTGTTCTCTTGTACCACTTTTTTTGATTCCACTGTAGTGAGTAGTTCTTGTTTCCGCTGTACTTTTCTTTATCTGCAGTTCATATTATGTTATGAATGTTGTTCTACTATTGTGGTGGTATATACTGTAGTGGCTTCTTTCTTTACTGCCGTATTTTCTTACCGTTAGTTATATTAATGCTGAATGTGGTTTATTTTGCTGCTCTTTTGGTTACTTCCTCGTTGGACGACTAGGTCTTGGGATTAGTCGAGTCGGTCCGGTTCTCATGTCTCGTAGGGACTCGGGAATCGGGTCGTTACAAGTTGATGTGATATAATGAATGTATTTTAATGGCTATATTATGTAATGACATGGGATGTGACATATTATATATGTTGAAGTGAATATATTTTAATATATATTAATGTTAATGTAATGTAGTGAGATAATTTGATGTTAATGTTGATTGGTGGAGTGAAATAGATTGTATTTTTTGGCTTTCGAATTAAGTCCTTTGACATCCTCTAGTAATTCAGTGACCGTCCCTCAGCTAAACGCAACCTTCATGACTTTAGTAGTCATAACTCATGAGTATCAATAATGCGAGAAGTTAGATCTTGTTGCAAAGGTAAGGTTTTTGGTATGCGAAGAACTTAGTTCCAATTTTTTTAACTAAAATTCATTCATTGCTTAACACTTCTGATTCAAATTCTGCTGGTAGATTCTTGCCTCGACGAGAACCACCTCTTCCATCTACTCATTAGAATCAACATTTTCCTTTCCAAACCCTATCAAATTCGACAACCGATTCAGGGTCCATTGATATACATGATAAGTTTCATTCTTAAGAGGATTTTCTAGTCATCATCATGCTCTTATTAATCACGAAGATAGTGGTCATTCCTATTGCATATCTTATGTGACTCTCCATTTACCCTCCTTAGTCACATTAATCTGATGCTTATAGGTGTTATGAATACAATCCTATTACTTTGCGTAATGGAGAAGCTCATGACTCCAATTCTTGTCAGAACAAAGTGATGATGGAAGTTGGGCATTATGGCGTTGTTTGGTTAACGGATTAAGAGGGTTTAAGTGCTTAACTCATCACTTAACCTACCTATGACTTATGCTGAGTTAAGGGAGACGTGATCTAGGATGAAATTATTCCACCTTTTTTGTAGAATAACTTTAATATATCAAACAACTAAATGGCCGAATTAATCTACTTATTTCACCATTATATTTCATTCTTTTCTTATTTTTTTACTTATTCCATGAACCTATTTCTTAGACCATTAATTATTGATAGTGGGTCCTTAACTCAGTCCATGGGACTTTACCATCCTCTTAGATTCATAGCCCAAGCCAAGTTGGTCTCCACTATTGGTCCTTCTATTGCTTAGGCTCTCCTTAGTTACTATGGTTGCATATGTTTCACAATGTTTTTACTTTTGCCTTGTAGGTTCTTTTTATTCCCATAGGAAGGGATTAATCTAAGATTTCACATGAATTATAGGAAGTGTTTTATTCAATATCAAGTGCACAAAGTCGATCTTCTTTTCTTTTAAACAAAGAAAAAATTATGCAATTGATGCATGTAAGGCTAAGTTTCTAAACACCTCCATCCATGTGCTTGCATGTACTTTTGTGTATGTAACAGTGATCGAACCCATACTTTGCAGCACGAGTGTTTGATCAAGTCACATTATGTAGTGGAAATAAGTTTGATTGAATAATGATTAGTTCCTACCATGCTTTCTCCCATAGGTATATCATTGGAGATGGTATAATGATTAACATATGGATCTAGATGATCAAATGGTAACATGTTTTCACTAGAAGGAAATGATGAGGGCCATAAAATGTACCTAAGGATCAACACAAATCCATATGAAGGAAGAAAGTGGTTGAGGAAATTATTGCTCTAATAAAATGTGAGCATGGACATACATTGATGTAGTTGATCATTTAGCAATAAAATATTTATTACTTCTTTAATTCATAAATAATGTGGAGCATAATTGGTAAAGATATAGTCACCATTGAATTATTATTTTGCAATCCCAAAGAAGGCAATGACCATCAAAACATATATATATATATATATATATATATATATATATATATATATATATGATTAAACATATTAACTTCTAATATTGGCAAAATGTTTTGAGTTTGAAAATTTAACTTTCTTATATTTTAATTCGATAGAACTTGAGTAGTTTGCCTTGGACAACATAGAGTTGTTTCAATAAAACCATCTTCTTAAGTTCATCTAGATTGAATACAAAAAAATGATATAAGTGGGATTCAAGTATTGTGCATTTGAAGGTGAGAATATTGGCTTTGGCATGAGGCAATATGCACTACCGCTTCCATGGTGAGGAGATGTACTTGACAAATACCTTTGGTAACAGGTTAATCTTTAAGCTAGTTTACTTTTTAAAATGGATTGAGTCAAGAGTTGTTTAATTTAGCAATTAAATTAAATAATGAGCTAAATGAAATGGGCGAAGTTGAATCTCCAATTATTTCTTTATATTTCAAACTTGGTTGGATTTTTTTCTTTTTGCTGGTAGTAGGGTAAATAGTTGATAAGATGCAAATGCATAAGCGGATTTGTAAATATGAAAGCTAGGATTGGAGTTTATTTGTATCTCAAATCAACCTTTTTTACTTAAAGATGCAATGCATTAAAAACCTCAACAACCACTTCACTCTCATTTTAACCAATGTGCACTCTACATAGGAAGACACCAGATCCACGATACTCTGTCATAGCATCGATCACATATAAAAGTTTGAGAACATAGTTGCACCATACGGAAACCATACTAATAGAAAAATTCTTTCCATTTTCTGTCATCTTGTTGTTATTATCAGCCTTAATTACCTTCGTGAAGCATGACATTAGATTGATCAATGGATGGATAGCAAATTTTGTGGAGCCTAAGGTTTTGTACACATTTTTAATGGTAGAAATATCAATAACCTGACGAACAAAATTTCATGATTCATTAATTGGGGACTGCACAGGTACTTTCCTCTTTCCAGCAATTATAATCGATTGATTGGAGGGGAGATGAGAGGAGAGGAGTGGTGTGGTGGAGGGAATGGGTGAAGAGGGACGGCATCTTCTTTTATATATATATAAAAGATTTAAAAGATTCAAATAATTTATTTGAGTTACAATTGATACGTCTTTTTTTGTGCATTTTACAAAACTTATCAATTATCTTGCAATTAATCAATTATTTTTACAAGTCAATCTTGAAAATAATCAAAATCATGTCAAAGGTAATACATTTATAAATGCTACAAGCAAATGTCTGGATATACTTTCCCGACTATCATTAAAAAAATAAAAAAATCTTTTTCTCCTTTTGTTATCCTTGGATGGGGGTCTTTTTTCTCAAAATTACATGGAGTTTGTGGATAGTAAAATGATCCACTTAACTTCAAAAGAGGGTAAATAATCATACAAAAGATAAGGGTCAGATGACCTGATTTCTTTTACAATAGATGCATGTCTAAGGAAGATGGGTTGACGCTCGAATTTGCATTAAGTTAGGCAAGAGGATACAAAAATCCTCTTTTCTCTCTATTACCTTCTGCTCGTGTTCTCCCATATAAGATCGATGACTTACGTAAATTATATATTTTCTCATAACGTGAGCATTAACTATCATGTGTGTGATCTCATAACCTAATCGTAATGGCTAATCAAATTGATGACACATTCCGAAACACATTATCCACGTTCGTCAAAGGTCATTTGTCGGATGCGGTTTCGCCCATCTATCCACCTAACCTTGTGGTCTATTGGTAGGTCCATCCATCAAGCTATATCTTTCAATTGGATATGTACAGGCCTCTTGTCTAAGGTGTACGGCTAACCATATATACCTTTAGCGGAACTATCGGTAAAGATCCGTCCAAACACAAGAAGACATCCGCTTAATTCGTCTTTCAGTTCAAACATGTCTCACAATATCGTGTCTTTTACCTCAACTTATTCTTCTACAGGGACCTTCGTGGATTTTTTTACTTGAACCTTTGTAAGATCATTTTTTATTTCTTCCCTCGTCATCCACGAAGTTAATTAGTTTTTCTTGTAAGTCTCGATATGGTTCAAAATGGCGATGGCTCATGGAACTTATTTGAACCTTAGCCCCATGCACGCACATGTATCATGATCAAGATATCTTTTCCAATTTACTCTAGAGAAAATCCGAGAGGTTTTGGATTATCAACAATAAATAAAAGAAAAAAAAAAAAAAAAAAAAAGAAGAAGAAGAGGAAAGGCCGCTTCACTGATCAACGATTACGTATGCATTTCAAGTTACCGCCTGCTTATTTGCCTCTCTCGATCCTCGTCATCGTCGTCAATTCCACCTTTGCCACCATCGACAATGGCGAGTACATTACCGAACTTTTACTTTAAAATGCCAACAACGAGTGGGACGCTTTCTGCGTGACCAACTTGACAAATAATGCCTTATCAGGAAACTTATAAACAATGATTACGTGCACATTTTGTGTTGTTTAATATTTAAATTTCTACGCGTTCATAGATATGACCTTGCAAACCACCTGCAGCTGCATTGAAGGCCTGTGGGACAGCGACCGTTCACTCTGGTGTGGCGAAATTTAGTGGATGACGTTCCCGTGACCATTAGTTTGCTTCGAGGATCAAGGAAGTGGCGTTAAGTAATGTCAAATTTATATTAATTTTTAAATATATATATATTTTTATGTGTTGTTAATGTCAATTTATATTTATTTAAATTAATATTAATTGTGATATTAATTTTTATGATATTTAATTGGTAGTGGTGTTAGGTATATAAAATATGACGGATATCAGAAAAATGAGTGGTGTAGAATTTTAACACGAATTTGATTAATACCAATTGAAATTGATATTAGACAAATCTATGTTAAAGTTGTTAAACCCAGGTTAGCAAATGAGGGGTTAAGTAGTCAAGTAAATGAATGTTTACCCCTCTTTTTGAGATGTTAACCCTCCAATAAACTAAGCCGTAGAATTGTGTTAACACCAATTTGTATTTACTTGAATTGATGCTAAGTCGAATGCTAACCTTTGTAGTGTTTACTTATTAATGGTATTAAGAATTTGAATCAAAGATCGCGAGAGCATAACAAAATCGTGGGACTTAAACATGGATTTGTCTAACACCAGTAGCAACTGGTGTTAGACAAAGTAGTGTTAAGAGCCCTTAACTTGTGTTAACTGAAAGAGGGTTAACCCCTCTTTTTGAGGGGTTAACCTTCCAAGTAAAGTAGATCGTAAAGTGGTGTTAATACCAATTTGTGTTTACTTGAATTGGTGTTAAGTTGGGGTGTTATAACCGTTGTGGTGTTTACTTATTAGTGGTATTAAGAATTTGAATCAGAGATCGTGAGAGTACAGTAAAATCGTGAGACTTAAACATGGATTTTCCTAACACTAGTAGCAACTGATGTTAGACAAACAAGTGTTAAGAGCTTTTAACCCATGTTAATCAAAAGGAAGTTAACCTTCCAAGTAAACAAGGGCTAACCCTTCAAAAAGGGGGTTAACCCTTCAAGTAAACTAACCTTAGGGGTCTCTCTGTTTCATGAGATAAATTTCAAGGGGTAAATTTCATAAGTTGTGAAATTAAGGGATAAATTAAATTTGATGTTTGGGGGAGATATAGGTGAAATCATAAGATATATATGGATGTTAGCGAAGGTTGGTGGGGATGATGTCTTACAAGAGAAGGGATAAAATTTATCCCACTCCTCCCTTGGAATAAATTTATCTTGAGTTTTAAAGTTTTCCTCTAGGATAACTTTATCCTAAAATAAAATTCATCAAATATGAAATAAGTTGCTATATCCCGCAAAACAAACAAACCTTAAAGGAGGTCGTGCATCTTCATATCTTGTGTTAAGGCGTGCCTGGGGCCGCCCCCAATCTCCTTTTCTCCTATCCCCCCTCCTCCCCTCAATATTTCCCACCGTCGAATCCGATCATTGCCCCAGTTGACTAAACCCCTACTCCCACCAATCACGTGTTGAGGGCGTGAGGCGGAGGGGCGTTGGCCTCTTCCGCAAGCGTAACCCCATCGAGGCCTGCGATTTGCTACGAGAAAAATATAAATTTTTCTTTTCATTGTACTCATGCGTCTCTTGTTTCTTCTTATCAGATGATTAAAACAAAAGTATTTAGGTGAAAATTATTCTTTTGCCAATAAAAAATAACATTGACTTCTTTTTAAACATACAATAAGTCATCAAAATTAAGACTACAATGAAAAAAATTCTAGCATTTAAACTAAGGCTACATGTAAAAAGATAAATATACATAGTTAGAAGAGAGAAAAGATACCATTCTAATAAATATTAAACACACATCTCCTAATAATACTATACAAAAATCTTGAAAATAAATAAAAATAAAAAAGAAATCATAAAAAGTATTAAATCATAAAAGGAGTAATATGTAATCTCACAAATAACTTTATCAAATTTAAATATTAATATCTTAAAAAATGATGAATAAATTTCAACCACTAAATCACTAAATCATTTATTTTAGATATTAATGATATTATTATTTTAATTCTAAAGTATCATATAATTGCATAGGCAATATTTAAAGATATATTAATAATGTGTTGTGTGACGTCAGTGGTTAGAATTAAGGGTTTAAAAAATGGATCGATCGTTGAATTAGTTGTTACGATCCAGTTCCTGAATTTTTATAGAATTCGAGACCAGCTCATCTCGATTAATTCCAAGATTTAATCGTTAAATAAGAAATAAATAAAAATAAGAAAATAAACCACATTCACATATACAATATAACTAAGTAGAAGAAATGTATAAAGCTATAAAGAAAAATAGAATAGCTATCTTAGTACATACCACAATAACAACAACGACGACGTCAACAACAACGAAAAGCGGAAAGGAAACAGAAGTAGTAGAACAATAACTAAGTGTCCATTACTTACTACAACTGTAGAGAAAAAGAAAGTGTTGAAGAAAGACTACAGTTGGACTCGATTAGGCCCAGCACCCTTTGCAGCTAGAAACTCAGGTTGCTCAACTCCTTGTCCTGAACAGTGTTATGAAAAGACAGAGTCAGCGAACGCTGAGTAGAGTGGTGTTTAAATTATCTAAGTACAAAACAGTAAAAACAACAGGTTTAATTCTCATTTCTATTTATTTGTTTTATATGTTTATGTTTCACCCATTTCTCAAAGTATCCAGATATTTCTTGATCTTGCATGTTCCCCGTAGGAACGATCTTGATTGCAGTCTTTTCCGTAGAGTAGAAGGTACACGTGGTGCTCTTCTGGCTGGGAGAGTCCCTCGTGATAGTCCTACACCCAGTCAACCACCCCGAGGTCACTGTCAAGACGTAGCGGTGACTACGGCACGCATGATAAGCGCACGGGTAGCTACCCCGCATTGACACGCGGTCAGTCGTTTCTGCTAGCGGGTATGCCCAAAATACAGCATGGAACAGTATAGGGCCTTGCCCTCTCAGAATAGGGGTCCCGCCCCTTAGAACCAAATAAGAGTCTCGCCCCTCCACAGTCTGCACACCGTCGTCTGACTACCCCGGTTTGCCCAAAGGGCCTAACAAGTCGGTGTAGGGTGGCTAGCTGAACCCTAGGCCCCGTGAGGTGGCTAGCTCCCTTCCTACACTAGTAGCTCGCCTCGGTACTACATACGTGAGGGCCAACAGGAGTCGGTGTAGAGTGGCCAGTCCTAACCCTGGGTCTCAACCCAAGGGAGGCTAGCTCTGCTTTACACAAAAAGGGAATAGTTGCTCTCCTTGGTACCACGTACTCAAGGGCTAGCACACTTCCCGTCTACATTCCAGATTCCGTTTATCCACAGAAGTTTTACTCCTAATTCCCCGTAGGATTCATACTCATGTTCACCTCATCTATCCAGATCCAGGTCTCACGTTTCATAATTCATTTCTTATCCACATACATGCAGCTTTATGTTCGCGCGACGAGATCGTGTTTTAAAAAAAAGATATCCGCTGTAGTATATTTGAAATCACCGCGAGAACGATTATCAATTTTATTACTCGAAATTCAAAACTTCTGAGGTCGAACTCAGGAAGCAAATAAGTATTTTAGAAGCGAAATCACAATCTAAAATTTTACTTGAAAAGATGATGTTCAATAATAATGCAATGTATATAAATGCTAGAGAGGAAAATGTAAAAAGAAATATATTCTTTTTCTCTTTTCTTCCTTCTTCTCTTCTCTCTTTCTTTTCTTTTTTTTTCTTTCTTCTGCTTGGCTGCACCTTCTCCTTCTTTCTCTATCTTTCCTTTCTCAGACGTCTCATTCTATAAATGAGATGTCTTAATTGGCGAATGCTACAGTGCTCACTTCTATCTTCTTCTTCTTCTTCTCTTCTTCACTTGGCTTTCCTCCTTCCTGTCTTCTTCCTCTGTCTTCAGCTGCTCCTCTTCGTCTTTTGCAACTTCCTCCTTGGCTTCTTCTTCTTCTCTTCTCTGCTGCACCTCCTCCTTCTTCCTTGGCAGCTCCTTCTTCCTATTCCTTTCTCTGCGGCTTCCTCCTTACCTTCTTCCTCTTCTTTTTCTTCTCTTCTCCTGCTTGGCCGCTCCTGCTTCTTCTTCCTTGGTAGCTCCTTCTTCTTCTTCCCTGCGCACACACACAGAAACAAAACCTAGCCCCTACCCTCCCCGCATCTCTCTCTCTCTTTATTTCACTCTTAGGAATGCTCTCCCAGAGCCTTCTCCGGTTATCGGGTCAGGTTTGCGCACCTGGGACCATGCCCACCGGCGTGCGATGGTGGGTGAGGAGTGCACAGGGTAGTCCGGTATATAGGTTAGACTAGGTCCTCGTGGCGTGGGGTCATGGACGAGGAGGTGGGTGAGTGGGACCTCACCCCGTGGTCAGGAGGCGATAAGCCTATACTACCTTTTCAACTTATATCACTGCTTCCGCTCCTGGATTTCCGAGGTGGGACTAAATGTCCCACCTTCTTCGCAAGTGCTCCCACAGCAGGTGTTCGCACGAATTGCAGTAGATGCAAGGGGCTTGGACTTCAATAGCTAGGTTGGAGATGTTCACTAACAAAACCCACGCGTCTTGGAACCTATAGCCTGGTGCCTGGGGCTTAGGATGATGCTTGCGAGCTTCTTCAAGCCTGCTTCAATGGCGGCAGGTGCTTAAACCCTATCTACAAGCAAACGGCCTTGCGGCCTCGTCAAAACACACAGGAAGCTTCACCTTGAGACGGTGAAGGTGGCACAGTGGTCGGCGTGGCACGGGGTGGCCTAGGCTTGCGTGCGTAGGTCACCCTGTGGTTGTGAATATGGGTGTGTTCGGGGGGCATTCTAGGTGTGTGGCGGAGAGATTGGAGTAGGGGGAAATGGTCAGTGAGGTGCTGCAGAGGTCGTAGGGTGGTTGGAGAGGTAGATGGAGGCATGGAGCAGCGGGAACACCTTGTCGGTGGTTTGGTCGGAGGTGGGAATGATGGTGGTGGTCAGTGGCAGTCGAGGGGTCGAAAGTGTGAATTAAGAGAGGGGAAATGAAGAGGGGGAGAGTATGAACTTATCTGTGGGTCACTGGATGAAGGGGAGAGGCGGAGGGAGAGCGGCGCGTATTAGCCATCGCCGGAGACGAAAGCCCTGAGGTGAGGATGACGGCGACGAGGAAGGGGTCGGAGGGGCACATGTGGAGGAACGAGGCAGAGACGACTCTGCCACTGGTATGGTGGCAAAGTGACAAGAGTAGGGAGGATAGGTCATCAAAGCTTGCGGGCAAACAGCCGTAGATGAGGAAGATGAAATTCAGGGGGGTATCTCTGGCCAAAACAAGCTTGCTCGAAGTGGAGGGATCTGGGTTTGCTTATAAAGGCACGGGCAGGAGGTTAGTCGCAAGGAAGCAGCCAAAAGTCTTCGCCGGAGGTATGGTTGGAGTGAGAACCATACCTCTCGAGCATTCACACGAGAGGTATGAGGCGATTCAGTTCATGGGGAGCTACTCATGCGGTAGGGGGCTTCGCAGAGAGCTCCCCTTTCAAATTTAAGAGCAACTCCCTGGGGAAACGAGGAAAGAGCTACCTTGAAACCTCGTTGGAGGTATGGGTCCCTGTTGCAATGGAAGAGGGACCTAAATGAATAAAGTGACAAAAAGTTGAGGGGGTTTTTGTAAAGATTTCCAAAAGTTAAGGGTCAGAATGTAATTGGGTGGATCATTTTGCAAAGTAGGTCAAGATGACCTTCCATTAGGTCCAAATTTTGGTACAAGCATAATTTGTACCTAAGGAATCCAATGGAAAAGTTGGATTTTAGGTTTGACCACGTTTGACTGGACATTTTGCATAAAAACCCAAATTAGGTCAAATATTGAGCTTGGACCCCAAAATAGATCAAAACAAGTTCCAAAGGCCAAATTGAAGGTTCTAAGTCCTAGGGGATATTTTTCCATAAATTTTAGAGGGTTTATTTGATTTTTATATTACCTGAAACCTTGTGAATTAGAGTGAGTTTGTTTTAGGGTTACAGAATGTCATTTAATTCTTAAATTTCACAATAACCCTCTTCTGACTGAACCATCCCACTTTTTCTCTTATTAAGCCCAATTGACCTATGTATAGACCCTGAGAAATCCCATTGATGCACTGCAATGGTAAAATTACAGTTTTACCCTATTCTTCAGGTATTCTTTTCAGATCAGTAATCCCCTGAATTTGGCCTTCCTTTAAGTTATGTAGGAGCTTTTATTCATTTTATTAGATCAAAATAAACTAGTTAGGGATCATGATGAGGTTCTCATCATACCCCTATGCCTACCTTTTGCTAGTTCCTTAGCAAAATTTCAAGGTTTTAACTTCGATTCTAAACCATCAATTTCTTTCACCAATTACGAGAAGTGCTTTTTCTTATTTTTCCTCAGTGATTAGGTCAAAAGGCCGATAATGAGCTGATGAGTGGCCGATAACTTATGACTAGGTTTTGTTAAAGAAATAGCATTGTAGTACAGCTAGTTATTGCCATCATTACAGATATTTTTTACTCGGAAAATAAAGTTCTCCTGAGGTCGAACTCAGGGAGCAAGTTGTATTCTAGAAGTACAGTATTTCTATTACAAAAATAAAGAGAGAGAGAGAATTTGTTGGCTTCTCCTTCTTCTTTCTCGTCTGTCTTCTTTTCTCTTCTCTTTTTTTTCTTCTTTCTTCTTCTCGCAGTCCTTCTTTCTTGGCCTTCTTCTTCTTTTTCCTTCTCTTCTCTTGCGGTCTGCTTCCTCTTCTTCTGCTCTTTCTTTTCTCGGCCAAGTGCATTCTTCTTTCTCTTCGTCTTCTGCTTCTCTTCTTTGTCTTCTTCCTTCTGTTCTTCTTCTTTCTGTCCGTCTCTTTCTTTTTCTTCTTCCTTGCGGTCCTGTTCTCTTTTCTTCTCCTTCTTTGCCTTCAGAGCGTCGTCTGATTTCTCAATCAGACGACTTAAGTAGCTGCTGCTACAGTGCATCTTTTCTTCTTTCCTCTATGGTTTTCTTCTTCTTCTCGCAGTACTTCTTCTTCCTGCCTTCTCTTCTATTTCAACTGTGCCTGCACACTCAAAGTTCAATCAGACGCAAAACCTACTCTACCCTCCCCCGCGTCTCTCTCTCTCTCAGAATTCACTCAAAGGATAGCTCTCCCAGAGCTGCCGGATAGTCGGGTACGGGGGTCGCACCCGGGTCCAGGCCCACCGGCGTGTGGTGGTGGGCGAGGAGTGCAGGTCGGGCTAATCGGGTCGGGCCAGGTCCGCGGGGCGTGAGCGCGGATGAGGCCGATTAATCGGGCGGGTGAAGGGGACCTCACCCCGTGATCTGAGGCGAACAGCTTAAGGCACTTTTTGCCTTTAAGCGCCCGCGCGCCTCTGTAAGATTCCGAGGTGGGACTAAATGTCCCACCCCAATTGGGCGCCCGCGCGGAGGAGGCAGCGCACAATCGAGGCTCCACGCGAAGGCTTTGCCCCAACTGCAGCCTGGGACTTCTTTGCGGAGATGCCCCGCGCAGCCTGGGAGTCTGACCTGGGCGTGGCGTGCCTGGAGGAGTAGGTCGAAGAAGCTGCTTCACTCAGCAATGGCGGCGGCGAGCGAAGTACCTGCTCACAGAGAAACGGCCTCTCGGCCTAATCAGATACGTGGAGGACCTTCGCCGTAGCACGGCGAAGGTGGTCGGGGGGTCTGCTGGTGGCGGGGCGGAGCCTAAGGGCCGCCCTAGGTTAAACTGCAGGTTGGAGATGGGTTTGGTCTGTGGGTCTGTAGAGGGCGATTGGTGGGAAGTGGAAGGGCGGAGGTTGATCAGGGTGAGGAGGTGGAGGTTCTGTGAGGGTCGGCGAGCCGTGTGGGGTGCTGGAGTGACGGGAGCGGGTCGCCGGAGTTTGGCCGGAGATGGAGAAGGTGAGGGTGATTAGGCGTGGCCGAGGGGTAATTAGATAAAAATAGCAGGGAGAAAAGAGAGAGAGGAGGCAGGGAAGTAGTTCTAACCTAACTAAAGGGACGAAGGGGGCGAGGAGGCGGAGGGCTGTACCTGCTGTCGCCGGAGAAGAAGGTGCCCAGTGGGGGAGGACGGCGGCGACGACGGGACAGAGGCAGCGCGCGCTGGTATTGCGCGACGTGGAGGAAGATCAGGGAGGTGGCTCTGCTGCTGGTATTGCAGCAGAGCGACGAGGAGGAGGAGGAGAAACCGCCGGAGTAAGGGGGCGTCTGTCGGAGTGGGAAGAGAGGAAGTGAGGGGGTATCTCCGTCAGATCCGAGTTGAGGAGAATGGCAGAGCTTGTGGGGTTTTTATAGAGGTAGAGACGGAGAGGAGGGCGGAGGGAGGCGACGTGCCTCCCTCTCCAGAGGACGCCGGAGGAAGGAGACCCATACCGTCCGTGCGTTCGTATGGCTGGTATGGGTGGTTGCAGCACTCAGGGGGGTGCTCCTACGACGGCTAACGATGCAGGGCACCCCCGTTTGACCTGGCAGGCCCCCCCTCACCCTGCGCGGTGCCATGCCGGAGCATGGTGCTGCTCAGGTTTTGCAGGAGGGACCTAAATGCAAAGAATGAAGGAGAGTTAGGGGCCAAAATGTGAGGGTTCAAAAGTTGAGGGCCAAAAAGTAAATATATGAGGACCAAAGTGTAAAGTTGGTCAAGAAGGTTTCTCCTTATGCCCAAGTTTTTATACATGACTAATTAGGGCCTAAGGATTCGGATGGTGAATTTTATTTCTAGATTAAACCTTGTTTGACCGGTCAAATTATGCAAAAACCTAAATTAAGTTGTTAATTGGGCATGGTTCTCAATGTAGGTCAAAATGGGTTCCCAAGGCCAAATTGAAGGTTCTAAACCCTAGAGATTATTTTTCTATGAATTTTAGAGGGTTTATTCCATTTTTAATTTGCCTCGAACCTCGTGAATTGAAGTGGATTTGTTTTAGGGTTACAGAATGTTATTTAATTCTTAAATTGCTCATGAACCCATTTCTGATTGATTTGACCCACTTTTTATCTCATTTAGATCATTTGACCTATGTTCGGTCTCTGAGAAATTCCGTTTATGTACTGCAATGGTGAAATTGCAGTTTTTAACCTTTATTTCTTGTTTTCTTCTCAGAACACTTATTCCTCAATTAAGCCCTTTGCTAAGTTATGTAGGAGCTTTTATCCTTTGTATTAGGTCAAAATGAGCTAGTTATGGCTCATGATGAGGTTCTCATCATACCCCCATGCCTAACTTTTGTTAGTCCCTTAGCAAAAACTTAAGGTTTCAACCCTTGTTCTAGATCATGAAGTTCTTAATAGCTTCAGATAAGTGCTTTTTCATTTGAACTTAGATTAGGTTAGAATGCTGACCATAGGCCTAAAAGGTACTCTAGTACCAATCAAGATCCAGATCTGTCTAGCCTCAGCCTCAGTCTTTGGCAAAGGTTTTTAAGGCCTACAAGAACTAACCTAAGGTCTATTGGACTTTGTGGTTAAAGCACCCGTGCTTGAGATGATTTTAGCCCTGGCTCAGTTCGCAGTGCATTTTGTAAGAGAGAGAGATAGAAGATTTTTCTGTTTGGAGAGTTTTCTCTCTCTTTTTCTTTTTAATTCTAGCTTAGGATTGGCTTTTCAACACGGTCTGTATCTGATTCCTTGCCCCCATCATCAATCCTCAAGGGTTCCTGGCAATCGATGCTTCGAGATAGCACCGCCCATGGCAACCCCCGAAACCCTGGCTATTGAGATTTCGAGATAATCCCATCCATGGTGTTCCGTGGCCGAGTCCAGACCCTGGCAATTGACACTTCGTGATAATGCCATCCATGGAATCTGAACCGGTAGAGTGCTTACATGCCCCCAGTAGGATATGTAAATATTCTAAGAGACAAGCACCGAGGAGATGATATTTTGTTACGCATCTTCGAGGGGATTTCCTACCTCTCCGCGCTGGGAACTCGTCTAAATCAACTTGTGTCGATCGGCTGCTCCTACTCTAGGTGTACTTTTCAGAATTTTTCGACGCTTCTGCGTGATTTTTATTTTTACGCTTACTGAGCCAGGCTGTGTGTGAGGTTAGGGTGCTTAGGTTGCTGAGTCCCGTAGACCAAAAGTTAGTTAATGAGGTCAAATACTCCCTAAGCCTTAGACCTAATACTTCAGCTTTTCATTTTCCTCAACCTCTTGAGGAGTGTCCAGATCTTAATAGGTACTAAGAGTCTATCCAAGAATGCCTAAGGTTTGCGTTCTTACTAATCCCTTTGTGCACTTTTCAGTTCTTTTCTTGAATGAGGTCTAGAACTTAGGTCAATTCCTTAGTTCCTTACTAATGACTATCACTTTTTTCTTTCATATTTGTGCTCCTTTTATCCTTTTGTTTCTTTTCTCCTCCCACATCCCAAAATTCCTCCTCTCATTTTATTATCTTTTTCAAATTTTTTTTTTAATTTTTATGGTATTTTTGGCATATGTGAATTTTTTGTTTAAAACCTTTTCTTACAAGTTTTGCACTTTCATACCCTCCCATGCCTAAGATTTTCAATGTCCTCATTGTGACCTAGGGGGTTTTTATTTACTTACTTCATTCCTTATGACAAATGTTTGGATGAGTGAATGGGTCGAGATGAATTTGCGGACGATTTCTAATCCCAGATGCAAGCATCTGAGGTGGGGTTGGCTGTCTATAAGGGGAACGTTAAGTGCACAAAAGTGTTAGAAAAGGTTTCAGGTTTTCAAAGAGAATGACGGGCTGCCTCCCGTTAAGCGCTAAATTTGATGCCTTCAGCCAAGTGGGAAAATGGAGTAGAGAGGGGATGGTCAAATCAGCAGAGTTTAATATAACAAGCACCTTGATTAAGAGCCTGGTTGGTCCAACCAGGTGCTTGTTCAGATCAACAGGCTGATGATGCAGTCCAAACTCAATCAATCTGGTGGGTTGATAGATGAAGATCAAAAGGTGTGGAACCCACCATATGCAATGTGACTCAGATGGATATGGAAGTGTGAATACAGGGTTTGGCTGAGTCGAATCAGCCTGGTCAGAATAGGGACCCGTAGAATAATCAATGAGTGACGCGGGAACCCTATAGAGGTGATCAGAGAATGATGGAGCATGGTATGTAGTCTGATCAGTGTTCCAAACCCGATGTGGAAATGCAATCGGCTCGGCGAGAGGTGAATCTGAATAGAAATTGAGTCCGGTTGCGGGTCGGGGTTGGGAAGAGGTTTTGATCCATTCTGTGTGTGCGGACGAGGTGGCCATTGTGTACTAGGGCTCTTCTAGAAACTGATGATAGGTGGTTTCCTGTAGAGAGTCCTCTAGGTAACTATCAAATGCCGGAAGAGTGTCTGTAGGATGAAAGAAATCTGATTCGAGAAAAAATTTGGATTCTGGGTTGCAAGCACTCTTGGCATTTTCTGTTTTTGGTTCCTGAGGATCGAAAAGGAATGATTCTGTGTTATCAGTAATCTCGGGAACTAGGACCTCAGAGTCGGAGTCAGAGAATGAGTCATGTGGACTGAGGTCGTAAATTGGCTTGGTGTGTTCAGGAAGGAGAGTCTCTCCGCAATTATAGTCAGATCTGAAATTGTTGGAGAGTTGGCGAAAATGAGATTCATGATCATGAATTCCACTACAACAAAAATCATCAGATGTGGAATCAGCAGCTTGACTGGGGTCTAGCCTATATGTCAATTCTGGGCTCGAAAAGGTATTCTGTCGAGGCTCAAGCTCCAAGCTGGTAGGATAGACCCAATTAAAACCCTGCTCATCCAACTCCTCAGTTTCTGTATCATAAATTGGCATGTTTTCTGAAAAATCAATCAGATTTCCTGAGGATGTTGGAGAGGGACATTCATGAAATAGAGGCCCGGAATCATATTCTGCAAAAATTTGATCTTTCTCATAAGGGGCCTCATAATCTTCCCAATAAGTTTCAGATCTAGGTTCTAGGCTTAGGATGTGGGTAGAGTTACTAGAACCTAAGTCTAAATAACCTTCGAGGGCCACCTTATCAGAATAAGGGGCGGAATTTATACCCTCAAAAGGTTCAGTTCTGATCTCATTGTTGCAGGAGTTTTGGAACTCTAAGCTTGGCAATTCATGTTCTAAGTTCAGCTCATCATTGTGTTCTCCTGCAATATCCCAACCTAATTCAATGTTGTCTTCTATCTGGGTTGGGATTCTACAACCACTTTGTGCCTCAGTCCCGAGATCTGGGAAACTGGATTGTTCCTTAATACTGTTCTAAGATGGTTCCTCCTCTGTTTCTGGTATATACGGGTATTTCTGGTTGATAATTTTTTCTAGTGATCTCATTATTTCTACCCGTTTTATAAGGTCATCTTGGTGTTGTTCCCAAAGTACAGGATTTGTCAAGCATTGAAGGTATTCAGATTGGTGTAATTTTTCTATCTCAATGTATCCTGTCATGAGCATATCTCGGGTTGATCCTTTTGTAACTTCTGTCAACAGAATTTGGGCACAGTTTATGATGAAAGCTGTGGTTGTTGGGACATCAACCTGAATGTTTTCTATTGGTATTGAGGGTTTACATTTGATTTCATAGAATTCAAGGGCATCCTCAATCATCTTATCTTTCATGGATCTCAGATATTCAGGTTTTTTGAATGGTAGTCTTGCTAGGTAATTAGGCTGCATCTTTGAATCAGGTGGTGGAATCAAGATATAGAATCGAAGTTTAAATCAAGATGGAAGAAGGGGACTTTGTTTCAGAATCAAAGAAGAGGGGCATGTGGAGTGTTAGTTGCACAAGCAAGGGCAGGCTCGGCCTTGGGGGGGGGAGTGAATTTCTAAAGGAGGTTTCAAGGACCTCCTACCAAACACTGAAGGACTGGATGAGATAAGCAGGTGCTGGACTCAATCAAGACACCCAAAAATTGTTGGGTGACTATAGAGGTGCGGGGCAGATGGACCCCTTGATCAGAAAGATCGTCTACCTGAGAATTACCTGGGCAGCCAGAGAGGGTGAGTCCTGCAAAGACCCCTACACGATAGAGCGTCCCCACGGGTTACAAGGTTTCCCCCACCCGACCTCTCTTGTCACTGAGATTCCAGGTAGACCAGAATGGGGATCTTGACCTCTTAAGTCTACCAATTTTAGTTTAAGATCAGGGTGCTTAAAGTTACACTTGAACTCTTAGGTATTTTGAGTGAGAAAGTGACCTAATTTTAAGGTCGGTTGACCCAAGGGGTCAACTTTACCTCTTGTTCCTTTGAGAGCTTTTGGGTCCTTTCTTTTTGGGTTCAAGTGTTTAGAGAGCCAATTGTTTAGGGTTTCTCTGAATAAGTATGTTCAATCAATGGTTTAGGCACACTTCTTTTGGATTTTCTCCATTCTTGATTTAAGTAGTGTGTCTCTAAAACCCTAATGTTGAATCTTATGTTGGCTCTACTTGGTCCATTTAACTCCTTGTTTGGGTAATTAGGGCTCAAGCAAGGATGTGTTAGCCCTTAATTACCCTTTTAAAATTGTGTGCAGGAATAGTTGTTCTGAGAACATGCAGCTATTACTATGAAAGACAGGTTACTCCTAGTTTTTCTTTGTTTTTCTCCTTGTTTTTCCTCTTTGAGAATTTTTAGGGTTTTAATAGGAGGTTACCTGTCCTTGGAGCGACTGCGTCTATCTTTCTTCCTTTACCTGCACATAAGAGAGAGAAAAAGATTAGCAATTGTTAAAAAGAAATTCAAAGCTTCTAGAATAGCCGTTGCTCCACGGCAACGGCGCCAAGTGATGAGTGGGCCGATAACTTATGACTAGGTTTTGTTAAAGAAATAGCGTTGTAATACAGCTAGTTATTGCCATCATTACAGATATTTTTTACTCGGAAAATAAAGTTCTCCCGAGGTCGAACTCAGGGAGCAAGTTGTATTCTAGAAGTACAGTATTTCTATTACAAAAATAAAGAGAGAGAGAGAGAATTTGTTGGCTTCTCCTTCTTCTTTCTCGTCTGTCTTCTTTTCTCTTCTCTTTTTTTTCTTCTTCTCGCAGTCCTTCTTTCTTGGCGTTCTTCTTCTTCTTTTTCCTTCTCTTCTCTTGCGGTCTGCTTCCTCTTCTTCTGCTCTTTCTTTTCTCAGGCAAGTGCATTCTTCTTTCTCTTCGTCTTTTGCTTCTCTTCTTTGTCTTCTTCCTTCTGTTCTTCTTCTTTCTGTCCGTCTCTTTCTTTTTCTTCTTCCTTGCGGTCCTGTTCTCTTTTATTCTCCTTCTTTGCCTTCAGAGCGTCGTCTGATTTCTCAATCAGACGACTTAAGTAGCTGCTGCTACAGTGCGTCTTTTCTTCTTTCCTCTGTGGTTTTCTTCTTCTTCTCGCAGTCCTTCTTCTTCCTGCCTTCTCTTCTATTTCAACTGTGCCTGCACACTCAAAGTTCAATTAGACGGCAAAACCTACTCTGCCCTCCCCCGCGTCTCTCTCTCTCAGAATTCACTCAAAGGATAGCTCTCCCAGAGCTGCCGGATAGTCGGGTACGCGGGTCGCGCCCGGGTTCAGGCCCACCGGCGTGCGGTGGTGGGCGAGGAGTGCAGGTCGGGCTAATCGGGTCGGGCCAGGTCCGCGGGGCGTGAGCGCGGATGAGGCTGGTTAATCGGGCGGGTGAAGGGGACCTCACCCCGTGATCTGAGGCGAACAGCTTAAGGCACCTTTTGCCTTTAAGCGCCCGCGCGCCTCTGTAAGATTCCGAGGTGGGACTAAATGTCCCACCCCAATTGGGTGCCCGCGTGGAGGAGGCAGAGCACAATCGAGGCTCCACGCGAAGGCTTTGCCCCAACTGCAGCCTGGGACTTCTTTGCGGAGATGCCCCGCGCAGCCTGGGAGTCTGACCTGGGCGTGGCGCGCCTGGAGGAGCAGGTCGAAGAAGCTGCTTCACTCAGCAATGGCGGCGGCGAGCGAAGTACCTGCTCACAAAGAAACGGCCTCTCGGCCTAATCAGATACGCGGAGGACCTTCGCCGTAGCACGCCGAAGGTGGTCGGGGGGTCTGCAGGTGGCGGGGCGGAGCCTAAGGGCCGCCGTAGGTCAAACCGCAGGTTGGGAGATGGGTTTGGTCGATGGGTCTGCAGAGGGCAATTGGTGGGAAGTGGAAGGGCGGAGGTTGATCAGGGTGAGGAGGTGGAGGTTCTGTGAGGGTCGGCGAGCCGTGTGGGGTGCTGGAGTGACAGGAGCAGGTCGCCGGAGTTTGGCTGGAGATGGAGAAGGTGAGGGTGATTAGGCACTGTCGAGGGGTAATTAGATAAAAATAGCAGGGAGAAAAGAGAGAGAGGAGGCAGGGAAGTAGTTCTAACCTAACTAAAGGGACGATGGGGGCGAGGAGGCGGACGGCTGTACCTGCTGTCGCCGGAGAAGAAGGTGCCCATTGGGGGAGGACGGCGGCGACGACGGGGCAGAGGCAGCGAGCGCTGGTATTGCGCGACGCGGAGGAAGATCTGGGAGGTGGCTCTGCTGCTGGTATTGCAGCAGAGCGACGAGGAGGAGGAGGAGAAACCGCCGGAGCAAGGGGGCGTCTGTCGGAGTGGGAAGAGAGGAAGTGAGGGGGTATCTCCGTCAGATCCGAGCTGAGGAGAATGGCAGAGCTTGTGGTGTTTTTATAGAGGTAGAGACGGAGAGGAGGGCGGAGGGAGGCGACGTGCCTCCCTCTCCGGAGGACGCCAGAGGAAGGAGACCCATACCGTCCGTGCGTTCGTACGGCCGGTATGGGTGGTTGCAGCACTCAGGGTGGTGCTCCTGCGACGGCTAACGACGCAGGGCACCCCCGTTTAACCTGGTAGGCCCCCCCTCACCCTGCGCAGCGCCATGCCGAAGCATGGTGCTGCTCAGGTTTTGCAGGAGGGACCTAAACGTAAAGAACGAAGGAGAGTTAGGGGCCAAAATGTGAGGGTTTAAAAGTTGAGGGCCAAAAAGTAAATATATGAGGACCAAAGTGTAAAGTTGGTCAAGAAGGTTTCTTCTTAGGCCCAAGTTTTTATACATGACTAATTAGGACCTAAGGATTCGGATGGTGAATTTTATTTCTAGATTAAACCTTGTTTGACCGGTCAAATTATGCAAAAATCCAAATTAAGTTGTTAATTGGGCATGGTTCTCAATGTAGGTCAAAATGGGTTCCCAAGGCTAAATTGAAGGTTCTAAACCCTAGATATTATTTTTCTATGAATTTTAGAGGGTTTATTCCATTTTTACTTTGCCTCAAACCTCGTGAATTGAAGTGGATTTGTTTTAGGGTTACAGAATGTCATTTAATTCTTAAATTGCTCATGAACCCATTTCTGATTGATTCAACCCACTTTTTATCTTATTTAGATCATTTGACCTATGTTCGGTCTCTGAGAAATTCCGTTTATGTACTGCAATGGTGAAATTACAATTTTTAACCTTTATTTCATGTTTTCTTCTCAGCACACTTATTCCTCAATTAAGCCCTTTGCTAAGTTATGTAGGAGCTTTTATCCTTTGTATTAGGTCAAAATGAGCTAGTTATGGCTCATGATGAGGTTCTCATCATGAGCCTAAAGGTACTCTAGTACCAACCAAAATCCGGACCTGACCAACTTTAGCCTCGGTCCTCCGCGAAGGTTTTGAAGGCCCAGAGGAACTACCCTAAGGTTCATTGGACTCTGTGGTTAAAGCACCAGTACTTGAGACATATGTTAGCCTTGGTTTAGTTTGCAGTGCATTTTTGTAAGAGAGAGACAGAGGACTTATTTGTTTGGAGAGTTTTCTCTCTCTTTTCTTTTTATTTCTATCTTCGGATTGGCTTCGCAATTCGATCTGTATCAGATTCCTCGTCCCCATCATCAATCCTCAAAGGTCCCTGGTGTTAAGACCCGTGTTGTCTGAGCCTTTTAAGACGTCTGGAACATGGGTCAGACGTCTGCACACCTTCATAAACGTCTGGAAATCAAAAATTTTGAGTACAACCTCGCGTCTGCGTGCAGACAGTACACTTCCCTCGTTTTCTTCTTCTTCTCTCTCCTTCCACCCGACGAAAACCCTAACCCCACACCCCTATATAAGGCCCCTCCTCTCCCTCATACCAGCACACTTCCAGCCACCTCCCCCCTTCCCTCCAGCGGGTGCAGCAGACCGAAGAGAGAGCGCGAGCGTGGCGTGAGAAGGAGAGGAGGAGCAGTGTGAGAGGGAGAGAAGCAAGCTTGCGAGCTCACGTGGGAGCTCGCCGGTGAGCTCACGCTGGTCGACGCGTGCGCAAGGCGGAGGAGTGCGTCGGGGAGGTCCTCCCCAACACTACTGCAGCCAGAGCAGTAGGCGAGAGGGCGTGGCGCGGCCATGCGCAGCTCGAGAAGGTGGAAGCAGGTTCTGGTTCTGGTTTTTTTCCAGAATCATACGTCTGGAGCGACATCCAAACGACGTAGCCGATGTCTGGAGGTGGTTCCAGACGACTGAGAAGTAGGCTTCGCGAAGGTACGTCTCCTTTGCGGATACGACCATGTAGGCCGCTCCGCCGAGACACTGTTCCTTGCAATTTTAAGAAGATTTTGGTTGATTCGCGCAGGTGTTGCTTCGAGAAGGCACGGAACATGCCCTCCCACGCAATTCGGACGTCTGGGCGAGGCACCAGATGACGGGAAGCGTTTATCGACGTCCAGAGAGGTGGTCGGACATCTGGAACTGGGTCCAGACAGTGTAAGGGAGTTCCTGGATGTCTGAAGAGTAGCACAGGACTTGAGGTATGGCCTTGGACTCTTTTAAGACGTCTGGGAGTTGTTCCAGACGTCTGATTTGAGTCAAAATCACTGATTTTGACCTGTTTAGGGTCCGTTTGAGGTCAAATTTCCGCAATTAAGATACTGTTGTTTCCCGTATGAATTCCTCTACTTATTGGAATACTTTCTATACTGTTCTGAGAGTTCTCTTGTGATTTATCCTTGTGATAGGACTTGTTTCCATTGCGGGTTCGGGGCTTGCTGAGGCACGTGAGCCTGTAGTTCAAGCCCCCACTACTCCTGGGTTTACTGGTAGAGTGGCTTCACCTTAAATTAATTACAATTTAAATGCATGTGTGTAATGAATGATTAGAACCTAGGATATGGCATGAATCCTGTGACTAGAAATACTGGAATGTCTGTATTGAATGAATGAATTGCAGTCTTGAATGAGTAGATAGAATGAGAACAATTGCCTGTAAATAAATAACAGTTGCTTGCGAAATATGTAATATTTGTGTTAGTTAACTGCTGAATGTAACTTTCCTGTCGTATCGTGAAATGACATAATATGAGTTGCATGTATATGAATTGGAAATGGAAAAGTGAATGTTGGAAACACGAGCTACCTGTGAATAACCTGAATATGGGAATGTGAATAATAGAATTACAATTTGCATGTGTATAACCTGAGAATGGAAATAGAAATGATGAAACCTGGTATGGAATGTCTTGAGGAATATGAGCATGAACCCTACGGGGAATTAGGAGATGAGCTCTTGGAATTAAATGGAAAGGATCTGGGAATGTGCTGGGAAGTGTGTTGGCCCTTGAGTTCGTGGTACCAAGGGGAGCGCATGTTACCTCTTAGTGTAGAGGGGAGCTGGCCGCCCTTGGGTTGGGACCCAGGGTTATGATTGGCCACTTTGCACCGACTCTGTGGCCCTTATGTACACTATACCAAGGAGAGCTAGCCACCCCATGGGGCCCGGGGTTCAGCTAGCCGCCCTACACCGACTTGTTAGGCCCACTGGACAAACCAGGGTAGTTAGGCGAGGGTGCGCGGACTGTGGAGGGGCGAGACCCTTATTTGGTTCTTAGGGGCTAGACCCCTATTACTGAGAGGGCTATGCCCTATACTGGTTCTGTGTTGTGCTTTGGGCGCACCCGCTAACGAAAATGACTGACAACGTGCCAGTGCGGGGTAGCTACCGGTGCGCTTATCGCACGTGCCGTAGTCACCGTTACGTCTGTCCGTGACCTTGGGGTGGTTGACTGGGTGTAGGACCGCCATAGGGGACTCTCCCGGCTAGGAGAGCACCATGTGCGACTTCTACTCTTTGGAAAAGACTGCAATCAAGATCGTTCCCACAAGGAACATTCGAGATCAAGAAAGAGACCTGATAAATAAACCAAGTGGTGAAAGAAAGAATAATTAGTTAAAGAAAGAAAGAAATTGAAAAACACAGCTACCTATCCACCATTACTGCTTTAGTTAGTTGGTTGTCACTCGACTCAGCGTTCGCTGATTTCATGTACTCATAACCCTTTTCAGGTCAAGGTGTTGAGCAGCTAGAGCCTACGACTGCAGAGGGTGCTGGACCCTGTAGAGCTCAGTAGTTGTAGCTTTCTATTGTACTCCTTTTCCAGTTGTAATGAGTAGTTTATTGCACTTCTGTACTCTTTCATTTTGAACATTATATTCCTGTACCCGCTTACTTTTCTACTGTTGTGGTAGTGTGTACTGTAGTAGTTTTACTTCTTTACTGCTGTACTTCTGTTACTGTTAGTTGCTTAGCATAGTGAATGCGATTTACTTTCCTGCTTTTTGGTTACTTTTTCGTTGGACGACTAGGTCTTGGGATCAGTCGAGTCGGTCCAGTCTCTGTCCTGTAGGGATTCGGGAACCGGGTCGTAACACCTAGCAATCGATGCTTCATGATAGCACCGCCCATGGTAACCCCCAGAACCCTGGTTTCCGAGATTTTGAGATAATCCCGCCCATTGCGTTCCGTGGCTGAATCTAGACCCTGGCAATCGACATTTCGTGATAATGACACCCATGGTATCTGAACCAGCAGAGTGCTTACATGCCCCCGGTAAGATATGTAAATATCCAAAGAGACAAGCACCGAGGAGACGATATGTTGTTACGCATCTTCGAGGGGAATTTCTCGCCTCTCTGTGCTGGGAACTCGTCCAAATAAACTTATGTTTATCGGCCGCTCCTAATCTAAGCAACATTTTCAGAACGTTAAAACGCTTTTGCGTGATTTTGATAGTTATATGTACTGAACTAGACTGTGTGTGAATTGGGGTGCTTAGGTTACCGAGTCCCATAAACCGAAGGTCAGTTAATGAGGCCAAATACTCCCTAAGCCTTAGACCTAATACTTAAGCTTTGTATTTTCCTCGACCTCTTAAGGATAATCCAGATCTTAGCGGATACTAAGAGTCTGGCTAAGAAGGTCTAAGGTCAACATTCCTATTAATCTCTTTGTGACTCTTTAGCACTTTTCTTTACTTTTCTTAATGTGGTCTAGAACATCGGTTAATCCCTTAATTTCTTACTAATGACTATCTCTTTCTTTTTCATTTTGTGCACCTTTTTTTTTGTCATTTTGCTCTTTTTCCTCCTTCTTCTTAGTTTTTTTTTTATATTTGAATTTTTTTGTAGAAACCTTTTCTTGATATGAGTTTTCATACATTTTGCCCTTTCATACCCCCCCATGCCTAAGATTTGTAATGTCCCCATTGTAAATTAGGTGGGTTTGTGTTCAGCTTAGTTCATTCATTAGGACAGGTGTTTGGTGAGCAAATGGGTCGAGGTGACTATTGCGGACGATTTCTAGTCTCGGGTACGGATACTTGAGGTGGAGTCGACTATTCTAACGGATGAACCTTAAAGTGCAATATGAATTCAACAAAGATATGTCAGGAAAGGTTTCAGGTTTTTCAAAGAATGACGGGTTGCCTCCCGTTAAGCACTGAGTTTTACGCCATCGGCTGGGCGTAATGAGCTCAGGGAGAATGGAGAATAAAGGATGACTCAGCCAAATCTGTATTGGTCCTATCAATGAACAATTTGAGTCTCTGACCATTCACGACAAAGGGTTAGAATCGTGGCTGAATGGACTAATCTCAATGGCTCCATTTCCAAAGATTTGTCGGACTAAGTATGGTCTGATCCACTTAGATCGCAGCTTTCCTAGGAACAATTTTAGTTGGGCATCAAAGAGTAGAACCTTTTGACTAGGGTAAAAGATCTTTCTAAATATGTGCTCGTCGTGAAAGGCTTTAACCCACTCTTTGTAGATTCGCGAGTTTTCATACGCATCGTGGCGTAATTCATCAATCTCGCTCATCTAAAGCTTTCTATTGGTTCCAGCCTTAGAAATATCTAAATTACAGTTTCGTATTGCCCAATAGGCTTTATGCTCCAATTCGACGGGGAGGTGACACACCTTCCCGTACACCAATCTGAAAGGAGACATGCCTAATTGGGTCTTATGGGCGGTCCTATAAGCCCACAAAGCTTCCGGAAGCCGGGATGACCAATCCTTCCTGTGAGGTCGAACAGTAACCTGGAGGATTTTCTTGATCTCCCGGTTTGATAGCTTAGCTAGACCATTAGTTTGGGGGTGGAAGGAGTAATGATTCAGTGCAACACCCCGTATTTGGTCATCAGTGACCAAAACTGAGCATTTGTGAAATGGGTCCCTCCATCAGAAATGATTGCTCGTGGAATCCTGAATCGTGAGAAGATGTTTTGGTGAATGAACTTGATAACGACTTTATGATCATTGGTTTGTGTCGAAATGGCTTCGATCCATTTGGACACATAGTCAACAGCGAGAAAAATGTATTTGAAGCCGTCCGAGATAGGGAAGGGTTCCATAAAATCAATCCCCCATATGTCAAAAATCTTGCATACCAGAATCAGCTGTAAAAGCATCATGTCACGATGGCTCATGTTGCCCAAGGTCTGACAACGGTTACATCCTTACAGTGATTGTATGCATCCTTGAAAATTGTGGGCCAGTAAAAGCCACACTGGAGGACTTTTGATGTGGTTATGTGTCCAGAAAAATGGCCACCGCATGCCTGGTCATGGCAGAAAGAGAGTATGTCTTTGATTTCCACTTCCATGACACATCGTCGAATAATTTGATTAGCACCAATGCGGAATAAATACGGGTATTCCCAAATGTAATACTTGGCATCGGAGCGTAATTTTCCCTTCTTGGCCTTCGGCCAATCAGACGGGATCTGATGTGATGCCAAGTAGTTTACTATGTCAGCAAACCATAGAAGCCCAGTATTAATAGTCAGGAAGTGCTCATCAGGAAAGTGTTCCGTGATGGGTCCGGAAGGGTCAATGATCTCAGAAGGAAGGCAGGACAAGTGGTTAGCTACCATGTTCTGTGTTCTCGCTTTGTCACGAATCTCGAGGTCAAATTCTTGCAACAGCAAGATTCATTGGATTAATCGAGGTTTCGCGTCCTTCTTCGCAAGGAGATGCCTCACAACTGTGTGATCTGAGTAGATAATAACATGGGAACCCAGGAGATAAGATCTGAATTTTTCCAGGGCAAATACTACAGCTAGTAGCTCTTTCTCAGTAACAGTGTAATTACGCTGAGCCTCGTCAAGTGTTTTGCTAGCATAGTAAATGACTACGAGTTTCCTGTCGATTTTCTACCCCAAAACCACTCCTACAGCGAAGTCAGATGCATCGCACATGATCTCAAAGGGTTGAGACCATTCAGGGGACTGTAGGATTGGGGCTTGGGTAACTTGGTCAGGAAGGATCTCAAATGATTGAGTGCATTCCTTGGAGATTTCAAAAGGTACATCCTTGGAGAGAGGTGTGGTCAGGGGGCGTGCGATTTTCGAAAAATCAGGGATAAATCGACGGTAAAAGCCGACGTGCCCCAGAAAAGATCAGATGTCCTTGATCGAGCTAGGCATAGGGAGTTTGGAAATCAAGCTAACCTTGGCTCGATCAACTTGGATGCCTTTTTCTAAAATCAGATGTCCTAGGACGATCCCCTCAGGCACCATGAAATGGCACTTTTCCCAAGAAAGAACCAGATTCACGTCAATGCATCGCCTGAGTATTTGAACCAAGTGCCGGAGGCAATCGTCAAATGATGCTCCAAATACTAAAAAGTCATCAATGAAGACGACGAAACAATCACCTACCATATCTGGATCGAGAGTCCATCCAATGGCTCTACGATGTTGTTGGAGAATAGTAATCAGATGGGATTCATGGTCAGATGTGAGTTTGGAGTTTATAATCACAGGAAACATCTGATTGGAACCCAAACAGACGTATTTCAGATGATCGGGAAGGGGCTTGAGTTCCAAGACGGGATGATCAGCAGCAGCGGGTGGTTCAGAGTGTGTGTGAGGAACAAGGGTAGGAGTTATGGGTATATCTAGATGAGGTTCAGACTCCTCTAATTGCGGGTTTTGATCTTCTTGTGGTTGATCAGGGATAGTCAGGTTATCCCCAATATGCGGCTCATCAACCACGGCTTCGATATCACATATCTGTTCTACAACACCGTAATTAATCCCTTGTTAGGCTTTAAAGATGTCAATCTTAAGAGTTTAGTTCCCAAATTTCAATTCTATTTGGCCCTCTTCACAACTTATGTTAGCCCTAGCAGTGGCTAGAAAAGGTCTCCCTAGTATAATCGGTGTATCCCTTGGGTTCTCAGGTGCATCCATATCTAGAACTATGAAATCCACTGGGAAATAAAAATCCCGTACGCTAACAATAACATCCTCGAGTATTCCTTTATGTGACTTGTTGGATCGATCAGCTAACTGCAATGTCACCTCAGTCGGTTTAAGCTCGGACTCTTCAAGATGGTTAAGCAGGGATGTGGGTATTAGGTTTATGGAGGCACCTAGGTCTAGCAATGCTCTATCGAATTGGGTTTCATCAATTTTACATGAAATTAGGGGAGCGCCTGGGTCTTTTGCCTTGGGTGGGAGTTTACTCAAGATTACAGAGTTGGCTTGCTCTGACAATACAATCGGACTCCCACTTTTGGTTCGCGGCTTACGCTTGTGTGTACACACATCTTTCAAAAATCGTGCGTAAGCCGGTACGTGGCAGATTGCATCCATCAAGGGGATGTTTAGCTGGACCTGTTCAAAGAGCTTGATCAGATAGTCCTTAGGAGCCACGGGTTTGGTTGTCCTTTTTCCCTTGGTCAAGGCCTTGAGAAATGGAACCTTGGTTGGTTCCTCTAGAATAGGTCCAGGTTCTTGATTTGGGATAGGGACATCCTGGATAACTATCCTAGGTCTTGGTTCACTACCAGGCTTGGAGTGGTTTGGATAAGATAGGTCTTGGGTTGCTTTACCACTACGGGTTGTTACAGAGTTTAATCCTGCTTGGTTCTGGTTTGGGGTTGGTAAAATGGGTGGCTGTTGTTGAAATCCCGCATAAGATGTCGAAGCTTCCATCCCGTCAAGTGATGGAACAGAAGGGGCCTGATAAATCATATGTGCGTGGCCTGGATTCATAACACGCCTCTGGGTCGGCACGTTATTTGGGTTCGGCAGAGGTTGCAAAGGAGTGTGCCCGGTTGGTGGGAATTTACCATCTGGGCAAGTTGGTTGCGAACCTCTGTGATCTCGTCCTTGTGTTGTTTTTGTATTGCCGCATTCGTTTTCTGAATGTCAACCAGTGTTTGAAGGATGAGAGACATTTGGTCTTGGTTTGGCCCAGATTGATTGGTGGGGTTGGGCCGAGGTTGAGGCGACTGATATGGACGAGGGGCTTGTGGACGGGGTTGATAAAGTAGTCTTTGATTTTGGGAATTTCCCGCCCACTGGAAGTTTGGATGATTTCGCCATCCAGGGTTGTAGGTGTTGGAAAATGGGTCATTTTGGATGGCATTGAGGTCCTCGCAGGTCTGAGGAGCCTCGGAAAAGTTAGGGTATGGGGGTTCAGAGTTCCCTCGACTAACATAGAGTGGATTGGAGGTCCCTCCGGTCCTGGAGTTAGATGGGGGTGGATACGGGTTCATCCCCTGAGAAGATCGGTGATAGATATTTTGCATAGTTTCCCTCACGAGAGGTGGCTGTGCAAAAGAGTTCTGCGTAAAGGTGGCTCGCTACAAATGCCGAGTCAGCTCGTCCACCTTTTTCTCTATGATAGAGACCTTGTCCAACCGACTGGCCATCAGTTCCAAGTCGACAGATGCGGACAGGCCCTGCATCTCATGTGCTCCCCTAAGAATCGTCGATGCGTGGGCATTCTTACGGTCGAGTAAGCCCATGGAGTCATTATTGATGGAGTTCTCGCACTTATTCTCGAGAATCTCTCACACCGTGTCCTCATGTTGACCCATTATGTTTCCTCCGCAGGTTGCATTGACGAATAATCGAATGTCCTCATGGAGTCCCTGGTAAAAAGACTGGACTTGTTCCCATTTAGGAACTCTGTGATGGGGGCACTTTCGCATGAAATCCAAGAATCGGTCCCAAGCCTCATGAAGAGGTTCTCTTGTTTGTTGGGTGAAATGAGTAATCTGATGATGCAAGGCATTTGTCCGACCAACAGGAAAGAACTTCAAAAATTCGATCTGAAGTTCATCCCATGTGTTGATCAGACGAGTCTGAGTTTGATACCAATGAGCAGCCTTGTCCATGTGGGAGAAAGAAAACATCTTCATGAGTAGAATATCCCGATTTTGTGCATTTGACTTGAAGGTTTGGGCCAAATGCTTGAGCTGTTTAATATGCTGGAATGGATCCTCGGAGTTAAGCCCATAGAATTTTGGTATGGCATGAATCATATTGGGCTTTAGTTCAGAATTAGGACCTCCAGCCGAGATTTAGACTCGAGGCTCGATTGCCACCGCAGTGGGATTATAGTGATCTCGCATCATGGGACGTTGTGGTGGGTTCATGAAGTTTTGGAAGCAGTCATTTAGGCGTTAAAGCTGGTGCTCAAGATTATTTTCTTCTTCAACAGGTTGTGCGGATGATACCCAATCGAGACACCCCAAAAAATTGTTGGGTGACTATAGAGGTTCGGGGCGGATGATACCCCTTAGTCAAAAAGGTCGTCTACTTGAGAAGTACCTGGGCAGCCAGAGAGGGAGAGTCTCGCAAAGACCCCTACACGGTAGAGCGTCCCCACGAGTTATAGGGTTTCCCCTACCCGACCTCTCTTGTCACTGAGATTCCAGGTAGACCAGAATGGGGACCTTGACCTCTTAAGTCTACCTCTTTTAGTTAAGATCAAGGTGCTTAGGATTCCACTTGAACTTTAAGCCTTTTGAGTGCAAAGTGACCTAATTTTAAGGTTGGTTGACCCAAAGGATCAACTTCACCTTTTGTTCCTTTAAGAGCTTTTTAGGTCCTTGCTTTTAGTTTTCAAATGGATTAAGAGCCTGATTTGCTTAGGGTTTCTCTTGGATAGATCTCTTCAAACAAGGCTTAGGCACACTTCTTTTTGGAATTTTTTGCTTCTTTTCTTAGAAAAAGATGTCTCTAAAATCCTAGCTTGTAATTCTTAGATTGGCTCTAGTTGGTCCAATTTAGTTGCCTCAGAAATTTGTATCTAAGGCTCAATCAAGAAGGTTTTAGCCCTAGTTGCCTTAAGTGGATGTGCAATTAAAATGTGTTGAAAGTAAAAATCAGGCAACTTTTGTGAATTAGAAGCAGGGTAGCCCTAGATTGATTTTTCTCTTTGTTTTTCCCTTTTAGATTTTGAGGGGATTAAGAGAGAGGGCTAATAAAGATTTACCTATTCCCTGGTGTGGTTATTGTGCGGCTGCTTTTCTTTCCTCAGCTTTTCTTGCAACAAACACAACAAAAGAGAGAAATTAAGTTAGTATTGAATCAGAAATTGTGATTAATGCTTCTAAAATGCCCGTTGCTCCCCGACAATGGTGCCAAAAATTATGTTCGCTCGATGAGATCGTGTTTTAAAAAAAAGATATCCATTGTAGTATATTTGAAATCACCACGAGAACGATTATCAATTTTATTACTCGAAATTCAAAACTTCCGAGGTTGAAATCAGGGAGCAAATCAGTATTTTAGAAGCAAAATCACAATCTCAAATTTTACTTGAAAAGATGATGTTCAATAATAATGCAATGTAGATAAATGCTAGAGAGGAAAATGTAAAAAGAAATAGATTCTTTTTCTCTTTTCTTCCTTCTCTTCTCTCTTTCTTTTCCTTTTTTTTCTTTCTTCTGCTTGGCTGCACCTTCTCCTTCTTTCTTTGTCTTTCCTTTCTCAGACGTCTGATTCTGTGTATCAGACGTCTTAACTGACGAATGCTACAGTGCTCACTTGTGTTTTCTTCTTCTTTTCTTCTTCACTTGGCTTTCCTCCTTCTGTCTTCTTCCTCTGTCTTTAGCTGCTCCTCTTCTTCTTCTGCGGCTTCCTCCTTGGCTTCTTCTTCTCTTTTCTGTTGTGCCTCCTCCTTCTTCTTCCTTGGCAGCTCCTTCTTCCTCTTCCTTTCTCTGCGGCTTCCTCCTTACCTTCTTTTTCTTGTCTTCTCCTGCCTGGCAGCTCCTGCTTCTTCTTCCTTGGCAACTCCTTCTTCTTCTTCCCTGCGCACACACACAGAAGCAAAACCTAGCCCCTACCCCCCCCCCCCCCCCCCCGCGTCTCTCTCACTCTTTATTTCGCTCTTAGGAATGCTCTCCCAGAGCCTTCTCCGGTTATCGAGTCGGGTTTGCGCGCCCGGGACCAGGCCCACCGGCGTGCGGTGGTGGGCGAGGAGTGCACAGGGTAGTCGGGTATACAGGTCAGACCAAGTCCGCGTGGTGTGGGGTCACGGACGAGGTGGTGGGTGAGTGGGACCTCACCCCATGGTCAGGACGCGGTAAGCCTATACGACTTTTTGAACTTATATCATCTCTTCTGCTCCTGGATTTCCGAGGTGGGACTAAATGTCCCACCTTCTTCGTAGGTGCTCCCACAGAAGGTGTTCGCACGAATTGCAGGAAATGCGAGGGGCTTGGACTCCAATAGCTAGGCTAGAGATGTTCGCTAACGAAACCCGCGCGTCCTGGAACCTGTAGCCTGGTGCCTAGGGCCTGGGATGAAGCTTGCGAGCTTCTTCGAGCCTGCTTCAATGGCGGCAGGTGCCTAAACCCTATCTACAAGCAAACGGCCTTGTGGCCTCGTCAAAACACACAGGAAGCTTCATCTTGACACAGTGAAGGTGGCACGGTGGTCAGCATGGCACGGGGTGGCCTGGGCGTGCATGCCTAGGTCACCCTATGGTTGTGAATATGGGTGTGTTCGGGGGGCATTCTGGGTGTGTGGCGGAGAGATTGGAGTAGGGGGAAATAGTCAGTGAGGTGCTACGGAGGTTGTAGGGTGGTTGGCGAGGTGGATGGAGGCGTGGAGAGGCAGGAACACCTCGTCGGTGGTCTGGTTGGAGGTGGGAGCGATAGTGGTGGTCAGTGGTAGTTGAGGGGTCGAAAGTGCAAATTAAGAGAGGGGAAATGAAGAGGGGGAGAGTAGGAACTTATCTGTGGGTCTCTGGATGAAGGGGAGAGGCAGAAGGCGAGCGGCGCGTATTAGCTATCGCCGGAGACGAAAGCCCTGAGGTGAGGATGACAGTGACGAGGAAGGGGTCGGAGGGGTGCGCGCAGGTACGGCGTGGTGCGGAGGAACGAGGCGGAGACAACTCTACCACTGGTATGGTGGCAAAGTGACGAGAGGAGGGAGGATAGGTCGCCTTAGCTTGCGGGCGGACGGCCGGAGATGAGGAAGACGAAATTCAGGGGGGTATCTCTGGCCAAAGCAAGCTTGCTCGAAGTGGAGGGATCTGGGCTTGCTTATAAAGGCACGGGCAGGAGGTCAGTCGCAAGGAAGCGACCTGAAGTCTTTGCCGGAGGTATGGCCGAAGTGAGACCCATACCTCTCGAGCATTCACTCAAGAGGTATGAGGCAATTCAGAGCATGGGGAGCTGCTCATGCGGTAGGGGGCTTTGCAGAGAGCTCCCCTTCCAAATCTGGGAGCAGCTCCCTGGGGAAACAAGGAGAGAGCCACCTTGAAACCTCGTCGGAGTTGTGTCCCTACGGCAATGGCATAGGGACCTAAATGAATAAAGTGACAAAACGTTGAGGGGGTTTTTGCAAGGGTTTCCAAGAGTTAAGGGTCAGAATGTAATTCGGTGGATCATTTTGCAAAGTAGGTCAAGATGACCTTCCCTTAGGTCCAAATTTTGCTAATAACCTAATTTGTACCTAAGGAATCTAATGGAGAAGTTGGATTTTAGGTTTGACCACGTTTGATTGGACATTTTGCATAGAAACCCAAATCAGGTCAAATATTGAGCTTGGACCCCAATCTAGGTCAAAATAGATTCCAAAGGCCAAATTGAAGGTTATAAGCCCTAGGGGACATTTTTCCATGAATTTTAGAGGGTTTAGTTGATTTTTATCTTTCCTGGAACCTTGTGAATTAGAGTGTGTTTGTTTTAGGGTTACAGAATGTCATTTAATCCTTAAATTTCACAATAACCCTCTTCTGACTGAACAATCACACTTTTTCTCTTATTAAGCCCAATTGACCTATGTCTAGACCCTGGGAAATCCCGTTGATGCACTGCAATAGTAAAATTACAGTTTTACCCTATTCTTCAGGTATTCTTTTCATATCAGTAATCCCTTGAATTAGGCCTTCCTTTAGGTTGTGCAAGAGCTTTTGTTCATTTTATTGTATCAAAATAAACTAGTTGGGGCTCATGATGAGGTTCTCATCATAGCTCGTGTTTTCATAGTTCAATTATCAATAACATACAACTGGTGGTTTCACAGGCAATTATTCATTAAATACAGGTAGCTCATATTCTAACAGGCAACTCGTAATTATAATACAGGCATTTGCTTGCAATTTATCTTAACCACGCATGCAAGTAAACAATGTAGTACAAACATGCTCATTCATTTCTCTACCTTAGGATTTATTCCACATCCTAGAGTTCCATTCGACTATTTCAACCAAGCACATTCTTATTTAAATATTAATAATTGAATTAAACCACTCTACTGGGTATCACAGGAGGAATGGGCGCCTGTGCCGTAGATCTCATCGTCTCTGCGAGCTTCGGACACGCCACCGGCTAGTAACCTGTATCAGTGACCAATGTACATTAGATAAGCTCAAAATAGTAGGTACTCAACACAAATACGTAGAGGAACTTGAGTAGAAAACAACGGTACTTCATTTACAGAAATCTAATTCCGTTTGGGCCTTAAACAGGCCAAAAATGCGGTTTTTGATCAAAATCAGATGTCTGGGATTTGGGACAAATCCCAGATGTCTTAAAAGGCATCAAAACTCACTTTGTGTCTACTGCGGCTGATCAGACGTCCAAACCTTCTCTGCGACCATCCAAAGACAGTTCCAAACATCGAACAATGTCTCTGGTTGTCGGAAGCACCTCCGGATGTCTGGTGATGTGATTAGACGTCCAAAAGCGCGTGGAAAAGCATCCCGTGCGCCTTCCAAAGCTACACCTGCGCACGCAAACGCAGGTGCAGTCAGCCGACAACGCCTCCTATGCTGAGATCTTCTGCATGGGAGAAATCAGCATAAGAACGTACGTACCTCGCGCGATACGTGCTCTCAGACGTCTGGCCTTAGCTCCGGACGTCTAGGTCCCTCACCAGTCGTCTGGATGTCACGCCAGACGTCTGATCCTGGAAAACTTCCAATATCAAAACCTGCACGCACTCGCTTTGCTCGCGCCTCCACTCGCGGCGGCAGCTCCAACCGCTGCAGGGTCTTGGACAGCTCCTCGCCGACGTCCTCGATGCGCACACGCACCCGCCGCCAGCCGTGCGAGCTTCCCTGAGCTCCCGAAGGTCCTTCGACCTTCCACGCTCTCCTTCCTCCCTCTCGCTCTCCCTCGCTCGCCCCCCTCTCGCGCCTCTCTCTTAGCCCTCGCTGCTACCGCACAAGAGCGCTGGAGGTGGTGGTGGCTAGTGGTGTGACGAGAGGAGAAGGGGAAAGAGGGGTATAAATAGGAGGGTGTAGGGTATAGGGTTCAGGGGGGAAATGAGGGAGAGAGAGGAGAGTGACCTCTGCGCATAGCCCGCATGCAGAGCGCAAAGCACAATACGAAATAATCCACTTTCAGACGTCCGGTACGGGTCCAGACGACTGGACAAATGTTTGACTGAAATTCCAGACGTCTTAAATGGCTAAAACGTAGCGGGTCATTACATTATAACAAACTTAAAGGAAGTTTCATCCCTGAAACTTAAGCTAGCTAGGGTGCGGAAAAAGGAACATAAAAACTCATAACAAACTTAAAGGGGACCGAAGTAGGTCCGAAAGATGTTCCCTCAAAAAGCTCCAGGTACCGCTCTTGCATCACCTCCTCAAGCTCCCATGTTGCCCTCTCGTACCGCTGGCTTCTCCATAGGACCTTCAGCAATGGTACCTCCTTCCGTCTCAGACTCCAGATGACTCTGTCTAGTATCTGTATTGGTCTCTCGATGTAGGTCAGGTCGTCCCCCACCACGATGCTCTCATGGCTCAGAACGTGACTAGGATCAGCGACGTACTTCCTGACGTTGGACACGTGGAACACGTCGTGCACTCCAGACAGCTGGGGAGGAAGGGCGAGCCGGTAAGCAATGGGTTCTACTCGCTCCAGGACCTCAAAGGGCCTCACAAACCTTGGCACAAGCTTTCCTTTCACCCCAAAATGCTGTGGGCCCTTCATGGGCGAAACACGGAGAAAGACGTGATCCCCAACCTTGAACTGCACCTCTCTGAGTTTCCGGTCAACGTAACTCTTCTACCTGCTCCTGACAGTGCAGAGTTGTCTATGAATCTGCTCTATCACCTCCTGACTCTGCTGGATCAGCCTGGGGCCAACCTCCTACTTGGTCCCCATCTTGACCCAGCTCAAGGGTGCAGTACACCCCCGTCCATACTGAGCCTCGTAAGGTGCCATGTCGATGCTCGAGTGGTAACCGTTATTATATGCAAACTCTGCTAGGGGTAAATGCTCCTCCTAGGTGCCTCTCCAGTCTAGTACACAGGTGCGTAAAAGGTCCTCATGTGTCTGTATGGTGCTCTCTGACTATTCGTCCGTCTGGGGTGGTAAGCGGTACTGAACCTCAAACGTGTCCCCAAAGCCTGTTGAAACTTAGCCCATAACTGGGAAGTAAAATGGGTATCCCTGTCGGATACAATCTCACGCGGAACTCCATGCAGGTGTACCACATCTCGAATGTACCTCTCTACTAATTGTGCTGGTCCAAGGGTGACTCGGATCGGCAGGAAACGCGCCGTCTTCGTCAACCTGTGTACTATCACCCAGACTGCGTCGTGTCCCCAATGGGTAACTGGTAGACCCACCACCAAGTCCATGGTGATGCTCTCCCACATCCACTTTGGCACAGGAAGTGGTTGCAACGTCTCTGCAGGCCTCTGATGCTCAGCCTTCACCTGCTGGCACACCAAACACTGCTGCACAAACTCACCAACATCTCGCTTCATCCCTCTCCACCAAAACTCGCGTCTCAAATCATGATACATCTTTGTGTTCCCGAAATGTATGGTGAACCTGGACCCGTGCGTCTCAGCCAGGAGCTCTCTCAACAACTCCTCGTCCCTAGGAACGCATAAGCGTCCCCTCATGCTTAGTACCTCGTCTGTAAAGGAAAAGTCTCCAGGGTCCCCTGTCAACACCTTGTCTCGCAGCGCCTGTATGTACGGATTTGTCATCTGCCCTGCGATGATGCGGTCTATCAGCCATGGTCGCATCTACCGCATCACTGTCACTGTCCCTCAATACCCCCATGACTCTTGAGGTCGCCAACTGCCCAACTCATCCATAAGTCTCCAACTCTGTGCCTGTAAATTGGCCAAGTCAGCGGGTGCCTTCCACTCAAGGCGTCAGCCACCACATTGGCCTTCCCTGTGTGGTAGGAGATGCTGCAATCGTAGTCCTTCAGGAGCTTTAACCAACGTCTCTGTCTCATGTTAAGCTCCTTCTGGTCAAACAAGTACCTGAGGCTCTTATGATCCATGAAGATCTCGAAAGCCTCACCGTAAAGGCAGTGTCTCCAAGTCTTCAGTGCGAAGACAATAGCTGCCAGCTCTAAATCATGGGTAGGGTAGTAGTGAGCGACTTTTCCACCGAGGCTAGTCTTCGTGCGTTTTAATGCTTATTATAGTAGTGTCGTTATAGTATGAGATAAGACAGCTGTGGTTGTCGTTACTATAAAAATTTACTCGAAAATAGTTTCCCGAGGTCGAACTTAGGGAGCTACTGGAATTCTAGAAGTACAAAGTTTCTTTACAAAAATAAAAGAGAGAGAGGGAGAAATAGATTTCTGTCTTTGGCTTCTTCTTCTCTTCTTTCTCTTTTTGCTTTTCTTTTCTTCTTTCTCTTTTCTTCAGCTACAGTGCCTCTATCGACAGGTCTTCCTTAGCTCTGTTTGCCTTCAATTCCTCTTCTTCTTCTGCTTGTCTTCTGTTTCTTTTCTTCTTCAGTTCTTCTTCTTTTTCTTGTCTTTATCTTCTGCAAAGTCTTCTCTTTCTTTCTTCTTCTCTTTTCTTTCTCTTCAGCTGCGGAGCCTTCTCTTTTCTTCTTCTTCTTCTTCTCTGCTTTATCTCTTCAGACGACTTAAACTGTAGTCTGCTACAGTGTTTCTCCTCTTTTTCTTCCTTCGCTGCTTCTTCTTCTTCTCTTCTTTGGCAAGCCTTCTTCTTCCTCTGCTTCTTCTTCCTTGGTCTTGCTCAGCTGCAAGGCTTCTTCAGAGTTTCTTCTTCTTCTGCTCCTCTTCTTCTCCTTCCTGCGGCTAAGTGTTGAGCCTTCCTCCTTCGCGCCCTGTTCCTGCACAAGGCACAGCAAAACCTAACCCTTCCCTCTACCTGCACGTCTCTCTCTTTCTCTATAAACCGCTCATAGGAAGCTCTCCTAGAGCCGGGTTATCGGGTCGGGTAGCATACCCGTGACCAGGCGCACCGGCTTGGGTGGTGCGCGAGGAGTGCAGGGTAAACGGGTCGGCCAAGTCTGCATAGCGTGGGTCGCGGACGAGGCGGGCGAGTGGGCGAGGGGACCTCACCCCGTGTTCTGAGGCACTAAGGTAAAAGCACAAAATCAATTTAAATGGGTGCGGTGCTTCGAGATCTTACGATGTGGGACTAAACTTCGCTCCTTCTCGCAAGCGCCCGCAGGAAGAACGCGACCTCGCTTCAGTAGCTGCGTCCTCGTTTCCCCTCGCGTGCCAGCTGTCTGCCTTCACCCGAGTCTCCCCAATTCGCATCAACTGGAGATCTGACGCTCTGAGGCCTGGAGCTCGCTTGGAAGCTCCTTGAGTTGTCGCCAATGGCGGCCGGGGCAGCAGGTCTGTCTAACACAAAAAGGGCCTCTTGGCCTAATCAGACCACAGGGGAACCTTCGCCGTGGCAAGGCGAAGGTGGTGCGAGGTGCAGCAGGCCGCAGGACGGCCTAGGTGTGCATGCCTAGGTCGTTCTGTGGCCGGAAAAGTGGGTTTGATCGGGGGAGTGTTGTGGAGGTGTGGAGTGGCAGGGGAGGGATGGAGGGTGTTTGGTGAGATGAGGCGGAGATTTTGGGACAGTTGGCGAGTCGTATGGGGTTGTGGAATGATGGGGGCGACTCGCTGGAGAGTGGCCGGAGGCGGGGAAGGTGAGGGTGGTCAGGTGTGGTTGTGGGGCAATCAAGCAAAATAGATTAGGGAAAAGAAAGAGGGGAGGAAGGGGAGTAACTATAACCTACCTACAGGGACGAAGGGAACCGGAGCGGCGGGCAGTTGTACCGACTATCACCGGAGAAGAAGCACCCAGAGGGAGAGAGCGGCGGCTAGGAAATGGGTAGGGAGGCGCGCGCTTGGTACGGCACGACACGGGAAGATTAGGCGAAGCTGGCTCTGCTGCTGGTATTGCAGCAGAGCGACGAGAAGGAGGAGGAGGGGCCGCCGGAGCTGGTGGGTTCCTGTCGGAGTGGGGAGACAGGAAGGGTTGAGGGATTCTCCGTCAAGGCCAGGCTGCGAGAACCGGCTGGCGATGCTGGTCTTTATAAAGGCGGTGGCGGAGGGGCGGACGCTCGCTGACGACGTGGGTCCCTCGCCGGAGTATGGTCGAAGACGAGACCCATACCTTCCGTGCATTCGCACGGAAGGTGTGGGTGTCGTCAGGCAGCATGGCGGAGTCCCTGCAATAGCAGACGTCGCAGGGAACTTTGCATTCTCTTTGCAGGATGCCCCTCTCACCCTACGCGGTGCCATGCTCCGTGCAAAGTCGCGGGAGCATGGTGCTGCGCAGAGACTTGCAGGAGGGACCAAAATGCAAAGAACGACGAGGAAATTAGGGGCCAAAAAGCAAGGGTTTCGAAAGTTGAGGGTCATAAAGTAAATGATGAGGACCAAATTGCAAAGTCTGTAAAGGAGGTCTCTTCTTAGGCTCAAGTTTTTATGCATGAATAAATTGGACCTAAGGATTTTAATGGTGAATTTTGTTTCTAGGTTAGACTATGTTTGACCAACCAATTTACGTAAAAACCCAAATTAAATCATTAATTGGTCATGATTCTCAATGTAGGTCAAAATGGATTTCTAAGGCCAAATTGAAGGTTCTAAACCCTAGAGATTATTTTTCTATGAATTTTAGAGGGTTTAGTTGATTTTTACCCTACCTGGAACCTCGTGAATTGAAGTGGATTTTTTTTAGGGTTATAGAATGTCATTTAATTCCTTGGAGTTGTTGTAACCCTTGTTGGATCAGATCATCCCACTTTCCTTCTTATTTGGTTTGTTTGACCTGTGTTTGGACCCTGAGTTACCCTATTTGCAAATTATGCTGGTGAAATTGCATTTTTACACCTTATGACTTGTTTTCTTTTTGAACTCAGAATTCTCTGAGTTAAGAATTTCTTTGAGTTATGTAGGAGCTTTTTCTTGTATATCTACGTTAGATTGTGCTAGTTAGGGTTCATGATGAGGTTCTCATCAGGTAGCTATGCTCATGGGGCATCAGTTGCTGCGAAGCGTAAGCGACAACGTGACCCCACTGCATTAGCACACCCCCTAACCCCCGCAACGAAGCATCTCTGTAAACCACAAAATCACCACTGCTGTTTGGGATGGTAAGCACAGGAGCTGAAGTCAGTCTCTCCTTCAACTCCTGAAAACATGCATCTCACTCATCTGTCCAGGAAAAGGGCACGTCCTTCCTAGTCAGCTGGGTCATAGGATGCGTAATCTGAGAGAATCCTCTGATAAACCGCCGATAGTAGCCTGCCAGTCCCAAAAAGCTACGTATCTCCGTCATTGTACGTAGACTCTCCCACCTGAGTACGACCTCAACCATGGCTGGACACACAGCCAAACCATCCCCTGAAATCACGTGGCCCAAGAAAGTCACCTGCCTGAATCAAAACTCGCACTTGCTGTACTTGGCATACAGCTTGTGTTGCCTCAAGGTGTCCAGGATCATGCGTAAATGCTGTCCATGCTGCGGCTGATCCCGCAAGTAAATAAGCATGTCGTCGATAAACACCACCAAAAACTGGTCCAAGTATGGCCTGAAAGCCCAGTTCATCAAATCCATAAAAGCAGCGGGGGCATTGGTCAACCCAAACGGCATGACCAAGAACTCGTAGTGCCCATATCGGGTATGGAAAGCTGTCTTGGAGACGTCAATCTCCTTAATCCTCGACTGGTGGTAGCCCGACCTCAAATCTATCTTGGAGAACACCTCAGTAGCGGATACTTATTTTTTATGGTGACCCTATTCAGCTGTCGGTAGTCGACACAAAGTTGCAGAATACCGTCCTTCTTCTTCACAAACAGCACAGAGGCTCCTTACAGGGACGCACTGGGCCTTACAAAGCCCTTCTCCAATAAGTCTTGCAGCTGTGACTCATAAAGCCCTCGTCTGACTACCCCGATTTGCCCAAAGGGCCTAACAAGTCGGTGTAGGGTATCTACCTGAACCCAGGGCCCTGTGGGGTGGCTAGCTCCATCCCTACACTAGTGGCTCGCCTTGGTACTACGTACGTGAGGGCCAATAGGAGTCGGTGTAGAGTGGCTAATCCTAACCCTGGGTCTCAACCCAAGGGAGGCTAGCTCGGCTTTACCCAAAAAGGGGACAGTTGCTCTCCTTGGTACCATGTACTCAAGGGCCAACACACTTCTCATCTACATTCCAGATTTCGTTTATCCACCGGAGTTCTACTCCTAATTCCCCGTAGGGTTCATACTCATGTTCACCTCATCTATCCAGATCCAGGTCTCATGTTTCATAATTCATTTCTTATCCATATACAGGCAGCTTGTGTTTTCATAGTTAAATTATCAATAACATACAACTGGTGGTTTCACAGGCAATTATTCATTAAATACAGGAAACTCATATTCTAACAGGCAACTCGTAATTATAATACAGGCATTTGCTAGCAATTTATCTTAACCACACATGCAAGTAAACAGTACAGTACAAATAGGCTCATGCATTTCTCTACCCTAGGGTTCATTCCACATCCTAGAGTTCCATTTGGCTATTTCAACCAAGCACATTCTTATTTAAATATTAATAACTGAATTAAACCACTCTACTGGGTATCACGAGAGGAATGGGGGCCTGCATCACAGATCTCGTCGTCTTCGCGAGCCCCGGACACGCCACCAGCTAGTAACCTGTACCAGTGACGAATGTATATTGATAACACTGCATCTTGGGGTGATAAATCTATCAATTGGGGTTTATCTTAAGAGCGAAATGTACAAATAACACATCATAAATAGGAATAGGAGCATCACATGCATTGCACATCAAGATTGCTTATAATACATTATTAACAGCCATGTGTACAAGGACATGTCAAAATAGGACTCTAATGAGCAATCGGACCGCACGAATGGATTCAGAGTGACGAACGGAGTCCAACGGACTCGAAATAGGCCAAATCCGACATCTGGAGCTCTTGCAATGGGCCCAAGAAGTTCTGACCGTTGATCTAACGATCAACGGCTCACAAGGCACCACGTGGTGCCCGATCAGCGTCCGCATGCCTCACCCAGCCCCCTCCATCCGTCACACACCTCGCCTGACGCGCGCACGCGGATCAGGTGCGAAGAAGAACTGACGCACGCGAGCGACCGGTGGGCAGGGGCCTTCACTGACGTTTTGGGAAGGGTTTTAGCGACGTCCCGGACATCGCGGGACGTCGCTAAAACCCCTTCTTCATTTGGAAAGCCCTTCTTCCTATTTAAACCCCTTCCAACCACCCATGGGAGGCATTCAATTCCACTTGCAAGTGTTCTACCCCACTCCTAGCCACCATTAGCCCTCTTCGTAGTCACCAAAGACGACGAGCCACCGACAGAGCCTCCCTCCACCACCGTGGTTGCCTCGCTGTCTTCTCTCTCTCTCTTTCCCTCTTTTTCTTAAGCTTTACTTTACTTGTGTTTAAGCATTCATTTAGTGTTGTAATTGTAAAACCAAAGTTGCATGTTAAATGAAGTTGTTTCCTATCTAGCTACTTGCCTTCTTTTATGTTTGAAGTTGTATGTGTGAATGAAGGAATTATAACCCTATTCTCTCTCTCTCTCTCACTCGCTTTTCACCCACCACTTTTCACAAGCAAAAATCCGTTATTTTCATGACATTAAGTGACAAGAAAAATCCGATTTTCATGCCTCCCTGAGATCGACACTTGGACTCACGTCCATTTCATCATTTAAAATCGACGTTGCGAACGCAAGCTATAATGACTCTTCTAAACACACGCGTCCCGCACACGTCAATTTTTGGCGCCGTTGCCGGGGAGGCAACGGATTTATTTTTTCACTTCAATTTTACATCCGTGCTCACATCATCTAACGCCTTGTCTCCTTCTACTTGATGGTTGCAGGAATTCGATGCTTGGATAGCGAAGCAGCGCAACTCATGATGGCAACAAGGGAGTAGGCGCAATAAGGACCGGTCGTGAGTATTTCTTCACCCACAGTTTTTTGCTTGCTTAAAAATTAAAAAAAAAATTGTAAAACTGAAAAAAATTGGCGTGGTGCATGTTTGCCTAATCCACATCCTTAACACATCACCCAACAAAAAAAATACACTCTAACATTCTGAATAATCTAAGATTCTTGGAGTGTTCTTTTTTCTTTTTGAGTGGTGTTTGCGAAGCCACCTTGAATTGACTTGGGCCACACCACTCAACCCTAAAATCGACTCATCTAATAGAAGCTGCATGATCACTAGGATGAGTACATTAGGGTTTTAGAGCCTCTACACAACAAAAGGAAATCTACTTTCACCGAATTGTGTGCAAAACTTGATGTGCCCACTGAAACTTGTCTGAAAACATTAAGACATGTCAATCCTAAAAGACACAAAAGTAAGGATGAAACATTAAAAGACACCACATCTTAAAAAAGAGTCCTTGCTTGAAAATCATGTTTTGATAGAAGCACACACGCTGAAAGTGGAAAACTAAGAGGCACTGCCCCAATCAATGCCTCATCACATAACCCTAGCACAAGTACTGTCCTAGCCCTTTTAAAATAGAGTAGACGTGCCCTAGGCAAGACTGAGTTAAGTCTCAAGTGGTGGGGTTTTGTTCGCTGGGCACTTGGCTTTCATTCCCTTAGTAGAATCTGGTGACTAGGTTGCGGGGCAGTGTTAAACGATTGCAGTTGTGGGGTCTATAGAACTGGCGGCGCAAGCCAAGGGAGGAACCTTCCCTGCAATCCCCTCGTAATCAACCTGGCCAGATTAGCTTTGGGAAGGGGAGTCCAGTGCTTACGGACTTGATCACCCTTTTGGAGATTTCTAGGTCCCCTAAGGAATACACCATAACTACTAGGCTTGTTTGCTTGGTTGAACACACACTTCTCTCATCTGTCGCTCTCCGCATCCCCTCCTGTTCTTCTCTTGTGTATGCACGGGAGACTCTGACTGCATCCCGAGTTGTTTGTTTTGGGACGGGAATCCCGGTAACTTAATTCTGCTAAAAACATGGCTGAGCCTAAGGTAAATGAGGTTGAGGACCAACCCCCGCCAAACACAATGACCATCATCCAAGCCCAGATTAACGCAAACCACCGGCTTCAGCAGCAACAGATCCACACTATCATGCAAGCCATACACCGATTGCAAAACCCACAAGGGCAACCACCACCACCTTTCCAGGGCCCACAAGGGCAACCACCACCTGATCTACCACCATTCCAAGACCAACCTAGGCACCTTCGCGACTTCTACAATCCCTCCTCTATTCGAGTCGAGATGCACCTTAGGATCCCCGAAGGGGGAGATGATTTTGAGCTAAAACCAAATGTCTTAAGTCTGATTCAAAGCCACTTCCATGGAAGCTCAAATGAGGACCCCTTCCAGCACCTAGAGGATCTTGACCGGATAGCCCGAACTGTGAAACCTAGGAACATTAGCCTTGACATTGTTTTGATTAAGATGTTCCCCTTCTCACTGAGAGACAAGGCATCACACTGGCTTAGAACCCTAGGTAGACCCATCACAACTTGGGAAGAACTGAGGCATGCATTCTTAAAGAAATTCTTCATCATAGGAAAGACCAATGCCCTCAGAAGAGCCATTACTACCTTTACACTCCAGGGTGGGGAATAGTTCCATGAGGCGTGGGAAAGATTTAATGAACTCTTGAGGAAATGCCCACACCACGAAGTACCAAGGTGACAATTGGCCCAGATCTTCTACCACGGTCTGGATAGCAACCTACCAAACTTCGTCGATGCCTCATGCGGGGGGAACTTCCTGAACAAAGATGAGGAGAGCACATTTGAGCTCTTCGAGTCTATGAGCGAAAATTCGCTCAACAATGCCTCCATGACCCAGTTTAACCAATCCAGTCAACCCCATGGTGGGATTTATGAGGTACAAGCAAATTCTGGAATGGTTGACATGGATATCATTGCCAAGAAATTAGATCGAGTGGAATTGGTGGATAAAAAGATAGATGAGCTACTAAACCAGACCAGGAACCCGTTACAGACCTTCTCCCTAGCAAAGGGAGCTCACAATGTTGACCTGATCCAGCCCGTAAGCCAACTGAACCTGGAACAAACCTTGACCAGGTTCCAGGGAGGGACCTTTGCTCCCTCAACCCTTGATTACTCTCTTCCCTCCCCATCGACATATGCTATCCTTGAAGATGTACAAGCTGTCCAAAGTTATGCTAAACCTGACCCTTTCTCCAATACCTACAATATTGGCTGGCGTAATCACCCCAACTTTAGTTGGACAAACCAGAAACCACCTCAATTGCAGAACCAGCCCAAGCCAAACTAGTAGCCAAACTTGCCCCCCTATCAGCAAGGACCACCAGTTAGACCCCCATATAAACCAAATAGGGCGGCCCCTCCCCCGTAGAATCAAATGGACACCCTGATAAAGATGATGGCTGAAATGAACCAGAAACATCAGGAGGAAATGGCTTTAGTAAAGGGACAGTTAAGCCAACTATTGGACTATAAACAACAAGGATCCCAACCTTCCCAGCCACAACCGAAGCCGCGAAACGTGATTAATAGAGGCCCCAATTCGCAAGGGTTCCAGGGTAATCTCGAGCAGGCTCACATGGTCCAGCCAGCCCCACAAACACCCCCTAGGTTTGGTGCTTCTTCATCCTCGTCTTCTCAAGGATCAACCCATGGTCCCAATGCCTCTACGAATGCGGTAACTTTGAGAAGCGACACCAAAACCCAGGATCCCAAATGGCCGACTCTTCCCGAGACTTCACCAGCTGAAACACCCGACTCAGAAGAGGCACTGGAAAAACCCAAGGACCCAGAAATAGAGCCTATCCATGTTCAGACACCCTACCCCGAGGCCTTGGAAACAATCAAGAAGAAGAAAAGTGTTATGGAAACTGAGGAGCTTTTGGAGATCTTTAAGTAGGTTCAGATTAATATTCCGCTCCTCAAAGCCATTAAGCACATCCTGGCTTAAGCCAAGTTTTTAAAGGATGCCTATACACCCAAACGTAAGCCAAGACCTCAAGCACCTAGGAAGGTTGTGCTCTCTGAGCAAGCAAGTTCTGTAATATCAAAACCTTCCGCTCAAGCGAACTGACCCAGGAGCACCCCTGATATCCTGCAATATCGGGGACATAACATTTGATAGAGCGCTCCTGGACTTAGGTGCTTCCATCAATCTGATTCCAACAACCCTATACCACCAATTTGGTTTTGGAGAGTTGATACCCACACCTGTCACCGTCCAGTTGGCGGATAGATCTGTTAAGACCCCGAAGGGGTTGTCGAGGACGTGATTGTGCGGGTCAAGGACTTCTATTTTCCAGTCGACTTCTTGGTGCTCGACATGGAAGTCCCTGAAAAACTACAGAATGCACCCATAATCTTAAGCAGACCTTTCTTAGCTACGGCTAAGGCAAACATCGATTGTGACACGGGATGTATGGAAATCGCCTTCGGAGGCAAGAAAATGCAGCTGGATATCTTCCGGGTGACCAAGTCTTTTGATTGTGATTGTGTTGAGGAACGTGATCCCGTGGAACCTTTGGTCGAGGAATGCCTCACCTTTAGTTCTGTCTCAGACCACCAATCTTGTAACAACTGTTCTGACCCGTCACCATCGCTGCCCATGGACCTCTGTAGGGTTGATTACCATCAAACAACACCATTTGAGGAGACTGATGTTAATCAACTCGCTCCTTTCCCTTTCCCTTCGACTGTTGTTCCACCCGCACCCGAACTAAAGCAACTACCTGAGAATCTCAAGTATGCTTTCCTGGGACCTGACCAGACCTTCCCTGTGATTATTAACTTTCATCTAACCAAGGATCAGGAACTCAGGTTGACCGTGACCCTTTCAGAACATCGGGCCGCCATTGGATGCACCATTTCAGACTTAAGGGAATTAGCCCCGCCTATTGCATTTATAAGATTTATCTAGAAGACGGTGCACGACCCTCCCGCCAGATGCAAAGACGGTTAAACCCAAATATGCAGGAGGTCGTTAAGAAAGAAATTATCAAGTTGCTTGACTCCAACATCATCTACCCCATCTCTGACAGTCCCTGGGTGAGCCCCACTCAAGTGGTTCCAAAGAAAGCCAGGCTCACTGTTGTTACCAATGAGTATGGCGAATCCATCCCCACCTGCACCACCACCGCATGGTAGGTGTGTATTGATTACAGGAAGCTCAATGAAGCAACCAAGAAAGATCATTTTCCCTTGCCATTCATTGACCAGATCCTTGAAAGACTGGCAGGGCAAAAGTATTTCTACTTTCTGGATGGATATTCAGGATATAACCAAGTCATAATTGCTCCTAAAAATCAAGAGAAGACCACATTCACTTGCCCGTACGACACGTTTGCATTCCATCGTATGCCGTTCGGGCTATGCAACGCACCCACTACCTTTCAGTGTTGTATGCTAGCCATTTTTTCAAAAATGGTAGGTGAATACTTGGAGGTCTTTAAGAATGACCAACCACGCCATGAAAACTCAACCAAGCCACGAAGAAAGATCATTTCCCTTTGCCCTTCATTGATCAGATACTGGAAAGACTGGCAGGGAATAGATTTTTCTGCTTTTTGGATGGCTATTCAGGATATAATCAGGTGGCAATTCACCCCGACGATCAGGAAAAAATGACATTCACCTGCCCCTACGGAACCTTTGCATTCCGTAGGATGCCTTTTGAATTGTGCAACGCACCAGCTATATTTTAGCGGTGTATGTTTGCAATCTTTTCCAACTTAGTAGGTGATTGCTTAGAAGTCTTTATGGATGACTTCTCGGTCTTCGGGAGCACATTTGATGCATGCTTAGACCACCTGACTAAGGTCCTGCAAAGATGCATAAATGTGAATCTGGTACTTTCCTGGGAGAAATCTCATTTCATGGTAACAGAAGGACTAGTATTAGGTCTCCTTGTCTCGGAGAGAGGAATTGAGGTTGACTGCGTGAAGGTAAAGTTGATTTCTGAATTACCACTACCTTCGTCAGTTAAACAGATTAGATCTTTTCTCAGGCATGCTGGTTTTTACCGCCACTTTATAGCTGATTTCTCGAAAATAGCCTGACCTCTCACTACTCTCCTCTCTAAAGATGTAGACTTCCAGATCTCTGACGAGTGTGTTCGTGCCTATACGACACTTCGTGATCTGGTTACCAAGGCACCCATACTGCAACCCCCGAATTGGTCTCACCCTTTTGAGATCATGTGTGATGCCTCTAATTATGCAGTAGGAGCTGTCCTTGGTCAAAAATTAAACGAGAAACCCATAGTCATCTATTACGCTAGCAAGACCTTAGATGATGCCTCTAAAAGGAATTGCTAGCTGTAGTATTTGCACTGGAGAAATTCAGACCTTATCTTTTAGGTTCCCACATTATAGTCTACACTGACCACACGGCAGTTCGACATCTTCTCGCCAAGAAGGACGTGAAATCTCGACTGATTAGATGGATCCTGCTTTTACAGGAATTTGATTTAGAGATTCGTGATAATGCTGGAAAGCAGAATGTGGTAGCTGACCACTTATCCCTCCTTCCTTCTGAAGCGATTTCTCCTTCTTCACCCATTTCTGACCACTTCCCTGACGAGTAATTGCTGGTCATTCATTCTGATCTTCCTTAGTATGCTGATATTATCAACTACCTGGCTTCTGGAATCCTCCCCATTGATTGGGTTCGACATCAAAAAGGCAGACTTAGATCCGAGGCCAAGCACTATTACTGGGAAGAACCCTGGCTTTTCAAGCATTGCAAAGACCAGATCTTTAGGAAGTGTGTTCCAGATAAGGAGATTAGAAGCATCTTGTCGTTCTGCCATGACCAGGCGTGCGGCGGTCACTTCTCTGGCAAAAAGACTGCTGCAAAGATTTTGCAAAGCGATTTTTATTGGCCCACAATCTTTAAAGATGCACACGAATATGGCAGGGCATGTTCACGCTGTCAGTCTCTCGACAGTATTGGCCGCCGAGACATGATGCCCTTGAATCCGATCATGGTGTGCGAAATCTTTGACATTTGGGGCATTGACTTCATGGGACCTTTTCCTAAATCTTATGGCTTCGAGTATATATTGTTGGCAGTTGAGTATGTTTCGAAATGGATAGAAGCCATCCCCTCGAGGACTAATGATCATAGAGTTGTGACACAATCCGTTCAAGATTTCATCTTCTCTAGATTTGGGGTACCTAAAGCCATCATTAGTGATGGAGGGTCTCATTTTAGAAACACACATTTTCAGTCCCTACCTCAAAAGTATGAGGTGTCACATAGGATAGCTACACCATATCACCCTCAAACCAATGGACTTGCTGAATTGTCCAATTGAGAGATCAAGAAGATTTTACAGACTACTATTCGACCAGATAGAAAGGATTGGTCTTCCCGCCTTTCTAATGCGTTGTGGGCATATAGGACAGCTCACAAAACCCCTTTAGGCATGTCTCCTTTTAGACTTGTGTACGGGAAACACTGTCTTCCCATAGAACTAGAGCACAAAGCCTATTGGGCCATCAGAAAGTGTAACTTGGACCTAGAGAAGGCCGGTGATCTTAGGAAATTGCAAATTTCTGAGCTCGATGAGTTAAGGAATGAATCTTATGAAAGCTCAAGGATTTATAAGGATAAACTTAAGGCCTTCCTTGACCGTCACATTCATAGGAAATCTTTTCACCCTGGTCAAAAGGTCCTTCTCTTCGACTCTAGACTAAAACTCTTTCCTGAGAAACTAAGATCAAAATGGACTGAACCTTTCAAAATCTTAAGAATATTGACAATGGAGCCGTTGAGATCACTGAAATTGACAAATCTAAACCTTTTACTGTAAATGGACAAAGACTGAAACCTTTCATTGAGCCGCATGATCTCAGACTTGTCAATTCCACCAATTCGCTCCTACATTTTGAACTACCATCCAAGTTTTCGCCTAGCTGAAGGCGTTAAACTTAACAAAACCTATCCTTGTATATAATTATTTTTCACCTTTCTTACTCTAGCTTTCATTTGCATTAGGTGTCTACTCTTGCATTTTAGCATACTTCCATTGACACACATGTCATGCATTTCACTTCCTAGCCCGACTATTCACTCTGATCCTAGATCAGACTTAAAATCGTCCGCACAGAGATTTTATCTCCTCATTCCGACTTCCTTCCATCACCCAGTCTGGGATAGTGAAAAGCAGAGCATGCATTTGCATCCACCCTATTCATTCAATGAGGACATTGCAACATTTAAGCATGGGGGGGTGTAAATGGTTAACCATTTAAACTGAAATACAATTGTAGACACACCAATAGTATATATATATATATGCTGGAAAATATATATATATATATACAAAGCCAAAAATACAAAAAAATAATAAATCACAAAAAAAAAGTTCCAAAAATACAATAAGGGACATGCACTCTATTGTCAAAGGAGGACATTAATTTTAAAGAGAAAGGAAGAAAAAAATGAAAAATAAGTGTTTAACTATGATCTTCTAGTTGAAAACAAATATAGAATAAGTGTCTATGGACATTCAACCGTTACTGGTTTGACTTGTCGGGCCATAATAGCTTGATACAAGCTTGGGCTTAATACACTTTGAGCCTTGACAAGATAGACCACAGTCTCTCCTAACTTTAGGATATTCTTGTACCTGAGTCACCAGTACAGGATTCGTTGGTTTGCTTTGACTTAGGAGTCTAAGTAACCTTGGCTTACACTACACAATGACAGGAAAGACCACTTGAACCTAAAATTCAACCCTTGTGTTCATTAGGGAAGGTGGAGTCGTTACCTGTGCGTGCAGGTAGACTCTTTGTCCTAACCTTTAGTCTTATGTCTAAGAGAAACTCTTTCCACAAAAAAAAAATTTCACCCACCAAATGCAGTGCGTTCTACCAAATAAGTTCTGGAGACATACTGATTCAAAAAAAAAAAGAGTTCTTGCAAAAAGTCAAGTATGTTCTCCAGATTCTGGAAATACAAATGTTCCACCAAAAATGTTTTCAGGGTTCAAAACAAATACCTTGTTTGTCCACCAAAAACTCTTTGAGCTATAAACACAAAAAGGGTTGGGTTTGAATACTCGTCAATTCTTGAGAGTCGTCCGAAAACATAAGCTGAAGTTAGGACCAACCTAGACTTAAAAAGAAGTGAAACCCCGGGAGTGAGCTTTAGAATTCACTTGGTTAGTCCTAACTTTTCACAAAGCACAACCATAACCTCATAGCATCCTGAGTTTCTGTAAAACCCCCTTAGTCCTGGAATTCGACTTAAGGTTTAAATATCAAGAGTCCTTGTTGGTTGAGAGATGGTCTATGTCATTTAAGTCTCGAGTTCTGGTAGGTTATTCTCAGTAATAAGGTTCTCACAATGTCCAAAACACAGTTGGTTTATTGAAAAAAAAAAAAAACTTTTAGCTTGAAGATCATCATCAAACACTTAAAACTTTTGAAAGAGGAAAAAGATATCTCTTCACACTTGCCTTGTTGATGCTCAAATTGCCTTACACTTCAATGAATTATTTGCTAAGGGACTAGCAAGACGTAAGCATGGGGTTATGATGAGTGGCTACTCATCATGGCTAAAAAGCTGAAGTTAAGCTAGACACTGAGTAAAACAACATCAAATTAACAGATAAAAAGGGTTAAGTGTGGGAATTAAAGAAAAAGACCTAAAACCTTTACTCTGTGTTAAAATTTCATAATTAGGTCATAAAATGAGATATTCTGAAAGCAAAAGACAAATGGTGATCCATGCATTAATTGAACACATAAATAAGTTTGAAAGGCCAAATCAAAAGTATAATTAATGCCTTAAATGTTCAATTAAACACATATAAAAATTTGAAGGCATTTGGACATCATTTAGACTATGTGATATGTAGTTTACACTTAGGTCCTTCATGTATTACACTCTTGCCTTTAAAATTCCTTTTTGGACCTACTTGTAAACCGCAGGGACCCCTTTGAAAGGCTGCAGGGTCCTTCCTGTTGCAATTCTCTTCACTTATGGGCCTGTACGTAAATTTTCTACCCCTTCGCGCAGGGGTCTTCCCTGCAATTTTCCCAACATTTCAAAGGTCGGCCTGCTGCTCTTCGCACGCACTATAGCACGCGAAGAACACGGGAGATCTTGACCATCCGTTGCTTCTCGCGATTTCGATCTGCGGTTGGATTTGAATAGAAGCTTCACGCAAATCAGCGCGTGCGCTCACCCCTTTCCCCAGATCCCATCTGACGGTCAGATTTTGAGATTGGCTCGCCGCGCGCTCCTCTCCTCTCATCCTCGCCGCCAGTTACCTCTTCGATTATCCTCACCTACGCGGTGATCTCAGCCACTGAGTTTGCTACTTAAGCACCTCAGTGGTGGCGCGCGCAAGGATCGCCCCCTCCTACATCTCTTACCGATCGTTCGTCCACTCCAGTTCCTCCTCCCCATCAATCCTCTGATTTCACAGCCACCGGTTGTGAAATTGTCACCTTCTCTCAACCTCCTCGTCGTTAAGGACCTCGTAGCACCTGAGGATGACCCTGGAGCCTCACTAGCAGACTCTTCCCTCTGCTGGAGTCATCTTCCTCCCTTCTTCCTCCTTAGCTACCGGCTAAGGACCCGTAGGTCCCATTCTTCCTATTAGAGTAGATTTATTATTCTGCAAATTAGTTATAGCTGTAGTTAAGTAGGTTTAGAGTAGAATTAATGTAATTGGTGTTGGTTCTAGAGCACCACTATCATTTATTTTGATGATAACAAAACACGTGTCATTTAACATTTGCACTTGGAGTATTAGATTTCAGGTCAATTGCAAATGGAGACGTGATTAGACGGAATTCGAGCTCGCATCCAGGATGGATTGGAGGAGCTTGATGGAGAACAGAGGGGATTTGCGAGGAGCGATAGATTGAAGATGGAAAGACAAGAAGAATATGATAGAATTCCATTTTATTCCTTTCATGTACTTTTGTCGTTATTTTCTTGCTCTTTCTTTCCTTAGAACATTATGTTAAAGAGCCTCAAAGTACCCTAACAGTAGTCCTAGGAACACCCGCACAACCCTAGGATACTTAGGTTTTCTGTAGAAAACTTAGAAAACCAATATAGGGTTCAAACAGCATTTCCAGACGTCTAATTCCCAAATCAGATGTCTGATAATGTGTTTTAAGACGTCTGACTGTTGATTCAGACGTCTGATAACGTTTAGGCTGGACATAGTTAGTTCTGTCTGATGAAATCAGACGTCCAGACCTTAGACCAGGCGTCTTAGGAGACGTCTGATGACTTTGCCAGATGTCCAATTAGTGGACCGTTGGCTCTCCTAGCATATGCTCAAGGATATGACCGTTAGAGTCTTATCAGACGTCCTTAAGCCCTTGCAGACGTCTGATAATTGATCGTTTTGCCTCGACTGACCCGAAAATCTCTTCTCAGAGATTTTCTAGCCGTTGCAAATCCATTCCCACGAAAAAGTAGGTTTTTGGACGTCCAGACATAGTGTCAGACGTCCTGTATGTCGTCTGATGAACTTGCGCTAGAACCCTGTTTAGATCTATTTCAAGTCAGGAAGAGACCTGCCCAAAATCAGACGTCTGACCTTATTTTTAGACGTCTTAAAGTGGTCTTCCAGACGTCTGATGCCAGAATTAGACATCTGATTACCCTGTCAGTGCAATGATTGTTCCTGGTTTCGGGTTGATTCACTTGGACTTTGCACCCAACGGCTATGGAACCTCTTGCACACCAACACACACCTAAGAAACACAAGACACACCTTGCAATACACTTTCAAACCATTTTGTGTCTCTCTTGCTCTCCAAGCTCTAATTCTTCATCTAGAGAGCATCAAGCCTTCGCGCACCTGCTCTCCCGTCGTAGTTCACAAGAGCGACGTTGTGCCGTCGCGTGGCTCACGCACCCGCATCATCGACTCGACGCACTCCTTGCAAAGGGGAGTTTCTTAATTCCTATAGAAGCTTAGGTTAAAAATTACTTGTTGGCTCTAGAGGATTATTTGTTATTTTATCTTTGTTATTTGGTTGGGTATTCTCTTTGCGAATTCCCGTCTCCTTCGTGGGACAAAATCCTTCTCGTGGAGAGAAGGGGTTGAGGAATGCTACCCTCGCACTTGTAGCGTGGTTGTAATTGAGGTTGAATCACCCTCATTTAAAGTGATTCGTTTAGTGGATTTTGATCAACTTGGTTGATCGGAAAATCCTAACTCGAGAGGGTTAGGTGGTGGTTTTCACCCGATTTAGGTTTCCACCTAAAAATCTTTGTGTACTTTGTGTGATTGTATTTTGTGAGATTGTTTATATTTTATTTCCGCAATTATTACGTCACCCCTCCTGGTAGGGACAACTCTACAATTGGTAGTGTTTAATTTCGCTATTATGATAGCGTAGTTGTAGCAATAGATTTAGGCTATAATTCCCCCCTCACCTCCTCTGATCATTCCAGATCAGAGGGGAAGGTTTCACATAGTCATAATCACAAATTCTCCCCCTCTCCATAGTTTCATATCCACTTCTGATTTCCACTATCTATTTTTCGCATTCCACCCATACACTCTGACCCAATTTTAGATCTGATTGGTTTTTAACCTCAGATCTGAAATTGGCGTCAAAAAACACTTAAGGGGCTTCCCATTCACCTCACTCCTGTTCACAAAAGCCCCTGGTCTGAGTTTGTAGTTATCAGTTTGTCGGATTTCTCTTTAATTTGGATTTCAAGGATTTTTCATTCAATTTGGTTTTAACTGTTTTGATCTGACAAATTGAATAAATTCTGATTTGAGTTCATTGTTGGCAAGGAATCTGAGATGTTTCTGATGTCAGAATTCATCTCAGAAGAGCCATATTCAGATTTGAGTTTGATGAAGTTTTTAATGCTTTGAATGCAAGATAGAACTAAGGAAAATCATTGTGGTGATTTGAAGTTTTATCTTGCATCCATGAGTTTGTTTTGAATGGAAGTATTGATGATTTCCTAACCTAAGGAGTTCTCAATACTCCTTAAGGTCTCAGAAACTGGGATTTGAACTATGGATTTCAATTAACTGAATTAACTCTTTCTACATGCTGTCTATCGTATTAGGAAGAGTTAGATCAGTATTTTTGTTGATTTAATCTGATGTGAAGCTTTTGATAAGGGTTTTTGCATTTGAATTGGGGTATTTAGTGATTTTAGTGAGAAATGAAACCCTTGTCAGATGGGGATTGAGAGAGTTTTTCTTTTTCAGTTTGGATTTATGATTTTAATCCCAGTGGTCACAGCAAAGTGCTGCACTTTGCAGCTACATTTTCCTTCTCTCCTAACTCAGATTTCATCCCAAATGGACTAACTGTAGCAGCAGTTAGACCATCTGGAATCTGATCTGAGTTGCTGCAGGGTTGGTCTGTAAAGTCCATGTTGCTGCTGCTGTCTGATTGTTCTAAGTTGTAGCAGATAGAATCTGATGTAAAACCTTGTAGAATATATTTTGAACATAGCTGACATATGATTGTATCTCATTCCTTGTGTATACAAACTTTCCTGTTTAAATAATTGAACTTTAATTTCTGTGTATGCTTGTTTTATCTTTCTTAATTGTTGTCAGCTAGTTTAGTTAAAAATAACTGTCCAACACATGAGTTAAAGGGAATCTAAACTAAGAAATGCATTAAAATTGGTAAACACTTCCCAGATTTTATGCTGAATGAAATATGGCAGTCACTGCCTTTTCACACCTTTTAAGACCCATCCTAAGCCTTTAGGATCCCTTTGAAATCTGTTGAAAGGCTTAGGTTGGGTGAGATGTAAAATTCAATAAAAATCAGTAAAAATTATAAAAAATTAAAATAAAACTGTCTGATTAAAGATCAGAAAGTTGCCTATCCACATACCAAGTTTCATGGTATGCAAAACCCTCGACTTGGTAGAATTTGCCAGTCGATGGATTTGTATACCATGAAGCTTAAAAATAAGAATCATACCTAAGAAAAGCATCAAACATATCTCTTTCTCCTCAACCAATTCTTCCCTTCTCATCTCTGATTTCTATAATATTTATAAAAATCATAAAAAGTGAAAAACTCTCAAAAGACCTAAAAATATATATATATTACTTTGTATATTAAGTATACTCTTATCAACATAAGCTTTATACTAGGGTATATATGTAAATAGGTAGTATCTATACATAAACTGTACAACTAACTATGTAAATATATTACATACTGTAAATTAGGTATTTAATTTATATCAGACAGTATATACACTAATTATATAACTATCTATAAATTAAACTAACTTATATGTATCCTTAGACTAAATAAATCAATAAATAGTATAAATAACAGTATTAAACTATAAAACTGTATATATCTATGCATATGTAGATTATAAGTAAATAAAACCTTGTACTTTAATTTAATTCTTTATACATAATAAATAATGAATTTATTAAGTGAATAGCTAAGTTATTAAATTAAATCAGATAAATTAGTAATTTAGAGTTATAATTAAGTTAATCGAATCTGTATACTTAGACTAATATACCTTAAGTAATTTAAGCTAGTTGAAGTATGTTTATACCTTATTATATTCCTTTAACTTAATTTATAAGTAAAACAGTCAAAACTGCTATTTAAATGTAAATAGAACATAATTCGGAAAAAAATAATAAAAATGTCTATAAAATACTTATACATGTATTCTAACTCTGTATAAGGTCAATTAGACCATATAGTAGCTAATTTATAAGTAATTAAAGAATAAAATACAAAAATCAGTGTGTAAAAATAGTATACTTTAGTGAATTTATTTATATAGTAAATCTAATTAAAATTTCAAATTAATTGTACAATTGTATAGTATTATATAAGTACTTCATTTTTCCATAATTTATTTTTATTTTTAAATAAATTATGGCCCTCGAATTGAGGGCCAAAATCTCCCTCAGCATGCAGCTGCGTGCACTTTTCAACACAGATGCGGCGCTCGAATAGCGCCACATCTTGTGTTGCAAAGTGCACGTGGTGATTTATATTGATTTTGTTACTTTACAACGTAGTTGTCACGGGCACTGGGCGCCCGAAACAATTAACGCTGTTACTATGAACATACCCTTGAGCATACTCTGAGCATTGTGGGGCCAGGGGCCTGGTGAGGTGTGTGTGTGCGTGGGCTGAGAAAGCCCTGATCTGAGTTTGATAAAACGGAATTAAGCGGCCTAATTACAATTAGGGCGCGTTTAGTAGAGGTTTGGCCCCACCCTATAGGTGCTGTGTATCCCTCTAAAAGCGTACCCGCAAATTAAACACATTTTTGATTAATTAAAGAGAACTAATGACAATGGTTAATCACCTTTATGCCGCAGTATATGAAGTCTGTTAATGCAGGATTAAAACAAAGAAGAAGAATAACAAAAGAAGGATAGTATGGAATGAGAGAGAGAGAAGATGTAAATACGAAAGTAAATACAAATACGAGGTATATATATATGTAGTGTAGCCAATGACTTTTATGTAAATAAATTTATACATTTACTAACAGAATAAAACGTCACCATAATCGTCGCTACAGACCCTAGTTTCCCTCTTTAAGTTTGTATATAGTATTTTCTGGGATCTAGCGACGCTTACATCTATCACTATAGCTATTGTATGTGTTATTGTAGGTGTCAGATTAGTAAGTTAAGTTAGTATACTATGTAATCTTCGTTGATAGTGTACTTTCATGTAAGTATTAACACTATAACTTGTAAAGAGATAGTTTAGAATATAGTGATGAAATGTTTGGTGCTTGTTTATAGTTAGTTTTTGCAAGCATTTTGATTAATTCTTTGTGAGTAGACAAACCATGTCTACATTCATTCATTCTTTATTAGATCTAAAACTTCTTTATGGAATTAAAGGATAATTTTGAGATCAAAGAGCGATGTAAATCAATAATTGCCTCCCAGTGAATGACCTGGAATAAAATCAGTAAAAATTAGATAAGTAAATAATAATGGTTGTAATGACTGGTATCCCATACAATTTACTACAATGACATTAATGTTATTTTCATCCATCAATACACCACCACCATACTTCATCATTACCATTTTTTACCACAAACCATCTACAAACCATTACATTAGTACTATCTTTCTGTCATGACCAAGCTTGTGGTGGCCACTTCTCAGGAAAGAAAATGGCTACGAAGGTTCTGCAGTCTGCATTTTATTGGCCTTCCTTATTTAAGGAAGCATACAACTTTGCCAAGACTTTCTCGCGCTACCAAACACTAGGGACCATGACCAGAAATGATATGATGCCCCTCCAGCCCATTTTGATTGTCGAGATCTTCGACGTTTGGGGTATTGATTTTATGGGCCCCTTCTCACCATCCAACGGCTTCGAGTACATCCTAGTCTCGGTAGACTATGTCTCTAAATGGATTGAAGCCGTTGCCACCCACCGATGCGATCATAAGACTATCATGGACTTTGTTAAGCAGAACATATTTTCTCTATTTGGAATACCAAAGGCCATGATCAGTGATGGTGGAAGTCATTTTATTCACTCTCAATTTCGTGCCCTACTTAGGAAATACAGGGTTAACCACCGCATCGCTACCCCGTATCATCCGCAAACAAATGGCCAGACTGAGGTCTCAAATAGACAAATCAAGAACATTCGACAGAAGACTGTGAGACCTGACAGGAAAGACTGGTCCACACGACTGGATGATACCCTGTGGGCATACAGGACCGCTTTCAAGACCCCGATAGGCATGTCGCCTTATCGCCTGGTCTTTGGCAAAGCTTGCCACCTTCCTGTCGAATTAGAACATCGGGCTTACTGGGTTGTCAAATAGTGTAACATGGATTTCCAATAAGCCGGTGCGCAGAGGACGCTCCAACTCTCTGAACTCGAAGAAATTCGTCGGGACGCCTTTGAGAACAATCGACTATAGAAGGAGAAAATGAAAGCCATCCACGACCGACTCATCCATAGAAAGACCTTTGAGCCTAACCAGCAAGTCTGGCTTTTCGATGCCTGCGTAAAACTCTTTCTAGGGAAGCTCAGGTCCAAGTGGACAGGACCATTTAGGGTGGTCAAGCCCCACTCCAATGGGGTGGTTGAAATTGCTGACTCAAATACTAGGCATACTTTTACAGTTAATGGCCAAAGATTGAAACACTTCCTAGCCCAGGTTCCCCCAAAGGAGAGTGTGACCCTCATTGAGGGATGAGACGAAGCACTGCACAGCTGGAGGCGTTAAACTCAGCGCTTCCTGAGAGGCAACCCAGAAGATGCAGACTGATTAGGTATTCTACGTCACTCAAGTAATATCTTTTCGAACCCCTGTTGCATCCATGTATTTGTCAATGAGGACATTGTCTAACTTAAGCATGTGAGGTGGTAACTTGCATGATCCTGAGCTCAAACAGAATAAAATTAAAAAAAAAATGAATTTAGGAAGAAAAACTTAGGCATTAGAAATTTGTCAATAGTGGAAAATAATACAGAAAGAATTTGAACACTTAGACTTTTCAGGCCTTCAGGCTTAATCAGCCCTGGTGTCCGTTAAAAGATGGATTTAGCTTCAAATCCTTGCAACCTTAAGCTACTTTAATCCACTAACTAAATAAGGTGATAAGTATACGACTTATCAACTCACCCTCTAACTCAGAAGGACTTTTAGTCTGCACACATTTTTGCACAGACTCACTCCTCGGAGATTTTGACAGAAATTGGGTAGCTAATGAACTCTCTAGGGTGGTATGGCTGGCAAGTTGTCGTGCGTAACAACCCATTGGCAGGTTGTCCAGAGCCCAGCCACGGGACCACCTCTTCTTTATTGCCTCTAGGTAAATTTGAGATCAAGGAAGCCACCTAAAAAAAAAAAAGGAGAAAAAAAGAGAACAAAATAAACTACATTTCACCGCATGAGTATGGCTGGCAAGTGATCGTGGGTAACAACCCATTGGTCGGTTGTCCAGAGCCCAGCTCAGTAAATGCACAAAAAGAACCAAAACACTTAAGGAGGAAGTGGGGAAGTAGAGCAAGCTGGGGAGATATACACTGGAAAAATCCTTGTGTTGACCCCAATTAAAACAAACGTAGGGAGAAAGCTTCCGATTGAACGAATACACCTTCAGGCAAAACACTTCCTCTTCCGGTCACCTAGGGACGTAGAAACCTGAAGTCTGTCTAAATTACCGTTGAGTGAGTCTATCACAATCTTCACACCAAGATGCTTAGCACTTAGAGTTTTGTCCGAGTTTTGGGTAGGTTGCGTAGCTGTAAAAAGTTACCAACACACTCTTAATTCCAAAAAAAATCTAAAAATAAGAAATATATATATATATTTACATACATTAAAGCAAGGATTCAGGCGATTCATATTTTGGCAGGCACCTGGGTGCTACTTAGTCTTTGTAGATTAAAATCTTAGTATATTTCCTCCTACTGACAAGTAACGAAGTGTCTAAGTAGTTACTTCTTAAATTCTAACTGGAAATAAAGGCTAGAATAAACTGTGCTAGGGATTAGCAAGGAGTAAGCATGGGGGTATGATAACACTGCATCTTGGGGTGATAAATAGGTCAATTGGGGTTTATCTTAAGAGCGAAATGCACAAATAACACATCATAAATAGGAATAGAAGCATCACATGCATTGCACATCAAATTGCTTATAATACATTATTAATGGACATGTGTACAAGGACATGTCAAAACAGGACTCTGATGAGCAATCGGACCGCACAGATGGATTCAGAGCAAAGAACGGAGTCCAACGGACTCGAAATCGGCCAAATCCGACATCCGGAGCTCCTGCAATGGGCCCAAGAAGTTCTGATCGTTGATCTGAAGATCAACGGCTCACAAGGTGCCACGTGGCACCCGATCAGTGCCCGCACGCCTCGCCCAGCCCCCTCCATCAATCGCAGAATGATCTTAGCCATCTGATCTTCTATCGGATGGTTGAGAACGCCGCACCATCGCCAACGCCATCACTACACTCTTCGCCCGCAACAGATCAGGACCGTCGGATCTCCATCCAACAGTCGGCAGTAGCCAAGCAGCGTAGCGGTCGAAGCACTCACCTGCGCTCACGCGATGTGAGATCGAAACGCACCGCGCAGCAAATCAAAGGCGAAGGCGTGCGCATGCGAAATTGGACCGTAGCTCGGAGAGCGGACGGGTGCGATTGCGAGACGTGGCGCCTGCAGATGTGCCTTGACCAGATGCGTGTGATGACACTCGCGATCCGCGCAGTGCCCCACGCGGAAGCTCAACCATCCGATCTTCGATCAGATGGCTTACGACGTGCGCACGTGGATCAGGTGCGAAGAAGAACAGATGCGTGCGAGCGACCGGTGGGCAGGGGCCTTCACCGACATTTTGGGAAGGATTTTAGCGACGTCCTAGACGTCGCTAAAACCCCTTCTTCATTTGGAAAGCCCTTCTTCCTATTTAAACCCCTTCCAACCACCCATGAGAGGCATTCAATTCCACTTGCAAGTGTTCTACCTCACTCCTAGCCACCATTAGCCCTCTTCGTAGTCGCCGGAGATGACGAGCTGCCGACGGAGCCTCCCTCCATCGTCGTGGCTGCCTCGCCGTCTTCTCTCTCTCTCTTTCCCTCTTTATCTTAAGCTTTACTTTACTTGTGTTTAAGCATTCACTTAGTGTTGTAATTGTAAAACCAAAGTTGCATGTTAAATGAAGTTGTTTCCTATCTAGCTACTTGTCCGCTTTTATGTTTAAAGTTGCATGTGTGAATGAAGGAATTCTAACCCTATTCTCTCTCTCTCTCTCACGCTTTTCACCCATGACTTTTCGCAAGCAAAAACCCGTTAGTTCCGTGACATTAAGTGACAAGAAAAATTCGATTTTCACGCCTCCCTGAGATCGACACTCGGACTCACGTCCATTTCATCATTTAAAATCGACATTGCGAACGCAAGCTATAACGACTCTTCTAAACACACGTGTCCCGCACACGTCATATATTAGACAGGCTCAAAACAGTAGGTACTCAACACGAATACGTAGAGGAGCTCGAGTAGAAAACAACGGTACTTCGTTTGCGGAAATCCGATTCTGTTTGGGTCTTAAACATGCCAAAAATGCAGTTTCTGATCAAAATCAGACGTCTGGGACTAATCCCAGACGTCTTAAAAGGCGTCAAAACTCATCTTGTGTCTCCTACGGCTGATCAGATGTCCAGGCCTTCTCTGCGACCATCCGAAGACAATTCCAGATATCAGACAATGTCTCCGATCATCTGGAAGCACCTCCGGACGTCTGGTGATGTGATTAAACGTCCAAAAGCATGTGGAAAAGCATCTCGCGTGCCTTCCCAAAGCTGCACCTACGCACGCAATCGCAGGCGCGGTCAACTGACAACACCTCCTGCGCTAAGAGCTTTTGCATGGGAGAAATCAACGCAAGAACATACGTACCTCGCGCGATACATGCTCTCAGACGTCTGGCCTTAGCTCCGGACATCCAGGTCCCTCGTCAGTCGTTTGGATGTCACGCCAGACATCTAATATTGGAAAATTTCTGGTATCAAAACCTGCTCGCAGCTCGCTTTGCTCGTGCCTCCACCTGCGGCTGTAGCTCCAGCTGCTGTGGGAGCTTGGACAGCTCCTCGACGACGTCGTCCATGCGTGCACGCACCCGCCGCCTACCGTGCGAGCTCCGCCGAGCTCCCGAAGGTCCTTCGACCTTCCACGCTCTCCTTCCTCCCTCTCGCTCTCCCTCTCTCACCCCCCTCTCACGCCTCTCTCTCAGCCCTCGCCGCTACCGCATAGGAGCGCTGGAGGTGGTGGTGGTTGGTGGTGTGATGAGAGGAGAAGGGGAAAGAGGGGTATAAATAGGAGGGTGTAGGGTATAGGGTTTGGGGGGGAAATGAGGGAGAGAGAGGAGAGCGGCCTCTACGCGTCGCCTGCGCGCAGAGCGTAAAGCGCAGTACGAAATAATCCACTTTCAGACGTCGGATATGGGTCCAGACGTCTGGACAGACGTCTAACTGAAATTCCAGACGTCTTAAATGGCTAAAACGTAGCGAGTCATTACATTAGTCAAGTTTCGATTTTGATTTTTAGTGGTTTAATTGCTAGTTCGAATTGGTCGAACCAGTGATGATGTCATCATTAGAATTGAATTGGGAAAAATCAGACTGGTCATACTTAGGTTTGATTTGTATTGGTCTAAGTAGGTTGAACCAAGTAAATCAAAATTTAATATACAAAAAACTAAATCTAACGATCACAAAATGTTACTTTAAATATGAAACATCCAATCACACTATAAAATAAAATGGAAGTACTTAAAGACACATGGCACTATATAAAAAAAGAAAACCTAAGTTGCAATAGAAGGATTTCATAATTTCAAAACAACATAAGCAAACAAAATTAGAAAAAAATCCAAATTAATCTTGGTGACATTCATTCGACATCATTGATATCCTGTAAAATAGAAAATGAGAGAAAATTAGCTAAATGTTAACTTCACAATAACTTAAATATAATTCTAAGCTATTAAAATTTGTATAAGTTAGTACCATTGTAGACAAATGTCTAAAGCCCTCCATATCCAGCCAAGCCTCTAAATCTTGTAAAGGGATATTCTCACATTCCTCTGTCCATTTCTTTACTAAGTTCATCCCTTCAAATGAAATAGGATCCCATCGATTTTCATTTTTATTCTCCCTTGAATTTCAAATCAACAATTATGATAGGTTAAAAATGACATATACAAATAAAATTAAAAAAGCCAACAAATAAAACTTCATTTGTAATTTATACCTCAATCTCAAATTGTTCTCCACATATGCAAGGTCATTTAACTTTTCATGTAATAACTTGTTCCATTTTGTAGTATAAATATTTTCAAATACACTTCAATTTCTCTCACATACTGATGCATTGTAAGTCTGACTTAATAATCTAATGTCCATTTTTTGCAATGTGAGAGCTTCTTCACCAAAATTCTGCCACCACTCAACTATAATCAAAAAATAAGTAATCATGATTCATATCGTGAAGTAAAGTAAATAATAATAATTGAGTAAAATTTTAGAAGTTATAATGACTTGCCAGGAGAAATTTGATTGTATGTCTGCTTTGTCATTGGATAACCAAACATTTCCCTTGCATTGCGATAGATTTCAAGCTCTTTGTTTATTTAATCAACACTAGGTTGTTCGTCATGAAACATCATGAGCACGACATTAGAGAAAGAAGGCATTATCTTATGCTCCCCATATGAAATATCTATGGAGTCTTTGTAATAAAATTTGTGATTCAAAAAGTAAGCTGTAGCATGAAAAGAGTGATGAAGCTGATTTTCCTACATCTCATCAAATATCTTCAAATATTCTTTGTATTCATTTTGATCATCATCAAATGCAGCCTTGATTGTTGCTCTCGCTACATGCATCCCAGCATGAATGTAGCCCCATTGAAGGGCGTTCATCACTGTCTACCATCTGCAAAATTTTTATAAGAGGCTTAACAACCTTAATTACTTTGAAGCATAAATCCCAAAAATAAGAGCTTAATATGATGTCTTTGACTTCATTAATAATTTTTTTCTTTGAGATCTTATGCTCCAACCACTCTTTCAAAGCAACCATAGATATTAAGGAAACTTTTTGCTCACATAAACTTTGCAATGCAAGAAAATTTGTCGCAAATCTAGTGGTTGTTGGTCTAACTAATTATTTTTTACAATGTTTTCTCATCAAATTCAAGATATGTCAATGGTTGTAGATGAATTTTGTTATCTTCCTTCCCTTGAATATAGCAGACTGAAGAGAAGACAAATCATCAAATTTCTCAAGAATAAGATCTTTGCAGTGAGCTGCAAAATGACTCCAGTCAATATGTCCATAATCATATTTCAATGCTTTTTTAGCAGCAGCATAGTTAGCTACAGTATCTGTAATAAAATGGACGACATTTTGCGATCCTACAAATTCAATCACTTCTTTGAATAAGCCACGTAAATATTCTAATGTTTTTGAATGATTAGAAGCATCAACTGATTTAAGGAAAACAGTTCTTTCTAGATAGTATGCTAAAAAATTAATTAATGTTCTTTATCATCCATCTGTCCATCCATCTGCCATGAGTGTGCAACCAAATTTTTGCCAATCTCTTCTGAATGGTTCAATGTAATCAGACATATCCTTTACATTTTCTTGTAATAAGGGTCCACTTATCCTATATGCAAGTGATGCTTTATAACTAAATCCAACGGATGCAACAACATCCAACATCTCCTGAAACTCTGGAATCTCAACTGTGTGAAATGGTATGTGTGCCTTAATGAATCACATTGCAATTTTGAAATCAGCAGTGTGAGTAATATCTTTTGAAGCCAAATTAAACACCTTTGATTAAAGGTTGACTTCCAGGTGTAGTAGCTAGAGGGAAAAAAAATTTTAAGCTATGGGTTTGTGAATCCTTTGATGCAACACTATTTGATGGGCTTGATGGCTGCTCAGGTAAACCATAGAATGTAACTGACTGAGAGCTAGTGGGAGTCATTGCAAAAGTTTCATCAACTCTCCTTTTTCTATTTGATATGATTCCAATGAATTCTTCATTTGATACTCCACATGGCTTGGGATATTTCTACATGACTCGATCTGCCCCTTTTTTTTGTTAAGTGTTCCTTAAATCTGTGAATCTCTCTTCCACTGATAATCTTAGGACAGTAATTGCATATCACCTTGAAAGGTTTTAATGAAATCAGTGTATAATGATCCCAAGCAATATCTTCTTTTCTTCTAATTGCCCCCATTTTTTTTAACCAAAACCAGGAGTATTTCTATTCATCCCCCACTCCCTGGAGGCCAAAAAAAAGAGACGAGGGGACCAAACCAAAACCTACCAGATACAAAATAAAGATGCGAACCATAACTCATGGTTTAGTACAAAAAGAAAGAAAAGCAAACATGAAACACCCACACCCAAACAACAAAACTGGTAGGCCAAGACACGAAGCCGGCCACAAAAAGCAACAAGCAGCTGCACTAAGGCTACAGTCAAGAAATCACATAAGGCAGCTGAATTTTATCCAAAATAAGAGTGCCTTGGATGTGCACAAGCATGTCCCTAACGTCGGAGATAAGGGACCATTAATCTAATCCTAAAGCCGCCATCTTAGAAGCTAGGGCGTTTGCTAATAGGCAGATATACGATAAGGAGGCAATTTGGTCCTTGAGGCTGCTCAAATCACCAAACTCCATTCTAACCTTCGAGGGCAAAGGGACATTCCTGTTCCACCAAAAGTACAAGAGAGTGGAATCAACCTCTAGGTAAACATCAGGATGTTGATGTAAACTAGCCAAAAAATGCTTGATCGCATGAAGATGAGCTAACTTATCATCAGAAATCCCAAAGCTGATATGAGCAGCCTTCACAAAATCACACTTGCAATTGCGCGTAGCCCAGGAAGAATGAGTAAAGTGCAGACCGGAGACAGTAGCAGTGTTAACCTTAACCCTCTCGAAAGGACCAGTCCAAGACACCGCAAACATCCTCAGGCATTATCTTTTAAACCACAAGGACATATTAAAATTGTCTCAATTACGACTGAGAACATGATTAATCCTGTTAAAGTTAAGACCCTCATTTCTATAATTGTTCCTGGTCCATGATGGGAACACCATCATGAGCCCTAACTAGCTCATTTTGACCCAGAAAAGAGAAAAAAAGCTCCTACATAATCAACTGGAGGTCCTAACTCAATAAATAACCATTCTGAGAGAAAAGTAGGAAACAAGAGGTAAAACTGCAATTTTACCATTGCAGTGCAACAACGGGATTTCTCATGGGCTAAACACAGGTCGAATAGCCTTAACAAGATAAAAAGTGGGTTGGTTCAAACAGAAAAGGGTTCATATGAATTTTAGAAATTAAATAACTTCTTGTAACCTTAAAACAGACCCACTTGATTTGACAAGGTTATGGTCAGGATAAAATTTACCTAAACCCTCTAAAAATCATGGAAAAATATCCTCTATGGTTTAGAATCTTCAATTTCGCCTTTAGAACCTATTTCGACCTAATTGGGGTCTCAATCAAATGTTTGCTCTAAATTGGGATTTTATGCAAATTACCTAGTCAAACATGGTCAAACCTAAAATCCAATTTCACCATTGGATTCCTTAGGTCCAAATTAGGTTTATACCAAAATTTGGACCTAAGGGGAAGTCATCTTGACCTACTTTGCAAACATATCCAACCCAATTACATTTTTATCCCTATCTTTTGAAAACCTCTGCAGAAATCCCTTGCTATTGTCTTTGTCCTTTACAAATAGGTCCCTCTACCATTATAGCGGAGGGAATCCTACTTCGGTGAGGAATCGAAGGAAAGATCTCCCTGATTCCTCAGAGAACCCCCTTCAAATTTGAAAAGGAGAATCTCTGAGAAATCTCCTCCAGTTTAAACACAATTCTAGGCTTGATTTGGTACCCAATCTCTCATGCGAATGCATGAGAGATTCGAGTCACATTCGACCTTCCATCTACGGCAAGGTTGCCGTGCTTGGAAGCTTGGCTTCCAAGCACGAAACCTTCCTCCAGAGCCTATAAAAGCAAACCCCAAAGCCCTCCGCATCCTTCGAGCTTGGATTTGGGCCGGTCCACCCCACTTTTTTCTCTCTTCGCCGACCACAACTTCTCTACAAGCTTCGGCGGCTCCGTTCCTCTCTCTCGTCGCCCAACCACAATACCAGTGGTTGGGTTACCTTCCTCTCGTTCATCCGCGTCAGCCATACCAGCTTGACGCTGCCTCTGCCCCTGTCGTCGTTGCCACCTCACCTACGGAGAGCTTCGTCTCCAGCGATGGCAACACGAGCCGGCCTCCATCCCTACCTCCATCGTCCTTAGGTTAGGTTAGTTTAACTTCTCTCTCCCTCCTCTTCCTATTCCCCCTCTTTATTTCTTGAAACTATCCCTCGGCGCACACTATCACCACCACCTTCTCCACCTCCGGCTAAACCTCCGGCGAGGCGTTCTCGCCGCTCCGCACCACCACATAAGCATCGCCACACTCCACTGATCCTAAACCCTCACTCCACTCACCACGCCAAGCCCCCAAAACACCCCTCGAACACACCCACTTTAGCGTACACAGGGTGCCCTAGGCACGCACGTTCCGGCCACCCCACACCACGCCGACCCCCGCACTACGTTTACCGTGTCTAGGTGAAGCTATCTGAGCTGTTTGACAGGGCCGCGAGGCCGTTTTCGTGTGGATAGGTTCGAAGGCCTACCGCCATTAACGCAAGCAAGGAGCTTGCTTGGGAGCTTCCCCCAGGTCTCCTTGCTCCAGGCTACAGGTCCCAGGTCGCGCAGAATCCCTTCACACACAACCCCAGCCAAGTGATTGGCACGGAAGACCCCGCAGCTGCTGCAATCAAGGAGACTCCTGCTGCGGGCGTTCGCGAAGGAAGGTGGGACAACATAATCCCACCTCGGAAGATTGTGAGCGGGCGACATGAGATAAATTGCAAAAGTGACAGCCTCTTCGCCTCCTGACCACGGGGTGAGGTCCCTCCACTACCTCGTCCGTGACCCGTTGCCCGTGGATTTGGCCTGACCCGTATACCCAACCTGCACTCCTCGCCCACCACCACACGCCGGTGGGCCTGGTCCCGGGCGCACTGGATCTGATTACCTGAGAAGCGGCTCTGGGAGAGCGAGCCTAAGAGAGAAAGAGGAAGAGAGATCACGGGGGCGGGTAGGGGTAGGTTTTGTTCTCTCTCAGTGAACGAAAAGAATAAGAAGACAAGGAAGAAGAGGGCTGAAGCCAGCAAATGCTAAGGAAGGAGAAGGCAAGGACTGAAGAGGAAGAAGTTGAAGCGCTGAACGAGAAAGAGAAGGAGAAGAAGAAGAAGCCAAGGAAGAAAGAGGAGCCGTCAGAGAAAGAAGAAGAAGAAGAAAAGGAAAAGAAGCTAAGGCACAGGTCTAAGAGCAGAAGAAGAGAAAGAAGGAAGAAGAAGAAGGCAGCTGCAAGAGAAAGACAAAGATCAAAGAAAAAGAGGAGAAATAGCACTGTAGCAATCACAAGTTTAAGACGTCTGATTCACAAGATCAGACGTCCATTTTGTTTTTGTGTTCTTTATATACATTGATCCAGTGTCTTTATATTTACATTTTTGCATTGCAACTCTGATTTTCATTGCATATTCAATTTCTCAAAGTTGTGCTCTTGATTTTTAAACCTCAATTTGCTCCCTATGTTCGACCTCGGACTTAAAACTTCGACTAATAAGTTTTATTTATTTTCGAGTGATTTCAACTATACTACGATCCATTAATTTTAACATTGATCTCACCTCGCTAAACAGTTTGGTGCCGTTGCCGGGGAGCAACGGCCGATTTAGAAATCTTGATCACAATTTCTGATTTGATACCAACTTGATACATCTCTTTTGTTGTGATTGTTTCAGGGGAGAAGAGTCAAAGGAAGACGGCCGCACAACAAACACACTCGGGGCAGGTAATCTCTGATTAGCCCTTTCTCTTAATCCCCTCAATCAGAAAAGGAAAAATAAGATAAAATTAATTAGGGCTACCTACTTTTCCATATTTAGCTAAGTCACCAAAGTTGCCTAATTTTGCTTTCAACAAAAAATATTTACTTATGCATCTTTTTAAGGTAACTAGGGCTACCACCTTCTTAATTGAGCCCTAGATACCATATTTTTGGCAACTAAATTGAACCAAAATTAGAGCCAAATTAAGGATTCCAATTTAGAGTTTTTTGAGACACATCTTTCTAAGCAAAGAATCAACTATTCCAAAAAGAGGTGTGCCTAAACCTTGATTGAAAAGATTTATTCAAGAGAAACCCTAAAATTCAAGCTCTTAATTTCACTTGAACCCTAAAAGAAAGGAACTAAAGCTCTCAGAGGACAAATAGTGGAAGTTGACCCCCTTGTTGGGTCAACCAAACCTTGAAATTAGTTCATTTTTTCACTCAATACATCTAAAGTTCAAGTGGAATCCTAAGCACCTTTGATCTTAAATAAAAGTGGTAGACTTAAGAGGTCAAAGTCCCCATTCTGGTCTACCTGGAATCTCAGTGACAAGAGAGGTCAGGTGGGGGAAACCCTATAACTCATGGGGATGCTCTACCATGTAGGGGTCTTTGCGGGACTCTCCCTCTCTGGCTACCTAGGTATTTCTCAGGTGGACGGCTTTTCTGACTAAGGGGTATCATCCGCCCCGAACCTCTTTAGTCATCCAAATTTTTGAGTGTCTTGATTGGGTCCAGCACATTCTACTCTCATCCAAACCATCAGTGCATGTTTGGTAGGAGGTCCTTAAGACCATCCTTAAGACCCCCTTTAGCAATCCACTCCCGCCAAGGCCAAGCCTCGACGTCTGTGTTTGTGCAGCAACCCCACCACAGAGACATCTCCTCTGATTCATTAGAACCAAATTCTCCTTCTTCTATCATCATGGCACAACTAGTTGAAGAAGAGAATAATCTTGAACACCAACTCCAGCCCCTGAATGATCTATTTCAAAACTTTGCGAACCCGTCGCAACGTCCTATGATGCGAGATCAGTATAATCCCGCAGCGGTGGCGATCGAACCTCAAGTCCAAATCCTGCTAGAGGTCCTGATTCTGAACTCAAGCAAAATATGATTCATGCTATTCCAAAATTTCATGGGCTTAATTCCGAGGATCCCTTCCAGCACATCAGACAACTCAAACATTTAGCCCAGACCTTCGGGTCAGATGTACAAAACTGGGATATTCTTCTTATGAAGATGTTTTCCTTCTCTCTCATGGACAAGGTAGCTCATTGGTATCAGACTCAGACGCGTCCAATCAACACATGGGCTGAACTGCAATCCGAATTCTTGAAAAAGTTCTTCCCATTCGGTCGGACGAATGCCTTGCGCTACCAGATCACACACTTCACCCAGCAATCTCGAGAACCTCTTCATGAGGCATGGGACCGTTTCTTAGATCTCATGCGAAAGTGCCCCCATCATGGAGTTCCTAAATGGGAACAAGTCCAGTCTTTTTACCAGGGACTCTGTGAAGACATTCGCTTATTCGTCAACGCAACCTGTAGAGGAAATATCATGGGTCAACACGAAGACACAGTGTGGGAGATTCTCGAGAATATGTGCGAGAACTCCATCAATAATGACTCCATGGGCTTATTCAATCGGACGAATGCCTGCGCATTGATGAATCCAAGGGGAGCACATGAGACGCAGGGCCTGTTCGCATCCGTCGACTTGGAACTGACGGCCAGTCGGTTGGACAGGGTCTCTATCATAGAGAAGACGGTGGATGAGTTGACTCGACATCTGCAGCAAGCCACCTCTGCGCAAAACCCGTTTGCACAGCCACCTCTTAGGAGGGAAGCTGTGCATAACATCTATCACTGATCTTCTTAGGGGATGGACCCGTATCCACCCCTGTCTGACTCTAGGATCAGAGGAAACTCCGATCCGACCTACTCTAGTTGGGGGAACTCTGAACCCTCGTATTCTGACTTTCCTGAGGTTCCTTAGACCTGCGAGGACCTCAACGCCATCCAGAATGACCCATTCTCTAACACTTATAACCCTAGATGGCGGAATCATCCCAACTTCCTGTGGGCGAGAAATAATCAGAATCAAAGACCACCATATCAACCCCGTCCACAAGCTCCTCGTCCATATCAGCCACCTCAGCCTCGGCCCAACCCCACCTATCAATCTGGGCCAACCCAAACAAATCAAATGACTCTTATCCTTCAGACCCTAGCTGACATTCAGAAGACGAATGCGGCTATGCAAAAACAGCACAAGGACGAGATCACAGAGGTTCGCAAACAACTTGCTCAGATGGCGAATTCTCGCCAACCTGGCATACTCCCTTCTCAACCCCTGCCGAATCCAAATAACGTGCCGAATCAGAGGCGCGTTATGAACTCAAATCCAGGACAAGCCCACATGATTTATCAGTCCCCTTCTGTTCCATCACCCGACGGGATGGAAGCTTCGACATCTTATACGGGATTTCAACAGCAGCCACCTATTTTACCAACCCCAAACCAAAACTAGGCAGGACTGAATTCTATAACAACCCGTAGTGGTAAAGCAACACAAGACCCACGTGCATTCCTTGGAGATTTCAAAGGGTACATCCTTAGAGAGAAGAGAAGTCAAGGGGCACGCGATTTTCGAGAAATCTGGAATGAAACAACGGTAAAAACCGACGTGCCCCAAAAAAGAATGGATGTCCCTGATCGAGCTAGGCATAGGAAGGCGAGAGATCAAATCAACCTTAGCTCGATCCACCTGGATACCTTTTTCTGAAATTAAGTGTCCCAGGACAATTCCCTCAGGCACCATGAAATGGCTCTTTTCCCAGGAAAGAACCAAATTCACCTCGATGCATCGCCTGAGTATTTGGACCAAGTGTTGGAGGCAATGATCAAAAGATTCTCCAAAAATTGAAAAGTCATCCATGAAGACTTCCAGAAAATCACCTACCATATCTGAGAATATGGCAAGCATGCACCGCTGAAAGGTAGCGGGTGCATTGCAAAGACCGAAAGGCATCCTTCGGAAAGCGTATGTTCCAAAGGGGCAGGTGAACGTGGTCTTTTCTTTGTCCTCAGGATGGATTGCCACCTGGTTATAACCGGAGTACCCGTCAAGAAAGCAGAAGAACCTATTTCCCGCTAGTTTCTCAAGAATTTGATCAATGAAAGGTAGTGGGAAATGATCCTTTTTCGTGGAGGAATTGAGTCGGCGGTAATCTATACAGACTCTCCACGCATTGGCTAATCGAGTAGGAATGATTTCTCCGGTCTCAGTCGTTATGGTGGTGAGTCCTGCCTTCTTAGGCACAACCTGAATTGGGCTCACCCAACGACTATCGGAAATCGGGTAGATGATTCCAGCATCTAACCACTTGATGATCTCCTTTTTCACGACCTCCTGCAGATTAGGGTTCAAACGTCTCTGCATTTCACGAGAAGGTCGTGCGCCCTCTTCTGAATAGATATGATGAGTACAATAAGAGGGGCTTATTCCAGTCAAATCATCGAGAGTCCACCCGATGGCTCTGCGATGTTGCTGGAGAATAGCAATCAGACGGGATTCTTGTTCGAGATTGAGGTTGGAATTGATAATGACAGGGAGGGTCTGATTAGAACCTAAAAAGATGTATTTCAAGTGAGCAGGAAGAGGCTTCAACTCGAGGATAGGGTTATCAGCAGCAGCGGGTGGTTCAGTGTAGACGTGAGGTTCAAGGGTAGGAGTTACTGGGTTATTTATATCCGGACTCCACTCCTCTTTTTGCGGGTCAAGATCCTTCTGTTGATGAGGCATAATCAGGTCATTCTGGAAGTGTGTTTCATCAACCAAAGTCCTAATGTCACAAATCTGTTTGATGACACCGCAATTAATTCCTTGTTGGGCCTTAAATATATCAATTTTCAAGGTTTGATCCCCAAATTTGAGCTCTATTTGGCCCTCCTCACAGCTAATGTTGGCTCTAGCAGTAGCCAAGAAAGGTCTCCCTAAAATGATTGGTATATCCCTAAGGTTCTCAGGTGCGTCCATATCTAAGACTATAAAGTCCACGGGAAAATAGAAATCCCGCACTCTTACGATAACATCCTCGAGAATCCCTTTTGGTGATTTTATGGATCGATCTGCTAATTGTAATGTCACCTCGGTTGGTTTTAGCTCAGATTCTTCTAGATGGTCAAGTAAGGATGTGGGTATCAGGTTTATGGATGCACCCAAGTCTAGCAAAGCTCTATCAAATTGGGTATCACCTATCTTGCAGGAAATCAGGGGAGTACCAGGATCTTTTGCCTTGGGTGGGAGTCTGTTGAGGATTACAGAGCTGGCTTGCTCTGACAGAACAATTGGGCTCCCACCCTTGGTTCGCGGCTTACGCTGGGGTGTACATACATTCTTTAAAAATCGTGCGTAAGCCGATACGTGGCGGATTGCATCCATCAAAGGGATGTTTATGTGGACCTGCTCAAAGAGCTTGATCAGGTCCTCCTCAGGTGCCACGGGCTTGGTGGTCTTCTTTCCCTTGGTCAAGGCCTCGGGAAACGGGATCTTGGTTGGTTCTTCTAGGATAGGTCCAGGTTTTGGATCTGGGATAGGGGTGGGAACGTCCTGGATTACTGTCCTCGGCTTGAGATTGCTACCAGGCTTGGAGTGGTTTGGATGAGGTGGGTCTTGGGTTTCCTTACCACTACGGATTGTTACGGAATTAAGTCCTGCCTGGTTTTGGTTAGGATTGGGTAAGATAGGTTGCTGCTGGTAACCTGCAACAGAAGTGGAGGCTTCTATCCTGTCGGGTGAAGGAAAAGAGGGGGCCTGATAAATCATATGGGCATGGACCGGGTTTGGGTTCATAACGCGCCGCTAGGTTGGCACGTTATTTGGATTAGGAAGAGGTTGAGAAGGAAGAGTGCCCGGCTGGCGGGAGTTTGCCAACTGGGCCAATTGGTTTCGAACCTCTGTAAGTTCGTCCTTGTGTTGTTTTTGAATAGCCGCATTCGTTCTTTGAATGTCAGCCAGAGTCTGAAGGATAAGGGACATTTGATCATGATTTGGCCCTGATGGATAAGTAGGGTTGGGCCGAGGCTGAGGCGGCTGGTAAGGACGAGGGGGTTGTGGGCAAGGTTGAAAGGGTGGTCTTTGGGTTTGGGAATTTCCCGCCCACTGAAAGTTGGGATGGTTTCACCATCCAGGGTTATAGGTGTTGGAGAACGGGTCGTTCTGGATGGCGTTGAGGTCCTCGCAGGTCTGAGGAACCTCCAGAGAGTCAGAGAAAGAGGGAATGGAATTCCCCGGGTTGGTATAGAGAGGATCGGATGGACCTCTGGTTAGAGAATCAGATGGTGGATATGGATCCATCCTAGGAGAAGATTGATGGAGAATATTTGCACAGTTTCCCTTGTGGAAGGAGGCTGTGCAAAGGGGTTATGCGCAGAGGTGGCTCGCTGCAGGTGCTGAGTCAGCTCATCCACCTTCTTTTCAATAATCGAGACCTTGTCCAATCGACTGGCCATTAATTCCAGGTCGACTGATGCGGACAGGCCCTACGTCTCATGTGCTCCCCTGAGATTCGTCGATGCGCGGGTATTCGTCCTGTCGAATAATCCCATGGAGTCATTGTTGATGGAGTTCTCGCACATGTTTTCGAGAATCTCCCACACGGTGTCCTCATGTTGACCCATGATATTTCCTCCGCAGGTTGCATTAACGAAAAGACGGATATCCTCCCGGAGTCCCTGGTAAAAAGATTGGACCTGTTCCCATTTAGGAACTCCATGATGGGGGCACTTTCTCATGAGATCCTCAAAACGATCCCATGCCTCATGGAGAGGTTCCCCTGTTTATTGAGTGAAGTGCGTAATCTGATGGCGCAAGGCGTTGGTCCGACCAACAGGGAAGAACTTTTTCAAGAACTCGGACTGAAGTTCTTCCCAAGTGTTGATCGGTCGGGTCTGAGTTTGATACCAATGAGCGGCCTTGTCCATAAGAGAAAAGGAGAACATCTTCATGAGAAGAATATCCCGATTTTGCGCGTCTGACCCAAAGGTCTGGGCCATATGCTTTAGCTGTTTGATGTGCTGGAAGGGATCTTCAGAATTAAGCCCATGGAATTTAGGTATAGCATGAATCATGTTGGGCTTTAATTCAGAATCAGGTCCTCCAGTCGGGATTCTGACTCGAGGCGTGATGGCCACCGCAGCAGGATTATAATGGTCCCGCATCATAGGACGCTGCGGTGGGTGCACAAAGTTTTGGAAGAGGTCGTTAAGTCGTTGGAGCTAGTGCTCCAGATTGTTTTCTTCCTCAACTAGCTGAGCCATGATAGGGGAAGAAGAAGAGTTTGATTCAGAATCAGATGAGAGAATGATGGGGTTAGGTTGCTGTTCAAACACGGGAGTCAAGGCTGGACCTTGACGAGAGTGAATTCCTAAGGGAGATCTTAAGGGTGGTCTCAAGGATCTCCTACCGTTCATGCACTGTTGGAGTGGAAGAGTTTAGAAGGTGCTGGACCCAATCAAGACACCCAAAAATGTGTTGGGTGACTATAAAGGTGCGGGGCAGATGGACCCCTTGATCAGAAAGACCGTCCACCTGAGAATTACCTGGGCAGCCAGAGAGGGTGAGTCCCGCGAAGACCCCTACACGGTAGAGCGTCCCCACGGGTTACAAGGTTGCCCCCACCCGACCTCTCTTGTCACTGCGGTTCCAGGTAGACCAGAATGGGGACTTGACCTCTTAAGTCTACCAATTTTAGTTTAAGATCGGGGTGCTTAAGGTTTCACTTGAACTTTTAGGTATTTTTGAGTGAAGAAGTGACCTAATTTTAAGGTTGGTTGACCCAAGGGGTCAACTTCACCTCTTGTTCTTTTGAGAGCTTTTGGGTCCTTTCTTTTTAGGGTTCAAGTGTTTAGAGAGCCATTTGCTTAGGGTTTCTCTTGTGTAGATTTCTTCAAGCAAGGTTTAGGTACACCACTTTTTGGGAAGATCTTCGCTTTGTTAAAAGAAGGTGTGTCTCTAAAAACCCTAGTTTTTCAATTCCTGAGTTGGCTCTAGTTGGTCCATTTTAGTTGCCTTAAAAATGTAATATCTAGGGCTCAATCAAGAAGGTTTTAGCCCTAGTTACCTTAGCTAGATGGACAGTTAAAGTGTGTTGAAATGAAAAATTTAGGCAACTTTGAGGTATTACTATGTATGATGCAGGTAGCCCTAAGTTGATTGATTTTTTGTTCCTTTTTAAGGGAGTTTAAGAGAGGGCTAATGAAGATTACCTGTTTGTTGGAGTATTTGTTGTACGGTTGCTCTTCCAATTTTTACCTGCACACAAGAGAGAGAAAAAGATTAGCAATCTCTTAAAAGAAATTTCAAGCTTCTAGAATAGCCGTTGCTCCCCGGCAACGGCGCCAAGAATAATGGCGGTATGACTAGGTTTTGTTGTTTTGTTATAGAAATGGCGTTGTAGTACAGATAGTCATTGCCACTATTACAATTTTTACTCGGAAATAAAAGATCTCCCGAGGTCGAACTCAGGGAGAAAACTGTATTCTAGAGATACAAAGTTTCTATTACAAAAGTGAAAAGAGAGGGAGCAAGAAATAAATCTTAGTTTTGTGGCTTCTCTTCTCTCTTAGCTCATCTTCTTCTTCTTTTCTCGGATCTTTTTCCTTGATCTTCTGCCTTCTACCTTCAGTTCTTCTTATTTCTTCTCTTCTTCAGAGCTTCTCATCTTCTTCTCTTCTTTCAGCTCTGTCTTTCTTCAGCTTCTCCTTTCTTCTTTCTTCTTTCTGCCTCAACTGCAGAGCTTTTCTTCTTGCGGTCCCCTGCCTTGCTCAGCTGCACGGCTTCTTCGTTCTCCTTCTTTCTCTGCAGCCCTTCTACTGCAGAGTGTCGTCTGATTTTCCAATCAGACGACTTAAATCGCCGCTGCTACAGTGCTCCACCTTCTTCTTCCTTCGGTCTTCTTCATCTTGCGATCTGTTCTTCTTCCTCTGCTTCTTCTTCTTCTCTGCACTGCACCCTGTTCTCTTCTTCTTCTCTGCCTCGGCCTGCACAGAGCAAAACCTACCCTTTTGCCTCTACCCGCACGTCTCTCTCTCTCTCAAGACTTCGCTCATAATATCGCTCTCCCAGAGCCGCCGGGTAATCGGGTCAGGCTTCGCACCTGGGACCAGGCGCACCGGCAGGTGGGTGATGCGCGAGGAGTGCTCAGGATAGGTTCGGGTCGGATCCGCCGGATCCGCGTGGTGAGCTCGCGGACCGGGCGGGTGAATGGGCGCGGGACCTCACCCCGGTGCGTTCAGAGACGATAAGGTAATTTCACAAAAATAATTTCAAGGGGTGCGCGGCTCGAGGATCCTCCGAGGTGGGACTAAATGTCCCACCCCAATTCGGCGCCTGCAGCTGAGAAAGCTGCAGGCATTCGCGGCTGTTGCTAGGTCTTCTCTTCAGCTGAAGGCCTGGGCAGCTGCGTGGTTGCAATCCGCGCGTCCTGGAGCGCAGGCCTGGGCGGAAGCGCAGCTGCAGCTGCAGGTTGAAGCAGCTTCACCTGTTCGGCAATGGCGGCGAAGGACGGGTAACCTGTGCACAGAGATACGGCCTCTCGGCCTAGTCAGAAGGTGCAGGGAGCTTCACCGGGGTGCGGCGAAGCTCGTGCGGGTGGTGGCGAGGAGTGGGGCGGCGTGTAGGGGCTGCCCTAGGTCGGACTGTGGCCGGGGGAATGGGTTTGTTCGGGGGAGTGATGTGGAGGTGAGGAGTGGCAGTGAAGGGGCGGAAACGGTTCAGTGAGACGAGGCGAAGGTTTTGGGTCGGTCGGCGAGTCGTGTGGAGTGGCGGAATGATGGGAGCGACTCGCCGGAGGTGGGCCGGAGGCGTGGAAGATGATGGTGGTCGGGTCGGTCGAGGGTTTGATTGAGCAAACTAAAATAGGGAAAAGAAAGAGGGGAGGAAGAGAAGTAACTGTTACCTACTTGCAGGGACGAAGGAGGAGGAGCAGGGCGGCAGTCGTGTCGACTGTCGCCGAAGAAGAAGGTACCCAGTGGGGGCGGACGGCGGCGACGACGAGGCTGAAGCAGCACGCGCGGGTATTGCGCGACGCGGAGGAGAATCAGGAAGAAGTCTCTGCCATTGGTTTTGTGGCAAAGCGAAGAGGAAAGGAAAGGGAGCTCGCCGGAGCTCGCTGGGTGTCTGCCGGAGTGGGAAGAGAAGAAAGTGTGGGTGGTTCTCCGTCAGAATCGAGCTACCGAAAGCGACAGACGGTGGTGGCTTTTATAGAGGCGAAATCAGAGAGGAGGGCGGAGGGAGACGACGTGCCTCCCTCGTCGGAGGATGGCCGGATCGCGACCCATACCTTCCGCGCGTTCGCATGGAAGTGTGGGCGATGGCAGAGATCGTGGAGGTGTCCCTGCGACAGCAGATGTCGCAGGGAACGCCCCGTTGTCTTGGCAGGGGGTCGCCCTCACCCTGCGAGGAACCATGCCTCGCCGTGGCATGGCGCTGCTCAGGGTTTTGCAGGGAGGACCCAAATGCAAAAAATGATGAAAAATTAGGGGCCAAAATGCGAGGGTTTCAAACGTTGAGGGTCAAAAAGTAATGGATGAGGACCAAAATGAAAAGTCGGTCAAGAAGGTCTCTTCTTAGGCTCAAGTTTTTATGCATGACTAAATGGGACCTAAGGATTCTAATGGTGAATTTTATTTCTAGGTCAGACCTTGTTTGACCAGCCAATTTACGAAAAAATCCAAATTAAATCATTAATTGGGCATGGTTCTCAATGTAGGTCAAAATGGGTTCCTAAGGCCAAATTGAAGGTTCTAAACCCTAGAGATTATTTTTATATGAATTTTAGAGGGTTTAGTAGATTTCTTCTTTGCGTCGAACCTCGTGAATTGAAGTGGGTTTGTTTTAGGGTTACAAATTGTCATTTAATTCCTTGGAGTTGCTGTAGCCCTTATCAGATCAGATCATCCCATTTTCCTTCTAATTAGGTTAGTTTGACCTATGTTTGGACCCTGAGTTACCCTGTTTGCAGATTGAGTTGGTAAAATTACATTTTTACCCCTTATGACTTGTTTTCTTCTTAGACTCAGAATTCTCTGAGTTAAGCCTTTCCTTGAGTTATGTAGGAGCTTTTATCCTCTGTATTAGGTCAAAATGAGCTACTTATGGCTCATGATGAGGTTCTCATCATCTACCCGATCTCCGACAGTCGGTGGGTGAGTCCAATCCAGGTTGTGCCTAAGAAGGCAGGATTCACCGTGATCATGACTGAAATTGGAGAAGTCATACCAACCCGTGTGGCGAACTTATGGAGAGTCTGCATTGATTACAGAAGACTCAATTCCTCCACGAAGAAGGATCATTTCCCACTATCGTTTATTGATTAGATCCTCGAGAAATTAACGGGAAATAGGTTCTTTTGCTTTTTGGACAAGTACTCCGATTATAACCAGGTGGCAATCCATCCTAAGGACCAAGAAAAGACCACTTTCACCTGCCCCTTCGGGACATATGTGTTCTGAAGGATGCCGTTCGGTCTCTGCAATGCACCCGCTACTTTTCAGCGGTGCATGCTTGCCATATTCTCAGATATGGTAGGTGATTATCTGGAAGTCTTCATGTATGACTTTTCAGTATTCGGAGAATCATTTGACGAATGTCTCCTGCACTTGGTCTAAATCCTCAGGCGGTGCATTGACGTGAATCTGGTTCTTTCCTGGGAAAAGAGCCATTTCATAGTGCTTGAAGGAAATGTCCTGGGACATCTCATATCAGAAAAGGGCATCCAAGTCGATCGAGCCAAGGTGAACTTGATTTCCAAACTCCCTCTTCCTAGCTCGATCAAGAACATCCGATCTTTTCTGGGGCACGTCAATTTTTACCATCGATTCATTCTTGATTTCTCAAAGATCGGCCCCCCCCGACCACTCTGCTTTCTATCGAAATCTCCAAGGAATGCACTCAAGCATTTGAAATCCTCCGTGATCGAGTTACTCAAGCCCCGATCCTACAATCCCCTGATTGGTCTCAACCCTTTGAGATCATGTGCGATGCATCTGATTTCGCTGTAGGAGCGGTACTTGGGCAGAAAATTGACGAGAAACCCGTGGTCATCTACTACACTAGCAAGACACTTGATGAGGCTCAGCGTAACTACACAGTTACTGAGAAAGAGCTACTAGCCTTAGTATTTACCCTGGAAAAATTCAAATCTTATTTCTTGGGTTCCCGTGTTATCATTTACTCAGATCACACAGCTGTGAGGCATCTCCTTGCGAAGAAGGACGCAAAACCTCGATTAATCCGCTGGATCTTGCTATTGCAAGAGCCTCGAGATTCACGATAAAGCAGGAAAACAAATGTGGTAGCTGATCACATGTCCCGCCTTCCTTCTGAGATCATCGACTTTTCCGAACCCATCATGGAACATTTTCCTGATGAGCACCTTCTGACTATCAATACAAGGCTTCCATGGTTTGCTGATATAGTAAACCACATGGCATCACATCAGATCTCGTCAAATTGGCTGAAGTCCAGAAAGGGCAAATTGCTTTTCGATGTCAAGTACTACTTCTGGGAAGACCCGTATCTTTTCCGCATAGGTGCTGATCAGATCATTCGACGATGTGTCGCGGAAGCGGAAATTAAAGACATATTGTCTTTCTACTATGACTAGGCAAGCGGTGGACATTTTTTAGGTCATAAAACCACAACGAAAGTCCTCCAGTGCAACTTCTATTGGCCCATGATTTTCAGAGACACGTACAATCACTGTAGGGCATGCACTCATTGCCAGAACATAGGCAACATGAGCCATCGTGATAGGATGCCCTTGCAGCCGATTCTTGTACGCGAAATCTTCGACATATGGGGGATTGATTTCATGGGACCCTTCCCGATTTTGGACGGTTTCGAGTACATTTTACTCACTGTTGACTACGTGTCCAAATGGATTGAGGCCATTCCGACCCGAACCAATGATCATAAAGTGGTTATCAAATTCATTCATCGGAACAACTTTTCACAATTCGGGATTCCACATGCTATAATTTCTAACGGAGCACTAACGCTCAGTTCAGGTCACTGATGGCCAAATACGGGGTGTCGCATCGAATCTCTACCCCTTACCACCCCCAAACTAATGGTCTAGCTGAGCTATCAAATCGGGAGATCAAGAAAATCCTCCAGGTTACTATTCGACCAGATAGGAAGGACTGGTCATCCCGACTTTTGGAAGCTTTGTGGGCTTATAAGATCGCCCATAAAACCCAATTAGGTATGTCTCCCTTCAGATTGGTGCACGAGAAGGCATTTCACCTCCCCGTAGAATTGGAGCACAAAGCCTATTAGGCAGTACAAAACTGCAACCTAGATCTTTCTAAGGTAGGAACCCACAAAAAGCTTCAAATGAACGAGATCAATGAATTACGCCACGACGCGTATGAGAACTCGCGAATTTACAAAGAGCAGGTTAAGGCCTTTCACGACAACCACATATCTAGAAAGATCTTCCATCCTGGTCAAAAAGTCCTACTTTTTGATGCCAAGCTTAAACTATTCCCAGGAAAACTACGATCAAAATGGATCGGACCCTACCTCGTCCGACGAATCTTTGGAAATGGAGCCATTGAGATCAGTCCACTCAGCCATGATTCCAAACCTTTCGTTGTAAACGGTCAGAGACTTAAACCGTTCATTGACTTGACCGATACAAATTTGGCTAGGATATCCTTTACCCTCCATTCTCCCTGAGCTCATTGTGCCCAGCCGATGGTGTAAAACTCAGCGCTTAACGGGAGGCAACCCATCATTCTTGAAAAACCTAAAACCTTTCATGACATTCCTACGCTAAATTCATATTGCACTTTAGGGTTCATCCATTAGAACAGCTAACCCCACCTTAGGTACCCGTACCCGAGTTTAGACATTGTTCACAACGGTCACCTCAACCAGTTCACCCACCTAAAACCTGTTCTATTGAATGATCTAAGCTGAATTCGAACCCACCTAATTTACAATGGGGACACTGCAAATCGTAGGCATGGGGAGGCATGAAAGTGCAAAATACCATGAAAACTCATCTCACAAGAAAAGGTTTCAACAAAAAAAATCACATATCACAAAAACACCAAAAAAAAATGAAAAAATCTTGAAAAAGAATAAAAAAATTCTGAGGGGAGAGAAAATTTTGAGGCCATACAAATCATGAGGTGAAATGGGGAAAAGTGAAAAATGTCAAAAAAAGGAGCACAAAATGAAAAGAAAAAAAAGAAGATAGTCATTAGTAAGAAATTAAGGGATTAACTAAAGTTCTAGACCATATCAAGAGAAAGAAAAATGAAGGAAAAAAGTGTTAATGAGACACAAAAGAGATTAGTAGGAACGCTGATCTTAGGCCTCTTGTACTAGACTCTTAGGCTTAAAAATTCAAGTATCCACTAAGATCTGGATAGTCCTCAAGAAGTTGGGGAAAATGTGAAGCTTAAGCATTAGGTCTAAGGCTTAGAGAGTATTTGACCTCGTTAACTGACCTTTGGTTTGTGGGACTCGGTAACCTAAGCACCCCAACCCACACACAGTCTGGTTCAGTGCGCATAATTATCAAAATCACGCAAAAGCGTTTAAGTGTTCTGAAAAAGTCACCTAGATTAGGAGCGGCCGATCAACACAAGTTGATTTGGACGAGTTCCCGAAGCGGAGAGGCGGGAAAATTCCCCTCGAAGATGCGCAATAACATATCGTCTCCTCGGTGCTTGTCTCCTAAAATATTTACATATCCTACTGGGTGCACGTAAGCACCCTGTGCTGGTTCAGATGTCATGGGCGGCATTATCACGAAATGTCGACTTCCAGGGTCTGGATTTAGGTACAGAACACCATGGGCGAGATTATCTCAAAATCTCGACAGCCAGGGTTCTGGGGGTTGCTATGGGCTGTGCTATCACGAAGCATCGATTGCCAGGACCCATTGAGGATGATGATGGGAACGAGGAATCCGATACAGACCATGTTGAGAAGCCAATCCAAAGCTAGAAATAAAAAGAAAAGAGAGAGAGAAAACTCTCCAAACAAAGAAAATCCTCTCTCTCTCTTACAAAAAATGCATTGCAAACTGAACCAAGGCTAAAATACGTTTCAAGCACGGGTGCTTCAACCGCGGAGTCCAACGAAGCTTAGGATAGTTCCTGCAGGCCTTAAAAACCTTCGTGGAGGATCAAGGCTAGAGTTGGTCAGGTCCGGATCTTGGTTGGTACTTGAGTACCTCTAGGCCTACTGTCGACATTCTAACCTAATAAAAAGAAAAAAGAAAAAAAAGCACTCATCATAATTTGTGAACATCAAGGAGCTCATGGTCTAGAACAGAAGTTAAAACCTTAAAATTTTGCTAAGGGACTAGCAAAAGCTAGGCATAGGGGTATGGTGGGAACAACATCATGATTTGACCCAGAAAAGAGAACAAAAGCTCCTACATAACCAACTGGAGGTCCTAACTAAATAAATAACCATTCTGAGAGAAAAGCAGGAAACAAGACGTAAAACTGTAATTTTACCATTGTAGTGCAACAACGGGATTTCTCATGGGCTAAACACAGGTCAAATAGTCTTAACAAGATAAAAAGTGGGTTGGTTCAAACAGAAAAGGGTTCATATGAATTTTAGAAATTAAATAACTTCTTGTAACCTTAAAACAGACCCACTTGATTTGACAAGGTTATGGTCAGGATAAAATTTACCTAAACCCTCTAAAAATCATGGAAAAATATCCTCTATGGTTTAGAATCTTCAATTTCGCCTTTAGAACCTATTTCGACCTAATTGGGGTCTCAATCAAATGTTTGCTCTAAATTGGGATTTTATGCAAATTACCTAGTCAAACATGGTCAAACCTAAAATCCAATTTCACCATTGGATTCCTTAGGTCCAAATTAGGTTTATACCAAAATTTGGACCTAAGGGGAAGTCATCTTGACCTACTTTGCAAACATATCCAACCCAATTACATTTTTATCCCTATCTTTTGAAAACCTCTGCAGAAATCCCTTGCTATTGTCTTTGTCCTTTACAAATAGGTCCCTCTACCATTATAGCGGAGGGAATCTTACTCTGGCAAGGAATCGAAGGAAAGATCTCCCTGATTCCTCAGAGAACCCCCTTCAAATTTGAAAGGGAGATTCTTTGAGAAATCTCCTCCAGTTTGAACACAATTCCAGGCTTGATTTGGTACCCAATCTCTCATGCGAATACATGAGAGATTCGGGTCTCATTCGACCTTCCATCTACGACAAGGTTGCTGTGCTTCGAAGCTTGGCTTCCAAGCATGAAACCTTCCTCCAGAGCCTATAAAAGCAAACCCCAAAGCCCTCTGCATCCTTCGAGCTTGAATTTGGGCCGATCCACACCACTTTCTTCCCTCCTCGCCGGCCATAACTTCTCTACAAGCTTCGGCAGCTTCGTTCCCTCTCTCTCGTCGCCCAACCACAATACCAGTGGTTGGGTTACCTTCCTTTCGTTCATCCACGTCAGCCATACCAGCTTGACACTGCCCCTGCCCCTATCGTCGCCGTCGCCTCACCTATAGAGAGCTTTGTCTCCGGCGATGGCAACACGAGCTGGCCGCCATCCCTGCCTCCTTCGTCCTTAGGTTAGGTTAGTTTAACTTCTCTCTCCCTCCTCTTCTTATTCCCCCTCTTTATTTCTTGAAACTATCCCTCGACGCACACTATCACCACCACCTTCTCCACCTCCAACAAGACCTCCAACGAGGCGTTCCCACCGCTCCGCACCTCCATCCGCCTCGCCAACCAACCCATAAGCATCATCACACTCCACTGATCCTAAACCCTCACTCCACTCACCGCGCCAAGCCCCCAGAACACCCCTCGAACACACCCACTTTAGCGCACACAGGGTGCCCTAGGCATGCACACTCCGGCCACCCCATGCCACGCCGACCCCGCACTACGTTTGTCGTGTCTAGGCGAAGTTATTTGAGCTTTCTGACAGGGCCGCGAGGCCATTTTCGTGTGGATAGGTTCGAAGGCCTACCGCCATTAACACAAGCAAGGAGCTTGCTTGGGAGCTTCCCCCAGGTCTCCTTGCTCCAGGCTATAGGTCCCAGGTCGCGCGGAATCCCTTCGCGCACAACCCAAGCCAAGCAATTGGCACGGAAGACCCCACAGCTGCCGCAATCAAGGAGACTCCTGCTGCGGGTGTTCGAGAAGGAAGGTGGGACAACATAGTCCCACCTCGGAAGATTGTGAGCAGGTGCCATGAGAAAAATTGCAAAAGTGACATAGCCTCTTCACCTCCTGACCACGGGGTGAGGTCCCTCTCACCTACCACTGCCTCATCTGTGACTCGCTGCCCATGGATTTGGCCTAACCTGTATACCCAACCTGCACTCCTCGCCCACCACCACATGCCTGTGGGCCTGGTCCCGGACGCGCACTGGACCTGATTACCTGAGAAGCGGCTCTGGGAGAGCGAGCCTAAGAGAGAAAGAGGAAGAGAGGTCACGGGGGCGGGTAGGGGTAGGTTTTGTTCTCTCTCAGTGAATGAAAAGAATAAGAATCCAAGGAAGAAGAGGGTTGAAGCCAGCAAACGCTAAGGAAGGAGAAGGCAAGGACTGAAGAGGAAGAAGTTGAAGAAGAAGAAGCCAAGGAAGAAAGAGGAGCCGCCAGAGAAAGAAGAAGAAGAAGAAAAGGAAAAGAAGCTAAGGCACAGGTCCGAGAGCAGAAGAAGAGAAAGAAGGAAGAAGAAGAAGGCAACTGCAAGAGAAAGACAAAGATCAGAGAAAAAGAGAAGAGAAATAGCAATGTAGCAATCACAAGTTTAAGACGTCTGATTCACAAGATCAGACATCCATTTTATTTTTGTGTTCTTTATATACATTGATCCAATGTCTTTATATTTACATTTTTGCATTGCAACTCTGATTTTCATTACATATTCAATTTCTCAAAGTTGTGCTCTTGATTTTTAAACCTCAATTTTCTCCCTATGTTCGACCTCGGACTTAAAACTTCAAGTAATAAGTTTTATTTATTTTCGAGTGATTTCAACTATACTACGACCCATTAATTTTAACATTGATCTCACCTCACTAAACAGTCCACCACACATTGTACCAAATGAAGCATATAAGACCCTTGAGAATTTTTGCTCTGCTAGAATTGACCAGAGATCTCATGATATGAAAAAAATGGGACAGGTCGGTAGGAGCTATAAGATACTTAGAAAATACCCAATTAAAGACCTGATGAACAAGCTCACTCCTAGAGAGAAGGTGCAAAAGGGTTTCTTGAGCAGGAGAGGAGGGGCATCACCAACACTTAGATGGAAGATTGAACCTAACTTGATAATGTTGTCGTCAATCGGAAGCTTAAGTTTTAGAATTCTCCATGTCAGCCTGGACACAAAGAGGGGCATGTCAAATTTCCAAATCTCCTTCAAATAACCAATCTCCTAATCCATGGCAAAGTAGGACAAGTAAGCAGAGGCCACAGTGAAGGAGTCGGAGGAATTAGGGGACCAAATGGGGATGTCCGGGGAGTTATCCGAAGTAGTCTCAAGAATACAAGTTTTGATGTGAAAGGGTAAAAGAGAGAACTAGGGAGTATCAGAAGGGTGATCAATGATGTCCTTGACAAAGATAAGAGTCGGCTCGATGGAGTCAGGTAAGAGGCTCTTAGAGACGTGTCACCAACCCAAATATCGACCCAAAAGTCCACAACCCCTTCATAAACTTCCCAACGGATGAGGTGCCTCATGGAGGGGAAGGTGTCCCAAAGCCTGCGAATACGAGAAGGGAGAGGGCAAGATGCGGTGAAAACATTGCCATAAAGTTGCTTCATAAAGTCAGCATACGATGAACTAGAGGAAAGGATGTTCCACACGCTCTTCATCCTAAGAGCCTGAACAAAAAGACCAAGGTCATGAATACCAAGGCCGCCATAAGACATGGGTTTGGTGACTTGTTTCCAAGCAACCTAGTGATGTTTATGCTCGGAAGGAGAAGAGCCCCAGAGAAAGTCCGTAAATTTTCTCTCCAACCTATTGATGATAGCCCTAGGGACATCCAAGATAGAAAGGATATAAACAGGCATGGAAGAGAGGACATGTTTGATGGGGAGCAATCTGGAGGCATAAGATAGGAGATTAGCTTTCCAACCAGCCAATTTGGCATTGATTTTATCAACAATAGAAGAGAAATGGGAGATCTTCGCATGCCCGGGGAAGATGGGGTAGCCTACTTAAGTGAAAGGGAAGGAGCCAATCTGGCACCCAATAAGATGAAGAATGCGATTGAGTTTGCCCGAGGAGCCAATCTCACATGGTTAAGGCGTTGACCAAAATCAACCTTGAAAGATTGGATGAACTTAACCAGGTTGGAAATCGTACTCACATTGCCATTGAGAAAAAGATCAATATCATCGGCATAAAGCAGGGTGAGAGGGGGGGAGATGCCTCGCTTAATAGAGTAGGGGGCCAAGTCACCGTTAAATGCCATCTCTTTAATGCCCTGGATGAAAGGCTCCATGAAAAGGTCAAACAGCAAGGGGGAGAGAGGGTCACCCTGTCTAAGACCATGAGACACTCAAAAGAAGGATGAGGAAGCTCCATCAATGAGGGAAGATCCTTCATGATGAACAAAACCCCTGATTAAATCAATAACCTGCTCAAAGAAGCCAAACCTATGAAGGATGTTAAAAAGAGCATTCCACTCAACCCTATCATAACCTTTTTGGAGATCAAGTTGGATAATGAAATTGGCGCTAAATACTTTCTTGTCAATGCGCTAAGCAAGCTCAAAAGTAGTAGCAATATGGTCAAAAATTGAACAGCCTTTAACAAAGCCAGCTTGCTCAGGAGAAATGAACTTAGGAAGGAGACCTGCCAACCTATTAGCCAAAATGCCAAGGGAGATTTTGTAAATGACGTTGCACAGGCTAATAGGGCAATAATCGGAGAAGCCGATAATATTCCCTTTCTTGGGGATAAGGGAGATGAAGGTGTTGTTGAAGGATTTAGGACCTTTGCAATGATAGAAAAGAGGGGAAATAGCTTGGGTGAAGTCATCCTTAAGCAAGTCCCAAAAATAGGAGAAAAACTCTGCATTGAGGCCATCAGGACCTGGAGTGCGATTGGCGAGCATTTGGGAAAGAGTGTGATAAACTTCCTCTTGAGAAGGAGGGCAGAAAGCAAATTTGAATCCTGCTGAGACATCAGGGAGGGAATAAGGTCAACCATAGAGGAGACACCAAAAACATGTTTCGAGTTAAGGAGGTTACTATAGAAGTCAACAGCGGAGCTAGCTGCAACCTCCCAGGAGCCATTACCAATGGAAGAAGAGAGATTGAAACGAGATTTTTTCGCAAATCTTCTTTTAATGGTAGCATAGAAAAATTTATTATCACCCTCCGCATTTTTAATCCAATCAATTTTAGCCTTTTGAGAGAGAAAATTATTGAGCTTTGCTTGGGCATCATCATGTTGGATATGAATGTCGTTGAGCTCAACGGAAAGGTTGTCATCCCATTGAGATGCTAATTTAGAATCCACATCATCTCTACGAATCTCAAGGTTTCTAATAATTGAATAAATGTCCCCGAAAGTCATCCTATTCCACTGAATAAGAGTCCTCTTAAGAATGGAGAGTTTGATGCAGATCTTAGAGAGTGGGTCAGGCATGTGGTGGGGATCTGCCAAATTCCAGGTATCCACCACCAAAGAACGGAAAGATGGGCCCCTAAACCACCTGTTCTGGAAGCGAAAGGGACAAGGTCTATAGGGGGGATGGAAGGGGAGAGAAGGATCATAGGAGAATGGTCTGAGTTCCTTCTGCAAACATAGGAGCCAGAGGAGAAACAAGGGAGAGCCTCAGTATTCAAGAGAATGCAGTCGAGTTTCATATAAATACGAGTGGAGCCCTTACGACCATTGCACCAAGAGCATTGAGAACCCACCATAGGCATATCAATCAAAGTGACAGAATCAATACAATCTCTAAGGGGAGCTGCTTGGGAATCATCAAAAGGAAGCCCACCCAACTTTTCAGAGGCTGAAAGGATACAATTGAAATCACCAGCAATGACCCAAGGGGTAGGAAGGTCATGAGCAGAAGAGGGAATAAGATCCCAAAGAAACTTGCGTTCATTAGCATCACAGGAAGCATAAATTGCAGTAATCCTAATGACGAAATCCCCCGCACAACACTTAACAGTAAGAGCCTGATTCGTGGAAGATATAAGGGAAGTATTGATCGGTGTTTGTGCAGTAAAAATACATTAGTAAATATGCCATCTTGTGTTATTTTCTAGCACTGCCATTGCATCTTATGTAGCCCTACTTGCATTTGTAAATATACACCTGCATGCATTTATAAAGCGGGGAAGAGAGTGAGAGTAATTGTCCATCCATTCAACTTCTATTATTAACATTTTCTTTAAGTGTGACATTGCAATTTCACCATTTTTCATTTTTTTTCATTTTTTATTTTCCTTTCTCTTTCATGCGGCTGTAGAGCATGGTGCATGCGCCTCTCCTCCTGCCAGTAGCATGGCAAGGTGCCCGCACCTCTCCTCGCCATTCCTCCTGCCTGCAGCATGGCCTGAAGGCATGCCCTCCCTCTTTAAAACTCCCTGCTCTCTCCCTTGCTGCAGCCAACATCCACCTTCAGATCACCCACACCCTTAGTCAGCTGTTGGCCAACCTCCTTCCCTCTCCCTCTCCATACATAGTTCCTCTTCTCACAAGTTGAGAAGAGGCACACCGTGGGCAGGAGAAAACCCACAGTGGCCTCAGACCACCACTGTGAGTTCCACCACCGCCCAGCTCTTTCGTGAGCAGGTGGGCGTGGTGGCTTCTCATTTTGTTTCGCTTTATTTCATCTCCTTCGCCATTAGTACAAAGCTTCAATCTCTCAAGCTCTCAAGCTCTGGCTCGCCACACACTGCCTGCAGCTTCAGCCGGTCATCGCGTACTTGTCTTCTGACCACGGAAAACCTCCTCACACGTGCGTAGGCGATCCACAGCGCGCTCACACACGCAAAACTTGCTCCAGCCGGTTGCCAGACCGCGCGCGCACTGTAGCGCAAGGTCTACGCGACACTGTAGCCACCGGCAAGTTTCTCACTTAGCCGGTGGCGCGATGCTCTCTCTCCTCGCTCGCACCCGCTCCAGCCGATCACCGCATCCTCGCCCGCAGCGCTATGCGCTGCACTCCGCAACGCGCTGCGTCTCACCCACCCGTGCAGCAGTGCGCTGCGCTTCACTCGGCCACGCGTGCGGGCACGACTCCAGCGCCCGTGCACCTCTGCGCCCTCAGACGTCGGCCCAGCACTGCAGACGACTTATCTGCTGTGCCCCCCACCTCCTCCAACGTACACACACACACACCCTGACACTTACACACAGACACTCACACACAAACACATACACACATATATATACATACATATTCACATACTCCCACCCTTACGTATATTTACATATACATAAATATATATACATATATATATACTGTAAAGACCCGTTCTGTCCTGAGCCTTTTAAAACGTCTGGACTGTCGGTCAGACTTATATATATACTGTAAAGACCCGTTCTGTCCTGAGCCTTTTAAGACGTTTGGACTGTCAGTTAGACGTTTGGTTAGACCTCTGCAAATCGAAATTTTTGGTACGAGCTTCGCATTTATGATTAGCCTATATTTTTGGGTTATTTAAGTATTTAAGTGCCTAGACATTAAGTTAATTCTAACATTTATTTAGCATAAATTAGGATGTAAATAGGTTAATTCATATTTTAACCATAATGCTAAATACTTAATGTTAGCATAATGATACATATTTAGGTTAGCATAAATAACCATAATATTTTAACATTATTTTTTATTCTTCTTCTTGCAGCAGCGGCTGCATTTCCTTCCGCTGCCGCTGCAACGCCACCAACTGCCGCACTAAAGCCTACATTCATGGACAAGCGGAGAAGGTGGATTTGCTCCCGCCTCTCCATTCAAATTCATGCAGGCAGCTACAAAAAGAGGAAGAGGCAGCCGAGCTTTGCAGGCCTCCATCCCTGACCCACCACTGTGCAGAGAGTTCGTCTCTATTCCATTCCACACCGCCAGCCTCAACCGTGGTGACGAGCCTCTACCACTGTGGGCGTGTGGTGTGACAGGCCACATCGCCATCCGGAGCTCGTCCGCATTACCGTGAGCATCTCAGCATGCACCACCGCAGCCACTACATTTTCATCGTCTCAGTCAGTTAAGATGTCCAGGAAATTTCTCGGACGTCTGAAGCTTCGACCCCCCACTCCAACAGCAACCGGCCACTCCCTTCACGCCCACGCCTTCGATTGCACACTTGTGCCGCACCTCCGGCAACATCCACAGCGCAAGCCCTTGCTGCACAAGACCGCCTTCACGCCCGCCACACTGCACTCCCCTTCTATCTTCCAGCACCATCCCCAGCCTGCACGTGCCTTCCTTGCAACCTCGGCGCGTCGCACCTTCAGCAGCAGCAACCGACTTCACGCCTGAACCAGCCCACGCACGCAGCCACCCGCCAGCGTTCGCGCCAGCCTACAGCACTTCTCCAACGTGCTTGCAGACTGCGCACTGCCTGCAGACCGCGCATCACTTGCAGAGTCTGCACCCGTTCCTTCCGCGCCTCACTACCACCTCCAGCGCACCTCAGCGCGGAGCAGTACGTGAGCTCAAGCCTAGCACGCGCGCCACCTCCGTGCGCAACCTGTGGCAGTAGCAACTCCAGAACCGTCGCTACCTATCTCCTCCGACAGGCTAGCTCCGGCCACCGCTCGACGTGCGGTTGCCACTACCGCGACGGCCTCACTTCAGCCAACCGCCTATGCTAACGTCTCCTCGATTGAACCTCTCTCCCGATCGTGAGGAGGAGAGAGGTAAAATCCTCTGTTTTTAGTCTAATTAGTAATTACATTTCATGCCATTGCCAGGAAAAAGAATTTTTATTTATGAATATTTTATTGTGGTAAAATTACAACTTCATACTCAAGCTCTCTTACAATTGCGTGGCTTTCGTAATTAACATTGTTTGACATTGGTTTTGGGATTTAAATGTGCACAAATTTTCCTTAATACATGTCAATGGAAAATTGCATAAAATCATCACATATTTATTGAATATTTCAGTGAGGAAAAATTGCACATCTACCCTTACATTTTCAAGATATTGTGCATCTTCTTTCCGTTGCATTTCATGTCAGATTTGACTACAGATTTCTCACGAGATTGAACGAATACGAAATAATTGAGATATTATTGTATCATTGCCTCCCTGTGGACACAACCCGCTCTTCTGCGAGTGGTTATTTTTAATTATTAATTAGTCCATTTTTACACCACATAAAACTACAAACGACTTTTAAAGCGAGCAATCAACTCGTCAAATGATGCCGTTGCCAGGGAAGCAACAAACGCAATAATTTCACCAGATTTGATTTTTGATTATTTCTCATTGCACAGTGATTTGACCATTTATTATTTTTTCTGTGCGAGAAATTTGTGCGAGGAACCAGCCATCGTGAGAGGCGACCCTTGATGTCGCCAGAGGAGGAATTGGTCGAGCTACTTTGAAAAGGAGGGGAAGGACGAGGATGCGACGATCATCTTTGTACATTTAGTCGCTAATTTAATTAGAGTAGGATTAAGACTTTAGATTTAATTTTTCATTACATTTGGTTTGAAACCCTTGTTCTGGGATATATTTTGAGGGCTTTGTTCCCCGATTTTGTTTTAGGCCCGTGTTGGATAATTTTTGGGAGCCTGTTCCCTTTTCTTTAGATTTAGGTTTTTAGTTTATTTTGTGGATTATTAACTTTTATTTGTCTGTGCATAAGTAGTTAAAAAAAAAAGAGCTGCCTACTAGAAGCTGCCTGCCCCTAGGACGAACCATTTAGGTATGTATGAACAGCCTCTAGATTTACTTCTCTACATTGCCTGCATTCTCGCATCGTTGATTGCTGGAAGTAAGGTACGCATTCTCTTACTTTGCATCCTTTTCTTGATCACGCATTGCATTTGGATTTATTTCGAAGACCACAAAATTTATGGTCACAAGTGGTCACATATTTTCTAGAAAAAGGACTAATTAAAAGAGGGACATCTAAAAATCAAAGATTTGATTTTCAAACGTGGTGTGCAATTTAAAATTCAAAATCTTTTTGCGGTGAATGCACACTTATATCTTTTGCACCACAGCACTCATTTAGATACTCCTAAGTCTTGAAACGACTAGGACAAGAGCCCCCCTATCGTTGGATTCTGAAGTGTTCGGAACTTGAGATCAAAGGTTTTGTAAATCCAAAGGGGGGGATACCCTGTCATGGATTTTTGGCAGTAGTTGAGAAGCACCGCAAATGCACAGCTTCAAAGGAAGGCTTAGGCCTACTTGCATCCCTCGATCTTCCGTCTTTGGATTTACTTGACCATTTGAGATTTAGGGAAGAATACCTAAGCTCCAACTAGGACTTTTTAGGCATTTCGAAGGTTGACAATAGGTGCGTAATTAATTGGGCAACTTGCTTTGTCACCTATAATTTGAACTAAAGTCAAAAGCCTAAATTTGTAAAGATCGAACAAGTCCTTTTGAATTGTGATTGTAGTGCATGCTTGGTAGGCGTTCTCTTAGGAGACAACTTGTGTTTGATCCTGAACCTGAAAGAATCTTAAGAAGAGACCTTCCAAGGGTAGAAATGGCCAGTCAAAGGAGCCTTAAGGAATATTTCATTCCAACTAATCAAGCTGGCCCTGCACTACATAGACCTGGAGGGGACAATCCTTATGAGACCAAAACTAGTACCATACCCTTGCTGCCCTCCTTTTATGGTACTACTAGGGAAGACCCTTACAGGCATATAGAGGAATTCACCGAGGTCTGTTCCATGGTGAAGCTGCAGGGCGTTAGTGATGACGCTCAAATGCGGACCCTCTTTCTCTTCTCCCTTAAGGACAAAGCCAAGTATTGATATCACACCCTTGATAATATTAATACTTGGGATGCCCTGAAGAAGGAGTTTTTGAAGAAGTACTTCCCCATGAGCAAAACCAATCACTTTAGGAGGGAAATTATGAGTTTTGTTCAAAAGGATGGGGAAGCATTCCATGATGCTTGGGAGCGCTTTAATGACTTGCTGAGACTTTGCCCACATCACCAGGTGCCTAAAAGGCAACTGATTGAAAGGTTCTACACCGGACTTAATGATTCGCATAGGCAAATTGTGGATTGTGCTTATGCAGGAACCTTTCTTTCTAAGACTGAGGATGAAGCTTGGAACCTTTTTCATACTTTGAGTGAGAATTCTATTCACTTGAATTCTGCCTACATGGATAAAAAGCCCACTCTCATGCAAAGAAAGTTGGATGCGAATGAGGCAAAGGACACCCAGAATTTAGCCTATCAGATTCAATTATTGAATCAAAACATGGAAAGGCTTATGTTTAACCTGAGCTCATTCGTATCTAACACTTCCACATCCCAAGTTTCCGAATGCTTAATTTGCCAAGGCAAAACACATGCCACTGTGGATTGCCACTTGGCCTCCCAATTCCCTGAGCTTGTACAAGCGGATCTGAATGCCACTCAAGGGTTCCGTCCTAGACCTCGTAATGACCCTTTCTCTAACACTTATAATGAGGGATGGAGGAACCACCCAAACTTTTCATGGAGACAAGGAAATGTCTCAAATTCAGGGAATTATAAACCACAACCCTTTCAAAATCATCAAATGAACCAACCTCAGACCTTTGCCCAACCTAAGACCTCTGAGATGGATGAATTGAAGGCGATGTTGAAAACTACGCAAGAAAGTCAAAGTGCCATCATCCAATCTCATGACAAGGCTATACATGAGATGAAATCATAAATAGGACACCTTGTTGAGGCCGTTAGACAGAGGGAAATTGGGAAGCTCCCCAGTGCTTCTGAGGAAAATCCTAAAGGAAAAGGAATTGTCTTTAGGGAGCATGCTCAGGCAGTGACTATTCTGAGGAGTGGGAAAGAAATTTCCAAACCCGATGCTCTTATAGTCTCACACCCTAAAAAACCATCCACCCCGACTTTCACCCCCACCGAAGAAGACTTGCCCAAATCTTCTCCGCTTGAAATCACCTCACCAGAAGAAGTTGCCCCCGTTCCACCCCTTACTCAACATGACAACCCTTCCACCTAGAGATCGAGAGTGCCTTTTCCAGAGTGCTTATCCACCTCTAGGCAAACTTCTGCTGGCCCATCTGGAGCCAAAGATAAGACAGATGAGATTATGGAAACTTTCAAGCAAGTGCAGATTAACCTTCCTTTGCTTGAAGCTATCAGGCAGATTCCGTCTTATGCCCGCTTCTTAAAGGACCTGTGCACGAAAAAGCGGCAATCTAGAAAACAAGTCCAATCAAAAGTTGTCCTGCCTGATTCTGTTAGCTCAATTGTTCAACATAGCACACTCCCAAAACTTAAGGACCCAGGAGCCCCATACATCTCAGTAGTTATTGGTGACTTACAAATTGATGAGGCTCTACTTGATCTAGGTGCAGGGGTGAACATCCTTCCGACCTACGTGTATGAACAACTTGGGGGAGGCAATCTGAAGCCTAGCCCTGTAATCCTTCAAGTTGCTGATCGATCACTTAAAACACCATGGGAAATTTTGGAAGATGTCCTCATAAGAGTGGAGGATTTCTTCTTTCCCGTTGACTTCTTAGTTTTGGACTCTGACCCTACCACCAAGCCAACCAAACCCTCCATCATTTTGGGCCGCCCCTTCCTTGCAACTTCACATGCTTCAATCAATTGCAATACTGGGGCATTGAAAATGGGCTTTGGGAACAGGAAAATCCAGCTTAATGTGTTTGATGCTTACAAACAAGCCAGACTTGAGGATTGTTCTCAAGTTGAGGTGATAGATGACCTGATTGAAGAGGCAACCCCTGCAATGTTATGTGATGACCCCCTTCAGCATGTCATGCTAAATGAGAATTCCCATCTCTTGGAGGAATGTGAAGGGGATATACTAGAACTTGAGGAATTTCTAGGTGTTTCTGCTGAGTCTCTTCCCCCATCATTTCCGTCGAAGGTAGATCTGCTACCTGAGATGGGGACATCTATTATGAAACCCTCAACCATACAAGCCCCCGACCTTGAGTTGAAACCCCTCCCTAACACTCTCAAGTACGTTTTCCTAAGTGCCAATGATACGCTCCCCATTATCATTTCGGCTGTGTTATCTGAGGCACAGGAGGGAGCCTTGATTGAATGCTTGTCTAGGCATAAGGAAGCTATTGCTTGGAGCATTGCTGACATTAAGGATATAGACTCTACACTCTGCATACACCACATTTATACTGATGATTCCATCAAGCCATGTAGGGACATGCAAAGACGTCTGAACCCTAATATGAGGGAGGTGGTCAGAATGGAAATCCTGAAGTGGTTGGATGCCGGGATCATATATCCCATTGCTGATAGTAAATGGGTCAGTCCCATTCATGTGGTGCCAAAGAAGGCAAGCTTTACTGTGGAACTCAACGACCAAGGTGAACAAGTTGTCATTAGACCCTCAACTGGATGGAGGGTCTGTATTGATTACCGCAAACTGAACACCGTTACCCAGAAGGATCACTTTCCTCTGCCTTTTATTGATCAAATTCTCGAGAAATTGGCAGGGAATAAGTACTATTGCTTTCTCGATGGATATTCTGGGTACAATCAGGTGGTAGTCTTTCCTGATGATCAAGAAAAGACGACATTCACAAGTCCTTACGGTACTTTTGCATTCAGGCGTATGCTGTTTGGATTATGTAATGCCCCTGCAACTTTCAAGCGGTGTATGATGTCTATCTTTTCGGACATGATTGACGAGTGTGTTGAAGTGTTTATGGATGACTTCTCCATTTATGGCTCATCTTTCAACCAATGTCTCCTGCATCTGGAGAATGTGTTGAAGTGATGTAAGGAGACTAGTTTAGTGCTCAACTGGGAGAAAAGTCACTTCATGGTACAGAAAGGAATTGTACTTGGGCATGTTGTATCCGAGCAAGGTTTGGAAGTAGAAAAAGCCAAGATTGATTCTATTTCCAAACTCCCTTTGCCTACGAACGTCAAACAGATTAGGTCCTTTCTGGGCCATGCCAGCTTTTATAAGCTCTTTATTAAAAATTTTAGTAAAATTTCTAGGCCACTTTGTGACTTATTAGCGAAGGAATCTTCCTTCAATTTTGATTCAAAGTGTGCCGAGGCCTTTCAAACTCTAAAGGAGGCCTTGATCTCTGCGCCTATTCTCCAAGCTCCTGATTGGACACTCCCATTTGAGCTGATGTGTGATGCTTCAGATTATGCAATGGGAGCAGTCCTTAGACAAAGGGTTGAGGGAAGACCTCATGTGCTACATTATGCAAGCAAGACTTTAACCGAACCTCAGCAAAACTACACTGTCACTGAAAAGGAATTACTTACTGTAGTTTTTGCTCTAGAGAAGTTTAGGTCTTATCTGCTTGGGTCTAAGGTGGTTATTTTTACTGATCATGCGGCAGTGAAACATCTCATTGCTAAGAAAGATTCTAAGCCACGTCTGATTAGGTGGATCCTACTCCTTCAGGAATTTGACTTGGAAATACGAGAAAAGAAAGGAGTAGAAAATGTTGTGGCTGATCACCTGTCTCGCCTTCCTCTTAATGACTCTCTTTCTGGAGACATTCGCGAGACATTTCTCAATGAAACTCTGATGGCGGTAACACCAACTTCACCTTGGTATGCAGACACTATAAATTACTTGGTCACTGGACAAACTCCTGGCTCTTGGGATGAGCAGAAAAGAAAGAGATTCATTTCCCAAGCAAGATATTTTCATTGGGAAGAGCCAGAATTATTTAGAATTGGACAAGACCAAGTATTGAGACATTGTGTACCTGAGAGGAACAACAAAGTGTGCTGAGTTTTTGCCATGAACTTCATTGTGGAGGACACTTTGGTGCTAAGAAAACTGCTTTTAAGGTTCTCCAGTCCGATTTTTGGTGGCCTTCCTTATTTAAGGATTCTCATAATTTTGTTAAGGCTTGTATTTGATGTCAACGTACTGGAACGATTAGGAAGAGGAATGAAATGCCTCAACATCCTAGTCAATCTGTTGAAATTTTTGATATGTTGGGAATTGACTTTATAGGCCCCTTCCCGTCATCCCATGGTTATGAATATATCTTGGTGGCAGTTGATTATGTCTCTAAATGGATAGAGGCCATTCCTACGTGCACAAATGACCACTCCGTGGTTTTGAAATTTGTGAAGGCCAGTATCATATCCCGTTTCGGCTGCCCCAAGACTATTATAAGTGATGGGGGACCTCATTTCCAAAACCACCACTTCAATCGGCTCATCAAGAGTCTGGGAGTGACTCACAAGGTCGCTACCCCTTACCATCCTCAGACAAGTGGCCAGGTTGAAGTGTCGAATAGGGAGATAAAAAATATTTTGGAAAAGACCGTTAAACCTGATAGGAAAGACTGGTCCCAAAAGCTCGATGATGCTTTGTGGGCATATCGAATGGCCTATAAGACCCCTTTGGGTACTTCTCCCTTTTGGATTCTGTATGGGCATTTACCTATTGAGTTGGAACATAAAGCACTTTGGGCTATTCGAAGTGTTAACATGGATTTAGAGAAGGCAAGTAAGGCACGACTTCTAGAATTAAGTGAGCTTAAGGAGCTGAGGAATGATGCTTATGACACCTCTCAAGCTTATAAAGAAAGAACTAAGGTCTTACATGATAAGTTTATACTTCGGACCTTTGAGCCCAACCAACAAGTCTGGCTTTCCAATTCTAGACTTAAGCTTTTTCCTGGGAAGTTAAAATCTTATTGGGATGGGCCTTACATAATCACCAAAGTATTTCCGCATGGAGCTGTGGAGATTAAAAATCCTTCCTCTTTAGCAACTCCCTTTATCGTCAACGGTCAACGGTTAAAACCTTACATAACTTTGGATGGCTACCTGGTTGACGAGGTCACTCTTGAGGAGCCTTAGCTCTTGCCATTCTCCGCCTCAGTTAATATCTTCCTTTAGCTATTTTTGTTTTCAATGAGGACATTGTTTGAACCAGGCATGGGGGAGAGGACCTGAGGCATTTTGTTTATAGCATGCATACATTTGCATTTTAAAAAAATAATAATAAATAATAATAATAATAATAAAATAAAAAATAAAAAGTTTTGAGCTTAACTAGCTAGGTCCTGCATTCTTAAGCAAATCAGAACTCTAGGGTAGACTAAATTAATTCTATGGTCAAACTTTAGAAGCTAAATGAGCTACTAGCTTTAGACCTTTAGGGTCCTTTGTGGACTTAAAAACTTAAGTAGGAGTTAAGTTGCGAACCATTCCTCAAGAGGTTGAGGAAGGAAAGCTAGGGTTTGACTTAAACGGTGGGGTAGTACCTGGAGTCTTATTCTACCTTTTGGTTTACGGGTCCTTGTAACCCAAGCATCCAAATTTCACACACTTGGTCTGATAATCAACTTAATTTCTTTCTTTCTTAAAAGAGATTTGGTTCTCTTAGTTTTAACCTAGGAGAGGCTTGAAAACACAATTTGATTGGAAGAGTTCCCGCCGCAGGAGAGGTGGAGTATATACTCACCTTGAGGATGCGATGATAACATATTACCTCCTCGGCGCTTATCTCTTAGGATATCCATCCTACTGGGGGCATGTAAGCGCATTGTACGGTTCAGGTACCATGGGCAGCCCTATCTCGAAGTGCCGATTGCCATAGGCCTGAATTCGCTTAAGAAATCCATGGGCGATACTATCTCGAAGAGTCTATTGCCGGGAATTCTTGGGATCGTTATGGGTGGTGCTATCTCGAAGCATCGAAAGCCAGGCACCCTTCGAGGTATGGTAATGGGGACAATGAATTCGACACAGACCGTGTTGATAATTGATCTGAGGTTAGACGTAGAAGAATCAAACAAAATATATATATATATTATTTTAAAAAAAAATCATTTTTCCTTTAACTTAAATAACTCAGACCAATGCACATGCACGGATGCTTTAATCTCAGGGATCAATAAACTTTAGGGTAGAGTCAAAAATCGGGGAAATTTGTGCCTGCAACTCATCTTTGGTCGACCTAGTCTGTAACTTAGCAACTACTTGGGAACCTTAGGTCTAGAGTCTGAACTTAATATGTTTCTGAAAGAAGACCGATTGGGTTGAGTAGTCTACTTGGAGTGCTAGGTTTTTGCTTAGATTTGCTAGGGACTAGCAAAAACTAGGCATGGGGGCATTTGATTAGCCCATATTTGTGGGCTATTTAAGTATTTAAGTGTCTAGACATTAAGTTAATTCTAACATTTATTTAGCATAAATTAGGATGTAAATAGGTTAATTCATATTTCTAATTTAATTACATAATTCATGCATTGCATTCATATTTAAATGCATTTAGAATTAACTTAGACTTGCATTCATCTAATTAGTTAACCAATTAGGTGAATTACATACATTAATTTAAGTTAACATAAAAGTTGAGGGTTTGTATATAAATAACCATAATATTTTAACATTATTTTTTATTCTTCTTCTTGCAGCAATGGCTGCATTTCCTTCCGCTGCCGCTGCAACGCCACCAGCTGCCACACTAAAGCCTACATTCATGGACTAGCGGAGAAGGTGGATCCGCTCCCGCCTCTGCATTCAAATTCATGCAGGCAGCTACAAAAAGAGGAAGAGGCAACCGAGCTCTGCAGGCCTCCACCCCCAACCCACCACTGTGCAGAGAGTTCGTCTCTCTTCCATTCCACCCGTCGACCTCAACCGTGGCGACGAGCCTCCACCACCGTGGGCGTGTGGTGTGACAGGCCACACCGCCATCCGGAGCTCGTCCACATCACCATGAGCACCTCAGCGTGCACCACCCTCGCCGTCATCACCAACAACCACCGCCGCAGCCATTGCATTTTCATTGTCTCAGTCAGTTAAGACATCCAGGAAATTTCCCGGACGTCTGAAGCTTCGACCCCCCACTACAACAGCAACCAGCCGTTCCCTTCACGCCCGCACCTCCGGTTGCACACTTGCGCCACACCTCCCGCAGCATCCACGGTGCAAGCCCTTGCTGCACAAGACCGCCTTCATGCTCGCTACACTGCACTCCCCTTCCATCTTCCAGCGCCATCCCCAGCCTGCGCATGCCCTCCTTGCAACCTCGACGCGCTGCACCTTCTGCAGCAGCAACCGACTTCACGCCTACACCAGCTCACGCACGCAGCCGCGCGCCAGCATTCGTGCCAGCCTGCAGCACTTCTCCAATGCACTTGTAGACCGCGCACCGCCTGCAGACCGTACATCACCTGCAGAGTCCGCACCTATTCCTTTCGCGCCTAGCCACCACCTCCAGCGCACGTCAGCGCGCAGCAGTACGCGCGCTCAAGCCCAACACACACGCCACCTCTGTGCGTAACCTACGGCAGCAGCAACTCCAGAACTGCAGCTAGCTATCTCCTCCAGCTGGCTGGCTCCGGCCACCGCTCGACGTGCGGTTGCCACCACCGCGACAGCCTCACTTCAGCCAACCACCTGTGCTAACCTCTCCTCGATTGAACCTCTCTCCCGATCGTGAGGAGGAGAGAGGTAAAATCCTCTGTTTTTAGTCTAATTAGTAATTACATTTCATGCCATTTCCAGGAAAAAGAATTTTGATTTATGAATATTTTATTGTGGTAAAATTACAACTTCATACTCAAGCTCTCTTACAATTGCGTGGCTTTTGTAATTAACATTGTTTGACATTGGTTTTGGGATTTAAATGTGCACAAATTTTCTTTAATACATGTCAATGAAAAATTGCATAAAATCATCACATATTTATTGAATATTTCAGTGAGGAAAAATTGCACATCTACCCTTACATTTTCAAGATATTGTGCATCTTCTTTCCGTTGCATTTCATGTCAGACTTGACTACGGATTTCTCACGAGATTGAACGAATACGAAATAATTGAGATATTATTGCATCACTGCCTCCCTATGGACACGACCCGCTCTTCTGCGATTGGTTATTTTTAATTATTAATTAGTCAATTTTTCCACCACATAAAACTACAAAAGACTTTTAAAGCGAACAATCGACTCGTCAGTCTACGCACGGGCTACGCGTAGACAGTACGCTTCTTTTCTCTCCTTCCGTCTTCTCTCCTCCATCCAAACCCTAACACTCCTCTTTATAAACCCCACTTCTCTCTCATTCTCCCCACTCCACAGCCACCTTCTCTTCCTCTCCACCCCAGCGAGAGGAGCTAGCGTGAGAGAGAGAGAGCGCGAGAGCGGTGAAGAGGAGGAGCGACGTGAGGAGAGGAGGAGCTTGAGCTTGTGAGCTCAAGTGGGAGCTCTCCGGGGGGCGCACGGCCGGAGCAGCGCATGCGAGGGTAGAGCGTCGGGGGAGTCATCCCCAACACTGTTGCAGCTGGAGCTGCAGGTGAGGAGGCGAGGCGCGACTGCGCGCAGCGAGGGCGAGCAGGAGGAGGTTCTAGTTCTGGGTTTTTCCCAGAATCAGACGTCTAGAGTGACGTCCAGACGACGAAGTGGACGTCTGGAAGTGACTCCAGACGTCTGAATTCAGATCTTCGTGAAGGTACGTTCCCTTTGTGAATACGGCCATGCAGGATGCCCTGTAGCTACACTTTGCGTGGCTAATTTTAGGAGATTTTGCTGTCGCGTGTAGGGATTGCTTTGGGAAGGCGTGGGACACGCCCTCCCATGCATTTCAAATGTTTGGGCAGCTTACTAGACGACTGGAAGCACTCCCAGATGTCCAGAGAGGTGGTCGGACATCTGGAGCTGGGTCTAGACAGTCCAGAAGAGGTCTTGGATGTCTGAGGTCGACGTAGAGGCTGAGGTGCATTTCTGGTCACTTTTAAGATGTCTAGACATTGTGCCAGACATCCGATTTGAGTCAGTAGCCCTGTTTTTGACCCGTTTAGAATCCGTTTGAGGTCCGTTTTAAGCAAATAAGATATCGGTGATGTCCTTGTGAGTTTTTCTACTTGTTAGAAGGTTTTCTATACTGTTCTGAATGTTCCTTTGTGATTGTTCCTTGTTATAGGACTTCGTTCCGTTACGGGTTCGAGGCTTGCTGAGGCACGTGAGCCTGCCGTTCGAGCCCCCAATACTCTTGGGTTGTCTGGTAGAGTGGCTTTCCCTAATTTAAATATAAAACTGAATGCATGTGTGGATGGAATAACTAGAACCTAGGATATGGCACGAATCCTAAAACGAAAAGTTACTTGAAATGTCAGTATGCGTGTTTGATTTGCAGTCTTGACTGAATAAGTAGAAATAATAACAACTGCCTGTTAACGAACAAGAGCTGCCTGTGAAATATGAATTACCTGTGCTAGTTAAGCAGTTATATGTGACATTACCTGTTGTATACGTTAAATAATAGAAATACGAGCTGCATGTGTATAACCTGAGAATGGAAATTGAATGATGAAACCTGGTATGGAATGGCATGAGAAATATAAGCATGAACCCTACGGGGAATTAGGAGTAGAGCTCCTGGAAATAAATGGAATGAATCTGGAATGTGAGTGGGGAAGTGTGCTGGCCCTTGAGTACGTGGTACCAAGGAGAGCGACTGTCCCCTGTTTAGTGTAGAGCAGAGCTAGCCACCCTTGGGTCGGGACCTGGGGTTAGGATTGGCCACTCTGCACCGCCTTCTTAGCCCTCGCATACATTGTACCAGGGAAAGCTACTAGTGTAGGGAGAGAGCTAGCCACCCCACGGGGCCCGAGATTCAGCTAGCCACCCTACATCGACTTGTTAAGCCCACTGGGCAAACTAGGGTAGTCAGACGAGGGTGCGCGGACTGTGGAGGGGCGAGACCCCTGTTTAGTTCTTAGGGGCTAAACCCCTGTTACTGAGAGGGCTAGGCTCTATATTGTTCCGTGCTGTACAGCGGAAACGACTGACCGCGTGCCAGTGCGGGGTAGCTACTCGTGCGCTTATCGCGCGTGCCATAGTCACCGTTACGTCTGTCCATGACCTTGGGGTGGTTGACTGGGTGTAGGATCACTACGGGGGACTCTCCCGGCCAGGAGAGCACCACGTGTGCCTTCTACTCTTCGGAAAAGACTGCAATCATGATCGTTCCCATGAGTAACACTTGAGATCAAGAAAGAGATCTGAAAAAATAAACCATTGGGTGAAAAGGAATAACTTGTAAAATAAAATAATTGAAATAGACAGTTACCTGTTCACTTTTACTACTTTAGTTAGTTGGTTGCCACTCTACTCAGTGTTCGCTGACCTTGTTACTCATAGCCCTTCTCAGGTCCAGGTGTTGAGCAGCCCGAGTCTCCGGCTGCAGAGGGTGCTGGGCCCAGTATAGCCCAGTAGTAGTAGCCTTCTTTTATAGTACTTTATGTTGTAGTGAGTTCAGACTCTTTTACCTTTACATTTCTGTACCTTTACGTTTCTGTACCTAGTTACTGTTTTTCTGTTGTGGTGGTGATATGTACTGTAGCAGTTTTTCTTTCCTTACTGCTTGTACTTCTTTTTACTGTTAGTTACATAGCATAGTGAATGTGGTTTACTTTCCTACTTTTTGGTTATTTCTTATTGGATGACTGGGTCTTGGGATCAGTCGAGTCAGGCCGATCTCATGTCCTGCAGGGATTTGGGAACCGGGTCGTAACATATACTTATATATACATCCACTTACCCACATCCATCTATACACCTCACAAACACCACCCATATTCCAGTGCACTGACCCCTCCACCACGCATCATATCGCGGGAATATTCGCACCAGTTGCTGATATTCCCCGATATCCGCGCAGAGTAAGCGCCTCCACCCTCACTTACACACATCCACTCCACACTTCACGCGGCACTTAGTTTTGTTGGTTGCATCTTACTAGATGTGGACCAACTTGACACCATGCTACATTCCATTAACATTCCCATCTTCACCCCTATCTATGTAATATCTATATAAATATACATATTATATATCTACTATATATACATAGCGATATACTAAGCTAAGTATTTCTTTTCACTGCATTATATTTCAATTTCTCTTTTCTTCCTGCTACTAAAAAAAGACTAAAAAAAATATAAAATAGAAAAGATAAATCTTGATTTGCAGGCACACAGTCTCGCATGTGGCGAGACAAGACTCGTTGTATTTTATCATATAGCCAAGACCTATTTGACGGTGTGCCTCAAGAACAAGATTATCAGAAAAAAAATCTAAAAATCAAGAAAACCAAAAACATAATAAGCGCAAGGAAGAGATACGTTTTAGGAAAGGCATAGAAACTTTGCAATTCTCTTAATCCCCGCCTCCCTGAGATCGACCCTAGGCCTAAAAGTGATCAAGCTAAAATCAAGTAGGCCAGGTTAAATTTTTTTTGTGAAACTGGTGTAGACTCGATATAGGTTAATTCACTATACTCACTTCGTCATTAATATCACCATTTTAATAAAGCCTATTCGAGTTTGCATCAATCGGGTCCTTCGATAAACACCAAATCCCAGAAAAGTTAGGACCAGCAGAACTAAAGGCGAAAGATATTGAGTCCTTAATAAAATCAATCGAGGTAGAATCCGCAAAAGGCTCTAAAAGGAACACAAGGTCAATATGGTACCGACCAATAAAGTCTTTCAGATGAGAGATGGTAGGGGCATTGAGAATGCCCCGGCAATTCCAAAAAAGAAACTTCATGGAAAGATGGATTTAGAGATGGACTTAGCACGACTTCAGGTAATTCTTCCTGTACCCTCAATGGAATGACCGCCACGGACTCCCCTAGCCCCCAGGGGAGAGTGTGTCTCAAATGCCAAGTCCTTGAGGTATGAAGGTTCCGGATCAACCAAATTTGGGACACCCTGAGATTCGAGATCAGAAAAATACCTAGTACTAGTAGCATCATTGCTTACAAGGGAAATGTGCCACTCTCCTGGGATTTCCTCTATAAGAGGGGGATCCAAATCAGGAGGATGGGGAGCAATAGAGAGATAAATGCCCCAAGCAAAGCCACAATGGTTTTCAACATCCACCAGAGTCACACACATTTTATCGTAATAAAGCCCCAACGAGCCAACAGGACTGTCCACGCATTTCAACAGATCAGAATCCCTCCCAAAGACATGACCAGAAAAATCTTTACTCAAACCGCTATTGTCACCAGAAGATTTAAAAGCAAAATCAACTTATTTCATCAAAGCAAAATCGACCATGGGAAAAGCAATAGTTCTCGAATGTAGGGAAAACGAATGCAGACGTTGCAAAACATAGGAATCCTCACCACAAAGCAAAGGGTTAGGACGATTTACCCTAGGGGGAGAGGAAGATCATTTTACAATGATTTTCTTCCCTAGCCCATCGGACCGAGGCGGCAGTAGCTTGGATTTGCGCCACAGACGAATATTTGTCCCCCTCTTTCTCCGTGAGAGAGGCACAGCAGCATTAGGAAGAGAAGAAGGAGCCCCCCAGAAGGAGAAAGAGGAGTTATATAGTTCGGATTACAGATAACAGAAATCCCCTACCGAGATGTGGAAGCCTCGCTCTGTCCTGCGGTGTCCTTCCTCTACAAGCATGGATAGGTAACAGAAGGTGCCCCCTTATCTTCAAACGACGGTAGGGGCTCAGTGATAACTCTACACCTAAGGATGATAATTCCATCAACCAGGGTCAGTTTTGAGGATATATGTGTGTTAATGATATACAATAATGGGCTTGGGAGCATTGCATGTATGACAAATTAAAATTGCTTATAATCAATGTTTAATAGCTATATGTACAAGTGTGTATTGAAACATGCCTCAGATGAGCAATCAGACCACTCGGATGGACTCAAATCGACGAATCGAGTCCAACGGACTTGCAATCACTCAAATCCGACATCCGAAGCTCCCTTGATTGGCCCAAGAAGTTCCAGTCATTGATCATCAGATCAATGGCCCACAAGCAGCCTCATCACCGCATCCACCGCGCCCCTCACCCGCGCAACCTCATGAAGTAGCGCTTTAAGCCATCCGATCCTCCGATCAGATGGCTGAGAGCTCATGTTCACCGGCACGCATCCCTTACCCGCGCGCCCTTACAGCCTCGGCATCAGATCCTGACCATTAGATTTCATACAACGATCAACACGTCCCCGCAACCGACCTCGTCTCCATGACCAACTGAGAGAGCAGCGCAGCGGTTCGCGCCTCGCACTTGCAATGAGAGGCGAGCGTTTGAATCGTGCCGCGCTTCAACTCGCGGTCCAGCGCGCACCGCAGCTAATTCAAGCCATCCAATCGTCACCGAGCGGTGTGGATGGAGGCCACATGGCGCAGCGAATGCGCACGGATGATCATGCACATGATAATGTGCGAGGCACACGCTGTGCAAGCGCGATCCACAGCGAGCGCTCACGCGAAATCTCAACCGTCCGATCTTTGATCGGACGGCCCACAGTGCAAGCACCCAGATTGTGTGGGCGAAGGAAGAACGCGCGCGAGCTTGGATCAACGGGTGGAGGGATTCAGCGACGTTTTTGGAAAGGTTTTAACGACGTACTGGATGTCCTTAAACCCCCTTACCTCAATTAGAAGCCCTTTTCTCCTATTTAAACCCCCTTAAACCACCCCATTGACAACACACACCTTCGACCCTACTCCTAGCTCCTTCCTAGCTTCACCAAGCATACTTCACACTCGCCGGAGTTGTCAAGACGCCAACGAAGTCCTCCTCCACCGCTATGGCTGCCTTGACTTCTCCTCTCTCTTTCTTTACCCTAGTTTCATATTACTTTCGCTCAAGCTTTTAGCTATTGTTGTATTTTCAAACAAACTCAAGTTGCATACTAAATGTTAATGTTGATGTTGTTTCTTATATAGCTCTCATTTTGTTCAAATGAATGCTATGATTCAAAGAAAAATTCTAACCCTACTCTCTCTCTCTTTCTCGTTTTCTCGCAAGCAAACAAAACTTCATGTGACAACTAAAAGCAGCAAAGTAATCCGATTTTACGCCTCCTTGTGTTCGACACTTGGACTCACCAAATCCACATTCTAAATTAAAACTGACGTCGCGAACGTATGCTATAACGACACAATTAAACAACCACGTCCCATGCACGTCACTCAGGCTCAGGCGAGATACACACTTCTAGGCCGTCTGAGGGAGAAGAGGGCTGAGGGACCTTCGCACCTACAAGGGGCATGGGAGTCGGGCAGTAGGAAAACATATGACCCAACTTAAGACATTTCGAGCAAAATAAAGGAACCTTCTCAAATATCACGTCCTGCAAAACGGTTTTGTCCCTATTAAAGATAATCATAGAATCCTTACGAGCAACCGCTATGTCAATCTCAACGCAAACCCTAGGGTAGCTTGGTCTGTGACCATGGATTGTGAGTTGATCAATGCATATCAGGGTACCTGATGAGAGGCTCATCATGGCTTCTAATTACCCCTAATTAACTAGTTTTCCTAGTTAATTAGCTAGGAATATGTATATATAAGGGTTAATTATGTAATAAGGGACAAATCAATAAAGGACCTCAAAATAAGTTTAAAATGATAAATTATAAGTCAATTAATATTATTAATAACTTAATTAAAAAATGGGCTCAAAATACCATTAATTAATTATCTAATTAATATCTTATTTAAGTGTAACTTAAGACCTAAGTCTTTAATAACTTAAGTTAATAAGTAAATAAATATAAATAAATGGGTCAAAAATGTGAATACAAGGCTTTAATATAATATTTAGCTAAATTATATATATATAAAAAGTTGGAAAATAAAATAATTTAAATTAACCTTAAAGGCTTCTGTTTACATTTTAGTCCCTATAATTCATTGCATTTGAGTCCTTTCCTTTCACCTAGGTCCTTAGTTTTTCTTGCACATAGGTCCCTATGAACACCTTCTTCTTCTTCATTTCTTCTTCAGCCGCTTGAACGGCTGACGTTCGACGGTGATGTCACCTCACGATCACCTTCCATCTAACACCATTCCACCCTCGCCAAGTTCCTGGAGCTTGCGCTTACCTTCTTCACTTCATCCCACGGTCTAGATGCCCCTGAAATCCTAATTAGGGCTCAAGTTTAACTTCACCAGTGTCGAAGAAGATGCCAGTGGTCACTTGGAACCTAGACACATTTCCATCTAGATTCAACCACCTTCACAGCCATCGAAACCTATAAATAGACCTCGACCCCTCCGATCTCAAGGGTCGATCCCCTATCCTTCTTCCCCAACTGCAGCCGACGATAGGCTATTCCTCCGCTACCTCCGGAGACCTCTCATCCCCTTATCGAAGCTCCTCCGCGTGAGGGACTCGCCTCTCTCACCTCCTACTCCTCTTCGGACGGCTGTGACAGGGCCAAGGAGCGCCACTTCCTCTCTATCACCGCTTTCAATTTCTCGCCGGAGCTCTGTCCCCTATCCTCTGTCTTCGTCCTTCATTACACATCTTTCGACGAAGATTCTTCCCCCTCTCTTCATCCAGGTAACCGTAGATTACTTACTGTATCTTAGATTAGTTTAATTATCTCAATTAGATTAGTTTAGTTGGATTTCCAATATTGCCTTCCGCAGCTCCGGCGAGGCTAAGTTCGGCCACGCTGGACCTTCGTTCGCATTTCCAAAATTGTTTCACTCTCTTTACCTTTCCACGATCCATTTCCACTTCCTTCCACTCACTATTATCACCTATACCGCCTAAACCACCTTACCGTCACCGGCGACTTCCACTATCCATGGCAGAGGTCCCCGAGGCTATTTCACACTCACTTAGAGTCCATTATCATCAGACCATCACCTTAGGACCCTAGTTAACCTTAGATTGATCCTAATTGTCCAACTAATCACCTACACCAACTCACATATACTTGTACACTTCACTGTCTATGGTGAAATGCCCATAGTTAATTCCACATCCAACAGAGGTCTTCCATCACCTCCCTAACCCCTAAAGACTTCAGCGATTCCTTTAATTGCTCCTATAGAGTAGTGTATCGAAAACTCCCAATTTTCCCTCTTCTCTGAGCTCGCTGTCAATGGCGACTCAGAGATGAGTTAATCACTTAATTAAGTAGTTCATCACCTTCGCCACATCTTACTAAAGTGTTCCCTTCATTCAGTTTTGAGGGAGATCAGTTCTTGAATTCTGTCGAACTCAAGATGTGACTCCACTGAAGTCTTAATGAATTCAGTGTTAAGTCCTTCAATTGAGGCATCTGTCATCTTCTTGAGGTTCCTTGCAACCTCAGCAACACATTGAGACCTTTCTTGGTCTGTTCTATGGAATTTTCACTCTAGTCACCAATTTTTGAGTTCACCGGAGCTCCAGCGAGCTCCGGCGACGTTATTTAGAGCTTCATCCATTGTTACACTCTGCAAAGCTCCAGATCTCTTCTGTTGGGTCTAAAGATCAAGAATCTGAGCTCTTAAGTGTGTTTTAATGATCTGAGCTCCTTGCTAAGCTATGTCTTCTTCAACTCCGGTGGAGTTGGAGAAGCTTATTCATTGAGGTTTTGAGTTCAAAATCAGGTCCTTGAGCTTCAGTAGAACCTAAGGAAGCCGTTTTAGCTCTTAATTAGGTCTAAGAGCTTCTGAATCTCCATAACGAACACAACTCATTTCTTGCTCAGGCGGCAAAGTCTAAGAACCCTCTGGAGCAATCAAAACTCCAATTTGAAGTATGGATTCACTTCCTGAGGTTGAATAGTTCAACCTAAGTGTTTAATTTGATCTGTGAAGCTATATAATTGAAAGTCAACTTCTAAGCTTTATTAGTCAGACCTAAGGAGAACTCAGGGAAAGAAGAGTTTAATCTTTGATTTTAGGGGTTAAGTGAGTTTCTGGGATTTATGAGAGATCAATTAGAGTAATTTGAATGTGTTCTATCGAGGATTTACTGAGAATTGATCTGCTACACAGTTTGGGTTCACTTGAACCCAAAACTATTCTTGAGCTATTCTGTTGAGATTTAAAGCCAAATCTAGCTCAAATATGTTGCTTTTGATCCTCTGAAAACAAATGAGATCCCTTCCGTCTGGTTGATCTCTCTGTTAGTTAAATCTAAACTCAAATTAGAGTTTTGAAGCTTCAGCATGAAGCTTTCCAGCTTCTGACCATCCTGAAGATCTTCCTCACCTTCCTATCTCCATCAAATGGTGCGGAATGCTTCACTGTAGCATTCCAGGTCCTCAGTCGAGGGTAAAATCTCTCTCTGCAGGTCATTGAACTGTTTTATCCTTCTTTGCAGCACTAGTAGACATGGCGTAGCAGCCATGTTCACCATTCTAATCAATAGATTAGATTTGATCCAAACACCAAATTGGTGTTACAATTAAATAGAACTTCTCCACAGCTTTCAATCGAGCTTTGGAACGCTCAATTTGATCTAGCCAATCAGTTGGAATCCTCAGGCGAAGATCACCCTGAAACAGGTGAAACAAAGTCCCACCTCAGGGGTCTGCCGATGCGCAACATGGTATAATATGATTTCTTGAACTGGACGATTCGGTCGTCAGCATAGGGTGCGAAAAGAAACTTGGCTTTGGACGCAGGTGCGTGCATTGCACGTACTTGCACTTGTATGTGTGCGTGCGCCTGTGGGCGTGAGAGTGGGCCCGAGTAGGCGTGTGTGGACTTGGGAGGCCGAAGACTGTGCATGGGCTTGAATTGGAAATAAAACACCTAAGTAAAACTAGGCTCGGACCTAGTATGGTCTGGTCCCACCATCTAGGAGGTGTTGTGTATCCACGACCGGTCTGAGCCGCCAATTACAAAAAAAATCAAATTTTTATTTGGTTAAGTGTGAACATATACGCACAATACTAAGGGAAATTTAGAAGAGAGAAAACCTAAGGAGAAAGTTAAGTAAGAAGAATAGAGAGGGTTTGGAAGAGGAGGAAAAAGAAGAAGAAAGGAAAAAGATGAATAAAGGAAAAGAGAGAGAGAGAGAGTAACGACAGAGAAGTAAAGAAAAGAAAAGAGAAGGCTGAAGATTAAGAAGAAAAGAGAGGAAATAAACAAAGAAATTAGACGTCTGTTGTTGTAATTAGTCTTCTAATCTTTTACTTTTAAGACGTCTGATTTGTACTTTTATTACAATAACATGTCACCTTTTAATATCTTGAGCTTAATTGATGTATTAAGGCATTTATGTTCATTTGTATAACTTTTTCTTGCCTCAATCTTTTGTAATTAGTTGTAATGGGTGCAATAAACATGTTTAATTAATTTTTAAAGAAAAATCACATGTGTAAATATGTTCTTTCGTAATGGAATGTTGCATGCTTTTATTTGAATATCTCTTATGCAAGATTCATGTACTTAAATTAATTTAATTCTAATCTGATTGATTAAGTAGTTAGTAATTTATGCTTAGGAATTAATGGTGAATTAAGATTAAGTTATGCCTCCCAGTGAACGACCTGAACTAAACCAATTAGAAAGAATTTAAAATCTAAAATGTTAGGTTAACTTGACCCTATATTACACAACCAACATAAAATCAAGTTAACCTAAGTTACTTTCTATTGAATCCCCAGCAACGGCGCCAAAATGTTGAATCAGCGAGTTGCTACGCTAACATGTTCGATTTTGAAAAATCTGTCGTTGTAGTTTGAAAGCGAAGAACTCGTGTTCAACAAATAAAATTTATACCGAAATGGAAATTCCGGGTCAAACACAGGGAGGCGGACGTTTGATTTAAAAACAACGCGTTTGTTTTATTTGTCACGAAATAATTCAATTGATTAGAACTATCTAACTACTTACAATAAATAGAAAAGAGAGAGAGAGAGAGAATAAGAGAGAGAAAGAATATTACAAATAAAAACCAAAATGAGATGTAGAATAAACATAGAATTTCATCATTAGAACGATTGTTCATTACACTAGAAAGCGGGAAAAATGATTACACTAGAAAGCAGTAAATCTACTCTAGAAAGCAGTAAAAGAATGGAGAGAGAAATATCCTCCTCGACGGTCGCTTGGAGGACGAGCCGAACTACTCTAGAAAGCAGTAAATCTATTCTAGAAAATAGTAAAAAGAATGGGGAGAGAGATATCCTCCTCGACGGTCGCTTGGAGGACGAGCCGGACGGGATGACGCCTGGATAAAGGAGGACGAAGCAGGGCGAAAGAGGACGAAGCAGAAGAATGGGAACGGGGCAGCACGTCGTCCTCATCGCGGGATCCACTTCCGAAGGAGGACGAAATTTTGACTTTATCTCGCGAGAAGCATCCCGGGTGTCGGACAAGCTTCTCTTGAGCTTTGGAGAGGGAGAGAAGAGAAGGAAGGGATGAGAATTTCGTGTGGAGGGGGTCTCCTTTTATAGTTGCAAGGAGTAAGGGCAATTTAGTCATTTAAATTTCAAAACATTAAATAAGGGGTCTTTAGTGAAGGATAAAACCGTCACTAAAGCCCCATTGTGGGCGTAGTGGGCACTGCCCGCGTGGCTGCTAGCTTTCACGCGCACTTAACGCTTGCACACGTCCGCTGAATCTCAGCCATCCGATCGCGAGATCAGACTGCTTAGGATGCGCCTTCCCCACTCCTCAACGCGCGCCTGCCCACGCACAATCCTGCGTGAGGCGCGGGCGTGCGATAGGGCGTGGGCGCCATCGAGCACCCGCAGCCGCTTGATCGAGATCTGACGCTCGGCCACGCCCTCTCATCCACGCCACTCACCCTCTCGCACAGTTCGATCGCGCGTTGCCTACTCGCGATAACACCCTCGCCCACTATGCTGCAGAGCGTGGATGGGCGCGAGGATGTTTTAAGGCACGCGTATCCATAGTCGTCGAATCGAGATCCAACAACCCAGATCGCATGCCAAAACATCCTTGAAAAAGCAGCAGCGGTCTTGAGGGCTGGTTGGACGGCTGAGATGGCGCCACGTGGCGCCATCTTAGCCATCCATCTTCTGCATGATGTAGATGGTGCCACGGTTGTCGGATTGAGTCAATTTTCGCACCGTTAGGATATGATCGTCGATCTGAATGCATCCGTGCGATCGGATTTGTCGTTTAAAGTGCGGATTTACACAATCTTGGCCCTTGATCTTCTAGGGTTCCCCGGCCACTATCTGATGCTACAGATGCCTGATTAGGGCGATCTTGGAGTCGTTGAACTCCAATCGTCGCCTTGATCACATCTGTACGGTTGGATCTTCGATCCGAGGCTCCGATAAAAAGTTTGCCCTGTCCAAGCACATAAAAGGAGACAATTAACCTCCATTTTATTCAAACTACTCTAAATGCAAGATGATGCATGTTTCACAATATTTATAGCATACAATGCAATCCAATACTTAAGAACATGCATAAATAGACATCTTAAGTAGTGTAAACGTGTTTACATCATACCCCCACGCCTATTTTTTGCTAGTCCCTAACAAAAATAATATGCTATTTATAAAAGAATTAGGATAGATTATTTGGGCATGAGTTATTTTCAATCATTATGAAAATGTCTACTTAGGAACTGAACCTTCAAAGACACAACAGTGCCCGAGTATCAGCCAAAATGCAGACCGCCTCAAGCCCTCGCCTTATTCAAAGAAAATTTTCTTTTTCTCTTTTTCCTCTTTTCTAATTTTTTTGGATTTTCAAGTTTTAGGGTTTAAGAGTGGCTTTCTACGGCCATTCAACTCACCCAAGATTTGATGAGAACTCTAACTTCTAAGCATCTTATTATGAATGTGATAGACTCGTTGACCGGCAATTAAAATGGACTTCGGATTTCTACGCCTATAGGTGACCTCAAAAAGAATTCTGCCTAAAGGTGTATCTTTACAACTGGTAGCTTTCTCCCTACTTTTATTTTTTTACAGGGTCAACACTAGGGTGAATCCAGTGTATATCTCCCCGATTTATTCTTCTTCTCCGCTTCTTCCTAAGTGTTTTGGGAATTTTTAGTACATTTATTGAGCTGGGTTCTAGACAACCGGTCGATGAGCTATTACCACTGACAATTTGCCAGCCATACTCGTGCGGCGAAGTGTGGCTTATTTCTTTTTTTTTCTTTTTCTCCTTTTCTTTTTGATTTTTTTTTCTTTTTTTTTAAGTAGGTGGCTTCCCTAGTCTAAAATTTACCTAAAGGCAGCAAAAAGAGAAAGGTCCAGTGACTGGGCTCTGGACAACCTACCTATGGGCTGTTACCCACGATAACTTGCCAGCCATATCACCCTAAAAGGTTAATTAGCTACCCAATTTTCGTTAAAATCGCCGAACAACGAGTCAGTGACAAGATAGTGTGTAGATGCTTAAGACTCAAAATTTCCTCAAATTAGAGGGCGGGTTGATAAGTCGTGTACTTAACACCCAAACTTATTTACTCCAATTAAAACAGAATTTAGGTTGGCGAAGACTCGAAAAATAAATCCACATTTTAGATGATACACGGGCTGATTAAGTCCAAAGACCTGAAGGATTTTTGTGTTCAAATCATAATGTAGTATTTCCTAAGATTAAAAATTTTCTTAAACCCAAGTTTCCCTTCCTAATTCCATTTTTTTTAATAAAAATAAACAAATCTACGGAGCTGACGAATAAATTCAGAGGTGAATATCCACCCCTCATGCCTATCTAATGCAAAGTCCTCATTGTATTAAAAAGACATAAAACAGAGTGGAATAACATAGAAAGCACCTGAATTGCGTGAATGTCAGGTCCGCTCCAAGATGAAAACTAAAAAGAACTATATAAGTGCTGAATTTAGTGTCTTCAGCTAGGCACACTATACAAAGAAGAGAAATAAAGAATTCACAGGTGCAGGTCAGAATCAGAATAAATAGAAGAAACCTCCGACCTGTCAGTAAATGTCCACAAATGTGGACCAGATTGTGGTGCAGACCCATACCCCATAATTGAGAATATCATAGGTTCTGGATAAAAATTACCCAAAACCTAAAATCAGAATGCAAGCAGGGTCGGGCCTGCGATTTATAAGGATGCAACCCAAGACCAAAAAGTCGGGTTACAGAGAATTCAAGCTCAAAAGGATAATCGTTGAATGTGTGCTTGGGTTTGACATCCTCAAAACAAATGTCGTAACGTCCTGGTTTGATGGTTTCAGCTTAATAGGAACACTGCGACTCAATCTTCTACTTCCTCCAAAGTTAGCTTCCCAAATCAGAACTTCCCAACTCCTATCCTCCTCAATCAAAATGTTAAATTCTGAGACCTCTTGCATGTTAATCACCCCGTCTGAAATCCCCAAGTCTAAATGATGTGGCGGAATCAAAATTGACTTGGGTCTAACTATCTCAGAAATAGAATCATCAATAAGCTCAACGAGGCGTAACTGACAATCAGGGCATTGAATTGAATTCTCCAGAAATTGCGATTCTGGATCCGTAATGTGAGCCTTAATAAGATCAGTTTCCTCAGTTATTAGGCTATCAAATGATCTATCAGACTCCTCAGGCCCAATCGTCTCACAGAAATTGTGTTCAGAAAACTCGCGTGAGACTTCGCAACTTAAATCTTCACCATCAAAGAAATCAAGATCCGTATCAATGTATGTCTCAAAATCATCCATCACTTTCTGGTCCATGGAGACATACGTTTCTTCGTACCCCGGCTCAGGGATCTCAGGTGAAGAAATCAGATCTTCCTTAATTGGTTGCTCTAATTCAATCTGGTTAGCCTCATAACACGTGTCCCCCCCAACAGGTGCCTAAGCGGGTTCTGTCATTGGCTTTCCTGAAGGGAGTTCATCCTGGGAATCATCCCATGATTGAATCAAAGCGACCACGAATCTCATCCTCAATTTCGCTAATTTCCCAAGTAGAAACTCACCCGAGTTCTTATCCTTAACATCCTAGAGCCAATCCAACAAAGACTTGTTTAAACCTGGTTAGCCTGAACCTTATCTTAAACCTGGTTAACCTGAACCAAATGAGTTGGTTCAGGGTTGGGCAGGTTTGGGGTCAATGCAGGGGAATTAACAAATTGACATTCGTTATACCCTTCCTGATAATAGGTCATTTTAGATTGCTCAAAGGTAGTGATGACCTAAAGGCAGTGTAATCAGAGGATGGGTAAGGATCAGTGTATCCTTCTTGATTGTAGATCGTATTAGGTTATTCATGAAAGGATGACGATTTATAATTGATGTGGCTCTAAGAAGGATAGAAATCACAATCAAGTGTTCAGGGTTAGAACGTAAACACGGAGGTCCAGAACTGTATCCCCAATCCGAGTTATCCCAACTAACTGATGGTTGATTACAGCACGAGTCGGGATAATCGTCATGTTGAGGATAATTCAAAACTGGAGGGAAAGAGTGGAAATGCGTGTAATATGTGGAAGGATTCATGAGACACGGGAGGAAGAAAGGCGCCCTACAATACAAATAATCAAACCTGTCCTTAAGTGGGTTAGCTTACAGTCCTACAGACTCCCAAAACCCTTCTTGACATGAAGAAACGATTTGATCCACTTCTATCTGTTCAATCCAACTAGTTAGAAGGAGGGACTGGGGAGAAGGTTCTTCCTTCGACTTGCGCCTCCGGTTCCTAGTGTACCCCCCTGCCGCAATCGTTTGATTCTGCTCCCCTAGCTAGACATCAGATTGAACAGTAGAAATAGACTAATCGAAAATAATCTCGTTCTGGGCTCTGAAGAGCGAGTTGAATCCTTAAGGCCAACGTCTACTCTGTTTTATTTAGGGCTAGGTTTGAATGTGCTTGGGAATGTGATGGGCCCTTTAAATGGGTTGTGCCCTCAATGATTGATTGATTTGTGTGTGTGTGCACAACCAATGGTTTTCAAGCAAGATTATTTTTGATGTGGTGAATTTTAGAGTTCAAATCTTGCTTAATAGCTTTTAGGATTCAACTTTAGGTGTTTTCAAACAAGTTTTGTTGGCACACCAGGTTTTGAAAGCACAGGTGAAGATGTTTTCCTTTGAAGCTTAAAAAGAATGTGGAGTGCCTGGTAATTCTCTAAGAGTTGAACCTAAGTGGCAGTTACTTGATGAGTTGATTTTAATTGAAGTGGTGTGGCCCAATCAACTCAAACAATTAGCATGTTGCACCACTTAATTAGGCACACAAGTGATTACCTAATCTGATTTCTACTCAATTATGTGTTTGGATATGTGTACCGGCTACAAAGATTGGTTTACCGGTTGAGTTTGAAAATCAAATGAGGTTGTGTACCTCTGTGAAATTTTTTTTAACTTTTCTTTTTTCTAATGTGGGGTTAGGGCAGGTGTGGGTGTCAAACAACAAACAATCTAACCTTAGAGTTTATAAGAATACCTAGGTTGATTGATGTTTGTGTTATTATGTTGTGGAATAAAATCTAATAGGTGGGAGGTGGGGGATAACTTACAAAACCTTCTATAGAACTTTACTCCAATCTATCGCTTTTGCCTGTCTCGAAAGAATACCTGCAATCACAATAAGGAAGGAGAGAAGTGAGGTAAATGATTTGTAAGATAGAAAACGCAAAGAAAAATTCAAAGATCGTCGCCTCCCCGGCAACGGTGCCAAAATGCTGAATCCCCGGCAACGGCGCCAAAATGTTTGAATCAGCGAGTTGCTACGCTAACGTGTTCGATTTTGAAAAACCTGTCGTTGTAGTTTGAAATCGAAGAACTCGTGTTCAACAAATAAAATTTATACCGAAATGGAAATTCTGTGTCAAACACAGGGAGGCGGACGTTTGATTTAAAAACAACGCGTTTGTTTTATTTGTCACGAAATAATTCAATTGATTAGAATTATCTAACTACTTACAATAAATAGAAAAGAGAGAGAGAGAGAGAATAAGAGAGAGAAAGAATATTACAAATAAAAACCAAAATGAGATGTAGAATAAACATAGAATTTCATCATTAGAACGATTGTTCATTACACTAGAAAGCGGGAAAAATGATTACACTAGAAAGCAGTAAATCTACTCTAGAAAGCAGTAAAAGAATGGAGAGAGAAATATCCTCCTCGACGGTCGCTTGGAGGACGAGCCGAACTACTCTAGAAAGCAGTAAAAAGAATGGGGAGAGAGATATCTCCTCGACGGTCGCTTGGAGGACGAGCCGGATGGGATGATGCCTGGATGAAGGAGGACGAAGCAGGACAAAAGAGGACGAAGCAGAAGAATGGGAACGGGGCAGCATGTCGTCGTCGTCGTTGTGGGATCCACCTCCGAAGGAGGGCGAAAATTTGACTTTATCTCACGAGAAGCATCCCGGGTGTGGGACAAGCTTCTCTTGAGCTTTGGAAAGGGAGAGAAGAGAAGGAAGGGATGAGAATTTCGTGTGGAGGGGGTCTCCTTTCACAGTTGCAAGGAGTGAGGGCAATTTGGTCATTTAAATCTCAAAACATTAAATAAGGGGTCTTTAGTGACGGATAAAATCGTCGCTAAAGCCCCATCGTGGGCGTAGTGGGTGTTGCCTGCGCGGCTGCTGGCTTTCACGCACGCTTAACGCTTGCACACGTCCGCTGAATCTCAGCAGTCCAATCGCGAGATCGGACGGCTTAGGATGCGCCTTCCCCGCTCCCCAACGCGCGCTTGCCCGTGTACAATCCTGCGTGAGGCGCGGGCGTGCAATAGCGCGTGGGCGCTATCGAGTGCCTGCAGCCGCTCGATCGAGATCTGACGCTCGGCCGCACCCGCTCGTCCGCGCCGCTCGCCCTCTCGCGCGATTCGATCGCGCGTTGCCTGGTCGCAATAACACCCTCGCCCACTGCGCTGCGGAGCGTGGATGGGTGCGAGGATGTTTTAAGGTGCGCGTATCCACAGCCGTTGGATCGAGATCCAACGGCCCAAATCGCGCGCCAAAACCTCTTTGAAAAAGCAGCGGTGGTCTTGAGGGCTGGTTGGACAACTGACATGGCGCCACGTGGCGCCATCTTGGCTGTCCATCTTCTGGATGATGTAGATGGTGCCATGGTTGTCGGATTGAGTCGATTTTCGCGCCGTTAGGCTGCGATCGTCGACCCGAATCAATCCGTGCGGTAGGATTTGTCGTTTGAAGTGCGGATTTACACCATCTTTGCCCTTAATCTTCTAGGGTTCCCCGGTCACTATCTGATGCTACAGATGCCTAATTAGGGCGATCTTGGAGTCATTGAACTCCAATCGTCGCCTTGATCACATCTGTACAGTTGGATCTTCGTTCCAAGGCCCGATAAAAAGTTTGCCCTATCCAAGCACATAAAAGGAGACAATTAACCTCCATTTTATTCAAAAAGTTTGCCCTATCCAAGCACATAAAAGGAGACAATTAACCTCCATTTTATTCATACTCTAAATGCAAGATGATGCATATTATGCAATATTTATAGCATGCAATGCAATCCTATGCTTAAGAGCATGCATAAATAGACATCTTAAATAGTGTAAATGTGTTTACATCACTTTCTCATGTGATTAATTAAGCCTAAATAACTTAATTAACTGTGTTGAGGAATTAAACCATCAGTACCCAGCTGGTAAGCAATAAAGATTAAAGAGTTCGGGTGGAGAAGATGGCGATTGAGGCCAAGGAATCCAACTCAAATCGGTGCCATAGAGATAGCCCGGTCCATACGAAAGTCTGAAGTCCAACGGGCAAACTGCAACTACACACCCTCAAGAACAACTGAACCTTGAGAAAACACCTTGCCAAAATCCTCATACATCTCACACCGAATCAACCAATGACGAAAACCCAAAGACACAAGGTCAAAACCCGGAGCAAGCTTGAACTTCTGGGAGAGAAGGTTCTGCAGTTGCTGAAACGAAGGTTTTCGACCCCAAGCCTAAGCAACCAAAGAGGAAGAAAAACCCTTGCAAAGATCAGAGAACTCATCTGAAGAGAAAGGGGTGCCTAGGACCCTGTCCTTGAGCACCGGGTGGTAGACTTGGAGCGCGAGCTCCCGAAAAGGAGAATGCCCAGAGTGGCCAACTTCGGTCACCACCAAAGCGAAGGAAGGCTTCAGATGTGGCGTCCAATCCACAGGCAGCAAGGAGGGGAATGGTAGCGACGAAGACATTGCCACGAAGAGCAGAAAATCGGCAGAACCACAAGAAGCAGCGAGAAGAAAGCCAACCACAAACGCTAGACGAAAAACTTGCAAAACGAAAAAAAATCGGAGAAAAAGGTAAAGCCAGCGAAAAAAGCAAGGGCGGCTCTCCACGAAGCTCCAGGAGGAGCCATTGGAGAGGCGAGGGGCACAAAGGCCGCCCACCGGGGAAGGATCGGAAGGTCACACCAGCAGGAAGCCAAACCCTACGCCGAGAGGGGAAAAAAAGAGAGTGGAGGGAGGGAGAGGAGGACGGGAGAGGAACAGGCGAGGGAACTGTTGAAGCGACACGACTCGATCGTGTTTTAACTGTTATTGCGTCGTTGTATTAATGATCAAGCGTCGTCAACAAATAAAGATTTTATTACTCGAAAATCGGAGTATCCGAGGTCGAACACAGGGAGCAATCGGAATTTACTACTAATCTCAAATGTGATTGAACACTCTAATTTACTCAAAACTTGAATTCAAATATGAATGTATGCTGTTAAAAAGTAATTATGACAAAAGAGTAAAATTGGACGTCTGATCTTGTGATCAGACGTCTTAAAAGTGTTTTCCCTTTTTCTTTTGCTTTCTTCTTCTTTCTCTGCGGTCTCTCTTCCTTTCTTCTTCTTTCTCTCTTCTGCGAAGACTTCTTCTTCTTCCTTGCCTTTGCTTCTTCTCTCTTCTGTCTTCTTCTTCTTTCTCTTCTCTTTCTGCGAAGACTTCTTTTCTCTTCTGTCTTCTTCTTCTCAGCAGTCTCTACTTCTTCCTTCAGATCTACAGGTCTTCTTCCTGCCTTTGCTCCTTTTCTTGCAGTCCTTTCTCTCTGCAGTCTCTCTTTCTTCCTTCTCTTCTCTTCTTCGCTCAGCCTCTTCTTCTGCTTCTTCTCTTTGCGGCTAAATCTCACTTCTTCAACCAGCCTGCCTGCACAGAGAGGTGGAAGCTGCTGAAGCCTGGAGCTGCTCCAACCGTCAATGGCGGCAGGGGCTGGAATCCTGTCAAACACAAATACGGCCTATTGGCCTAATCAAACTAGCTGGGCACCTTCGCCGTGGCACGACGAAGGTGGTAAGCCATGCGGCAGGCCGTGGGATGGCCTAGGCGTGCGTGCCTTGGTCAACCTGTGGCCGGGGGTGTGGGTGTGTTCGGGGCACTGTGGTGGAGGCGTAGAGGGATGGTGGATGGGCGGAGGTTGTTCCTTGTGGTGAGGCGGAGCTTATGAGACGGTTGGCGAGCCGTGTGGAGCGGCGGAATGGTGGGGGCGTCTCGTCGGAGGTCGGTCGGAGGCGAGGAAGATGGAGGTGGTCAGCGACGGTCGAGGGGCAATTAAATGAAATAAAAGGGGGAAAAGAGATAGGGGAAGATGGAGAATGTATTAAGCCTAACTACAGGGATGAAGGGGGATGGAGAGGCGGACAGCTGCACCTGCTGTCGCCGGAGAAGAAGCTGCCCAGTGGAGGAGGACGGCGGCGACGACGAGGCTGAGGCGGCGTGTGCGGGTGTTGCGCGACGCGGAGGAGAATCAGGAAGATGACTCTACCACTGGTTTTGCGGCAGAGCGAAGAGGGAGGGGAGGGGGGCTCGCCGGAGCTCGCTGGGTTCTTGGCCGGAGAAGAAAGAGAAGAATTTGAGGTGGAAGTCCGGCCAAGTCAAGCTAAAAATGAGCGGCCGGGTTTGGGGGTTCTTTTATAGGCATTGGGCCGTGCTTTCAGATCGTGGAGGGCACGCCATTACCTCCGCCGGCTCGCCGGAGAAGGAAAGAGGGTGGATACCCAAATCCCTCGTGCGTTCGCATGAGAGATTGGGTTCACACCAGGGATCAAGATTGGCCTTAGATGGAAAGGAATTCCTCAGAGAATCTCCCTTCCATTTCTGGGAGGGGATCTCTGAGGAATCAGAGAGTATTCCCTCTCTAATCCTCGCAGGAGAAGGATTCTACCCCAATAATGGCGGAAGGACCTGAATGCAAAGGTGGCGAGGAAGTTAGGGGGCTCTCTGCGATGATTTTCAAAAGTTATGGACCAAAATGTGATTTGGGTGTACTGAATTGCAAAGTAGGTCAAGATGACCTCCCCTTAGATCCAAATTTTGGTACAAACCTAATTTGTACCTAAGGAATCCAATGGTGAAGTTTGTTTTTAGGTTTGACCTCGTTTGACTAGATATTTTGCGTAAAAACCCAAATTAGGTCAATTAATGAGCTAGGACCCTATTCTAGGTCAAACTAGGTTCCAAAGGCCAAATTAAGTGTTCTAAACCCTAGAAGATATTTTTCCATGATTTTTAGAGGATTTACTTGATTTTTATCCTGACCGGAACCTTGTTGATTTAAGCAGGTCTGTTTTAGGGTTACCAAATGTCATTTAATTCCTAAATTGCACATGAACCAATTTCTGATTGACTCAACCCACTTTTTATCTCATTTAGACCATTTGACCTATGTTTTGCCTCTGAGAAATCCCGTTTATGTACTGCAATGGTAAAATTACAGTTTTAACCTTTATTTCATGTTTTCTTCTTAAAGCACTTATTCCTTCATTTAGGACTTCTTCTAGGTTATGTAGGAGCTTTTATTCTCTTTATTGGGTCAAAATGAGTTAGTTATGGCTCATGATGAGGCTCTCATCAGGAACCAAGGCAAGGGAAGACACAAATGGAGCAACCTCTTCTAATTGCCCTTTTCTTAATTTCAGGAGTAGGATGAGACTCATTAAGGACTCTTTCCTCATTTCTATCCATTGTTCTACAAATAAAATATGACAAAAAATTATAAAACGTGATTCATGCCCATTACTCATCATTTTCACAAAATCATATCACATCAAAATTCAAACACATGGGCAATCAAATTACATATTACATATCAAATATTACACATTAGTACATATCAACCACGGAAGAAAGACTATTCAGGCTACATTACCTATGGACAAGGATGATTCATTTGATTCCATTCAAAAATTAATAGATGCAAGCCTATCTAACAGGCACAGCTTAATTCCAAAGGATGGTGTTATTTCCTTATCATTTTGTACTACTATGTATTGTCATCGACTCATCAAGCATTGAACTTTATACTCACAATGGAAGTCTATGACAGATATATGTAGTACGCACATTGGGATGGTCGATGGTGGTGATAGGTCCGACGAGGGACGAGGAGGAGGAAGAGGGGCGTCGACCGGTGTGAGGTGGTCAGCATAATCGGTCATTTGGAGAGCAGGGCCACAGGAGGGGCGAGATGTCCAAGTTTGGCGAGGTGTTGACAAGCGTTAGGGCAAGGACTCGTCCACGCCGTCACTGCCTATAGTCGTCGTCGTTGCTTGCAGCACAGTCGCCACTTACAATTGTCAGTAGGTCCCCTTCACAGCTTGCATGGACGAGGTCGTCAGCATCATGGGCAAGGTCATCAGCATCGTCGACTCGACGGCGTCATTTCTTGTAGCGCCGTCGCCGCTTACAATCGTCAGCGGGTCCCCTTCGCAGCTTGTGTGGACAAGGTCGTCACCATCGTCGGTCGGGTGGAGGGTAGGACTGTAGTTAGGCATCGAGGACTCGAGGTCAAGGGTTGATAACGTGAGACTTGAGAGGGATAGGACATCGTCTGTGTCTCGAGGACTCGAGGGATACGGAGGATTGAGAAACTTTTGGGAGCCGAAGAGACATGGCGCGCACAATGCCTAAAATTTTTTTTTTTCGTTGGGGGTAGGTTGAACTGGGGATCTGGTTGATCAGTTTGAACTGGTCAAACTGGATTTTTCGCGATTTAAATTCTTTGAAGCCTGTTGTGCAAAAATTGGTCAGTCTAGCTACTCTTCCACTGGTTCCCAATCCAACCAGTTGGATCGGCCGATCCGATCCGATTTTGAAACATTGGTTAGAATGAGAGAGAGAGAGAAAGATAGTGGTGGGGTGTTGTTTTTGTTTTGACCATTTGTGTGGGTTGGTCAGTGGATTGGGTGGAGACGTGATGTGGTGTTTCTAAATTACATGTTGTTGCCTTTTAGGGGGGACAGAATTGAGGTGAATGCGGTGGAACTTGATGACAAATGTCAAGCTATTGTGCTTCTCTTTGAAGTCTTAGTAGGAATGATATTTTTGGACATTATTTTCACTTAAATAGCAAGCTGCCATAACCCTAAGCGTGCTTTAAAATAATTTTTATCTCATGCATTTGTTGGAATTAAAATTGAATAAAATTAAAATCATATGATTTTTCTATAATCTTAAGACTAATCTATTCCCCACATCATCAACTAAAATGAAAACAGAAATGAAAGGATGGAGGGATACCTGAATCCATCGCAGCGGAAGTGAAGAGATCGCGGAGATCCTCTGGGACCATGGGCATGCTTCTCCAATGAGAGGTGATGGCTATGGTGCTTCCAGAGGGTTGAGAGGGCGTAAAGACTTATGGGGGTGGTGGTCATCATGGTACCCTTTGGGTTCCCCTTGGGCTCTATTTATAACTTTTCTGCGATGGGATGTAGAAAATCAAATCTCCATTTTGCCCTTACCCCTCCAGGGACCATAACCGTTTAAATTAAAATATCAATTCCACCCATCACGAAATTGCATTTTTTTCTCATAAAGTTTCTATGCATTAAATCTCATATCCTAATAAGATGCGAATGATCAATTTACATAACTAGACTACTTTAATGACCATAAATGTGATGTCTAAATATATGTACATATTTAACGTATGATTCCTTAATAATAATATATGTAGGCTCGCATTATGATTCTAGCAATCTTCCACTTGAACCACATATATCATCCTTATAATCATACGTTTATATATACCTGTATGAGCTCATTAACACAACATCACAATAAATCACATCTCCACCATTCTCATTCATACTCTGTTAACATATGACCAAAGTTGATTTTTGCAATTATGAAATCGACTAGACTAAACAATGATCACATACATTAACACAAGTAATGATATAAATCTGATATAAGTACATAGTATGAAAATTGCATGTTAATGTGATCTACACATGCCTATTTTCAACTAGTTCAAAACTTTATCATACAAGAGATCACATGGCAAGGACTAATGAGTTCAAAGAATGAAAACTTTATTATTATGTATATAATCCAAAACATGTCCATACATGAAACACCAAAATAAAACAAACTCCCACTGAATTGTGAGCATAAAATCCCACAAAGTCAGAGTCAGAATATCCGAGGACCTTCAAATGATCCGATCTCCTATATATGAGCATAAAATCCCTTGTTCTTTGTAGGTAGTGCATGACCCTTTTGGCTGCCTTCTAGTGGTCGGGTCTAGGCTTGCTTAAATATCTGCTAACATGCCAACAATGTATGCTAGGTCTGGCTACGTGCAGACTTGGGCATACATCAAACTTCCCACTACAGATGCATAGGGAACATTTTCCATCTCTTTAGCTTCAAACTCATTCTCGAGGCATTAGTTAAGAGATAATTTATCTCCCCTAGCACTGGAGTATCTCCTGGTTTGCAATTCTCCATGTCGAATCGCCTTAGAATGATTTCATCGTATCTCCTCTGTGATAATCCAAGGATATCCCGAGAACGATCTCGTTGTATCTAGATTCCTAATACAAAAGAGGCTTCACCAGGATCTTTCATTTTAAAATTACCAGAGAGAAATGTCTTGATTTCCAGAAGCAAACCATTATCATTACAGGCAAGGAGGATGTCATCTACATACAAAACCAAGAAAATATATTTTCCCCTACAAAATTTATGGTATACATAATCATCAACCAGATTTGCCTCAAAGCCAAATGAGACAATTATTTGATGAAACTTGTAATACCACTATCTTGAAGCTTGCTTTAGTCCATAAATGGCTTTCTTTAGTTTGCAAACCATTTTCTTTGCATCTCCTGATGCAAAGTTTTTTGGTTGCAACATGTAAATTATTTTATTAATGTTTCCATTAAACGTTGTCTTTATATGCATCTGATGTAGCTCTAAGTCAAAATGAGCTACTAAAGCCATTATGGTTCTAAATGAATCCTTAGATGAAATTGACGAAAATGTCACTTTATAATCTATGCCTTTATTTTGAGTGAATCCCTTAGCAACAAGACGAGCTTTATATTTGTCAACATTACCTTGTGAATCCTATTTGATTTTAAATATCCATTTACAACCAATGGGCTTCACACCTTTAGGAAATTGGCCAGCATTCCAAACCTTGTTGTCACTCAAGGATTTCATCTCTTCATTCATGGCATTGATCCAATCCTAAGAATGGGAACTCCTCGTGGCATGAGTGACCGAAATGGGATTCGTATCCATTTGGTCTGCCTCTAGTTTCTAAAGAAATATAATGTAATCACTAAATATTGCACTTCTCCTTTCTCTACTCGATCTCCTAATGGGTGCAAGATCTTGAATGTTTTGAGGTTGTTCAGTTTGATTGATGGGAAGATCATTCACATTATTGTCTTCCCCTAATGTTGTTGGAACAACGTTTGGAATAAGAACTTGACCACGTTCAATGATTTTCTTATGAACAGGATTTGGCTCTTCAAATGTAATGTGACAACTATTACCTCCCAAACTAACATCCTCAAAAAAATGGGTGTTCCTAGTCTCAAAGAATGAGTAAGTCGTCAGGTCATAAAACTTATAACCCTTTGACCTCTCAGAGTACCCTACAAAATAGCAGGCGACCATCTTAGAGTCCAGTTTCCTTTCAGAAGGCCTATGTGGCCTAGAATCAGTTGAACACCCCTAAATATAAAAATGTTTCAGACTAGGTACCTTATTAGTCCACATTTCATATGAGGTTTTAGGCACTGCTTTAGTTGGTACTCGATTGAGAAAATATACAGCTATTTTGAGTGCTTCCCCCCATATAGACTTAAGTAAAGAAATATGACTAATCATACTCCGTACCATATTCTTAAGAGTCCTGTTGCGACGTTCGGCAACATTCATGCTTGGTGTCCTAAGCATGATGTATTGAGGCACTATGCCGCACTTATTTAGAAAAGAAGCAAATGGTCCTGGACGCTGTTCTCCTGATCCATCATATCCGTCGTAGTACTTACCACCACGATCAAATCCGATGGCCTTAATCCTTTTCCCGAGTTGGTTTTCCACCTTGGCCTTATAAGACTTGAACGCATCTAAAGATTGTGACTTTTCGCGAAGGAGAAATAGATACCCATATCTAGAGTAATCATCTATAAACGTAATAAAGTACTAGTGTCCATTCCAGGAAGCCATAGGGAATGGACCACAGATATCCGTATGTATTACTTCTAAGACATCTGTAGCTCCAGTGGCACCTACACCTCTCTTGTTTGTTCTTTTCCCTTTTAAACAGTCTACACAAATATCCAAATCCATGTAACCAAGGGAATCAAGAATTCCATTCGAAATAAACCTATCCATTCTCTGTTTAGAGATATGGCCTAAACGCTTATGCCACAGTAAAGTGGAATTCTCTTGAGTTACTTTACACTTTGTACCACTCAATGTTGCATTGAAGGTTTCTAATTTGAAGGAAAAAGTATGCAGCATATATAATTTATCACTAACATACAAAAAACTAGAATCAACTAAATTTGAATTAAGAAACAACTGAAATTCCCTATCTCCAAATGAACAAGAATAACCAAATTTGTCCAACAGATAAACAGAAAATAAATTCTATCTAAATGACGGTACAATGAATGTTTCTTTCAAATCTAACTGGTGATCGACAGTCAGTAATAGCCTGAAATCCGCAATGCCTTCTACCTTGACCTTCTTGCCATCGCCCACATAGATGTATCTTTCACCATCATTTGGCATTCGGCAACTTAGGCAACCTTGCACAAACACACTGACGTGAATAGTAGTTCCCGAATCTATTCACCAAATATCTGAGGGTACAAAAGCATAATTAACTTCTGAACAAACCAAAGAGAGCAATGTACCTTTCTTTTCATGCCAAGCGTGATACTTGGTACAATCATTCTTCACGTGTCCTTCTCCCTTGCAGAAGAAGTAGGATGCCTTAGCCTTCTTCCAACTCCCTTTGGAGGAGAATGAACTGGCAGCAGCTGTATCCTTAGCTTGCTTCCTTTTGGTCCTAGAAACCAGATGAGCACTTTCTGGTTTGTCTTGTTTCAGCTTTTCTTCCTCTTGCACACAATGAGAAATGAGCTCGTTAAGAGTCCACTTCTCCCTTTAGCAATTATAGCTGACCTTAAACTACTCATATTGTGCAAGGAGGGAAATCAAAACTAAGTACACAAGGAGGTCATTTGACAACTCCAACTTAAGTGCCTTTAGTTTCGAGGCTAAATTGGACATTTCCATAATATGCTCCCTTATGTTTCCAGTGTCCCTGTACTTTAGTGAGACAAGTTTGCTAAGGAGATTGCTTGTCTCAGCTTTCTCACTCTTAGCAAATCTTTTCTCAATCTCATCAAGGAATTTCTTCGCATTTAATTCCTCTGAGATAGCACCCCTAAAGTTTTCTAGAACAGCACATTTCATGATCATCAGACATATGCAATTTAATTGCTCCCTCCTTTCAAAGTTCTTTATTTCCTCAGAAGAACTCTTATCCATAAGAGGGGAGTGAGGATTAACCCAAAGTGCATAGTTTAGATCCTTGCATCCCAAAATAATAAGGACACTTTCTTTCCAGAATTTAAAATTAAATCCATTTAGCTCTTAAATAGAATTCAGGTTGGCAGTTATGGTAGATGCAGAGTTAACTGGAAAAACAAAGGAAATAAACAAAATATATGCTCAGAATGAAGTACCTTAACAATACAATCATTAATATTTAGTCTTTGGACAATAAACATTAATTTTATAGAGGGCAGTCTTCAGAACGATAAATAGCTATTGAAAAGAATCATGTAAGTAATTAAGCTATCTTTGGATTAACTTAACTACCCACATGAAACCTAAAATTTAATGGGAAATTTATCATTAAATGTGTATATATGCATTTAGTCATGAGGTGGCTTACCTTTGGGTTAAGCTCCCCACATAGGAATATAACATACATAGTCATTTTAATGTTTCAAATAAACTGACATGAGAAGTAACCTGCTTTGGCAAGAATTACTAAATGTGACAGAGTACTTAATACATTAAAGCCACTTACCAATGTTCGCACCAAAATTTTTATGGCAAATGTATCCCAAAATATCACTATAGTACTAATACTCAAGATTGGTATCGGTACCAGAATGAGTAGTACTGGTACTGATCTTAGGTACTGGTACTTCATGAGTATTGGACCGATCCTAGGACCATGTCCAGTATCCTACATGTACCGGTACTTATGATGAGTATCGGTACTCCATCAATATTGGATCGGGCCTGGGTCGTGGCCAGTATCCCTTATGTACCAGTACTCATCATGAGTACCAGTACTCATATGATACTAGCAATGCCTCCGCACATGACCAATATCCCACATGTACCGGTACTCATGACAAGTATCGGAACTCCTTCAATACTGGTGGCACTTCCTTGTGCCCGACCAGTATCCAACATGTACCAGTACTTATGATGAATATCGATACTCCATTGATACTGGTGGTGCCTAGGAACCGTCCGATGGGTACTCGTGCCTTACTAGTACTGATTATGGCCCAATTCCAGGGCGGCGATCTAAAATCAAGATTTGGGGAAAACATCCCAAATCACGATTCCAATTGCAAAACTCAATTTAATTATCAAATGTGAAATACAAATGAACATGAAAATAAAAAAAAAATAAACAATCTTGGTTATTGATTTATCAAGATAGGATTGAATCAATCCAAAAACTTATCGAAAAAAACCCCCCAAAACCAAACGGAAAATTATTTTTCTCAAAATCCGACTCATTAAGACAATGATATAGTGAATAGAAAAGTTCTGATATCACTTATTGGAATTAAAATTGAATAAAATCAAAATCATATGATTTTTCTATAATCCCAAGACTAATCTATTCCCCATATCATCAACCAAAATGAAAACGAAAAGGAAAGGATGGAGGGATACCTGAATCCATCGCAGCGAAAGCGAAGAGGAGATCGGGGAGATCCTCTGGGACGGTGGGCTTGCTTCTCCAACAAGAGGTGGTGGCTATGGTGCTTCCAGAAGGTTGAGAGGATGAAAAGACTTATGGGGGTGGTGATCGTTGTGGTACCCTTTGGCTTTTCCTTAGGCTCTATTTATAAAGTTTCTGCGATAGAATACAGAAAATCAAATGTCCGTTTTGCCTTCACCCCTCCTGGGATCATAACTGCTTAAATTAAAATGTCAATTCCACCCATCACGGAATTGCATTTTTTCTCTTAAGGTTTTTATGCATTAAATCTCATATCCTAATGAAATAAGAATGATCGATTTACATAACTAGACCACTTTATTGACAATAAATGTGATGTCCATATATATATATATATATATATATATATAATTCCTTAATAGTAATATATGTAGGTTCGCATTATAATTTTAACAACATTGACCCATTTTCACGCATATCAGCCTAATTAGACTATTGCTAAGCGATCATGAGGAGATGTGTTTGATTGGGAGATGAGTGCATGATTGAGATGATAGAAAGGTAGTAATTGAGGAGGTGTGTTGGAGGTGCCGAGGGGGAGTGAGAAACAAAGATGCAAAGAGAGGTCACACAAATCCTCCCCTTGTTCCCATGGTTCCTTTTTTTTAATCGCGATGGTGAAGGGGAAGGTGGGCACATGGGAGAAGGAGAGAGACTGCACCTTATTTTTCAGGTAAGAATAACATTATTATCAATGGAATATTATTTCATAAAGAACAATGGTATATGTGTGTATAATATGTTAAATATGTTATTGAGTAAATATGTACTTCAGATTTTAAGATAAAAGAAATAGGCATTTTTGTATTTTTGGTTTTTGATTTTTTTTTAGAGGGGAGGGGTTTTTGCGAATAATTGAGCGGGTAAGATTTTGCTGAAGAATGACGCTTATTTCTAGCCAAATGAAGATGCAATGAAGAGGCCTTCTTTTGTTGAGTAGGTGGGGTCACAGAGGTATTATTATCAATGGAATATTATTTCATAAAGAACAATGGTATATGTGTGTATAATATGTTAAATATGTTATTGAGTAAATATGTACTTGAGATTTTAAGATAAAAGAAATAGGCATTTTTGTATTTTTAGTTTTTGATTTTTTTTAGAGGGGAGGGGTTTTTGCGAATAATTGAGCGGGTAAGATTTTGAAGAAGAATGACGCTTATTTCTAGCCAAATGAAGACGCAATGAAGAGGCCTTCGTTTGTTGAGTAGGTGGGGTCACAAAGGGAGAAGTTGAGGGGGAAGAGGTCACCTTCGTTAATAGTAGATGGTGAAAGGGATGCTCATGACATGTAAACCTCTCCATACGTGAGCCGACCACCATTGTGACCTCATACGCGAAGGGGAGGACGATGGTGAGGTGGAGGTGGGGGAGTCGTTAGGGAAAGAGTAGGCGGCGAGGGACTCAAGGAGGGTGGCCCATTGGATGCAGAAGGTGGTGTCAAGGTTGAGAAGGTGGAGGCTGGTCTCATTGTCGAAGGCATTGAGAAGGGAGAAGTGAGGCCAAAGGGACTATTCGAAAGTGTAGGGAGACGTACCATTCCCCCATTTTTTTCCCGTCACCCTCGATGCTTCTCATCTGTCAATCTCTCTATGTCCTTCTGATTCAATGAATATTACGCTTTCTTCGTAGGAGGCCCAACTTATTTACCATAGTAACCACGCGTGACTCTACGTTGTTAGAATCGATCAGACGATTGATATAGAACCACTGTGGCCTTGAAAAAATAGAGAAAACTTAGTTGCTAAGAGGATTATAATTTATAGTGCTATCTGTACGTCCAATTCCATCATTTTCGCCCGTCGCCTCCCCCATCTACCGATTATGGTCATGCTTGGGGCACAGACATGATACTGACTCTAGAACTGTGGAAAAGGAACTGTGGAAAGGAGGTCATGCCCATGACGCATCCCACCGACGAAATCCACCGACTGGCACGTGGCCCTTTCCAACGTTCCAAATAAGGAATTTAATATTTTTTTTGGTGGAAAGATAAAAATAAGTGATTTTTACGTAAATGTCATTAAAAATTTTTAAAATTACTTAAATATCATTCAATTTACTATATTTATAAATATATTATTAAAAAAATAATGTCATTTTTATATTTATCAATCCGCTAATCATAACCATTAAACTTAAAGATTTTAAATTGAAATGGAATAAAATTTAATTTTTAGTCTTCAATTTTTTTTTAATCCTTAAAATTGTTTTCATCCTAAAATTTTATTTTTTTTAATTTTCATCCTCTCCCTCCCCCCTTCTCCTTGCTAATTCACCTCCCTTCCTCCTCACTATTGACCAGCTCCTCCACCTCCACTATAGAACCTTCGACCACCTCCTTCGTCCCCTTTTTCTAACCACTACCTCCTCCTAAGGCGACGACCCTACCTTGCCCTCTATTATTTTCTTGCCGCCCATAATGACGCCCTTCTTGGGCTTGTGGCCGAAGAGGCACCCAAAGATTTGGTGGTGGTGGTGGTGGTAGGCTTCGTGGACCTCCTTTTCAATGTATCCTTGGGAGGAGGAGGTGGCTGAGAGGAGATGATAGTCAGAGAGGAGGCGAAGGAGGTGGTCGGAGGTTGGAGGGTGAGAGTGGAGGAGGTGGTCGGAGGTTGGAGAGTAAAAGTGGAGAGGGAAGTAAACTGGTGAGGGTAGGAGGTTAAAATTTAAAAAAAATAAAATTTTAGGACTAAAAAATAATTTTTAGAAATAAAAAACAATTTTTTATTTCATTTAAATCCAAAATCATTAAGTTTAATGGTTATAAATAATGGAGTGGTAAATATAAAAATAGTACTATTTTTTCAATGGAATATCTGTAAATATAGTGAATTGAATAGCATTTGATTAATTTTAAAAGATTTTAATGATATTAACTTAAAAAATCCCTAAAAATAAATATCTTTTCTACATCCTAGTTTTTTTTTCTTTTGGAAAAGTTAAAGTAGCTTTCATTCATAAGAAACCATAACCTTATTGATGAAGTGTAACTCATCATAGTTAAAATATCTAAGTTAAGCTAAAAATTAGGTTAAACATTATCTTATTAACATAATAAATGACTTAAGTGTGAGAATCAATAGAAATAGCCTAAAACATCAAAATTAGGTTAAAAATGCATAATTAGGTTAATTTATGAGATACTCTATGCATAAATGTAAATTGATAATTCAATTGCAAATTAAACATATTTTTCGGTTCAAAAATTCAAATCAAGAGTGAAATCATGTTCTAAAATGTTCAACCAAACATCAATAAAAATTTCATTGCATTTGAACATTAATAGGACCTTGAAAGCATCACATTACATATAAGTCCTTCATTCCCTTACATCTTTGTTAGACTTTAGGGACCTCTTGGTTACTATTTCTCTCGCTTATGGGTTCCCTTGCAAACTCTACACCATTTTAGTTTATGTACCTATGTGTAATTTTTCCCTTTGCACCCGAGTTGCTCTACAGGTACTGTTCACCGCGAAGAACTTAGCGTACTGGTGTCATCCATCCTTGATGCCATTCATCCAACAACTCATCTTCCTCCATTCTTTCCGCACTTTTGCACGGAGGATCATTGCCTCATCTAGATCCCATCTAATGGTGGTATTTTGTGCAAATACTTCCCACACGTCCTCCCTCCTCATCCCACCATCCAAGACCTAATCATTTAAATCCACCTTAGCAATGCTCTGATTCACTCAATGTCTACTTAAGCCCACCCTCTGAGCTCGCACGACCTCCATCAACTCCCTCCCCTCAAGCTGGTCCCTTCAATCCGTCCCCTCAGCTCTCCCTCCTCCATTCCTCGCCTGTGGTGACAGCACAGGTGATCTTTCTCCTTCAATCGCCTTCAGCCGTTGGCTGCTGGCTTGTGGACACCTTCTTCATCAGCTAAGGGTCTCCTCCCTTTCGTCGCCATCGATCGACGACTGGTGGACCTTGGACATCACTTTCCTCTGTTAGATAGGATTTACTGCTTTTCTAGATAGAATTATTTCTTTCTAGGTAGATTTCTCGCTTTCTAGATCAGTTAGGAGTAGATTAGTTAGCTCCACTTACGGATTTGGTAGTTTAGATTAGGCATAGATTAGACTAGCTCTGATTCGCCCTCTCCGATCAATTCAGATTGGAGAGGTGTTTTCACGCATTCGTTCGATTCACTGATCTTCCTCTACGCCTCACAATTCTATCTTCACTGTTTTCCTCCAATTTTTTATTCATAATTCACCCCATCCATCCGAGCATATCTAGATCCAAATTTCTCGAAATTCGGGATCTAGATAGCGCTCACAATCACCTGAGGGTCTTCCCACTCACTCCATATGATCACAAGGACCCCTGATCTCGTTTTGATTGACTTGATTTGCTTGATTCTTTCAGATTTGGATTTCACGCCCAATCTCACGATTTGGAGTAAATTTGATTTTAAATGGATTTATCGAGTGATTCAAGTTTAGATTTGCTTAATTGGGTGTATTGTGATGAATTTGAATGTGTTTTGATTAAGATTTATTCTCAAAGGAGCATATGCCCAATTTGAGCCTTGTTTTGGGTAGCTATGGCCAAGGATAATCCAATACATGGATTGGAGGTCATAGCAATGACCTACTGGTTTAGAGGATCATTTAGGATACTCACACACTAATTATTAGTGTGTAGGTGGTTTTCATGATCATATCTTTATGTTGATTCAAATTAAAAAGCCCAAATCAGGGGCAACATGGTTTCTTACTTCCAAAGGACTTTCAATCTGAAATGTAGGCTTTTTCAGTGGATTTGAGAGATAAAAAAAGAAGGTTTGAAATGATTTATAAATGATTTTTGTACACTTAGTATGATCCAATCCTTTACCTTGAGGAGATCATAATAGGATCCTTATGGATTTTGAAATGAAAGAGTTGTTTTTCTAATATTTTAGACCTTCAAAAGCTTTTGTGCACTGATTTCTAGTTGAATCTCATTGGATTTGAGCATGTTTTGGTAATCTGTATGCCTTAGATTAGACTTTTTCAAGTCTAATTTAGGCTTATTCCAATAGCAGCATTCCTGCTTAATCAATTGCAGCAATCGTCAGCAGCATGTGTTGCTTGATTTAAGGCAGCTCAGCAACACCTTCAGCAGCAGTTGCTACTAGTTTCAAGAGCAGAGTAACAATCAACTGCTGGATTTAGACATAACGGCAGCAGTAAAATCAGTTGTTGTAATTTGTTAGCTGTAGTTGGACTGGAAGAGGAAATTAAGTTGGATTGTGAAGTCATTATGAGGATTTTAAAGAAGCTAATATGTGTAAATAGTTAGAACATCTTGTAGCAAGCATTCTTGTATAAATGATGACTCTTAATCTGATAAGAATTGCTTGTAATTGATTTTTAATCTTCGTTGTCAGCAACATGAAATGTATTTAACTGTCCAATCTGACATTTAATGAAAATCAAAGATGAGAATCGTATTTAAATGTTCCATTATTTTCTATATGCTATGCTGAATGTCAGTAAGTGCTTAAACTTGCTGTTGAGACCTTGAAATTCTCATAGAGACCTTAGGTTTTTAGTTTCAAACTCATTCTAAGCTCCTTTTGTGTGAGATTTGAAATAACATAAAAATGATAAAAAAATCATAAAAAAAAAACCTATCTTGAGTAAGATCAGGCATTTCTTTAAGTGTTTTCAAAGTATTCTGAACTACTGACTTGATAGAACATATCAACCTATGATTTAGTTTACTTTAAAACTTAATAAAAGAAACCAAATCAAAAATATAAAAACAATTCATTTCTCTCTTATCTCACCTTTTCTCTCTCCTCTCATATCCATATTATACGTGAAAACACCATAAAACTCTGAAAAAGTCAAAAGCATAAAAATACCATGTATATACTATTTACACTTGGAAATATAACTTAAGCTAAGTTAAATATAAAAAATAACTTGTATATCTATATTGTAAGTAACTAATGTATATATGTATTATAATTATTTTTGAAAGGATATATGTATTATAATTATTTAAGTAAGTATTGAGTTATATTGTATATATGTTAACTATATAATTACCTATTTATTTATAGTAAATTATATGTACATAAACTAAAATAATTATAAATAAGTATGTACATGTGTACAATTGTATCTATTACTATACATACGTATTTAATTAAGTATTATATACTATATGACACCTGTATATTGATTTAATTATCTATTTATTGTAAGTAATTAAGTTATTAAGTTAATTTATTAAATTACTAAGTTAAAATAAAATAAATTTGTAAATTAACTTAATACTGAAGTAATTCATGTTGTACACTTATATATATATTTATTTTAAATATTTTCAGCCAATGTATAATGTATATATACCGTGTTATAGTATTTATACCTTAAATATGTATATATGTAATAAAATGTGTAAATAAATGTTTATAAATTAAAATAAATGTTCTAAAATAAATTAAAAAAGTATAATAAATACATTATTATGTAAATCAACTAATTATAAGGTCAATTGATTTGTCAATTCATTAATTTGTGCATTAATTAAGTAATTAAGTAATTTTTAAATATAATTAAATAAGTTATAATCTTAAATTAACTACATAATTAAGTAGTCATATGTAAGAGCTTTCCAAATATATAATTTATTTTAAAAATGGATGCCAATTGGACACTTAAATTGAGGTCCAAAGTTGGCTTTTCAGAACGTTATTACGTGCCTTAACGAGGCGCAAGCTTAGCACCACCTCGTTAGCTGAAAAGCTGCCGAAGTGGTATATTTTGAATCGTGTTGATGACTCGTTCGGTCATCAGCACTGGGCAAAAAACACATGAGCATATACTGGTCTTCGATCTAAGTGCACGCCTGGGGGCGTGTGCGTGCATGCCTATTATAAAAACTTGGTCCTGAGTCTAGTAGTGGTCTGGTCTCACCCTGTAGCGGTGCTATGTATCCCACGAAAAGCCTTGTGCTCGCCCATTAACAAATTTTTCTAAAGTACTTCGTGGGTTTGAGCCTAAAAAATGGCTAAGTGTTGAGTGTGGTAAATGCCTTAGTGTGAGCTGAGAGTGTGTGTTGAGTTGGTTGTAAATTATATTGTATGTATATGTATATAAGTATATATGTATAACAATAGATATGTATAGAGTGTACATGTAAATAATATATATATATATATGTATGTATAGTATTTATACATAAGTAGAGTACAGTATAAGTGGAGTAATATATGTATACAAGCCTTGTGTATTTACATATGTGTTAAAGCTTTAGTGACAATTACATCCGTCACTGTAGGTGTATATATATGTTAGTAAATATAGTTCTTTTGCCTTACGTTTTGTATATATGTTTTATAAGGCTATAGTAACACTTATATATGTCACTGTATATACACTATATCTTACTAAAGTTATTAGTAAATGTTAGTATATTTAGTATAATACATATTAATAGTTATTTTTGTATCTAACTAATATAGAGTAGTTTTACTTAGTTTTTGATGCCTATTTAGTTGTAAATATGTTTGAGGCATTTCAATTAACATTAATTGATTATTTTTGTACATAATTAAGTTAATTCATTCATTTTTTAATTCATTGATTTATTTTATATATATAATTGACATTTTTGGAATAAAAGAATATTTTTGGAACATAGAGAGTGATGTCTATCAATAATTAACTCTCAGTGAATGACTTGGAATAAATCAGTAAAAATTATGCAAAAAAATAAAATGACACATCTGTCTGCATTGTAACATTATAGTACAACAACGACATGATTGAATCACATTTTTAACACGCAAACGGTTTTTGTGACCACTTACAAGCTGCATGGAATGTTATGTCCGACCCAAGAGCTGAATACATCATTCAGAACAGAGAATCTAGCAAGATTGTGGCCAATCTGAACTTGTGACCTTGAAACATGGGTGACCTGAAATGATGGGTATTGGAGTAGCAAGTCTTGACATTCTCGAACAATATGAAGTAATCTCTAGAAACGTTGCTTAAGTCCATTTACTTGGCTTACAGGAGACAAAGTGTCACTCCCTGAGTAATAAGCCGAACTCAAGGCGAGAAGAATACCTTGATGTATTGTGAAAGCTTCTGCCTCCTCACTATGAGTAGAGGAGTATTTCCTTGCATGAGCAACTATGATATGACCTGATGCATCGCATAACACAATCACTACAACTGAATGGTGAGTTGTAATTGCTGCATCTACAATCAGAATACATTCATGAACATTGGTTTGATGAACAGGTGAGTGATCAGTGACTGAGTGTTGTGGCAGCAGTGCATTTCCATTATCAGGCTCGTCAGTTTGACATGTGTAGAAGGCCGCAACAACTCTGATTTTTTGCGCCAGCAAATCAGGGGATCGATTCTCTGTTCCATGCACCTTATCACATCTATTTGTCCAAACATAATAAGCCTGGAAATATGGCATAGCTTCATTTTGCTTGGCTACCTTCAGTTGAATTGAGATGTTTTGAAATTCTTGAAACCAGTCATCAGCCTCCACTGAAATTCTGTAACCGAGTCTGAACCACAATGCTCTGACGTAGGCACACTTGAGGAATAAATGGTTTACATTTTCTATTCCTCCACTGCACAAAGGGCACATTTCATCAACAACAAGGATTCTCTGAGCAACAAGTGACTTGGTATTGAGCACTCTAGCCAGTACTTTCCAACATAGGAGTTTTATTCTAGGAGGAAGGTGTAGAGCTTGAATATTTTTGCATTTTGAAATGCCCATATCCGATAAGTTGGAGGATCTACTAGATATTTGTATCAACGTTTGATATGTTGACTTGATTGAGAAAACACCTCTTGGATGGGGTGACCAGATAATATGTTCCATCTGATTCTAATGTATAGGAGTTGCCAATATTTTTTCAGCCTTTTCTGGAGAAAAAAAATTTGAGAAATAAGGTTTTGGTTCCTACCGTGATTATCTGTGTCCATCAGATCCTTTAGGTGGTTGACATGAAAGGGTATACGATTAACCGTCATGAGAGGGGACTGTAAGTCCCTAGCCCAGGAATCTCTCCATATGTTCATTTCAGGTCTACTTCCCGCCAACTAAATGATACCATAGAATGGAAATCCCTGAATTGAGTGCAATGCTTTCATCAATGGGGAATCAGCTGGTCTTGGAGTATAGTCCCAGAAAGAATCATTAGGAAAATATTTTCTCCTTAGTTGTGATTGCCAAAGGCCCTCCCCATCAATAATAAGCCTCCAACCCATCTTCATCAGAAATGTCTAAATCTTAAACCTAACTAACTCAACATCTCTAAATCTTAGACCTCCTAAGTGTTTAGGCAGACATAAGCTCTTCCAAGACTTCGAGTAGAAATAACTTCTTTCTCTTCTCATAGCCCCACCAGAAGTCCCTAACAATTTTATCAATAGCAACATGTAATTTTTGTGAAAACATATCAGTGAACATAAGATAGTTTGGCACCGCTAGAAGTGAGGATTTGATAAGAATGCTTCTTCCAGCCTGTGACAGAGCTTGTCCTTTCCACCCATTTAATTTCCCCCGACATTTGGCTATGACCAAATCCATCAGAGCTTGCTAGCTGTTAGTGTCAATAATAGGATTCCTCAAATGTATCTCATCTTTTGACATTCTATTTAAAAAAAATTCTCCTAGAATATAAGTTTAAAGTTGGACATTCATATACCCTTGCTAAAATAAATTCTGAACTCTTTGACCAGAATATAACTCATATAATTTGAGGATTGTCCTCAATTCCTGGACTTCCCTCAAAGTTGCAGCTGCAAAAATAATCACATCATCCGCATAATGAGGTGTGTGACAGGCTGCACATGTCAGTCGATCTAAAAGCTTGGAATTTTTTAGGAATGAAGAGAAGAAGCAAGAGCACGTTAGTACCATTGTTTGTATTCTCCTAGGGCTATGGACTTTGGGAAAATATCTTCCTTCACCTCAATCGTATATACACGTACATCTGTGCCATAAAGCTTGTGTAACGTCTAGCTAAGTGACGAGGTTCTTTTTATTCAGTTTTTCAATATTTTATGAAAATATTTTGCTTAACCCTAATCTAGGTATAGAATTAGCACCTATATTTTTAATTTGTAAGCTCCTATACGTTGATGGAGGGGCATTAATGTAAGATTGGACAACTTACGAGGACATCTACATAATTATAATAAACTAAATATTTCCAGGTCAGCAAGCATATACTCTTAGCCTGTTTATTTTTAACTAGTTGACATTGACAGTTTTAATTTATCTGCTAGATTATAATACCTGTTAAAAGTTTTTGTTTAATGAGTTAGTTAAGCTGAGACTATTCCTCTTAGTTTAACTTAAGCTTCTTAATTGGATCAACACATGATCAAAGATAGTGCTCTTTCCTCAAAAAAGACCTTTTCACCTCCGGTTTGGAGTAGATAATTATGCACATGATCTTTTTTTCTATGTTGAACCTAAGGCTTCCTTTATTTGTTTACAAAGTAATTTTTTTACTTCTAAGCTAAATGATCATCATTTTAAAAGATTGGATAAGACCAATTAGATCGCCAACTAGCCTTGCATTGATTGATTCAAATGAATCACTAGTTTAGAAATGTCAACATAGGTGGAATTGATTGCTGGTGGTATTGATTCAACTAGTTTGATTCTATCAAATCAAACTCTTTAGTTGAGCTATCCTGGGAGTTTGATCAAGTTGTATATATCTTACAAGAGAACAAAATTGTTGATTCTCGTACTTTATAATGTTATCAAAATATTTTTAAATAAAACATAAACTTGTAAGGTTGAGAGTTACCTTAAACGTCTAATGTGGTTGTGCATGTTTGTTTATTAGTTATGCTACTTGCATATTTTCAATTACATTTTGATTTTAGTAAACATTTGAGTTGAAAAAGATTATATATATGTATCGTAAGTTACACTATTTGTTTTATCTCATTCAAAAATCTCATTTGATCGTTCCAATCATCCAACCACTTAAAAGTGAGTGGTTTGGTATTTTCATTGGTTAAAATGGCTGATGATGTTATGTTTTTTTTTTTTTTCCCTCGGCAAAGGAAACTTTTATTCATTAGGGTTGAAAATAATGCGAAGGACAGGGCATGACTCATCGGATTGCTCGAGGGGAAGGTACCAACACAAAACGTTGACCTAAATTTAAACATTAAATAAAAGAAACATCACCAACGTGAAATTTAAGTAATGATTGGAGGCTCAACCACCATAACATATTCGTAAATACAATAGCGTTTCTATAAGATATCCAGCCCTCAACGCTAACAAAAAATGCAGTAAAGGTGGACACTAAAAAAACTAATCTGAACGCTTCTTGATCGTAATAAGTTCAAAGTCTTTGCATATCCCCAAAATAACTCCCAAGTGAGAACATCAATATCCATTAAGAGTAAAAATACAATCAACATCAATATAATTAAAATAAATAAAAAATAATTAAATCAAATAAAATCAAATAACTACCACCAAAACTTAATCCCTTCAACGATCAACCTGCCCCTATGATAAAAAAAAGTCATCCAAGCAATGATTATCCAACTTATAATGTCATGTTATGTCATCGCAAGTCCACCCAATTTGAAACCACATCGAACTTGAATTAATAATTTTTCTTATTCATTATCCTATCTATGGTTGATTGTTTTAAACTTTAACAAGAATACATTCATTATCATTTGGATTCTCTTCTTTTTTTTAAAAGAAAAAAGAAATTGAATTCCCACCATTGCCCTTCACTTATGCATTTTTTTTCACCTTTTAATTTATTTATTACATTGAGATATCATGACTTTTTTTATAAAATCATGTTGCTCGATGTATATTGCATATACCTCTATCATCTTCTTTGTTTCAGATGTACCATCTCCATTGTGTAAGAATTTTCGATCCAATTGTAACGAGAATTCAAATTATAATGCTGAAGTTTGAATAATATCATGATACTTGATGTGCACCATACAAAAATTTCACAAGGATGCAAATCTTAGTTTACTTTAGCACCGATGGAAATAATGAGTCATAAGAAGTTTTATGAAATGAATATGTTAAAGAGTTGTTTGATTTTTTTTGAAATTTTAAGAGTTTTTCTAGTAATTTTTTTGTATGTCAAAAAGACCTCGTGCGAAATTTGTGACTTTCGGAAGGGATCTTACACAATTCCAACACCCCTTAGATTTTTCTGTGAGGTCGGGAGCAATTTTTCCGACCCCACCTTATCTCACACAACCCACCCCCATGTACACCCCCAAACCCTAATTTATCTCCTATAAAACACCCCCCACTCCTCCACTTGTCCCTCCCCAACGGCACACATCTACCCCCCCACTCCTCCATTTTGCCTCACCAAGCAGCCACCCATCTTCTTCCCTCCTTCCCCTTGCAACCGTGAGTGAGGGAGAAGAAGAGGGAGGGTAGCGGGTGGAACTCGTGAGAGAGAGAGGGATCAGGAGGAGCTTAGGGGAGAGGAGTGCGTGTGAAAGGAAGAGGGAGAGCGGTAGGAGAAGTTGTTGCTGCGGGGAGTGTTGCTGCAATTACAGCAGCACACAGAGGAGGAGAGTCGCTGCGAGGAAGGTCCTGTGCGCGAAGTTGGAGTAATTTTTCCGCACTATCAGACGTCTGCGATGTTCGCCAGACGTCTAGAGGGATCGTCGAACGTCCAAAGGGAGCTCAAGACATCTGCTAGCATGCAGAGTGCCGAGTATTTCTTTGCTCGAACTCTATGTTGTGCATGTGTGCTGCGGTAGCCATTAGGATGTCATGTTCTATTGCACATTTCTGCGCAGGTGCCAGAAACGTTTGAAAGGCACGTTGGCGTGGTGTTCGAGGCACTTTAGGACATCTAGAAGCAATGTCAGACGTCCGATTTCTCTCCCAGATGACCGAGAGTAGTGTCAGACATTTGGAGACATCCTAAGACGGCCATGAGGGGTAGCAGACAACTAGAATAGACACAAGAGAGCAAGGTGAGACTCTACGCACTTTTAAGATGTCTGGGCCTCATGCCAGACCTCTGATTATGGCTTGATTTCGCTAATGTAGTCACCAGGCGACCGATCCAACCAAACCAACCTGCCTGGTTCGGCTTAGGTGAACCGGGAAGAGTATTTGGGCTAGTTCAGGGCCCAAATGAAGTCGATTTTGCACAAACGAAGTACCGTTGGTTTTCCTTCGGAAGTTCCTACGTGTTAGGGTCGTTTCCATATTGTTTTGAGCTTGTTTGACATACTGGAATATTGATCAAAGATGTTAATGTTTAGTTTGACCAACTATTTAGAATAGGTCTCCAGTCTGTAGTGCACACGGGACACGCAGAGCAATCAGGATCCACCGTTCGTTCCCCCATACCACTCGTACACTTTGGTAGAGTGGCCCTCTTTACTCATGTGATTTAATTTGTTAAGTGCATGCTAAATTAGAAATATCTGCCTAAAACCTAAGACATGAGATGAACCCTGGGGTTGAGAATGTATACACTATTTGAACCTCGCTTGTCATTATTTGAGAATGCATGTTGTTACATTTCCCTACTGTGAGCAATTAAATATGTACATTGATAAGATTGAGTGATTATTCAGTTAAATCACAAGCTGCCTGTTCTATGATTATAAAATTAGAATGTAAATGGAGATGCATGCTATGTATTGAAATGAGACGAGTACTATGCACGAACTCCATGGAGAACTAGGAAAGGAATCAAAGTACAGTGACATGGATATTGTTACGACCCGATCCTAGACCCCTACAGGACCTGAGATCGGCTCGCCTCGACTAGATCCCAAGACCAGTTGTCTAACGAGAAATAACCAAAAGTAAAAAATATTCTACAACCACACATGTAATGTAACTAAGCAGAAATAACTAAGAGATAGTAAAGGAAACAGAAAGAAATGTCTCACAATATTACATACCATGACAACTACACAGCGGAAAGTAGAACGGAAACATAATAGAAACAGTATTACATATATCAAAGTACTCACTACAACAACAGAAAGAACACTGTGGAACATAAAGGTAACAATGGTTAAGGCTGGGCTCGACTCGGTCCAGCTCCCTTTGCAGTCGGTGGTGCTGGCTGCTCAACTCTCTGACCTGAATAAGGTTACAAAATCCGTGGTCAGCTAACGCTGAGTTGAGTGATGGTTAGGCCATTTACATGCAATTAACATAAGACAATCAACTAATTAATTATTCATTTCCATTTAGCTCAACTAAGTAGTTCTGATTAGTTTATTCTACTAAGATCCATACATTTCTTTATCTTGCCTGTTTCTCAAGGGAACGATCTTGATTGCAGTTTTTCCCATGATGTAGGATGTACACATTGTGTTCTCCTGACCGGGAGAGTCCCCCGTGGTAGTCTTACACCCGATCTACCACCCTGAGGTCACGGTTACGACGTAGCGGTGACTACAGCACACCCGATAAGTGCACGAGTAGTTACCTCGCACTAGCACGCAGTCAGTCGTTTCCGCTAGTGGGTATGCCCAAACGTACAGTGCAGAACAGAACAGGGCCTTGCCCTCTCAAAATAGGGGTCTTGCCCCTAAACAGTCTGCATACCCTCACCCGACTATCCCGGTTTGCCCAATGGGCCTAATAAGAGTCAGTGTAGGGTGGCTAGTCCTAACCCTTGGCCCAAATGGGCTACTAGCTCTCTCCCTACACTAAGTAGCTCACCTTGGTACCACGTACACGAGAGCCAAACAAGAGTCAGTGTAAAGTAACTAGTCCTAACCCTAGGTTTCAGCCCAAGGGGCAGCCAGCTCCCCCTATACTAAAGGGACAGTTGCTCTCCTTAGTACCGTGTACACAAGGGCCAGCTCACTTCCCGTCTACATACGAGATTCTTTCCGTATATAAGAGTTCTTCTCCTAGTTTCTCGTAGGGTCCATACTTGTATTCATTTCATTTCATTTTTTAACATGCATATCTCGTTATTCACATTCCGATTCTCATTTATATAATAGGCAGCTTGTGTTTTAATAACTGAAGAAGCATCACATCATGTATTTATACACTTGCTAGCAGTTAGGGTTTTAACATGCATCTTAAAGTAAACAATATGGCTCAAGCATTGTTTATTTGTTTCTACCTTAAGGTTCATTTCACATTCTAGGGTTCAATCAAGTTATTCTTGGTATGCATTTTACTTAATTAAAGCTTAGTATGAAGATAAACCACTCTATCGGGATACACGGAAGGAATGAGGGCCTGAATCACAGATCCGATCGTCTCCACGGGCCGCGAACATGCTACAGGCAGGAAACCTATACCGGTAACTAATCTCATCAGATGAGTTCAGAACTGTATATAATTGGCACTAACATGTAGAGAAACTCGAGCAGAAAACAATGGTATTTTGTTTGCATAAACCTGACTTATTTGGGCCCCGAACAAGCCAAAAACGTGCATACAGACTGAAATCAGACGTCTGGGGCAACACAGGAATACAAGGTGAGTTACTGACGTTGTTTAAGACGTCTAGTACTAGGCCCAGACGTCTTAAACAACGTTAGTAACTCACCTTGTGTTCCTGCGTTGCTGACGGATGTCTGGAACCCCTTACAACTGTCCTGGGGTCTTTCCAGACTTCTGTCAGTGTGTCCGGATGTTTGATTAGACATCCTAAAGCACCTTGAAGAGTGTTCTTACACGCCTTTCCAAGGCCTGTACCTGCACATGCATTCGTAAGTTTAAAACAACGACAGCGCAGGGTTAATATACTTCACGTATGCGCATGCATGAGCGTACATAATTCATACCTTGGCACTCCGCATATTTTCAGACATCCATCTTTAGCTCCGGACATCCCGTTGCTGCTACAAATGTCTGGTAGACATTTGATACTGGAAAAACCAATACGCAGAACTCCTTCGCGGCGTTCGTCTTCTTGCGAGCTTCGCCTGTAGCAGCTGCAGGAGGTTGCGAAACCTCCTCTGGCGACCTCTCCTCTTGCACGAGCTCCCTCGGCTCCCGCAGCTCCTCTGTCCGCGGCTCCTCTCTTCGCACCTCTGAGCCCCTCGGAGGTCCTCACAAGTCTGAGCTCCTCGCTGTTGCAACCGCAGCGAGGGCAGCTCCCACACGCGAGCTCTCCTACTCGAGCTCTTGCGGCCGCGCACGCTTAAGCTCCCTCGAGCTCTCTCCTCTCTCCCAAGCTCTCCCCTTCCTCGCTCACGCTCTCTCCCTCTCCTCCACTCGCGAGGTCCTCTCCTCCATGTGTTGCTGCAAGTGGAGACGGGGAGGATGTGGCTCGTCGGCAGGTGGTGGAGAATGAAGGTGGAGGTGGTGGTGTGAAGGTATGAAGGTGGAGAGGGGTGTAGGGTTTAAATAAGAGTGGGGTTAAGGTTTGAGGAGGGAAGGGTGGCATGTGTGCATGAGTGTGCGCGTGGGTGTGTGAGTGGGAAGGGAGAGGGGAGGGAAAAATTGTGTGAAACCCCCTCAAAATTCCTTCTTTTTCTGTAAGCCCCACACACCTAAACCCTAGGGGTTTAAAATATCGCTCACGTCCCTACGTTTTTGGGAAAACTTCAAACGATCCTTGAAAAGGGTCATTTCAGATATTGATGCATGATGGAACACTTTGCCTATACAGGCATGTTGGTTGGCTGTTTGGACTTGGGTATGGAAAGTAAGCTGACCCTCGTGTACGTGGTACTGAGGAGAGCTACCATCACTTTTGTGTAGGGAGAGAGCTAGCCTCCCTTAGGTTGGGACCAAGGTTAAGATTGGCCTCCCTACATCGACTCCTATTCGACCCACTGGGTAAACCAGGATAGTCGAGTGAGGGTACGCAGACTGTTGAGGGATGTGGCCCCTGTTTTGTTCTGTGCTGTACGTTAGAGCGTACTTGCTAGTGGAAGGGACTGACTGCGTGCTAGTGTGGGGTAGCTAACCGTGTGCTTATCGTGCGTGCCGTAGTCACCGCTACGTCGCGACTATAACCTCGGAGTGGTAGATCGGGTGTAGGACTACCACGGGGCACTCTCCCGGCTAGGAGGTTACCACGTGTGCATCCTTGTAACGGCCCGATTCCCGAATCCCTACGAGGCACGAGAATCAGACCGACTCGACTAATCCCAAGACCCAGTCGTCCAACGAGAAAGTAACCAAAAGAGTAGTAAAATAAACCACATTCAACATGTATATAACAAGCAGTAACAAAATACAGCAGTAGAGAAAAGAAATACTGCAGTATACACCACCACAACAGTAGAGAAATAAACATATACATAAACATGAAGCTTACAATAAAGAGAGTACAGGGAGTAACAAGAAACTACTTACTACAGTGGAAAGAAAAGTATAGGAGGTACTACAGGTAACACTACTGGGCTCTACTAGGCTCAGCGCCCTTCGCAGCCACTGACTCTGGCTGCTCAACACCTGGTCCTGAAAAGGTAACAAGGGTGACACGTCAGCGAAACACTGAGTAGAGTGGCAACTAAAAGCTAGAAGAAGCAGTAGAGTGGGCAGTAGCTGTTATATTTTTAATTTCTTTCTTTATATTTCTCCATTTATTCACTATTGATTTATTCCTCAGATCCTTCTCTTGATCTTGAATGTTCCTCGTGGGAACGATCTTGATTGCAGTCTTTCCCGAAAAGTAGAAGTAACACGTGGTGCTCTCCTGGTCGGGAGAGTCCCCCGTGGTGGTCCTACCCTCAGTCAACCACCCCAAGGTCGCTGACAGACGTAACGATGACTACGGCACGCGCGATAAACACATGGGTAGCTACCTCGCACTGGCACGCGGTCAGTCGTTTCCGTTAACAGGTGCGCCAAAGCACAGCACAGAACCAGTATAAAGCAGAGCCCTCTCAGTAATAGGGGTCCAGCCCCTCCACAATAACCAAACAGGGGTCTTGCCCCTCCACAGTCCGCGCACCCTCGCCTGACTACCCTGGTTTGTCCCGTGGGCCTAACAAGTCGGTGTAGGAGGGCTAGCAGAACCTCGGGGCCCGTGGGGTAGCTAGTGCTCTCCCTACACTAGTGGCTCTCCTCGGTACTGTGCACACAAGGGCCAAAAGTCGGTACAAAGTGACCAAACCTAACCCCGGGTCCCTGGGGCGGCTAGCTCCGCTCTGCACTAAACAAGGGGACAATCGCTCTCCTTGGTACTCCGTACTCAAGGGCCAGCTCACTTCCCTAATTCTATTCCATTCACTTTCCAGGAGTGCTACTCCTAATTCCCCGTAGGGTTCAAGCTCTTTTAACTCAGCCAATTCAGGTTTCACCGTTCCAGCTTTATGTCCATACAATTCATATTCTCAACCGTAATTATCCATTCATAACAGGCAGCTGTTAACCAATTTACAGGCAGTTATCATTTCCTTTCTACTTTTCCAAGACTGTAATGTTTATATACTCAACTAGTTTTCCAATCCTAGGATTCATGCCGTACTCTAGGATCTATCATTCAATCTAATTTTCCAGTCCTAGGATTCATGTAATTCCCTAGGATCTATCATTCAATCTAATTTCTCAGTCCTAGGGTTCATGCAATGCCCTAGACCCTATTAATTGTTTCGTAATTGTACAAATTTTGTTAATTAATTTAAAGGGCCACTCTACCCGTGAAATCGGGAGTACTGGGGGCATGGTCGGCAATCCCGCGTGCCTCCGCAACCCCTAGAGTCACAACGGAACGGGGTCCTAATATAAGGATCAAAGACAAGGAGCTACTCAAAACAGTATACAATTACTGTAAATAGGTAGAGGAAATAAATCTGGGAAGAATGAAACTTGAAACGCGGAAAACAGACTCCGAACGGACCCTAAACAGGTCAAAAACGACGCGTCTGTCCAAAATCAGACGTCTGGAATTTCTTCCAGAATTCCAGACATCTTAAAATGTAGATCATGCCATACCTTATTCCGCGCAGTCCTTCAGATGTCCAGAAGCTCGCTGGATCGTCTGAAGTCAGTTTCCAGACGTCCAATTGTCACCCAGGACGTCTGGAGGTCCTCTCCGTCGTCTGGTACTGTGGCCAGACGTCTGATCCGCATGGGATGGCGAGCCCTCGCGCCCTCCCGAACAACACCTGCGCACACACGCAATCGCTCTCATCACGAAGAGGCGCAGAGAACACGGTGGACGGCTGTATGGCCGTACACGCGTAAATAGAAGAAGGTAGGAAAATATAGTACCTGTCAGACGTCTGGACCTTTCTCCAGACGTCTTACGCGTCGTCTGGTAAGTCCAGATGTCTGATTCTGGGAAATTCTCCCAGAATCAGGACCCGGTTCGTCCTCCGCCCGCGACACACGGCCGCGCCGTGCCCCGTCCGCTTGCTGCCCGAGCTGCAGCAGCTCCTCCGCGACACCCCACGCCCGCTGCTCCCCCGCCGGCCGGCTCTAGCTGCCCCGTCAAGCTCGCACCTTCTCGGTCGAGCTTTCTTCTTGCTCTCGCAACACTCCTTCCCACACGCCCGCTGCAGCCGCACTCGCTCGCTCGCTCGCAGGGAGAAGGAGAAGATGAAGGCAGATGGAGTGAGGGTGAGGGAGAGGGGAGCACTATTTGAAGGCAGCGCGGGGAGAGAGAGAGAAGAGAAGCAGCGTCGTCTGCAGGGAGGGAGAGAAAGAGCAGAACGAAGGCGGCGGGTTCAGTCTACGCGCGCAGACGCGAACTCGTACGCCGAAAAAATTAAAAACCAGACGTCTAGGAAGGGTTCCAGACGTCTTAAACACATCTGATGCCCCTCTTCATAACAATCCTGCATCGTGAGAAAATTGCATCAAGATTATTCCTTTAGGGAACATGTGGATTATGTAATGATGTTGACCTTTACTACAATACATGAATAATTAAACACAATGAATTATAAACGGAAACAGATGATAATGAGTAATTGGAAAATACACGAATGGTTTACTGCTTTCTTTTATTCTTAGATACCTTAAATGTTCTTATGTGCCACTCTACTCAGCATTTAGCTGACAATAGTTATATGTGTACATCTTCAGGTCAGGAAGTTGAGCAGCCAACACCACTAGTTGCAGAAGTTGATGGGCCCAGTCCAGTTCAGCAGTAGACTGTCTCTTTTCGTTTTCGCTTTTGTGATACATTTACTGTAGTGAGTACTTTTTGGCATGTTGGAACATATGTTGTCGTTTATGTCATTTTATTCTGGTGTGATGGCTAGTTAGCGAACTTTATTTTTTTTGCTTGCGGCATGTTGTCTTATTCGAACTCTTGTTCTATTTCCTGTTACTGTCTTTTAATTTAATTGTTTAACTATATTACATGTGTGGTTGTTGTGTATTTCGTGTATTTAAATTATTTCTCAATGGATGACTGGATCTTAAGATTAATGAAGACAAGTAATTCCCAATTCCATAGGAAGTCGAATTCAAGTTGTAACATTTTACTTTCAAACTTGAGGCATTACATATCTCAAGAACTTACGTTATTCTTGATTTATTATTAGTTTAAATATGGAGACCATCCTTTTATTTTTTTATTTTTTGAAAAGAATATGCAGAGCATCTTGAATATGAAAAGGGAAGAAATTATCACGAAGGTGACTTGATTTTACCGAGGTATATTTGCTCTAGAAAGTAATGGTCATTGTCTTAATTAATTTTCATTATGTGATTATCTAATTCGATTGTGTTTTGTTTTATTAATATATAAATAATATATATGATTAAGTTCTGATCATTTTTTTTAATGACCTAAAACTTGATTGGGTATTCTGGGAAGGAATTGATTCTCTTACACGCCATAACGTGGAATGGAGTCTCAAATTTGATTTTCTCTTGCCAAATTCAATTATTTCTCTGATCTTTAAGCTCTCCTTAGTAATTGCTTCTTTGGAATGCTTTTATTATCTGTTTTCATGGCCTTTTTGTCCGCTAGGGATATCCTTTTAATTGATGTTTGGCTGCGATTGTTGTTGACAGTTCATCTTTGTGGAAATCATGAGAAAGTGATGTGTTAATAAGGATACATCTCTTTCAAAGAACGCTGTACACATTTTCATGACTTAACTTTGTCCTTTATGGACTATTAGGCAAAAGGAAGATATTCCACCTTGGAAGTTTCTAAACCACGTTTTAGCACTTGGAAGAGATAAAGTCTCACATTTATTTGATGATTCCTATTTTGGACCAAAAAGGAGAGCAATTAAGAAACAATCACTCTCTAGAGTAATTTCAAGGCAGGTCCTTAAAGTTCCACTTAAATTTTGAACATGGTCACTGAAGTTTTAATGTGCATGCAAATGTGGATCCTAAGCATTTAAGTATAGAAACATTGTCTCTTCCTGAACTCTCTACCGTAGAAGTTCATCATTTCAAGTAATGATTAATGCAGTGCCTGTGGAGCAAGCTTCCCTCAATTTGTCTTAAACCTAAAATCTTTTACACACACAGTAAGGAGTGTGAATACCTTATTCTTAGGTGGATTTGCAAGGTTGGAGAAATCTCCCATCATAGCATGAGTTTGTGTTGGTTACTTACTGTTATACATGGAGGCTAGGGATTTAGAAGAGGGAAAGCGATAATTAAGAAGCACATTTAGGTTCAATCATGTAAACTTCAAAGGCTTTTCTTGTCTTTCATAACTAAGGGACTACATAGTTGTGTTTCAAAAGTTTATGGACCACGTTGATATCCTTCAAGTTATAGAGGCCGCATTGGAATTGGAGTAAAAATTTAAGGAAGTCTTGGTAACGAATCGATTATTGTTAGGTAGATGAATTTGATTATCTTCATCTTTGAGAGGCACAAACCATTCTTAAATTGGGAAATGCTGTGATTCTAAATTTAATAGATGAAATATATTATTCAGATTGATTGTTAAAGTAGAACAGGTGAATAATGTAATTGGACATCATTGACGTTGTGGAAGGAAGAAATGGCTCCTCATAATCTTAATCTTGGTTTATTGTTTCAATTGTTTGGAAATAAGGAGTAATGTTGCCAAATTTCACAAATCCAAGTAGTTATTTAATAAATCTTTTTTATGTAATAGTATGTAGGAAGGGACAATAGTCATCAATCTCTTCTTTTCTTCCATCATATCATATCTTTAATGTGAAAAAACTTTCTATTAACCCTTGTCTTCTTCTTTTTCTTTTCCTCTAAAGAATAGAAAAAAAAGGCGATGGTAACCTTACCGTAAGCATATTCTCTCTGTCTTCCTCCTGCCTTCTCTTACAAGCTAATTTGAATATGCTTAATGAAGAATCCAAGAGTGCCATCTCTAATCACATGCTTCTGTTGTTGGTACACTCTTATCACTGTGACCTGTACATGATGCTTGTGTGCTTCTATGACCATTCCTTAGCACTTGCATGCTTGTTGGCCATCACTTATTAATATTAGCCTTTTCCCTCGGGCATCAAACTCAAGAACCACCCCATGGCTCCTAACATTTCACCATGAACTCCATCCATGTCAAAGGCCAATTGCCACATCGGATTTATTAAAAATTCCATGTTAAGAATCCATTCCCTAGCCAAAGGAGAGAAACATATATTAACACAGAAAAGAGTGAATAAAGTCAAAGAAACTTTTTTCTCCCAATTTGGGAATTTTGGTATGAGAAGAACTAAGCATTCCTGCCTGCATCGTAGCAAAAGCGGATTGGGAAGTATAAAACTTGATGTAAACATTGACGCGTAGCAGTGAAAACGTGACCTAACTTATGTCTCTCATTTTTATGTAAAAATAATACTGACACATGGTGGGGTCCACCACTGTTAAAACAAACAACAAATCATTTTAGTATGAATATAAATCACTCAAATTACCTTCAGAACCATTTTACATTAGTGCAAAACTACTTTGTACCTTGAAAATAATTTTGCACAAGTGCAGTGCCATCTTACTTTGAACTACTTTGCACTGATGCAAAATTAAATTCCAAGTATGTTTTTACCTATGACAAGTGATTTTACATTTGAAAATTGATTTTTCCACCTTACGGTTTAGGGTTTAGTCGTAAACATCAAAGGCTAAACCCTAAACCCTAAGGTAAAAAAATCACCTTTCAAATGTAAAATCACTTCTCATAAGTGAAATTATTTTCCATAAACCTGAACCCTAAATTTTAAATCCTAAACTCATAGGTTAAAATCACTTTGCACGTGTACAAAATTATTTTGGACATGTGAAACTATCTTTGGAATAAATTTACACCGATGTAAAATGAGATTACACTGGTGTAAGACACATTAGAATAATTTATCACCAGTGTAAAATCCTTTTACATTGATGCAAAATTAGCCAGAATAATTTACCACCGATGCAAATTAGTTTATCACTGATGTAAAGTTATTTATCACCTGTACGTTTTAGGTTAAAGTGATGTGATGATTTTTTTTAATGCGATGAAAATCAACACGTAACAAACTTTACATTCTTTTATTTCTTTATATTAAATATCAACTATTAAGTATATATACATCATCAACGTTTTGTAAAGTAAAAAAATAATATCCATCAATTTCCCTATATCACCTTCTACGTCAGCACATTCATTTCTCTATTTTTTGAAAATAAAAAGTTATTACAATGATTAGACCTTGAAGACATTAATAAATGGATATAACGTGTCAACCATTTTAGCTATATCCTCTCCCTTAACACTTGGAGCAAAATCCAAATCACGATGTCAAACGTAACAACAAAAAATGGCTTCTAATAAATAATACTCGAGTATTTTTTTAAAACGTACTTTTACCATATATAGAAGTCTATTAAGATATTAACATAGCAAGAAGCTATCTGAGTTGCTTTCATATTACAGAATGCATCCTTGGCACTTTCTTTACCTATTTTAGATATCTGGAAAATATAAAGCTAGGTGCTGTTACTCTTAAAATCATGCCAGGATCTCCATTCTTGAAATTTTTCTATATATGTAACAATGGATGTGATCGACAATTTTCTCTAAATAATAAGAGAACTTTTTAACTTTCCAAATCAAAATTTGGGGAACAAAAGAAAGGGCAAGTTATAACACTAAACATTAGAAACAGCTAATCTTCTTTCAGAAGTCGTGCATTTTTTTGATATGTATTAGATACTTATTTTTACAAAGCTTGAACATGTTTTGCAGGATCTTTTAATTAGGTTGGTAGCGGAGGAAGAACCGAAGGAGGGAGAGGAAAGATGCAAAGGTTCATGGATCTTTCTGTCATATTTGTGTGACTATTGTTACATGCCAGGAATCCCTTTGCCAAGAAAAGTTTAATCTTATCTTCACCTTTTTCATTGTGGTAAAAAGTTTTAGATAAGTAAAATTAAGTACATTGACATTGCCATGTTTATCCATTTAAAGATGGGATCGGTTAATGCTCCCAATTATTTCCCAATGATTCAGAAAGCTACTTATTTGTAGCCTCAGTTGTGGCCAAAATGGTCAATGATTGCGAATGCGTGATAGTTGTAACTGTTCCCAACTTATTTATAATGTAAGCATGCAAAGGACAGCTTTAGGGTTGGACCACTTTGGCTAACCTTACCTTGTTTCTCTGCAAGAGGTTGTTTCCAAGAATAGTGTAAACATGCAGAAGAAAAGAAAATATATAAAAAACTCCCCCAATTGGTTTCTGTATTATGCAAAAATGCTCATTTTATTTGATTCCATTTTGCTAATCATGACAAGGCTAAATTACCAGAGAAGAATATTGTGACACCCTAACACAAAAAAAAAAGGGTAATTGATTACCTGCATCTGAGCCAATTGACGAAATTTTAAGTTAAAATAGGGAAAATAATAAACCTCTTTTGAGAACTCATATTTGATTGGTAATTCCATATGCGATTCATAGAATGTATAATCGTCTGCATTCAAACTCCAAGGCACTCATTAAGTATAATAGTAATCAGTTTAAAGTCCTTTGGAGGGTGCGTTTGTTGCTGAGGACTAGGCAACAAAGGTCAATTAGCTAGGAAAGCTTCGCCATTTATGGTAAATTGTCAGCTTAATTGGATGAGCCGAAGTTTCAAGCCCAATTAGGTAGCCCACTATAGCTAGGTAGCACAGTTGCATAGCTGTAAATCACATGGTTTCTAATGCAAAACTTTTTCTTAAGCTCAAAAGGCACTTTCAATGTACTGTTCAAGAGAGAAGAAGAGAACCTGAAAAAAGGAAGGACAACCTGCGAAGTTGTTGGGTTATGGGCTATGCTGCAACCCCAATTGGGAACAAAACATCTTAGTGAAGCAACTCTAAAAACATAAAAAATAGCAATAAAAAAAAACAAAAACCAATATAGAAGATGGTGTCTTTAGACAAGGTGCAACTCTCTTAACCTGTTGGCCCAACATTGAAACCTGATTGTACTATTGTCTCTTCAAGCCAAGCTGTGGGATGTACTAGGTAGGCATTGGAAGAAAGCACATAGACTGATAGTATTGTTGTCTCTTTAGGCTACATTGCATGGATGGATGAGAGACACATCGAAAGAAAGCACAAGGACTCATGCTATTTTGAAACCAGCCTCAAGCACATCTTGCAATGTACAAGAGGAAAGAACAACAATCGGTGTATCCATTAGAGGTAGCATGAAGCATCGTCCAATATCAGATATTCTCATTGCACTACAATCACATCTTTGAGTAGCCTTGTAAACGCACATTGAAAATTTGAATTAGAATCCACTTAACCTATATTTTTAGTCATTTTTAAATGAATCTTATATTTATACACCGACTCTAAATAAATTCAAATTTCCATTGAGTAGTTTCCAATTTGATTAAGATCCACTATGAATGGGAGAAAGTTTAGATTGTATATCAGACCTACCTTAGAAATTATTGTATCAACTTGAATAATCCACCCAACAAAAATAATCACTGATCGGATAACATACCAATACTCATACAATATAACCAATCTCATGCATAAATCAGATATCAATTTTTATATATACAATACAATCAATCTCATGTATAAATCAGATATCAATTTTTATATATACAATACAATCAATCTCATGTATAAATCAGATATCAATTTTTATAAATACAAATTATAATTTAAATACAGATAATTCATATTATGATAAATTCTCTCGTCAGTCATGAATAAAAGTTTTTATTCTGTTTAAATATTTGATTATATTTGTTATTATGTTAAAAAATTAAAAATATTTATTTCACTTGAGGTGTTTGATAAAAAAAAAAAAATTTTATGTGATAAAATTAAGAAAAAGATGAAAAAGATGAAATAAATTAATAAAATAAATAAATTCTGCATCTTTATTCCGAACGTCAATTCCAAAATCTACCGACGCTAAAACAAATAGTACCGAAAGCAATATTTACCCCTCATTCCTCTTCCCTTCCGCCAACCAAAAGAGGCCCTTGGTTTTCTTCTTGGCCGCGTAGTATAGAGTTGCCGCCCACTCCACTCGCCCTCCACTCAACACCACCACCGCCCTCCGCCCCTCACACCCCGGCGATCGCGGCGTTTCTCTCTCCGCGTGGACGCCGACCACCTTTCCATGTCCGCCGTAGTCCGCCCTTACAACCTCAAGGTCCATCCCTCTTTCTCCTCCCTCAAACCCTCGCTCGCTAGGGTTTTCTAAAATCCGACCTCTCCTCCTCGCAGAAAGCCGTTGCGGGGCTCCGCAGGGTCGACCTCGACGGCCTCCGATGGAGGTTCTTCGACGCCAAGGGTCAGGTCCAAAATATTCCACTTCACCTCTTTTTTTTTCTTTTGAGCGAAATTCCACTTCACTTATCGATGCAATAGATGCTGCCGAGTGGCGATTGCTTCTGTGTTGGCGGTTGAAGCGGGTGGGGGAAACTGTGAATTAATTCCAGGTTCTGGGGAGGTTGGCGTCGCGAATTGCCACGGTGATCCAGGGGAAGGACAAGCCGACGTACGCCCCGAACCGCGAGGATGGGGACATGTGCGTCGTCGTGAACGCCAAGGACGTCCACGTCACCGGACGCAAGCTCACCGATAAGATCTACTACTGGCACACTGGGCAAGTGCCTTTGTTTTGTTGATGTTACTCTGGTATTGGAGATACGCTTGGCTACGTGGATGTGGAATTTACGTTTTTTCTTTTTTTTTTTTTTTTTTTGGGTATTGTTGTAGGTATGTTGGGCACGTGAAGCAGAGGAGCCTGAGGGACCAGCTGGAGAAGGACCCCACCGAGGTCATCCGCAATGCGGTTCTCAGGATGCTCCCTCGCAACAAGCTGCGGGATGTGAGTGAGTGGGATCTCCTTTTGTCGCTTGAGTTTTGCATCAGCTTGTCGAGTGATTAGCAATGCCGAATGTTTCAATCTGAAAATGTCTCTTTACATGTGGTACCATGTGCGTAAGTTAGGTTGACGTTGCGAATATTTCAGTTATCTACTATGTGATGAAAAGAAGGATTGTGGGGTGATTTTCATTTTAGAAGGAAAAGGGGCTTAACAAGGGTTTTTAAATTTTAACCCTCTGGTTCGTTAGTAAAAAGAGGAGCACATTGATAGGTACAAAGCATATTATAGTGGTGTAAAACCTCAACAACAGAAAAATTTTCCCTCCAAAAAATCACCCTATTACGCTGTAGCCAAATATGCCATAAAAGGATATGGGGTTTGCAAGATAGTGCCATCAGCCAATGTGCAATAAGTGCTGGACCAGAAGTCTAAGAGGGAGGCAAAGCCAATAGTCCAATCCCTTGCACCTGACCGGTGGGAGTGAGCAAACATACAGCGAAAGAACAAGTGATTTTAAGTCTTTGACCTCCTCCCTACAAAAGGCACAAGTTGCATCATCATTCGGTGCCCAGTGTCTCCTGTAGCTCTTGGTAACTATTGGATGATTTTTTTTTTTCCTGAAAAGGAAAAGGGTAGTTATCTGGGTGATGACTACCCATATCATCAATTAACCAAAACATTACAAAAGGGCAGTCATGTTACATGTGTTTATCCCAAAAGGAATAAAGGGAAGAAATGGAAGAGGCAAAATTTTTGAAGTATGGATGATCTCCGTTGAAGATGAAGCCATTCCTTCCCAGCCAGATGCCCTGGAGGAAATCCAAAACTTTAGCTCTTTCTTTCTTAGATCTAAAGACATGGGATCCAGGTAACTATTGGATGATTTTAAGGCTGCACGAACTTCTTGATAGCCTGTCACAAGAGAATAACTAAAAGATGAACTTAGATCCTTGAACCATTGAAATTTAGGTTTACTTAAATATTAACAAATGTGCTGTTCAGGCCAAGTGATTCAACGCCTCAAGAAAAGCTCATCTTCTATTTTATGAACAAGTTGGTAATATGCTCTTCAAATTAAAAAAAGGGTTGGTAATATGCTGAATTACCATCTCCCCTCCAGTGCCACTGTCTGCCGTATGCCCACCACCAATGTGACCATTTTCTATGGTTTCACTTGACGTGCACCCTTTTTTGCTTCGGTTGTCGTGTGATAATAGAAATCAAAGTTGTGTGATACCATGATGTGATGTATTTCACATCCACTTTGACTTCCCACTATAACAACACCATTCTTAGAAGGATTGCTTGCATTAAAACTTCCAGCAGCAAGGTCCACAAGTTCTGATTTCCATGCCCAAAGGATGCAGATTGTCCCACTGCAGTACATTAAGAAGAGGTTAGAGTCTCACGGAAAGGGACTTTTGTTTGGAGACCAGGTAGAAATTTTGTGTACATCTCTTTTTATTTTTTATTTTTACTTTTTGCTTCAGCACCATCCTGAATGGTGCGGATGGTTTGGTAGGTGGTCTTGAGAAGAGACCCTTCTCTCTCTCTCTCTCTCTCTCTCTCTCTCTCTTCTGAAAAGCGCTTTTCTTCATTAATGCCAGGACCATTACGACTCACAATAGAGGTTTGGATGCAACCGAACTCATGCAAACCTGAACTAATATAATACCTTGCAAGGGCATGGGCTCTCTGGGGACGTGAGAGATCCAGACATCAATGTTACGAAGTAAAAGAGTTCTATGATCATGAACCACGTCCTTAGCTGCCCAAGCAGGTTGCTGGTTCTGCAAAATGCTCCTATCTTGGTTTGAGGCATCATTTTTTTATAACAGCTTTCCCAAGGGTTATCCAATACTAGTTGGACAAGCTTGCTTGATGACTAGTGCTTCTGCTTCCTCCATGGTAAATTTGAAGGCATGATGCTTTGGTGAGTATCATTTCTCCCTGGGGCTTTGAACCACAGCTGTGATACAAGTGATTGTGTTTTTGCATGCTGCATCAACCAAAATCTGCAAATAATTCTCCTTGGTATGGTAGGTGGGCATTTGCTGCTGAACTGATTTTCATTTTTCTTCTTTCCAAATATGGAGCCTCTGCTACATTTTTATGGTAAAATTGGATCATATTTTCATCTCGCCAAAAAATTTTGGGGGCAGGGGGGTTGAATACTGTCAAACTTGTGGTTACATCTGGCTAGCCAATTAGGAGGAGCAATATAGGAAATTGACAGCCTTAGATTCTGGTTTTATTTTACCTTGGCAACTCCAAATTTTGTGCAGGTCAATAACAGTGCTTTCCATGAACTTTATCCTTTCTGCAAGCTACACTGCATGAGCAAGGATGCAACTGAAGAAGTGCGAGGGTGTTTTCTTATGAAGATCAAGGAATAGTTACCTCTGCTTGGTGATTTTTGGTTTATGTTCTATAATGGGAGATAAAGGGAGGCAGTTCCTTAGTAGCTTCCAGAGGAAATTTTTTGTTCAAGTTGTAAGCAGTTTTTCAGCAAAGTCCTTACAATGTTTCAAGGGAGCTTGATCTGGGGGAGAGATTCCAAGTGAATGGGTCAGAAGTGAAGAGTAGGCTGATTTAGTAGAGGTGCCTTTTGGATTATCTTTGCCTTGAGCTAGTCTGATCCCAGTTATCCAATCAGCCACTTGAATTTTCAAAAATCTGGTCAATGAGTGTACTATTCCAGTCTCTATTTGAATTGATAATACCTGCTGCAATCTATGGGAGTTTGGTAGCTGCTATTTTAGTAAAGGATCTTCTCTCCAATTTCAGGGACCCAAGGCTCCCTCCAGAGTTGACTTTTTGTTCCCTTTCCAATCAACTAGAATCCAGAATCCTCCTCTGAAAAGCCATGGTTGCACTTTTGGAAGTCAATGCTAGAAAAGGGAACATTTTGTCACGTCTGCTGCATCCCACTAAGAACCTCCCAGGAAATATTTTTCCTGCAGTGTTTCTTTCCATAACAACTTTTCTTTGAAACTGAGCCTCCAGCTGGTCCTTATTAAGAATGCAAGGTTATTCAAAGATGCATTACAAAAACGCAAACCCCCAAAATACATTGGAAATGCAATCTGGCTCCATGATTTGAAATACATGTGCTTTTTATCATCATTAAACCCCCACAAAAAGTACCTGGCTATGGCATTGATTTATGACAGGGGGTTTGGGAAAGAAATGGGTGAACATAAGATAAGCGGGGACTTCCAAAGAGAGGATTTGAGAAGACAGATTGACCTGCGTGTGACAGAGTTAGTGCTTTCCAAGCTGATAATTTTGTCTTGCATTTGGCCAGAATTAGTTTCTTCAAGAAAGAATGGCGCTGATCCTCCAATAAAGAGAATCCTAAATAGAGCTCAGCCTCTTTCATAGATTGAGCCTTGAGTAGGTTGATGTAAGCCTGTTTAATCTCCTGGAAGTATTCAAGCTGAAGTAGATTTTTTGATTTGCATAAATGAACTCTGTCCTGTGAAGCTTCCATGTGCTATGAGGGTTGACCTTCCTCAAAGATGCTTTGGCAAAAAGAACTGTATCGTCTGCATACATAAGCTGGGTGATTGGTGTCAAAGACCTTGTGATCTTATAACCTGAAATTGAGCATGTAGAGAAGTGGATACGTGGTAGGATGGAGTTAAGTAGTAGGTAGAAAGAGGTAGGTCAATAGGGGGCAGGCTTGTCTTACTCTCTAAGATGGAACATAAGTACTTGAAGGAAAATCATTCAACACAACTCTTAATGAGATTGACTTAATGCAGGCGGTAATGAGAGAAATTAAATGCAAGGTGAAATTAAGTTGGTTAAGACAATTAAGAACAAAATCCCACTCTAACGTATCAAATGCCTTTTTCCATCAAATGCCTTTTTCCATATCCATTTGAAAGCAATGGTTCCGTTCTTGCTTTTTGCAGTGTGCATGGAGTATAAAATTTCCTTAGCCAGGCCCAGGATTACTTTATCTGCTGTCCTTCTACCTTCAAGGAATCCTGCTTGGTTACAGGCTATAATCCTTTTCGAAGGTGGTCTTATCCTCCTTGTAATCAGCTTTGACACAAATTTATAGAGTGTATTTGTTAGGCTTCTAGGTAGGTATGTTACGTCTGTAATCCCTCAGCTCTTTAAGAAAGTTGGTTTGATCCCTCATGTCACATTTCCAGATACCATCATCCTATTCAAATAGCGTATTGGAAGCGGGAACAACCTCTCTTCAAGCTCTCTCTTAGGATTTCATCCTTTCCATGCGAGCAATCACAGAAAGTTTGAATCCTCTTACCCCAGACAACACTCTGCTTTCGTCATCAGCATGAGATGTAGGGTGTAAGACGGGATAGACAACCCAGCTGCAATGCAGACTTTCTCATCCAGTAAATTAGATTCATCTTCTAGGGGTGATACATACCAAAAGGTTCGAAGAAGGAAGGCAACCGTGGAAGAACCCCACCCATTTCTGTGCAGAAACTAGATGCATAGGGGAGATGCACGTTTGTGATACCTTAGTCGGGATGCGTAGAGGAGTTCACCTACAAAGGAAAAAGCCTTGGTACCGCCAACTGTTGGGAGCGTTCTCCACCCACATTTTCTTTGGGACTATAGCTATGAATGTACTTTCACGGTGGCAAGCATTTTAGCATCCAAAGAGCACTGCTGCACAAAATGAATGACCTTTGTCAAGTTTGGTGCAAGCTTGGAGTGTAGAGGCTGTTAGGCGTGGGCAAAACAGTCGACATGGAATTGTTCCACGTTGAACAAGGAGAGAGAGAGCAGTAGCAGCAGCCGGTGGCTGCTGTGGGATGGTGGCCGGTTGGTGATGATGGCCGGTGATGATGGTGCTCAGCTGTGAGGGTGGTCGGCTGCTATTGGAAGAGAGGGAGAGGAGTTTGAGAGGATGGGAAATATTATTGCTTATTTAAAAGGGAATTACAATAGGAAGTTTCTCTTTTATAGAGAGAACATATCCTCCAAAACAAGAAATAAACTAATCAAATCTCATTTCCTAAAGAAGAAAGAACAAATCCCAAAATAAAGTAAATCATCTAAACAACTTTTCTAAAAATAACTTAACAAATAAACAAAACTTGGAGTTTAAGCAAAGACCAAAACAACTTAACAACCATCTTGCCTTCTCCTGGTAACGTGGCTTCGATGGTCGTGGCGTTGGTGCTGGATGTAGTGAGGACTACGGTCCTTCTATTCCGCGTAAGGTGCTGGATGTAGTGAGGACTTGTTGGAGATGAGGAACCACACGTGTGTGGCCAAGAGAACACGCATGCGGAGGAGCCTAGTTCGTAGGCTCTGATACCATAGCCAGTTAGGTGCAAGCTTGGAGCGTGGAGGCTCTTAGGCGTGGGAAAAACAATCCATGTGGGACTGTTCCACGTTGAATAGGGAGAGAGAGCAATAGTAGCAGCCACCGGCTGCTGTGGGATGATGGCTGGCGATGATGGTGGCTAGTTGTGAGGGTGGCCTGCTGCTATTGTAAGAGAGAGTGAGATGAGCTTGAGAGGATGGGAAATTTTATTGCTTACTCAAAAGGGAATTGCAATAGGAAGACTCTCTTTTAAGATATCCTCCAAAACAATAAACAAACTAATTAAATCTTATCTCCTAAATAAGAAAGAACAAATCCTAAAATAAAGCAAATCCTCTAAACAATTTTCCTAAAGACAACTTAACATATAAACAAACTTAGAGTCTAAGCAAAGACCAAAATAGGACCTCTAGGACCACCATAGCAGGCACCCAAGAGGGCCCCTGACCTGCTGCCATGTGGCCTGACTGGCTGCCACATGGCAGTGCCACGCAGCCAATTTTATTCCCAACAACTTCCTTCAGTGTCCCCCAACAACTTTGATAAAAGGTTCTGGCATTCCATTTGGTTCTGGAAACTTACAAAGCTTCATCCTGAAGAGCATTTTTTTTATATAAATTTTCTCTTGTGGAACAATGGAATTGATGCTGCTCAATTCAATTACCCCTCAGATAATCATTGTGAGTTTGCTAAGAATATGGGGCAATTGGGGCACACACTTTTCAATATCTTTTTTTTTTAAAGAGAAAGCAGTCATCCGTATGATAACCACCCCAAGGTATAAAATGGGCCAATTTACAAGTAAAAGACTTTTCAATATCTTTTTGATTGTAGAGGGAGCTAACTTTAGTGAGAGGAATCCATTTTATTTCTTTTTTCTTCCTGGAATTCATTACGTAGAGCTGGTAGGAATTATTCCTATCACTCTCTGAGATCTAGGTATGTCGCGAGCATCGACACCAATAAGTTTTTTCATCCTTCCTTTCAAAACAAGAAAAAAATCTTCATGCTGCAGTAATTTACTAATTTTCATATTCCACCTTGAGCATTTTTTTTTCATGTAACCATGCCTCTTCTGTCAGTTCGGCATTCCACATTTCTGCGAGCTCTTTTTCAATTATTCTTATTCTTCTTCTTTTTTCTGCTTCCAGTTCCCCACTGAATTTTTACTCTATTTCCTTAATTCAAACACCATTGTTTGCAGTTTTCTTTTTCAATCCCTCTTTGCTCTTCAGCCTTCTGTTGTTGATTTTCTGCTTTGCTATGCCTTTTCGACTACATTTTGCAAGCACTAATGCCATGGTCTCCCAGCCTTCTTTGCCTTGCTGTTGAATTTGAGGAAATTGGATTGTGATTGCTAGCTATGGTGGGCTGGTGAAATACAGCGGCTCTTGGGTAGCTAAAGCTCCAATTACAGAGATGAAAACATGATCTAGCCTCTCCATGTGGTATTTGGGTATTGGGTTTCCTTCAATTCAACCAGTGTAGATGGACCCCACAAAGCCTAAATCCATCGAACATAGCAAAGTCGTGTTCTCTACTAGAGACTGTTCATCCATCCTCCATAACAATTGAATAGAGGTTATGCAAAACAAACTAAGTGGTATGAATTGTTCTCCACTAGTCCTATCATCCATTCCCAAAATTTTTCATTTTTACATCTTGAGGAGTACCATGAAACATAGCACTGGTTTCGGCCTTCGGGGGGGGGGGGGGGGGGGGGGGGGGGGGGGTATTGGTGGTGTCTGGTGAAGGTGCTGAAGTAGTGGTTTACAGCATATACTGCTTCCGCTAATTGTGATTTCTCCATTAATAAACATACCCTCCTGACCCCCCTTGGGAATCCATAGAAAAAACTTCGTAATAATTAATCCTCATCTTTTTTTTTTTCCCCATCTTTTTTGATCTTGATCTCAGATATGAAGCAAAGCATTGTGCTTGTGGCCCTAATGAGATTGATGAAACTTTGAATTGCAGAGGAGCTCCCTAGACCTATACGATTCCAAGATAAATAACTCATGCCCCCTGTTGTAGCTGTTGAGGGCCATCTGCCATGCCCTTTTCTAGGGCTTGAAGGGGATTTATGGGGCAAACTTCAGCCTTATAGCTGGGACTGGGAGTTTTTGTGCAGCATCATCCTCTGCTTCAAGGGATCTTCCAGCAAATTTGGCTGATTTTTCTCTTGGTTTCTTCTTTCAAATTTTCCTTGCTTTTTTGGATAGAAGAGCTTTGTGTGGGCTCATGAAGTGGGTGGATGGGAAGAAGGGTGGTTGGCCGGTCAATATGGTTGGTTAGTGAGGGAACTGGGATGGAGATCAGGGCACTGGTATCAATTGGCCATGTCTAAGGTGTGGTAGCTGTCAGGGGGTGTCGACAGATAATAGGGGTTTAGGATGTTCGGGTGAATATTTGTTTGGGTTACTTTTAAAAAAATATTCATTTGGGTTATTGGTTTGAGTTGTCAGTGGACACGGATACAAGGGTGGAGAGAATTTTTGGGATGGTGGCAGTGGGAATATTTATTTCAAAGGAAGAGTTCGGTGTTGTTTGTGTAATGAGTGGTGGAGGTGGTTTTGTGACAGGTGGCTAAGGGGCCATGATAGATGGGTGGATTACAGGATGGCTGGGCAGGGGAGCACCCTGAGCAAACATAGCATGGGAATGCAATAAATGCGTTGAAGGTTCATTGTGGTTTCTGCTTTCCAATTGGGTCAAACCTTGGATTTGGAGGTACAAGGAGCTTCTTTGAGTGATGAGCCTGGTTGACCTGTGAGCTGTCAGCATTCTTGGGAGCCATGTTGCTTGCAACAATGGTGAGTTCATTCGTCTTCTCTGGATTACTGTCACCATTCACCATTGGTGACAGTATTCTCCAGGATTGGGAGATAAATGTCAGCAACTGTGATCCTTCTATATAGAGTTGTATTTTTCCTTTTAGGTGCATAGAGTTGTGGCTTAAACTTGCTCTCAATGAGCTCTTTGGCTTGGTGCTGCAGATCTTCTGTTTCAAAATCCTCTATGCTGTTCTTAACAAGGAGGAGCTCTGGGCAACCATCCTTTTCATGGCTGATCAAACCACAATAAAAGCAGAACCTTCCTGTTAAGAAAAAAACAAAGTAGAACCTTGGTAGCTTCTCGTACTTCATGGGACAAGTAATGGAGGTTACATTGATGCATTCAACAATGATCTTCTTCCAGAGCTCCTATTAGATATAAACATTAAATTTAATCCTTGCACGGAGGCCCCCCTCACCGAGATCAAAACCTCTGAGACTCCAAGAGTTTCACCACTATGCATCAAAGCTGTTCTTGTTCTAAAGTCAGGAGGCAGTTCATATATCTGTATCCAAAAAGTGGCTGTGTTTAAAGCATACTCTGAGGGCTTTGTTTCATGCTGGCCCTTTGCAATGAGTATGAGATCCCCATCCAGATTCCAGGGTGCCCGATTGAATATGGTGCATGCTTCTCCTTCCTCTTCAAACTGGCCATCCATATATCTTGAGCTACTTCCTGTATTGTTGAGATGCTTCTGATCTTGCATGCTTTTGTCAGCACCTCCAGGACAGCATCGGGCCTTAATTTCCTATCTGCATGAATCTTGAAGTATAGGAACTTACACCGAAGTTTGGAATCCTCGCTATTCTTACATCTTAAGACAGCCTTGTTGCTCTGTGAATCCTTCTTCAGTAGGCTCTTTATCCCAGCCAGTAGCTTCTGATCCTCCTGATCTAATGCCTTTCTTGCAGTAGCAACAGTTGGAGTAGAATCATGATATCTTAATGACAAGTAAACTAAAATAACAGAAAGAAAGAATGGAATCAGTGTGATATGAAAATAAGGGACAACAACCTGAGAGAATGTGATGTTGGAAGAAAATAAATGCAGATGAATGCAACTCATAAATATTATGGGAATAGAAGTTAATGTAGATGAGTTCTAATACAACTCATAAATGTGATAGGAATGTGAGTGAATGAGAATGCACAAAAGGGAAGAGTAGAGGAGTGGAAAAAGATATGCATTGACTAAGTAGAGATAGTGAAGTTATACTCCCAAGCAATCAAACCATTGGGGAAGGAGGGTGCCTTTTGCTAGGGAAACTTTATCCTTGTAAATGCCTAGCTGGAGCAAGAAGAGACCCTTCCACTTAGGTGCTGAGTAGGTTGCATAAGCTGGTGAGCCTGTCCATGTCAGTCATGCTTAAATGCTTGCATAGTGACCGGAGCATTTCTTTTTTTAAACTTTTTTGGTGAGAAGATTCTATTTCTTTTTATTTTGTAAGGAGACCAATTATTTTAGGAATTCTTAAAATGGTTTAGGATCACTCATTTCAATTATAAGTTTCATGTACATGTTTTAATTTATTAGATTGATTAACATGTATGCCTGTTGTTTTATCATGCTTCTTTGTAATTTTTTAGCCTTACTGGATTGGAAATCAGTATGATATCTCAAATGCAAAGTCATTTTTCTTAGAAGTCCCAAATCGGCAAGGGAGTTGCGGGAATCCACTTTGTAGTACCATGTAACTTAATTTTTGAAGTTCAATGATAGCTGGATGATGACTACCGTCAGATGATCATCCTTTTTAACTCTCAAATAGGAAAACTCTTGAAAACTGTTGTTTCACTTTCGGAAGGAAAAAAAAAAACTTTTTGAATTTGACCTGTTTTTTTGGCGAGGGAAAAGGATGCCTACTTGAGATTAGCGGTCATCCTATTTTATTAGGAGCAAGAGAAAATTACACTTTCGACTACAATAGTCACACCATTTTATAAGTGTGTGTGTGTATATTCCAATGTATTTCTTCTGTTACTTTCTTTTTGTTCCTTGACCATCTGGATTAAATGTGTCTGGGTGACAAGCACATGCAGCCTAAGCTGCTTCCATTTGTCTGCTGCTTACCACCTAGCTCTTTTAAAAAGCTTGAATTTTGGTTGGATTTTTGATATATGGTGCCAGATAAAATTTCTATTGTAAATTCTAAAGGAGATATGGGTGACCTTTCACAAGGTGAGGATCTTGACAATCTTTCTAATAACAGTAAAGGTCTGAACCGTGATCTATTTGGCATTCTCAGTTACAATTTATTTTGTTTGTTTATCCTTTCCAGAAAAAACAATTTGATTACATCATGGAGACAGCTGTGTTGGTGGCGTAAAAGTAGGTTTTAGTTATATTTTTGAACTGAGTTTGTCCCCAAAAGGACAAAGTCCAGTTTTGGGGGGTTGAATTTATTGTTTTAGTGCCAACTATGCTGTGTAATCTTTTGGTTTTCTAGTGATAAATTCTTCCAACAACACAACTAAGATCATACATGTCAAATTTTTTAGCAATATGATTTACTCTTTTTTCCAATTTTTCTCTTTGGCAACAATTTTTGTTCTTATCATTGATTTTATATTCAGTGGAAGCCTTGTTTTGAGCTTCACCTTTAACAACCAAACTATTGTCAGATCCTTATTTCTTTTTTTTGGAAGTTTCGTTAGCGATAGTGCAAAACCTGATTGAGTCTTGTGATGCAATTACTATCAGCATTTCCATGTTCTCTCTGTCAGACCTCTAAATTGTCCCACACGCCTGGACTGTTAAATCAATGACTGATTTTTTTTTTTTGAAGGAAGTGATCTGTGGCTAATTAGGAGAAACATAATTGGATCTAAGAATGCCCTGAGACATTTAGATGTGAAAATTGATTTAAGTTGAAGACAGACTGGCTTTATAGCTTACTGGTAGTTTTGTTGAGAGTTCTAGATTTTCTTCATAATTTTTACCGGAAAATATGCAAGAATCATTTCCATAAAGATAAACCACAATTCCCTGCATGCTTATGTTTAGTTAACCATTCCTTCAGCAAATAGGACAGGATTGCATCATAGTCAACCTGGTCCACAGAATTTCCCAAAGTTTGTCGTGGACCATGACATCTGGGATACCGGTTGAGGCTTATAATTCCCTGCTACCAAATAAATGGGGCTGGCTCTTCTCAAGAATGGATGATAATTTGGGTGTGAATGTTGTACTAGTCGCTTCCAGCCTATTTAGTCCTAAATCCCACAAATTACTATGGGCTACTTAATGCCACACTTGGTTGTTGCTGAAAGCCTATATGAAAAATTGATAGTGTTACCCATCCAAGCCCTTAGAGTTAAATGGGTGACATTATTTGCTTGTGCCTTCAGCCTTATTGATGGCCGGAACCTTGATTGCCATTATATGATCGAGTCTTAACCAAACCCTCAATGAAATTATTTGGTCTTGAGGAAACGTACACCATTATAGTTCGTAGGTAAAGTGGTATAAGATGATGTCCAAGGTTAATAGATTGCGGAGTATATTCAAGGTAGAATTTGGTTGCCAGGTTGATAATATTTATAGTCTATAAACTTTTGATTCTTACAGAGGACCAACATTGTTTATATGCTTTTCCAGGATCATTTTAGATGTCTCTTTCATCCTAAATTTGTGAACGTGTGGAGAAGTCAGACTAGGTGGATCCATTCTTGTAGTTGATTTTGACCTCTTGCTGGGAGTCTGAGCTAGTGGGAAGATAGGTGGTTTTTTGTCTTAGGATGGGTCCATTGGGTGCAGGTTGGGTCTTTTTCTCTTTTCATAGGGGGATTTTTTTTTTTTGGGTGTATGGGGCTTGGGGTGGGTCATTCTTCGGTTAACTGAAGAGAAGTCCAATTAAAGAATTAGTCTGCATGTTTCATTGAGTTCAATGCTTAGTTACCTAGGCCATGAACTGGTTTTCCTACTTGTTGCTTGCCTTTTTTACAATTATTTCCGGTCAATTTTTGTCTACTTTGTAGTGATTTTCCCTTCTGAAAGTGTTCTGGATTTTTCCCTCCTTACCATTGGTCGAAAGTAAATGTCACAGGAGCTCTGGAGTTATACTTTACAGCACCTGCTATTGCATGAGAGTTTTGCCTTCCATGTGCTAAATGCTTTCATGTTTTCTTATCTGTACAGGACAGGGATAGGAAACTTCGGATATTTTCTGGGAGTGAGCACCCCTTCGGTGATCGCCCGCTAGAACCCTATTCAATGCCACCCAGGACAGTCCGCGAAATGAGGCCCCGTGCAAGGCGTGCTATGATAAGGGCTCAAAAGAAGCTGGAGAAGGATGACACCACCACCAAGAGGAAAACTGAGTACACATTTAATCCAAAGAAACAGAAGAAAATAGAGCACACCAAGCGCTTCTTCGGGATCACAGAGTGATCTTCCCCTGTTTTTTCAACAGCACATATCAGCTGCCAATTGATTCTTTTCATGTCTCTTAGTTATCCATCCGAGGAAGATTTTAATGTAGTTTCTGCTGTGTTATTGTCCTAGTCGTTCGCTGCAGTGGATTCAAACAGCAACGTCTTTCAGTGGTTGGCTTTACCTTTTATATGTTATGGGCTAGAAAAATTTTTATTGGTCCATGGGACACCACGATGCACATGTGAAGCGTTCGCCAGAACCCGGTGGCAGTATGTAATGGTTTGCATTAATGGGAAACTACAATAAAAAATTATCCAGGTTCACTGGGGGTGACCGTCTTCCCTGACTTCTAGTCTCTCTAAAAAATGGCACAAGTGTCTCTCAATACGAAAGTTTATATAAAAGTTTAAATGTTTCCTTTTGAATTAAATTATATCGGTGACGTTAGGTATTAAGGAAGTGATATTTGAGTTTTGAATTAAATTATATTGTGATATTTTAATTTTAAATTAAATATTAATGGTGATTTTTTAATATCATTGGTGTGGCAATAAATGTCATCAGTGATATCTATTTTTCAAGACTTGTGAATATTTACGTGAATTATTACATTTCATCCAAACTATTCAATTCTTATTGACATTGACCCTTTTTAGCTTCACACTGACACTGAGTTGCTGCCTCTGCCCCTAATTTGAAGACCAAGTAACTCTATCTTGTTTTAATTGTTATGATAGCAAGAACGTCACTTGTTCGTTGCTTATTATTTCGCTAGTCCTGAATCGGAAGTAGATGGCATCCAATCAAGTGCCTTAACTTTTCTTGCCGATCTTGTTACCTGAGAGCTTGAAATAACCGTTCTCCAACGGGTCATTTGTTGTCGAGCAAGTAATCGAAAGGGAACGGATGGAGCTACCTGCCCGTGAATTTTGGATGGATGGGTTTTTATGTGAGAAAATTGTCTGAAAATAAAAGGAAGAAAGCAAAACCAAGGACGAATTTGATTTGAATTCCACTGTTGCATCGTGCCGAAATGCAACATCTCATCGAAATATCTTTTTCCTCGTTTACAATTCAAGACCATATATTTTACGTTTTGCCGATTACAATTGGCCTCATTAGCTAGATTGGGCTTGGGCTATTAAATGAACCAAAATCTAGGCTTGTGCAGGGTCCAATATGATTGCAGGTTCCTCCTCACTAGGGTTGATCATAGGGTTAGGCCCTTCAGGCTTAGGTCAGGCTCAGACGAAGGTAAATTGGTCAAGGTAGGGTTGGCTTGGATCCATTTACTATTTAAAAAGTAGGTTGAAATCATAATTTATCATATTTTAAGTATTTTGACATGATGTCAAGTATATGAGTTAACTAAAAATTGTAAGAATAATGGGATTCCTTGTGTAACTTGATTTTAATTAAAAACAAGTACAAAATTATTTTCATTTTCTTTAGAATAATAAATTAATTAAAGTCACAAAATTTTAAATTTAGTAGTGTACTGTAGCAATATAACAGTGAAACTTAAAATATTCCTAGTGACCAAAAATTTGTATTTTTCGCATAAAGAAGCGCATGAGATTCAGGTTTCTAAGCATGCGGTGCCTTAATACTAAATAATACTTTAGACGTTTTAAATGGGTCAAGATAAACTTGAGTCGCCCTCACTCAATCAATAAACTAAATTCTTGGCCCAGACTTGATCTTAATACTTAATATTTAATACTTAATACTTTATAGGCTCAGGCTTATCATGGGTTAGGGTGAGTGGGTCGGGTCCAAGGTTAGGCCAAAGCATGAGGGGAAAACGGCAAGTTTCCCTCTCCACTTCATGCGAAGCGAACGCTCGTCTGCAAGGTGGGGATGGAGGAGAGTGAAACCTGCCAACTCCTTTCCCTCACAAAGAGGCAACAAGAAAAGGTAGGGAAGTCAGAAAAGAAGAGCCCCCAATGGAATACCCATCTGGCGATCCCCATCGCCCTTTCCACCATCACCACCGTCGTCACGACGAGGAGAACGAGCTCGGGAGGGGGCCCTTCGGGGAAGGCGACGGCTACCCACCACCCTACACCGACGAACAGAGGTACCCAACTCGGCGGCACGAGGACTACCCACCTCCAGGCCTCTCTGATCCCTACCATGGGGAGGAGGAGAGGTACCCAACTTACCAGCGCGAGGACTACCCACCCCCTGGGCAGCGCTACCCACCACCTGGCCTCTCCGATCCCTATTCCAGAGAGGAGGAGAGGTACCCATCTCAAGGTGGAGCGCCCTATGGTGACCACGGATCCGTCCAGCACATTGCCCACCACGTGTTCGACGAAAGGCCCGGTGGTCATGGAGGGTACGCGGGAGGGGACGGGATGGGTCGTCGCCAGGTGTTCGACGAAAGGCCCTCTTATGCCACCTCTGGGTATGTTCAGCATATCTCCCACCAGGAGCTCGCCGAAAGGCCCGGTGGTCATGGTGGTCGAAGCGATCTATATGGGGGGCGCGTTGGGTACTCGCAGGAAGTGGAGGGAGAGGGGGGTTTGGAGTGTGGGATGAAGACGGTGAGGGTGTTTACGAAGGCGGCGGACGGGTTCTCGCTTACGATCCGGGACGGGGAGGTTGTGCTTGCGCCGGCGGATAGCGGTGATGAGTATCAGGTAAATGAATTCTGGTGTTTTTTGTTGTGTTGGGCTTTGCTTGTCGATCTGTTGTGATCAAATCGGATGTCATTATGATGGATCGGAATGGGTTGAATTGAAGTGTTTTATGTGTTAGATGGAATTGGAATTTTGGGAATCTGTAGAGCAGTTTTTGGGTCAGATTGAAAGATGGAAATATTTCATCCAACTTGCATTCATTTGCCTTGCCACATACTAGAAGCAGTAGATCTTGTTTTTTTCTTTTTTTATGGAAAATTGCTCGTCATGCTTTAGTCATAATATCTGAGAACATTCTGCTCCTTTCTGTTTAAATTTTTTTTTGAAATTTCTTGCTTTGTTTGGTGTTTTGTTGCATACTGTGTGCATTTGTCATGTAACTAATTTTAAAGAATAACAAGTTGGTTGATGAGTTTGAAATGCTATGTAAATCTGACCCATTGGTTTTGTGTGGACTGGAGTTTCATGGATAAACCAAGTAAGTTGAATGAGGTCAAACTAGCAACATTTCAATCTGGTACTGTGGGATTGTGAATCGGATTGTAGTCCAGGGGTAATTCAATTAGTCACAGTGGTTGGTCACACGGTATGATACATGGTTGTTTTTCTTGCAAGTTATCTCCCACTGGGAAGACTTTGTAAATCATGAATAATTAAAGAAAAAACATCTAATGTATACTTTAGTGTGGAGATAGAGAAAATTGACAGATACTAACACCAACATGTGCCATCCCATTTATCACCAACTCGAAGGATGCTACAAAGCCTAAAATGTGCTGTCTCATTTATTGCCCTTGACCAATTTATGACGGAATTGCCTATTTTATGCTTTTATTGAAAAACGTGTTTTAAACCATGAGCTAATGCTTTTACATAAGTAGATCAAATTACCTAAGTTAGTTGTAGACAAGTGAGGATTTTTTTAATTGCTGTAGGAGTGGGAAAGCAGTTTTGCAACTTGTAACTTCTACTGAGTAGATTTCTTCCACATTGACTCTTGCCACCACTAGTTGAATGGGGATCTTCGTCCAGTCTTGTAGTGTTTGTATCTATGGAGCATCTTAGTTTGTGAGATGACTCATATCATTTTTCCATTACTCTTGCAAATGGAGCCACATAAAGATTTTTTTGCCTACTCAAGTGAGTGTTTAGTATGAGGCATTTGGATGACTTGCTTGCATCATGACAGAGATGGGTAAGATGCTTAACAGGGCATGGATTTGATACCTTTAGAAGCTAGTTTGAGTTTTCTAGCAAGGCATATTTGTTTCCTAAGATAGTATATTTGGCATATTTAAGTGTTATATGGTTATGACATGGTTAGTTTGGTTAATATTTGAAGTTGGTAGAAATGGTTATCTTAACTAGTTATTTTCAAGTTTTTGGTAGGTCCTTGTCTATGGTGATTTGATTAAAGTAATGACATTCTTTTTGAAAAGGAGAAAAAAGGGGAACCCCTTTTGATTCATTGATTAGAAGGGCCTAATACATCAATAATTACAAAGCATGTTGTAACGATGTAGAACCGCATTGAAAGACATCCTCTCCCTTCTAAAGATCACCCCATTACATTTTAGCCAAATGCACCAAAAAAGGATAAAAGCTCTTTGAATGGTACCCTCATGAGCAAGGATTCCATGCATGCTAGACCATTAGGCTGAGGATGCAAAGCTAACGGACTAGTCACCAGCATTCGTCCAACAATAATGTTAAAAGTGTTATGGAGTCTAGTTAGTTATTTGCTTTATTGGTGTTATGTGGTGTTATGTATTTTTTTTTTCTTCATGGGGTTGTACTGTAATTTGCACTCAACCCTCTCTATATAAAGAGAGGTAGGGTTAAAGAATAAACTAAGTAGATTATTCTTCCTAACTTGATATCAGAGTGGTGGTCATAGACCGGAGCTTGGGGTATCCCATCCAAATACGCCTCCATCCCCTCCACCAATTTGCCATCTCCTCTCCCACCAGTTGGTCCCTCTCACCGACACCCTCAGCGCCACCAGCGCCACCGCTGGTGGTGCTTCCCAAGCAGTGCTGCCCATCCAGCCGTATCCTCTTCCTCAGCGCTGCCAGATTAGATCTGGCCACTAAGATCTGATCGGATCTGGCCGCTGAGATCTGATCGGATCTCTCTGCTGTGATTAGATCTCTTTGTTGCAGATCTGATCAAATCAGAACTAGAGATCTGATCACCCTCCTGTAGATCTGAATGTCGTGCAGATCTGATCGACCTACAACTCTGATTGCCGGTCTGGTCTGTTTTTGGGTGACCCATTTGACCTTGCTGATCAATCGCCGCCTGGGTGATTTGGTCTAACCTGATTTGCTGTCACCCTGATCTTCATCATTAGCCTGATCTGGGAGAACGTGTAGCATTCTTGAGTGATCGCTTTCCACAGACTATGATTTGAGTTCTTTTCTAGTCTTTCTTCTTCATTGGATTGGTATGATCTACCCCTGATTCAATGCTTTAGAATCTGATTTCCTTGTGGTTTTGTGGTTCTACTGTAGTGTTATGATCCCCTCTGATAGTGAGTCAAGCAATTCTTCCACTTAGAGATTGCCAAATGATATTGTGACTATTGCTCGGAGTGAGTATGAGAGACTACTCCAAGGCACTAGCTATCATGATACGTTTTAGGGAGCAACCGAGTTGGGTTCTATTGCATATGACAGGAATCAGGGTAGTTTAGAGTGGCTTGTTGATTCAAGTGCTTCACAACATTTTAGTGGAGATCGGGATTACTTTACTCATCTCCAATCAGTGCCAATAGGCAGGACGGTACAAGTTGTAGATGGTTGACATTCCAAGATAGAAGGCCGAGGTAAGGTACCAGTGACTTCTACTTTGAGGTTGCTTGATGTTTTGTATGTTCCAGATTTTCCTATGAGCATACTCTTAGTCAGCAAGATTACTAAAGAGCTTAATTGCTGTGCTATCTTTAATGATGTTGAATGCATTATTCAAGACAAGTTGACGGGGAAGGTGATTGGTAGTGGAAATGTGGAGGGTGGAGTTTATCGTCTTGCTTAGACTCCACTTGCATCTGCATGTTGAGGAGATGTATCTTATGCTCCTGGGAGTGTATTTCAGTGGCATCTCTGGCTTGGATACCTTCCTCTGGACAATCTTCGTAGAGTCATTCCGCATATATCTCCTGTGGCCAGAATATGCTGTGATGCTTGCCAGATGGGCAAGCACCGTCGTTCCTCCTACCCTGTGAGTATTCGTCCTGGATCCACAGCTTTGTTTGAGTTGTTGCAAATGGATGTATGGGGGCTGAGAAGGATACCAGATAGGCAGGGTTACCGTTACTACTTAGTGGTTGTTGATAATTTTTCACACCTATCTTAGGTATTTTTGTTGAAGAATAAATCAGATGTTGGATCTGTCATTGAGAATTTCATATTGGAGATTAAGGATTAGTATTTAGCTACTATTAAAGTAGTGAGATCTGATAATGTATTTGAGATATGCATCACCAGGTTGTTTGATTTCTACAAGTCCCATGGATAGTGCATTAGACCACATGTGCTCACACTTTTCAATAGAATGGGGTGGCTGAGAGGAAGCATACATATTTTTTGGATGTGTCTCATATTTTGTTGATTCACCACAATGTGCCTCCGTTATATTGGGGAGATGCAATCCTTACAGCTTGCTATTTGATCAACAGGTTGTCCAGTTTAGTATTTCATGAGTAGATATCTTAGCATATATTGCATTATGAAAAGGAGCTTTTTCACGTACCGCCACGTGTGTTTGGCTGTGCTTCCTTTATATACCTTCTTTCTCCAGGACGAGACAAGTTAACACCACAAACAGTCAAGTATGTGTTCTTGGGATAATCATGGACTCAGAAAGGATATAAATGCATTGATCCTCTTACTGGTAGACACTATATGAGTGTTGATGTTACCTTTCATGAGTCTATTCCATATTTTTCTACTATTGCTAGGAGTTTATGTCCTGAAGTTACGGAGGCTTCCATGCCTATACCTTCTGTTCCTTTGAAGGAAATACCTATTTCTACTCTCCCATCAACTACAACTGCTCTTGTGAAGTTTTCTGAACCTATTGTTACATATCAGCGACCTCACAGTACTTTTTAGATGCCATCTTCTACAGTAGCCATAGAGACACCATCTTCACCTTAGGTGACCACAGACATGTTGCATAGCGATGGTGCGGTACCTGTTGATGATGCTATATGTACAGATGAGGATATTTCTACTTCCCAGCTAGTACAGGAGGATTAGATGACCTTCTGATTGCCATTCGAAAGGCACCACGGAGTTGTGCCAGATATCCAATTACAAGGAGTTTGACCATTGAGGGACTCGGTTCTACTTTTGAGAGCTTTTGCTGTGCATTGTCTGCTACATAGATTCCTGCCATCTACCAGTAGGCCATGCTTGATCCAAAGTGATGCCAAGCTATGGAGGATGACATGGCTTCTCTTACTTCATGACGTACCTGGGAGCTTACACCTTTGCCAGAGGGTACTATAGTTGTTTGTTGTAGATGGGTGTCTGCACTCAAATACAACTCACATGGCTTTGTTGCGCATTACAAGGCACGACTTGTTGCCAAAGGATTCACCTAAACATGTGAGGTGGATTTATTTGACACTCTCTAGTAGATTGGCTCTCTACAATGAGGATCTTCATTTCTATTGCAGTTCAACGAGATTGGCATCTTCAACAGTTTGATGTTAAGAATGCCTTTTTCTATGGAGATTTACAGGAGGAGATCTATATGCGATAGCCCCCTGGTTACGAGGTTTAGTGGGAGTGTATGCAGGTTGTAGAAGGAAATCTATGGCCTTAAGCAGAGTCTAAGAGCTTGGTTTTAGAAGCTCTCTTAGGTGGTAGAGTCTGTGGTGTTTCTTAGATCATCTGCAGATCATTTCTTGTTTATCAGAAAGATAGGGAAATGTATTGTTCTTTTGGAATATGTTGATGACTTGATTGTTGCTGGTGATGATATAGTAGGTGTGGCTGAAATCAAACAAACTTTGGCATATCAGTTTGTGATGAAAGATTTAGGGCCCTTGCGATATTTCCTTGGGATAGAAGTAGCTTGTAGTAGGCGTGGTATTGTTCTATCTCAACTGAAATACACCGTAGATGTGCTAAAACAAACAGGTATGCTAGGAGCTAAGCTAGCAAATATTCCCATGGATCCTAAGGCACGACTATATGACAATGATGCAGAGCTAGTTGATAGTTGACAATATTGCTAGCTGGTAGGGAAGTTGCTTTGCTTGACAACTACTAGGCCAGATATTTCTTTTGCAGTAGGGAAGTTGAGTCAGTTATGGAGAGGCCTACCAGACAACACTAGGATGTAGTCATGATGGTGCTTAGGTACTTGAAGAAAGCATCAAGACAGGGTCTTCTCTTCACTAGATAGATATCTATAACAATAGTTGGATATTCTGACGCAGATTATGCAGGTAGTTATGATGACAGGAAGTCTACCACAGGTTTTTGTACACATGTTGGTCACATGGAAGAGCAAGAAACAGATTGTTGTGTCCAGATCCAATGCTGAGTCTGAGTATCGTCTTATGTCTCAAACATCAACAGAGTTGATGTGGGTGGGATACTTGCTGAGTGATCTATATATATAAATTGATGGGCTTATGGAGCTGCGATGTGACAGCAGGGCTGCCACTTCTATTGCCAACAACCTCATGTTTCATGAATGCACCAAACATGTGAAAGTAGATTGCCATTATATCAGAGATTTGATTTAGAAGAGATTTATCTTTACCTCTCAAGTTACTTCAGAGGTTCAGACTGTTGAGATCTTTACGAAGCCACTAGTTAGATCCGCCTTCAATACATGTGTGTCCAAGCTGAGTATGATTAATAGCTATGCTCCAACTTGAGGAGGAGTGTTAAGAAATCTAGTTACTTATTTGCTTTATTGGTGTTATGTGGTGTTATATAATTTTTTATTTTCTTCACGAGGTTGTATTGTAATTTACCCCCACTTCTCTCTCTATATAAAGAGAGGTAGTGTTAGAGAATAAACTAGGTAGATTATTCTTCCTAACTAAAAGAGCAACCAAAAAATAGGTTGTTTATATCTTCCACATCTTCGTAACAGAGACCATATGTGGCATTTACTTCCAGCACCCAACGCCTCCTGGAATCCTGAGTGACTAATCTTCCTTTCCTCGTAAGCCATAAGAAGAATTTTACCTTATGGGGGGATTTTACACCTTCAGATTTTGTTGCAATCTGCAGCAAATCCCCGGTCTACTTGAGGCATACTCTCCATGTATTGAAGATATGCTTTCTTGATAGAAAAGGAACGTGGGGAGGTCTTTTCTATGTTCTTTCAACCTAAAGCAAGAAGGTGGGTCGCAAACTTAGCCTGATTTTGAGCGGCCCATGGGGTGGTCTTTTCGCTAATGTGAGAGGCATTGGCAGCCTCAACCACGGTTCAAGCATCGGCTCACGACAGGGCGTCGGTTCTACTTCATTTTATACTCTAGTAGTATAGGTTACCAATTATCCTCCGTGGATTCTGGATCCAACCGTCTCTATCATGGCCAGCTCGAATGCTAAGGAGGATCTGGATCCAAAGGATCAAGTCCCAAATCCTGGCATCATACAACAAGGCAGGTAGGGCAGGTGACCATCCCACCTTGAAGAAATTGCCACGTCTTGGGTCTTGAGAGAGATAAATTTACATAAACATTCATACCAACATTTTTTTTATAAGATTCGATCAGGAGCATCCTCATTAGAGGAAGAAATAAAAATAGTTCATAATCAATGCAGAAACATAAAACTGATTCTAGTAATTACACTTAATCACTCCCAGAGATCACCTTCACCAATCTTGATTTAGCTACATCATGAAAAAAAATTATCAACCAACAGTATTAGTCATTTTTAATGACTAAATATGCAACATCAATCCTAAACCATCAATTTGTCCTTAAAATTATTTCACTTGTTTAGTTCTCCGTCATGAATTTTTTTCTTTTTTTCACAACATTTTCATAAGAGGATCTTTCCAAACTAAATATTGTTAATACATAAATCAGAATTCATAATCATCAAATTCCCTTTCAATCATGGAACTTAAAATAATAATACATGAATCATAGTCATTATGAAGTGTTTCATGATCATATTTTCCCTTGTTGTTGACTTGACAATCCGATCTAGACTCGGATAGGTCTAGATGACTCTTGACCTCACCCCATTATTTTACTAATGACAAGTGTGAGTTTACCTATCGTTGCCTTCATTCATTTTTCGTAGACATCAATGTTGAGTCATTTGCCACTTTCAGTTGACTGGAGTGGTGCATAATATTCCATCTGCAACGACCATTATGGAGATAACCGTCCATTCGGTTCCCAGCCAGGATATTAGTCTCTCTTAGACTAGTTCATAGTTCGTAAATTTCGTAACTACTCATAAAAGATTGGTTCGTGGGTTATATTCATGTGTTCATAATTATACTTCATGGTATTATTGAACTAATGCTGTTGACATATGCGACCAATGGTAAAAACATAAATGAAGTGCAGAATGTATTTCATTAAAATGAAAATTCTATTTTGATTTACGTATTGTTCACATATTAAAATTTTTTAATTACACTTGGGATTGTAATTCTCCAAATGCTAAATAATTATTCTTAATACAGCACTTGATTTATTTACCATCTATCTAGATAAAACAAGCAAAATGCATATAATGGATTGCTTCCGAGTGATGCAATAAAATAACCTAACATGCAAATACGTCCTATAAATCGAACATAATAACTAACCATAAAAGGATGATAAGTAGAAATTCATCACGATTATTTGACACACTAAAAGTAAGTTATGTTTAATTAACCTTGGTCATCTATGTGAATCAAATTGTATTTCCCATTTTTTTTTCAATTGCATAAGGAAATTCATAATTGTTGTCTTAAAACTTGAGGTTACATACCTACCATATGAGAAATTCATGAACCCATTAATGCTTTAATAAGATAAGTCAATCATCGCCTATAAAGCAAAATTAGCGTGTGCTAATCAATATCATGACCAAAAAGGTATCCTAAGTTCTACCCAAACCCAACAATTTTTCTAAAACATAGTCACTCCAGACTTTGTTCTAGAATATCATGAATCAATTTATCCAACCTTGAACCCTCTTGTTTATCGGAAGGTTGGTACTCTTTCCCTCCTTTTTTTTTTTTCAAAAAATTCAATCGGCGTGATCACTTCCAACATGCACATTAATTACCCCCATAGCATTATTGCATACATCCTTTTCTTTTTGCAACGATGGATGGCCATTGTGGCTAAAGCAAGTCCTCATGAGCCTTGTCTTCCATCATGTCATGAAGTCCTCTCCTTTCCTCATATCCTTATTTTTTGTTTTTCATAAGGGACAACTATGTATGAAAACACAAGACAAAAACATCCCTTTTTCATGTTAGTTTCATCTTTTCATGACTTTTGCTATTGACAAAGCATCATTAATAATATCAAATCCATTGGTCTTTTTTTTTGTGAAGATAGATTGATCATCCCCCCCTCCTCTGTTCCTAACAGAGCACCAAAGACCCAACAATAGCTATTGGTGAAGGAATTCCTATGTCCATAATGATAACCTTCGGACAAGGTTTTCACAAATGCGAGGCGGTACCAAGGCGGTTTGCCTTTATTGAGGCGACACATAAGTCTTGAGATGCTTGAGGCATAAGCCTCAATTTTTAGATGGAAAATGAGAAAAAATGATACAAATATATACTGATAAGTACTAATAATGAAAAAATAATATAAAAATACACTTTTATGCTATTTTTGTTTTATCACAACATTTAAATGTCTATTACTAAATATTATTATCACACAGTACACACATAATATTCACATATAAACTAATAACAAGATTTAAGTTTACATAAGTAACACACAACATGTAAACTCTTCAAAAAATCAAAATCCTAGTCACATAATAGTACTAAAAAAATTCAAAACAATAATAAAAAATATTTTTTTAGATAATAATAATAATAAACATGTAACAACAGGATTTAAATAAACAATTATCACATAGCCTACCAATACCTTTGGGTTAATGAAGGGACCACCAAAGAAAGATTCTCTCGGAGAGAGAGATGAGTGAGTGAGAGAAAGGGTGTAGAGAGGAGCGGCGGTGGACTGTGGTTGCGAGGAAGCCGAAGCGAATAAATGCAGCGACAAAGATCCTATGCTTCAAGTGTAGGGGGAGAGGACATGTTACGAAGGATTGTAGGTACCTGGTGAGGTGTCTCCGTTGTGGGGGTTTTGGTCACCGGAGGACTTCTTGTGGGAAGAGGGCAATGGTGAGTGAGGTTGCTTCCATCGTACACGAGACTGCCCTACCACCGCCGCCGGAGGGGGTGCCTATAGTAGAGGTTGAGGCCCCATGGTCAGAGGAGGTCGAGGTCCAAGAAAAGACCCTCGCTGCGGCATTGATTGGAGTTGTGGTAGTGGGCCAAGTGACATCAGAGGAGTTGAGGGAGGTGGTCTCGAGGACCTTGGAGTTAAGGAAGGAGGAGGTTGGATTGAAGTTGGTCAGGTGTGGGAAGTTTGCGGTGTTTGGTCTATGCGCTGAGCTGGTGAGAAGATTGCTCTTCAAGGACCTTCATTGTGGGTCTGGCGTGGTGCGTTAGAGGTGGCCTGTGAGATTGGATGGTGCGGTGTCGGAGCGCCCACCGAGGGAAGCAAAGGTATTGGTGGACATAGAGGGGATACCCCTGTTCTTACGCAAGGTGGAGGTGCTTGCTGCCGTTGTCTCTCCTTTCTCGAGGGTACGATGGTGCAAAGGCATCGGTCTTAGAGGGGGCAACCTCTCTGTGGTGCGGGCAATGGTGTTTCTCACGTTAGGGAAAGTGCTTGAAGATAAGGTTGTATTGAACTTGGGGAGGGCTTCATGGGTGATGTTCATCAGATTAGTTCGAAGAGTTTCTCTTTCGCGAACGCGGTGAAGAGGGGTGGTGGTGAAAGCGCAATGGTGCTTTCGAATGCTCCGACGATGATTGTTACATGGAGACCAAAGAGAAGCAGAGAGGATCACGCGTTGGTTGCAATGCCCTTGCTGTGTCCTGAAGCAGCTGGCGGCTAATCAATGCACCGCGGGATTGGTGGATGGGCTGGAGGCGGCGAGGGGCGGTGTTTGAGGAGGATCATATCCTCCCACACCCGATGTTGGGAAAGTGTGTTGATGATGGGGAAACGGTTGCCCTTCACGCGAAAGCCTTTACTATTAATGGGGAGGACTGTTGACCTTTTTTAGGAAGCGAAGAAGACAAAGGGCGAATTTCACAGTGATTTATGGAGATCGACTGCATTTCCTTTTTAGTGGTTGATGTGGATGTGTGGTTGGGTCCGCATAAGCTGGAGAAGACGGTGGTTGATTCGGACCTAGATCCAGATCCTGATCCGATGGCTGTGAAGATGGGGCGTAAGTTTAAGTCCACGAGGACTTGATCTGAGGGGGGTTTCACCCTCGTGTCCTGACGAGAGGAGGAGAGATGTGAGGATGCTTGATGATGGTGGAGCCGATGCTAGAGCTAGGCATGGAAGATCAAGGAGGACCTGGGTGGTTCCATCACCAGAGGATGAAGAAGCTCCTCGACTCGATTAGGGATAGAGCCTCGACCTCAGTGTTGCCGGACCTTCGTTCGTCGAGGTCCCGTGCGGAGGTCGCGGCTGATGTAGTGGTGACCAGGATGTCTTTGAAGGGGGTGTTGGGGGATGGTGGTAGTGTAGCTGATGGGGAGGAGATGGGATTGCCCCTGCCTTGTTGGTGTCCGGCGGCAATGAAGGGGGATTGCTGCTCTAGCAAGGGGGTGCAATGCAAGGGGGAAGGAGGGGTGGATGCTCTGACAAGGGTGAGCAGGAGCGTGGCGGTGCTTTGACGGAGGGGGCCAGCTGCTCTAGGGGGGGTGTGGTAGGTTTGGGCATTGCGAGATTGACCATGTGGTAGAGGCGGTGGGGTTCGGGCATGTCAATGGGGATGATGCTGTGCGTACCCGATGTTGAAGATTCTCACGTGGAATGTTAGAGGTCCTAATGACCCCTAAAGGCAGGTGGCATTAAGGTCTTACCTCCAAAAGTGGGGCCCAAACATTGTATTGATTCGGGAGACAAAACTATAGCTGTGTGATGAGAGAATTTGGAGGAAAATTGGGGGTGGTTTTCTCAATGGGGGTGTGGGGGGGTGGGGCTCGATGTTGTGGGGCAATTAGGAGTCATTGATGGGTGGAAGGAGGATGTTTTCTCACTAGTAGTCTAGTGGTGGGAACATGTGTGGTATCGGTTCAACTGAGAAGACGCTATGATGGCTTCTGTTATGTGATTTCAACAATCTATGAACCAGTTGAGGACTCTAACAGGACTCAATCAGGTTGTCGTCAGGTTCTAGGGATGCCCGTGGTTGTTTAAGGGGGATTTCAATGTCACATTGGCAGCAGATGTTAGGCCAAGAGGGAGAGGTGGACGAGATCGCGACTCGGAGGAGTTCTTGGAGTTCGTTGCTATGCATGGCCTGGTGGACTTGCCCATCGCCTCTTGTATGTATACCTAGAGGAGCTCTGGAGGGTTGATGTCCAGACTTGATCATTTCTTCGCCTTGGTGGAGATGGTGGAAGTGTTCCCGATGGCAGGAGTCCGTGCCATGGAGAGGCCGTTCTCAGATCACATGCCTCGGATGTGGATGTCCGGTGAAGGTACTCAGTATGGTACATATTTCAAATTTGACAAAGCTTGGCTGTTGGAGGAGGGTTTTAGGGGGAAGGTGGAGAAATGGAGGTCTCTACAGCCAGAAGGCTCGACGACAACGAAGTTGGAGTCAAACTCCAGGATCTTAGGCTCTTCCTTAAAGAGTACGGGAAACGAATAAAGGAGTGTAATAGGAAGAAGGAAGAGGCGTTGAGGGAGGTTGGGAGGCTGGACAAAGTTGAAGATCTGGGCCTCCTGTCAGAGGAGGAGAAAGTGACCAAGGTTGAACATATGAAGACCATTCAGGTAGAGGATTGCAAGGTTGAAGTGGAGTGGAGAATGAGATCCAAACATAAATGGATTAAAGAAGGTGACTCCAATGCTAGGTATTTCTGTATGGTAGCTTTTGGTAGGCAGAGGAGGAATTGGATTGACAGGCTCTTGGTGGGCGGAACAGAGTTTGTTGGTAGGGAAGTAGTGGGTAAGGTAGCTGCGAATCTTTTTAGGAAGTTTTCGGGGAAGAGGCAGGTTGGGAGATGGAAGTGGAGGGTCCGATATTCCCTCCATTGGCGAGGAATAAGTAGAGGGGTTGGTTGCACCTTTCACGGAGAGTGAAGTGCAGCAAGCGGTTTAGGGGTTGAATGTTGACAGATGCTTTGGTCCTGATGGTTTTTTGGTTCATTTCTTTAAGGAGTTTTGGACACTGCTTCAGGAGGATGTCATGCAGATGATAGCAGAATTTAGCCAGGGCAATTTTGGCTTTAACAGGTTTAACAAATTTTATATGTTCTCGTTGCTTAAGAAGGAGGTGGCTGAGGCGACTGATGACTTTAGGCCTATCACCCTTTCTAATGCGATATATCTGATTGTGGCAAAGGTCTTAGTGAACAGATTGAGGAGGGTTTGTTGATGGGGTGGTTTCTCAGATGCAGATGACTTTTATGCTAAGGAGAAGCATTCTTGATGGGTATGTTGCTGCCACGGAGATACTTGCCCATTGGAGGAGGGAAAGGATGGCTTTTCTTTTGAAAGTGGATTTTAGCAAAGCCTATGACTTGGTTCATTGTCCTTTCCTATGGGCGTCTATGATCAACAGGGGGTTCCCGCCAGTGTGGATACAATGGATGAAACAATATGTTACGACAACCTCTTTCTCGGTACTCATAAATGGGAACCCGGTAGGAGGATAGATTTAGCCAAGAAGGGGAATTAGGCAGGGGTGCCCGCTAGCACCAATGCTTTTTGTGCTGGTTGCTAATGCTTTGGCATGGTCGTCAATTAGAGTGTGTGAGGCTGGATTGATGAGGAGATTCTCGGTGGAAGATGGGACTGTTGTTCCAGTGCTTCAGTATACAGATGATACTCTTTTCTTTATGGAAGGGTTTGATATAGAGGCGAGGAGGGTTCGTATCTTGCTTGAGCTGTTTGGAGAGGCGTCAGGATTGTAGATTAATTATCGGAAGTCATCTTTCATTCCTTTTGATATGGCTGAAGAGGAGGCCACTGGTTGTAGTGCTATGCTAAGGACAAAGAGGGGTGCATTGCCTATCTCCTACTTAGGCCTACCTTTGACGAACAGGAAAATTGCTATGTAGGACTGGTTTCCTTTGGTGGTGAGGATTGAAGGGCGGTTGGCAGGCTGGGCTTCCAAGTTGTTGTTTAGAGGGGGTAGGTTGGTGATTCTCAAAGTAGTTCTGGCGTTTATGCCCTCCTACTTCGCATTAGTAGTGAAGATGCCGTGAGAGATTGAGAAGATCTTGAGTCTCATGGGGAGCTTTTTTTGGACTAACTTTGGGGCAAATGGGAGTGGGGCGAAGTTGATCGCCTGGAAGGAGGTATGCAAACCTGTTAAGTAGGGGGGTTTGGGAGTTAGGGAGGTGGGGAAGATGAACGATAGCCTCTTGGCCAAGTGGATTGCAAGGTTGCTTGGGGGAGAGGAGTGCTTGGTGGGAAGGATCCTGCGGTCTTGTTACGAAAGTTCTCTTTGTTGGGATTTGTTGACATCTCTTTCACGGGGTGCTTCTCACTTCCTTAGGGGGCTCTTCGTGGTGGCGCCAAAGGTTTGTAATTTCTTTACACCAATCCTTGGCATGGGAAGTTCAGATTTTGGACGGATGACTGGACAGGACAAGGAAGGTTGTGCGACCAATTTCCTAGGCTTATGACGTTGGCTGGTGATAGAGGAGCTACGGTGGCGAAGGTTTGGGATGATTGCTGGTGCCCTACCTTTTTGGGGAACCTTTTTGATCAGAGGATCATAGAGGTATAGGAGCTCCTGTGGGATTTGGATGGCTTTTGGCTTGAGGAGGGGTTGGACGCTTATGGCTAGGAGGAAAGAGATTTTTCTGTTTGTAGTGCTTATAGAAGGTTGGGGGGTCCTGATGTTTGGGGGGATATTGACCTTGTTAGAGACTGCAGACTAGTCTAGGAGGCGTCTTACTCCTTGAAGGTGAAGATTTTTGCTTGGTTGCTAAGGAGAGGTAGGCTCATGACGGAAGTGTGGAGGGCCAGATGGGCTCAGGAGGATGATAAACTGTGCCCGCTTTGTTGTGAAGCTAACGAGGATATAGGGCAACTGTTCTTTACCTGTCCTGTGGTGGCACAGATCTGGAGTCACTTTGGTGATAAGTGGTGGTCACATCTCTCTTCTAATAGCTTTTGGAGGTCCTTCATATGTGGGAACAGGAATGGAGGACAGAATTCCTTCCGGACAAAAAAGAGAGGGCATGGCCTTTGGTGGTTCTATGGGGTATATGGATGGGTAGAAATGCGGTGGTCTTTAGAGGGCAGCACCCATATGTTGAGAATTTTTTTTTTTTGAGAAAATATGTTGAGAATTTTGTGGAGTCTATTTTGTCATTTCTTTCCACCTGTAGCTGTAACTTGTAATATGATGTAATGCTTTTTAATTAATGAGAATCCTGGGTGGTTATCAGTTGGATAACCACTCTTTCACTTTTCAAAAAAAAAAAAAAAATCACAGCCTCTTAAAAAAAATCAATTTAGTAATCACTTAACATGTAAACTAATCACATAAAACATTCAAACATACTTTAACATAACTAAACAGTAAAATAAAGGTATAAGTAATAAGAAAAAAATGTAATGTATAACTTGAGAGGTTAAAACTCTTACCAACAATAGCAAGAAGTGATGTTGAGACTTGAAAGGCGAAGGGGGCAACAATAGGTAATAGAGAGCGGACAAACTGGTAAGGGATGGTACGTAGGGGAGGTGACTGGTAATTGGCAATGCAGCAACAACCATTGGTAATGGTAATAAAGGAGTCTAAAGATGGAGAATGACTTGCAACAACCAAGGGCGATGAGTTTTTTAGGGCTTGAGAGGTTAGGGCCATTGTTTGGGGTTGGGTGATGGGTATAAGATTTTAGAAAATGATTTTATTTACTTTTTTAGGTCATATGTATCTTAAATGACCTTCAAATGTGAACTTTCAACTGAGGCTATGGCCTCGATTCTACCTCGTTGCCTCACCATCTTAGCTTTGACTCGACAAATTGAGGCGCATGCCTCACACTGCAACAACCTTGGAGCGATTTTCTTCTGCTTCACCTTAAGGTGTATGCCTCGAGTGCCTCGAAGTTAGTTTTTTAAAGCCATACCTCCTGATACAAAAATGAAAAGGGATCATTTCAAGCACCAACACAACTACACATCCATAATAAAAAAAAACAAGGCAGCCAAGAACTGCTTGAAGGAAAAATCAATGTTGGATTTGTTCTCCACTTGACCCTCAAATTTACTTGATGTTAGTAATGACCACCAGCAACCTTCGCATCAGATTTTGATTCATGATGTAGGGATGATGGCGGATGAAGTGGGGGATTTTTTTATTAAGAAGGGTAATGGTGTGATTGTAGGTTTCTAGATGTTGGGTTGTTGCTATATGAAAGGGTTTTAGGGGAGAATTGGTAGGAAAAAAAAGAGAATCTCCAATTAGTTAAAATCCTACGAATTTTGGAGAGGGAGCACCAAACTTGATGTGCAAGCCATTTTCCCATTCCAAAATCCCATGGATTTCTTTTCATGTTGTTATCACTTAGTCCATACAAATTTATATTTCTATTATACCCTTAAAAATTTAGGATATTACATAAATAGTCCACCACCTAAGTCGTAGGGTCAGTTGCTAAGGCAATAAGTTTGAGATTGAGCTGTCAAGAGGGAGTTGGGAATGGGATGGTGAGGGAGAGCGAGGGAGGGCATGCGGCTAGCGATGGTGTGGTCGTACCCAGTGGTGGTCCCGATGGAGGTGGAGGCAGTTGGGTAGAGGTTTGGGGTAGGGCTCAGAGGATGAAGGCGATAGCGGAGGGGGCTGGGAGTGGCTGGAAAGGAGTGAGATTGAGGTGCTTCAGGTGCCTAGGTCTGGACCATATGGTGGTGATTTGCAGAGAGTCGGTGAGGTGGCTCTTGTGTGGTGGGTTTGTACACTGGAAGGTGGTTTATGCCCGTGCTCGGGGGGAATAGTTGGGGAGGAGGGAGGAGTTGTCTGTCGCCTTACCCCCTCCCCCGCCAGGGGTCTTGGTGGACGTTTGGCCCCCTTAGTCCCCATTGGTTCGACCTTTGGACAAGGAGCTTGATGGTGCCTTGGTGGGGGAGGTCGTGGAGGGATGCTTGGAGCTGGAGGGGCTTAGGTCCGTGTTGCCGATCGTGCTGGGGGAGGTGACAACGGTGAAGGTGGTGGAGATCTCTCCTTCATGCTTCCTTATTCTTGGTCTGCGACAGGAGGTGGTGCAAGGCCTGGTCTTTAGGACTGTCTCGGTAGGTGGTGCCTTGCTGCGTTGGAGGTGGTCGTTGCGGCATGATGGCGTGACTGCGGAGCGCTCCTCGCGGAGAGAGGAGGTCAAGGTGTCTATCGAAGCGGTTCCGCTGTGGTTGACGACGAAGGAGATGCTAGAGGTGATTATGGCACCGTTTGCCTCGCTCAAGAGGTGTGAAGGCCTTGGTCTTCCGAATGGAGACATTTCCGGGGTAAGGGTGGTGGTTGAGTTCACTCTGAAGAAGGAACTAGTACCCAAGGTGGTCTTGTGCCTTGGCGGGTCAGTGTGGGTTGTGAGGATCTCAAGGGCTGTGACATTGGCGAAATCCTTCGCGGAGGTGCTGAGGGGTAGTGGCCCAGTGAAGTTGGCGGTTGATCTCAGGTGGGGGTGCTCGTCGGTTGGGAGTAGGCGGCTAGAGGGGCCCACTGGTGCGGCGGCGGTAGGCGAATGTGGTGGTAGGTCGCAACATCGAATATGGAAGATCAAACGTCAGGCTGATGATTGCGGCCGGGGCATTGATTGCGGGGATGATACCGATTGCGGCGACGACGCTTAGTGACCCTGAGGTGGACGTTATTGATAAGGGGCCTTAAATGCCCCTCACATGCTTTGATTAATGAGGAGGCTTTCGAGGAGGATTCGTTACGCTCTCCCGAGGAGATGGTGTCGGACTATGGGTCTAGACCCGGGTTGGATTAGGTAGATCCAATGGCTGGTCGCGAACTGCTTCTCTCTGACCTGGGTGCGAGGTTAGATAGTGAGTGTGTCGACTGTTAAAAGCTGGGTCGAACCCTAGATCTAGGGGTCTCGGCTTTAGAGGAGGCTTGCCTGAAGCTTATGGCTCCTCGATGTGCGATTGCAGGGGGAGAGGGGGTAGGCGGCGAGGGGATGTCGAAGGAGCTGGGCGGACAGCTCTCGTTGGCGCATTGGAGATTGATTAGGCTACGATCTTCGAGGCTCCGCTTTAGGCCGAAGCAGAGGTTTCGCGGTGCTACTTCTATTTCGTCTGACCCGACTCGAGCGGACCCCCCTTCGTCGCAATTGGGGGACTGTTCATGTGATGATCCCCCAGAGGTGGCATCTGGAGCGGCTGAGGTGGCAGGAGGGGCTTCGCTGGTTAGCTCGACTAGTGCGAGGGATGAGGAGGGCGGGCAACCTCTTGAGGAAGCCAATGGCCGGCCGGAGGACTGGAGGGATTTGGCTCAGTGGTCGACTTTGGGAGGTCGAGGGAGGTGTACGTCGATTCCTCATGTTGAAGGTCGTCTCTTGGAACATGAGGGGGTTGTGCGACCCCTCGAGAAGGGCAGCACTCGGGGGGTATTTGGGGTCCTGGTGTCCGGATGTGGTGCTTCTGCAGGAGTCCAAGTTGAGGAGCTGTGGTGGCCCCTTGTGGAGGGAGATCGGCAGTGTGCTTCTTGATGGTTTTCTCACTGCGGATGCCGTTGATAGATCAAGTGACACAATTTTGCAGCTTTGTCTTGTTTCTTTTTTGATGTTTGCCCCAACTAATCCTTTATAAGTTTTTTAACTTCAGGGTTCGAGGGAGGTGTACATCGATTCCTCATGCTGAAAGTTGTCTCCTGGAACGTGAGGGGGTTGTGCGACCCCTCGAGAAGGGTGGCACTCGGGGGGTATTTGGGGTCCTGGTGTCCGGATGTGGTGCTTCTGCAGGAGTCCAAGTTGAGGAGCTGTGGTGGCCCCTTGTGGAGGGAGATCAGCGGCGCACTTCTTGATGGTTTTCTCACTACGGATGTCGTTGGTAGATCGGGTGACACAATTTTGCAGCTTTGTCTTGTTTCTTCTTTGATGTTTGCCTCAACTAATCCTTTATAAGTTTTTGAACTTCAGGGTAAGATTTTAGACAGGGTACAACATTTCCTTTGATACGGGCAAGATGTTGCTTCATTCTATTTATCCCCCCCCCCCCCCCCCCCCCCCCCCCCCCCCCCTCTTCACCACCTTGCCGTAAAGTTGGCATGTGACTGTATTGAGATCAATCTTCACTTGAAGATAAGCATATTTCCAACATGGATCATTAGATCCTTGTGGAACATAATGACATACTTGAGGTGGATGCACTATCAGAAATCGGTTGACTTGGTGAAACAGTCGTTGATCTATCAAAATCTAACTAAATAAAAAATAAATCATAAATCTTAGAACTTAAAATGCAGACCAAATAAAAAATATATGACATCATCAGAAATCCAAGGGGACACAAAAACCTTTTTTTCGTGAAAGAATTGTCCAAACCTTTAGATAGTCCACCATTGAACAGAAATCTAAGGGGACACTAATAGCATCTCAACGTTAAAAAGCATAAGCTTGATCATATCAGGAAGCCTAGACCTAGGAGAAATACTAGTACAAGAATGCATACTTTAAGGTTTGGTGAAAGGGGTTAAAAAGAGAGAGGGTGTAAACTCTTGGATCCAAATTTTCCAATCTCCTTAAGAAATAATTTTACTAGACAAACTATAAACAAGCTACAAAATTGGTCCAAAATAGTCAAAAACATGTAAAAATCTGATTTTTCCTATGGGCAATTATGGACATTATTGGGTCTCTGTCTACACGATTATCAACACCACCTTTAATTCCAGATACAAAGATTATGCAAAAACATGCGACAATCCCTTAATTTCATATATTTCTTCGGAGATATCTACAATTGCAAGGAAAAAGGCAAGAGACAAACACATAGCAATGAAATCAAATCAAACACATAAAAACTTGGCATCTATGTTAAATGTTCAAATAAACGTGGATCCTTTTTTTTTTCAAAAAAGAAAGCATACAAGGGACAAAACATGGAGAGGCGATGGCATCTATGTGGCTCCGTGGATAGCATACATGGTTCAATGAGAGGAGAGGTTACCCAAAACAATTGCTGTAGCTAGCTTTCAACACTCCCCAACTAGTGTAGCAGGCGATGGAAAGGCGAAGGCGGCGATGGTAGGCGATGTAGAGGCAATGGTGGAGATGGCAGGTGATGGAGAGGCGATGGCGGTGATGGTAGACGATGGAGAGCGATGGAGAGGCGATGGGTTATTCGGTGATGGGGTTTAGGGCAGTGAGGGATCAATGATCATATGGGGTTTACAGTGATATTGGGCGAAGGGTTCTTTGGAGGAAATTTATTTGGGGATCCAAGATGTTTGGTTTGTAAGTGGGTTTTTTTTACGTGAGACCTGGAAGTTATTTTTTTCGTGGGTTTTTTTCGAGAAGACCTCATCGGTGGATCTATCTCAAAAGTGGTTGACTACTTGGCCGAGTAAATGCCTACTTGGTCTAACTACTTGCCTAGACCCGCTTATAGCACCGCATTGCATTATACGGTTCGGGGTGGGTTCCGTCTATGACTATGCCGCTGCCTACTCGGCCTAGGTGGCCGACTCGCTGAACACTAGGACCTATTGAAGGTCGTGTAGGTAGAAGATTGCAAGACGGAGGTGGAGTGGTAGGCCAAGTCGAGGCAAAAAAAGTGGCTGAAGGAAGATGACTCCAACACCAAGTTCTTCCATTTGGTTGCCTCGGGGAGGAGGAACTGGATTGAGAAGTTTTTGGTTAGAGGAGGGAGTTCGTGGGAAGGGATGCGGCTGGAGGTGTGGCTGTGGATTTCTTTAGAGACTTTACGAGCAGGAGGTCTATAGAGCGGTGGCAGTGGTTGGGGACAATGATCCTTGGTTTGACAAACGACCAGGCACTGCAGCTTGTTTCGTTGTTCTCTAAGGAGATATGGAGGGCGGTGTGGGATTTGAATGTAGACGGGTACCCAGGAACAAATGGTTTCCCGGTCTTCTTCTACTTAGAGTTTTGGGAACTAGTCAAGGAGGATGTTATCGATGTGTTGGCTGAGTTCGTAGAGGGGAATGGGGGCTTCAACAACCTCAACAAATTTTCTCTTCCTACTTCCTAAGAAGGATAGGGTGGAGTCCATCACTGACTTTAGACCGATTGCTCTCTCCAATGCCTTGTACCTTATTGTTGCGAAGGTCCTTACCAACAGGCTGAGGGGTGTTTTGGACAGTCTGGTATCGTAGATGCAGACAACCTTTGTCCCTGGTCGTTATATTTTGGATGGTTTCGTTACTGCATCAGAGATCTTGGCTTGTTGGAGGGAGGGCAGGAAGGCCTTTGTGTGGAAGGTGGACATCAACAAGGCCTACAACTCTATTCAATGGAACTTCCTTTGGGTGTCCTTGTTGAAGAGGGGCTTCCCTGCTCAGTGGATTGATTGGATGAAGAGGTGTGTGATGACCACCTCCTTCTCTATTCTTATCAATGGCAATCCCTTAGGTGGGTGGATTTAGCCAAGGAGTGGAGTTAGAGAGGGGTGTCCTTTGGCTCCCATGTTATTTGTTTTGGGCGAGGGAGACTTCGAGATTGTGTGAGGGGAATTTCCTTAAGGGGTTCCCTTTGGCAAAACATATGTAGATCCTTGTGTTACAGTATGCTGATGATACCATCTTCCTGGTGGAGAGGGCAGAGCGGGAGGCGCACCATCTGCGGATGCTATTGACTCTATTCCAGGAGGTGTTGGGCTTGGAGATTAATTTCTCCAAGTCAATTTTCGTTCCGCTACAGATGTTGCAGGTTGAGGCTATCGCGTGCAGTGGTGAGTTGCGAACGGAGGCGGGTGCTTTCCCCATCCCCTACCTGGGCCTTCCTCTTTTAGATAGGAAGGTGCCCTTGCAGGAGTGGTGTCCGTTGTTGGTTAGATTGCAAAGGAGGTTGGAGGGGTGGGCCTCCAAGACGCTTTCTAGTTGGGGAAGATTGGTCCTAAAGTTTTTGCTGGCAGCCATGCCTTCATACTTCACTTCGGTCTTTCATTTCCCGCAAAAGGTGGAGTAGATCCTTGGACTCATGAGAGATTTCTTCTGGACCAACTATGGTGTGCTGGGTCATGGGGCAAGATTGGTAGCCTGGGAGGAGGTTTCTAGACTTGTGGGGGAGGCAGGATTAGGTGTAAGGAGCAGGGGTAGAGTGAATGACAGTCTTCTAACGAAATGGATTTGTAGGTTGTTTGAAAGGAGGGGCGATCTCTTGGGGAGGCTCATACGGTGATGCTATGGTGGAGCTGCGATGTGGGAGCTCCTCGTGGACCCTCCAGGGGGCTCCTCTCATTTCATGAAAGGGCTTTCCAACGTCGTTCCTAAGGTGAGAAGCTTCTTTTCTCCTCACCTGGGACAGGGGACGCTTTCCACTTCTGGGAGGGTGATTGGATGGGTCACGGGAGGTTGAAGGATCGATTCCCTAGGTTGTTTGCTTTGGCTACGTGAAAAGGTTATAAGGTGGCAGATGCTTGGCAGGGATCTTGGGGCCCGACTTTTGTAAGTACATTGTTGGATCAGAGGTGTGAAGACCTCCACGCTCTGTTGCTGGACCTGCAGGACATCACCTCGAGGGATGGCCGTGACTCCCTTGTCTGGGAGGATGGTGATTTCTCGATTAGAGAGGCTTATAGGAGGCTGGTGAGCGGCGGCTTGGAGGGGGATGTGGACCTCTTCAGGGATTGCAGGCTGATTTGGGCCTCCTCTTGCCCTTTGAGGGTTAGGATCTTTGTGTGGCTGCTTCGGAGAGGTTGATTCATGATGAGGATGTGGAGGGAGACATGGGTGCTAGATGGGGAGAAGACCTGCCCGCTTTGCTTGAGGGCAGATGAGGACATTGACCACCTCTTCTTTGGGTGCCCATTCTCGGCTCATATTTGGTGTCATTTCCATATTGAGTGGGTGGAGTTGTTGACTTTCGACGATTTTTGGTCATCGTTCAGGCTTGGAAGGACATTGGGAGGGACGGCTATTTTTGGGTCGAAGAAGGAGAGGGCAAATGTCCTTGCTGTCCCATGGGGCATTTGGCTTGGGAGGAATGAGGCGGTGTTTCGGGGGCAGGTGCCTTATGCGGAGAATTTCATCTCGTGTATTTCTTCTTGGATGAATTTCTGGTCTTCGTAGTTGTAATCTTCGGCCGGTAGGCCCTTATCAATGAAATTTCCTTGTGGTTATCAACCAGATAGCCACCTTTTCCCTTTCATAAAAAAAAAAGTCTGATATTGATGCCAGCAATGACTCCAGCAAGAGATTAACTCGGGTCCAAAATCCAAACCTAGAGCTGCCACCCAAATAGTTGAAATAATGGGGCCTAACTATTCCTATAATCTTTCTTAGCCCCGTCTACAATAGAGATGAGCCTTGAACTCTGATCTCTTCTCATCCCTATCCATTGTGTTGCCATGGTATTTGCAAAGGAACTTTGGAAGGGGAAGATTGAGGCCTATAAGCTAGAGCACCCACTTAGTACCAAAGCATCATCCATTATCTTCAAATTAAGAACCTCCAAGCTGCCAACCTCCCTCAGCCTGTACACCACCTCCAAAGAAACCGAAGATAAGAAGTTATTTCCCATGCCATCAGCCCATGAGAACCTTGTTTGATGGAATCGACTTGCTTCAGTACTGAAATTGGAATCCTCATGAGCAATAGGATCATGAGAAACACTACTAAGAGCGCAGAGGACAGCAGAACCAGCCAGACAGCTTTGGATAGAAGACGTGAGTCCCATCCCTTTAACTACTTTCCATCCTTTCAATGATGGGAATCCCAATCTCTACCTATAATGTGACCTAGGGGAAGTAGAAATCCTGGGTATCTGAATGGGGTATGACCCTAAAATCTCTCCATAGTGTGCAGTCATCTTTTGAGATAAGTCATAGGGAAGGAACCCTGACTTTTCAAAATTCACCTTTAAGCCAGAAGCTTCCCAAAGATGTCTAGCAGCAATCTAACCTTATGCATTTCATCCAAAGATCCCTTGATGAAGATAATCATGTTGTTTGCACCCCTTCCCTGCCCAAATCCCATTATGCCCCTCTCTGACACAGAGCATAGCAAGTATCGTTTAAGAAATCAGCTGCAATGACAAAAAGCATAGGTGCCAACGGACACCTCCTGTTGGACTCCTCTTCGAGGCTGAATCCAGCCTCCCCTTTGGTCTCCCATTCACCAAAATGGAACAAGAGGCAAATGTGACACATCTTGGAATCCCCTTACTGTCAGCAAAGACCAAAGGAACTGCCAATCTAGGCTATTGTAAGCCTTAGAAAAGTCCACATCCCAGCAAAATGCTTCAGTCTTGCTTCTCTTCCAAATAGAGAAAATCATAAGAGGCAACTATGTAGTTCTCCATAATAAATCTTCTTTTGACAAACACAAGACGGTACAGGCCTAATAAGACAATCTAGCATGCCTGCTGGACTTTGAGCTGGAGTCTTGGCAACCACCATGTAAATAGAGTTGGATAAAGCAATCGGTCTATAATCACTGAGAGTTTCAGCATCATCCCCTTTAGGCAGCAGAAATAGGAAGAATGTAATAATTCACGAGAAGCCATCTCCCTTCGTTAGAGAATCAAAGATTGCCATGACCTCCTCGTTGATCAGGGATCAGAACTCCCTAATAAATAAGACCGGAAGCCTTTTCAGGATAAAAGAAAAAAAAGATCGGAAGACCATCAGGTCCAGGTGAACCTTCCTGCTTCAGAGAACACGTGGCGACCAATGCCTCCTCCATAAAAAGGCGAATTAAAGAGGTAGCATCTTCCTCCTTGAGTCAACGTGGATGGTATTCTCCCAGGTGCCATTCCCTTTGCTGCTCCTGACAAAAAAAGTTGTCGATAAAAGTCTGTAAAGGCTTTGCCAACTTGCTGCCTCCCTGAGTGCACATTCTGTTCATCTAAGATGCTATCCTTCCATCGTTAGCATGTGGATGAAAGAACCTGGTGTTTGAGTTTCCCTCCTCTAGCCAAAGTTGCCTGGACCTCTGATGTCGAGCTATTTCGCCTTTCTTGTCCTCCACCACCTGAACTGTCTATCTTAGTTGTGTCCTCTCTCAACCCTTCTCAAGAGAAAAGTCAGGTGTATCCTCGATACAGTCAATCCTGGAAATACCGGCAACAGCCTCATACCAATGCTTCACGTGTCTCATCATATTTCATCATTGGTGGGTTTTTTAAATTTAGTGACAGGAAGAAGACGAATTTGGTGGGCAACAGCATCAGATTTCTAGGGATTTTTTATGCTTCTCCAACTTTCTAGATTATTATGATAAGAAGTTACCAATGCCAGCTGAGATGTCATCCTTCCCTGGAAAGGGAAGATCATTTATCCTCTCCTCCTTTGGTTATTGACAATGGTCTGTGGGATCCGCATGGAGTCTGGGACCTGAACTTTGCAGTCTTCAACTCAACCATGACAATGATGTTATCTATTTTGGGAATGTGATTTCAGCTAGGCAGAGCATTAGGAAGCAAATTCTATTTGTCTGGCTGGATATTTCAAGCTTTACAATTTTTGTAGCTTTGAAAATGGAAAAAATGCTTTCCTAGCAGATTGCGGATCAAAGAGATAGAACCCTAATGCAGGAATGTTTCTTTCAGAAAGGAAAAGGAAGATTACTAGAGATCGGTAATCATCTAGAAGTTGTATTAATCATATAAAAGAAACTGACTTACAGGTTTTGAAGCCAAAATTCAGACAAAAAATGTATCTCTCTCGGTACATTATCAACCCAACAACGTTCAATTCTAAAAATCTTCCCGTTCCTCTACAACCAAATGCATCAAAGAGCAGCAAACGCTTTGATCCATCCAGCCATGTCTAATTTCATAATGATCTCGAAAAGAATTCCAGAATTCCTGCTGACTGGAGCAATCTGAAGTACGGAGCTGCAGCCGGTCCCATACATCTTTGGAAAAATCACAACCGAAGACAAGATGTTCCACATTTTCCTCCATGCAGCCACACAAGGGCCAGGTTGTATCAACATCATTGAACCATCTCTTCAGCATTTTCCTTGTGACCAAGCAGTCCCTCCGAAGCAACCACAGAAAAGTCTTCTTAGTCTTCAAAGGAAGATTATCTTTCCAAATCCTTCCAGAATCAGTCCGAACAGTATCCAAATTCCCAACGTTTGAAACCATTCTATCATAGGCCTTTTTCACCGTGAACAACCCCTCCTTCTAGGCAAATCTATCCACCTCATCGGCCTTTGTAAGCAGGTCTGAAATTACACCCAAAAGCTGCTGAAACTCGGTGAAAGTCTGCTCAGACAGCCCTTGAGGCAACTGATATGCATCCCACATATCTTCCACCGTGTCACTCTTGTCTGCAAGCTGAAACACTCTTGGAAAGAGCTCTGATAAGTCCCCCAAATCACACCAATTATCAGACTAAAACTTAAAAAATTTGCCATCTCCCAAGACTGGTTCAAAAGCACCAACATTCTCCAACAATATTGGCCATATGGAATGCCAAAAAGCAGACAATCCATGCCTATTCGCCGCTCTATCATTGAGATTCATTTCTAAACCATAGGAATCACTAATTGCCGTAGAGACCAAAGAAATCTCACCAGAAAGCACCCTTACCACCCATTTCAAAAGCAACACCTCATTGAAGGCCTCTAATTGTCGCACTCCAAGACCCCCTTCATTCTTGGGCGTGCAAATCTCTTTCCAAGGGACCAGTTGGGCCAACCTACCCACATCTTAGCTCCCTTCCAAAAAATCTCTTTATAATCATCTCTAATTGTGTAACAATCTTCCTAGGGGACTTAAAAGATTGAAAAAAAAAAGAGACTGGAATGGAAGAAAGGACCGACTTTAGCAAAACAAGTCGCCCTCCTCTAGAAAGCAATATATCGCTCCAAGACGACAGTCTTTTCACAACTCGCTCAACAACACAATTCCAGTCCAAAGCCACCAGCCTTTTGCCTTTCAAAAGGAGTCCAAGGTATCTAATTGGCAAAGTGACCTGCTGGCGTCTCCAAAATATTTACAAAATCCTGAACCTCCAAATCTAGGAGGGAGAAAGGAACAAAAACAGATTTAGCCCTGTTAATTTTGAGACTAGACAAGGACGCAAAGATTCTCACCAAAGACGAAACATGCTCGGCCTCAGTAACCTCTCCCTTGATGAAGAAAGTCGTATCATCCGCATACTGCAAAAGAGGTGTCAGGAGGGACCCATCAACTTGGCAAGTAAAACCATTGAATAGATGACCACTACAAGCTTTAAAGGCCAGCATAACAAGCATATCAACCGCAATATCAAAGAACAACAATGCCAAAGGACATCCTTGTCTCACCCTACACTGAGGTTGGATCCAAACTTCATTTGAACGACCATTTACTAACACTAAGAAGGACGGTGTAGTAATACAACGTTTCCTCAACTGCACCCATCGCTTAGGGAAACCTCTCCTCCTAAGAACATCCTACAGATACCTGCACAAGATGGAATTTTAAGCTTTGGTAAAATCAACTTTCCAAAGAAAAGTAGTAGGGCCTCTTCTCTTCCAAGCTGCCACCATTTCCTCTACCAGCACAAAGGAATCATGCAGAGATCTACCTCTTATAATGGCCTACTGGATCGGGGAAATAACATCAGGCATAATCATCTGCAGTCTGTTTGCTGGAATGTTGGTCACTAGCAAATAAATAGAATTAGACAATGCAATGGGTCTGAAATTATCAATAAATTCAACTCTCAGCTTCTTGGGCAAAAGGAACAAGTAGAAGTGATTCAATCTATCAAAACCCACATTGCCCTAAAAAAATTCTCAAATTAAAGCCATCACATCCGATCTCACCACCTCTCACATCTCCCTAAAAAATAGGACCTGCAAACCATCAGGTCTCGAGGATCCCTCCGCCTTCAAGCCCCTTGGCGCACATAATCCCTCCTCTTCACCAACCTCCTCCTTTAGAAGTTCCATCTTCACCTCCTCTTTCACTTGCTCCAACTCCAACGTGCTCAAGTTCCAATCCCCCCCAACCTGTCTTCGAGTGAAATCATGGTAATGAGATCGGAAGGCATCGCAAGTCTAATTTCTTTGGTTAGAGCTACCGAGACTTCTACCTCCAATCAATCTCTTTTTTGTGATCCTCTTCCAAAATAACCACTTACATTCTCCTACGTTCATGGAAACCATCATCAAATAAAGGAGACACCTCTTCATGCCTATCCAGGTAAGAAATCTTTATCAAAGCTTCATTTCTCCTTGCCTCTCTACATGTCTGAAGATCACGTTTGAAATCAATCATAGCCTCCCGAACTGCCTGAATCCTTCACGCCATGGTCCTTACAGCTGACGAAGCAGGTGTAGAAGACCACCTGTCCTGAATCATCTCCTTAAAGTCAGGTTCCTTCAACCAGGATTTATAGAACTTGAAATAAGTTGAGAAATTGCCAACTTCACTACTAGACCACAAAAGGGGAATGTAGTCAGAAAATGGTCTATCACAAGCCACCACCTTTACACCATAGAAAGACTTCGCCATAGAAACATTGCGTAAGAACCTATCAATGTAGGATACCACACCATTGCCATTCCTCCACGTGAATGTGCCCCAGAAACAGGCAAGCCCATCAACTCAAGATCCTGGACCGTGCGTTGAAAATCAGCCGAAGTCTTGTCACCCCTACCATTTGGTCTATCATCCAAATGCAAAGTTGCATTGAAATCCCCTCCCAATCAACCAAGGCCTACCATCCACAAACTGCGAGGCTTGCTCAATCTCCACCCAAAAGTGCAACCTGGCAGATTCTTCACAAGGACCATACACAAAAGAGACAACAAAAGCAAAACCATCCATTTTTCTATTGAAGACAGTTGTTGCCATTCTCCTAGCTAACAAAGAAGAGTCTAAATCAAGAGTCGCTTTGCCACATAACAATAATGCCACCAGATCTCCCTTCTGCCTTCACCTCAAGATGGTCCGAATACCTGTTACCACAAACACTACTCTTCAATTGAGCAGATAGACCGTCAAAATGAGTTTCCTGCAAGAGCATGATATCCACTCTCCACTCCACCAAGTATTGCCTCAGAATTGATCTCCAGCCCGCATCTCGGAGCCCACGAACATTCTAGGAGAGGATCCTAGTCATGAGAAACACAGCTAGCCCCTCCTTTGTGCACCTTCTTCACACCAACCACACTAGCCACATGATCATCAAGCTCCTTCGCATTCCCCTGACCATCAACCGAGTTCACCTTGGAAGTTGGCTTCTTTGCGGATCTCTTCCGCTTGTGACAAGCACTAAGGATCAATCTATGCTTTTGTAAGAGCAATTTAGGACGAGATGACGATTTGCTGGAGGAGGATCAGACCAAGATGCAATGCTCCTGTTTATCTTCTCTCCTGTGCCACCCCCCAATTCCCACATCAGAGGCTGCATCATCAGGTACCGTGGTCTGCGGCATAGCTCATCTCATCAATTCTACCACATTCAATCGTCGCAAATCATCATGGCAGACATCCTCGTGACCTTGGTCCAAGAAAATGGACCCAAACACTGATGGAACTCCATTGTCCTGCTCGAAAACACAAGCAGTAGCAGCAGCCCCCAATTCTTGGACAGCAGGACCACATGAAATTTCTGGGAAAAGTGCGTTGGGGGTGAACTCATCATGCCCGGGCCCAAACATTGGGTCTGGCATCCACCTGTGGAGAGCGCAATGCACGATCCACTCGTCCACACATCACAACGTCGAGATCAGCAGCATTGCCTACCACCGCTGCCTCCTCCTCTGCTGTGCTAGCCCCCGTCCTCGCCTTTGTATTTTGTTCCTGCACCAAGATATGCGCAGCAGCTGAGGGGCCCCCACCTTGAAATTCGAATGAGGAAAATTAATCTTGGAATGTGTCGACTTACCACATCCGGATCTGTAAACGGATCTGGAGGCCACCCGTTCAAAATTGAATGAACTGGTCACTTTTTGATAGGACAGTATGAACTTACCTTCATTCATAGGTGTTAAGTTGTTACTGTTCTCAGGGTGGTATTCTCTTTGGGATGTTTTGGGTGGGTGGGGGTTGTTTTGCTGTTACCTTTTCTTTTATTGATAGATGAGTTCTTGGATGGTTGTAATGTTTTCCTGAGAAAAGGCATTGTTTTGAAATTGTACTTGTAAGAAGTATGGATTTACCTTTTTCCCAAGAAAAAAACACAGTAGGGAGCTTGCAATGGATTTACTAATTGGTAATGCTAATATTTAGGAGAAGCCTTGGAAACTCAGACTAGGGTAGAAACATGGTTGAGCCTGAGATGTATCTTTGCAGCTATTGCTCCCAGGCATAATTGTACTTATTTTGAATTTAGTGAAAATGTTAGTTCGTGTGACATATAGAAGGTACGATAGAAAAATCTTCAAATCCTTTCATCTTTTTCTGTGTACGCCTTATAAGATACTCAGTTTAATTCTCTTAATGGAAGTGGGTCAGGATACAATTGTATGAGAACTGCAGAAATGTTGAGTGTTCAGCCAATTTTATTCCCCTGTTTATGATTAAGGTGATTATATAGGTATTTGGTGTGATTTTTGGAGACTAACTGTGGATCATTGGGTTTGTAGCAGTCCTTTTAGTCAACATTCTAAAATAGGAGACTGTATTGATATGTGTTCACTAGGTGACTTTACTTATGTACCCACCATCTGAAATATTCTGATGAATATTTTCCTTTGTCTGGTCCAGCTTGGTTTACTTCTTGAATAGCCAAATATCCTCTTCTCCTAATTAGTCCAACTTTTAACTTATCATGTGGATATAGTATTTGTTCTCTTTCCATTCCATCACCGTCCATTGCTTCAAATTATTATTATTTTTTTTGTAAAAGTATCATTTTTATGATATTTTTTGTAATAATAATATTTTATTTAGTTTTACATTGTTCTTTTAATCTTTTGTCATCTGATCATTGTCGTTTTACTTTGGATACCAGCATTGGATCAAAGATCAGAAATACTGCACTAAGGTGAAAGATGAAGAGGGATTTCCAAGTTTTTCTCTTGTAAACAAGGCCACTGGTCAGGCAATCAAGCATTCCATTGGAGAAACTCAACCTGTAAGTGCTAGCATGTAGGACTTCTGGGGAAGATTTGCTTAATTGCCTCTTTAATAGCTCCTATTTTCCATCTATTGAGGTTGTATTTGTTTACTTGATTGGATTTACTGGTGCTCTTTCCCATTGCTGTACGCCTATGAGCTTTTGCACTTAAAATTTCTTCGTATTATTCTTTTAGTCATTGACCATGATTAAGGATTTTTTCACATTCTCATTAACCAATATTCCAGATTACAGATATACCAGAAAAATCTCTTCATCAATCACCTGCTAGTATTTAAGTATTTTTTGGCTACTTCACAAAGGGAAATAAGTAATCAGGCTAAAATGTGGTCATAGTTGCGCAATGAACATATATTAGATGATAAATTAAACATTGTCTTTGTATCTTTTCTTGTAATGTAAATGGCTGTTTAATGATAGGATAAAAATTTTAGAAATCCACTATTTGGCCATTCATGTAAATTGAATGTGATTTTATTGTCTTTATCATTTGTTGTCAGGAATGTTTATTTTAACTCTAATTCCAACTAGAGGCCTCCCATTAAAAATTGACTATTTGTTTATGCTAGAGATTAGTGGCAATCTTAATCATAATCATACTACAATCAATTTAAATCTAGTCATATCTCTAAATATGGAAAGAGATAAAATCAACATATTCTCCTAAAACTAACTGTCTTAATTGTAAACAATATCTCTTACAGGTTACAATAATCAAAGATGTTTCCATGCCTATGATTTTCTTTTCTTTTCCTTGGTCTTCTTGCAAGGGCATATATGCAGCTGCATGCAGAAAAAAACAATGACATCCGCAAAAATAAGCATCCACAAAAAATATTAAAAACTTTGTGCATGATTTTTCTATCCAGATTGAGATTGCTTGATTTGATTTTCAATGCCCTTCTGATTTGCATTTTTGACCATATGTGATTTAGGGTACCAGTGGGAGGGAAATATTTTGAATTATTTGCCTTATACTTTAAGGCTGTAATCCAATTTTCATGAAAATTTGATCCAAAAGTGCTCGGCTGATGTGACATTTAATTATTTTGTGGATGTTATGAGATCTAACTATTTCTCCATTCTCTTTCCCACTGAGCTCCAGGTCCATCTTGTTCCCTATGATCCAGATTGTCTTGACACGTCTGTTCTATGGACAGAAAGTGGGAACATGGGTGACAACTATCACTGCATTCGGATGGTAAACAATATTCGTTTGAATTTTGACGCCTTCCATGGTGATGAGGCCCATGGAGGTGTACGCGATGGAACGCCAATTGTGCTCTGGGAGTGGCTGCAAGGAGATAACCAGCAGTGGAGGATTGTTCCTTACTGTAAGCTCATCATATCTCAGAATCTCTTAGTTTAGAGTCCTTGATTCAAACTTAACAACCCAATTATTCACTTGCTTGCACTTTGAATCTTTGTTTTCTTGCCGACACCATAATCCTAGAAATGTTCATAGTGCAGCGGAGGCCACTGTATGGAAAAAATATCAACAGATCAAGAAATGAAAAGAAATAAAAATTGAAAATAAAAGGAAATTGGAAGAGAATAATTAATGAATGCCTAGCATATTGTTTTAATAATCTTTTCAGTGCCTTCACATTCTTTTAATCGTCATGCAGGATAACAAGATGTTGGTCCTTCCCGCCATCCTTACCGGTGAACTCCTTTCTGCTCAGAATAAATTGCAAATAACATCGTACTTTTTTTTTTTTGAAATATAAATAACTTCATCTTGGGACACTGCTTCTGTTGATCCGTGCAGCCTTTGATGCTTTTCGAAGCTGTGCTTTTTAACCCTTACGAGTGTTGTCCTAGTGTTGCCTTTTTTTTTTTTTGTGTGTGTGTTCTGTTGGAGTTGTGTCTACTGAATTTGGTTTATTCATTTGAAGTCACCCAACTTCTCCATGCTCGTTTTGTGTTATCTATATATGTTTATACTTTTCATACCTGTGCTTATGAGATTGAATAATATGGTTATGAGCCTGAAGATAGGTTGTGTAATGACTTGGATCTAGATTTGAGTCTAATTAAGAAAAATTGATCTTGACAACTTGTTTGGTATTAGATTTCAGAGTTACATTAACCACTCAAAATGTTTAATTTCACGTTGTCAAATATTAATTTTCAATTCTTTATATTACATTACTCGACTTTATGAATTTTTCATGTGGGACCATTTTTGAGGTATTAAAATATTGCCTACTTGAAATCCTAATGTCTTCGTAAAGGCTTGATAAATCAATATATTCTTAGTAGTAGTGGTGACTTTATCTTATGACGCATTCTTTGGTTGTTTTAAAGGTGGCTCTTTCTTCCAATTAGAGAGAGTTTGATTCTGATACAATCTGTAATTTGTAATGATATAAGCCTAGATCTGGATCTTTGACAACTTGTTAGTTATGAACTCCATAAAATCACATTAATCACCCAATGTCTAAGTTATTAAGTAGCAATTATCAATCTTTTATATCTCATCACTCAACTTTATGAGTTTTCCATGTAGGATTTTTTTAAAAGGTGTTATAGATTGCTTGCAAAGAACTTATTAAGAAGTTCCTTTCTTGTTGGTGCTTGAAAACTTGGTCTTTCGTTGGGTAAGGTTGATAAGTTAATAAGGAAGCTTGAGTAGGTACTGAGTCGATCGATGGTAGGGTTCTTGGGTTCTATTGTAAAAATCGATCGAGTAGTCGGTCGACTACTCCTAGTCGGACCCCTGATTGACTGAACAATCTATACTTAGGCACATAGTCAGCAGATTCGATTACTCAGCCGAGTAGTCCATCTACTCAGCCAATTATACGCCCAATTTCTCCATATAGAGATAATCAGGTCGAGTTGTTATACCTAATTATGGGTAAAAAATATGCCTCATCGGCCCTCCCCCTCCATGACAAACCCTTTCAGTCTTGACCCCTCAAAAGCCCTGAAACCCTACCTCTACTCCTTCGATGATCGTTGGCGTCACTGCTCCTATGACTAATTGCACCCAATGCTTCTACTGTTGCTGTTGCATTAAGGATCACTTGACCCTGCTGCTGTTGCTTTGACTGCACCCAACACTCTAATCATTGCTCCGATTGCACTTGACTGCTCTAAGGATTTTTTTTTATTTTTTGATGAAGATGATTATTGACTAATGTTTACTTTTGATATGTCCTTGGTAGTTTTAATGATTAGATACTTTGAGCTTATGTTTTTATTTTGTTAGACTTATTGTTTGTTATTTATTTTCATAATCTTGAGCTTGAAAATCATTTACTTTTATTGTATATTTTACCTGTTTATATCCAACTGAATACTTCCTGACTACTCCGCATATCGTATACTTCTTAGTAACTTGACTGATTGAATATCAATTGTTGACTTTTACAACACTACTCTTGAGAGCCTTTTTCCGATCACTTCATTGCAGAAGAGGGATGCCACCCACTCAATTTGGATGCTCTGTTTTGGCCTTTAAAAGGGGACCAAGAGTTAGAGATCTGTTGGACTTGCATATTCTAGTGCCTATAATCAACTTTCTATGACATGTAATCAAACAATCACAATAAAGCGCTATTGTCGGGTTTTTGTTTCTGACAACGGTGTCAAAAATATGGTCGCTGACTACTGGTTCATAAAAAAATAAGTCGTTGTAGTATATGTCATAAATACAAACCGTTGTTGTGTCAATTTTATTTATTTACTTAATTTTTACTAATTTATTCCAGGTCTTTCATTGGGAGACAGTTATTGATATGCATCTCTCTAAGTCTAATAATATTCTTTAATTCCAAAAAAGATTGATTTTTAGATACAAATATAAAGTAATGAATCAATGAATAAAAGAATAAAATAATTATATATAAAAGAATGAATTACAATGATTGCAAACATTTATCTACAAACAATCATTAAAAATTATAATTAAATATTTTATATTATTTATTTATAACTTATAATATTAATACTTAAATATATATACAATAATAAGTAATAATATATACTATACTAACTTAAATTAACTTACTAATATTTACAGTAACATATAATGTATCTACAGAAATGAATATAACTATCACTAAATCTTAGAAAAATTATATATATAGGCTAAGGTAAAAAGAAGAATCTATAGTAACGTTTAGTCTATCTACAGTAACATATAAGCCTGTGACTAAAGCTATTCTTTATTTATACACATAATAACTCAAATGCATTACTTATACTACGTATATTTCTTATTTACATATGCTATATATATATATATTTACATATTATATATACTCACATATGTACACATAGATTACACACAACATATATAACAAACGCACATACTCTATACTTAGTCGAATTTTACCTTTCTTCTCTGTTTCTTTTCTTTCACTTAGACTTGGACGTTCTCAGCTCTCAACCCTCCTCAACAATTAGCTTTTTTTTTTTTCTTTGGTTACTTAAGGCATGATTATTGTTCATTGATACAAAATTTTGAGTTTTTAATTGGCAGGTGACATTTTTGAGGGATACATAGTACCTTGTCAGGTGAGATCAGACCTCTACTAGGAGCTACCCTAATTTCTTAATTAGGCACTTTAATCTCGTTTTATGCTCGTTAATGGATCTAATTAAACCCACGCACAATACACGACTCCCAACCCAGTGCACCACACACATTCTCAAATCAATGCCAATTCATGCTTAGAGGGGATGGGTATATGGGTTTTATTGGGCGCCCGGCACCTACGACTGGAGAGGATGAAAGACAAAAACAACAAAAGTGGCGTCGAGCATTTGTTCACTCACAATGTGGCACCTTCTTGGTGCCCTACAGGCGCTGCTGCTCTAGTGCGGCTACGTGTGAAAAGCTTGATTTTGGCCCTCGATTTGAGGGTCCAAATTAGTTCCTCTTTTAAATTAAATTATATGTTTGGAAAGCGCTTATATAGGGCTATATAATTATATAATTTATTTACAAAAATAATTATATTTACTATATAAATAAATTAGCTAAAGTTTGATATTTATACAAGTTAAATTAAGATTTAATTTACTAATTACAGTATAAATTAGTTAATTAATTGTCAAATTGACTTATTACAGAGTTAATATACATAATAAAGTATTTAATACAGATTTTTATTATATTTTACACGTTTTATTTTAATTTATTTACAATTAAATATGTGATTTTAGGTTATTATACATATAAAGTAGGTATAAATAGTATAATACTTTTAAATATAATTAAATTAGTTTAAATTATTTAAAATACTATAGTACTAATATACAATATAAGTTAGTTCAGTAATAACTTAAGTTATTAATTTATTTTAATTTAATTTAATAACTTAGCTAATAACTTATTAAATTAATTATTTATTATATATATAATTAAATTAAGTTATAGGTATTATAATGTACATTATATATACATAAATTCATGTGTACAATATTACTTATAAATAAGTTAATTTATTAGGGTTTCTATAATTACGTAGCTTATAGTACATATAAGTTAATATAATTAATAAGTAATTATATAAATAAGTTATGTACATATTAATTTATCTTAAATACTTAACTTATGCTATAGAGTACATAAGCTATATATACATATTTTACATTATTTACATAGCTTAATATATAGCATATATATACATGTATTTACATAGTATACATAGTGGTTTTGTGTATTTTTGGAATTTTTCTGATTTTTATGAATTTTATGAGTTCTATAGAGGTAGGAGATGAGAGAGAAAGAGAGAGATGAGAACAATAGAGTGTTTTTGTATTTTTTTTTAGGTAGTCTTTTATTAAGTCTAAAGGTATACTGAACTGTCGGCTGGTATGTTCTACCAAGCCGAGGGTTTAGATGACCTTGAAACTTTGCATACACTTAAAAATATATCTAATCATACTCACTACACATTTATTTTATTTATTTTGGATTTTTTATAATATTTTTATTTATTTACAAAGGGAACATATTCTAGGCCTAAAAATGATTTTCTAATGTGAACCTAAGGCACTAGAAAGCTTTGTAGTGGCTGACAATGCAGTATGAACACCTCAGAACATTCAACAAGACAAATAGGAGGTGTTTAAGCAATTAAACATGGTTTTTCATTCAAATTCATTCAATTTACCAATGTGGACAGTTAAGCACAGTAGTTAGCTGACAAAGAGAGTTTAAAATCAAATTACAAGCATTCGAATTGAATTTAAAGTCATTACAAATACATAAAAGCTTGTTTACATTGTATACAACAGTTAGAACATATCAGCTATCTTAATAAACTCAAATCCAAACCACTTCCCTATTCATCTCAACAGCAGGAGTAATAGCTGCAGCAGTAGCAGCAAACAACAGCAGCAGTGCTACTGCTGGAAATCAGCAGAGTCGCAACAGCAACTGCAGCAGCAACTCCAGTCGTCTTAAACTAATTTCCAAGGCTGTTGTGCAGCCATCAAGTCTCAATTTCAGTAGTTCTGAATTGGGGATTTTAGTAAACAACACCCAAGATCAGACTTAATGAAGTCTGATCTGGGTCATAATGTCCCAATCAGAAGTGATTTAAGTATGAAAATCATCTTAAAATCAAAGAAAAAGATCTGAAATCAATTCTACACCATGGAATTTTCACTCCCTTTTAAACTAAACTCAAATCTTCATCGAGAAGTCCTTTCAAATCTCAATCACAACCTCCAATATAAAATTAGGGAAAGTAAATATATGGAGGGTGAAATGTCACCCCAATTGGGTTTTCAATTTGGGTCTTATGGTGATTTCTCCACTTAATCTCCTTGAACACCATTGATGGGTGTTCAAGGTGATTGCGTGGATAGATCAAGACCCGTTGGGTCCTTGTCCTATCTCAAATCAGGGAGACTGATTCTCCTTGATAGAACTCTCTAACATAGAGTTTGATTTAAGTGTATGCTCATCCACATATCAAAATTCAAATCCAAATCTCGCAAATCATTGAAATCCTTGCAAAACACCTCATCAAGCCCATAAAATCCTCAAACAACTCAATTAAATCCAATGAAGCTCAAAATCGATTTCAAATAACTGATTTGAACAATTAAAATCATTTTCAAGCAAAATCGAGTCGATTTAGTTTGTGAAGAAGATTGGGGGGTCTTGTGAATTTGCGAAATGAGTGGGAGACCCCCCAAAGTGATTTATGACTAATTTCAGATCTGAGAACCAAGGTTTTCAGGTCTGAAATTAGACCTTGATGAAGGGGTGATCAGTGAATTTAAAATCGAGGGAAGAACACGATAAAATGGAATGCAAGGGAAGAGTCATGATCAAGTGAATGTGAGTGGATTCTTCTCCTAAAATAAACTACACATTTATCAAACAAGTCACTAATTAATCCTACTCCTAGAAAGCAATAAATCTAGGCTATGAAAGCATTGAAAATCCTAGCTAAGTAGATGAATGGGATGCCTGGGCTGCAGTTGGTCATTGCAGCGACGAAGGGGGATGAGGAAGATCTCCAGCGAGGAATGGGATCCCTGGTCTGCAGTTGGTCACTGCAGCGACAAAGTTGAGGAAGAGAGTACCACGCCTCTGTCACCGGTGTAGTAGAAGAATGGGGAAGGAAACTAGAGGTGGATAAAAGGATCACTCAAGGAGGAGGGAGCGATTTAGGTGCACGCATGAGCTGAGGGAGTGCTTAAGTAGAGTGAGAGAGTGAATCAGGGCACCTAGTTGTGCGATTAGGCGATTTGGGTATGTGCAGATGAGATGAGAGGAGAGGCGCGCATGAGGTTCTAATACAAATGTAGACCACAAGATTAGATTTGGGCAAGGTGGTAAAAGCTATGCGCCGATTCGCGCGAAGCTTCCAAAGGATCTGAGCCACAAGATCGAGAATCACAAGTTGAACGACCCTAATTGGCCGTGTTCTTTGGGTGCTACAGTGCACCCAAGGAGCTGCAGGTGCAATGGTGATTTTGAATTAAATGCCCCTTAGTAAAGGGGTAGAAGAATTACAAGAAGGCTCATTAGTGATAAGAATGCCTACAGAGCAGTCCTTGGAGTGTAACAAATGGGTCCCTACGGCTTACAAGGGTCCTTGGAGGTTTTTCAATGAGTAAAAGGTGATATATGAAGGACCTAAATGTGAACCTCTAAATATAAGGCCCTAATGATGTCCAAATACAATCAAGTTTTTACTGAAGTTCAACTGAACATATTAGAAGTTAATTTCACTTTTGATTTGAACTTTTTGACTCAAATGTTTGTTCAATTTATGAATGGATCATCATTTTATATCTATTAATAGAATATCTCACTAAATGACCTAATTATGTATTTTTAGCACAAAATTGATGTTTTAGGTCTTTTTCTCTATTTCCCACACTTAACTCTTTTCATGTGTTAATTTGATAATGTTTAACCTAGTTTCCAGCTTAACTTGGGCATTTTAGCTATGATGAATCACAACTCATTAACCTACGACAACAGAATGAAGAGGCTTACAAGCACATATAAGGTATATGGGTTTGGCTGGATGCATCAACGATAAAATGTTTGAATGACTTCGAGTGGCCAATTAATCAAGACATGACAAAAGTTTAGTGCCTTTTCATATGTCAGACTCGAAAGTAGGGAAGTGTGGTGGTGCCCTCTGGACAGCTGTTGGTGCTTTACCCCTATCCTACCTAGGCCTTTTGTTGATGGCTGGGTGCCTTAAAATACAAGATTGGTTGCCGTTTTTAGAAAGGATGGAGAAGAGGTTGGTAGGATGGGTGTCGAGGCTGCTGTCAAGAGGTGGTAGGCTGGCGTTGGTCAAGTCGATACTCTCATCTATACCTAGTTACTTCTTTTCGGTATTCAGACTACTGAAGTAGATACAGAAGGTTATTGGCCTAATGTGTGATTTCTTCTGGACGAACTATGGAGCAATAGGCAAAGGGGCTAGGTTGGTAGCATGGGAGGTGTGCCGGCTGGTGCAGGAGGGTGGCCTTGGGGTGCGAGACGTGGATTGTATGAATAGAAGTTTGTTGACAAAGTGGGCAACTAGACTGCTGAGAGGTGACTAGGACACTTTTGGGAGTGTTACGTAGAAGTGCTATGGATCCTTTTGCCAGTGACCTTCGAGGCACCTATGGTTGGGGCATCCCATTTCCTTAGGGGATTAGTCTCGATATTCGCAAAGGTGCGTGGATTCTTTACCCCCTTGATGGGCATGGGGGATGTGTTTAAATTTTGGACAGGCGACTGGATGGGGGATGGCCCTTTGTGTGTTAGATTTCTTGCCCTTTTCTCTTGGGCTATCCATAAGGAGGCGTTTGTGAGGAGTTGCTGGTATGGTGCCTGGTGTCCTAGTTTTAGGGGAGCATTTTCTAATCAGAGGATAGAGGAACTATAGGAGCTTTTGCAGTGCCTGCAGGGGTAGGAGGTGGAAGATGGGATGGATGGCTTTCACTTGGAGGGTGAGTTTTCGATTGCGGAGGCCTATAAGAGGTTGAGGGGGTCAGCACAAGTACATTATATTGACCTTTTACGAGACTGCAGGTTGATTTAGGTGGCTGATTGCCCTCTTAAAGTGAAGATCTTTGAATGGTTGCTTAGGAAAGGAATGGTGATTACAAAGGTCTGGAGGGCAAGGTAGGTGCCAACAAAGGATAGGACTATTCTCTTTGAACTTTGATGAAAGAGGACACTGGTCACCTATTTTTTAAATGTGACTTCGCCAAATAGGTTTGGAGTAGAATGGGGATACATTGGATAAGCCATGACTGCCTGGATAGGTTATGAACTTCGTTCAGGAGAGGGGGGAGACAAGGAAGGAATAGTGTCTTTAGATCAAAAAAGGATAGGGCGAAAGTGTTGGCTGTTCTTTAGGGTATTTGGTTGGGAAGGAATGGGGTAATTTTCAGAGGGTAGAGGTCTTATGTTGAGAATTTTGTCTCATCCATTTCCTCCTAGATGGTGTTTTGGGTGTCTACCATATAATTGATTTTGATGTAATTTTTTATAATGAATGAATTGGGTGGTTATCATTTGGATAATCACCCTTGCTTAAAAAAAAAAAAAAAAAAAAAAAGATGTTGGGGACACCTTCCATGGCATGGGGAGAGATGATCAATCTATTTGAGACTAGTTCCTCCTGTCATGTTCTTCGGTTGGAACCTTCATAAATGTGCTCACCTTTTTGGGAAAGAAACATATTCGTAGTTGTTTCCATTGTGGACTTCTTCCCGAGAGACGGAGACAGAAAGTTGGTTCTTCACACATATTCTTTGCATGCCCTTAATACCCGAAGATTTTGATGTCAATTGTAAGAAGACTTGATTTAGAATGGATGCATGGGAAATTCCATCATACATGAAATTGGCCAAAAATGGCATTGACATATTCTCTAAAGTATGAGCTTTATGGCTTTATGTCACCATCCGGACCCTAAAAATTAAAGATCTTACTGGGCCAAGGGCAGAGATTGTGATGGCAGATAATATTTTCTATGCAGAATGGATGTGATAGTTCACCCGTTTGAGGTTTTTTTTTTGTTTTTTCTCTTTGAAAATTGAAAGCTAAGTTGATTGCAACCTCAGATACTATAAGGAAAATCTGGCCACAGCCAGGAGCCAAAGACATGAGAATCTATACGGTACTTAGCAAGGTTGTGAGCCAAAGCAACGTAATCTCCAGAGACCTTTATCAGCAAAGATTGACACCTAAGGACCACATGTTTAGATCTCCATTGAGGTTGTGATAATTGAAGTACTTGGCTAACGGGACCAACAGCGTCGCTGGAAATTGTGCCCGCTTCAATAAGCCAAATTTCAAGGCAAGCAAAATGCCTTGATGGATTGCATGAACTTCAGCTTCAGAAGGATCCGTGGTAAGCATCCTCATGGCCGATCCGGCAATGATCTGACCATCATCCCCCTTTATAACGACCGCTGCACAGGGAGTGTGAATTTCTAACAGCAGCATCAACCAGAATAACAGCTCGTCTATCCACAACCGATGAGATGGGAATCTCCTGACGGCTATTTGAATCAGTAGCAGGCATTGCAGATCTGGGGGTGAACAAGATCTAATAGAATTTTGCCATATTTGCAGCCCCTATTAATAGATTCTGAAGTCTGAATATGAGCGCCGCCCCGCCCGTGATATGCTCACACCTTTGCAGCCAAAGTACGTGTAAAATATAAGAAGGTGGACTCTTATAATTGGCATTTACCTATAACCAACGGTTAAGCTCCGATTTAGGTTTGAAAATTTGTGACTGGCATTTGCCTAACGAGTAACCAGTAAACTAACATTTGCTCAATGCTATTCAACTTTGAGTACAATGTTGCAGGCTCCTACTCGATTCGTTTTCATGGAGCTAAACCTCAGGCCTTAATGAGGGAGCATTTTGATTATTTTTTATTCTTTTGTAGAGAAGAGAGACTTATTTTTTCTGGCGATCTTTTTGAGGATTTTCAGATTTTTTATGCTTGAACTTGGGAATTAAATCGCACGAGTCGTGATTTTAAATCTTCCACGGCATTTTAACATCCCACGTATTGGTGAAAATATTTCTATGAAATTGTGATCTTTTTTATAAACATTGGTGAAAATATGTTTATAATGAGTTGGACGACTTTTGGCCCGGGCATAACAAATGCATAGGCCTAATTTTCGGGCCGAGCACAACTCAAGAGAGCTTTAAATTCAGGCTTGGACTGGCCCCGTCCGACTCAATGTTCATTCCAAATCGATTTTATAAATGATATTTAAATGTGAATTCAAATGCGCTGTGTTTTACCAGAAGTGTGTTGCAAGGAAAAAAAAAAAAAAAGCATAGAATGACTCCACGTTAGCAACTTCTCTATATAATGAACAAGCAATCCATCAAGATTGAGGAATGAGGAATGGGGGATCATCCAGTTTCAAATCCACGCAAAATGATCTCCACCTTCCATTTCCTACCTCCCCAGCAGCTTTGATAAAGGGATCTGTACCCCCTATTTCTGATATTAAAGTGAGTGGGGGAAAGGGGTGCGTATGGGTTTGGCTGTGGAATTTACCGTGGATTTTCTATTTTCCATCAAGAATCGGAGCACATGTTGTTATCTGAAATATTCTCGTTCCAACTCACAGATCGATATGGACCTTTATCGTCACCGAACAATGGCAGGGTTGTCATCCTTGTAGGATGTGGTGGCTTGTCATTGTCAGGCGTTGACCAATCTGTAATTTCTGCATAAATAGTTTGCAATTTGCAGAAATATGCGATGAGATGACTGTTGACCGGTGGCTACCTCTCTAATAGTCTAGCAAACAATTTGACCATAGATACGTTCCGGATGCTCTTTCTGAAGGGCCATTATTAATGTAACTAGTTGGTTAAACCTGCGCTGTGCCGCGGGATGTGTCGTAAATTTTTTGGAAAGAATTTAAATATAATGATATTAATTCAAGTAATTTAATACTTTAATAAAATTTTGATCTATAGCTTTTAAATTAGATGTCAATATCTATTTATATTCTAAATAATTTTTTTTTTCAAAAAAAAATCTCCTTTCAAATTTCATGGATAAGAAGAGCCTTGGCACAACGGTAAAAGTCGTGGAAATAGCCTCCTCTAAAAATAACATTAGGTTAGTGGCAAAGAAAGAACCACGTGGATGGCATCTAGAAATTAGAAAACGTGAATTTGATCGGAAAACGATATTTTAAGATGGATATGCCCGCCTGCTTGGAGGTTTCTTTTTCAATTTCATCTCTTCGACATTTTTTACTATCCTTAAAGTTTCTTCCTTTCCTTTTTCCGGTTATAGAATGTGAAAAATGCAATGAAGTCAAGTAAAATAGAAATAAATAAGTATTTATATGAAAAATAAGAGATTGATAATCTAATTTCATTAGATATGGGATCTAATCTTCATTATCTATCATGTATAGCATGGTAGAGAAAAAAATACATCAAGATGATGTATCCCCTTTTGGTTGCCACCCTCTCACCATGTAGGTGAAGGTCCTTTCTATAGAGTATGAAAGTAGGTGGTTATATTTTAAGTTTGACCGGTGTAATCACCTAACAAGGGTGGAGTCACGTAACCATCAAGAAAGTGAGATGACACACATCTCCACACCTTCTAGATCAAAACAAGGTGAGCAAATTGAAATTAAATAACGAACGTTTTAAACTTATGTTTATGAATAATTTCTTACATTGACGGTAATGTAAATATAAGTGACGCGTAATTTATTGCAATGGAGAAATATCCAATCTCTCATCCGTAGTTCCCATTCTATATGGTCAAAAGCTCGAAGTTGCCTTGGAGTAGAACCAACCATTCTATCCGATTATTATTAGTTACTAATATCAAACGTGTGGCTAGAGAGAGAGAGACAAACAAGTAATACGAAATGTGAAATTAATAATCACGGTCCTTTATGCCAAAATCTACATCTGCCATGACCGTGAGAATAATATTAACCTGCAACCCTACTTTTTAATTCTTCTTTGCTCGGTTAGGAATTTGTTAGGAAATTTCACTAATAGGCATGAAATTACTCTATCAAATGTCAGTTTATATATATATATATATATAGTCAAAAAATAAATAAACATATATTCCAACATATTTTATGATGTATAAAGTGGGAGTAGTCATTTTAATTGATGTATTTTAATTTTTCATCAATGAAAATTAATTTTTATAGATAAAAAATTACTTTCTTAGTGAAGAATTAATGTTCATATGTGAAAAATTATATTCAAGTAAATAATCATTTACTATCAATAAAAAGATAAAATACGTTATATATTTTTATTTTTAATCGGTATATTTTAATTTTCAATGGATTTATTTTAATTTGTAATCAATTAAAATTTATTTTCAATCGATGTGATTTTAAATCAGTTGATTTTCATTTTAGATAGGTTGATTCTGATCGTGAGTTGTAAAATATATTACCATGTACATTGCCGTACTCATATTTCTTTTTTTTAATCTTTTTTATGAGTAGGTGGAATCTAACTCATGGCTATGATTAGCACACCATGTATCGTCTGATATAGCTCGTTGGTAGATCGAGGATTCCATAATTAATGCAAACTAATAACGATTATCAAAGATCACCGAGAATGAATAGTAAGAAACAAGAGAAAGACGGGCTGCAATAGTTAAACATATGTAGCTAAGGTGATATTTTTCGTACATCAGGAAATCTATATATCTTGTGATAAAAATTTAAACATTATGAGCAGCGGTGTGCAACTTCTGCACCTTGGGAGTATAATTGATGGAATTAACTGTAGTTACTTTCTCTCCATATTTAACTAGAATATAGGAAACCTCAGGTACGATGGCTATTTCATAGTAGTATATCTGATTATATAAGAAAATAGTTCTTGTTAATCAGATGAATTAACAACCAAACCCGATCCTAAGGTTGTCGTGTCAGATTGTACTATGTTTTCATTGTCAATGGAATAATACGGGTTAAAAATTTTGCAAGCATTTGACAGCGGAAACATGGAAGAGATATCTCACCTGTGATTCTTGATTAGATGGGATGAGCAACCAATCACCTCATTACATCGTATAAATATTAATAGTTATTAAAATATATTTACTTCAATATAACATATTTATTAAAATATATTTAATATATGATATTAACTCATTCATATTCATATCTTAATATTAAGTAAATAATTATTAACATTACATCAATATATTAATCATTTCATCCTACCATTTATTTTACTAGTAAACAAATACCCCTCTCCACGTATCATTACAGTACTTTATCTTTAAATAATACTTATTTCGCTCGCAAATGCAACCTCAAGAATGTAATTGCAGTAGATTGAAAACCTAGTCACATTAATTCTTAAGTACATCATATCACATGGCCTTTGGACTTACAAGGTAACACATTAAGTCCTCCATTCCTCTCTTCTTTCAACCTCGGTGTTAGATTCTCTTTTATGTATATGTTGATTAGTTTCTTATAAACTTTGAGTTGCCTATTTTGTTATGAGCTCCGTGAAACTTACATTTATTATTCAACTTGCTTGATAGATTTTTGTAGTGTCAATAAGGGTAAAATGCACAAGAAACAAAAACCAAATTTCAATATCTTCTAAAGAGGAGGATCTTGACCATAAGATAAGTTACTCTTCTGCAAAGATGAGTAAAAGAGCAGTTATAAGTGATGAGAAATCCTCTATCACGATTAAAGATAAGTTAGATTGACTTATTTTCTTGATTGAATCATTGTCTTATTTCAAATCTAATAGGACATTAGAAGAGAATTCCAATTGATTGAGATCTTTAGAATAGGATTCTTGACTCAAAATATAATCGCAAGCAAAAGAACATAAAGAGTTGTTGACTTAGTTCTACCTAGAAAGGTGTACGTCTCGAGAGAGGTGATAACTCCCGAATTTCATTATTTTTTGTGAGTAATACAAATACAATTCTCAAACTCTTCTCTCAAATTACATAACCCCCTTATCTTACACAACCTAGGTATATATAGGCTGCACAACCTCAATCGTGAGCGCCACCCACGATCCCACAATCTAGGCGTTAAGGAGGAATGGCTCGTAACCATCAAGTAGTTGTTGGTGTAATAAGTGGAGTTACGGTTTGTGTGCTTCATTTCCACTTAATTGGGTCCATTGATTGGTTGATGGATCCATAGGGCAAACAGGTTGTTGAACTTGACCAGTTGGCTCTAGACAACCAGATCCACTAGGATGCTGAGTTGTCGGATTTAGTCAAATCTATGTAGCCTAATCCTCCAAGATGCCAGGTTATCGAATTTAGTCACATCTAAGCAATTAGAAGTTAAGCCCCCCCACCCCCCATCACTGATCAAAATTAATGCCCATTGTGGATGTGGAGAGAGATGGCAATTATGGAAGACAGTGGTCAATAATGGAGAGAGGCATTGGATATGGCGAGTCCGTTGCACCACATCACCCATGATTTTATCTCAAGATCAACGTTTCTAGATGGAGTCTTCTATGAAATCCAATGGAGGCTTAACATGCGACGAGGGTATTTGATTACTTGTCAACCTTATCTTTTAGACGTTGAAATAGTCATTGATGTAAAAGTAAAACATGGATACCATTTTGAATAGCTAAAATGAAGGATTCACTTTGAAAGCATCTCATTTTGACAGGGACAAATATCATTAACAATACTAATCAAATCCATCCAATTTGATGTGTATGCACCTCTACTTCTTAAACTTATAAAGCATTCGTTTTCCCTTTTGATAAAAAAACATTTTAGAATGGTATTAGCTTTTCATGATGAGTAAACTTTCTCTAACATAATTAGCCATATTCTGAATACTTGCCGATCACGAGTGATGGGTCTACGGGACTACCATTGAAGTTATTAAAGGTCATCAAAAAATTTGTGAAACAAAAAAAATGTAATAAAAACAAGAAAAATAAAAAGAGGTGAGCATCCATGTGAAAATAAGAAATTGTAACCTAGTTTCACCCGGTGTAGACACATGCATGTGAAAGAGATTTAACTCTCAATATCTAACATGTAAAAATACAACCTTTCAATCCATTAAATTTTCCCTTGCTTGCCCCCCTTCACCATGTAAGTGGAGGATTCTTTTACAGAGTACGCATCATGGTAGCAGAGTATGACTTATGTAACCGTCGAGGAAATAAAGCAAACTCGCATCTCTTTGCCTCTTAAAATAAATCAAGTTTAAGTAGATTGATATCCGACAAATCCAATCATGAGTTTCTTTTAACTTATTTCTTTTATAGAGAAACGATTACCGTACACGCATGTGCTATAGGTTCTAACGCTCTCTTCGAGAGTGTCGTGTGTGTCGTCCGACTGCTGACCCCCTATCCTTACCCCTTCAGGGAAGAGGGGAGGCATCTATTTTAGCTTTAAAAAGAACCTTGGGTTACTCTCTTTTTTGTCCTCCTTGTTTTAGCTTTATAAGGCAATTTCTACCCTACTTCTTACAACGGATGACGAAAAATCTCATGCTATTGCATGGGTTGATTAAGGTCAACATCCAAACAGCATCTCTTCTGCAAAATATTCTACCGGTGACATCGTTGGAAGTTGATAGATAGGGAATGCGGAGATACGTTTCAACATCATATATAGTCACATCGCGCATGGTTTTGGTTGCAACAACTCGCCCTTCATTTCTTTTTCCCCGCTGTCATTCTTTCCCCTCCTAATTTATGTACCCTTTTAAGTGTACACAATCGATACATTATTCTACCAATCAACAACTAAATAATTGCTGCACAGTCCGTCTGAAATAACCATAATAATAATTTTCTAGCGTAGAGGAGACAGGAGGTACATCGATCAAGATCTTGACACGTCACCAATAATTGAGAAGATCTATCAATAAATGGAGGCACACATCAAGTATGACTGCAAAGTAACAATCCATAAAAAAATAACACCTATCTAATCTTACATGTAGGTTTGTTTTTACTGATTTTTGTTCGAGGATTGATAAGAGAAAATATTGAATATATATTCTATTATGAAAGGAAAGAGAAGGGAATGCTGTGGGAGGAGTGATTCAAACTACCTATCCGAGTGAGTGGATCCAAATGGTTCTTTCAGAGAGATAGCATTATCCTCCTTTTTGTTTTCTAATTGATGATGGTGGCAGTAGGATGTTAAGAATTATAAAAAGCATATGGAAACGATCGCTTTTTTTTTTTTTTTTTTTTTACCACTTTTTAAATCGGGAAGGAAAAGGATGCCAAACTACTGAAAGATAAAATAAGAGTCAAACTAAACAAAGCTTTCCACAAGTGTATATTGTAAATAACAAACTGCACTTATCATCGAAAAATATAAAAACAAAAGAACCCATGCATGGAGGTCTTAGATGTTACTTCCCATGAATTAGAGACTATTATATGGAATAATTAAAGAGTGGAAATGTATAAGTAATGAGCTTATAGTCTCTCAAAAGAAATTATTTTTACGATTGAGGAGTGGGATATATTAGAAACTAACCTTTGTCCATATGCCAAAGAGCAAAAACCTGGCTATTGACCTCAAATTGCACTGCTCCAAGGAGCATTTCACTTGTACAGACTCTTTTCCTCACTTTTCTTTTCTGTCTTTTTTTTTCCTTTTTTTTTGAAGCTCTCACTTTCATAATTTCCCTATCTAGACATCTCAAATTTTTTGTCTTCCCACAACCCAATAGTCGATTAATGACATTGAGGCCAGAATGGTTGTTCTTGTGAGAAGTTCTTGTGGCACTAATTGTTCTTGTGTTTAAATGTTGTGCAAAGTTTATCATGTACAAAATGGCTCCACCTGTAGAATGGGTTATGCTGGAAATAACTGCAATGAACTGAACCACTTGATCTAGGAGACGATTGCTCGTCGAATACCCTATCTGTGAGAAGTTCCCGTTCCATATTTGAATATGAGCATCGTTATGAAATGTCTTGACATCACATTTTCGAGTCAATAAGGTGGTTAGTCAGTTGGGCAATTTTGGGATATCCATGAAAAGGCATGGATATATAGTTTCAAATTTCAACTGTTGGAAGCCATGGGATTTAAGCAGGAGCCTCTCATCCTGGCTTTTTAACCATGCACATCCCAATTCTTTGGCCTATACTCAAGGGGTAGCACAGGGGGCAGTAGCAAAGATGAAATAGGGTTTCCAGGGAGGGTCTATTTGCAAAACAAGCTCAGCAGAACTATCCCTTGAGACCCGGTCCAGTCAGATTGGGACCCTTAACCAACCTCTGGAAACTATCTTTTCATTGAATAAACATCACCATCGAACAGGACTAAAAAAATAATCAGATGGCTACAAACCCATGGACCAAGCTTATATTTTGAAAGGGAGATGTGTGGTACCAGAGAAAACCTGCTTAGCACATCATTTTCGGTATGTACGTACTTATGGGATAATGGTCTTCTAAGGAACCTTCATCTGCCTTATTCACCAAGGAATTAATTAATTAGTTTTAGGAATTCAATCCACCAGCCGACGACGCCCCCCCCCCCCCCCCCCCCCCCCCCCTCCTATATTTGAGTTGGTCCCTCCTCAATTCCAAAAGCCACCTTAATTCCAACTTGGCAACATAAGGACAACTTGTCCCTCGTCTCCCTTCATCCCTTGTTCCCTTCTTCAGCTCCATCCAGCTTCAATTGCGTTCCTTTCTCTTATCGAGGCCCGTCGATCCATCAATTTTGGTGTGCAAATATGGAGGGCGCGTCGCCAGAGAAGTTCAAGATAGAGGATTGCAGTAAACTGCCTCCTGGATTCAGATTTTATCCCACGGATGCGGAGCTCATTGACCACTATCTTCTACCCAAGGTGATGGATGGCAGCTTCGCGGCGGTCGCAATTGGAGAGGTTGATCTCAACAGTTGCGAGCCATGGGATCTCCCGAGTAAATGATTGCAATTTTAATCCCATCTTCATCTGAATGTTGATTGACTGACTCTAATGCAAATCAGTGGTATGTTTGCGTGCTGGTAATTTTCTTTCAGAGAAGGCCAAGATGGGGGAGAATGAGTTCTACTTCTACTGCCTTAAGGACAGGAAATACCCAACAGGTATGAAGACCAATAGAGCAACTAAGGCTGGATTCTGGAAGGCCACTGGGAAGGATAAGAAGATATGGAGGGATAAGGGTACCCTTGTGGGAATGAAGAAGACCCTTGTTTTCCACACGGGGAGAGCCCCCAAGGGGAAGAAGACCAATTGGATCATGCATGAGTATAGGCTTGCTGGCAAGTCCTGGAACCTGCCCAAATATGCCAAGGTACCATACCCAAACTCTTCTGAATATCTCAAGATAATGTGCACTTCTACAATTTAAAAATTCAGGTTGGAATCAAAACCGAGTTAACGTGTGCGATGGGATTTCAAATGGGCATTTAAGCAGCGACCACTTGGGTTTTAAACTCGAGCCTGACGGCGATGAATTAGCCATGATGACTTGACTTGTTGGGTATGGAGTAGATGGATCCAAAATCGTCACAATGTGTGGATTATTTTTACCTTTTCGTGACTTTGCCTTGCGGTACTATTTTTGGAGTGTTATGTTATTTGTTTCTTTATTCCTAATCTTGAGAGTCCCACTATCTCAAGCTGTAATTTAGTCTAAAAGGTGGATTTGTTTTTCATCGATTGCGTTTTTTATCTCAACTTGGAATTCATGACATTCCACCTCAAGATGGGCTTAATTGAAAAAAAAAAAAAAGAGGGCCTGACAACTCATAAAGTATAGACCTGACGGACCAAAAATCAAACCACCCCCAGGTTATAAGGTGCCAATGCAGCCAATCCTCAATAATTTAACCACATCTTTTTTTTTTTTTTTTTGAGTTTCCAATGTTGTGCTATTTTTGGGAATTTCACACACTCTCCCCTTGGTTTTATTTTTAATCACGGGATCCTTACTCTCCCTAGCTGTAGATTAATCTGGAAAGTGGATTTGTGTATAACTAATTGGCCTTTTGATTTCAACATGGAACCCATAATGTTCCGTGCCAAGATAAAAATTCACATCCCCAACATTCTTTTCTGGCCCAATTTCCTTGTTCATAAGTAATAGTGTAATATTTGGTGTTTGGTTTGCAGTGTGAATGGGTTGTTTGTAGGATCTTCAACAAGAAAACCACCAAAGAAAAGGAGACCCCACAAGAGATCTCCGTCCGCACCAACGCTCATGGAAATGGATATGGTCCACCTGATACCTTACCCCCTCTCATAGAGTCTGCTGCAAACATGGGCATGAACAGGAATTGCTCATACATAAGCCACCAGTTCCAGTTCCAATTTCCCCCAGTCTCCATCCCCAATTCACAAGCATCTATGCAAGTTCAGTCCTTGGTGAGTCCTCTATATCTGAATCACAAGAGGGACAGTGAGATGATTTCAGCTCCAACTCTGGCAACACAATCAAAGACTGAACAATGCCCTGAACAATCGCAGATGAACTCGCCATCATTTGATGTGGCGTCAATTTTTGCCATACAGGGTATCCAACAATCACATGATCAGCTGTTCCCTCTTGGAGAGTTCATGGATTTGAAGGATATGTGGAGATGCTGATAGTGGACTTATGTAGTGAGATCGTTTTGGTTTTGATTTGTTGTGTTATGGACCTTACAGTCTTCGATGTTTATACAGGGACAGGAAGAGGTTTTTGTAGCTTTTCAGTGTGTAAATATAGAAAAGGGGTGTGGGTGGTATCTAAAGGATTACCACCCTTTCCCCTTTCAAAAAAAAAAAAAAAAAAAAAAAATATATATATATATAGAAAAGGGGTACATAGTGAGGTGTTATTGTGATTGGAGAGAAATTTGAGAGGATTTGTGTGAGTTGTGCATAGGTGTTTGATTGTAAAATACAACTGACATGTGCATGCATTGTTTGGTATTAACATCTCTTTCGCGTTCTCATCCCGTGTGGATATCAGTTTTTCATAAATGTTAAAAGTTATTGTTACAGATGAACTCTAGCTTTGGGCACCATAGCGAAGAGACCGCATATAAATATTCCCCCATTGATCTTGCCTTGAAGCAAGACCTAATTATGCTAATTGCTCAACCCGATGAGGCAATAAGTTGGATTATGGATCCAAATATCAATCCTAAGTTTTAAGATCATTAATGGGCATATTTGAATTGGTTACAAAGAAAAATAATCTCAATTGTGGTTGATCTCATTCGGAAGATTAACGCCATTCTCATTAGCGAAAGCACAAGAAAATTGATGAATATGTTTGTACTCCATTGCATTCATCGTCTTATTTTTGGAGTGGGAATCACAATGTCATCAGAGGGTTGGATTTATCACAATGAGCTCAAACATAATTCCTTTGACTACAGTGATAAATATGCCTCTGTGATTTTTTGCCCTTTTTTGAAGGAGTTTCTCCATGTAAATCTTCTTCCTCTATATCTCATTTATGATATGCTAGTACATAATACATATTATCGACGGCAGCAAAATGTTGTCCCTTGGGTATGGTCAGTCTAACTAGGTTCAGTTCAGGCTTGTAGAGTGGACCAGGAAAAGGATGCCTGATCCACACCCTAATGGGCCTCTATTTTGGGGTAATATCATTGGGATTAAAGAAGTTTGCACCATACCAATTAGAGAGGGATGCTTGTGACCTTCCATTCACTAAATTTTCTTTTCCCTGAGAAGGTTCTTTCAATAATTGTAAGCGAAATCCATGCTTGTCAACGTGAAGAAACACAAAACATGGTTGCTGATGTCAATAACCACACTCACATGGATATGAGCAACAGACCTACCGACAAGATCACTCAGATTTTATATGGTTTGCAACTTAATTAGTCTACAAACTTTACCAGAATCCTGGCAAAGAAACAAAAGTGCACGCCACAAAATAACATATGAATGAACTGATGAGATACATGCAAACTACTTTCTGAATGTTTACAAATTAGAACAGAGTCTAGACGTGCTTGGATCCAATAGTTCAAGCGGTTGGGCTTGTTGTTTACTTAAAACGAATAATTATCTGCCAACTAACGGCATAATCTACTTTGGTATTTTAGATGCCTTCCCCACTATGCTTTACTGAAAACCTCTTCTGATTTTAATTGGATATCCAAAATTGTCATGTCCCATTGTATGATTACATTGCACTGTTGAAATATTCGGCCTTGAGTTCTACCTTGTTTTTCAATAGTTCAAATCTTCATGTAGAATCATTTGTAAGGAGCGGTTTCAATGTTGGGAAACCTTGTGGATTTCCTATGTTAACATGGGCAGCTTCAAACCTTCCTTTTATATATTCGCAAATACCTTCAGGAACACCTAATACCAACTTTTCTTTATTGTGAAAAGCTTGCATTGAAAGCAGAATTCTGTTAACTTTTCCAATTTCCTATACCTTTATCATTCAGCATCAAAGGTGAAAGCTTTACACAAAATGTAGTGATAACTGATAGATATAGCAGAACCCTGTTGGCGATACTCTCTTGGTTGACTTCGTTGTATGATTCACCTAAGAAATATCAAATCTGGATCGTCTGATTGGCAAACGCCTTCCTGTGCACTCAAAATCAAGGAATGCACCCTCAAGAATAGAAACTCTAAACTTTCCCCTGTTAAAAGGGACGATATCATAGAATTGAGTACCAAGATATGCTATTGGTGCAGGAGAGGATGCACCCTAATGAATCTTGGTCTGCACCTTAAAACTTGCTCCCATTGATTCTAATCAATTAATCCGACCTCACTATATGATAGATATCAAAATAGAAGACTAAATTGGGATGTTTGTTGCTAGCACACCAAATTTGGATGTTTTAGATAGGGTTCTAATGTAAAAAGGTTCTTGATGCTGAATTTCTTGGACTAACAAAGAAAACTGCCAAGGGTTTCTCAATCTCGATAATCGCCAAACCAACATTTCTTCTCCACTTGCAAATTCACTGTCTAGCAATGGAAAACCAAAGATAGAACAAAGATACCCAAACATGGAAAAAGATGTTCCAGACCTCTTAAAAGAAATCTATGATGTAGGAAACCTGCTTAAAACACTTCCACAAAAAGTTGTGAATAAATTTCCCAACAATTTTGCAAGAAGGGTTGCCATCTGCTTGCTATGAACCACCTCTTCTCCTTAGTATGTGTCATGACCAGCTTCCGGCTCCCTACAGGACCCGAGAACTGTTTGCCTCGAAGAACCCCAAGACCCAGTCGTCCAACGAGAAATAACCAAATGCATGCTCATTCCACAACCACACGAGTAATGTAACTAAGTAGAAAATATAAAACTGACAGTAAAAAAAGAGAATGGCAATCACAATAATACTACAGGCCATCACTGAGGAGTACAAGTACATAACATAGCCATCATAATAGAAACTAGCACAAATATAACTGAAAATAACTATGAGCTACAGGTACTCACTACTACAAAACTCTCTGTAAAAGAAACAAAAGAAAAGTATAGTTGGGCTCGACTGGGCCCAGCACCCTCAGCAGCCGGTGGCTTTGGTTGCTCGAATCCTTGACTCGAACAAGGTTATAAAATCTGTGGTCAGCTAACATTGAGTAGAGTAGTGGTTAAATCACTTACATACAATATAATTTAAATATGCAGCTAGCTAAACATGCATTTAACAGTTTACTTATTATCATCTGTTTCTAATTTTCATTTTTTTGATCCGAGTACTTTAATCAGGTTCCATGACATTTCCCAATCTTCTTATTCCTTAAAGGAACGATCTTACTTGCAGTTTTCCTGCGATGCAGGATGTACACGTGACACTCTCCTAGCTGGGAGAGTCTCCCATGTTAGTTCTACACCCGGTCTACTACCCTGAGGTCACGGTCACGACGTAGCGGTGACTACGGCACACGTGATAAGCACACAGGTAGCTACTTTGCACTGGCATGCGGTCAGTCGCTTCCACTAACGGGTATGCCTAAACGTACAGCTTGGAACAGCATAAGGCCTTGCCCTCTCAGAACAGGGGTCTCACCCCTCACAGTCCGCGTACCCTCGTCCAACTATCCCGATTTGCGCAACGGGCTAATAAGAGTCAGTGTAGTGTGGTCATACCTAACCCTAGACCCCATGGGGCAGTTAGCTCCTCCCTACACTAAGTAGCTCACCTCGGTCCCACGTATGCGAAGGCCAAACAGGAGTCGTCATAGAGTGGCCAAACTCACCCCGTATCTCAACCCAAGGGTGGCAAGCTCTCCTCTATTCTAAACGGATAGTTGCTCTCCTCGGTACCATGTACACGAGGGCCAACTCACTTCCCTTAACCAAGTCTGAACAGCCGCCCATAGGTGACGTGTTCCCAAAACCATCAGGTTTTCCGTACTACTGTATTTCTAGTTTCTTTCTAAATTCCCCGTAGGGTTCGTATATGGACTTTCTTATTCCCATATATGGTTTGTTATACGTAGAGCAAGCAACTCAAATTCCACCATCTATTATTCAATACAAGCATGCATTTCCATTTATGGCATTGCTCATTACAAGTAGTACAGGCAGCTCGTTTATTTCTTTTCAAGAAGCCTCACGATAACTTGATCATTCATTAACTATGCATGCATTTCTTCCAGCCCTAGTATTCATTTCACAATCATAGGGTTCGATCGAATATATTCTAGAGTAGCATACATTTATTTCTTTTCAGTTCTAGGGTTCATCACACAACTTAGGTTTAATTAATTCTATGCATGCAATTTAATTATTAATTCCGAGATTAATGTGAGAACCACTCTATCAGGGTAATCGGGTGGAATGGGGGCTCATACGGTAGCTCTCGACGTCTCCACAGGTCCCGTATGCTCGATGGACTGGAGACCTATGACATAGATTGACAGGTCAAACTAGCTTAAAACGGCATAGATAATGTATCATTATATAGAGAAACTCGAATGGAAACTAACGACGTTTCGTTTGTAGAAAACACTAACTTTAATCAAAATCAGACGTCTGTGAAGAATCCCAGATGTCTTAAACGATCTCAGGGACTCACCTTGCATGGGGTGCCTTTTCCGGACATCTGGAACTCCGTGTAGACATCTGGAGACACTTCTGGACGTCTGAAACTGTCATGGTCCTCGCACCAGTGTGCTTCCCAATCCTCTGACATGCACGCGTGCACGGTCAGAACTTTGGCAAGAAAAATAATCAAGAAAATGAGCTATCAGACGTCTAAGATTACCTTCGGACGTCCGACCAGACGTTTAGAGGTCACTTTGGACATTTAATTCTGTGGAAAAATGATTCCACAAAACCGTTTGCGACCCTTTTCTCGCTACAGTAGCTGTAGCACCGCCTCACTCTCTCGCGAGTCCTCTGCTCTTAGGCCACAAACTCCTCTGCTCTCCGCTCTCCTTCTCCTCCTCTCGCTCGGCTGTTGGTGTGGGGACGAATGGAGGAGGGGGGTATATATGGGGAGAGGAGGTATGGAGGAGGGGATGGTGGAGAGTGAGGGAGGTGAGGGTGTCGTAGGGGGATGGTGCGGTGTGAGGGGTGAGTGGGGAGGAGATGGTGTGCGTGGTAGGGGGACGGTGGTGGGGAAATTGTGGGGATACCCTTATAATTTTCCTCTCCTCCTCACAAACCCCAAAATAAAAAACTTAAGGGATTTAAAATTATACAAAATCCTCTACGAATCCCAAAAATGCCAAACGACCATAGGAAAAGATCATTTCAATATGGAGGATTATTTGAAGGAATGAGAAATCATAGGTTAGGGGCATGTTGTGACTGAATGAATTTATTACACCTTCTACGACTAAGTTAAGGTTCTTTCTCAATTTTATTTCCATTGTAATGTAAAGACAGAACTTCATCTACACGATGATTATACTTCATTCTCTTAATCAAATATTGGTTTTGAGTTCATGTTTAATGCGACGTCAGCTACTACCGAGACTAAAAAACTTGGTCAAACCAGACCTATAATAAACACTTACAACCTTGTACGGTGTGTTCTCCCCATGCCACCTCCTCTTTACAAAATTGATTGCAATTAAAAATGCAAAAAGCACCACTACAAATCTACCTTTAAAAGACTATCAACTTTCATAAAGTCAAATATTGATTCAGATTCATATCAAATGGGATTTTTGTACTACCATATCCTAAAAAAATCAAGTATGAATAATTTCAAATAAAAACTCGACACCAAAATCCATCCACTATTAGCTTAAGATATATAATTAATATGAATGAAGATTGGATTAAAAAAAATGAATATATGTTTGGAGCTTCAACATTTATACAAATATATTATGGGGTCAAGATAGTTTTTTAAATGTAAACATATAACAAATAAGTTAAATTAGTCAGAAATAATTTGGGACAAACATAAACACTTCTCCATGTAATAGCATTTCAAAGATTAGCATACATAAAAAACCTTCACCTTTCAAAACATCTAAATTCAAATCCATAATTGATTTATGTATGTAACATAGTTTTGAATACGCCACTCGAATCCACATCCCAATCTTACAAATATCCAAATCTGGACTATAGAAATTGAGCACAAGAAGAAAAGGAATAATCAGACAATAGCCACATGGATTTACGCAGAAAATCTTCCACGAGTGAAGGAAAGACCACGAGTGTGCCCATTCTCTTAGTATCCACTAGCATGTCAGGTAATCTTATTCCCTAAGACCAGCAAAAAAAAAATGAAAGGGGTGGAATGTGGTTACAACATAGAGAGGATATGATGCACACATCCACACTCAAGATCCATTTGCCTGAATGCGTATAACTCAACACAAACCTCTTCGAAAATCAACCTCTAAATATCTGATTACACATTTAGTCTATTTTTATCTCTACTCACCATCAACATGAGAAGCTCCTGCATCAAAGTAGTTTTTCCTTTCTTTTTTTTTTTTTTGGACGAATCTCCATCAAAGTAGTTATTCGACATGAAGAATGAAAAAACATAAGATCACGAATCCAGAATTAATCCTTTCCTCTTCTTCACAAAAGAGAGAGAGAGAGAGAGAGAAAGAAAGAAAGAGAATCCAGAATATCTTTTCATGTGTGAAAAAAGATATATTTCACTAAGCATCATATGGCCTTTCTTATAAATGAATACAGTTAGGAAGAAGTAAAACAAGAGACAAAATTGTCAAAAACCACCAGGTCTTAAGAGTTACTTTACAGAATGGGAAATAAATTATGTTAATTAGAAATGCAAAAAAATAGCCATCTCATGATATTAAGAATTGTGGACTACCGCATGGTTCATACTCAATCATCCAGAACCTCTCTTCTCAGCTTCATCTGGATACACATTGCAGGTTTCTGCATTTTGGGAAATGGAGCGTTCTGCATGGCTTAGAGGACTAATTCCAAGTGAATCAAATCACTGCTTATCCAAAGTTATTTACAGCAATTTTAATTGAGCCAATGCAAGACCATTTCAAGTCACCAGCGCACAGGGTTCCTGTTAATCTTCTTTGTATTGCTCCAATTTTATTGGATGTCTCCAAAGAGACTCCCAAGAGGTCGCATTCACATCTTCTAAAGCACCAACCGAAAGCTGAGATCTTGCACGTATCCTCTGTCGAGATAAGAACCAAAATTTATGTTGTGCAACCATTCTTGCATCGAAAGACAGTGAAGAACAGCTGTGCTTTTTCGAGAAAGCTGATGCCTATGGACCCAGTTGCTCTCGTCATTCATGAATATTCATCGCTATTTGTTAGATGAAAGAAAAAGGGATCAGGGCTGATCATGATACGATAAAGAAGAAACAAAAGAGGAACATGAAGAATAAATAACGCAAGTCCATACTTCGTTTCTCTACTGCGCAATTCCATAATTAGGATGGGGAATTCTCATTGAGCAATTGGTGGATGGTACTTCCAACTTCCAGGTGCATGCAGCACACCTGCCAGTTCCAATAAATATCATCCAACCATACGCTTTTAGCACAATGTTCACCATATATAAAGATCTTAACTTCTTGCACTCGAAATTGCAGTAAATTAGCAATCTTCTTACATATATACCTGATTGAATGCCATAAACAATGGTGCCAACATCCTCTGGATGTCCATAAAGCAAGAGCTGTCCATGTGTGCCACACTTGAATCTTTTGAATACTCTGATCGAGCCCAGGTACATGCACAAAAGCCATGCATCTGGATGATCCAGAATACCGGAGTCTGCATGTTCATTTCAAAATCGTTGAATCATCAAACACAAGTCATCGGCAATGTTCAGTTTCTATAATAGGAACTATGATGTGGTAAAGTACTTACCAATCAGTATTGGCCCTTCTTCCATATTGGCTTGAAGTGAAGCAATGTACATATGCACCAACAAAAAGCTCAGCATGCGGGGCTGAATCTGATCAATGAAGATACCAACTACAAAAAAAAAAAATTGATAGGGCATGGAGAACCATGCCCGTTGGAAGATATATATGTAGTTGGGGTTATGGATCTTGGTCCTGCTTGGGGTATTATGAAGGTCATGTGTTTAGTCCCACCTCGCATATTTAGTGCTCAATCTCCTCCTCTCCAAGTTGTACTGCATATAGTTCTAGTGTTCTTGTTCCTCACATCTTAATTCCAACGAAATTGATGAAATTTTGTTTATTAAAATGAAATTAAACTGCATGACAGCAGCAGAAGGGGGTTTCCTTGCAGCCTCTGGTGGAAGAATGAGTTAGGGTGATACATGAATGTAGCATTTCCATTTAAAAGTAGTGTTGATCATGCCTTGAACTTTGAACTAAACACGTCGAATACTGAGCTTTATGACAAGATGGGGTTTGGTAATTTGTACAACATACTTTGACCTTAGATACTCTTGGATCTTGGATAGAGTTTAATCCTAGATAGACAAAGTTTGATTTCAGATGAATAGAGTTGGATGACCATAAAAACAAAGACCAAACCTGAGTAAATAGAGTTTGAATAGCAGATAAAGTATGGCCATTGGTTAAAGTAAGATATAGATAGCGTAGCTGCCTTTTAGACCTGAATCTAGTCGAACTTGACTTGTAGTCTGACTTGGCTTGATCAGATCCCATAAGACACTCCTAGAGTTTCTTACTAAAAAGAGGGAGGTTTGAACCTGAGCAAGTTTGCTTATTGAAACCCTAACAACATGACAGAGAGTCAAAAGCAGTTTTAGTGGACTTAAAATGTCACATCGTAAATGGGATTTGGCACAATTCTAACTTTGTTGAGATATAGCTCATCGGAATCCTACATGAGAAAGGTAATGAACTAAGTACTTGAGTATTCTTATAACCCCGTCAAGTCATTGCATTGAAGAGGAAAAACTCAACGAATTGAAATGCTTGCAACCATTTAGGCGATCTTAATAATGAATTCTTCTCTTTGCCAACATTTTCATACATTATCAGAGTTTTCCACGTAAATCTCCATGATTTGTGAGCATTAGAGTGTTTCCCCTTTTCACTCTATGGAAGATTTTAGAAAAATAGTCCTCATTGATTGAAAATAGAAATCAACCCCGCTTTATAGAGAGGGGATTACAATAGTAATCCTAATCTTAATTAATTTAATAATAAACTAGAATCAAATCAAATTCTAATGATAACATAACAAAATAAGAAATCCTAACTTAACTCTCAAGAAACTTATTTTAATTATTCCTATTTCTAATTTACTTTAACACTTACTCCTATGTTGGAGCGTAGATATCCTCTTAGCCCAACTTGTTACACAGAAACATGTCTCTTCTTTGTCAATGCCTTTGTGAGAATGTTTGCAAGATGAAGCTCAGAGGACACACGAGGAGTGACAATTCTCCCTTCCATTACAACATTTTGAATGAAATGGTAATCCACCTCAATATGTTTTGTCTTATCATGGAAAACACGATTAGAGGCAATGTACATAGTGGACTTGTTGTCACAGAACATTGGAAATAACTCTTCACTTGTACTCCAAGATTTGCAAGGAAAGAGGTGACCCACATAACCTCACATGTATACACCATTGCCTTATACTTAGCCTTAGCATTGGAGCGAGCCACAATTGTTAGCTTCTTACTGCACCACAAGACAACATTGCCTCCAAGGAATATGGCATATCCAGAGGTGGATCTTCTATCCTCAATAGACCCTACATAATCAACATCAGAATAGGAACAAAGATTTAGGCAACTATTGTTCCTATAGTATAACCTTTTTCTAAGAGACCCCTTCAAATACTTCAATATCAAACAAATATCATGCCAATGATTGTAGTATGATTTGTTCATATATTAGCTCACATTGCCAATAGTGAAGCTAATATATAGGTGAGTAATAGTTAAGTATAGCAGTTTGCCTACGGTACTCCTGTATTTGTAGACATCGTCAAAGAGTGGATCCTCAGTCTCCCCATATCGTTTCTTATGCTCCATTGGAATAGCCAAAGGCTTTGTGCTAAGTAGTCTATCCTCCTCAAGTATTTCAAGGACATACTTTTGCTGTGAGAGTGCCATTCCACGTTCATCTCTGATTGCCTCAATCCCCAATAAATATTGCAACTCTCCTAGGTATTTTGTAACAAATACCTTTTGTAAGAATACCTTGGTCTCTTGAATGCCTGCACTATCATCTCCTATTAGAACCATGTCGTTAACATACACAACGAGAATAACAGTGCTAGAGGTAGTCATTCTTATGAAGATAGAATGATCAATCGTGGATCTTCTAAATCTAATATGCATCACCTCATTAATTAATCAGTCAAACTAGGCATGGGGACTCTTTTTCAAACCATATATAACTTTCTTCAACCTACATACATATTCCCCCTTAACCTAGTATCCAAGAGGTTGCCGCTATTAACAACAACCAAATCTTGCAAGACTTGCAACAAATGCAACCAACAAAAGATGGATAAAGACTGTGCTGCAACAGTCACGCCGAAGATGAAGGAAGACCTAAACAAACCTAGATTCAAACCATTCTCTGTAAACAAAAATGACAACATCTCAACAAAGCCGATATTCATGTAAACCGTTGTAACCACACAATTTAATCTACACCTATAAATGTCAAAGACAAAAGCACAAAGAAGTATAATCGAATAAAAGTTTCTTCTCTACCTTACCTTGTTTCTCTCTACTTTAATATGGTATTAGGTGCCCGACGAAGCCTTGTCGCTCCTTGATCCTTCACCTGACCCCGATCTGCCATCACACGATGACCGCGGCTCTGCTACTCCTAATCGACGGGCCTTGTCCCGACTTGTCACCCATGCTCCTTGTGTCAGCAACCCGCCACCGTCTCTCATTGACTCCTTATTGTCGATCCAGCAGCCTCCCTAATGCCCCTTCCCTCTCCCAACCACCAACCTCCATACATCTCCCCACCGCCCCCATCCCAACACAAAAACCATCTAGCACTTTGCCTTCATAGCAGCCATATATCTCATTAACATATTATCAATTGATGTCTTACATAATAAAAGCCCATATTTCTGTCTTTACAACAAACCACCAGACTATACATTTCTTCGCATTTTTAGTTGTGCTATCTATCCCCTTTTATGCCCCTATAGAACAACACAATGTATTGATGAGAACCTCATCATGAGCCCTAACTAGCTCTTTTCGACCTAGAAAAGAGAACAAAAGCTCCTACATAATCAAGAGAAAGGCTTAATTCAAGGGATCACTAATCTAGGAAGAGAACATGAAACAAAGGGTAAAATTGTAATTTTACCAGTGTAGTTCATCAACGGGGTTTTTTAGGGGCTAAACATAGGTCAATTGGATTTAATAAGAGAAAAAGTGGGATGGTTCAGTTAGAAAAGGGTTATGGTGAGATTTAAAAATTAAATGACATTCTGTAACCCTAAAACAAACTCACTTAATTTCACAAGGTTCCAGTCAGGATAAAAATCAACTAAACCCTCTAAAATTCATGGAAAAATATCCCCTAGGATTTAGAACCTTCAATTTGGCCTTTGGAACCTATTTTAACCTAGATTGGGGTCCTAGCTCAATATTTGACCTAATTTGGGTTTTTATGCAAAATATCCATTCAAACATGGTAAAACCTAAAATTCAACTTCACCATTGGATTCCTTAGGTCTAAATTATCTTTTTACCAAAATTTGGACCTAAGGGAAGGTCATCTTGACCTACTTTGCAAAAAAGTCCACCTAATTACATTTCGACCCCTAACTTTTGAAAACCCTTGCGAAAACCCCCTCAACTTCTTCGTCACTTTGTGTATTCCAGTTCCTCTGCCATTGCAGCAGAAGATCCATACCTCCGGCGAAGTAGGAGGATTTCTTCTCGCTTCCCCAGGGAGCTGCTCTCAGATTTGAAAAAAGGATCCTCTGAGAAATCCCCTACCGCCTAAGTAGCTCCCCATGCCCTGATTCGCACCATACCTCTCGTGCGAATGCTCGAGAGGCATGGGTATCGTACCTGCGGCGACCTCCGGCGAGAGCCTTGCTCGCCCTCCATGCGTTTGACCCTCTGCCTGTGCCTATAAAAGAAGCTCCAGGTTCAGCCGCTGAAGCCAAGCTTGTTTTTGCCTAAGATACCCTCTCAATTTCCTCCTTCCTCATCTCCGGTCAGATGCCCGCAAGCTCTGGCGACCTCTCCTCCCTCCTCTCGTCACTTTGCCACTATACCAGTGGTAGAGTCATCTCCGTCGTGCTCCTTCGCATCGCACCGTACCCACGCGAGCCTCTTCGACCCCTTCCTCGTCGCCGTCATCCTCACCTTAGGATTTTTGTCTCCGGCGACGGCAAATACGTGCCGCTCGCCCTCCGCCTCCCCCCTTAGTCTAGAGACCCTCAGTTAATTTCTCTCTCCCTACCTTTCACTTTCCCCTTCTTTATTTCACAATCACCCTCGACAGCCACAGACCACCTTCGCCTTCCTCATCTTTGGCAGACCACCGGCGAAGGCGCAACCATCACTCCAGCACCCACACGCCTCGCCACCGACCATAGAAGCTTCACCATCATCCACTGATCATCACCCACGTCTTCATTGACCGCCATTCGCACCCAACAACACTCTCCCCGAATAAACCCACACACATGGTCACAGTCTAACCTAGGCACGCACGCCTAGGCCATTCTGCACCACCCCACCCACCGCACCAGCTTCGCCGTGCCACGGTGAAGCTACCTATGTACGTTGATAGGGCCGCAAGGCTGTACTCATGATCTGCAGGTTTGACCCCCTGCCGCCATTAGAGCAGGAGCAAAGCTTGCTTGCAAGCTCACTCCAGGTCGCCCCACTCCAGGAGATCGAGTCCTAGGTGCGCGGAAGCATTCCATGACTCTTTCGCACCTAGCAATCGAAGGCTTCATCGACTGCAGCTGCAACAATTGGGCAGGCGTTCCTCCTGCGCACACACGAAGAAGTAGGTGGGACTTTAGTCCCACCTCGGTAGTTTTCAACGCAGGTGAGCGGTTTAAATTGTTTTTGTGTTTCTCCTTCGTTGCCTCCAAACACGGGGTGAGGTCCCCTCGCCCACTCACCCGCCTCGTCCGCGCTCACTCCTCCACAGACCTGGCTGACCTGACCCGATAACCCTGCACTCCTCGCGCATCACCCATGCCGGTGCGCTTGGACCTAGGTGCGCTTGACCTGACCCGAATACCCGATTGGCTCTGGGAGAGTGAATCGAAGAGAGAAAAGAGAGAGTGCATACGCGGGGGAGGGTAGGGGTAGGTTTTGCCCTGTGCTGTGTAGGGAAAGAAGAAGGAGGAGGAGGCAACTGTTGAAGGAAGGAGCTGCGGGGAAGAGAAGAAGAAGAAGCCAAGTAAGGAGCTAAAGGACTTAGCAGGGAAGACTGTAGCCACAACGAAAAAGGAAGAAAGCTGAAGAAGAAGACCAAGGACAGAGGTAGGAGAAGGACTTGAAGGTAGAAGAAAGCAAAGAAGAAGGAGGAGGAATCAAGAAAAGAAGAAGAAGAGGAAGAAGAGGAGCAGCTGAAGATAGAAGAAAGAAGAGAGTAGAAGAAGAAGAAAATAGACGAAGAAGAAAGAGTGAAGCACTGTAGCCAATGCAAGTTTAAGACATCTGATTCACAAGGGAAGAAGACATCAGAAGAGAAAGGAGAAGAAAGAGGAGAACATTCAATCCCTTTTTTTGCATATTTATTCTCTTTAACTTTCATAAATATTGAATTGCATTATTTTTCAACATCATCTTTTAAGTAAAATTTGAGATTGTGATTTTAGTTTCTAAAATACCAATTTGCTCCTTGAGTTCAACCTTGAATACTTAAGTTTTCGAGTAATAAAATGTTATTTGTTTTCACGGCGATTTCAACTATACTTCAACGAACGTCTTTTTAAAACACGATCTCACCTTGCAAAACAACCAACATCATGCATATTTCTGGGTTATGCTAAAAATCACCATGGCTATCTATGCTATGCTTCTCACAGCAACAAAATCTACACCACTCAACATGTTCGATTTGATGAAACTGTCTTTCCTTATAGAAATGTTTCCATTCTTGGACCACCACCCCATGTTCACAACAATTCACCTTGGCTCTCTGTTCCACTTCCCGCTCTTGTTGTCAATCCTTCGACTTCTCCAACTACTCCAGTGCCCTCACCACCACAAATTTGCCCCCCTCCCACCATACCCTTACAACAACAATGCCAACTAGGACATCGTCAACCGGTTGACTACCATGCTCTTGCTGGTCTCTCCCGAACTCTCCAATCAACCCAGGCACTGCTCTTGACATGTAGCTCTGATAGGGAACACTTGGATGAAATGACTCAATTCATTATAGAAAACCCCAGGCTCTCTTATATAGAGAGAGACCAAAGGATTGAAAGTACAGAATTGCCCCTAGGGAGCTAAACCCGTACAAGAAAAGCATAAAAAATATAAGAACACCATATGCTAATACTCCCCCTCAAGCTGGAGCATGAATATCTATCATGCTTAGCTTTGAACAACACGCCTAAAAGGCAGATCTCACAAGGGCTTTGTGAAGACGTCTGCAGCCTGCTCCTCAAAAGTGACACTCTTGGTATGTAATGTCCTACGCTGAATGAGATCTCGAGTGTAATGACATTCAATCTCTACATGCTTTGTCCTCTCGTGAAACATAGGGTTATTGGTAATATAGATCGCTACTCTGTTGTCACACCGCACTCCATGGAGCTATCTAGAGGAACATAAAGATCTCACAAAACTGACTTGACCCAAACCATCTCAGCAGTTGTTTGGGCCATGGCCTTGTACTCTGACTCTGCACTGGATCCAAATACAACCGCTTATTTCTTGCTCCTCCAGGTAACCAGATTGCCTGCAACAAAGGTGCAAAATCCCGTGATAGATTTTCCATCCCCAACACAGCCAGGATAATCAGCATCAGAGTATGCTTCAATCCCCATGGGCATTCTCTTACAGAATAATAATCCTTGTCATAGTGCTTTCTTTACATACCTAAGCACCTACATTGTAGCCTCCCAGTGTTGCCTAGTTAGCTTATCTATAAACTGGTTAAGCCTACCAATCGACAAAGACAAGTCTGGACGAGTGATGGTGAGGTAAATGAGCTTACCCATTAGTTACCTGTAAGCCCTACTGTCAACCACTTTAGATTTCTCATCATATAAATGAACCTTGGGGTCCATAGGAATATTTGCAGCCTTAGCTGCTAACATGCCAGTCTCCTGAAGAAGATCAAGAGCGTACTTCCTCTACGAGAGCACCACTCCATCCCTGCCACGTGCAACCTCAATGCCCAAGAAATACCTCAACTGTCCCAGTTCCTTTATGACAAACTTCTCTGATAGGTGCCTCTTGACTTTGTCTATCCCACCTCTATCATCCCCAGTGATGATAAGATCGTTAGCATATACTAAGAGTGCCGTAGTCCCCCTGTTAGTCCTCTTGGTAAATAAAGAGTGATATGAAGTAGAGCGCCTCAGACCAATCTTGTGGAGCACCTTTGATAACTCCTAGAACTAAGCCTTGGGACTCTGCTTCAATTCATCGATTGCCTTCTTCAATCTGCACACACACTCCCCTTGAACCTCGAAACCCGGGGGTTGTTACATGTAAACCTCCTCCTGAAGATTGTTGTAAAGAAAGGTGTTTTTCACATTAAGCTGGTATAACAGCCAATCTCCGTGAGCAGCAACAGTAATAAGTATCTGGATAGTGTTAAGCCGCGCAATGGGGGAGAAAGTATCAAAGAAGTCCACCTCAAATGTCTGAGTGAACCCCTTTGCTACTAGTCTGGCCTTATACCTCAAAATAGACCCATCAGGGTTGTATTCCAAGGCAAAGACCCACCGGGAGCCAACCAATCGTGCGCTAGTAGGAAGTGAGATGAGATCCCAAGTATGTCTACTCCGAAGTGCTGCCATTTCATCTTCCATGGCTTGACGCCACTTTGGATCAAGCATGGCCTACTGGTAGGTAGACGGAATGTGTGACGCTGTAAGTGCTTGACAAAAGCTACTAAACTAAGGAGCAAGACCATTAGTAACCAAACTGCCTATGACCCGATATCTGGACTCACAGGTGCGCGGTACCCTCTTAATGGCAATAAGGAGATCTGAATCATCTAATACCTTTGACTGAGTAACTATAGAAGGAACCTCACCATTGTGGTGATCTGCACTGCCTGGGGAGTCAGGTCTAACCAAACTGTCACTGGCATCAGGTACCCTCTCAACTACCTATGAACCATCAACTGCTGATGAGGGAGGAGGCCTCTGAAAAGTAGTGTGATGCCTGTGAGAGGTATGTAATGGCCCGTGTAATCTCTCAAAGTCATCCAGGGAGGAAGAGGTCATCTTTCTATCAGCTGGAGGTCTAGATTGAGAAGTAGACACCTGAGTCTCTGTACACGGAACAGGTAAGGGAAGAAAGGCAACATCATCACAAGAGCTCCTCTGTCCAGTGACTGAGAAATATGGTGTATCCTCATGGAAACTTCCTTAGCGCTAATATAATGTCTGTTCTGCAGAGGATCATAGCAACGACACCCCTTCTATGTCCTAGAGTGCGCCAAAAATATGCACTTGATAGTGCGAGGAACCAGCTTATCATGACCAAGTGACGACACATGGATGAATGCAACACATCTAAAGGTCCTGAGAGGCACATGAAATAACTCATCGTCTGGATGTAGAAGAACCAGTATCTGCTCGTGAAGAACTGAGCCGGGCATCCTGTTGATGAGATAAGTCGCTGTCAGAATGCTTCCCCCAGTATCTCTGTGGCACATTGTAATGAATAAATAGTGTATGCGTAACATCCAACAAGTACCTGTGCTTCCGCTCTGCAACCCCGTTCTATTATGAAGTGTGAGGACAAGTGGTCTGGTGGATAATCCTATGGGTCTTATAGAACTCCTTAAGTCTGGCAATGCAGAACTCAAGAGCATTATCAGTTCGCACCATCTTCACTGTGGCTGAATGCTGTGTGCTAATCTCCAGAAGAAGAGTTTCTATGCATCCTTCAACCTTTTCCTTGCTCTTAAGCAAGAACACCCACGTGGCTCTAAAGAAATCATCTACAACAACCACGTAGTACCAATGTCCCATCTGGTCTGGGACTCTACTCGGTCCCCATACATCCATATGGAGCAACTAAAATAATGTCGAGGATCCAGAAGAGGTGTTAGCTGGAAAAGCGGATTGATGGTGCTTATCGAATTGGCAAGCATCGCACTGTATGCTAGCAGCTGGGGAAATATGTGGTATCACCCTCTTAAGGCAATCCAGAGGCAAGTGGCCAAGACGAACATGCCACTATAGAACACTCCTACTACCATATCAAGTAACTTCTGCAAACGGCTTCTGTCCCAGACGATAAACTCCATTCTCCTTCGTACCTCTGACAACAATCCTCCTAATGAGCTTGTCTTGAACAACACATTCGACATCATCAAAGATAACTCTGCAGTTGAGATCCTTCATGATTCTGCTCATTGACAATAGACTCAGTAAGAATTCTGGCACATGCAATGCACCAAACAGCTGCAAATTGAGGGTTACAGACACCTCCCCCTTACCCCTAACTGGGTGTATCTACCATCAGCCACCCGTATAGTCCTTCCTAGGGTAATGGACTGTAGCGAAAGAAACTAGGTCTGATCACCTCACAGATGCTATGATGCACCAGAGTTAATCAGCCACCCTTCTCCATGGTGGCTCCTGTAATGCTCCTGATGCACCAGACTCACAGATTTTGCCATAGGTGTCAAGTAAACCACATTTAAAGAAAATGGGGAATACACACCCCAAGAATCATGCAATACTGGGAATACACAACCCAAACAACCATCAATAAGGGGAATACACACCCCAAAAATAGTCCATAAAACTGGAGAAAACCATACCATTGTTCGGCGAACACCAATAGTTCTGAAACTGAACGAATTCAAATCTACATGACAAGAGGCCCCCTTGGACAAACATTGGCCTAACCCGGGTGCAAGGAGAACACCCGAGATGGCCCCAAGGAGACCTAGGCTCCCTCTCGCAACGACTATGAGGACTGCAGCTCCTAGATCAGGGCGAGAAGCCCTTCACAGCCGCCACCTATGGCCTACATAGGGACCAGGTCACCCTACGTAGCTTCTGCTGCCGCTTTGCACAGTCTGCTACCACTGCAGTTGGTCTCCACAGCGCCTCAGGTCATCACAGTACCGCCTTTGATGGTCATTGCCGCCACTATTGCTAGTTGCCGCAAAGAGCTATCGGACCTCCTACAAGTCACCAGGACCACCGCTCAATGCTGTAGCGAGGTCAGTGCCACAGCAGCACCGCAACGAGGCCTGCTGTGTGCCATCGAGTGTGTGTCGAGCATCGCTGCAGCAGTCCCCGACCTCGCTGCGGTTGAATGTAGTTGGTTTCACAACCGGACTGAATGTGTCAGTATAGTCGATTCCTTTACGTTAACTGTATCCCTTTCCAACTAATCTTGCTTTGTACCTATCAATTTGTCTGTTGGGAAGATATTTGAGATGAAAGACCCATTTACATCCAATGATATTCACATTTGGTTGAAGAGGGACTAAAGTCCAAGTAATATTGGACAATATAGCATTGTATTCTATTGTCATGGTTGCACGCCAGTGTGGACTTGTGTGTTGCTTAAGGGAAGCATGTTGGTTCCTGTTAGCATATAGTGTTCTTATATTTTTTATGCTTTCCTTGTACTGGCTTATTGGTGTTTAGCTCCTCAGGAGCAGTTCTGTACTTTCAACCCCTAGGTTTCTCTCTATATAAGAGAACCCGGGGTTTTCTATAATGAATTGAGTCAGTTCATCTAAGTTGGTATCAGAGCACCAATCCTAGACCGTGGCTCTCGGTATCCCACCCCTCAAGGCCTCCAACCCTAACACCACATCCCGTTCTCCTCTCTCTCTCCCTAGGCGTCGACACACGGGTCTCTCTCCATTGATGGCACACAGTCGGGGAAATCAAAGAAATTTGGGACTTTGATTTCTCGTTCGCCTCCTCAAACACCTCCACCTTCGTAGCTCCTCCCCGACCTCGCCTTAGGCACACACACCACCCCACATCACAAAACCACCACCGCCATGTTCGTCATGCTCTGGCAGGCCTTTTGAGTTGGTTTGACGAGGTCGAAAGTCCATATTTTTGTTTTTAGGGAAACAGGTCAACACGCCATTGCTGCAACTTCTTTGAGCGAGCTCGAGGCATGTTCTTCGGACGTCCGCTCCAGGTTTGTGACTCAGGCAATGTGGACTCGGTCCAGGAAGCTTCCCAGGCAGTCAATTGGGGGCATTAACCGCTTCCTCCACAACAATTTGACGAAGGAGGCAACAATAGTTTCACACGAAGGAAGGTGGGATTAGTCCCACATCGTAGAGTGGCGCGCCTTCAATAGTAGATAAATGGAATTTGTGTCGAGGCTTTATCGCCTCAACACACGGGGGGTGAGGTCCCCCACTCACGATCCCTTTCACTTCTCGCTTGCGACCCACACCCGCAAGCCTGGTCCCCAGATCCAGTTACTGTTCCATAGAGCACTGTAGTAGGCGACGTTTAAGTCGTCTACTTTGAGCATCTGATGTCTGATTCCACAAATTTGTGCTTCTGAGGCTACACTGGTTACTTACCTTGCGTGGAATTATTTGGTTGATACTGTGCACTTATTTGGTATTATTGTATAAGGGTAATTGGTGATTTAAATCATCATTTTACTCAATTATTTTTACACATTGCTACTGATTCTCATATATATATCATTGTTGCGTGGATTTTTTTTTATAAATTGCTCATCTTTGTGGTTATATTGTGATCTTGAAATTAATTGCAGTACTTGCTCCTAGAGAACGACCTCGGACTTCAAAATTTAAGTATAAATTGTATTTGTTTTCGTGTGATTTCGACTATACTACGACGAAGTATTTTAAAACATTGATTTCGCGCATTAACATTTTGGCACCGTTGCCAGGGAGCAACATGCAATTTGATCTCTTGATTACAATTTTTGACTTGGTTCTAACTTGCTTTATCTGTTTGGCTGTGATTTGTGTAGGGGGAGAAATTCATTCGAGGAGAATGACCGCACATCAAACACTTCAGGGGCAGGTAAATTTCATTCCCTTTTTCCATTAAAATCCCCTGATTCTAAGAAGAGATAAAAAGGAAAAAAAATCAATTAGGATCAATTTGCTTTTCATATTTAGAATCAATTATCACAAGTTGCCTAATTTGATTCATTTCTAGAAAAACCCTGATCTTGATTTCTGCACCTATTTAGGGTTTAAGGTATCTAGGGTCACTCACCTTCTTGATTGAGCCTTAGGTACCAAATTTGGACGAAATTAATTAGACCAAGTAAAGCCAAATTAGGGTTTCCATTTTAGGGTTCTAGAGACACATTTGCTTAAAAAGAAAAAAAAAGAATCTACTCTCCAAAAAAGTGAGTGTCCTAAGCCTTGATTGAAAGTACCTAAACAAGCAAACCCTAAAATCAAAATTCTAAAACATCACTTGAATCCTAAAATTGGGACCTAATAATTAGGGACAAATACAGGTGAAGTTGACCTACCTTGCGAGGTCAACCAATCTTCAAATTAGGTCACCACTCACAAATACATTCTAAAGTTCAAGTGAAATCCTAAGCACCCTCTCTCTAACTTAAAATTAATAGACTTCAGAGGTCAAGTTATCCATTCTGATCTACCTGGACCTGCGGTGACAAGGTCAGGTGCGGGAAACCCTATAACCCGTGGGGATGCTCTACCGCCTAGGGGTTTTTGTGGGACTCTCTCTTCTTGGCTGCCTAAGTAATTCCCAGGTGGACGACTTCATGATCTAGAGGTATCATCTGCCTCGAACCTCTATAGTCATCCAAAAATCTTTAGGTGTCTTGATTGGGTCCATCACACCTTCTGTCCCTCGTTTATTCCATCATTGTATGTACGGGAGGAGGTCTTTAAGACCACCCTTGAGGCCTCCACTAGCTTTCCACTCTTGTCGAGGCCAAGCCTCAACTTCCTTGTTTGTGCAACCTTCCGACAAGATCGCTATCTCTTCTAATTTATCTGAGCCTAGATCTCCTTCATACATAATCATAGAAAAACCAGCACAAGAAGAAAACAATCTCCAGAATCAGCTTCAACGCCTCAACGATCTATTCTAGGCTTTTATAAATCCACTGCAGCATCCTATGATGTGAGATCATTACAATCCCGCTGTGGTAGCAATTGAACCAAGAGTTCAAATCCCAGTTGGAGGGCCTAATATAGAACTCAACCCCAACATGATTCATGCCATCCCTAAATTTCATGGGCTTAATTCCGAGGATCCCTTCCAGCATATCAAGCAACTCAAGCATTTGGCCCAGACCTTCAGGTCAGAAGATCAAAATTGGGATATCTTGCTCATGAAGATGTTCTCCTTCTCTCTCATGGACAAGGCTACCCATTGGTACCAAACCCTAACTCGTCCGATCAACACATGAGCTAAATTGCAATCCGAGTTTCTGAAAAGTTCTTTCCCATTGGTTGGACAAATGCTTTGAGGCACTAGATCATGCATTTCACATAAAATGCGGGAGAATCGCTTCATGAGGTGATGAGCCCATATTTGTGGGCTAAGTATGTATTTTAATGTCTAGACATTAAGTTAACATGTACATTTATATAGCATACATTAATATATAAAAAGGATAACATTAAATCTCATGCATTTCATGCATTACATGCATTGGTAATATCATTTAGAATATCATGCATTGAAATAGGTTGCATTATAATTAGTGTTTAACATAAAAGTTAAGGGTCTGTACATAAATAACCCCTCATTTCTTTATTTTATTTATTTCTTTCTTCTTCTCCAACGGATGCATGAAGGAGAGTTAGCGCCAGCGACAATTGTGGATCCCTGCACCCCACTATGTTGTCGCTTTACCAACGTCCGCCTGTGTGCCTCCTTCTGCAGCATAAAAGAAGACAGCCACATCATCAGAAGGCAGGCCACCACCATTCCGACCTACCACTGTGCAGAGCACTAGAGCTTTTCCATTCCACCACCACCGACCTCCTACTACGAGTGCAAGTCCACACCACCACGGGCAGGTAGGGTGACAGACCGTTATGACATCAGTGGCTTGTGCAGCTTACCACGAGCGTGTGCTTGAAGGACACGCAACCACCGCCAGCAACTACCTTCAATTCCTCGCCCCCGCGCCAATTAAGACATATGAGAATGATCCCAGACATCAGACCTTCCATATCTTCTCCCGTCCTCTTCTTATTTCTTGTTGCACTATTTCCCCTCCACTTCAACAAAACCCATCACCATCCACACCAGCAATAGCTACCACCTGCGGCCGAGCCCACCTCGCACTCGCGAGGCCAGCGCACCTCAGTCCAGCACTCCTATAGCGTGCAGTAGCAGCAGTAGCTGCAACCTCCGCCTGCGCACCACAGCCACCAGCGCTCAACAGCCACGCGCCCTTGTCGCACGACCCGAGTGCTACAAAGTGCACACCCACGTGTGCCCGTGCGCTCCCAGCTCGCCTCCCCTCTGCACGCATAGCAGCAGGTGTGCCTTCTCCTCCACACGCGTGAGACCTGAACACGCCTCGCCAGCACCTCCATTCACTCACCCCTGCACGCCACCTATAGTGGCTGCCCCTTCAGCACCTCCAGCAGCTGCGCCACCAGCAGGCTCCCCGCACCCCCTGCGGGCCACCTGTAGTGCCCCTGCGTGCGGTCTGTAGTGCCCGCGCACACCTCCATCCCTCCAGCAAGCGCAGCCAACAGCAAGAGCCGCCAGAACCCACCTTCATTAAAGCTCCGTCCGGCCGGCTCCGGCCACCTCGCAACTCGCCGCCGCCACCGCCGCGAAGCCCTTGGTCTAGAGAGCTTCCTCTGAGCTTCACACCTCCAGCCATATCCTTCTCTTCGCTCACAGACAAGGGGAAGTTTTCCCCTGTTTTGCTACAGTAAACCACCAATTAGTATTTACCATTCATGCCATTGTGAACTTCATTTTCTGATTAAATTATTCTAGTGATTTTATGCAAAGAACCTTGCTCTTTCTTGAAATACAATATCAGCATGTTAAAGTCTTATTATCTCATTTGAAAAGCGATTTTGGCTTGATTTCTTGACGAAATTAATAGTGAACATCGGTTTTTGACCCTTGCGAGTTTAAATAAGCCACTGCCTCCCTGTGGATATGACCCGCTCCTAATTGAGTGGTTATTTTAATTATTGATTAGTCAATTTTTTCACCACTTGCATACTACAACAACGCGTATTTTCATGTGTGAAACTTAATCGAAAGCAGAAAATAAGCACGTCAAATGATGCCATTGCCGGGGAGGCAACAAGCTTGTTAGACTCACATTTATCCATTTATTTGTTCACACATTATTTTTGAGGCATTTTTAACTCTGATCTTTTTGGTACGAGGTACACATATCTTGTACATCTTGCCGCACCAGCCGCAGAGATCAAGCGACCCTCGACACCATTCGTTGGCCACATATTAGGAGCCACATAGCCACCGTGCGCACAACTGAGGTGGACCTTGAGCCACAATTCGGAAGAGAACATTTTGAGGAAGCTGCAAGCATCAACTCATCCATTCCGAATAGATAGAATAGATAGCATATTATATTAGTTTAGACTTCACATACATTTGGTTTAGGACCCTTGTTCTGGGGTACAGTTTTAGGGTTTGTTCCCCGATTTTGTTTTAGGCCCGTGTTGGGTAATTTTTGGGAGTCTGTTCCCTTTTTCTTTAGATTTAGGTTTTTATTTTCTTTTGTGGTTTGATTTTATTTTGATTGTGCATAAGTAGTTTAAAAAAAAAAATAAAACATGAGCTACCTGCCCTTAGGACGAACCATTCAGGTCTGTATGAGCAGCCTCTAGATTTATTTCTCTACATTGTGTGCATTCTCGCATCATTGATTGCTGAGAGCAAGGTACGCATTCTCTTACTTTGCATCCATATTCTGATCATGCACTGCATTTTGGACTTAATTCCAAGACCACATAAGTTGTCTTGAAACGATTTAACAAGTGGTCACATTTTCTTAAAAAGGACTAGTCAATAGGAAGAACATATAAAACCTAAGGAATTGATTTGAGACATTGTGCTGCGATTAAAAAATTCAAACTTTTTCGGTGTATGCACACTTGTTTGATCCTTGCACCAAAGCACGCATTTAGACACTCCTAGGTTTTTGAGCTGCTAGGAAAGAACTCTCCTATCATTGGATATCGAACTGCTTGAAACTTAAGCTCAAAGGTTTTGTAACTTCAAGGAGGGGGATACCCTGTCACAGATTTTTTAGGGTAGTTAAGAAGCACCACGAAAGCACAGCTTCAAAGGAGGGCTTAGGCCTACTTACATCCCTTGATCTTCCGTCCTTGGAGTACTTTACTATTTGAACTTTATTGCCGAGCACCTAAGTTCCAATTATGTCTTCATCAAGGCATTTCGTAGGTTGACAATAGGCACGTAATTGTTTGGGCAATTTGTATTGTCATCTACAGCTGGACTTAAATCTCAAAGGCCTTAATTGATTAAAGACACAAAAGTCCTTTTGAATTGTGTTTGTTTGTGTATTCTTGGTAGGAGATCTCTGAGGAGACAACTTGTGTTTAATTCAGAACCTGAAAGGATCCTTAGGAGAGCCAACCAAGAGAGAAGAGAGATGGCCGAGGAAGGAGAGAATAGAATTGTGGAAAACCAACGATCTTTGAGAGATTATTTTATCCTTACCAATCAACCTGACCATACACTGAGAAGACCTGGGGGGAATAATCCATATGAAATCAAGAGTAGTATCATATCTCTGTTGCCCTCATTCTATGGTATTTCTAGGGAGGACCCTTACAGGCATCTGGAGGAATTCGCCGAGGTCTGTTCCACGGTGAGATTGCAGGGTGTTAGTGATGACACCCAAATGCGAACCCTCTTTCCTTTCTCCCTCAAGGATAAGGTGAAGCATTGGTATCACACTCTAGATGGTAGAGTGGATACTTAGGATGCCTTGAAGGGAGAGTTTTTGAAAAAATACTTCCCCATGAGCAAGACTAATCACTACAGGAGGGAAATCATAGGTTTTGCTCAACCAGATGGAGAACAATTTCATGATGCATGGAAACGCTTCAAAGATTTGTTACGCTTATGTCCCCATCATCAACTACCAAGATGGCAACTTGTAGAAAGGTTCTACACTGGATTAAATGACAAGCACAGGAAAACAGTGGATGGAGCCTGTGTAGGAACCTTTCTTACAAAAACTGAAGATGAGGCTTGGGATCTTTTTGAGACCTTGAGTGAGAATTCTATCCATTTAAATTCTGCCTATTGGATAGGTAACCCACTCTTATGCAGTGAAAGATTGAGGCAAATGAGGCTAGGGATACCCAGAATTTAGCCTTCCAGATTCAATTGTTGAACCAAAACATGGAAAGGCTTATGACAAACCCTAGCTTCCCAAGCTTCTGAATGCTCCATTTGCAATGGAAATACGCATGCTACTGTGGATTGTCATTTGGCCTCTCGATTCCCTGACCTTGTACAGGCGGACCTGAATACCGCCCAAGGGTTCCGACCCAGACCTCGTAATGACCCATTTTCCAACACTTATAACGAGGGATGGAGGAACCACCCCAATTTTTCATGGAGACAGGGGAATGTCTCTAATTCAGGGAATTACAGACCCCAACCCTTTCAGACTCAACAGTATAATCAAACTCCTATGCCCTCCCAACCATCCAAGACTTCTGAGATGGATGAGCTTAAAGCTATGCAGGAGAATCAAAGCATGATCATCAAATCTCATGACAAGGCAGTCAATGAGATGAAATCACAAATTGGACACCTTGTCGAGGCCATGAGTAAAAGAGAGACTAGGAAGCTTCCCAGTTCATCTGAGGAGAACCCTAAAGGGAAAGGGATTGTTTTTAGGGAGCATGTCTAGGCGATGACTATTCTGAGGAGTGGGAAAGAAATTTCCAAACCTGATGCTCATATAGTCCCACCTTCTGAAAAACCATCCACCCCGACTTTCGACCTCATTGGAGAAGAGCAGCCCAACTCTTCTCCGTTTGAAATCACCTCACCGAATGAGGTTGTCCCCGTTCCCCCTCTTACCCGACATGACAATCCTTCCATCCAGAGACCGAGAGTACCATTTCCAGAGCGCTTATCTGACTCTAAGCAGACTTCTGCTGGCTCATCTAGAGCCAAAGATAGGACGGACGAAATAATGGAGACTTTCAAACAAGTGCAAATTAACCTGCCCTTGCTTGAAGCTATCAGGAAAATTCCATCCTATGCCCACTTTCTTAAGGACCTATGCACGAAAAAGCGGCAATCAAGGAAACAGGTCCAATCAAAGGTTGTCTTGCCTGATTCTGTTAGCTCAATTATACAACATGGGATACCCCCGAAACTTAAGGACCCAGGGGCCCCATACATCTCAGTGGTCGTTGGCGACCTACAAATAGATGAGGCTCTGCTTGATCTGGGTGCGGGGGTGAACATCCTTCCGAACTATGTATATGAACAACTTGGAGGAGGCAATCTGAAGCCTTCCCCTGTAATCCTCCAAGTTGCAGACTGTTCTTTAAAGACACCACGGGGCCTGTTGGAAGATGTCCTCGTGAGAGTGGAGGATTTCTTTTTCCCTGTTAACTTTCTAGTACTGGACACTGACCCTACCAACAAACCAAACAAGCCCTCTATCATCTTGGGTCGCCCTTTTCTTGTGACTTCTAATGCTTTAATTAATTGTCACACTGGGGCGTTAAAGATGGGCTTTGAGAATAGGAAAATTCGGCTGAATGTGTTCGATGCTTATAAACAAGATGGACTTGAGGATTGTTCCCAAGTTGAGGTGGTAGATGATCTGATTGAAGAGACAACTCTTGCAATTTTATGTGATGACCCCCTTCAACATGTCATGTTAAATGAGCATTCCCATCTCTTGGAGGAATGTGAAGGGGATGTGCTAGAACTTGAGGACTTGCTTGGAGTTTCTACTAAGTCACTTTCCCCATCATGTCTGCCTAAGGTGGATCTTCTACCGGAGATGGGGACTTCTATTATGAAGCCCTCAACCATACAAGCCCCCGACCTTGAACTAAAACCCCTCCTTGACTCTCTCAAGTATGTATTCCTTGGGCCAAATGATACACTCCCTGTAATCATCTCATCTGCACTATCTGTAGTGCAAGAGGGAGCTTTGCTAGACTGCTTATCAAGGCACAAGGAAGCCATAGCTTGGACGATTGCTGATATTAAGGGTATAGACTCTACGCTCTGCATGCATTACATTTATACTGATAATTCTATCAAACCCTTTCGAGACATGCAAAGACGTCTTAACCCCAACATGAGGGAGGTGGTTAAAAAGGAGATTCTGAAGTGGTTAGACGCTGGGATCATTTATCTCATCGCAGATAGCAAATGGGTTAGTCCAATCCATGTGGTACCAAAGAAGGCAGGCTTCACGGTAGAAACAAATGACCAGGGTGAACAGTGGTGACCAGACCCTCAATTGGTTGGAGGGTTTGCATTGATTACCCCAAATTGAACACCGCTAGCCAAAAGGATCACTTTCCATTGCCCTTTATTGATCAGATCCTAGAAAGATTGGCAAGGAACAAGTATTTTTGCTTTTTAGATGGATATTCTAGGTACAACCAGGTTGCAGTCTTCCCTGATGATCAGGATAAGACAACTTTCACTAGTCCTTACAGCACGTTTGCATTCAGGCGTATGCTGTTTAGATTATGTAATGCACCTGCAACTTTCCAGCGGTATATGATATCCATTTTCTCGGACATGATTGACGAGTGCGTCGAGGTTTTTATGGATGACTTTTCCATTTACGACTCATCTTTCAACCAGTGCCTCCTACACTTAGAGAATGTGCTAAAGAGATGTAAGGAGACTGGTTTAGTCCTCAGCTGGGAGAAAAGCCACTTCATGGTACAGAAAGGCATTGTACTTGGGCATGTTGTGTCTAAAAGGGGCTTGGAAGTAGATAAGGCTAAAGTTGATTCTATTTTCAAACTTCCATTGCCCACGGATGTCAAACAGATTAGATCCTTTCTGGGCCATGCAGGTTTTTATAGGCGATTCATTAAGAATTTCAACAAAATTTCTAGGCCACTTTGTGACTTGTTGGCGAAGGAATCTTCCTTCAATTTTGATTCAAAGTGTGCCGAGGCTTTTCATACGCTGAAGGAGGCCTTCACTTCTACGCCTATTCTTCGAGCTCCTGACTGGACACTCCAATTTGAGTTGATGTGTGACAGTTCGGATTATGCTGTGGGAACCGTTCTTGGATAGAGGGTTGAGGGAAAATCACATGTGCTGCATTATGCTAGCAAGACTTTAACTGAACCACAAGAAAACTACACAGTCACTGAAAAGGAATTACTTACTGTAGTTTTTGCTCTCGAGAAGTTTAGGTCTTACCTTCTTGAATCCAAGGTGGTCATTTTTACTGATCATGCAGCAGTGAAACATCTCATTGCCAAGAAAGACTCTAAGCCACATTTAATTAGATGGATTCTACTCCTTCAAGACTTTGACTTAGAGATTCGTGAAAAGAAAGGAGTGGAAAATGTAGTGGCTAACCATCTATCTCGCTTGCCCTTTGACGACTCTCAATCTGGAGACATCCGCGAGACATTTCCTAATGAAACCCTTATGGCAGTTACACCAACTTCACCCTGGTATGCGGATACAGTTAACTACTTGGTCACTGGAGAAACCCCTGGCTCTTGGGATGCGCAAAAACGGAAGCGATTCATTTCCCAAGCTAGATTCTTTCATTGAGAAGAGCTAGAATTATTTCATATTAGACAAGACCAAGTTTGGAGATGATGTGTGCCTGAAGAAGAGCAACAGAGTGTGTTGAGATTTTGCCATGAGCTTCATTGTGGAGGATACTTTGGTGCTAAGAAAATAGCTTTTAAGGTTCTCCAGTCCGATTTTTGGTGGCCTTCTTTATTTAGAGATTCCCATTTCTTTGTTAAGGCCTGTCTCAGATGTCAACGGACTGGAACGATTGAGAAGCGAAATGAGATGCCCCAACACCCTATCCAACCTGTGGAAATTTTTTATGTTTGGGGGATAGATTTCATGGGTCCCTTCCCTTCATCCCATGGATTTGAATATATCTTGGTGGCAGTGGATTACATCTCCAAGTGGATAGAGGCCATTCCTACCCGCACAAATGACCACTCTGTGGTTTTGAAATTTGTGAAGGTCAATATCATATCTCACTTTGGCTGCCCCAAGACGATTATAAGTGATGGGGGATCTCATTTTCGGAATCATCATTTCAATCGGCTACTCAGGAATCTGGGAGTAACTCACAAGATTGCTACCCCTTATCACCCTTAAACAAGTGGCCAGGTTGAAGTGTCAAATAGGAAGCTTAAGAACATTTTAGAAAAGACTGTTAGGCCAGATAGGAAGGACTGGTCCCAAAAGCTTGATGACGCTTTATGGGCTTATCGAACGGCCTACAAAACCCCTTTGGGTATGTCTCCCTTCCGGATTGTGTACGGGAAAGCGTGCCACTTACCCGTTGAACTTCAACATAGGGCACTTTGGGCTATCCAAAGTGTTAACATGGATTTAGAGCAAGCTAGTAAGGCACGTTTATTGGAGTTGACTGAGCTTGAGGAGCTGAGGGATGATGCTTATGACACCTCCCAAGCTTATAAAGAGAGAACTAAGGTCTTGCATGACAAGTACATCCTTAGAAAGACCTTTGAGCCCAACCAACAAGTCTGGCTTTTCAATTCCAGACTTAAGTTGTTTCCCAGAAAATTGAAATCATGTTGGGATGGGCCTTATATTGTCACCAAAGTATTTCCGCATGGGGCTGTGGAGATCAAGAATCCTTTCTCTTCAGCACCACCCTTCACCGTCAACGGCCAACAATTAAAACCTTATGTAACTTTGGATGGCTAGCTGGTTGACGAGGTCACTCTCGAGGAGCCTTAGCTCCTTTCTCTTCCAACTCAGGTAATATCTTCCCTTGGTCATTCTACTTTCAATGCGAACATTGTTTGAACAAGGCATGGGGGGATAGGACCTGAGGCATCTATACATATCATTTATACATAGTGCATTCATGCATTTAGTTTAAATATTCTGCATGCATACATTTGTTAAAAAAAATTAAAAAAAAAAACATTTTACATTATTGAGCTTATTTGGCTGAGCCCTGCATTCTTAGGCAGACCAGAACTTTAGGTTAGATTATGTTGACTCTGAGTGTCTGACTTTAGAAAATAAGTTGAAGTACTAACTCTAGACCTTTAGGGTCCTTTGTGGACTTAAAAATTCAAGTAGGAGTTAAGTTGCAGACCATTCCTCGAGAAGTTGAGGAAGGAAAGCTAGGGATTGAGTTAAATGCTAGATAGTAATTGGTGTCTTTTTCTACCTTTTGGTTTACGAGTCCTCATAACCAAAGCATCCACAATTCACACACACTTGGTTTTGTGTAAATAGTGATCACTCTAATTCCTTTCTTGGAGAAAAATTTTGGTTTTCTTAGTTCTGACTTAGGAGAAGCTTGAAAGCACAAGTTGATTGGAAGAGTTCATGTCGCAGGAGAGGTGGAGTACATACTCACCTTGAGGATGCGATGATAACATGTCACCTCCTCAGCGCTTGTTGATGAGAACCTCATCATGAACCCTAACTGGCACAATCTAACCTAGATATGTGAGAAAAAGCTCCTACATAACTCATAGAAAGGTTTGACTCAGAGAATTCTAAGTTTAATAAGAAAACAGGTCATAAGGGGTAAAAATGCAATTTCACCAACACAATATGCAAACAAGATAACTCAGGGTCCAAACATAGGTCAAATTAACCTTATAAGAAGAAAAGTGGGATGGTTCGATCCAACAAGGGCTACAGCAACTCCAAGGAATTAAATGACATTCTGTAACCCTAAAACAAATCCACTTCAATTCACAAGGTTCGAGGCAGGGAAAAAATTGACTAAACCCTCTAAAATTCATAGAAAAATAATCTCTAGGATTTAGAACCTTCAATTTGGCCTTGGGAACCCATTTTGACCTACATAAGGACCATGCCCAATTAATAACTTAATTTGGGTCTTTACGTAAATTGGTTGGTCAAACAAGGTCTGACCTAAAAATAAAATTCACCATTAGAATCCTTAAGTCCCATTTAGTCATGCATAAAAACTTGAACCTAAGATGAGACCTTCTTGACCAACTTTGCATTTTGGTCCTTACCTATTACTTTTTGACCCTCAACTTTCAAAATCCTTGCATTTAGCCCCTAGGTTCTTCGTCATTATTTGCATATAGGTCCCTCCTGCAAATCTCTGAGCAGCGCCATGCTCCAACGACTTTGCGCGGAGCATGGCGCCGCGCAGGGTGAGGGAGGCCACCTGCAAGTTGAACCGGGTGTTCCCTGCGACGTCTGCTGTCGCAGGGACACCACCATGACTTCTACCCTCGCCCACACCTTACGTGCGAACGTGCGGAAGGTATGGGTCACAATTGTGACCACTCTCCGGCGAGGGAGGCACGTCGCCTCCCTGCGCCCACCCCTCTGCCTCCGCCTTTATAAGGACCAGCGTTGCCAGCCGACTCTGGCAGCTCGGTCCTGATGGAGAAAAACCCCCACCTTTCCTCTCTTCCCACTCCGACAGAAACCCACCAGCTCCGACGGCTCCTCCTCCTCCATCTCGTCGCTCTGCTGCAATACCAGCAGCAGAGCCACCTTCGCCCGCTCTTCCCGCGTCGCGCTGTACCCAGCACGCACCCTCCCGCTCTCTTCCTCGTCGCCGCCCTCCCCCCTCTGGGTATTTCTTCTCCGGCGACAGTCGATACGACTGCCGCCCTGCTCCGGCCACTTCATCCCTATAATTAGGTCAGAACTATTCCCCATCTCCCCCTCTTTCTTTTCCTCACTATCTTTCATTCAATTAACCCTCGACCGCTCCTGTCCACCGTCACCTTCCTCGTCTCCGACCACCCTCCGGCGAGACGCTCCCATCTCTCCGCAGCCCCACATGCCTCGCCGACCCTCACAGAACCTCCGCCTCATCACGCTGAACAACCTCCGCCCACCCACTACCGCTCCACACCCCCACCACACTCCCCCGATCAGACCAATTTTTTCGGTCGCTGTCCGACCTAGCCCCGCCGCCAGACGCCGCCCCACGACCTGCTGCACCCTGCACCACCTTCGCCGTGCCACGGCGAAGGTCCCCCGCTGATCTGATTAGGCTGAGAGGCCCTTTTCGTGTTTGGTAGGTTCGACGCCCGGCCGCCATTGACGTTACATTGAAGCAGCTCCATGCACACTCCAAGCTTCAGAACCCCAGGGCTCCAGGTGCTGCGAGGTCGGGAGGGTAGTGCGAAGGCAGCTAACCCAGCAATCAAAGAGAATAGAGCTTGCAGCTGAGGAAGCGAAGCTGCGGTCTGCTGCGGGCGCGCGCAAGAAAAGCGCAGAGGATAGTCCCACATTGTAAGTTTACCAAACCCCGCAGTAGTATAAGTTGATTTTGTGTTTTCTACTGGTCGCCTCCGAAAGCACTGGGGTGAGGTCCCTCACCTTACTCATGCTCGCCTCGTTCGCGGTTTCACCTCGCGGATCTGGCGGGATCCGACCCGACCCGATTACCCGCGGCTCTGGGAGAGCATCCTGTGAGTTGTTTACAGAGAGAGTGAGACGTGCGGGTAGAGGGACAAGGTAGGTTTTGCTCTTTGTGCAGGGATAGGCTGCGAGAGAAGAAAACCAAGGAAGAAGGAAGAAGGAGAAGACCAAGAAGGAAGAAGAAGACCGCAGGAAGAAGAAGAAGAAGGAGAAGCACAAAGGAAGCACTATAGCAGACAACACTTAAGCCGTTTGACTGAGAAATCAGACGACGGATGAAGCTCTGCAGACAAAGCAAAGAAGAAGAAAAAGAGAAGAAAAGGTGCCGCAACTGAAAGAAAAGAGAAGAAGGAAGAAAGAAGAAGAAAGAAGACAAAGAAGAGAAGAAGAACTGAAGAAGATCAAGAACTGTGAAGAAGAGAAGAAAAAGAAGAGAAAAAGAAGACAAGCAAAGAGAGAAAGAAGAGAAGAAGAAAAAGGCAAGAAACAAAATCTACTTCTCCCTCTCTCTCTCTCTCTCTTATTTTTGTAATAAGGAAGCATTGTACTTCTAGAATTCTAATAGCTCCCTGAGTTCGACCTCGGAAGAAAAACATTTCTGAGTAAAATTGTGATAGTGGAAATGACGACAAACTGTAGCTAATTTATTTGTACCACAACGACACTACTATAATAAGAACAAACAAAAGACTAGCCACGGTTTGGTCGACATCACGGCCATTATCACTTGTCTCTTAGGATATCCATCCTATTGGGGGCATGTAAGCGCATTGTGCAGTTCAGGTACCATGGGCGGCCCTATCTCGAAGTGCCAATTGCCACAGGCCTAAATTCACTTTAGAAATCCATGGGCGATACTATCTCGAAGTGTCGATTGCCAGGAGTTCTTTGGGTCGCTATGGGCGATGCTATCTCGAAGCATTGAAAGCCAGGCACCCTTCAAGGTTTGGTGATGGGGACAATGAATCCGACACAGACCGTGCTGATAACTTATCCAAGGTTAGACTTAGAGGAATCAAAAAAATAAAAAAAAAGTCTCTTTCTTACTCTCTTTCCTGGTTGGCAATCAAACCAATCTCAAATAACTCAGACCAATGCACATGCACGGATACTTTAATCTTTAGGACCAATAAACCCTAGGGTAGAATTAGAAATCAGAGAAACCTTTGACTGCAACTCATCTTTAGTCGACCTAGTCTGTAACTTAGCAATTACTTGGGAACCTTAGGTCTAAAGTTTGAACTTAACACATTCTAAAGGAAGATCGATTGGGTTACTAGTCCACTTGAAAAGTTGAGTTATTGCTTGAATTTACTAGGGACTAGCAAAAACTAGGCATGGGGGCATTTGATGAGCCCATATTTGTTGGCTAAGTATGTATTTTAATGCCTAGATATTAAGTTAACATGTACATTTATATAGCATACATTAATATATAAATAGGATAACATTAAATCTCATGCATTTCGTGCATTACATGCATTGATAATATCATTTAGAATATCATGCATTGAAATAGGTTGCATTATAATTAGTGTTTAACATAGAAGTTAAGGGTTTGTACATAAATAACCCCTCATTTCTTTATTTTATTTATTTCTTTCTTCTCCAACGGATGCATGAAGGAGAGTTAGCGCCAGCGACAATTGTGGATCCCTGCGCCCCACGATGTCGTCGCTTCACCAACGTCTGCCTGTGTGCCTTCTCTTGCAGCATAAGAGAAGACAGCAGCATTATCAGAAGGCAGGCCACCACCATTCTGACCCACCACTGCGTAGAGCGTTATAGCTTTTCCATTCCACCACCATTTTCCTCCTACTACGAGTGCAAGTCCACACCACCACGGGCAGGCAGGGTGGCAGACCGTCATGCCATCAGTGGCTTGTGCAGCTTACCGCGAGCGTGTGCCTGAAGGCCACGCAACCACCTCTAGCAACCATCTTCAGTTCCTCGCCCTTACGCCAGTTAAGACGTCTGGGAATGATCCCAGATGTCTGACCTCCCATAACTTCCTCCGTCTTCTTCTTATTTCTTGTTGCTCTATTTCCCCTCCACTTCAACAAAACCCATCACCATCCACACCAGTAGCAGCTGCCACCTGCGACCGAGCCCACCTCGCACCCGCGCGGCTAGCCCGACTCCGGTCAGCACGCTTGTAGCGTGCAGCAGCAGCTGCTGCAACCTCCGCCCATGCACCATAGCCACCAACACTCAGCAGCCGCGTGCCCTCATCGCATGACCCACGTGCTACAGAGAGCGCACCCGCGTGTGCCTGTGCCTCCCAGCTCACCTCCCCTTCACGCGCACAGCAGCAGGCGCGCCTTCTCCTCCGTGCGCGCGCGACCTGCACACGCCCCGCCATCACCTCCACGTGCTTGCCCCTGCACGCCACCTGCAGCGGCCGCCCCTTCAGCGCCTCCAACAGCTGCGCCACCTGCAGGCTCCCCACACCCCCTACGGGCCACCTGCAGCACCCCTGCGTGCGATCTGTAGCGCCTGCGCATGCCTCCGTCCCTCCAGCAAGCACAGCCAGCAGCAAGAGCCGCTGGAACCCACCTTCACCAAAGCTCCATCCGGTCGACTCCGGCTACCTCGCAACTCGCTGCCACCACCGCCGCGAAGCCCTCGGTCTAGAGAGCTTCCTCCAAGCTTCACACCTCTGGCCATGTCCTCCTCTTCGCGCGCAGACAAGGGGAAGTTTTCCCCTGTTTTGCTACAGTAAACCACCAATTAGTATTTACCATTCATGCCATTGTCAACTTCATTTTCTGATTAAATTATTCTGGTGATTTTATGCAAAGAACCTCTCTCTTTCTCGTAAATACAATATCAGCATGTTAAAGTCTTATTATCTAATTTGAAAAGCGATTTTGGCGTGATTTCTTGACGAAATTAATAGTGAACAATGATTTTTGACCCTTGTGAGTTTAAATAGGCCACCGCCTCCCTGTGGATACGACCCGTTCTTGAGTGGTTATTTTAATTGTTGATTAGTCGATTTTTCCACCACTTGCATACTACAACAACGCGTATTTTCATGTGTGAAACTTAATTGAAAGCGGAAAATCGGTACGTCATGAAGCATTGGGTCGCTTTCTGGATCTCATGCGGAATTGACCCCATCACGGAGTTCCTAAATAGGAACAAGTCCAATCTTTTTACCAGGGACTCCGGGAGGATATCAGACTATTCGTCAATGCGACCTTTGGAGGAAACATCTTGGGTCAGCACGAGGACATTGTGTGGGAGATTCCTGAGAATATGTGCGAGAACTCCATCAATAATGAATCCATGGGCATGTTCGATCGGATGACTGCCCGTGCATTGACGAATACGTGGGGAGCACACGAGACTTAGGGCCTATCCTCATCCGTTAATCTGGAATTGATGGCCAGTCGCCTCGATAAGGTCTCGATCATCGGGAAGAAGGTGGACAAAATGACTCGACATCTGCAGCGAGCCACTTCTGCACAAAACCTGTTCGCGCAACTACCCTCTGGTAGTGAGGCTGTGCATAACATCTACCACCAATCTTCTCAGTGCCTCAACCTAGACCCAATTAGAACTACCAATCCGGGCCAACGCAGGAAGATCAAATGAACATGATTCTACAAGCCCTAGCCAACATCCAGAAAACAAATACGGCTATGCAAAAACAGCATAAGGACGAGATTACAGAGGTTTGCAATTAGCTCACACAAATGGCGAATTCTCGCCATCCTAGTGCACTTCCTTCCCAACTCTGCCAAATCCAAACAACATGTTGGCCCAAAAACACGTGGTGCATGAAGTCCAAAGTCAAGTTTGCTATACCCAGCCAGGCTCCTTGACTCATACCTGCATGTTTTCCCCTTCCACCTCAGCTGAGCCAAAACACACCATGACTTACTCGACTACCCAGCAACAAGGGACGACTTTCTCCCCTCCACCTTCGCATCATGACTGTGCTGTGATCAATGTCGTAGGCACAAGAAAAGATCACAAGACCAGGACCCAAGGCTCATCTTCCAAGTCTCACCTGACCTTTGATCAACACACCAAGATTAAGGGAAAAATAATAAGGTGGAAGCAGAAACTCGCTCCTTAAAACCACCAGTTCACCACCTTATCTCAAGCCTTCTCTCACCTCCACATTAGAGATTTATCAGAATCTGATATAACAGGACCATTAAGGAATGCACAAGTCACTATCCCGTTACTTGATATCCTCGCTCGCAACCCCACCTCGCTTGACTTATCCAAGAAAGAGATGGAAAAGCCAGCACAAGAGAAGGTAGTACTGTCTAAAAGCGTGAATGCCATAATTCAACACAGTCTACCTCCTAAGAAATCAGATCCAGGTGCCTCGCTGATCCATTGCAAGATTGATGATACAACTTTCAAGCAGGCCATACTGGATCTTGGCGCTTCAGTCAACCTAATCCCTACCGCCCTATTTGAAAAATTACAGATCGGATAGCTAAAACCCACCAATGTTACTTTACAACTAGTTGACCGAACCCTGATCACGCCGGTTGGGTTGGTAGAGGATGTGGTAATTAGAATTAAGGATTTCACCTACCTAGCTGATTTCCTAATTGTTGACATGGAGACGCCTCAGCAAATACAGGATATGCCCGTGATTTTGGGAAGACCATTCTTGGCTAGAGCAGGTGCCATAATCAATTGTGAATCAGGGCACATGATAATTGCCTTAAGAGATCAACGTGCTGAGATTAATATTTTCGAGGCTGCAAAAGGAAAAGGCTCGGGAGAACAACTAGGTTTTATTCAGGACCTCATGACCGTGTGATGTGCATACATCTAAATAGCAAAAAATATCTATTAATGCATGTTCTTAGTGTTATATTAGCATCATGTATTGTAAATAGTGCATAACATGCATAATCATGCATTTAGGTCAAATTGCACAAATTGTATAGTAATTATCTCCTTTTATGGCCAGGGACAGGGTGACTTTTAATCGATGCTTTGGACGGAAGATCCAACCATACAGATTTGATTAGGGCAACGACGAGAGTTCAACAACTCTAAGATTGCCCTGATCGGACATCCGTAGCACCAGATATAGTCCGAGGAAGCCCAAAGATCAAGGACCAAGATGGTGTCAATCCACACTTCAGACGACAAATCCAACCGCACTGATAGGTTTGGATCGAAGATCGCAGCCTAACGACATCAAAATCGATCCAATCTAATATATGTGGCACCATCTACAACACAAAGAAGATGGACGGTCAGGATGGTGCCATGTGGCATCATCCTAACCATCCGCACCCGACTGCCCCTCCGCTCAACTCCTGAAGGAGAGCCTGACATGTGATGTCGGTAGTTGGATGAAGATCCAACGGCCAAGATTAGCCACGCGTAAAAGAAGCACCGCACCTTAAACCGCTGCGTAGCGCAGCGGTTAAGGCACTATGCATGCGAAGCTCACGCGTTCGAGTGGCCGTGAAGTACCTTCTCTCGCATCGGCGCACCCAATCTCAACCGCACGATTAGCTGCGAGCGGCCCACATCATTCAATCGGGCACATGCGCAATTGGACACCCCACCTCACGCCCAATCTCACGTGTGGGTGCGTGAAGCTGAAGCGGGCGAGGAGAGATCTGAGCCATCCGATCTCGCGATCGGACGATTGCAATTTCTTGGACGTGCGCTTGGCGTTAAAGCACTGGAGAAGAGGAGGCGCACGTGGCGCGTGCACACATCCCCATGACATGTCTTTAGTGACGAATAAATCCATCACTAAAGACCTGATTTTAATTTTTTACCCCCAATCCTTGCAACTATAAAAGAAGACCCCTACCTTACTAAATTCTCATCCCTTCCTTCACATCTCTCCCTCTCCAAAGCTCAAGAGAATCTTGTCCCACACCTGGGATGCTACTCTTGAGCCCCCGTTCCAGAAGTAGATCCCACGACGACGACGACATGCTGCCTCGTTCCCGCTTCTTCCTGCTTCATCCTCCTTCTTCCCTCTCTGTCCTTCATCTTCCAAGCATCGCTCCGTTCGGCTCGTCCTCCAAGAATTCGTCGAGGAGGATAACATCTCTCTCCCTTCTTTTTATCGCTTTCTAGAATATAATTTTCTGCTTTCTAGCTGTAATCATTTCCCACTTTCTAATTGTAAAAATAGTATTATTATATCAAGTGATTATTCTCTCTCTCTATCTCTCTCTCTTTTATTATTTATATCAATTCCGTTGTAATTATCTCACTTTCAAACAAAAATACCAAAAAAATATAATCGTGGATTTTAGATCGACGTAGCTTCCCTATGTTCAACTTGGAATTTCTTTACAAATTTTGGTTAAATTTATCTGTTGACGGATTGCTTTGCAAATCGAAATACGACGACGGGTTTTCAAAATCCAATTTCGATCGTGTAGTTTTCTGCTATCAACATTTTGGTGCCATTGCCGGGGAGGCAACGATTTTCGATTTTCTTTCCGCGTTTCGTGCACTTTATTATTTTCTAACTTGCTTTATTTCTTGTCTATTGTTTTGCAAGTACCTTAACAGGGAATCTTCAAGTGGTAGATCGGAGTAAGTGCTATTGAAGACAACTGTAAGTACTCCCCATTCTTCCCCCTCCATAGATTTCATCTCACAACATTAATTCAAACCCCAATTAACCTAGGTGTTGGCATAAATCCTAGGGTTAGTTTGGTTGCTTGGATTTCCACCCACATTCATCTCATCCTCATATAAAAATAAATGAATAAAAAGATACTTCTTGTGGGATAAATCAAACATACACACTACATACACCCACATTCAAGGCACATAACCTAATTGATTTTTATCTATTCAACCAGATTCTAATATGTGGAATCGGTACACACAAATTAACATATAAAAGAGTAGAAATCAGTCTAGGTCAATCATTTTGTGTGCCTAACTTAGTGGTGCAATTTTGGTCAATTGTTTGAGTTGTTTGGGCCGCACCACTTAATCTAAAATCAACTCACCAAGTAGCTTCCCCTTAGGGTTTTCAATTTAGGTTAATACCAAGCACTCCACTTTACTTTTTGATTTCAAAAGGAAAAAAGGGATCTTCACCCGTGCTTGAAAATCTAGTTTGCCTCAAAACTTGCTTGAATCAACCTAATTCCAAACCCTAAAAAGCTACTTAAGCAAGATTTGAACCTTAAAATCCACTCATCAAAAATAATCTTGCTTGAAAACCCTGGCTGTGCACACACTCACACATATTCAATCAATCATTAAGGGCACAACCCATCTTAAGGGCTCACCACATTCCATAAGCACTACAATCCCACGCCTAAATAAAATTAAGTAGACGTTGGCCTTAAGGAATGATTCACTCTTCGAGGCCTAGTCTGAGATTGTTTACAATTAACCTTCTTGTACCAATCAATCTGATGTCTAGCTAAGGATGTAGAGTCAAACGACCACGATTGGGGGGTACACTAGGAACCGGAGGCGCAAGCCGAAGAAAGAACCTTCTCCCCAGTCCCTCCTTCTAACTGGTTGGATTGATTGGACACAAGTAGAGTAAATCGTCTATAATTTTAAGATGGATTCTGAGAGTCTGTAGATCCTGAAGCTACCCCACTTAAAGACATGCTTGTTTTGTTGTGCTACAAGGTTCTTATCCTCAGTCCTTTCAATCTCTTCCTAGTTTATGCTGGGAAGGAGGTCATGAATCCCCGATTGGAAGGACCACTAGAGTATTCTAGGAGGTGTAGATTGGATTTTGGCTAAATTGATCCCATGGTCGATCAACAACCTCTTCTGCCTCAGAATCCATAGGAAGTGTTTCAAAGGCAGCTAGAACAAATGCAGAGAAAGCAAGAATGGTTCCAGAGAATGCAGGGCGCTCAGCCCTTGAAGGATTTTTATGATCCTTCAAATTACGGGGAATGTCCCGGCATCTAGATTCCTACTGGAGACATAGAAATCAAGGCCCAGGTGTTAAGCCTGATCAAACACTTTCATGGGCTTGGCTCTGAAGACCCATTCAACACTTGGAGGACTTGACCACTTTGGTCCATTCCACCAAGGCGCAAAACGTGAATGAAGAGCAGATGATCATGAGGCTCTTTCCCCACTCTCTTAGGGATAAAGCCGCTCATTGGTACAAGACCATAGGAAGACCAATTGCAACATGGAATGAAATGAAGTCGACTTTCCTGAAGAAATTCTTCCCTGTCGGATGTACCAATGCTCTGAGTCGGGCGATTAGTACCTTCACCCAGCGGCCAGGGGAGCAGTTTCATGTTGCCTGGGAGCGATTCCAGGACTTATTGCGGAGGTGTCCATACCACGAGGTGCCGAAATGGTAGCTCGTGCAGATCTTCTACCACGGGTTGACTAAGCAACTCAAAAATCACGTGGATGCTTCTTGCGGAGGCAATTTTCTCAACAAAGATGCAGATAGCATGCACGATTTGTTTGAGGAGATGAGTGAAAATTCAATCAATCATGACTCCATAGATACATTTAACCAGTCCCAACAACCCAGATCAAATGTTAATGAAGTTCACGACTCTCATTCATTCGATATGGAATTGATTTGCAATAAAATAGATAAGGTGGACTTGGTTACTAAAAGGATGGAGAAGTGGATGGCTAGAAACACAATGAACAATTCTCGATCCGCTCAATCCTAGAATTCGGGATTCCATTCAGTGCGAGCTCCTTCTGGACGGGAGTTCATGAATCAACTTGATGCGGCTCAACCTATCAGCCAGCATTATTCGGAACCCCACAAGTTCCAAACTGGGGCCTTTGATCACAATTTCTCTGATCCCTCCCTTTCTTTCTCTCCATCCTCACTCTATGAGGATGTCTATGCTGTACAGGAGAACGTTGGGTTCAACCCTTACTCTAATGTTTACAATCCAGGTTGGAGGAACCACCCTAACTTCTCTTGGAAAAATCCTGGGCAGTAGACCTAATTTCGACCCAGCAACTATGCTCCACAAAGACCAATGGGTCAGGATCATGTTTACACTCAGCTACCTTCGAATCAGGTCAATCAGCCAGCTTGGAATGCCTGTCAACCCGTAGGGCAGGCTGATTTGAACCGATAGATGGTAGAAATGCAAGGATCTATGCTCCAGCTTATGCAGCAAATGAAAACTTCGCTGGACAACTTGCAAACAGGGTTCATGGCTAATTCTCGTCAACCCGGATCTCTGCCATCTCAACCCGTACCCAACCCACGTAATATCCAGAATCCGGGCAATCAAGCCCAAGGGTACAGGAATCAGAGGGACTCGCATGCACATGCTCAGGTGGTTGAGCAGGGGCCTGACGTGCCGTAGTGCGTGTGTGTTAAGAGGTGTCGTTATAATCGCACTTGATACGTCGGTTTTAAAAGAAGTGAACGGAGGTGAGTCCGAGTGTCGGTCTCAGGGAGGTGTGGAAATCGGATTTTGTTTCTCACTTGTTGTCACGAAAAAGGCGGAGTTTTGCTTGCAAAAGAGACGATTTTGAAAAGCGAGAGCGAGAGAGAGAGTTTAGGGTTAGAAAGCTCTTAGTTTTGATCATGCACTTTAAACAGAAATTAAAATGGCGACTGAACGGAAAATAATTTCATTAAACATGCATTCATAGTTCATGGTTTACAACATTAAATATATGCTTCAACAAAAGTAAATGAAAACTTAAAAGAGAGAGAGAGAGAGAGAGATAGAGAGAGTGGAGAGCGACGAGGCAGCCACGGCGGTGGAGGAGGCTCCGTCGGCGGCTCGTCGTCTCCAGTGATTACAAGAGTGCCTAAAGCTAGCTAGGAGAGGAGTGGAGTAGTTGCAAGTGGGAGAGTATATCTTGAATGGTGTAGGAGGGGGTTTAAATAGAGTTAAGGGCTTCCTAAAAGAAGAAGGGGCTTTAGCGACATCCAGAGCGTCGCTAAAATCGCTTCCAAAAGCGTCGGTGTAGCCCTCTCGCCGTCGATCAGTCGCCCGCCTCGGTCTTCCTCTTCGCGCAATCCGTGGCCGCTGAACGAGAGACGTCCGATCGAAGATCGGACGGCTGAGAGCCTTCTACGCCTGCGCTAAGATTGCGCCTTGGGTGTGCGTGTGCACGTGTGTTTCCGCCTGGCGTGCGCGCGAGCGTGGGCGCTCGTGCGCTGCGGTCGCACCGCGTGGCGAGATTGTGGCCGCCCGCTGCTGATCGGGCGGCCCAATTTTTCCACGCCCTTCGCCTGCCTTTAAATCCCGCTCCTCACGGCTCGAACGCGCGTCGCGGCAATGTAGGCGTGCACGCTAACCGTTGCGCCACGCCCGCGCTTTGTCGCAGCGAGCGCGGGCGAGCGCGCGGATCTCAGCCGTTCGATCGAAGATCAACGACCAAGATTCGTCTTTGGCCGGCTTGAGGGTGTGCGAGCGGTGGGGGCGGGGCGACGTGGCGCTCTCTGGGCCGTTGATCTCCAGATCAACGGTCAGAATTTCTTGGGCCCATTGTGGGAGCTCCGGATGTCAGATTTGGCCAATCTTGAGTTCGTTGGACTCCGTTCGTCGTTCTGAATCCATTTGTGCGGTCTGATTGCTCATCTGAGGCCTGCTTTGACAAATGCTTTACACAAATGGCCATTAATACAATTTATATGCAATCTTGGTACTTGATGCATGCAATGCTCCTATTCTACTTATGTTGTGCCTTTTATTCTAAAGATGGGCAATATTCAACCTAATTACTACCCCGTTGTGTGGTGTTATCATACCCCCATGCTTACTCCTTGCTAGTCCCTAGCAAGGTTTATTCTAGCCTTTATTTCCTTGGAGAATTCAAGAAGTAATTGCTTAGGCACTTCGTTACTTGTCAATAAGAGGAAATATATGAAGATCTTAATCTACAAAGACTAAGCAGCGCTCGAGTGTCTGCCAAAATACGAATCGCCCGAATCCTTGCTTTAATGTACATATGTATACATATGTATATTTTCTTAGAATTTTGTTCAGAGTTCAGTGTGGGTTGGTAACTTTTTATGGCTACCTAACCCACCAAAAACTCGGTCAAAACCCTAAGTGCTAAGCATCTTGGTGTGAATGTTGTGATAGACTCACTTAACGGTAATTGAGACAGACTTCGAGTTTCTACACCTCTAGGTGACCGAAAAAGAAAATATTTTTGCATGAAGGTGTATTTGTTCGATTGGTAGCTTTCTCCCTACGTTCGTTTTACTTGGGGTCAACACAAGGATTTTCCAGTGTATATCTCCCCGGCTTATACTACTTCCCTGCTTCTTCCTTAAGTGTTTTGGTCTTTTTTGTGCAATTATTAAGCTGGGCTCTGGACAATCGACCAATGGGATGTTACCCACGATCACTTGCCAGCCATACTTGTGCGGTGATGTGTGGTTTATTTTCTTTTTTTCTTCTTCCCCCTCTATTTTTTTTTTTTTTTGTAGGTGGCTTCCCTGATCTCAAATGTACCTAGAGGCAGCGAAAAAGAAATGGCTTGTAGCTGGGTTCTGGACAACCTGCCAATGTGCTGTTACCCACGACAACTTGCCAGCCATACCACCCTAGAGAGTTCATTAGCTACCCAACTTCTATCAAAATCTCCGAGAAGTGAGTCTATGCAAAAATGTGTGCAGATGCTTAGACTCAAAGTTTTCCTGAGTTAGAGGGTGAGTTGATAAGTCGTATACTTATTACCTTATTTAGTAGGTGGATTAGAATAGCTTAAAGTTGCAAGGATTCGCCGCTAAATCCATATTTTAACGGACACCCGGGCTGATTAAGCCTGAAGGCCTGAAAAGTCTAAGTGTTTAAGTTCTTTTTGTATTATTTCCCACTATTGACAAGTTTCTAATGCCTAAGTTTTCTTGGTAAATTCATTTTTTCATTTTTTTTTTCTTTTTTCTTAATTATTTATTCAGACTGATTAATTGAACTCAGGATTATGCAATTTATCACCCCCCCATGCTTAAGTTGGACAATGTCCTCATTGGCAGATTCATGGATGCAGTAGGGTTCAAAAAGATAGTACCTGAGTGACGTAAACTACCAAATCAGTCTGAATCCACTGGGTAGCCTCCCAGGAAGCACTGAGTTTAACGCCTCCAGCTGGGCGGTGCACAAATAGGAATGGTTTGGGTCAAGGAGATATGTTCAAAATTAATCAGACCCAGAATCAGAAGTCTATAGATGCGAATAAGGTTGTGGTGGAGTCCCGTTCCTAAGGGGCGGGAATTCTGTATCATGCATGCCCGTGTCAGAACCTCTCTTAGTTTGCGGGCATGCAAACAAGTTGTTGTGGATGAACGCACCCCAAATATGACACGACAGACACTAAAGATGTAGGTTTTAAATTCAGCTTGTGTCCCCATAAAATTGTAATCCATCGAAAATGTATCAATTCCAGTGCATTCGGGTTGCGGGATTCTTATTCTGGTAGGGCAGGTAACAAAGTCCAGAGTTTCATACTGAGCCCTACAACCAAGCATGAGGCCAACCGTACGACATACAAAATGCCTATCAGCATGTCATCATTTCATCTGGTGTATGGAAAGGCGTGCCATTTACCCGTAGAAATTGAACATAGGGTATTCTGGGTAATCAAGCAGTGTAATCTAGATTTGAGTTTAGTCGGAAAGACCAGGAAACTCCAACTATCTGAGTTGGAGGAGCTTAGAAACAACGCATACGAGAATGCCAAGATCTATAAGGCTCAAACCAAAGCTCTTCATGACCAATTGATATCCCACAAGAGCTTTGAACCGAACTAGAAGGTTTGGCTCTTTGATTCTCGACTTAAGCTCTTTTCCGACAAACTTAGGTCAAAATGTAACGGCCTGTTCATCATCGATCAGATATTTCCAAATGGGGTCGTTCATATCTTTGACCGAAAGACGGGTAATTCATTTAAAGTCAACGGTCAATGTCCGAAACCTTTTATTGACTGTATCGTTCTGAAATCCATCTCAGACACAATTGCTCTCATCACATTGCGATTTGTTTGGCTGGACTTCGCCTAGCTGATGACATTAAACTCAGCAGTTGTACAATCTGACTCAGAGCTGACCGAAGCATCATATTCAGGTGATATCTTCTACATTCTACCCTTCCTTTCATGTCTTTTATTCTCAATGCAGATGATAGTAGGTTCAATGCGGTTTTTAAAAGATTTGCGTTGTAGTATACCGTGAAAAAATGATTATCAAATTCTATTTATTTATTACTCAAATTCAAAAACATTCCGAGGTCGAACTCAGGGAGCAATTCAGTATTTAGAAGAAAAATATCACAATTCTCAACAATAATGTAGTGTTTATAAAAATCTAGAGAGTAAAAGGAAATAGAATTTTCTCCTCTTTCTTTCTTCTCCTCCTCTCTTTCTTTTGTTCTTTTCTCTCTTCCTTCTCTTTTCTCTATCTTTTCTCTCTCAAACGTCTGATTCTTTGAATCAGACGCCTTAACTGACTCCTTCTACAGTGCTGAACCTTCTTCTTTCTTCTTTCTTCTGCGGCTGCTCCTTCCTTCAGCTGCTCTTCCTCTTCCTTCTTCCTTCTTGGCCAAGTCCTTCTCTTTCTCTGAGGCTGAGTCTTCAGCTGCAGCTCCTTCCTCCTTTTTGGCTTCTTCTTCTTCTCTTCTTGCACTATGCTGCGCCTCTTCCTTCTTCTTCAGCTCCTTCCTCTACCTTCTTCTTCTTCTTTGGTGCGACTAAGTCTTCAACTCTTTCTTCACTACAGGCTCCTTCTCTTCCTCTTCCCCGCAGCTGCTTCCTCTTCCTCCTTCTTCCTTGCAGAACACAGAGAAGAAAAACCTACCTCTACTCTCCCCGCGTCTCTCTCTCTCTATTTCTCTCTTCACTCTCTCAGAGCCAGCCGGGTAATTGGGTCGGGTAAATGTGCTCGGGACCAGGCCCATCGGCGTGCAATGGTGGGCGAGGAGTGCGCGGGTAGTCAAGTTAGGTCAGGTCCGCGTAGGAGTGGGTCGCGAACGAGACCAGGTCAGGTGAGTGGGACCTCACCCCGTGGATCTGAGGCAATGAGCCTAATGCAGTTTTTCAATTTATGCATGCGCAGGCGGCCTACCACTTCCGAGGTGGGACTAAATGTCCCACCTTCGTCTCGCGAATGCCTACAGAAGATGTCATGCTTGATTGCAGCTGCAGCGAAGACTTGTAGCTGCAATTGGAGGTCTGGAGTCGTGCGTGAAGGGAATCCGCGCGACCTGGGCTAGCGACCTGGGCTTGGAAATGATGGTGGTGGTAGTGGCAGTCGAGGGGTTGAAAGTGTAAATTAAGAGAGGGGAAATGAAGAGGGGAGTGAGAGAAACTTAACTGACAAGTTTGGAGCAAAAGGGGGAGGCGGAGGGTGAGCGGCGGGTATTGCCGTAGCTGGAGATGAAGAGGCCCAGGGGAGAGATGACAGCAATGACAAAGAGGGTCGGAGGGCGCGTGCTGGTACGACGCAGCACGGAGGAGAACGGCGGAGCTGGCTCTGCCACTGGTATGGTGGCAGAGTGATGAGAAGAGGGAGGAAGAGTTGCCGGAAGCTCTGGGCAATTGGCCGGAGTGAGGAGATGAATTTGGGGGAGATATCTGGCCAAATTAAGCTTGAAGGAAGCGGCGTGGTTTGCGCTTCCTTAAATAGGCGCAGACAAAGAGGGAAGCGCACTGAGGAGGCGGGAAAGCCACGCCAAAGGTAAGGCCGAAAGGAGACCCATACCACTTGAGCGTTCGCACGAGAGGTATGGTGGGTTTTAAGGCATGGGGAGCTACCCATGCGGTAAGGGGCTTCGCAGGGAGCTCCCCTTTCAAATCTAAGGGCGGCTCCACATGCAAGCGAGGAGAAAACCTCCGCGCAAAGTCACCGAAGGTATGAGTTCTTGCTGTGATGGCTAAGGGAATGAAATAAAGAAAGAGACGAAGAAGTTAGGGGGGGATTTGCAAGGGTTTCAAAAAGTTAAGGGTCTGAATGTAATTTGGAGGATCAATTTGCAAAGTGGGTCAAGATGACCTTCCCTTAAGTTCAAATTTTGGTATCAACCTAATTTGGACCTAAGGAATCCAATGGTGAAGTTGGATTTTATGTTTGACCATGTTTGACTAGATATTTTGCATAAAAACCTAAATTAGGTCAAATATTAGGTATAAACCCCAATGTAGGTCAAAACAGGTTTCAAAGGCCAAATTAAAGGTTTTAATCCCTAGAGGATATTTTTCTATGAATTTTAGAGGGTTTAGTTGATTTTTATCTTGCCTGAAACCTTATGAATTTAAGTGAGTTTGTTTTAGGGTTACAGAATGCCATTTAATTCCTAGATTTCACAATAACCCTTTTCTGACTGAACCATCCCATTTTTTCTCTTATTAAGTCCAATTGACCTATGTATAGACCCTTAGAAATCCCGTTGATGCACTGCAATGGTAAAATTATAGTTTTACCCCTTGTTTTGTGTTCTCTTCCCAGATTAATGATTCCCTAAATTAGGCCTTCCTTTAGGTTATGTAGGAGCTTTTGTTCATTTTATTAGATCAAAGTAAGCTAGTTAGGGTTCATGATGAGGTTCTCATCAACAGACATTGCATCAGCTAGGCATGGGGGGGTGGATTCATTTCTGAATCAATTTGTCAACTCTATGGAATTCTTGTAAATTATGCTTGTTTTTCTTAATTATACTTATTTTTCTTAAAAAAGGAAAAAAATTGAATTAGGAAAGAATACTCAGGCATTAGGACTTTTCAATCTTAGGAAATGTTATAGTCGGATCTGAACACTAAGACCCTTCAGGTCTTGGGCTTAATCAGCCCGAGTATCCACTAAAATGTGAATTTATTTATCGAGTCCTCACCATCCTGAATTCCATTTCAATTTTATTAAATAAGTTTAGGTGATAAGTACACGACTTATCAACCTGCCTTCTGATTTGAAGGAACTTTAAGTATAAGCATATACACACTATTCTCATTGACTCGTTATTCGACGATTTTAACGGAAATTGGGTAGCTAATGAACCTTCTAGGGTGGTATGGCTGGCAAGTTATCATAGGTAACATCCCGTAGGTAGGTTGTCCAGAGCCCAACCACTGGACCATTCTTTTCCTGCTGCCTTTAGGGAAATCCTAGACCATGGAAGTTACCTACTTAAAAAAGAAAAAGAAAGTCCAAAAAGAAAAGAAAAAGAAAAAGAAAATGAGAAAAAGAAATAAAGAAAAATAAAAGAAATAAGCCACACTTTACCGCACGAGTATGGTTGGCAAGTTATCATGGGTAATAGCTCATTGGTAGGTTGTCCAGATCCTAACTTAAGAAATGCACGTTTAATTCCTAAAACACTTAGGGAGAAGTGGAGAAGTAGAATAAGCCGGGAAAATATACATTGGATTCACCCTTGTGTTGGCCCCATAAAAATAAAAGTAGTGAGAAGCTACCGGTCGTATAAATACACCTTTAGGCAGAATTCTTTTTAAGATCACCTAGGGGCGTAAAAATCCGAAGTCCATTCTAATTGCCGATCAACAAGTCTATCACATTCACAAAAAGATGCTTAGAACTTAGGGTTCTCATCAAATCTTGAGTGGGTTGAGTGGCCATAGAAAGCCACTCTATAACCCTAAACTCAAAAATCCAAAAAAAAAATTAAAAAAGAAAAAAAAGGAGAAAAAGAGATCCTTCTTTGAATAAGGTGAAGGCTTGAGGCAGTCTGCATTTTGGCAAATACCTGGATGTTGTTGTGTCTTTGAGAGTTCAGGTTCTAAGTAAAAAAATTTCTTAATGTTCAAAAGGACTTTTGCCCAAGTAATCCAATCCTAATTCTTTTATAAATAGCATATAGTTTTGCTAGGGACTAGCAAAAGATAGGCATAGGGGTGTGATGTGCATACATCTAAATAGCAAAAAAAATATATTAATGAATGTTCTTAGTGTTATATTAGCATCATCATTGTGAATAGCGCATAACATACATAATCATGCATTAGGTCAAATTGTACAAATTGTATATTAATTGTCTCCTTTTATGGTCAGGGATAGGATGACTTTTAATCGAGGCTTCAGACGGAAGATCCAACCGTACGGATCTGATCAGGGTGATGACAGGAGTTCAACGACTCCAAGATAGCCCTGATCAGACATCCGTAGCACTAGATATAGTCCGAGGAAGCCCAGAGATCAAGGGCCAAGATGGTATCAATCCACACTTCAGACGACAAGTCCGACCGCACGGATGGGTTCGGATCGACGATCGCAGCCTAACAGCGTGAAAATTGGTCCAATCCGACATTCGTGGCACCATCTACAACATAAAGAAGATGGACGGTCAGGATGGTGCCACATGGCATCAACCTAACCATCTGCACCCGGCCGCCACCCCTTAGCTCAACTCCTGAAGGAGTGCCTGATGTGAGATCTCGACCATTGGATGATGATCCAACGGCCAAGATTAGCCGCGCGTAAAAGAAGCATCGCACCTCTAACCGCTGTGTAGCGCAAAGGTTAAGGCGCTATGCGTGCGAAGTGTGCGCGCTCGAGCCGTTGTGAAGCACCTTCTCTCGCGTGGGTGCACGCGATCTCGATCGCGCTATCAACTACGAGCGGCCTAGATCGTCCAATTGGGCACACGCGCAATTGGACGCCTCGCCTCACGCCCGATCTCACACGTGGGTGCGCGAAGCTAAAGCGGGCGAGGAGTGATATGAGCCGTCCGATCTCGCGATCGGATGGCTGCAATTTCTTGGACTTGCACTTGGCATTAAGGTGTGGGAGAGGAGGAGGTGCATGCGGTGCGCGCACACATCCCCATGATAGGTCTTTAGTAACGAATAAATCTGTCACTAAAGACTTGATTTTAATGTTTTTGAATATGGAATGACCAAATTGCCCCAATCCTTGCAACTATAAAAGGAGACCCCTACCCTACGAAATTATCATCCCTTCCTTCACCTCCCTCCCTCTCCAAAGCTCAAGAGAAGTTTGTCCCACACCCGGGATGCTACTCTAAAGCCAAATCCAAGTTTTCTCGCCCCTATTCCGGAAGTGGATCCAGCGACGACGACGACGTGCTGCCTCATTCCCGCTTCTTCCTGCTTCGTCCTCCTTCCCGCTCCGTCCTCCGTCTTCCAAGCGTCGCTCTATCCGGCTCGTCCTCCAAGAATTCGTCGAGGAGGATAACATCTCTCTCCCTTCTTTTTATCGCTTTTTAGAATAGAATTTCCCGCTTTCTAGTTGTAAAAATAATATTATTATATCAAGTGATTGTTCTCTCTCTCTCTCTCTTATTATTTATATCAATTCCATTGTAATTATCTCGCTTTCAAACAAAAATACCAAAAAAATATAATCTTGGATTTTAGATCGATGTAGCCTCCCTGTGTTCGACTTGGAATTTCTTTACAAATTTTGATTAAATTTATCTGTTGATGGATTGCTTTGCAAATCGAACTACAATGGCAGATTTTCAAAATCCAATTCCAATCGCGTAGTTTTCCACTATCAACACCGTGTCATTAGCAGAAAACCTAGAGCCAGAAGTAGAAGCTATTCACATCTTAGATGTTCCTGAATTGACCAAGCATAATGACATAAGCATAGTGGAGGCTTTCACCTTTGACCTTGAAGACATACCTTGGGAATTCGGGAAACATGGTGACATACCATATTCAGATCCTATGGACATAGAGACATTTCATTTTGGGGACCTCCAGGAATCAAGATTAGCAAACATTGAAAGTGACCTACACCCAAAGTATGAATCCTTTACAGAATCAGAGTTAGACAATCCGAAAGGCACTCTCCAAGCATTCATTTTCGATTGGAGTAAGAATTATGGAGAGGAATCATTAGAAGAACCAATCTTCGAGTCATTTCTTGAAGAGACGATCTCACATTCAAATGAAAAGAATCAAGATGACTCATTGAGCATCGATTTAATAGGCCATAATACACGAGAGGAACCACACATCTGGGATACTAGATCCTTCTCTATTGAGTCCTGGACTCATGACAAACCTATTTCAAAATCCCATAACCACTAGACCTTTCAAATGATTCCTCCAAAAGATTTCAAGGAAGATCATCCAGAAACGAATCAACTTGGCCTATATCAGAGACATCCCGGAATGACTCTTCACCATTCTTTAATACTTATCTGTGGCCATTAGATTCTGAACCATCAAATCACTCTTGCAGCCAATCACATCTCCCTGAGCTTATTGTACCTAGCCGATGGAGTTAAACTTAATGCTTAACGGGAGGCAACCCGTCATCTTTTTGAAAAACCTGAAATCCTTTTGACATAACACTTTGCTGAACTCATATTGCACTTTAGGGTTCATCAATTAGAACAACCAACTTCACCTTTGGTACTTGTATCAAAGCTTGAAATCGTTCACAACAGTCACCCCGACCCATTTACCCACCCTTTAACCTTGTTCTAATGTACGAACTATGCTAAACTCGAACCTACCTAATTTACAATGAGGACATTGCAAATCATAGGCATGGGGGGTATTAAAGTGCAAAATGTTATGAAAATCAAATCACAAAAGGATTTCGCAAAAAAATATAAAAAAATGTAGGTTGAGGAAAAAGAAGATCCATTTGAGAGAAAAATGAGAAAAAGGAGGGAGGAAAATTGAAAAGAAAAGAAAGGAGCAAAAAGATAAAGAAAAAATTGAGTCCCTTGAAAATAATATGGAACTTACCTAACTTCTAGGTTGGATCGAATGATGAATTAAGACTTGGAAGGCTAAAACTTAAGGGATTAGTGGCAAATACCGACCTTAAGCCTCTCGGATCTGTTCTAAGATTTAAACGCTCACGTACTTGTCAAGATCTGGATTAGTCCTCAAGAGGTTGAGGAAAATGCAAAGCTTATGTATTAGGCCTAAGGCTTAGGGATTATTTAGCCTCGTTAACTGACCTCTAGTTTGCGGGACTCAATAACTTAAGCACCCTAAATCACACACAGTCTCGTTCAATGCGCTTAAATATGAAATCATGCCAAAAAGCATTCATGTTGTTCTGAAAATGGTCCTAAGATCTAGATTAGGAGCAATTTATCAACACAAGTTGATTTGGATGAATTCCCGACGTGGAGAGGCAAGAAATTTCCCTCAAAGATGCGTAATAATATACCATCTTCTCGGTGCTTGCCTCCTAGGATATCTAAATATCCCACCGAGGGGCACATAAGCACCTTGTACTTGTTCAGATGCCACGGGCGACATTATTACGAAATGTCGATTACCAGGGTCTGGATTTAGCTACAGAATGCCATGGGCGGCACTATCTCAAAGTGTCGAAAATCGGGGTTCTGGGGGGTTGCCATGGGTAGTGCTATCTCGAAGAATCGATTGCCAGGGACCCTGCAAGGATTGAAGGTGGGGACAAGGAATCCGATACAGAACGTGTTTAGGGCCAATCCGTGGTTGGATCTAATGAAAAATATAATGAAAAGAAAAAGAGAGAGAAAGCTCTCCAAAAATGAAAATCTTCTTCTATCCCTCTCTCTTACAAAAAATGCACTAGCAAATTGAACCTGGGCTAATCATGTTACAAGCACGGGTGCTTTAACCACTAGGTCCAACGAACCTTAGGATAGTTCTTGCGGGCCTTAGAAACCTTCATGGTAGACTAAGGCGAAAGCTAATCAGGTCTGGATCTAGGTTAGTACTTGAGTACCTTTAGGCCTATTGTTGGTCTTAAGATCTGATTCCTAGATATGTGGCTTGGTAGGGCATCCTGACGGTTACATCCGACCTGGATAACTGGTTTGATCCATAGAATTTTTTGCTAAGGGACTAGCAAAATCTAGGCATAAGAGTATGATGGGAACACCATCATGAGCCATAACTAGCTCAATTTGGTTTAAAAAGGTTGATAAATGCTCCTACATATCCATCAGAATGTTTTAAGGGCTTATTATCCTATTTTGAGAAGAAGAAAAGAATACAAGATTATTTTTGCAAAATTAACAGCATTCCACAAATACAGAATAACCATGGGGTATTTCAGGAATTTATTAAAGGTCATTTGGTTATTAATGTCTAATAAGTGGGTCCATGCAGAACAAAATGGGTTTTTCACGCATTTCAAGAATTAAATGACATCTGAAACCCTAAAAATAGAACCGCTTAATTAATTGAGGTTCTGGTTAGGAGAAAATTCACCTAAACCTTATAAAAATCATAGCAAAATATTCTATAAGGCTTGGTATGCTTGATTTGACCATTGGAACCCATTTTGACCTAAAATAGAATCTCAGACAGATAATTGCCCTAAATTGGGTTTCTACTCAAATTATCCAGTCAAACTTGGTCAAAACCTAAATCTGACTTCACCATTAGATTCCTTGGGTCCAAATTAGGTTTGTACCAAAATTTGGACCCACTCTGAGATCATCTTGACCTAATTTGCATTTTAGTCCAAGTTCGACTCTTATTCTCTCAAATAGCCACTCAGCTTTTGAAATATTTGCAAAATGCCCCCTAACTTCTTCATCTTCTTTGCAAAGTAGTCCTTGTCACCATTGGAGGTCAGCCAACCTCCAGGAGAGCTTTGACCAATTGAAATCCTACTCAAACTTCAATCAAATCCCACCAAAGTTGATGGGATTGATGTTCACACCTAGGGAAACCTATTGGGATCAATTTTGACTCTTAACTCTCTCTGATTCGTGTATGCGAACCTACAAAATCAATGGGGTTCTTCTTGAATCCCAAGCAAGGTTTGGAACTTGTTTCCTATTCTCTACTCTCTCCGAAGCCTTATAAAAGATCACCCATGACATTCCTCACCTCCTTGGAGAGAAATAAAGCCAAAAACCCCTCTTCTTCCTCAACCTTCAGCTCGCTCCACCTCGCTCCGGCGACTCTCCACCTTCGACCTCTTCGATGGCCACCACGTACAATAGGCGGCCGGTTCTTCTTCCACACGTCTTTTCGCACCTCGCAATACCGGTGAGGTGCTCTCTATCCCTCTATCGTCGTCGTTATCCACCTTTGGAGCACCTTCGTCTTCGACGCCAACCATACCAGACTCGGTGCCTCCTCCGTCCCCTTTCGTCCACTACTTAGTCTCGATGACTCCCTATCATCTTCTCATCACCACCGTATCACCGCCGTTCGAATCGACCCCTTACGCACCCTCCATGCCTCCATCTTCTACCTCACTGGTGTACCTTCGGCAAGACATTCCAGCCACTACAGACCATCTCTCCCCCTTCCATCAAGTCAGTGAGCGTCGCCTCGCTCCACTGATCAAAAGCCCCAAAGAAATTTAGGACTTTGATCTCTCGTTCACCTCCCCGAACACCTCCACCATCATAGCTCCTCCCCGACCTTGCCCTACGCACACACACCTCCCCACATCACAAAACCACCACCGCCACGTTCGCCGTGCTCCGGCGGACCTTTTGAGCTGCTTTGACAAGGTCGAAAGACCATATTTTTGTTTTCAGGGAAATAGGTCAACACGCCATTACTGTAGCTGCTTCGAGCGAGCTCGAGGTGTGTTCTTCAGATGTCCGCTCTAGGTTTGCAACTCAAGCAACGCGGACTCGGCCCAGGAAGCTTCCTAGGCAGTCAATTGGGGGCATTGACCGCTTCCCCCACACCAATTTGACGAAGGAGGCAGCAGCAGTTTCATGCGAAAAAATGTGGGATTAGTCCCACATCGTAGAGCGATGTGCCTTCAACAGCAGATAAATGGAATTTATGCTAAGGCTTTATCGCATCGACACATAGGGGGTGAGGTCCCCCGCTCACGACCCCTTTCACTCCTCGCTTGCAACCCATGCCAGCAAGCCTGGTGCCCTGATCCGGTTACTATTCCTACCCGATTACCCGATTAACCCCGGGTCTTTGAGAGAAAGAAGAGAAGGAAAGAGAGAGGGGGGGTTTGCCTCGCTCTGTAACTCTGTAACACTTGAGGAGAAGAGGCCTTTGCCTCTATGCCTGACTTGAGGAAGATAAGAAGAGAGAAGGAAGAGGAAGAGCTGAAGAAGAAGAATGGCTCTCTATAGAGCACTATAGCAGGCGACGTTTAAGTCGTCTGATTTGAGCATCCGATGTCTGATTCCACCAATTTGTGCTTCTGAGGCTATACTGCTGCTTACCTTGCATGGAATTATTTGGTTGATACTGTGCACTTATTTGGTATTATTGTATAAGGGTAATTGGTGATTTAAATCACCATTTTACCTCATTATTTTTGCACATTGCTACTGATTCTCATATATATATCATTCTTGCATGGATTTTTCACTATAAATTGCTCATTTTTGTGGTTATATTGTGATCTTGAGATTAATTACAATACTTGCTCTCAGTGAACAACCTCGGACTTTAAAATTTGAGTATAAATTGTATTTGTTTTCGTGTGATTTCAACTATACTACAACGAAGTATTTTAAAACATTGATTTCGCGTGTTAACACCTACTAACCCTAGCCCCCTTACGCTTCCACCAAAAAACCCTCTCCTCTCTCTCTCTCTAGGGCATCGCCAACCCTTGATCATCGCCATAGACCCCTCCCCAGGTAGCAGAACCCTTAGCGTCGCCGCCCTACGCCAGCAACAGCTGCATATGGGGCCAGTGTCACCATTAGGGGCAACTGGGGTGCTTCTAGTGACCTAGGCTACTACAATACCTCCTTGGTGAGTCTGCAGGGCGCAACAGCACCGATGTTGTCTCCTTTCTTCAGCGCAGACCCCTCTATAGCATGAGGGGGCTCCTCTCCAAGTAAGGGTGACACGGTTGTTGCCCTCCTTCCTCCTCTATCAATGACACAAGTTCTATGAGGAAGAGGCAACCCTGGTGGGGTCTCTTCTAGCTTCAGTAGGTTGTTACGCCTGATTCAAATTTTTTGGATCTACATATGTCATAAATCAGTTCTTGTTCAGATCCGTGGTGATTTCAGGGGTAGTTATTTGATCTAATTTTCTTTTCTCGAGTACTTGATTAATTGATTCTCGCAAATTTGGTGTTATGGAAGACAAAAAGGATCCCTCTGGTGACTCGATGGGGAAATTCTCTACCATGAGCGCATCTTCCTTTATGTAGGATACCTCTATTAAGTTGGATGGTACCAACTTTCTTCTTTGGTCTACATCTTTCTCTCGATCTGTGGGTTTGCATCGCAAGAAGTACATTCTCACCCAAGATGAGCCTACAATCAAGACAACAGACTAGAAAGTAGACAATGATCGGGTCACCACCCGGACGTTCAACAATATAAAGGAACCAATTTCCAAGAAAGTCATGTCCTATGCCTCTGCCAAGAAGATGTGAGAAGTTCTTCATGAGATACATTCCCACAATAACAATATTAAACGCCTATATAGGGTTATTGAGAAGCTTAATTATTTTCGGAAGGGAACCATGTCCCTTTCTGAATATTATTGTTCTATGAAGAACCAATGGGACAAGCAAAACACTTATCAACCCATCTCCTCTGACATTGCAGTCAATGCTAAGCAACGAGATGCCTTTAGATTTGTTCAGTTACTTGCTGGCCTGGGTCCTGAGTACACGGCAGTGAAGGATCAACTTATGAACTTGGAGGAGATTCCTACACCTTCCCAGATATACGCCCAACTCCCATGATTGGAGATCTCTGACCTAATCCCCCCTTCAAATTCTTCTTCCATGGCAACAATTGGTCATGGTATGGGGAATTTTGGGGGTAGGGGGAAGGACGTGGTGCGAGAGCAGGAGGCTGTGGCAAAGGCCGTATTGGTTTGTTTTGTGACCAGTGTCACAAGACAAATCACACAGATGATAGATGCTAGATAAAGCAAGCCTTTCCTCAGGGGCATCAGGCCGACCAAGTGCCATATGGTGGAGAAGGGAGTCAATGCTATCAAGAGGAGGATCAAGCTAGTACCCAAATCACTATCTATAAGGAGTATGACAAGCTCGTGTCTTCTCAAGCTACTTCTACTGTTGGTGCCTCAATGACTCATCCGACAGGTACTACTGTTAATACTGGAGGTGTTCGTACACCATCATGGCTTGCTGATTTAGGTGTCTCCTCCCACATTGTTCTCATGTCTTAAACCTCTAACTACCCTGATTCATGTCAGGGTAGCGGATGGTGCCTTGTCACCTATGACAGGCTTGAGTAACATCTCTTTGTCTTCTACTCTACCTCCATCTAATGTTATGCATGCACCTAAATTCACCCTAAATTTAATGTCTATAAGTCAAATTACAAAGGCGTTGAATTGTAGAGCCATTTTTCATGACTATTTTTCTTCCTGCTAGACCTCCAAACGATAAAGCAGATTGGTGGACTTGAGCAGGATAGTCTCTACTACTTGCACCTTTCACTTGAAAATCTCTCCATTGTTGCTTGTGCCACATCTGCTTTTCAATGGCACCTTAGATTGGGATTGGGACATCCTAGTATTTCAGTTCTTCGTTGTCAGTTTTTGAACATGAATTTGCCACTCTTTTTCCTGTGAGGCTTGTCAACTTGGCAAGCAGCATAGGGTGTCTTTTCCAAGTAGTAATAAAAGACTTGAATCTTCTTTTTGTCTTATTCATGCAGATCTGGGGGTCCCATGCCGGGTCAAGAGTCTTAGAGCTTTCATTATTTTTTTTGTTCTTGCGGATGATTATACCCGTATCTATTGGGTATTCATGATGAAGGAGAAATCTGAAACCCTTATATTGATTAAAAAATTTGTTAATAAAATAAAGTCTTAGTTTTCTATTCTTATTTGCATGTTTTGGACTGATAATGGACTCAAATTTATGAATGCTACTTTGGTTCAATTTTTTTAATCCTTGGGTATTGTTCATCAAACATCTTTTGTTTATACATTCCAACAAAATGGGGTGGTTAAACATAAGTTGAGATACTTGCTTGATGTTGCTCATACTATTATGTTCCAATGCATGTTTCCACTACTTTTTAGGCCGATGCAGTTCTCACAGAAGCATTCTTAATCAATCAGATCTCATCGTTTGTTTTGAGTGGAAAGACCCCTTATTCTATTTTATTTCCTAATCAAGAGTTATTTTCTATACCACCTAGCATCTTTGGATGTGTTTATTTTGTTCACTTGTTCAAAGTAGACAAGCTTTCTCCTTAGTCGGTTAAATGTATCTTTATGGGCTATTCTAGAACCCAAAAAGGATACAAGTGTTTTGACCCACTAACACATCGCTTTTTTTTTTTTTGAAGGAAAGGAAGATTACCTGAGTCCGGTAATCATCCAAATATATTCAGTAAAAGGTTTAAGAACAGACTTACATGTTTTGTAGCCAAGACTTAGAAAAAAAATACACCATCCTAATTACATTTTCAACTCAACACCTTTCGTTTATGAAGACTTGGATGAAATGACTTAGTTTATTATAGAAAACCCTAAGCTCTCTTATATAGAGATACTAGAGGGTTAAAAGTACAGAACTGCCCCTAAGGAGCTAAACACCCATAAGCCCGTACAAGAAAAGCATAGAAAATATAAGAGCAATATATGCTAACACTCCCCCTCAAGCTTGAGCATGAATATCTATCATGCTCAGCTTGGAACAACACACCTCAAAGGTAGATCTCGCAAGGGGATTTGTAAAGACATCTGCAGCCTGCTCCTCAGAAGTGACACTTATGGTATGTAATATCCCATGCTAGATGAGATCCTGAGTGTAATGGTAATCAATCTCTACATGCTTTGTCCTCACATGAAACATAGGGTTATTAGCAATGTAAGTCTCTGCTTTGTTGTCGCACCACATCTCCATAGAACTATCCAGAGGAACATGAAGATCTAACAAAACTGGCTTGACCCAAAACATCTCAGCGGCTGTCTACGCCATGGCCCTGTACTCTGACTCCACACTGAATTTAGATACAATCGCTTGGTTCTTGTGCTTCCAAGTAACCAGATTACCTGCCACAAAGGTGCAAAACTCTATGGTAAATTTTTTGTCACTAACATAGCTAGCATAATCAGCATTAGAGTATGCTACAATCCCCATGGGCGTTCCCTTACAGACTAATAATCCTCGTCCTGGTGCTTTCTTCACATACCTAAGCACCTACATTGCAGTCACCCAATGCTGCCTAGTTGGCTTATTCATAAATTGGCTAAGCCTACCAATAGGAAAAGACAAGTCTGGATGAGTGATGGTGAGGTAAAAAGCTTACCCATCAGCTACCTGTATGCCCTACCGTCAAACACCTCAGATTTCTCATCATATAAATGGACCTTGGGATCCATGGAAATATTTGCAGCCTTAGCTGCTAACATGCCAGTTTCCTGAAGAAGATTAAGATCATACTTCCTTTGTGAGAGCACCACTCCATCGCTACCACGTGCAACCTCAATGCCCAAGAAAGACCTCAGCTACCCCAGATCCTTCATGACAAACTTCTCTAATAGGTGGCTCTTGACTTCATCTATCCTATCTATGTCATCCCTGGTGATGATAAGATCATCAACATATACCAGAAGTGACACAGTCCCCCTATCAGTCTTCCTGGTAAATAAGGAGTGATATGAAGTAGAGCGCTTCGGACCAATTTGGTGGAGCATCTCTGATAACTTCTGGAACCAGACCCTGGGACTCTACTTCAATCCATAAATTGCCTTCCTCAATCTGCACACACATTCCCCCTGAACCTCGAAACCCAGGGGCTACTGCATGTAAACCTCCTCTTGAAAATCACCATAGAGAAAGGTGTTCTTCACATCAAGCTAATATAATGACCAATCTCTGTGAGTAACAATAGAAATAAGTATCTGGACAATGGCAAGCCACGAAACAAGGGAGAAAGTATCAAAAAAGTCCATCCCATATGTCTGAGTGAACCCCTTTTCTACTAGCCTAGCCATATACCTAGAAATAGACCCATGAGGGTTGTATTTCAAGACAAAGACCCATTGAGAGCCAACTAGTCGTGCACCAGTAGGAAGTGAGATGAGATCCCAATTCTGCTGCCATCTCATCCTCTATGGCTTGACTTCACTTTGGATCAAGCATGGACTGCTGGTAGGTAGATAGATGTGTGACGCTGTAAGTGCCTAACAGAAGCTGTTAAACTGAGGAGCAAGACCATCAGTAGCTAAATTTCCTGCAACCCAGTATCTAGACTCACAAGTGCGTGATGCCCTCCTAATGGCAATAGCGAGATCTGAATCATTTGGTATCTCTAACTGAGTCGCTACAGGAGCCTCACCACTGTGGTGATCTACACTGCCTGGGAAATCAGGTCTAACCAAACTATCACTAGCATCAGGTACCCTCTCAACTACTTGTGAACCATCAGCTGCTGGTGAGGGAAGAGACCTCTGAAAAGTGGTGTGATGCCTATGATAGGTATGTAATGGCCCGTGCAATCTCTTAAAGTCATCTAGGGAGGAAGAGCTCATCTATCTATCAGCTAGAGGTCTGAACTGAAAAGTAGACACCTGAGTCTCTGCACATGGAACAGGTAGGGGAAGAGAGGCAACATCATCACAAGAGCTCCTCTGTCCAGTGACTGAGAAGTATGGTGTATCCTCATAGAAAGCCACATCGACACTAACATAATGTCTGTTCTGCAAAGGATCATAGCAACGGTACCCCTTCTGTGTCCTAGAGTACCCCAAAAATACGCACTTGATAGCACGAGGAGCCAGCTTGTCAAGACCAAGTGACGGTACATGGATGAATTCAATACATCCAAAAGTCCTAGGAGGCACATGAAATAACTTATCATCTGGATGCAGAAGAAGAACTGGTATCTGCTCGTAAAGAATAAAGCTGGGCATCCTATTGATGAGATAAGTCGTTGTTAGAACTGTGTCCCCCCAGTATCTCTGCGGCACTTTGTGATAAATCAATACTGTACGGGCAACATCCAACAAGTGCCTGTGCTTCCGCTCTGCGACTCCGATCTGCTGTGAAGTATGAGGACAAGTGGTCTGGTGGACAATCCCACGAGTCCTGTAGAACTCCTTAAGTCTGGCAGTGCAGAACTTAAGAGCATTATCAGTCCACACCATCTTCACTATGGCTAAATGTTGTGTGCTGATCTCTAGAAGAAGAGTCTCTATGCATCCTCCAACCTCTGCTTGCTCTTTAGCAAGAATACCCACGTGGCTCTAGAGAAATCTACGACAACCAAGTAATATTGGTGTCCCATCCAGTCTAGGACTTTGCTCGGTCCCTATACATCCATATGGAACAACTGAAATAATGTAGAGGATCCAAGAAAGGTGCTAGCTGGAAATGAGGATCGATGGTGCTTACCCAATTGGCAAGCATCACACTGTATGGTAGAAGCTAGGGAAATATGTGGTATCACCCTCCTGAGGCAATCTAGAGGCAAGTGGCCAAGACGAACATGCCATTGTAGAACACTCCTGCTACTATATCGAGTAACTCCTGTAAATGGCTCTTGTCCCAGATGGTAAACCCCATTATTCTCTGTACCTCTAACAATAATCCTCCTAGTGAGCTTGTCTTGAACAACACATCAAACATCATCGAAGATCACTCTACAGTGGAGATCCTTTATGATTATGCTCATAGACAACAGACTCGGTGGGAATTCTAGCACATGCAACACACCAGACAAATGCAAACTGGGGGTCATAGACACCTTCCCCTTACCCTTAACTGGGGTGTATCTACCATTAGCCACCCAAACAGTCCTTCCTGGGGGAATGGACTGTAGCGAATGAAAATAAGTCTTATCACTACACAAATGCTGTGATGCACCAGAGTCAAGTAGCCACCCTGCTCCATGGTGACTCCTGTAATGCTCTTGATGCACCAGACTTATAGATTCTGCCATAGGTGTCAAGCAGACCACATCCAAAGAAAATGGGGAATACACACCCTAATAATCATGCAATACAAGGAATGCACACCCCCAAACAACCATCAATAAGGGGAATACACACCCCAAAAATGGTCCATAAAACTGGAGAAAACCATACCACTGTTTTGTGAACACCAATAGATCTAAAATCTAACGGATTCAGATTTGCATCACTAACAAGAGGCCCCCTTGGATGAACATTGGCCTAACCTGGGTGCAAGGAGAACACTCGAGATGGCCCTAAGGAGACCTAAGCTCCCCCTCTCTGTGACTACGAGGAGCACAGCCCCTAATGCAGGGCTATACGCCCCTCATAGCCACCACCTACAGCCTAAACAGGGACAGCACCACCTTGCGCAAACCCCTGCAAGGTAAGAGGCACTGCTGCCGATCACCTTGCCGCCCATGCAGGTCGCCAACGCCGCTACACAACATTGCAGATCGCAGCCGCGGCTAGGTCATATCACCACACCGCCCCTGTAGGTGCTATCGTCGTCACACAGCACTATAGATCATCGCTGCGGCTAGGTTAGCACTGCCGGGATCTTCCTATGCACGGCCTTGGCCATGCTACGCGCTGCTAGCTGCACGCCTTGCATTGCTGCCGCCGCCGATGGATGTCGAGAGGCAAAGAGAGGAGAACAAGATGTGGTGGTAGGATTTCGGAGGCCTTGAGGGGTGAGATACCTGGAGCCACAGTCTAGGACCGATGCTCTAATACCAACTTTGATGAAATGACTTAATTTATTATAGAAAACCCTAGGCTCTCTTATATAGAGAGAAACCAGAGGGTTAAAAGTACAGAACTTCCCCTGAGGAGCTAAACACCCATAAGCTCGTACAAGAAAAGCATAAAAAATATAAGAGCAATATATGCTAATAGGAAGATTTTGCTGTTTCAGTGTAGCCATAAAATAACAACTCCTCTAGTCCATCCAACCACATCTAAAAGGAGATGGTCTCTGAAGCTCTTCCAAAACGAGGTGACATCCAAGAAATCTACCGTTTGTAGGTTGAAATGCTGCCACAATTGCTTTAAGAAATCACATGTGAAGAGCAAGCGCTGAATATCTTCCTCTTCAAGACCACAAAGCGGTCACATAACGTCCTCCTCCCCTAACCACCTCTTCCTAAAAACTTTGGTAACAAGGCACTCCCTTCTTAGAAGCCATAAAAAAATCTTCAACTTCAAAGGCCATGCCCCCTTCTAAATAATTTTGGAATCCAGACTGATTTCATCAGGATTTGTATTAGAACCAATCACTTTCAAATATGCATTCTTTACTGAAAATGTCCCATGCCTCCAAACCAATCTATCAGGAACATTCACAAATGGTTTTAGATCTAAAGTTGACCCTAAAAGTTGCTGAAAATCTACGTATGTAGTATCTAAGAGGCCAACCAGTAGGAGAATGTTCCATGCTTGCAAATTCTCATCCCAATTCTCACTAATAGTACATTTTTATCATCCACCAACTGATAAACATGTGGATGAAGGTCAGAAAACTTCACATGCTCAGACCAGTCCTATTGCCAAAATCTAAATCTTCCCCCCATCTCCCAAGATCAGACCAAAATCTGATGAGAAGTCTTCCATCGTACTACGGATAGTTCCCCAAATCGCTGATGGTCTTGTTCTATGCAAACACCTTTTAGAAATGTTCATATTGTTACCATAAGAGTCTTCCAACAGAGAGATTACCATCGGCTCATCACCCGATAGAATTCTAACCATCCATTTTAAGAGGAGAGATTTGTTAAATTCATTTAGCTTCAAAACACCTAACTCGCCTTCTTTCTTTGGCTTGCACACTTCATTCCAAAGCACCAATTGCATGAAGTGACCAGTGGTTGTCGCTCCCTTCCAAAAAAAACTTTTCCTTATCACCTCAAGTTTATGGAAGATTTTTTGCGGAGGTCGGAAGACTGAAAAATAGAACACCAGCATAGATGATAACACACCCTTAAGTAAGACCAACCATCCACCTCTAGAAAGAAATCTCCCACTCCATGAAGATAGTCTCTTCGTCATCCTTTCCACCATCTCATTCCAATCTGAAGTGACCAAACATCCCCCTCTTAAAGGGAGGCCTGGATATTTCAGCGGAAGATGGGTCACCTGCATCTCTAAATCAAGAGAGATTTCATTCACAACTTCATTCGATGTGATAAGAGGAACTAACAAAGACTTTCTTCTATTTATCTTCAACCCAAAAATATTTGCAAAGATCCTCACTAATGAAGCCACATGCGTTGCTGCTGAAGTACCCCCCTCAATAAAGAAAGTTGTGTCATCAGCATATTGTAGCAAGGGAGTGAGAAGAGTGCCATCATTTTGGCATGTGAATCTAGAAAATAGGTTTCCATGGCAGGCTCTAAAAGCCAAATGCACCAACATATCCACCGTGAAGGACAACCCTACCTCACCCCCCCTTTAGGGATGGATCTAAGAACCATCAGAATGATCATTTACCAATACCGAAAAGGAAGATGTGGCTGCACATCTTTTCATCAGTTGTATCTACATTTCTGGAAATCCTCTCCTTTTAAAACCTCCCAAAGATAACTTCAAGTAAAGGAATTGTACACCTTTGAAAAATCAACCTTCCCAAGAAATGCTGCATGATTTCTCCTCTTCCATGACGTTATCATTTCTTTTGCAAGGACAAACACGTCTTGTAAAGATTGGCCTCTTATAAACACTAACTGCACCGGAGAAATAATGAAAGGCATGACATTCCTCAATCTATTTGCCAAGATTTTTGCAATCAAAACATAAATGGAATTCGAGAGGGCGATTGGCTTAAAATCATCCACCAAATCCACTCTAGGTTTTTTAGGCAACAAGAACAAGTAAAATTGATTAAGCCTTTCAAACCCTTCATTGCCTCCGAAGAATTCCTTTATCATTTTCAGCACATCTGGACCTACAACATCCCACAATTGTTTGTAAAAAATAATATGTAGACCATCAGGGCCTGGGGATCCCTCCGCCTTCAGTCCATGTAAGGCACAAACCACCTCCTCCTCAGTAACTTCCTCTACAAGTTGCATCGATGCCTCATTACTAACCTGGTTCATATCCAACACTCCCAACCACCACTCCCCCACCAGTTGCCTTCTCGTGAAAGTGTGAAAATGAGACCAAAAACCCTCATAGATCATATTTCTTTGCCTTATGGTATCTTCACCACATTTCAACAGACTAATCAAGTTTGATATTCTCCTAGTGCTGGCCGAAACATGGAAAAGTCTTGTATTAGCATCCCCTTCTTTAAGCCAAATTTGCCTAGATTTTTATCTCCAGTCCATTTCTCTCTTCTGATCCTCTTCCACTACTATTTCTTGTAATTTTTTACATTCCATACCATCCGTCATAGAGAGGGGCATACTATCTTCCTGTCTATCAAGTGAAGAGATCTTCTGTAATGCTTCTTGTTTTCTTGCCTCCCCACGTTCCCAAAGGCCATGCTTAAACTCAATCATCACCTCACACACCGCACGAATTTTGCTTGCCAATGCACATGTAGCGAATGTGGCCAGTGGTGTAGTTTCCCATTTATCAAGATCAAATCTTTAAAACATGGTTCTTTGAGCCAGGAACTGTGGAACTTGAAATAAGTGAGGAAAGATAACCCCTACATCAAAGTAGGGGAATGTGATATGAGAAAGGCCTATCACAAGTGGTTACCTCTGCCCCATGAAAGGACTCCTCCAATGTCAGATTACAAATAAATCTATCAATGCAAGACATATCACCGCTTCCGTTTGTCCAAGTATACCTAACACCAGCCATCGGTAGATTCAATAATTTAAGCTCCTGTAGGATATGTTGGAACTCAAAAGTGGACCTATCCATCCTCCCATCAGGCCTCTCGTCTGCAGAAGGAGTTGTATTAAAGTCCCCTTCAACTAGCCATGGCATGCCATCCACAAACTAAGAGGCCTGGCCAAGCTCTTCCCAAAATAATTGCTGAGAAGCATCTTCATAAGGCCCATAGATACATTAAATGGCCAAGGACATACCATCTACCTTCCTATCAAACACCCCTGTCACAACTCTACTAGCCACCAACAAGGATGTCAACTTAAACCAATCTCAGTGCCATAGCAAGAGGATTCCACCAGACCTCCCTTCTACTTTCACTTTAAGAGAATCAGTAAAGCATTCTCCATACAAGCTATTCTTCAATTGCAACGAAAAATCTTCCAGATAAGATTCCTATAGGAGGGCAATATCGACCTTCCATTCTACTAAATAATGCCTCAAATATGATCTCCGCTTCTCATCCAGAAGACCACAAACATTCCATGAGAGGACCTTAACCATGGATAATCTTTTTGCCCCCCTCCCTTATAAATCTTCCTAACCCCGATTACATCAGCTACACGACTATCCATCTCTTCTACATTGGTGGTCTTATGCACTTTCACCACAACAGGCTTCTTTACTAACCGCTTCCTCTTATAACAAGCACCAAGGATCATTTTGTGCTTCTACGATATCAGCTTCGTATGGCCAAAAGGTCTAGAAGATGAGGTTCTTTGTAACAGACTTCTCTCATTGTTCGACCCCTCTTCATGTAGACTATTGGAAATCCTAACCTCTGACGCTGTGTCCTTTGCCCCATGAGCTTGTAGATATCCACCACCAACTAGTTCATTTTTATGTTAGTAAGGATGCTACTTTTTAAGGAGATCCCATATTACTCTGCTACTGGGAAGTATTCTACTGCTCCACAAGATGTCCCACTTCCTATGCCCATTGCTGTGCCTCCAATGCCCTCTGAGCCAACTGTACCTCAAACAAATGTCCCTCATTCTACCTTTCCTAAACACTTCCAATGCAAGTCTGCATCCACCACATTTCTAGTAGATGAACCCCTTTCTACTATACTAGCCTAGTCCTTTGTTGATCCTACAGATTCTACTAGAGACCTAGAGCTACAATACCTAAGGTAATTGATGTGGACCCTCTGATTGCCCAGAGGAAGCCATAGAGATCTCGTGCTAAGTATTTTGTTTCAAATTATATGTCACTTGATGGTTTGCCTGCAGCAGGGCGACTTTTATCTCTTATAGTGGACATCCATCATGTTTCCAGGAATCATGTAGAGGCCTTCCAGGATCCTTCTTGGACCTTAGCTGTGGAGGAGATGATAGCTCTCCAATCTAGAGGGACATGGGAACTTATTGACCAACCCCCTAGGGCTACAGTAATAGGGTGTAGGTGGGTGTTTACCCTTAAGTGACGTCCAGATGGTTCCATTAAATGGTTCAAGGCCCGAAAGGTTGCCAAAGATTATACACAAGCCTTTGGTGTTGATTACTTTGAGATGTTGCCACATATTTCTCATCTCAATTCAGTATGGATTCTACTCTCCTTAGCAATGAAGAGTGATTGGTTGATTTTTTAGTTGGACATTAAAAATGCATTTCTCTATGATGACCTCAAGGAAGAGGTATATATGTAGCAAACCCCAGGGTTTGTGATTCAGGGGGAGTGTCAGAAGGTATGCAAATTGAAGAAGGCTATTTATGGCTTGAAGCAATGTCCATAGGCCTAGTTTAAGAGGTTTAGTAATGTTGTTCAAGAGTATGGCATTACAAAATCCACAGCTAACCACTCAATCTTTACTATGCATAGAGTTACTAGTTCAATTATCCTTATTGTATATGTAGATGCTATTATGCTTACAGGGAGTGATAAAGAGGGTATAGAGACTAGCAAAACATTTTTACAGTTTCAGTTTGTGACTTAAGACTTGGAGTTGATAAATTATTTTCTGGGCATTAAGGTGCAGCACACTAATGGTGGTTTTGCTTTGTCACAGAAGTATGTGTTGGACATGTTGAGAGAAGCAAGAATGCTCGGCTACAAACCTGCCAGTGTCCTAATGGATCCGTTTACAACACTTGCTGATTCAAAGAATCCACTACTTGAGAACGTGACCAGATACCGTGCAATGATAGGAAAGCTCCTATATTTGGCAATAACAAGACTAGATATTGCCTTTCTTGTTGGGAGACTCAACTAGTTTATGCAGTCTCCTAGAGAGATACATTGGGATGGTGTATGTCAGGTGTTGAGGTACCACAAACAAGCTCTTAGAAAAGAGCTTTCTTTCAGAAGACATGGTCATCTTGATCTACGGGCTATTCAGATGCTAATTATGCTAAGACATATGAGGATATAAGATCTACTAAGGACTATTGCACTTATGTGGGTGGCAATCTTGTTACCTGGAGGAGTAAGACACAAAATGTAGTCTCTGGATCAAGTGTTGAATTTGAGTATACGGTAATGGCCCATACTACCTATGAGTTGTTGTGGATAAGATCTATCTTGTTGGACCTAGGTGTGCCTATCTTGGGTCTCACACCTATATACTGTGATAACAAGGTAGTTACATCATTGCAAACCCAGCATTCCATAAGTAAATAAAGCATATAAAGGTGGACTGTCATTTCATCAAAGATGCTATTCTAGCAGGAAAGATTTCAAAACCCTATATTTCCACTGATAAATATCTTTATTAAACCACTCTCAAATAAATGTCTTGAGTGGTTGTGTTCCAAGTTAAGCATGTCTGATGTGTATGCTACCCCAGCTTAAGGGGAAGTATTGAATTATGTGGCTTGGTTTTATATTATTTCATTATGTAAGGGTGTGCTTGTAATATTTTCTTTTGTGCCTCTCTCTATATAAAGGTACATAGGGCTCCACAAACTAATTGAATCTCCTATCAAAGTCAATTTCAAGAGGCAAAGGCAAATTGAACTGCAACGGGTTAATTTATCTCAAACCTTCTTGTAGACTAACATTTGTGTCTACATCTCATGTAGGGAGGAAAAAAATGTGGGAGATCATCTCTTTCCCAAACTTGCCTTCTACCTTTCCATTTTAAACCTCACTTATTCACATAGTCACTCTTATTTGTTCCATTACACAACTCATGCATGTTATTCACACATTTACACCTAAAATCCTACCCATCTATTTACTTATTATTTTTTTAGAGGAAAAAGGAAGATTACCAAAGATCAATAATCATCCAAATATCATTAATAACAAAATAAAAGAAACAGACTTACAGTAAATCAAGCCACAACTTTGATAGGTCACACCCCTTCCTCACTACATTCTTAACCCACACTTATTCCTTTATGAAAATCACTGCATTCCTTTAACGCTAGATAGACCACAAAGCAACCACTACTTGAACCGAACTAGTCGTGTTTGCATGAACCAAGGACTTGAAGGAAGCCCACCAAGAGTTTGAAGATGTAAGCACTACCATTCGAACAGAAACACACTGCTAAACCTCCATTGATAGTTGACAAGTGAAAAAGAGATGGTTCAACATCTCCTCTGCGGTACCACAAAAAGGACATAACAAATCAGAATATGGAGCCCATCTAGCCAGAAGGACATTTGTAACCAACTTCTCACATCTAAACAGCCACAAAGAAGATCTTAATTTTCAAAGCTAAAGGCATCTTCCAAAGTAACGAATAGACCTCTCACATCAAAAGGGGAGGTCCCTCCTCCAAAGATAAAAACTTGAAAGCTCATTAAATAGAAAACCTCCCCTCCTTCCAAGTGAAACCATCAATAAGCTCCTCTTCAACAAAAGTCCTGTCTAGCAACTCCAACGAACTCTGCAACTCCAACAAACTTTGCAACTCTAGCATGGAGGACTTTGAAAGACCCAATTCCAAAACAGGAGACCAAGCACATGAAGTAGAATCCCAAATATTCGAAAAGTTGCATCCTTGTTTGAAGTCAAGCCAAACAAACGTGGGAACATATTAGAAAAACCCCCACATCCCATCCAATTATCCTTCTACATTAGGAAGGAACAACCATTACCAATCATTGGTGCAAAGAGACCAGAGGTAGCACCCCTCCATATAGAAGGCTCCACTGAGCTCTAGAAGGTAGATGACCTAACCCTTCTAGATCTACCATAGACCATGCCAATATAGACCACGCCAATAGGATGTCCATAGGAATCTCTTAGTAGCCTTTCCAGAAGGCCACCACCAACGGAAAGAAATCTTACAACCCACTTCACTAAGAGGGCCTCATTGAATCTCTCCAAAGTTTTAATGCCAAGCCCTCCTCTCTTCGACCTGCGAATCTCCCTCCAAGGAACCAGCTACAAAAAACAATCTTCATGATTAGGCCCCTTCCAAAAGAATTGCTTCCCAGTGATGATAACATCATCATAAGCCATAACTAGCTTTATTTAGTTGTAAACAAGTGACAAAAGCTCTTACATATTTGCCTGAGAGCCATAATTCCATACAAAGCTATTCTGAGAAGAGAACATTAAATCAGGGTTAATTCTGCAGTTTTAACATCACATCATGAAAGCAGAGAAATCACGGTATTTTTCAGGGATTAATCTAAGGTCTAATGAGTATTAAAGTCTAATAAGAGGGTTCACACAAACAGAAACAGGTTTTCACGTATTTCGATAATCAAATCAGCACCTAAAATCCTAATTTCAGACCTGCTTAAATTACAAAGGTTCTAATTAGGATAAAATTCATTTAAACCTTCTAACATTCACATAAAAATATTCTTTCAGGTTTGGTATCCTTGATTTGACAATTTGAACCTGTTTTAACCTTAAACAGAGTCATAGATAGAATTCTACCATAATTTGGATTTCTATGCAAATTATCCAGTCAAACTTGGTCAAAACTGAAATCTAACTTCACCATCAGATTCCTTGGATCCAAATTAGATTTTTATCAAAATTAGGCCCAATCATAGTCTATCTTGACCTAGTTTGTATTTCAATCCATTTAAACTCTATTTCTTTCAAACAAGCCCCTAACTTTCGAAAATCCTTGCAATTGAGTCCCTAACTTCATTATCTTCTTTGCAAGCAAGTCCCTGCTACCATTGGAGGTTAACCAACCTCCAAGAAGCTTTTGAGCACCTCAAATCCTACTCAAATCAACACCAAATCCTACCAAATTTGATAGGATTGGTGTTCACATTATGGGAAATTCTCTGAAGGCAATTTGGGATCCTAGATCATACTTGTTAGCCCTAGCAAACCCATGAAATTGGTGGGTGTTTTGTGCATCAAGAACAAGCCAATTTGAGCTTATTTCCCTGTCTAGAATTTGGTTAGAGCTCTATAAAAGCTCCTGGAGTTTCAAACCTTGCTCCGTAGCTTGGTTTGGCCTCATGTCCTCACCAATTCTCCCTCTCCGGCCACCTCCACCGCAGCTCCGGTGACTCCTCTTTCTCCAACTTCCTCGCCCGCTGCCACATACTATAGGCAGCGGGATCGTCTTCCTCGCCTTCCTCCGCTCCTTGCCAGCCACAACAGGAGTGCCTAGACCCTCTTCGTCATCACCGTTCCACCACCGGAGGCTTCACCTTCCTCGGTGCCAGCCAATCACAGGCGGCACCTCCCTCGCCCCCTTCGTCCTTAATTAGGTCCTAACTCTCTCTCTCTCTACGTAGTTTAGGTTTAACCTTTAGATCTTTGGTTTGACCAACAACTCACTGTGTGATGTATTATTTCTCAATACAATTAATTAAGTTAATTAGACTTAATTAATTGCATCAAAAAGTAACATAGGTTAACTCGAATTAGTGTCAGAATTGTAGTATAGGGTCAAGTTAACCTAACATTTTAGAGTTTTATTCTTTTTTAACTGGTTGAGTCCAGGTCGTTCACTGGGAGGCATAATAGTAGGCTTAATTCACCATTAATTCCTAAGCATTAATTAACTACTTAATTAATCAGATTATAATTAACAATACTTTAAGCTCATGAATATAGCACAAGAGATTAACAATTAAAAGCATGCAATATTCCATTTGAAAAGAAATGTGTTTACAAGAATTATTTGACATTAAAAACCACATGGAAACTTGTTTATTACAAAATATTACAAGAATATAAGGCATAAAATGTAATACAAGAGTTATCATGCCCATCACAATGTTAAAAGCTCAAAAACATGTAATATAGCAGCTTCAGGCCTGAAATCAGACATCTGATAAGAGAAATAGATGACTTAAAAAGTAAAATTGGACTTCTGATAGAGTATTCAGACATCTGATTTCTTCTCAACTTTCTTCTTTCATTTTTCTCTTATTTCTCTGTCTTTTCTCTTCTTTAATCTCTTTACAAACTCTTCTTCTTTAACTCTCGTGAGCTCTCTTTTTTTATTTTTCTCTTATCTCTCTGTCTTTTCTATTCTTTAATCTCTTTACAAACTCTTCTTCTTTAACTCTCGTGAGCTCTCTTCTTTTATTTCCTTTATCTTTCTCTCCTTCTCTTCTCTTATTCTTCTTTATATCTATCATACTGTGCCTTTAGTTCCACACTTAACCAATTTATGCTCAACTATGATCCATTAACTTCTTTTTAATCCGAAATTATGTATTTAATGAGCAACATAAGATCTTTCGGGGATACACAGCACCCTTACAGGTGAGACCAGACCTTACCAGAGCTTAGGCCTAGTTTATATTAGGTGTATTTCCATTTATTTTCCTCAATGCATAGTACTGGGCCCAATTAGGCCCGCTCACATCCACGCCCACATGGGCCCACATGCATGCACCTGCGCACACACACACTTGGGCACGTGCACACGCATGCACCCACACATGCTGAAGAATTTCTTTGTGCCTGCATTGACGACCGAGAGGGTCGTAGCGCAAATTCCTATTATACCATGGCATGCGCTCAAAGACTCCCGATGTGGGACTAATCCTAGCAGTTCCAGGCCCGACTTCGCTTGAAGATTCCGGCCGACTCACTAGGCCAAATCGGTCGAGCAAAGGCTCAATCGAAAGCTGATCAGATGCTCTATCTGATTGGAGCATCAATTTGGTGTTAGGATCGTGTTTGATCCAATGATTTCAGGACCTAACATGGCAGCACTGCCATGCTAAAATAAGCTGCAGCAAGAAGGATCTCAGGTCAACCAACCTATAGAGAGAGAATTCCTCTCAACTGAGGATCTGAATACCTTCAGTAAGGTATTCCACAGTGTTTAGGAGAAAAAGGAAGATCTGGAAGTGCTCAAGAAGTAGTAGAAGCTCAAGAGCTTTGAGAAAGAGGTTCAGAGTTCTGATTTGAGCTCTAATTAAATCAACAGACAGATACAACCTTAACTGATCTGAACTAACTCAGGTCATTTGCAATAGATCTAGGTGGAATTAAGGTTCAAATTTCGTCAAAATTTCTAGAACACATTATTGGGTTCAAATGAACCCATACTGTTCAGATCTTCAAAATCCTCTAAATCCCCAATGAAACACAATTAAATCACTTTAGATGAATTCTAATATGCTCTAGGAACTTAATCAATCTGTTAACTTAGAGTTTCAATCATTCTAACATTGATTAAGGCTCAGGTTTGACCTAAAAAGCTTCGAAGTTGACTTTCAGATATAAGGCTTCTCTAATCAAATTAAAGACCTAGTTTGACTTATCTCAACATCAGGAAATGATCTAGCATCTCAAAACTAGGTTTTGAGCATTCAAACAATGCTCTCTGACACTATTGCCTGAGCTGAGAAGTAGAGTTGTTCAGCAGAAGGTCTTAGAGGTTCTCAGTCCTATCTAAAGATCTAGATAGGTTCTAAAGGTTCTTCTGATGCTCGTGGACCTAATCTCAAGGTCTAAACCCTAACAAACTAGCCTCTCCAACTCTGTCGGAGTTGGAGAAGACAGAGATCAAGAGAGAAAGATTCTCATCAAGACTCAAGTCTAGCCACAGGGATCTAATCCTTAGGCTTTAACTAAGCGTTCCTTTGCGAGAAGTTTTAATGGCTGAAGCTAAATTGACTTCGCCGGAGCTCGCCGAAGCTCCGGTGAGTTCAAAAAAGAGGTACAGAGGTCAATTCTTATGCGAAACATACCATGAATGGCGGGCCTTGTCCAGCGGAGGTCGCCGATGAAGGTGGAGTGGTTTAGGTGTGTCAGCTGATAAAACAATGAGGAAAGAAGTGGAGGATGATCGTGGAGAGTAAAGAAATGTGATCAGATACATGAAATAGTGAATCGAAGTCCAGCAAGGCCAAACTTGGCCTCGTTGGAGTCGGAGAAGGAAGATTGGAACTAGGCTAAATCTAGGCTAACCTAACTACCTATCTTAAACTAAATCTTACCTAGTTTACTATTACCTGGACGAAGGGAGGAGGAGGAATCTCCGTCGAAAGCCACGTAATGAGGAAGAAATCAGAGGATTTGAGATAGAGCCCTGGCGAGAAAGGAAATAGAGAGGAATGAGGGTGGCGTGCTCCCCATCCCTGTCACAACCATGGGAGAGGAAGAGGAGGTGAGGGAGGCGAACACCTCTGGCGAAGACGCTCCGAAGGGGTGGTGACAGGTCGCTGGAGGTTGAAGAAGAATAGCCTATCATCGACTACAGTGGGGGAAGAGGGAAGGAGTCGACCCTTGAAATCAGAGGGGTGGATAGCTATTTATAGGTTGAGGTGGTGATAGAGGGGGCTGTATCTAGATACTAGAAGGTCTAGGTTCATTAAAACCACTGGCGTCGTCTCCGATGTCGGTAATCTTAACTGCTAGACCTAAATAGGATTAAAGAGTCATCCGGTCCGTCGGATGTAAAGAAGAAGGTGAGCGGAAGCTCTGGAGCAGTGGTAGAGGAGTTCAGGCGAGGGATGAAGGGTGATCAAGCGATGCGGTAACTAGATGCTCTCAGCCATTCAGTTGAAGATGAAGAAGAAGAAGAAGAGGAAGACGACGACGGTGTATACAGTGACTTATTTGCAAGAAATCCTAAGGACCTAAACTGAATAAAAGGACTTAATTGAAAGGAATCCTAAGGACCTAAACCTAAACAAAGGCATTTTAAGCTTAATTTAATTTAATTCTTTTTCAAATTTTTATATATGGTTATAAATTAGATAAATATTATATATATGCCTTAAATTTATGTTTTTGACCTTTTTAGCTTTATTTATTTAATTAATTAAATTACTTAAGTTAATTAGATATTTAGGGTTAAATAATGCTTGAGTTAATTTATATATTAATTAGATAGCTAAATTTGTATAATTTGAGTTGAAATTATTAATAATATAATTTGATGTTTAATTTAGTATTTTTAACTTATTTTTGTAATCCTTAGCATTTTATCCCTTATATCGTAATTAAACCCTAATAAAGTATATTCCTAGCTAATTAACTAGGGAAATTAGTTAATTAGGAGTATTTAAGAGCCATGATGAGTCTCTCATCACTCCCCCTCCATCTTCCTCCGCTCCAGCCGAACTCCGACGAGGCCATCCGCCCTCCACAGACCTCCAAACGACCTCGCAACACCTTCACAAGCTTCGCCTACTTATACCCACGAAAACCCCTCAAGAAATTGAGGGGATTAACCACTTAAAACCCCCACCGAACACCACGCACCATTACCACCTTCTTTGGCTTCGTCACGTCACCACACGCACTCACATGACACAAGAACCTCACCATCACCTTCGTCATCCTCTGGCAAAGCTTAGGAGCATTTTAACAGGGGCTTTTGAGCCTGTATTCGTGAAGTGCAGGCCTTGCTGTCGTCGTCGTCGCTGCCATCATCTCCGACCCTGTCCGCCTTGCTCCGACCTGCTCCGACCCTGCTACCACATCCAGATGTTGCGACCCAATCCCAGGAGCCTTCCCAGGGCTCCAATTGAGACGTGAAGTGCAACAGCACCTTCGATTTCTGCAGCATTCCCTGCTGCTACGTACACGAGCGAAAGAGGTTGGGACATAGTCCCACCTCGTTAGTTGACAGACTCGCATAGGCGTTTAAGTGGATTTTGTGAATCCAGTTCTTCTCCCAGAACACTGGGGGTCGGGTCCCCACTCATGAGCCCCTCATGCCTCACCCGTGCACACGGCACGCGGGCCTGGCCACTACTGAGGATCCGATTACCCGACTTCTTACCAGAATCTCTACCTGGTTATTAGAGAAGATAGAAGAGAAGAGAGATCTGTGGGGAGGAGGGGGGAGGGTTTTGCTGTGCAACCCTTAGGCGCGTGCTGAAGAGGAGGCTTTACACTTAGCCTCTGAGTGCCTTTGTGTGTGCTGAAGAAGAGAAAGCCTATTCTTATGAAGGCTTGAAGAAGAAAAGCTTTGTGTTGTGCCGTAGATCTTCTGAGGCTCTTGTGAGAGCCTTGTGCTCTGCTGATACCGTGCTTCTATTAGGGCTTCTGATGCCTTGCTCTTGTCGTCTGAAATGTGATGCTGATATTGTTGAATCATTTAAATACCTAAGTTGAATTGATTGAAGATACTGTTGGATTATTTGAAAAAATTGAATACATGAGATATGTTTAATTAAATGGATCTAAATTGTGAACTAAATCACCACTTTTTAAATTCTCTTTATTCTTTTTTTCTCTAATTTCTGTGAGATACATTGACTTACATTAAATATCAATATGACAAGTTGTATTCATTGAATATCTATCTGATGCTCAATGTACTGTGCTTATTTATTCTGAATGAAGATTAATGCGTGAATTCCACATTTGCTCCTTACGAACAATCTTGGATTCTAATTAAATTCCGAGTTTTATAAATTTAAGTGTTTGTGTGATTTTTTCAATTATACTACAATGCATATACTTCTTAACACTCGACGAAACCATATGAACACCCAGCAATCTCAAACTTGGACATAACCTTCTTAGGAGGTTTGAACATAGAAAGGTAAAAGACCGATACAACAGATAAAATCAATTTAGCCAAAACCAACCTCCTACCACAATAAAGGCGCTTTCTACTCCAACTAGACAACTTCCTATTCAACATTTCCTCCACCACCCTCTAGTCCACCATCACTAGCCGCTTTCCCTTCAACGAGAGAAATAAATAAGTAATTGAAAGCGGAACAATGGGAAAATCAAGAGCCTCAGAAAATGGCAACTTCCCCTAATTGTCCATGCGAAAGGGGACAATGGCTGATTTTCTTCCATTCCCGAGAAAGGTAGACATATCACCAAACATTTTCACCAACTATGTTACATGTTCAGCTGATCAAGTCCCCCTGAATGAAAAACATTATATCATCTGCATAATGTAAATGTAGGGTAAGTAATGAACCATCAAATCTCGGAGAAAAGCCAGAAAATAAGCACCCCCTGCATGCCTTGAAGGTCAGAGATGCCAAACTATCAGCAGCAATGATGAACAACATAGGTGCCAGCATGCAACCCTATCTAACACCCCTCTATGGTTGGGTCCAGGATATACATGGCCTCCCTTTGACCAACACAAAGAAAGAGGTCGTCATAATACATCTCTTCATTAATCGAACCCAAGGCTTTGGGAATCCCCTCCTCTTAAGAATCTCCCACAAATAAGCCCAGGCCACTAAAGCAACCTTCCATAAAAAAGTAGAAGTGGAACTTCTATTCTAGATTGCAACCATCTCTTTGGCTAACAGAAAAGAATCACAAAGAGATCTACTAGAAATGAAAGTAAACTACACAAGAGATATCAAACTAGGGAGAACCATACGCAACCGATTAGCAAAAACCTTGGCCACAATCAAGTAAATAGCATTCGACAAGGAAATCGACTTGAAACTATCCAAAGTATCAACACCTCCCTCTTTGGAAGTAAAAAAAGATAGAAATGGTTGAGTCTCTCAAATCCTATATTACCATGGAAAAGTTCTCAGATCATTGCCACTACATTTGACCCAATGACATCCCATAACTCCCTATAGAACAGTACCTAAAGGCTGTCTGGACTAGGTGAACCTTCTGCCTTAAGGCCACGTAAAGCAATCAAAACCTCCTCCTCTGAAACTGTTGAGTTACATGTTATTGTGCGGGGCTATTTGTTACTTATTTTTTCTTGTTGGACCTATGGTGTTATTTTTCCCTTGTCTCTCTCTCTATATAAAGAGACATAGGTACTACCTAGTAACAATAAGGCTTCTTTACACTTTAACTTGGTATCAGAGCACCAGGTTGGGGATACCATCAAATAAACCCTAACCCTACGTTCAAGCCACACCACTGCCAGACACCACCACCACCTCCGGCGGCAGTGCCGGCGCTCCACCGCTGTCGCAGCAGCAACAACATCACCCATTGCCACCGCTGCTGCAGCCCATCGCTGCAGTGCCTCCTTGCGCTGTTGTAGCTACTACCAGTGCAGTGCAGCAGCGTTGCTTAGGGCTGCTGTAGCCACCACCGCTACTCTGCAACCATCGCCGAGGGTTAAGCGGCCTCCTGTTGCACCGCCTCGCCTGCCGCAGTGCTGCCTTGCTCTGTTGCTCTCCGGCAGACCGCTGTTGCAGTGCCATCTCATTCTGTTAAGCTTTGGCAAATCGTCGCTACAACCCTATAGGCCATCGGTGCAGCTCCAGAGTAGCACACCACCACCTCCTTCTCTTCCAATCGCTACCTAGGTCACCGGAGAGTAGGCTGCTAGCCACCAGCATGTTGTAGGGAGGTTCTTGAGTGTTGTGGAGATGGAGATTTGAAGCAAGAACCTTCCTATGGTTGGTATGACTTTGTTAATCTCTTGATTTAATTTGGGGTGTGTATTCCCTGTTGTGAATGTTTATTTTGTGGTGTGTATTCCCTAGTGAAGTGTTGGATATTTTATCTGTGGATTGTGGGGTGTGTATTCCTCAAGTTGTTGGAGTTTTATCCAGGATTTCAGATCTACTATTTATGCTTATTTGTGTGTGTTTGAAGCTATCATGTCTACATTAGATGCTTTTGAGGTGTCTTCAAGACAGAGTACAGAAAGCAGGGTTTATAAGAGCCCCTTCTTTGCTCCTATTACAAAATTGGATGAGACCAACTACCCCTGTTAGTCTCAAACCTTCCTTGTCACTGTGGAAGGCCATGATAAGAAGCATGTGCTCTTGGAAGAACCATTAGAGCAGAAAATAAGAAAATACGCAACTTGGAATCGGGATGATACTATGGTGAGAACCTGGATCTTGAATAATGTTATTCCAAGGATTGATGATGAAGTTATGTACTACAATTCTGCCAAAGAGATGTGGGATGGCTTGAAGTTGGCTTATTCACATGAGTTGAATTCAACTCAAATATTTCAGATCCACTATGATTTATGCCATCTTAAGCAGGAGGAGATGAGTCCATCTCAGTATTACTCCACTATGAAAGGGCTATTGGAGAAATACAATGCATGTAGACCAATGTGTACTTCTACATGCAGGGATCACAAGGAGTTTGCAACCCACATGTTTCTTGCAGAGTTGAGTAATCACTATTCAGTGACTCATTCACAGATTCTGACTCTCTCTGAGCTTCATCCTATTGAGGAAATTTACACGAGGTTGAGTAGGATGCAAATTTAGCCTATTCGTGATGCAGTTGTTACCACTACATCTTCAGCTCATGCTGCTGTTAGCACTTGTGTAGGTCGTGGATGCTTCTTTCATGGAAAAGGTAGAGGTCGAACTGATGGTGGTCATGGCAAGCCTACATGTTCTTATTGTGGCAGGCTTGGCCATGTTGAGGCTAAGTGTTGGAATAAGCTCGTCCATCCTATTGTGGCCAACTAAGCTTCTGTTACAGCTTCTCCAGGTGTGAGTACTGAGGCAGTATCTCTTGCAGAGGCAGACTATGATGCAGTTGTGCAGTGGCTAGCACAGTTGACCCATGAGCAGCCTCAATCTAGCACTGCAGCCTATGCACCTGTATTAAGTACTGTTGAGAGCAGAAAACTACGCGATCGAAGTTCGATTTGAAAAATCCGTCGTTGTAGTGCGATTTGCAAAGTAATCCATCAATAAATAAATTTTTTCCGAAATTCGTAAGGAAATTCCGAGTCGAACACAGGGAGGCTATGTCAATCTTAAATCCGCAATTATATTTTTTTATATTTTTATTTGAAAATGAGATAATTACAATGGAATTGATATAAACAATAAGAGAGAGAGAGAACAATCACTTGATATAATAATAATATTTTTACAACTAGAAAGTGGAAAATTATATTCTATAAAGCAATTAAAAAGAAGGGAGAGAGATGTTATCCTCCTCGATGAATGCTTGGAGGACGAGCTGGATGAAGCGACGCCTGGAAGATAGAGGATGGAGCGGAAAGGAGGATGAAGTAGGAAGAAGCAGGAATGAGGAAGCACGTCGTCGTCGTCGCGGGATCCACTTCTAGAAAGGGGGTGAGAAAACTTGGATTTGGCTCTAGAGTAGCATCCCGAGTGTGGGACAAGCTTCTCTTGAGCTTTGGAGAGGAAGAGTGATGAAGGAAGGGATGAGAATTTCATAGGGTAGGGGTCTCCTTTTATAGTTGCAAGGATAGGGGGCAATTTAGTCATTACATATTCAAAAGCATTAAAATTAGGTCTTTAGTGACGAATTTATCCGTCACTAAAGGTCTAATCGTGGGTGACGTGCACGCGCCACGTGTGCCTCCTCCTCTCCCATGCCTTAACGCCAAGCACACATTCAATGGATCTCAGTCGTTCGATCACGAGATCGGACGCCTCAGATCACTCCTCGCCTGCTTCAGTTGCGCGTGCAATCAGGCGTAAGGAGATGCGTTTGATCGCATGTGCACCCAATTGGGCGATCAGGGCCATCTACAACTGATCGTGAGTCGAACCCGCACCCTGCGCTTACGCAAGGGCGCTTGACCGCTGCACCACGACTGCTTCTTCGTCACGTTTACGTTTTCAGTGCGCGTGCTTGTGGCCGTTGGATCAAGATCCAACGGCCCAACTCTCACCTCGCCGGTGCCTTCAGAGGATGAGAAGCAATGCTGCGATTGATTTGGGTGGCTATGATGGCGCCACGTGGTGCCATCATGGCTGTCCATCTTCTCTGACATGTAGAAGGTGCCACGGATGTCGGATTGAGCCGATTTTCACGCTGTTAGGCTAAGATCATCAATCTGAACCCATCCGTGCGGTCGGATTTGTCATCTGAAGTGCAGTTTGGCACCATCTTGTCCCTTGATCTCTAGGCTTCCTCGGACTATATCTAGTGCTATGGATGTCCGATCAGGGCAATCTTGGAGTCGTTGAACTCCAATCGTCGCCCTGATCAGATCCGTACAGTTGGATCTTCGATCCAAGGCCCTGATTAAAACCTGCCTTGTCCCTGGCCATAAAAGGAGACAATGACTATACAATTTATACAATTTGACCTAAATGCAAGATTATGCATGTTATGCAATATTTACAATGCATGATGCTAATGTGACACTAAGAACATGCATTAGTAGACATTTTTGGCTATTTAGATGTATGCACATCACACCCCCATGCCTATCTTTTGCTAGTCCCTAGCAAAAACTACATGCTATTTATAAAAGAATTAGGATCGGATTACTTGGGCAAAAGTCATTTTCAACATTAAGAAATTTTTACTTAGGACCTGAACTTTCAAAGACACAATAGTGCCCGGGCATCGACCAAAATATAGACCGCCTCAAGCCCTCGCCTTACAAAGAAGGATCACTTTTTCTCCTTTTTCTCCTTTTCTAAATTTTTTTGGATTTTTGAGTTTAGGGTTATAGAGCGGCTTTCTATGGACACTCAACCCACCCAAGACTTGATGAGAACCCTAAGTTCTAAGAATCTTTTTGTGAATGTGATAGACTCGTTGATCGGCAATCAGAACAGACTTCGGGTTTCTACGCCGCTGGTGACCTTAAAAAGAATTCTGACTAAAAGTGTATCTATACGACCTGTAGCTTTCTCCCTACTTTTATTTTTATGGAGTTAACACAAGGGTGCATCCAATGTATATCTCCCTGGCTTATTCTATTTCTTCGCTTCTTCCTAAGTATTTTAGGAATTTTTACGTGCATTTATTGTGCTGGGATCTGGACAACCTACCAATGGGTTGTTACCCATGATAACTTACCAGCCATACTCGTGCGGTGAAGAGTGGATTATTTATTTTATTTTTCTTTGTTTCTTTTTCTCCTTTTCTTTTTCTTTTCTTTTCTTTTCTTTTTTTTTTTGGACTTTCTTTTTCTTTTTTAAGTAGGTAGCTTCCCTGGTCTAAGATTTACCTAAAGGTACTAGGAAAAGAATGGTCTAGTGGCTGAGCTCTGGACAACCTACCTATGGGCTGTTACCCACGATAACTTGCCAGCTATACCACCCTAGAAGATTCATTAACTACCCAATTTCCGTTAAAATCATCGAACGAGTCAGTGCGAATAGTTTGTAGATGCTTAGACTTAAAGTTCTCTCAAATCAGAGGGCGGGTTGATAAGTTGTATACTTATCACCCAAACTTATTTAATAAAATTGAAATGGAATTCAAGATGGCGAGGACTTGATAAATAAATACACATTTTAGTAGATACCCGGGCTGATTAAGCCCAAAGACCTGAAGGGTCTTAGTGTTCAGATCCTACTGTAATATTTCCTAAGATTGAAAAATCCTAATGCTCAAGTATTCTTTCCTAATTTAATTTTTTTTTAAATATACATATATATAAGAAAATAAGTAGAATTTATAAGAATTCTATAGAGCTGACAAAATGATTCAGAAATGAATCCACACCCCCATGCCCAGCTGATGCAATATCCGCATTGAGAATAAAAGGCATGAAAGGAACTGTAGAATGTAGAAGATATCACCTGAATATGATGCTTGAGTCAGCTCTGAGTTAGACTGTACAACTGTTGAGTTTAATGCCATCAGGTAGGTGAAGTTTAGCCAAAGCAATCACAACATGATGAGAGCAATCGTGTCTGAGATAGGTTCTGGAATAATAAGGTCAATAAAAGGCTTTAGACATTGACCATTGACTTTAAATGAATTACCCGTCTTTGGGTCAGAAATCTGAACGGCCCCGTTTGGAAAAATATGATCGATGATGAACGGGCCATTCCATTTTGACCTAAGTTTGCCGGGAAAAAGCTTAAGTCTAGAATCAAAGAGCCAAACCTTCTAGTTTGACACAAATCTCTTGCAGGATACCAATTGGTCATGAAGAGCTTTGGTCCAAGCCTTGTAGATCTTGGCATTCTCATACGCGTCGTTTCTAAGCTCCTCCAACTCAGATAGTTGGAGTTTCCTGGTCTTTCCGACTAAACTCAAATCCAAATTACATTGTTTGATTGCCCAGAATGCCCTATGTTCAATTTCTATGGGTAAATGGCACGGCTTTCCATACACCAGACGAAACGGTGACATGCCGATAGGTGTTTTATATGCCATACGGTAGGCCCAAAGATCGTCCTCAAGCTTTTGAGTCCAGTCTTTACTATCAGGCCTAACCATTTTCTGAAGAATATTCTTGATCTCCCGATTGAAGATCTCGGCCTGTCCATTCGTCTGGGGATGGTAAGGTGTGGAGATTATGTGATTTACTCTATATTTTGCCAGTAAATTACGAAACTGAGCATTAGTAAAGTGAGTACCACCATCGCTGATGATAGCCCTTGGAATCCCGAACCGACTGAAGATGTTCTTCTTGATGAAATCGATGACCATCTTGTGGTCATTGGCTCGAGTGGGAATGGCCTCGATCCACTTGGACACGTAATCAACAGTGACGAAAATGTACTGGTGTCCAAATGAAGGGAGAAAGGGTCCCATGAAATCGATGCCCCAAACATCGAAGATTTATATGGGAAGAATTGGGTTTAGGGGCATCATGTCTCTCTTGGTTATGCTCCCAAGTGCCTGGCATTGGGAACACGACCTCGAGAATTCCTGGGCATCCTTGAATAAAGACGGCCAAAAGAATCCAGATTGCAAAATTTTTGCAGCCGCCTTTTTCCCAGAGAAATGTCCACCACATGCAAATGCCTGACAGAAGTCGAGTATACTTTTGAATTCAATCTCTGGAGCACATCGACGAATAATCTGATCAAAACCTATGCGATACAATTCAGAGTCCTCCCAGAAGTAATATTTGGCCTCAGATTTGAGTCTATCTGGTTGTTGCTTGGTCCAATCCTGAGGGATTTGACCAACGACCAAATAATTTATGATGTCTGCAAACCACGGAGTTTGGACACCTAATACTGCAAGGATAGTCTCGTCTGGAAAGTATTAGCAATCGGAATATCCGGACAAGAAGAATCACTCAGAAGTCTCAAAAGATGATTTGCCACCACATTCTGTGCCCCGGATTTATCCTTGATTTCAAGATCAAATTCTTGAAGTAGAAGAATCCATCGAATAAGCTGGGGTTTGGCATCCTTTTTGGCTAAGAGATGTCTCAAGACCGAGTGGTCGATATATATTATGACATGAGATCTTAAGAGATAAGCCCTGAATTTCTCCAAAGCAAATACTACAGTTAGCAATTCCTTCTTAGTAATAGTGTAATTCCTCTGGGCCTCGTCCAGAGTTTTGCTAGCATAGTAGATGACAGAGGGCTCCCTATCAATCTTTTGACCCAAAACAGCCTCACCCGCGTAATCAAAAGCATCGATCATATCTCAAATGGGGTTGTCCAAACCGGTGGTTGCAACATAGGAGCACAAGTGACTGCCATTTTAAGAAAATCAAATGCCTTACGGCATGATTCATTGAAATCAAACGGCATATCTTTGGCGAGAAGATTGCTCAAAGGGCGAGCAACCTTAGAAATGTCCTTGATGAATCTCCTATAGAATCCCACATGACCAAGAAATGATCGAATTTGTTTGACAGATGTGAGAGGAGGAAGTTTAGAGATGGCATCAACCTTAGCTTTGTCAACTTCGATTCCCCGTTCAGAGATTACATGACCCAAGACAATGCCTTCTTGTGTCATGAAATGACTCTTTTCCCAACTAAGGACCAGTCTTGTTTTGATGCATCTTTTAATAATCATTTCAAGATTAGCCAAGTAAGAATCAAATGACTCTCTGAAAATAGAGAAATCGTCCGTGAAGACTACCATAAACTCTCCCACCATGTCTGAGAATATGGCTAGCATACACCTTTGAAAAGTTGCGGGTGCATTGCATAAGCCAAATGGCATCCTACGGAAAGAAAAGGTTCTGTAGGACAGGTGAAAGTCATTTTTTCCTTATCCTCGGGATGGATAGGGACTTGATTGTATCTCGAGTAACAGTCTAGGAAACAGAAGTACTTCACCTGGCTAGTCTTTCAAGGATTTGATCGATAAAGGAAAAAGGGAAATGATCCTTTTTCGTGGCTGTGTTCAGCTTCCTGTAATCGATACAAACCCTTCAAGAGGAAGATGAATGAGTTGTGATAGATTCTCCTTTCTCGTTAGTCACAACGGTAATCCCAACTTTCTTAGGAATAATTTGCACGGGACTTACCCAAGAACTATCACAGATCGGATAAATGATTCCTGCATCGAGCCACTTGATAATTTCCTTCTTGACCACTTCTCGCATATTAGGGTTTGATCTCCTCTACATTTGGTGAGAAGGGCGGGATCTATCTTCCAAGAATATTCTATGATTGCAGTAAGATGGATCGATACCCCTAAGGTCATGAATGGTCCAACCAATTGCCTTATTGTGTTCCTTTAAGACCTTGATCAGTTTAATCTCCTACTCCTTAGTTAATCTAGCATTGATAATCACAGGGAGGTCTTTTGAGGTCCCAAAAACTGATATTTCAAATTCTCAGGCAATGGTTTCAGTTCAAGTTGGGGCAGGTTTTGGATTGAGGGTAAAGATGATGCTAAAGAAGATTCATTAAGAGGAAGAGGTTGAAAGTGAATAAAATCAATAACCTCTTCAAAATGTGGTGGGTTTTTCACAGAGGGTTGTAGGTCAGATCCATCACAACAGGAGGAATTTTCGATTGTAGAAATCGCCATACAAGTTTCAATGTTCAAATTGTCTTCCTCAAGTTCCTCTATAAATCTATAATCCTTGAATTTGTTAATCGCCTTAAAAATATCCAATTTCAATTTCTGATCCCCAAAGGCGATTTCCATGCTACTACTCTCACAATTGATATTGGCCTTAGTGGTAGCTAGGAACGGACGCCCCAGAATGATGGGTGTATTCTTTAGATTTTCAGGTATATCCATGTCAAGGAGAAGGAAATCTACAGGAAAATAGAAATCCTTAACCTTAACAATAACATCTTCAATAACGCCTCGCGGATTGGTGACCGAACAGTCCGCTAACTATAGCGTTATTGAAGTCGGCCGAAGTTCACCAAATCCAAACTTCTCGTAAAGAGAAGTCGGAATTAGGTTAATAGATGCACCCAGATCCAGAAGTGCTCTATCAAAGGTGTAATCTCTGATGACACAAGAAATCAAAGGAGCACCTGGATCTCTCTTTTTCTGTGGAGGGTGATGCAGGATAACAAAACTAGCCTGCTCGGAGAGTACCACCTTCCTCGAAATAGATTCCCTTGACTTATGCTTCTATGTGCATAAATCCTTTAAAAATTAGTGTAAGCCGGTATGTGTTTGATAGTGTCGAGGAGAGAGATATTGATCTCGACATTCTTGAATATATTCAAGAGCTCCTCGTTACTATCAATAGGCTTCTTCTTCCTAGGTTTAATCAAGGCCTCAGGAAAAGGAACATGAGATAGACCTTTGGAATCAGGTTCCTGAGCCTTGATTTCTTCTTCAGAGTTCTCCTTTCTCTCCTTAGGCTCTCTAGGATTTGGTAGATCAGAACAGTGTGGTTGTGGATCCTGAGTTTGTTTTCCACTCCTCAAGGTAACAGAATTAGCAGATGCATACGGGTTTGGGTCTTGGGGAGGGTTAGGAAAGATTGGAGGGGTTTCATTAGCCAGAAACATTTGATTTGAAGAAGCAGAAGAGGAATGACCATGCTCAACTACCTGAGCATGTGCGTGTGGGTCCCTCTGATTCTCATACCCTTGGGCTTGATTGCTCGGAATCTGAAAATTACATGGGTTGGGTATAGGTTAAGATGGCAGAGATCCAGGTTGACGAGAATTAGCAATGAACTCGATTTGTAAGTTGTCCAGCGAGGTTTTCATTTGTTGCATGAGCTGGAGCATAGATCCTTGCATTTCTACCATCTGTGGGTTCAGATCAACCTGCCCTACAGGTTGACGGGCATTCCAAGCTGCCTGATTGACCTGATTCGGGGGCAGCTGAGTGTAAACATGACCCTGACCCATTGGTCTTTGTGAAGCATAGTTGTTGGGTCAAAATTGGGTCTGCTGCCCCGGGTTTTTCCAAGAGAAGTTAGGGTGGTTCCTCCAACCCGGATTATAAGCATTGGAGTAAGGGTTGGACCTAACGTTCTCCTGTACAGCATAGACATCCTCATAAGGTGAGGATGGAGAGAAAGAAAGGGAGGGATCAGAGAAACTGGGATCAAAGGCCCCAGTTTGGAACCTGTGGGGTTCCGAATAATGCTGACTCACAAGTTGAGTCACATCAAGTTGATTCACAAACTCCCATCCAGAAGGATCTCGCCCCGAATGGAATCTCGAATTCTGGGATTGAGTGGATTGAGAATTGTTCATTGAATTTCCAGCCTTCCACTCTTCCATCCTTTTAGTAACTAAGTCCACCTTATCTAACTTATTGCAAATCAATTCCATATCAAATGAATGAGAGTCCTGGACTTCATTGACATTCAATCTGGGTTGTTGGGACCGGTTTAAAGTATCCATGGAGGTATGATTGATTGAATTTTCACTCATCTCCTCAAACAAATCGTGCGCGCTATCTACGTCTTTGTTGAGGAAATTGCCTCCGCAAGAAGCGTTCACGTGATTTCTGAGTTGCTCAGTCAACTTGTGGTAGAAGATCTGCATGAGTTGCCATGTCGGCACCTCATGGTGTGGACACCTCCACAATAAGTCATAGAATCGCTCCTAGGAAACATGAAACTGCTCCCTCGACCGCTGGGTGAAGATAGTAATCGCCTGTCTTAAAGCATTGGTACGTCCGACAAGGAAGAATTTCTTTAGGAAAGTCGATTTCAGATCATTCCATGTTGCAATCGGCCTTCCTATGGTCTTGTACCAATGAGAGACTTTATCCCTAAGAGAGTGGGGAAAGAGCCTCATGATCATCTGCTCTGCATTCATGTTTCGCGCCTTAGTGGTCTAGACCAAAGTGGTCAAGTCCTCCAAGTGTTGAAACGGGTCTTCAGAGCCAAGCCCATGAAAGTGTTTGATCAGGCTTAATACCTGGGGCTTGATTTCTACGTGTCCGGCAGGAATCTAGACGTCGGGACATTCCCCATAATTTGAACGATCATAAAAATCCTTCAAGGGCTAAGCGCCCTGCATTCTTGCATTCTCTGCATTTTTTCCAACTGTCTTTGAAATACCTCCTATGGATTCTAAGGCTGAGGAGGTTGTTGATTGGCCATGGGATCAATTTAGCCAAAATCCAATCTATGCCTCCTAGAACACTCTAGTGGTCCTTCTAATCGGGGATTCAACGACCTCCTACCCAGCATAAACTAGGAGGAGATCGGAAGGACTGGGGATAAGAACCCTGCAGCACAACAAAACAAGCATGTCCTTAAGTGGGGAAGCCTAAGGATCTACAGACTCTCAGAATCTGTCTTAAGATTATAAACAATTTACTCTACCTGCGTCCAATCAATCCAACCAGTTAGGAGGGACTGGCAAGAAGGTTCTTCCTTCGACTTGCGCCTTCTGTTCCTAGTGTACCCCCCAGCTACGGTCATTTGATGCTACTCCCCTATCTAGACATCAAATTGATTAGTACAAGTAGGTTAATCGTAAAAAATCTCAGACTGGGCCCTGAAGAGCGTATCCATCCTTAAGGCCAACGTTTACTTGATTTTATTTAGGCTTGGGATTGTAGTGCTTATGGAATGTGGTGGGCCTTTAAGATGGGTTATGCCCTTAATGATTGATTGAATATGTGTAAGTGTGTGCACAACCAGGGTTTTCAAGCAAGATTATTTTTGATGAGTAGATTTTAAGGTTCAAATCTAGCTTAAGTAGCTTTTAGGGTTTGGAATTAGGTTAATTCAATCAAGTTTCAAGGCAAACCATATTTTCAAGCACGGATGAAGATCTTTTTCCTTTTGAAATCAAAAGTAAAGTGGAGTGCCTAGTATTGACCTAAATTGAAAACCCTAAGGAGAAGCTACTTGGTGAGTTGATTTTAGGTTAAGTGGTGCGGCTCAAACAACTCAAACAATTGGCCAAAATTGCACCACTGAGTTAGGCACACAAAATGATTAACCTAAACTAATTTCTACTCTTTTATATGTTGATTTGCATGTACCGGTTCCATAGATCAGAATCTGGTTGAGTAGATAAAAATCAATTAGGTTATGTGCCTTAAATGTGGGTGTATGTAGTGTGTATGTTGATTTACCCCACAAGAAGTATCTTTTTGTTAATTTTTTATATGAGGGTGAGATGAATGTGAGTGGAAATCCAAGCAATCAAACTAACCCTAGGATTTATGCAAACACATAGATTAATTGGGGTTTGAATTAATGTTGTAAAATAGAATCTATGGAGGGGGAAGAATGGGGATCACTTACAATTGTCTTCAACTGCACTTTACTCCGATCTACCACTTGAAGATTCCCTGTTAAGGTACTTGCAAAACAATAGACGAGAAATAAAGCAAGTTAGAAAATAATAAAGTGTGCGAAATGCAAAAAGAAAATCGAAAATCGTTGCCTCCCTGGCAACGGCGCCAAAATGTTAAGAGCGGAAAACTACGCGATCGAAGTTGGATTTGAAAAACCTATCGTTGTAGTGTGATTTGCGAAGTAATCCATCAACAAATAAAATTATACCAAAATTCGTAAAGAAATTCTGGGTCGAACACAGGGAAGCTACGTCTATCTTAAATCTGTAATTATATTTTTTTATATTTTTGTTTGAAAATGAGATAATTACAATGGAAATGATATAAACAATAAGAGAGAGAGAGAGAACAATCACTTGATATAATAATAATGTTTTTACAACTAGAAAGTGGGAAATGATTACAACTAGAAAGTGAGAAATATATTCTAGAAAGCAATTAAAAAGAAGGGAGAGAGATGTTATCCTCTCGACGAATGCTTGGAGGACAAGCCAGATGGAGCGACGCCTGGAAGATGGAGGATGGAGCAGGAAGAAGGAGGATGAAGCAGGAAGAAGCGGGAACGAGGAAGCACATCATCGTCGCGCGATCCACTTCTAGAAAGGGAGCGAGAAAACTTGGATTTGGCTCTAAAGTAGCATCCCGGGTGTGGAACAAGCTTCTCTTGAGCTTTGGAGAGGGAGAGAGATGAAGGAAGGGATGAGAATTTCGTAGGGTAGAGGTCTCCTTTTATAGTTGCAAGGATAGGGGACAATTTAGTCATTACATATTCAAAAGCATTAAAATCAAGTCTTTAGTGACGAATTTATCCGTCACTAAAGGTCTAATTGTGGGCGACATGCACACGCCGCGTGCGCCTCCTCCTCTCCCGCACCTTAACGCCAAGCACACGTTCAATGGAACTCAACCGTCCGATCGCGAGATCAGATGTCTCAGATCGCTCCTCTCCTGCTTCAGCTGCGCGTACGATCAGGCGTGAGGCGGTGCGTTTGATCGCACGTGCGCCCGATTGGGTGATCTGGGCCGTTCGCAGCTAATCTCACGGTTGAGATTAAACGCATGCGCGTCGCTGATCTCGAGTCGAACTCGCTCCTCACGCTTGCGCAAGGGTGCTCGATCGCTGCGCTACGACTGCTTCTTTGTCGCGTTTACATTTTCAGTGCGTGCGCTCGTGGCCTTTGGATCAAGATCCAACGGCCCAGATCTCACCTCGCCCGCGCCTTTAGAGGATGAGAAGCAATGCTGCGGTCGATTTGGGCGACTATGATGGCACCACATGGTGCCATCATGGCTGTCCATCTTCTATGACATGTAAAAGGTGCCACGGATGTCAGATTGAGCCGATTTTCGTGCCATTAGGCTACGATCATCGATCCGAACCCATCCATGCAGTCGGATTTGTCATATAAAGTGCAGTTTGGCACCATCTTGGCCCTTGATCTCTAGGCTTCCTCGGACTATATCTAGTGCTACAGATGTCCGATTAGGGCGATATTGGAGTTGTTGAACTCCAATCGTCACCCGAGGCACTGATTAAAAGTTGCCCTATCCCTGGACATAAAAGGAGACAATTACTATACAATTTGACCTAAATGCATGATTATGCATGTTATGCAATATTTACAATGCATGATGCTAATATGACACTAAGAACATACATTAATAGACATTTTTTGATATTTAGATGTATGCACATCAAGTACGAAAGGATCATGGTTGATTGATTAGGTGCATTTGATCATTTGACGAGAAATTTCCAGTGCTTTAGGGGATTATAGAAGACACCACAGGAACATTCTGTACAGTTGGCAGATGATAGACATGCCCCCATCAGTGGTAAGGGAGGGGTATCTATTACACCATCCATGCATCTTGATGATGTATATTATGTGCCGGACATGACAATGCAACTGCTATCTGTTAGTTCTATTACTAAGCAGTTGAATTGTCTTGTTATTTTTGATGTTGTTGGATGCACTTTGCAGGATCGCATGACAGGGAGGACAATTGGTGGTGGCTATGAGGAGGGGGTGTATATCAACTAGTTCAAAGTCCAGTTGCTACAAGCTATTAGACGAGTATTGCAGGAAGCGCCTTGCAGTGGCACAGAAGACTAGGTCATCCTTCCTTGGACAAGCTACGTCGTGTGATACCTCACATGTCTCCTTCCATGAAGATTCAGTGTGATGCATGTCAGTTAGGAAAACATCACCATGATAGCTTTCCAACATCTATCCAGTCTACCAGTTCTGCTTGCTTTGATTTGTTGCATTATTATGTTTGGGGTTCTAGCCATGTGGCAAACCGTTAGAATTTTAGATATTATCTGTTATTTGTGGATAATTTTTCATGCTTATCATGAAACTTTTTGATGAAGAATAAATCAGAAGTTGACTTTTTGATTCAGCAATTTGTGATGTTTGTGAAAAATCAATTTGGTGTATGCATTAAGAAAATCAAAACAGATAATGCATTAGAATTTTACATAAAGAAACTGACTGATTTGTATGGATCACTGGGTATTGTGCATTAGACATCATGTCCTCATACGTCACAACAGAATGGAATAGCTGAAAGGAAACACTGCCACATTCTGGATACAACTAGAGCTTTGCTTATCCAGAATAGTGTTCCGCATAGTTACTGGGGAGATGCAGTTCTTACTGCTTGTTATCTCATTAACAGGCTCTCTTCCTTTGTATTACATGAGCAGATTTCATGGAGTATCTTATATTCTGATGTTGACTGATTTCTTGTGCCACCAAAGACTTTTGGGTGTGTGGCATTTATACATCTCCTTGGGCTTGGTCGTGAAAAATTGGCACCAAGGGTGATTAAGTGTGTATTTTTGGGATACTCACGCATGCAGAAGGGATACAGGTGTTTTGATCCCATACACCAGAAATACTATGTGAGTGTAGATGTGACTTTTCATGAGTCTATCCCTTATTTTTCTACCTCAGGTCATCAGTTGAGAGAGATAGAGGTGGCTACTTCTATGCCTGTACCTCCTATAGCCTTAGAGGATTTCTCTCATAGTAATGGTGTATCTACTACCAATCATACTGTGGGCTCCTTCAAACCTGTACCACTTAATGAGAAGACATTTAAGGGTACTGCATATCAACTGCCAGTTACTTACAAAGAAATGACACACCCCCTCTTCTTCAGTTCCTAATGAGCCACCATCGTCCTCCTCTATTCAGGTATTGATGAGAGCCTCATCATGAGCCATAACTAGCTCATTTTGACCCAATAAAGAGAATAAAAGCTCCTACATAACCTAGTAGAAGGCCTAAATGAAGGAATAAGTATTCTGGGAAGAAAACATGAGATAAAGGTTAAAACTACAATTTTACCATTGCAGTACATAAATGGGATTTCTCAGAGACAAAACATAGGTCAAATGGTCCAAAAGAAATAAAAAGTGGGTTGAATCAATCAGAAATGGGTTCATGTGCAATCTAGGAATTAAATGACATTTGGTAACCCTAAAACAGACCCGCTTAAATCAACAAGGTTCCGGTCAGGATAAAAATCAAGTAAACCCTCTAAAAATCATGGAAAAATATCTCATAGGATTTAGAACACTCAATTTATCCTTGTGAACCCACTTTGACCTAGATTAGGGTCCTAGCTCATTAATTGACCTAATTTGGGTTTTTATGCAAAATGTTCAGTCAAACGTGGTCAAACATAAAATCCAACTTCACTATTGGATTCCTTAGGTCAAAATTAGGTTTGTACCAAAATTTGGACCTAAGGGGAGGTCATTTTGACCTACTTTGCAATTTAGTACACCCAAATCACATTTTGGTTCTTAACTTTTGAAAATCATCACAGAGAGCCCCCTAACTTCCTCTCCACCTTTGCAATCAGGTCCTTCCGCCATTATTGGGGCAGAATCCTTCTCCGACAAGGATTAGAGAGGGAATACTCTCTGATTCCTCAGAGATCCCCTCCCAGAAATGGAAGGGAGATTCTCTGAGGAATTCCCTTCCATCTGAGGCTAGTCATGATCCCTGATTTGATCCCAATCTCTCGTGCGAACGAAAGAGGGATTTGGGTATCCACCCACTTTCCTTCTCTGGAGAACCGTCGGAGACAAAGGTGTGCCCTCCAAGCTCTGAACACATGGCTTGTGCCTATAAAAGAACCCCCAAACCCGGCCGCTCAATTTCAGCTTGACATGGCCGGGGTTTCACCTCAGATACGTCTCTTCCTTCCCGGCCAGGGTACCCAGCGAGCTCTGGCGAGCTTTCTTTCCTTTCCTCTTCGCTCTGCCACAAAACCAGTGGCAGAGACTTCTTCCTGATTCTCCTCCGCGTCGCGTAATACCCGTGCACGCTGCCTCAGACCCGTCGTCGCCGCCGTCCTCCCCCACTGGGCATCTTCTTCTCCGGCGACAGCAGGTACAGCCGTCCGCCTCTTCGCCCCTTTCGTCCCTTTAAGTAGGTTAAAATCATTCCCCTCTATCCCCTCTTTCATTTCCTCATTGTATTTCGCTCAATCGACCCCTCGACCGCAGCCATCCACCGTCACCTTCCTCATCTCCGGCCACCCTCCGACGAGGTGCTCCCATCTCTCCGCAGCCCCACATGCCTCGCCGACCATCACATAACCTCCGCCTCACCTCACTGAGTATCCTCCACCCATCTATAGACCCGCTAAGCCTACCCAACGGTCCCCCGAACTTACCCATCCATCCGGCCACTAGGCCGCCCCGCGGCCTGCCACCTTGCCCTTCACCTTCGCCGTGACAAGGCAAAGGTCCCCCGGTGATCTGATTAGGCCGAGAGGCTCGTTTCATGTCTGATAGTTCTCAAGCCCCTACCGCCATTGACGGCGACTCGAAGAAGTTCCAAGCTCGCTCCAGGCTTCAGGACCGCAAGGCTTCAGGTGCAGCTCACTCGGGGGAGCACTGCGAAGCTATCTGACCAAGCAAGAGACGCTGCGACGTCCACAGCTGTGGCAATTGCAGGAAGGATTTCTGCGGGCGCGCGCGTGAGAAGGCAGCAACCAATAGTCCCACATCGGTAACTTACAAAGCACTGGCATGCTTTATATTATTTTTGTGATATCGTTTTATCGCCTCCAGTCACACTTTGGGTGAGGTCCCTCACTTACTTCACGACGCCTCATCCGCGATTTCACCACGTGGATCTAGCGCGATCCAACCCGACCCTAAGCACACCTCGCGCATCACCCACACATCGGTGCGCCTGGTCACGGGCTCGCGATCCGACCCATTAACCCGACTCTGGTTGAGCTTTGCTAAGGCTGGTTTACAGAGAGAGAGAGACGCGCGGGTGTGGGTAGAGGGGTTAGGTTTTGTTGTACCTTGCTGTGGTTGTGCAGGGAAGGTAGGAGTGAAGCAAACACTTCACCGCTGCTAGCAAAGGGAAGAAGAGAAGGAAGCAGAAGGCAAAAATGAAGAAGGAAGGAAGCCAGTGAAAAGAGCAGGAAGAGGCGAAGGAAAAAGAGAAGAAGTACAGCAGAGCCAAGGAAGAAGAAGCCTTCGTAGAAGAGAGAAGAGAAGGAAGAAGAGAGGCCAAGACAGAAACCAAAGAAGAAGACCCGTTGATACAAAGAAGAAGAAGGCAGAAGAGAGACTACAGAGAAAGAAAGAAAATATCAGAATCAGAACAGAGAAGAAGAATAATCAAAGAAGGAGGAAAATACTTTTAAGACATCTGATCTTGTGATTAGACGTCCAATTTTACTCTTTCCTGGATTACTTTTTAAATGCATTTGAATTAAACTTTTGAGTAAATTAGAGTGTTCAATTACATTTGAGATTAGTAGTAAATTCCGATTGCTCCCTGTATTCGACCTCGGATACTCCAGTTTTCAAGTAATAAAAACTTTTATTTGTTGACGATGCTTGATCACCTATACTACGACGCAATAACTGTTAAAACACGATCAAGTTTCGCACTTCAACAGGTATGTATTGGGGATACTGATGATTCTTTTGCTCATGTGTCTTCAAGGTCCCTTTCTCTACCCACAGATGAGGATATTCCCATTGCTATTAGGAAGACTCCGAGATCCTGTGCACAATATCGTGTTGCTGGCAGCGTTGTTTCTGTAGGTTCTCTTGGGTCAGAGTTTCATGCCTTTACAGCTGCAAACTGTAGTACGGATACCTACTTCCTACCAGTAGGCTCTCCTACATCCACATTGGAAGGTGGCTATGGAAGAGATGTCTGCACTTATAGAGGTACATGGGAGTTGTCTGCCTTACCTTCTAGTGCACACTTGGTTGGGGTTAGATGGGTCTTTACCTTGAAATACAACTCTGATAAGTCTATTTCTCGGTATAAGACTTGCCTTGTAGCAAAAAGATTCACCCAGACCTATGGGGTGGATTTCTTTGACACTTTTTCTCTTGTGGCACGACTCTCCACGATTCGTATTCTTATCTCTGGTGTAGCTCATTATGGATGGCATCTTCACCAGCTGGATGTCAAAAATGCCTTTCTATATGGAGATCTGGAGGAGGAGATATCATGCAGCAGCCACCTGGTTTTGAGGTTCAGGGGAGTGTGTGTGCAAACTTCGTAAGGCTATTTATGGCCTTAAGCAGAGCCCTCGAGCCTAGTTTCAACATTTGTCTGAGGTACTCTCTATGATTGGGTTGCAAAGATCTTCTTCTGATCATTCTTTGTTTGATAGGAAGACTAGTATTGGTATAGTGGCTTTATTGGTATATGTTGATGACCTTATCCTTACAGGCGATTATGCAGATGGTATTACTCAGGTGGAGCATTTGGCTCACCAATTGTCATGAAAGATCTTGGGAAGTTGAGATATTTTATGGATATTGAGATTGCCATGAGTAAGCAAGGCATAGTGATGTCTCAGAGGAAGTATGCACTTAATATTCTTCAGGAGACAGGCATGCTAGGATCTAAGGAAGCCAACATACCTATGGATCCTAAAGCTCAGTTATTTGAAGATACAGTAAAGTTAAAGGACAAGAAGGTCTATCAATAGCTAGTTGGGAAGTTATTGTATCTAACCATCACCAGGCCAGATATCAACCTTACAGTAGGTAAGCTAAGTCAATTCTTAGACAAACCCACTGATATTCACTGGCAGGTGGTTATGCAAGTGTTGAGATACATTAAGTGATGTCTAGGCAGAGGCATCTTATTCCAAAAGAAGAAGGGTCCTATGTCTGTAGTGGCTTTCTCTGATGCAGATTATGCAGGAGACGTTGCAGATAGGCAGTCTACTACTGGTTTTTACACATTTATGGCTAGAAATTTGGTGACCTAGAGCCTAGAGGAGCAAGAAATAGAGTGTTGTTTCACGCTCTAGTGCTGAGTTTGAGTACAGGGCTATGGCTCATACTGTAGCTGAGATGATATGGGTCAGATCTTTGCTAAGAGATCTTCATGTTGAAATCCAGGAGCCTATAGAGATGCATTGTGATAACCGGGCTGTGACATATATTGCTAATAATCCATGTTTCATGAGAGGATGAAACATGTGGAAGTTGACTATCATTATACCAAGAGCCTAATTCAGCAGGGTTTACTTCGTACTACGTGTCTTGCCTCTACTGACTAGATTGCTGATGTTTTTACCAAGCTGCTACCTCGCCTCCAGTTTGAGAAGTGTAAAAATAAGCTGAGCATGGTGGATATATATGCTCCAGCTTAAGAGGGAGTGTTAAGTTACGTGTTATTATGAGGGGCTATTTGTTACTTGTTTTTTCTTATTAGACTTATGGTGTTATTTTTCTCTTATCTCTCTCTATATGAAGAAACATAGGGATTGCCTAGTAACAATAAGACTTCTGTTCACTTCAACTGAAACCTCTATGATCAACTAAACCCCTAAATCTTCATCCAACCTTGCCATATCTAAAGATCTCAACCATCACTTCCCAGGAGCCCTCCTCCTAGTAAAAGCATGAAAATAATCCATGATCTCCAGGTAAATCTATTCTCTATTATCCAGCACCTCATCATCCACACGTAAAGAGGAAATCATGTTGGTCCTCCATCTAGAATTAGACAACAAACAGAAGAACCTCGTGTTGAAGTTACCCTCCCTAAGCCAAAATTGCTTGGATTTCTATCTCCAGTCCATCTCCCTTTCACAATCCTCCTCTCTAATGACGTTCTGAACATGTATCCCCTCCTGTGATTCACTTTGACCCAACTAGCCCAAGCCCTCTTTCTTATCAAGTCTCGCCAAAGACTCCAAAGCTTCTCTCCCGGTGCCTTCACATCTCAATGTAATCTCCCTTTTAAAATCAATTGGCACCTGTCTAATCGCCAAAATACAAGCAACCAAGGTGTGTGTAGCTGACATGGAGGCAGGAAGTCCATTTCACTTCTCTCTGACCAAGTCGCGAAAACCCGGCTTCAATAACCATGACTTCTAAAAGTTGGAATAGGTCGAGAAAGGTCTCCCCTCACCACTATCCCATACTAAAGGTATATTATCTAAAAAATGTCTTACCAAAGCGAAGATCATAGCCCCATGACAAGTCTCTGCTAAGGAATCACTAGAAAAAACTGTTAATGCAAGAAGCCTGACCAGAGCCATTCCTCTAATTATACTGCACTCCCGAGATTGGAAGATTAAGTAGTTTGAGCTCATCAATAGTTAAACGAAATTCATCAAAAGAACCATGCACCTTGCCACCAAGCCCATCATCTGCCAATAGAGAAACATTAAAATCACCCCTATAAGCTAAGAGCATCCATCAACGAAATCTGATGCCCACCTTCACTCATCCCACAAAATCGTCCTAATAGATGCATCAGAGGGTCCGTACACCCTAGAGAAAGCCCGACTGACACCATTAGATATATGGGAAAAATTCCTGTAACCACCCACGAAGCAGCAAAGGAACACGAGAGGTGAAAGACATTACCCTTCTACATACGGATCTAGCCCCTCGACCTACCAGTAGCCCCAACAACCAACATATATGAGAAAATAACACCACATAAGATTCTCTTCGTAATCGCATCCCACTCCTCCAAGTGTGCCTCCTACAATAGTGCAACATCCACCCTCTACTCCGCCAAATACCTCCTCAGAATAGATCTCCAAGCTGGATCTCAAGAACTCTCACATTCTATGTTAACACTCTAACCATGAGTATCTGTAAAGACCCTGCTAGAAGACAAACATGACACCTTCTTAAATTGAATACCTTGGCTACCCAAAGCTTCAGATCTGGCGCTTGATCATCACCTACTGTGGACTTGGCCTTAACAATCTTTATTTTGTAATAGGAGTGATATCTCAAACCACTCTGGACTGAAATAGATCTGCAAGCACCAGACTTCACAGACCCTGATGTGGATGATGCAATAGTTCTTCTGACCATAGACACCTTCAAAAGATCATGTTGGGCACCAATGAAGGTCCCTTTTGCAGTACACTAATTCTATCTAACAGCAGCACCAACAACAACGTGTTTTCTAAGAAATTCAAACCCAACATCGTTGCCTGTAGCTGGAGCCCATGCGAAATTAGCAGGACATGTGTCCCCACCAAAACCCATGTTGCTGGCTGAAGAAGCTGATCCTTTAGGCCTAGTTTACTTGGGGTTAACCCCCATTTACTTGACTACTTAACCTCCAATTGGCTAACCCAGGTTTACTTTAACACGGGTTTGTCTAACACCAGTTTTAATTGGTGTTAGCCAAACCTGTGTTAAAATTATACATCACTCGTATCTCTAACATCTTTTATATTTTATATACTTAACACTATTATCAAGTAAACGCCACAAAGGTTAACACCACAACTTAACATCAATCCAAGTAAACACAAACTAGTGTTAACATCACTTTGTAAGTAAACACAATTGCGGATTAACACTAGTTTCACATTTCTTAATACAACTTTCCTAACACTCCAAGTAAACTAGCCTTCTTAGCAGCAGGTTCAAGCCCATTAGAACCATCTTCATGCCTACATAGGACTGGAGAGCATGCAGCCCCAATATAAGTGGAAAAGAAAATATCTGGGTTATTAAGCCCGAAAAGAAATTCGTCCGAAAAATGTCTAAATGGACACTCACTAACTTCGGATCCAAACCCTGTTTAGTCCAAAAAAATTGCCACATGGGCCCGTATACTCTCTTTCCACGTCAGCAGCCTTGGTAGTAGGCGTAGCACCATCTACATCAGCATTAGAAATGGCCCCAATGTCGCACCTACACATATTTTGAGAGTAAGCAAGCCCAACGATAGAAGAAGAGAAGAAAATATTCAGGTTGTTGAGCCTAAAAAGAACTTGGTCTAAAAAATGCTTAAAAGGACACTCACCAACTTCGAATTTGTTTTTAGATCTAGAGGCACCCTGTTTAGTGCTGAAATATATGCCACAGGGGACAATAAGATTCCTTGCCACATCAACAACAGGAAAAATAGATCGACGCCCAACACATCAACTTTAGTAGCGGAAATTCCAAGAACTGCAAAGCCATTCTTTATGTGAATAGTAACTGTAGCACAACTCTTTGAGTGAACAATAAAAAGTTGATGCCTATCAACCTTCCCAACAATTGTGGAACCAAAATTGGAACGTCTAGCCTTGAGGAATTCAAAATTTGAATTACTCTGGGCAATGTTTGGCTTCCAAATCAAGAGAGCAGGATGCCCACCCTGACTAGAAGGCCGACCACCACCACCTCCGGTCAATCTCCAGTTGTCACGAGCCATCACCTCTGCAAACGATGAAGTATGGCAAGATCTCAATGCGTTCATCTTGAAAAAAACCATCCAAGAACAACTACCCATTCAAACAACTGCACTTGTAGGAAAAGAACAACTACGATGAAATTTTTCTTTACAAGCATTCTATCTATTAGAGATAATTTAGGAAATAGTATTTAAGAAAGTAGAAATTATCTCTTTCTATGTTTATCTCTTTTCAAATTGTAGGAGTAGGGTTGTACACGGGTCGGTTTGGATCAGATTAGGACTCAACCTAAACCCAACCCATGGTTTACGGGTTGGGATTTTTCCAAGCTAACTCAACCCATTAAAATTAGGTCAGGTTGAGTGGATTGTTGACTAGTCAAACCTTATATTTATTTTCTACATACTTTCTATGTCTTAAAGAGTAAGAAACGAAATAGGAATGACTAAACAAAATATCAATAATACCAAAGCTTAGTCAATGATTAAACAAAAACTCCATTTCTGGGGAGGACAAAAAAGGCTTAATCTAAACTTTAGAGTTTGCAAGGTATTTGAATTTAACAAGCTAAATATAACAACTCAAAAAAATATTCGAACAAAAAGCCTACTCAATTGCACTCATGTTCAAGGTGAAGCTCAACTATGCAGATCCTTCTTAGACAACTAAGTTTCTAGCTCCTTCCCCTTAACAACGTAACACAAAACATACTAAGAGAGAGAATAAAACTGCAAGAATCACCTCTTCCATAGCCTTCCCCCTCATGCGCTTCGATAGCCTCAGTGCCTTGATCTTTGCAACTCTACCTGTGCCTCTGATAGCTCCCGACGTCTCGTTCCTTATCTACAAAAACAAAGCCCAAAGACCACAATGTAACACCGTAAAGCCTCAACGAATCCCACAACATGGAAAACAATGAGATTAGATTGTTGATCGCTTCCTACTTTTGACCTCACTCTTGAGATGATTGAGCCTGCGCATGGAGGATGTGGAGCCTAGAGTTGGGTGGGGAGCGAGCCCTGCATGTGGAGTCAGGGAAGGTGGGAGAGGATAGGGTTGCACTGCTTGCGCCTGGAGCTGGTGAAGGTGCAATTGTGTGGGAGAGATCGAGAAAGAGAGGGGGCAAGAGAGAGTGAAGGATCGGTGAGGGAGATCCTTAGTTGTTGTCGTTGAGGTGTGGCTCACGATTTATGGGTTTAGGGTTAAGGGCATTTATGGGTTTTGGAAATTTGGATAGGAGGAATATGAGAATTTGGAGAGGTTGGGTGGGAGTTTGCCATCTGAGAGAGATTGGGTTGGGAGATCTTGGTTCCCTTTAGGTATTATATACATATAAATATATATATATATATATATATGTGTGTGTGTGTGTGTGTGTATATATCAGGTTGTATCGAGTTGCAAGTTGGGCTAGATTTGTTAAACCTCAAACCCAACCTAGCCCATCTTTTTGTAGGGTTGAGTTTAGGTTGAACCCAACCCGTGTACACTCGTATGTAGGAGATATGTTTTAGTTTGTTTAAGATTGAACTTGTTTCCATGTTTAAGATTAGGATTGGAAGTAGGATTGATCGCTCCCTATATAAAGGGATGAACTCTTTGTTTTCTTTGAGACTTGAGATGAATGAATTCTAATTACAAAAATATCCACATGGTATCAGAGCGGGTCCTTCCTGGGACCCCACCATGCTTTAGGGGTGCCATTGGCACCTCTATACCTCGGGATGCGTGCATAACTCCCATGGCTTCTATGTACGACACTGTGTGTGCCTCTATTACCAAGATATTCATCTTGATTCTCTTTGTCCTCTCTGCATTGATCTTCATCTCAACCAAAGCATTGCCAAGTGTTAGTGCTTGACCTCTCTTTGGCACAGCATCGATTTAGGGTCCCAATCTAGTCCTTGCATCATTGTGTAGGCTCCTATATACCATGTGACAAGGGCTACTGCATGACTAAGTGACACCACGCGAGAAGATCGAACTGTCTTGGAGAGATTCTGGTTGCTGCGATGGCAAACGGAGAGACTTTGATGGGCTGCTTTAGGAATCTTCTGAAGGGCAACGAACCCTCTCCTACAACAGTTGCAATTGCAACCACCACTGATGTTGCAAAAATACTCTCTGCTCAACCTACAACTAGCTCGAAGGACTCTACTGAAGCCTTAAGCGAGATGATCGACGCTAACAACATTGATGAGTGGTGGGGTAATCGAGCCACACACTTAGGCCTATCTGTAAATGCCCTACATCAGTTCTGCCTCCTCATAACGAGAAGGATTTTTTGTTGGTGTAAGGCAACTACTAATGCTTGGGATTGTTTCCCCTACTTAGGATGATCTTCCCTTTGGTAACTACTTGGGATAGTCTCCCCTGCGTTGTTTTCTGCTTGGGATTGTCTCCTTTATTCCACTACAGTGTGGGAACATCTACTCTACTACTGCAGCCTATTTGGGAATTCCTCTTGACCACCTAAAAGTCTCTAAGTTAGTTTTTTGTTTTAACACCAAGGGACTACCTGCATGGATGTCTGACTGCATGCCTACCTTGCTTGCCTACTCTAGCCTTGAATTGTGTCGAATAGGGGGAGCTCACTTGCTGCATTGCTTCTACAAGTTGGGTGTTCTATGCTCCAACTTAGGAGGGGAGTGTTAAAGATAATTTGGGAAATAGTATTTAAGAAAGTAGAAATCATCTCTTTCTATGTTTTTTAGGAATTATCCCTTTCTATGTTTATCTCTTTCCAAATTGTAGAATACATGTTTTAGTTTGTTTAGGATTTGATTTGTTTCCATGTTTAGGATTAAGATTTGAAGTAGGATAAATCCCTCTTTATATAAAGGGGTGAACTCTATTTGTTTTCAAGATTTAAGATGAATGAATTCTACCTAGTTACAAAACTCTCCATACTATCATTAGTTGCTAGTCGGTTAAACAATAAAGAATTACAAGGAAGGACAACTAGGGCTAAGCCCTTTGTTGGGAGTTGAGAGGATTTCCTTTTATGAGTTGGATAGGGAGGGGAATTGCTTCCATTGAACCAAAATGAGTCATTTATATATAGGGTTGTCGATGACCATATCCACTTCTTCCTCCTTGGAATCCTCTATTAGCACTTAGTGCTCAACCAAACTTTAGGAAGCCTCTTGGTCGAAGAAGGAGATGCTTTAACCAAGAAATTCCTTAAGGGAGTTCCTTGGATAACACCATTTGCATCACCACCAATTTATGCTTCATTAACCCATCACGAGGCATTATGGGGGGGACTATAAATGGATTCTTGGAAAAGAAAGTGGTGATTTGATTGGGAATGCTAGCAACCACCAAATCCAACTTGAGTCTATGAAACTTCAATGTGATCAGCTTCTTTAGTGGTGCATCGATCAACTGCCTTTAGGGAATGCTTCAGCTTGCCCCACTCCTATGTAAGCCAAGCATCCTCTTCTTGAGGAAAGACACCACCTTCCATAGAGTTTATCTATTCCTATGCCCAGGATAAGTCTTCTGGAGTAGTTGTAAGGTCCACCTGTGTGGCATCATGTTCCTTTTTCAGCCACCAAATGAGTCCCACCTACCAAAATGCAAACTATAAACACCTACACAATAAGCTCATTGATATGCCTAAACTTGTAGGCACCCTTCCTTTCCTCCCATTCTCACTTATCGTCCTATTGAGGAGTCGTTCGCATTTGCCACCACCATGTTGCAAGGTCTCGTAAAGGTAGCCAATTGGTATCCAATCTCTTGGGAATTGTCGGCTGTCACATTCACCCAATGTTAAGCCTTTTCAATAGAAAAAGCCTAAGCCCACTCATTGAAGCCTATAGTAGTGTGTATAGTTAAGGAGTAAGGACAACTAAAAAGGATGTCCTGATCCAATGCCTCCATCAATAAATAAAAAATCGAGTAGGTTAGAACTTGGGAGCAGGATGAAACCAAGTAAAGAGAGCAAGTGGGACATACCACCCAGAGGTAGTTTTAATAGATGTTCTTGTGTAATTCAAGCCCACTCCACACAACTTAACTCGAGGATGGTGTGCTCTCTTACAAGCATCATCCACTTGAAGGTAGTAAAGATGTCTATGCACATATTGGGTATCAGCTACCCACCATCTGGTTCCACATCCAAAAGTCGATCCCTGAGACCTTGGGCCTTCTCTATCTCATCTTCTATAAAGGATTTCTACTAGGTGTAGGACTAGATTTCGAGGGGAGACAAACCCTCCCTGCTTAGATTTGCTTCTCTGCCTAGGACCTAGCAGGGGCTTATTCATCAGATCTTAGGGTGGATTGTGGAAGAATGGTAGACACCTCATATTCTAGCATGAATGAGGGAACTACTCCACTCTTGTCAAACAAAGGAGTGCCTACATGTCCAAAAATAGGAGAGTTAATCTCACTAAGTGATGGCTTTGGCTTTGGAACCCCTTAAGATTGTTGTGTTGGTACCTAGATGGTGGTGCCAAATTTCATTCACCTCAAGGGGTTAACTGGGATGTAGTGTCTTACTAATGAAAAGTTGAGGGTCCAAGGTTGGCCTGCCCGAGGGAATTGTTGTCTTTGGCTTATCACCTAGGGAGGGCAATTTGTGCTGCCCAAATTGTCTCAGGTACTTGTTTGGACAAACAATAAGGTACTCTACCCCCTTCCCCTTTGGATCTAACAGGTCTACCTCAAGGAGCTTCCACCCGAGCCACTCTAATGACTAAACGATAGATGCCCTATCTAGTTTGAAGTGGGCAATCTACATAATCCATTTTTGCTCATCAACATTCAACTATTACAAGGACAACAACTCTAAAAATGCAATAGGAGGGCAAAAAATAGGCATATGTGGCATTTAAGTTGCACGAGTCAATGGAAACTACATTTGGCTCACTAGCTACCTTAAATGGTTAGACCTCCTAAGTAAATGATTCACTCTTCTTTTTATTGACCTATTTGACCATCCTTAATGATAAAAAGGTTGCAAAGCACAAAATGTTCAAATAAGAACAGGATAATTGGAATAGCTTAAGTGGACTTACTTGTTAACAAGTAATCCTTAGTGACCCAAGACAGCTTTTTTATGACCTATACAAACTTTAGGGTCCATCCTCTTACTTGAGGGTCCCTAATGAAAGGATCAACCCAATCTTCTTGAGGTTGAGAGCTACTAATTCCAACTAGGGTTATTCTCAGGCATACTTGTTAAGAGTTGGGAAACCTAAGAAATTGTTTATTTAGATTTTTAAGTTTCTCTAGCACTTCCATTATAAGGTGATGGAATACTAAGACCAAAAACAAAAAAGATAAGTGTCGATAAATGACTAGCCTTTCTTCACCTTTTGTGAGGAAAACTCATAAAGGTGCCTGAAGATTGTAGGCAAGACCCTAAATGTTGAACCTATAGGATCTCAAGCACACACACTAGAGAAGGGGGTTGAATAGTGTGGTATATAAAAATGATATGCAAATAATAGCTAGCCACAAATTTGAAATAAGATTTATAAAGGAAAATCCACTAGGTAAAAACCTCTACTTAAGTCTCCCAACTTGAGATTTTGAACCCGATTCTCTCTACTTAAGAGAATCAATATCCACTAATAAAAAAATTGAGGTAATTAATGAGTTTCCTCAATCCAAGGTAAAGTAGAAAATAAAAAAGTAAAGAGTAAGGTGCTACCTAAGTGCTTAGCACAACAACAATACAAATCGAATAAAAATCAAGATACAAATATTTCTAAAGCCTCCGTTGATATAAGAATTACCGAGAGCTTGATGACGGTCAAGGTTGAAAATCCTTGATCAAGATGCGAAGAATGCGAGCATATTGAGAGCATTGCGAGAAATGAGTGTTTATGGTACACAATCACTTTTCTAACTCAATTGATTTTTTTCATGAGTGTTGTATATAAAAATAAGTGTAAAGGAGACCTATTTATAGAATTTGAAAGGCCAAATTTCTAGTTATAGCCGTTAGTCACAATTTAGGAAGAAATTTGCTAAAAAATATATAAAATAGAAATGTAGCATGATATCAAAAGTATAAGACAATTAAGAAACATTTAGGTTTACACGAAACCTCGCTTACGAAAAGCAAGGAGAAAGTCAATGGAGGAGGCCCTGATAGGGTTGATAGTTCTATTCTTTTCAAATGGGGGGGGGGGATACCTATTTATAGGCTCCCACACACACTGTACTTTTTCATTCTACCATATGGGACTAAATGTAGCCACTACAACCCTTCTCTCAACAAAATCTATTTCAAATCAAGCCAAAAATAGAAATTGAATCTGGCACAATAGTCATGTTTATCGATGCATGATAAGTTGTGTTGGTACATTATGCTTGCAGTTATGCCAACTGAAATGGTTGAATATAACTACCCAATGGAAGCTTCAAGGCTAATAGATGATCTAATACTTATATGTGTGTACCTTGAATCAAAATAATTATACCTTAGCCACCTACTATACAAGGGGTCAAAGGGTTTACTATATAGGAGGGACATCCAAGACCCCACATGCTACTTGCACTCAAACCAAGTTATTCCAACAGAAGCGAAGGTGTCCCTAGAACATATGTAGTTAATGGTGGAACCTAATAAAAACTTGTTTTCATATAGTGTATACCTTTCCCATCACGTTCCTAAGCCCTTATTTTGACTTGAACGTGCTTGGATCCAGGTTTAATCACTCAACCAAAAAGGGGGCATAATTCATTTGTAAGAAAAAGCTTTGATTGTGCCCTATGGAACTTGACAGGAAAATGGAGAGAAGGAAGAGAGAGGGAACTCGAGAATTTGGTGACTTAATTTCATCCAATTGGTATACATCTAGGGAGATGATCTAACATTCAATTATCCACTAGTAATTTGTCGAGAGTATTACAAAAGTCCTTTTTCGGGTACTTGCTTCCCTTCTTGTGGCCGAGGCAGGTAATTGTTTGCTCCTTGTGAAATGTAGTCACTTCGAGAGTTGTCTCGTCTTTTGTTTTGCCACCTTGTTCCTTGCCCCATTGCCTTGATTCTTACACCATTATTTCAATTTTCATGTCATTGCCTTAGCCCCATCACTGCTAGTGCCTTTCTCACTTGGTGTTGGATCGAAGCAGTGGCAGACTAAGGGGCCGTAGTCTTTTAAGTGGCCTCCCATAGCCTAAGGACCAGGTGGTCGGATTGGCTAGATGCTATTGGGTGGTTTAGGAAGGTGAATCAGCTGGCTGGCTCCGAGTGGTCCACTCAAGATGGTAGCCCCCCGTCTAGACCGATAGAGGGCTTATTTTGCCTTTAGGTTGGATTGGCTCTCTTTTTGGGCTTCGTTTAGGTCTGTTTGCTTCATGGACAGGCTTCTAGTGGGCTTGACTTTCTCTCCCTCATCAATTGCCCCCACTCTCAGAGTCTATTGTATGGACTTTGAGAGTAAACTATATATATATATATATATATATATATATATATATATATATATATTGGAGGGGGGGGGGGGGGGGGGGGAAGGGGGGCGCAACTACTACTTGGCTTTACTATAGGGTAGGTGCTCCCTACTGTCTCTCCTCTTAGGAGGTTCTATTTTTTGGTAATTTGTCCACTTAGTCAACCAAGCGGTGGCCCTTGGGACTTGGCCCTTATTTGCACTCAATGGGTTTTCGCCACTCTTAGCACTGCCAGGTCTTACGCTCTCTATGGGATTATGTTGCACATATTTCGCGGTCTATTCTCTTATATTTTAGGGCGGATGGTCGCCAGCCATCACCTCATGCATTTCATACGTAACAGTTCGCCTAACAACATGGCTACATCATTTAAGAGTCCCGAGGCTTGGGGTAGGGTAGGTGTCACTTCCTTCTAGTCTCAAGGAATGATTGCGTCCCATCGCATTTAATGCTGATGGGATGGGTTGAGGTGGTAATGCTTTTGTGCCTCTTTGCCTTCCTTTCTTCCCTTATAAATTGGGGGGGGCGGGGGGGGGCATTTACTCACTCCTACCCATTTTGAGCGAAAGTTATTGATGTTTTTGTTCTTTGGCCCTTGTGCGCATTGAAGGTGTGGTTAAGAGTCGTTCCTTTCCTGGGAGCGGAGAATGGTGTCCATTAATTGAGGTGAGGAGACTTCTTCCTCGGGATGGCTGAGTGAGGCTATGCTTTCCCTTTATGGTTTTTGCTCCTCCCTTAAGGGGAAGGAGGAAAACTCCTCAGGCTACATAATTTGGGTGGGTTTGGGTATATTGTGGTGGACTACCGATTGAGGTTGTGCTCACCCAACTAGGAGGACAATTTCTTCATTTTCCGGTATGCCATTGAGAATGGCCTTTGCCTCCCCCTAAACCCTTTTCCTGTTTCTTGTCTTTCCTACTAAAATATTGTCCCTTTTTAACTAGTCTTGAATTGTTAGCCAGCGCTAAATACTTTTGTGGTTTGTCTATTTCAACCTCAAGATAAAAGCTTACCTTAGACATTTTCTGCCAACTTTATGGTCTTTTCCTTTTCCCTCAAAAAGTCAAAAGGGGGCATTCTCTAATTGGGACGTACACTCTGTTGCCTCGTAGGCAAGGCTTTCGACTTGTCGAGCTGTTAGATAGCTTGAGAGGTCAATATCGGTACTTTTTGTTGTAAATAATGAGGAGCCTCTCTGTGTCCCAAACTGCTAGCAAAGCCCACCTAATAGTAACGTCCGCCTGGGCTTGAGTCCTTAAATGGAAAACAACATGGAAGTCGTAAAAGGTTTCAACATTTTGGTTTGCTAAGAACTCGTACTAGAGGACGTCTAGAAGCTTATTTCATAGATTGAGGAGAACTACTCGAATGATAGTAAGTGGTCGTGAGCCTTTTTATCTTAACTCTATCGCACTAATCTAACTTCCTCTTTTCTTTGCATCCTTCCTCTCCTTCATGACCATGCACCTTGAGGGGTTCAAGAAGAGAAAGAAAGGATCGGGCTCCTCAATCTATGAAAGATGGTGGGGAGGAACACTCATCCAAGACGACGAGAGGGGGGGGGGGGGGGGGGGGAGTTGCTCTTGTTCCCAGCTTGTTGCAGGCAAAGGTTATATGCCGGGGCTAAGCAGTAGCTGATTTCGTAGATGATGTACTTGCATCTTTTTCCAGGGTAGGGGCGGGTCTTGATCCGTCCGAGCCTGTTGAGCGACTGCCCAAGGGGGAGGGGCAGACTTGCGTGGGCAACCTGATCAAAGTGAAGGTGCTTTTGTTTGGACAAGCAACCAATTATCTTCTGTTGGAGTTAGAGGTGTCCAAGGATTGGTCTCTTATACCTCCGATACTATCCCTCATAGGTTGGAAGTGACGTCTGCTAGGGTGGGAGATTCTTTGGCTCTCACCCTCGTCAGGGTTTGCGTTCCTTGTTGCATCCCTCGTCAAGCTCTCAGCTGCAAGAGCAGGCCTTTGACGTTGGTTCGTCTTGCAAACTTGTTAAGGTCCGCTTGGATGTTTTGAAGCAGGTGATCTTCTAGATGGAAAATAAAGTGTTAGAGCTCTTTAACTTCCAGCTTTGATTGGGCAGCCTTGTCCTGTGTGCCCACCCACTTGTGAAACATCTATCGCAACTGCTTTGGGGGTGATAAGTACCAAGTTCTTGCTGCACCTGTGTTTGCTCTACTTGATGTGACATTTCCTCTGTTTGTTCTTTGCAAGTTGACATAGTTGGGTAGGACAAGGTCAACAAGATAAGGTCTTAATTTGATGGGATACAATGCTAAAAAAGTTGATGTATCCAAGCAAAAGGAGGCACGACGAGAAAATAGGAATTTTGGATGTACAAATTATGTTACAAGTCTAAAATTCACTGTCAGAATAACTTTTCATCACAATCTTTAATAAGACCATTACTAAAAGGCTAATAGAATCCTTTTTCCTCGCTTGCTCAGACCTTTGACATGGTTTATAATCGTGAACAATTGCACCTTTTGACCACCGTTTGAACGGACGGCTTCAAAAATTTAAAAAGAAAAATGAAAAAAAAAAAAGGGGAAAAAGCGCGGGAGAAACCCGCCCATCTTCTAGGGCACGCTGCTCTCTCCCGCATTCTCCACCTCCTTCATCTCTTTCGACCACCTCAGAGTCTCCTCCGTCCCTTCCCCCCTCGGTCGATCTCGGCAACCGCGCGCTCATCCTGCCTCCATCGGCCTCCGTCGACCACCACGATCATTTCCCACGCAACGGCGGGGGAAGACCTCGAGATCCGTGGGGGTACACGGCTGGACCCTTCTTCGGCCTCTCGTCGAGGAAGTTACACGACGTCCGCCCTCATGTTAGATTTCTTGAGTGAGTTCTCACCCTTTCTTCTTTTGCTTCGAATTCCGATGTTTTCCAGTTCATGGATTGTGGGGGCTCTCAGATATATCTGAGAGAGAGAGAGTTTGATTTCAAATGTGTTTTCGTCCCGCTGCTGACCAGAGAACCTAATTTCTTTTATGAAGATCTTAGATATAAAAGTGCATTCATACAATTGCAACCATCACTAGATTCGTCGATCAATCGATGACCCTGGAGAGGGTTATCCAACTGGTGGTGTCCCTCATTGGCAGGGATAAGGCATTGAACCATTATCCGCAATTTTTAGTGGGTTAAGAGCAACTATAATGGCATCATGGGATGGATGACCATCCCACAGGTAGGTTCTACTGCACCCCCTTATGTTTCCAGGGCAATCCAGGAGATAGACATGCATCTCCTGGATGTTGATCCCAATGCTTCACCCATACATTTGATTTCTCTTCATGGTGGCCCAATGGTTTCATTGACAGGGAAAAGAATTGGAGTTGGTAGATGTTTGTCACTGATTGCAACAAATGTGAACCCAAAGGTTGCCTCCCCACTTCAGCAAATCAACCAGATGTTAGAGAATCGAGACAAAAATACATGTAACTACTAAATGCTTATTACAACCAAATATCCCCCTTCCATCCACCTAACCATCCATTAATAAGTTTTGTAGTCGACTAGGGCATATTCTTTTATCATGTGATGCCCTTTGGTCTTAGAAACATGGTTGCATCAATCAACACCTTGCAAACCTCATTACAACAAAAATAATTGAAAATTCTTTTAAGACATACGTCAACGATGTATTAATCTGGGGTTTTTCCTTTAACGACTACTTGATAAATTTTGATGAAGTCTTGTTGTTACTCCAAAAATATGAGCTAAGATAAATCTTGAAAAGTATGTATTTGTTGTGGTGATTGGGAAGTTATTTGGATACCTCCTTTCCCACTGGGATGTAGCAGCAGATCCAGAAAAAAAGCCAAAGCCATACTAGTCCTTTACCTTAACCTGTCTACCAAACACCACTCAGGCTCTTTGAAATTTCAAGTGCAGTTGTTGGTGGGACAAGTTGCAGTGCTTAATTGTTTCATGTCCCAAGCATTAGACAAATGTGAAGTGTTCCTTTCTATCATCAAGAAAGGATAGAAGAAAATACAATGGAATCTAGAATGTGATGGGATCTTTGAGGAGCTCAAGAACTACCTGTAGAACCCTCCAGTCTCCTTAATACCACAGTCGAACGATAGACTTCCTCCACTTTGTGTCTTTCCCAAGCACCCACGTATGATGTGGTTTTGTCTATGATACAACCAAGCTGGTTTTACTAGAATTTAGAGGAAAAAAATGCAAATTTTGCATCATTTTATCTAGAGGGTTAACTTGCAATGCTTGTTTATTATTATACTGATTCCAAAAATGCACATTGTATCATCATTTCTAAATGTAAAGACACAATGTCAATAGCTAGTGTTGTTCTTATTCAAGAAGATAACACAATTCAAAGGCTAGCGTACAATGTCTGACATTTTGTGTTCAAAACAACACTATCTAATCCTTGAATGCTTCAACTGTACTTTCAAGTGCACCTGATTCTGCTCCTTATCATCCAACTGCTAAGAAATGTGTTGACCAAGCTTGTTATATCCAAGTGTTTGTTGAAGTGATCCCATTGAGCTTGGAGAAATTGACATCAATTTCTAGTTGTGGTTCTCCATCAAAACAAAGTGTTGGAAAACTTCATCCTCTGTTGAACTAAAAACAGTCAATCTTGAAGCTTCCCACCTCTTAGGAGGTGCATGTCCATAGGTTCCATGTTCTTGCCAGATTGGGCATGGACCATCCTACGGTGTCCATATGACTATCTAGGAATGTATACTTACAATTCCATTTTTCTTAATCTAATATAATATGAGGCCTTGCATGTAGCATTTGGCTTGTCTAGGTAGGTGGGGTCACTTAAGCTTTTATTGATCCTAGCATGGTAGTCAAGAATTCCTTGGGAGAGTATGATGCTTGTGACAAAGTACTCTTAGATTGTGTTTGGATGTGGAGTAAAAGGATGGGTTAGGTGATGCGACAGTGAGAAGATGGATAGTGTCATTGTTTAGGCGTGGTTTATAAAAAATGCCACATCAAATATCCATACACAACATATTAACTCACACATCACATCTAACTTCCACTTACTCCACTTTTCAACAAAACATTAATAAAAAAACTAGATATCAAATATAAAACAAAATGAACTACAACTTTCTTCTCCATATTTAAATCACATCAACATACAACTTATAATACATCAACTCACCTATTATCTTCACTTCTACTATCCTGTCACTTACACCAACACTACTAAAACCTATCTCATTCTAAATTTTATCCAAGGGTAACCTTTTTCTCTCAACCAAATGAAACCTTAGGGAACTTTTTTGAAGTCAAAGGCAAACAAATAAGTAAACTTTAACTTTGCCAAATTGACTATAAGCAAGAATAGTCATGTGGATGCCTATCATGTCTCGCATCTTCCTCCTATCAGGAAAACTCTTATTGAGATCTTCATTAAGCATTTCAGTTGACCTAGCATCTTGCACATTGAGGTATTCAACATTGAGGCTAAAGATGACTGGGCAACCCCTTATCTCATGAACTTATGTGAGGCAGAGATACCAAAAGATCTATCAGGTTATCATGACCTAAAATCCTTGTTCAATTTGCCACAAATTTCACCATTGTAAATAATACATTATATCAATGCAATGTATTGCTCCCAATGTTGAGGTGCCTTACCAATATTAAAGCGAAAGACACCCTTATGAAAGTCCAAAGAGGACTTGTGAAACCCATGAAGGAGCAAAATCTCTGCTAAATAGGTTCTTGAGGTATGGCTACTATCAATTGACTCTATGCAAATGCAATGTGACTAATGTCAACTCTTCACTAAGATATCCCATCAATGGTCATTGGATATTACGACCAATGGGAGGTCAAATATATTTGGCTGTTGGGAGACGAACATTATGGGTAAATTTCCTAAATATTTATGAGGGAATATGTCATCACCATCGACTACTTCAGCAAGTGGTAGAAGCCAAGCCACTGGCTTCCACTATGCTGACCAAAATTACTAATTCCTTATGGGTGGACATTATTTATCGATATGGCATTGTGAAACATTATTTGCAACACTGGCCAACAATTCAGTGTATAAAGGTTCATAGAAGTGCACATCAAATCATGAATCAAAATTTGTTTGCTTTCATCACTCACCCACAAAGTAATAACCAACTAAAGAGGACGAATCAAACAATCATCTTGAGACTAAGAAGAACCACAAAGGGGCTCAAGGGAATTGGGCCAATGAACTATCATTTGTCCTTTGATAATATCAAACAGTGTCCTGGACTGTAACAAGGCACAGTCCTTTCAATCTTGTCTTTGACATTTAAGCCCTTATTCCATTGGAATTGACTAACCCTATCTTTCAGGCCATGATTTTGATTCCAAATCAAACATTGATTTAACAGTAATGCAGATGGATTTTCTTGAAGAGCTTCAAAATGATGTAGTGATACATTCTGCAACACATATGCAAAACATAGTCAAATATTTTTGCCAAAAAGTTTGACAAAGGCAATTATGGTTGGAGACTTGGTTCTCCAAGAAGTTGAAGCCTTGCAACCTTGCGAAGGAAGCCAATGCTAAATTGAGAAGGTACTATAAAGCTTATAAAGTACCAAGTAGAGGGGTCTACCATTTACAAACACTATATAGATGTGTGTATTGACAAGTACTTGCAATAGTGATGCCTAGAAAAAATACTACATTTGAATTCCATTCATGTTATAACATTCATAATGCACATTCAGAGTTGACATAGTAAAAATAACATGTGAGTAGAACTTTCCATTCATTATAAACATTTGTCTTGACAAAGTTTTACAAATTCTTTGTATTAATAACTATATAACAACTTCAGCACATGAAAGATGGAAAGTGAGAAAGAGAAGGAAGGAAACTCAAAATAAAGGAAGAGAAGCAATCGAAAGAATGAAGGATAGCCATAAAAAGAAGGAAGAAGGTGACAAAAGGCCCACACTGCATAAGAGCTTCCATATCCAGAATCAACCTTATAGCATCAACCTTCTCATCAAGCCCAAGCCACTCGATGACTTGAGACAAAAGTTTAAGGCAACCAACTATGCATTCCACCTAAATGATTGAGTAACAAAAACCCCACATTGCGCCATCATCAAATAGGACACGTGTGATTCCTATCCTTCCAGGATTTCTGTCATGGTCAAGGGGTAAGTCTTTCGTCAAAGTTCCTCCTAAACATGTAAGATGCCATCTGAAGTCTACTTTGTCAGCCTCAGAGGCCTTCAGTGGTCTTACGCTTTGGAGAGGCAGAGTTTGCAGGCCTTCTACTTCTCCTCAAGTTTCTTGTCTGCACCTTTGATTGTCGCCTTTGCTACCTTCTTGGACTTGGTAGTGTCTTTGGACAAGCTCTTAATAGTAGTTGACCTCTGCTCCAAGCCTTTCTTCTCCTAGTTATCAATCATTAAATGCCTGTCCATCTTCTTAATGATCCCTTGTGTCTATTCCACAGACTGAAGACTGGACTTTAGGAATGTGTTCTTTTGTGTTGCAACATAGGAAGTAGTTATCAACTCTCCCACCTTAATAAGGTGGTCAAGAGCAATACGATATCACTGAAATAACAAGGAGTTAGTATATATTTAGTGACCTCGCCCATGTCCAAGAAGAGGTTTTGAACATGAACATAAACCACAAGCAAACAAAAAATTAGTCAACTATCAAAGAGCTGAGATATAAAAGTGACTTGTACCATTCCTTGTCCTTTGAGCCCTACTAGATGACATGCTGAATATTATAGTCCCTCAAGCTCTCAATGTTGACTGGGCCCAAATAGAGGAAATGATGTCATCATCTGTAGGCATTGGCATCTGCAATCTAATGCTTGTCCTTTAAAGGCGTGTTCTCCTTCCATGGAAAGGGAACTCTCCATCTGATGGGTATGACCAAGTTCGTGCAATGTTGCCCATCAGGATATGGCAATGGTGGAGATTCCTAACTTTGGCAGGATGGTTCTAGGTTTGAGTTCCCATCTTTGCATTATCTAGAGGATTGGTGTGTGAAGAATTATCAATTTCTCCCCAATTTGCCCAAATAGAATTTGAGTCATCAAAAAACAAAAAAGTTCAAGCATTGTTACTCAAAACTAAAATATCTCAAAATATTCATTTGACCAAGGGGTTCAAACAAGTACATTGCCCAAAGAGGAATAGAGGTGTATCCACCAAACTCATCATAATAATGTAGACTATACATTGGAAGAAATGGCCCTGCAACAGGATCGCTGCTATTTACAAGGCAAAGAAAAGGCATTGAAAAGCAACCAGTTATTGGAAAGAACCTATATTAATTGAGAGCAGCATAAATCTGCACAAGACTTGCACAAAGGTGTTTAGAGGTAAGTGAACCCTAACTCAATGAAGAATTGAAGAGTGGATGAGCATGTACGCGAATAGCTTATGAAAGACCCATTTGTTTGACTTTGGGATAGCAAATTTTTAGTTATGTCCAATATTATGCCAATTAACAACAAAACTGCTATGCTCATACTTTTGTACAATGAGGATGATGGAGGTTAGGAGGGGCTTGCCCCTTGATGGGCTGCTTAGCCACAACTTTGATTAATTAAGGGTATGTCCTCATCACGGTGAATGACTTCATCATTGGCATGATCGCTGTCATCACCTCCCTTTTTTTCGATCTCCACTCTTACTATTGCCATTATCCTTGCACAACCTCACACTCGTCACGCCTCTGTTAATCATAAAAGTTACCTTCTTTATACATGAACTCAAGAACATCCATAGAGACACATGGGATCATCAAGATGAGAAGAAAAAGGAAGTTCCTGAGGCCCTATTCTTCCTAAATCTTCTTTGAGTAAAGGGAGCGAAAAGAATATTAGAATTAGAAGCACGAGAGCTTTGGGAATGAGGAACAGTAATGTACCTTTCTTAAAACCTTAGCACTTCTAATTGACATGAATTAGTTAGGTGCTATCATGCCTGTGGACATTTTATTTAAGCACGTGGTAAACATCATTTCCTTTTTTGTAAAGGCCTTCATGTTGGCCTCTCATTGCTTGTACTAAAATTTCACAGCTATCTATGTCAAATTTAAACTGCACTTTTCATCAGTAAGTTGTGTGGAGAGATGAATCTTGAGATACCAAAAATGAAAGAAAAAGGCTTTGATTTGAGGAATGAGATTTTGAGGAATTGTGCATGAAATTAATATTTTTTGGAATAAGTGGAGGAATAAGTCACTTTGGATGTTTGGATCCAACTTTGATCATGAGAAGAAATAAAAGGTTAGTGTTCCACATTTGGAAGAATAGAAGAGCAGAATACAATTATTCTAGGCGTTTCTTGTAATAACTTTATGTCGGCATAAGTGGTCTATCCTTGTATAACTTTGTTCTAGGTTTTCTCAATCCAAATGCGGAAGGTCCTATTGTATTCCTCTGAACAAACAACCCTAATTGCATATGTACAGTTTGTACGGTATATACTAAAATGAGCCGAGATTGATGTGTACATGTACAAAGCTCCATTCTCCTGCACATTCATACTAAAAAAATATGCACTTTGGGAAAATTTCACACATTATACATCTCACATATTTTATTTTGAACTTCCGAGACATCCTTTCATGACAAAACAAAAAAAAGGACATCCATTCAATTTTCACCGCTGACAGAATCTAAGAAGTGATAAGTATAAACAATTGCATAAAGATAGTAGGAAATTAACATTGACGTTGATACGTGGCTATTCCATAAGAAATGCCTTTAAAAACTAACACGGGATGCATTTTTAAATATATGCTATAATGCATGGGAATTTGGAGAGTGTCCATATTAAAAATATTACGAGTATAATTTGTCAACTGCCACCAACTAAACAATTGCACCAATTTGTTCATTGGTGAGTCACTGTTATTTAAACTAATGAAAGCACCCTCGCTACTCTACAACGCCCTACTTCACCTGTAATCAGATTAGCACTCTATTTATCCCAATAATAAAAAAAAAGCAATCTGTCGACCCAAATATCAGGCTATCAGAATGCTATTATAAAAAAATTGTTTATATCTAGTCAAATGAGGAAACATTTCTGTCAATAAAGTATAAGCTTAACTTTTGCTAATCAAAACACAGTTCTGGGATTTTTCTACTAAATTAGACAAGAAAAGAATGATGTTGCCAAGAGAGATATATTTTACACATCAGAGCAATATATTTGCATACCACTTATCACTTGACACGTATTTCTGATCTATTTTTTTATTTAGCTATGTCAAATATATTTGGCAGACCTTAATCACCTTCTGATGGCCCTTGATCCGTAGGTCATAGCTCTTAACTATTATTATTAGAAGAAATTTTCTCTTGCGTCATTTATAATCACGCAAATCTAGTAAAGACATTAACCTAAGTAATATATTTGACATGAGACCTAAACCATCTCTCCATGAAGAAAACATCGTGATTCTTGATGAACATTTAATAGGGCATTGCTGCTACTTAACAACACATTGGCAATCACTGGAGGAAACATGTATATATAAATATTCGTTGCCACAAAGTGCAAAAAGCTTGCATAAAAGCTCTAATTAAGTGAAATCTTTTTATTTAAAAGCTCTTTACGAATAGAAACCTGGTAAGCAAATTAAAACTAATTATGATAAGTCCATCAAGGAGGATAATTTCCGATTTTTGTCCCAAAAAATAGAGACGAAAATGTCGGAATGCTCTTGAAAATGTTGGCCAAAAAATTCTAGAATTTATTCGTCTGACTTTAGAAAAAGGAAGGAAAAAAAAAAGGGTGAAGGTGAAACATACATACCTGAGTCGCCCCGCTTCTCTCGCTTTCTATCTTAAAACAAAAGAAGAAAAGAATAGAAAATGGGTAATGATGGAGCATACTTACCTGAGTCTTCCCCTTCTCTGTCATTCTGTGTCTCTCTACATCTCTCATTGCAATTAAGGACTTTGGAATTGGGGGGTCTTAAGTAGCATCTTCACGTACACAGAAATGGGAAGGGGGACTATGGGAAGACCAATGCGGCTCCTAGAATAGAAATGGCGGCTGCCGCGGTTTTCCCTTTTTTTGATTTATCTGCTTCTGTTATATTGAAATAACATCATTTTTTAAAGTAATATTGATTAAATGGGTAATATATATATATAACACCGTAAAGTGCAACAGAAGCCGGGAACCGAGGTTTGTTGCAATGACCTGTCTTTTTACTGCACAGTTGATCACAAGATGCTCTTTGTTACCTTACTTCTTTGAAAGGGCATAATTGGTACTTAATTATATTATGCTTCTCTCTCACATTGTTATATGTTAAAAGGTAAAGAAACTATGCAGTAATATTATTTGCCATATATAGAGTAAGTGAACGTGATGGATTACTGTATATAGTGATTTTAATTGATGTATTTTATTTTTTTATTGGTAGAAATCATTATTTATAGGTGAAAAATTAATTTTAAGTGAAATTATTTTTCATGGATAGAAAGTAAAGTATATAGATGTATTTTTATTATCAATTGGTGTATTTTAATTTTTAATCAGTAAAAATTTATTTTCAATTGATATATTTTAACTTTTAATTGATATATTTATTTTTTTATTGATTTTTTATTTGATTAATATATTTTAATTTTTAATTAGTATATTTTCCTTTTTTTTATTTTTAACTGCAAACGTGACTAAAGGTCACATATTGTAAGATATGCTGCAAGATATTTTTTTTTCTACTCACATCCTTGCTATATTTAGGTATTTATTTTAAATTAAGACCTCCCTTTATAAGAGTGAAAAATAGAGATGCCAGTCAGAGGCAGAATTCATCTGCATTCATAAATCCATTTCCCTCTCCCACCCCCACTTATCCAACAAGGAAAACTTGCCCCACCAGCAGTAACTCACGAGGTCGCCTTCTACCAATATTGTACCACTTAGAACTTGTGTATATATGAATACATGTAATCAGAGAATCAAAGTTAAGGTGAGTCGATCCAGGTCCCATTAGGCAACCCAAATTACATAACTACGTATAAGCCATGGCTTGAGCAAACACTCGTGTTACCATGGTTAAGTTACTCTCCCTTGCACTCATTCATACCACTCAATTCTAGCTGTTCAAGAAATGTCATTTTATGGGACAAATAGAGCTTATCTCACATGATGTTTATAAAAAATGTGAGAGAAGGTAGGATTTGTGAAAGAATGGTGGGAGAAGCTATCCCACGATCCTAATTCAAGGAGGAAAGTGAAATTAGAAAAATGTGGAAGAAGTTGAGTTCCATAATTACAACCTCCTCAATGTAGGATAAGCCACCTTCTCCTGTAAAAGGAACGGTGCCTAAGGGTCATGAACCTCAAGTTTAGTTATAGAAGATATGGAATCAAAAGCAGCATAATTGATTTTTGATAATATCTTTTTAAATGGTAATCTTTTAATTCTCATACAGAAAAAGATAAAATCAGTTTTCTCATCCTCACATCCTCTCAACTCTTCATATAGTTAGCAATCCCATTGTCAAACCTGTATTTTGATCATGACTTTTGAGTTGAAAAGTTTACGTGATATACGCCTTTATAATTTACATCGACCTTTTGTTACCATTTAGATGGAACTCCTTTAACTTCAAATTATGTGTATTCAATTGCCTCCTTTTAATTTTTTTTATTCTTTTCCTACCTTTTTCAAGAACTTCTATTTTTTTTGATAAGGTAATTAGATTTGAATCTTATCTCTTAGATAAAAGTTCATACCCTCGACTTTCAAACCATTTAAATGGGTTAGCGATCAGTATTTAATTTCCACTTGTTTTGCACCAATTTCTATATCCTGCAAATTTGTCGATTACCATAGGTGTAAAAGGCAAATGCCAATCTTGTTTTGCTTCTCTCTCTGCGTGCGTGTGAAAAGAACCCAAACTTTGGGGCTACGATTGGTTGAATCGGGCTGATTGGAGCCCCCCCCCCCCCCCTTTCCTCCAAATCTCCCCTCTCTCTCCCCTACCTCCCTCTAACTAATCCGAATGACTTTCTCAACATGCAACGCACTTTGGCTCACGTTTCTCAACGTGTTGAGGCAATTGACCTCCTTCTTTGATGATCGTCAGTGTGGGGGGGTTGGCGGTGAAGCTCTGTGTTAGCAGTGTTTGAAGCGTGTTTGGGGGGAGCATGGCCGACGTTTTGGCATCGCTGCGGGGGTCAGTCGTCCTCCGATTGTCGTCCAGCTACATGGGCTTGTCTCGTCATTGGCTTCCTGATGTAAATACATTTACACTACTTAAAATGTCTATTTATGCATGTTCTTAAGCATAAGATTGCATTTCATGATATAAATATTGCATTACATGCATCATCTTGCATTTAGAGTAGTTTGAATAAAATGGAGGTTAATTGTCTCCTTTTATGTGCTTGGACAGGGCAAATATTTTATCGGGGCCTCGGATCAAAGATCCAACCGTATGGATATGATCAGGGCGACGATTGGAGTTCAACGACTCCAAGATCGCCCTAATCAGGCATCCGTAGCATCAGATAGAGACCGGGGAACCCTAGAAGATCAAGGGCCAGGATGGTGTAAATCCGCACTTCAGATGGAAAATCCGACCACACGGATGAATTCGGATCGACAATCGCAGCCGAACGACACAAAAATCGAGTCAATCCGACATCCGTGGCACCATCTACAACTTCCAGAAGATGGACGGCCAAGATAGCGCCACGTGGCGCCATCCCAGCCGCCCAATCGGCCGCGGGGGTCCTGTGAAGACTGCGCACCGTCTCCTCTCCGCCGTTGGATCTCGATCCAACGGCTGCGGTCGCGCGCGTTTAAAAACGTCCGCGCGACCATTTCGCCCGCGTAGCGCAGCGGCGACGCAGCTGCGGGCGAAGCGGAGGTCGCGGGTTCGAGCCGCGGAGAGGGGGGCGAAGGCGCGGGCGAGCGGGCGCGCACGAGCGTCGGATGAAGATCCAACGGCCGCGCGCGCCCGATAGCGCCGACGCGCAATTGGACGCCCTGGTGGGCGCGCGATCGCACGCGGGCGGCGCGCTACGCAGCAGGCGCGGGCGCGATCTAAGCCGTCCGATCTCGCGATCGGACGGCTGAGACGACGCGGACGTGCGTCTGCGTTACGCGCGCAGGCCAGCCGAGCGGGCGCGCGTGGGTGCGGCGGCGACGGCGACGGCGGGGCTTTAGCGACGGTTTTATCCGTCACTAAAGACCCCTTATTTATTATTTTGAAGATGTAATGTCCATTTTGCCCCCACTCCTTGCAACTATAAAAGGAGACCCCCTCCATACGAAATTTTCATCCCTTCCTTCTCCTCTCTACCTCTCCAAAGCTCAAGAGAAGCTTGTCCCACACCCGGGATGCTTCTCGCGAGATAAAGTCCAAATTTTCGTCCCCCTTCGGAAGTGGATCCCGCGACGACGACGGCGTGCTGCTTCGTTCCCGTTCTTCTGCTTCGTCCTCCTTCGTCCCGCTTCGTTCTCCTTCGTCCAGGCGTCGTCCCGTCCGGCTCGTCCTCCAAGCAACCGTCGAGGAGGATTTCTCTCTCCCTATTCTTTTTACTGCTTTCTAGTATAGATTTACTGCTTTCTAGAGTAGACTATTCGTCCTCCGAGCGATCGTCGAGGAGGACATTTCTCCCTCCATTCTTTTAATGCTTTCTAGAGTAATTGTTTTATATTTTCTAGTTGTAACGAATGAACTCTTTTATGATTAATTTCTTGTCTATTCTACATCTCATTTTAATTTCCATGTGTAGTATTCTTTCTCTCTCTCTTACTCCCTCTCTCTCTTTTATTTGTTGTAGATACTTAGATAGTTTAAATTGAATTTCTTGGTGACAAAATAAAAAGAAACGCGGAGTTTTTTTAAATCAAACGTTCGCCTCCCTGTGTTCGACCCGGAATTCTTATTTCGGTATAAATTTTATTTGTTGAACACGAATCCTTCGCTTTCGAACTACAACGACGGGTTTTCCAAAACCGAACACGTTAGCGTAGCTTCGTCGCGTTCAACATTTTGGCGCCGTTGCCGGGGAGGCAACGCTCTTTGATTTCTCTTCGCGTTTTGTAACTTACAAATCATTTACCTCACTTTTCTCCTTTCTTATTGTAATTGCAGGTACTCTTTCGAGACAGGCAAAAGCGGTAGATCGGAGTAAAGGGTTGTGGAAGGTTTTGTAAGTTATCCCCCACCTCCCACCCATTAGATTTCATTTCATCACATAATAATTCAAACATCAATCAACCTAGGTGTTCTTATAAACTCTAAGGTTAGATTGTTTGTTGTTTGACATCCATACTCACTCCAACTCCCACATTAAAAAAAAAAAAAAAAAAAAAAAAAAATCTCACAGAGGTACACAACCTCATCTGATTTTCTAACTCAACCGGTAAACCAATCTTAGGAGCCGGTACACACATCCAAACACATAATCGAGTAGAAATCAGATTGGGTAATCATTTGTGTGCCTAATTAGGTGGTGCATCAGGCCAGTTGTTTGAGTTGTTTGGGCCGCACCACTTCAAATAAAATCAACTCATCAAGTAGCTGCCAATTAGGTTCAACTCTTAGGGATCTACCAGGCACTCCACATTCTTTCTAAACTTTAAAGGAAAATATCTTCACCTGTGCTTGCAAAACCTGGTGTGCCAATGAAACTTGATTGAAAACACCTAAAGTTGAATCCTAAAAGCTACTAAGCAAGATTTGAACCTTAAAATTCACCACATCAAAAATAATCTTGCTTGAAAACCACTGGTTGTGCACGCACACACAAAGCAATCAATCATTAAGGGCACAACCCATTTAAAGGGCCCATCACATTCCAAAGCACATTCAAACCTAGCTCTAAATAAAACAGAGTAGACATTGGCCTTAAGGATTGGACTCGCTCTTCAGAACTCAGAACGAGATTATTTTCGATTAGTCTGTTTCTACTGTTCAATCTGATGTCTAGCTAGGGGAGCAGAGTCAAACGATCGCGGCTGGGGGGTACACTAGGAACCGGAGGTGCAAGCCGAAGGAAGAACCTTCTCCCCAGTCCCTCCTTCTAACTGGTTGGATTGAACAGACAGAAGTAGATCAAATCGTTCCTTTATCTCAAGACGGGTTTTGAGAGTCTGTAGGTCTGTAGGCTAACCCATTTAAGGACAGGTTTGATTGTTTGTATTGCAGGGCACCTTTCTTCCTCCCGTATCTCATGAATCCTTCCACATATTTCACGCATTCCCGCTCTTTCCCTCCTGTTGTAAATTATCCTCAACATGACGATTATCCCAATTCGTATTGTAATAGACTATCAGTTAGTTGGGATAATTCGGATTGGGGATACAATTCCGGACCCCCGTGTTTAGGGTCTAACCCTGAACACTTTGATTCTCAATTCTATCCTTCTCAGAGTTGCATCGATTATAGATCGTCCTCTTTTCATGAACAACCTAATGCGATCTACAATCAAGAAGGATACACTGATCCTTACCCATCCTCTGATTTCACTGCCTTTAGGTCATCTCCATCTTATGAACAATCTGAAATGATCTATTATCAGGATGGGTATAACGAATCTCAATTCGTTAATTCCTCTACATTGATGTCAAACCCGCCCAACCCTGAACCAACTCATTTGGTTCAGGTTAATCAGGTTCAAGATAAGGTTCTGGCTAACTTGAGGAATATCATTCAATCTTTAGAAGTTCAGCCAATACCTTGCATTGAGAGATTGGAGCCCCTGATTGAAATGATTGATGATTTAAACAAGTCTTTGTTGGATTGGCTCCAGGATGTTAAGGATAAGAACCCGGGTGAGTTTCTACTTGGGAAATTAGCGAAATTGAGGATGAGATTCGTGGTTGCTTTGATTCAATCTTGGAATAATTCCCAGGATGAACTCTCTTCAGGAAAGCCAATGATAGAACCCGCTCAGGCACCTGTTGGGGGGGACACGTGTTACGAAGCTGACCAGATTGAATTAAAGCAACCAATTAAGGATGATCTGATTTCTTCACCTGAGATCCCTGAGCCGGGTTACGAGAAAACGTATGTCTCCTTGGAACGCAAAGTGACAAATGATTTTGGGACATACATTGATACGGATCCTGATGGTGAAGATTCAAGTTGCGAAGTCTCACACGAGTTTTCAGATCACGATTTTTGTGAGACGATTGGGCCTGAGGAATCTGATAGATCATTTGATAGCCCAATAACTGAGGAAACTGATCTTATTAGGGCACACGATACGGATCCAGAATCGCATTTTCTGGAGGAATTAATTCAATGCCCTGATTATCAGTTACACCCTGTTGAGCTTATTGATGATTCTAATTCTGAGATAATTAGACCCAAGTCAATTTTGATTTTCCCACATCATCTAGACTTGGAGATTTCAGACGGGGTGATGAATATACAAGAGGTCATGGAATTTGATATGCCGAATGAGGAGGATAGGAGCTGGGAAATTCTGATTTGGGAAGTCAATTTTGGAGGAAATGGAAGATTGAGTCGAAGGGTTCCTTTTAAACTGAAACTATCAAATCAGAACCCTTACGACATTTGTTTCGAGGATGTCAAACTCAAGCACACATTTAACGATTATCCTTTTGAGCTTCAATTCTCTGTAACCCGACATTTTGACCTTGGGTTGCATCCTCACAAATCGCAGGCCCGACCCCGCTTGCATTCTGATTTTAGGTTTTGGGTAATTTTTATCCAGAACCTAAGATATTCTCGATTATGGGGTGTGGGTCTGCACCACAATCTGGTCCACATCTGTGGACCTTTGCTGACAGGTCAGAGGATTCTTCTGTTCATTCTAATTCTGACCTGCACATGTGAATTCTTCATTTCTTTTCTTTGTATAGTGTGCCTAGCTGAAGGCACTAAACTCAGCACATATACAGTTCTTTTTCATTTTCATCTCGGAGCGGACCCGATATCCACGCAATTCAGGTGCTTTCTACGCTTTCCCTCTCTATTTTATGTCTTTTTAATACAATGAGGACATTGCATTAGATAGGCATGGGGGGATGGATATTTATCTTTGAATTCATTCGTCAGCTCCGTAGATTTGTTTTATTTTATATATAAAAAAAAAAAATCAAAATTAGGAAAGAGAATTTGGGTTTAAGAAAATTTTCGATCTTAAGAAATACTATATTATGTTCTGAACACAAAGACCCTTCAGGTCTTTGGACTTAATCAGCCTATGTATCCACTAAAATGTGGATTTGTTTTTCGAGTTCTCGCCAACCTGAATTTTATTATAATTGGAATAAATAAGTTTGGGTGATAAGTACACGACTTATCAACCCGCCCTCTGATGTGAGGGAATTTTGAGTCTTAAGCATCTACACACTTTCTTTGCACTGACTCGTTGTTTGGCGATTTTAACGGAAATTGGGTAGCTAATGAACCTTCTAGGGTGATATGGCTGGCAAGTTATCGTGGGTAACAGCCCATAGGTAGGTTGTCTAGAGCCCAGTCACTGGACCTTTCTCTTTTTGCTGCCTTTAGGTAAATCTTAGACCAGGGAAGCCACCTACTTAAAAAAAAAAAAAAAAAAAAAATCAAAAAGGAGAAAAGAACAAAAAGAAATAAGCCACACTTCGCCGCACGAGTATGGCTGGCAAGTTGTCGGTGGTAACAGCTCATCGACCGGTTGTCCAGAACCCAGCTCAGAAAATGCACTAAAAATTCCCAAAACACTTAGGAAGAAGCGGAGAAGTAGAATAAACCGGGGAGATATACACTGGATTCACCCTTGTGTTGACCCCGTTAAAAAATAAAAGTAGGGAGACAGCTACCGGTTGTAAAGATACACCTTTAGGCAGAATTCTTTTTGAGGTCACCTAGAGGCGTAGAAATCCGAAGTCCGTTTTAATTGCCGGTCAACGAGTCTATCACAATCACAATAAGATGCTTAAAACTTAGGGTTCTCATCAAATCTTGGGTGAGTTGAATGGCCGTAGAAAGCCACTCTTAAACCCTAAAATTTGAAAAAAAAAAAAAAAAAGTAAAAACAGAAAAAGAAATTTTTCTTTGAATAAGGCGAGGCTTGAGGCGATCTGCATTTTGGCTGATACCCGGGCACTGTTGTGTCTTTGAAAGTTCAGTTCTTAAGTAGACAATTTCTTAATGATTGAGAATAACTCAGGTCCAAATAATCTAACCTAATTCTTTTATAAATAGCATATAGTTTTTGCTAGGGACTAGCAAAAGATAGGCATGGGGGTATGATGTAAACACATTTACACTACTTAAAATGTCTATTTATGCATGTTCTTAAGCATAAGATTGCATTTCATGATATAAATATTGCATTACATGCATCATCTTGCATTTAGAGTAGTTTGAATAAAATGGAGGTTAATTGTCTCCTTTTATGTGCTTGGACAGGGCAAATATTTTATCGGGGCCTCGGATCAAAGATCCAACCGTATGGATATGATCAGGGCGACGATTGGAGTTCAACGACTCCAAGATCGCCCTAATCAGGCATCCGTAGCATCAGATAGAGACCGGGGAACCCTAGAAGATCAAGGGCCAGGATGGTGTAAATCCGCACTTCAGATGGAAAATCCGACCACACGGATGAATTCGGATCGACAATCGCAGCCGAACGACACAAAAATCGAGTCAATCCGACATCCGTGGCACCATCTACAACTTCCAGAAGATGGACGGCCAAGATAGCGCCACGTGGCGCCATCCCAGCCGCCCAATCGGCCGCGGGGGTCCTGTGAAGACTGCGCACCGTCTCCTCTCCGCCGTTGGATCTCGATCCAACGGCTGCGGTCGCGCGCGTTTAAAAACGTCCGCGCGACCATTTCGCCCGCGTAGCGCAGCGGCGACGCAGCTGCGGGCGAAGCGGAGGTCGCGGGTTCGAGCCGCGGAGAGGGGGGCGAAGGCGCGGGCGAGCGGGCGCGCACGAGCGTCGGATGAAGATCCAACGGCCGCGCGCGCCCGATAGCGCCGACGCGCAATTGGACGCCCTGGTGGGCGCGCGATCGCACGCGGGCGGCGCGCTACGCAGCAGGCGCGGGCGCGATCTAAGCCGTCCGATCTCGCGATCGGACGGCTGAGACGACGCGGACGTGCGTCTGCGTTACGCGCGCAGGCCAGCCGAGCGGGCGCGCGTGGGTGCGGCGGCGACGGCGACGGCGGGGCTTTAGCGACGGTTTTATCCGTCACTAAAGACCCCTTATTTATTATTTTGAAGATGTAATGTCCATTTTGCCCCCACTCCTTGCAACTATAAAAGGAGACCCCCTCCATACGAAATTTTCATCCCTTCCTTCTCCTCTCTACCTCTCCAAAGCTCAAGAGAAGCTTGTCCCACACCCGGGATGCTTCTCGCGAGATAAAGTCCAAATTTTCGTCCCCCTTCGGAAGTGGATCCCGCGACGACGACGGCGTGCTGCTTCGTTCCCGTTCTTCTGCTTCGTCCTCCTTCGTCCCGCTTCGTTCTCCTTCGTCCAGGCGTCGTCCCGTCCGGCTCGTCCTCCAAGCAACCGTCGAGGAGGATTTCTCTCTCCCTATTCTTTTTACTGCTTTCTAGTATAGATTTACTGCTTTCTAGAGTAGACTATTCGTCCTCCGAGCGATCGTCGAGGAGGACATTTCTCCCTCCATTCTTTTAATGCTTTCTAGAGTAATTGTTTTATATTTTCTAGTTGTAACGAATGAACTCTTTTATGATTAATTTCTTGTCTATTCTACATCTCATTTTAATTTCCATGTGTAGTATTCTTTCTCTCTCTCTTACTCCCTCTCTCTCTTTTATTTGTTGTAGATACTTAGATAGTTTAAATTGAATTTCTTGGTGACAAAATAAAAAGAAACGCGGAGTTTTTTTAAATCAAACGTTCGCCTCCCTGTGTTCGACCCGGAATTCTTATTTCGGTATAAATTTTATTTGTTGAACACGAATCCTTCGCTTTCGAACTACAACGACGGGTTTTCCAAAACCGAACACGTTAGCGTAGCTTCGTCGCGTTCAACATTTTGGCGCCGTTGCCGGGGAGGCAACGCTCTTTGATTTCTCTTCGCGTTTTGTAACTTACAAATCATTTACCTCACTTTTCTCCTTTCTTATTGTAATTGCAGGTACTCTTTCGAGACAGGCAAAAGCGGTAGATCGGAGTAAAGGGTTGTGGAAGGTTTTGTAAGTTATCCCCCACCTCCCACCCATTAGATTTCATTTCATCACATAATAATTCAAACATCAATCAACCTAGGTGTTCTTATAAACTCTAAGGTTAGATTGTTTGTTGTTTGACATCCATACTCACTCCAACTCCCACATTAAAAAAAAAAAAAAAAAAAAAAAAAAATCTCACAGAGGTACACAACCTCATCTGATTTTCTAACTCAACCGGTAAACCAATCTTAGGAGCCGGTACACACATCCAAACACATAATCGAGTAGAAATCAGATTGGGTAATCATTTGTGTGCCTAATTAGGTGGTGCATCAGGCCAGTTGTTTGAGTTGTTTGGGCCGCACCACTTCAAATAAAATCAACTCATCAAGTAGCTGCCAATTAGGTTCAACTCTTAGGGATCTACCAGGCACTCCACATTCTTTCTAAACTTTAAAGGAAAATATCTTCACCTGTGCTTGCAAAACCTGGTGTGCCAATGAAACTTGATTGAAAACACCTAAAGTTGAATCCTAAAAGCTACTAAGCAAGATTTGAACCTTAAAATTCACCACATCAAAAATAATCTTGCTTGAAAACCACTGGTTGTGCACGCACACACAAAGCAATCAATCATTAAGGGCACAACCCATTTAAAGGGCCCATCACATTCCAAAGCACATTCAAACCTAGCTCTAAATAAAACAGAGTAGACATTGGCCTTAAGGATTGGACTCGCTCTTCAGAACTCAGAACGAGATTATTTTCGATTAGTCTGTTTCTACTGTTCAATCTGATGTCTAGCTAGGGGAGCAGAGTCAAACGATCGCGGCTGGGGGGTACACTAGGAACCGGAGGTGCAAGCCGAAGGAAGAACCTTCTCCCCAGTCCCTCCTTCTAACTGGTTGGATTGAACAGACAGAAGTAGATCAAATCGTTCCTTTATCTCAAGACGGGTTTTGAGAGTCTGTAGGTCTGTAGGCTAACCCATTTAAGGACAGGTTTGATTGTTTGTATTGCAGGGCACCTTTCTTCCTCCCGTATCTCATGAATCCTTCCACATATTTCACGCATTCCCGCTCTTTCCCTCCTGTTGTAAATTATCCTCAACATGACGATTATCCCAATTCGTATTGTAATAGACTATCAGTTAGTTGGGATAATTCGGATTGGGGATACAATTCCGGACCCCCGTGTTTAGGGTCTAACCCTGAACACTTTGATTCTCAATTCTATCCTTCTCAGAGTTGCATCGATTATAGATCGTCCTCTTTTCATGAACAACCTAATGCGATCTACAATCAAGAAGGATACACTGATCCTTACCCATCCTCTGATTTCACTGCCTTTAGGTCATCTCCATCTTATGAACAATCTGAAATGATCTATTATCAGGATGGGTATAACGAATCTCAATTCGTTAATTCCTCTACATTGATGTCAAACCCGCCCAACCCTGAACCAACTCATTTGGTTCAGGTTAATCAGGTTCAAGATAAGGTTCTGGCTAACTTGAGGAATATCATTCAATCTTTAGAAGTTCAGCCAATACCTTGCATTGAGAGATTGGAGCCCCTGATTGAAATGATTGATGATTTAAACAAGTCTTTGTTGGATTGGCTCCAGGATGTTAAGGATAAGAACCCGGGTGAGTTTCTACTTGGGAAATTAGCGAAATTGAGGATGAGATTCGTGGTTGCTTTGATTCAATCTTGGAATAATTCCCAGGATGAACTCTCTTCAGGAAAGCCAATGATAGAACCCGCTCAGGCACCTGTTGGGGGGGACACGTGTTACGAAGCTGACCAGATTGAATTAAAGCAACCAATTAAGGATGATCTGATTTCTTCACCTGAGATCCCTGAGCCGGGTTACGAGAAAACGTATGTCTCCTTGGAACGCAAAGTGACAAATGATTTTGGGACATACATTGATACGGATCCTGATGGTGAAGATTCAAGTTGCGAAGTCTCACACGAGTTTTCAGATCACGATTTTTGTGAGACGATTGGGCCTGAGGAATCTGATAGATCATTTGATAGCCCAATAACTGAGGAAACTGATCTTATTAGGGCACACGATACGGATCCAGAATCGCATTTTCTGGAGGAATTAATTCAATGCCCTGATTATCAGTTACACCCTGTTGAGCTTATTGATGATTCTAATTCTGAGATAATTAGACCCAAGTCAATTTTGATTTTCCCACATCATCTAGACTTGGAGATTTCAGACGGGGTGATGAATATACAAGAGGTCATGGAATTTGATATGCCGAATGAGGAGGATAGGAGCTGGGAAATTCTGATTTGGGAAGTCAATTTTGGAGGAAATGGAAGATTGAGTCGAAGGGTTCCTTTTAAACTGAAACTATCAAATCAGAACCCTTACGACATTTGTTTCGAGGATGTCAAACTCAAGCACACATTTAACGATTATCCTTTTGAGCTTCAATTCTCTGTAACCCGACATTTTGACCTTGGGTTGCATCCTCACAAATCGCAGGCCCGACCCCGCTTGCATTCTGATTTTAGGTTTTGGGTAATTTTTATCCAGAACCTAAGATATTCTCGATTATGGGGTGTGGGTCTGCACCACAATCTGGTCCACATCTGTGGACCTTTGCTGACAGGTCAGAGGATTCTTCTGTTCATTCTAATTCTGACCTGCACATGTGAATTCTTCATTTCTTTTCTTTGTATAGTGTGCCTAGCTGAAGGCACTAAACTCAGCACATATACAGTTCTTTTTCATTTTCATCTCGGAGCGGACCCGATATCCACGCAATTCAGGTGCTTTCTACGCTTTCCCTCTCTATTTTATGTCTTTTTAATACAATGAGGACATTGCATTAGATAGGCATGGGGGGATGGATATTTATCTTTGAATTCATTCGTCAGCTCCGTAGATTTGTTTTATTTTATATATAAAAAAAAAAAATCAAAATTAGGAAAGAGAATTTGGGTTTAAGAAAATTTTCGATCTTAAGAAATACTATATTATGTTCTGAACACAAAGACCCTTCAGGTCTTTGGACTTAATCAGCCTATGTATCCACTAAAATGTGGATTTGTTTTTCGAGTTCTCGCCAACCTGAATTTTATTATAATTGGAATAAATAAGTTTGGGTGATAAGTACACGACTTATCAACCCGCCCTCTGATGTGAGGGAATTTTGAGTCTTAAGCATCTACACACTTTCTTTGCACTGACTCGTTGTTTGGCGATTTTAACGGAAATTGGGTAGCTAATGAACCTTCTAGGGTGATATGGCTGGCAAGTTATCGTGGGTAACAGCCCATAGGTAGGTTGTCTAGAGCCCAGTCACTGGACCTTTCTCTTTTTGCTGCCTTTAGGTAAATCTTAGACCAGGGAAGCCACCTACTTAAAAAAAAAAAAAAAAAAAAAATCAAAAAGGAGAAAAGAACAAAAAGAAATAAGCCACACTTCGCCGCACGAGTATGGCTGGCAAGTTGTCGGTGGTAACAGCTCATCGACCGGTTGTCCAGAACCCAGCTCAGAAAATGCACTAAAAATTCCCAAAACACTTAGGAAGAAGCGGAGAAGTAGAATAAACCGGGGAGATATACACTGGATTCACCCTTGTGTTGACCCCGTTAAAAAATAAAAGTAGGGAGACAGCTACCGGTTGTAAAGATACACCTTTAGGCAGAATTCTTTTTGAGGTCACCTAGAGGCGTAGAAATCCGAAGTCCGTTTTAATTGCCGGTCAACGAGTCTATCACAATCACAATAAGATGCTTAAAACTTAGGGTTCTCATCAAATCTTGGGTGAGTTGAATGGCCGTAGAAAGCCACTCTTAAACCCTAAAATTTGAAAAAAAAAAAAAAAAAGTAAAAACAGAAAAAGAAATTTTTCTTTGAATAAGGCGAGGCTTGAGGCGATCTGCATTTTGGCTGATACCCGGGCACTGTTGTGTCTTTGAAAGTTCAGTTCTTAAGTAGACAATTTCTTAATGATTGAGAATAACTCAGGTCCAAATAATCTAACCTAATTCTTTTATAAATAGCATATAGTTTTTGCTAGGGACTAGCAAAAGATAGGCATGGGGGTATGATGTAAACACATTTACACTACTTAAAATGTCTATTTATGCATGTTCTTAAGCATAAGATTGCATTTCATGATATAAATATTGCATTACATGCATCATCTTGCATTTAGAGTAGTTTGAATAAAATGGAGGTTAATTGTCTCCTTTTATGTGCTTGGACAGGGCAAATATTTTATCGGGGCCTCGGATCAAAGATCCAACCGTATGGATATGATCAGGGCGACGATTGGAGTTCAACGACTCCAAGATCGCCCTAATCAGGCATCCGTAGCATCAGATAGAGACCGGGGAACCCTAGAAGATCAAGGGCCAGGATGGTGTAAATCCGCACTTCAGATGGAAAATCCGACCACACGGATGAATTCGGATCGACAATCGCAGCCGAACGACACAAAAATCGAGTCAATCCGACATCCGTGGCACCATCTACAACTTCCAGAAGATGGACGGCCAAGATAGCGCCACGTGGCGCCATCCCAGCCGCCCAATCGGCCGCGGGGGTCCTGTGAAGACTGCGCACCGTCTCCTCTCCGCCGTTGGATCTCGATCCAACGGCTGCGGTCGCGCGCGTTTAAAAACGTCCGCGCGACCATTTCGCCCGCGTAGCGCAGCGGCGACGCAGCTGCGGGCGAAGCGGAGGTCGCGGGTTCGAGCCGCGGAGAGGGGGGCGAAGGCGCGGGCGAGCGGGCGCGCACGAGCGTCGGATGAAGATCCAACGGCCGCGCGCGCCCGATAGCGCCGACGCGCAATTGGACGCCCTGGTGGGCGCGCGATCGCACGCGGGCGGCGCGCTACGCAGCAGGCGCGGGCGCGATCTAAGCCGTCCGATCTCGCGATCGGACGGCTGAGACGACGCGGACGTGCGTCTGCGTTACGCGCGCAGGCCAGCCGAGCGGGCGCGCGTGGGTGCGGCGGCGACGGCGACGGCGGGGCTTTAGCGACGGTTTTATCCGTCACTAAAGACCCCTTATTTATTATTTTGAAGATGTAATGTCCATTTTGCCCCCACTCCTTGCAACTATAAAAGGAGACCCCCTCCATACGAAATTTTCATCCCTTCCTTCTCCTCTCTACCTCTCCAAAGCTCAAGAGAAGCTTGTCCCACACCCGGGATGCTTCTCGCGAGATAAAGTCCAAATTTTCGTCCCCCTTCGGAAGTGGATCCCGCGACGACGACGGCGTGCTGCTTCGTTCCCGTTCTTCTGCTTCGTCCTCCTTCGTCCCGCTTCGTTCTCCTTCGTCCAGGCGTCGTCCCGTCCGGCTCGTCCTCCAAGCAACCGTCGAGGAGGATTTCTCTCTCCCTATTCTTTTTACTGCTTTCTAGTATAGATTTACTGCTTTCTAGAGTAGACTATTCGTCCTCCGAGCGATCGTCGAGGAGGACATTTCTCCCTCCATTCTTTTAATGCTTTCTAGAGTAATTGTTTTATATTTTCTAGTTGTAACGAATGAACTCTTTTATGATTAATTTCTTGTCTATTCTACATCTCATTTTAATTTCCATGTGTAGTATTCTTTCTCTCTCTCTTACTCCCTCTCTCTCTTTTATTTGTTGTAGATACTTAGATAGTTTAAATTGAATTTCTTGGTGACAAAATAAAAAGAAACGCGGAGTTTTTTTAAATCAAACGTTCGCCTCCCTGTGTTCGACCCGGAATTCTTATTTCGGTATAAATTTTATTTGTTGAACACGAATCCTTCGCTTTCGAACTACAACGACGGGTTTTCCAAAACCGAACACGTTAGCGTAGCTTCGTCGCGTTCAACATTTTGGCGCCGTTGCCGGGGAGGCAACGCTCTTTGATTTCTCTTCGCGTTTTGTAACTTACAAATCATTTACCTCACTTTTCTCCTTTCTTATTGTAATTGCAGGTACTCTTTCGAGACAGGCAAAAGCGGTAGATCGGAGTAAAGGGTTGTGGAAGGTTTTGTAAGTTATCCCCCACCTCCCACCCATTAGATTTCATTTCATCACATAATAATTCAAACATCAATCAACCTAGGTGTTCTTATAAACTCTAAGGTTAGATTGTTTGTTGTTTGACATCCATACTCACTCCAACTCCCACATTAAAAAAAAAAAAAAAAAAAAAAAAAAATCTCACAGAGGTACACAACCTCATCTGATTTTCTAACTCAACCGGTAAACCAATCTTAGGAGCCGGTACACACATCCAAACACATAATCGAGTAGAAATCAGATTGGGTAATCATTTGTGTGCCTAATTAGGTGGTGCATCAGGCCAGTTGTTTGAGTTGTTTGGGCCGCACCACTTCAAATAAAATCAACTCATCAAGTAGCTGCCAATTAGGTTCAACTCTTAGGGATCTACCAGGCACTCCACATTCTTTCTAAACTTTAAAGGAAAATATCTTCACCTGTGCTTGCAAAACCTGGTGTGCCAATGAAACTTGATTGAAAACACCTAAAGTTGAATCCTAAAAGCTACTAAGCAAGATTTGAACCTTAAAATTCACCACATCAAAAATAATCTTGCTTGAAAACCACTGGTTGTGCACGCACACACAAAGCAATCAATCATTAAGGGCACAACCCATTTAAAGGGCCCATCACATTCCAAAGCACATTCAAACCTAGCTCTAAATAAAACAGAGTAGACATTGGCCTTAAGGATTGGACTCGCTCTTCAGAACTCAGAACGAGATTATTTTCGATTAGTCTGTTTCTACTGTTCAATCTGATGTCTAGCTAGGGGAGCAGAGTCAAACGATCGCGGCTGGGGGGTACACTAGGAACCGGAGGTGCAAGCCGAAGGAAGAACCTTCTCCCCAGTCCCTCCTTCTAACTGGTTGGATTGAACAGACAGAAGTAGATCAAATCGTTCCTTTATCTCAAGACGGGTTTTGAGAGTCTGTAGGTCTGTAGGCTAACCCATTTAAGGACAGGTTTGATTGTTTGTATTGCAGGGCACCTTTCTTCCTCCCGTATCTCATGAATCCTTCCACATATTTCACGCATTCCCGCTCTTTCCCTCCTGTTGTAAATTATCCTCAACATGACGATTATCCCAATTCGTATTGTAATAGACTATCAGTTAGTTGGGATAATTCGGATTGGGGATACAATTCCGGACCCCCGTGTTTAGGGTCTAACCCTGAACACTTTGATTCTCAATTCTATCCTTCTCAGAGTTGCATCGATTATAGATCGTCCTCTTTTCATGAACAACCTAATGCGATCTACAATCAAGAAGGATACACTGATCCTTACCCATCCTCTGATTTCACTGCCTTTAGGTCATCTCCATCTTATGAACAATCTGAAATGATCTATTATCAGGATGGGTATAACGAATCTCAATTCGTTAATTCCTCTACATTGATGTCAAACCCGCCCAACCCTGAACCAACTCATTTGGTTCAGGTTAATCAGGTTCAAGATAAGGTTCTGGCTAACTTGAGGAATATCATTCAATCTTTAGAAGTTCAGCCAATACCTTGCATTGAGAGATTGGAGCCCCTGATTGAAATGATTGATGATTTAAACAAGTCTTTGTTGGATTGGCTCCAGGATGTTAAGGATAAGAACCCGGGTGAGTTTCTACTTGGGAAATTAGCGAAATTGAGGATGAGATTCGTGGTTGCTTTGATTCAATCTTGGAATAATTCCCAGGATGAACTCTCTTCAGGAAAGCCAATGATAGAACCCGCTCAGGCACCTGTTGGGGGGGACACGTGTTACGAAGCTGACCAGATTGAATTAAAGCAACCAATTAAGGATGATCTGATTTCTTCACCTGAGATCCCTGAGCCGGGTTACGAGAAAACGTATGTCTCCTTGGAACGCAAAGTGACAAATGATTTTGGGACATACATTGATACGGATCCTGATGGTGAAGATTCAAGTTGCGAAGTCTCACACGAGTTTTCAGATCACGATTTTTGTGAGACGATTGGGCCTGAGGAATCTGATAGATCATTTGATAGCCCAATAACTGAGGAAACTGATCTTATTAGGGCACACGATACGGATCCAGAATCGCATTTTCTGGAGGAATTAATTCAATGCCCTGATTATCAGTTACACCCTGTTGAGCTTATTGATGATTCTAATTCTGAGATAATTAGACCCAAGTCAATTTTGATTTTCCCACATCATCTAGACTTGGAGATTTCAGACGGGGTGATGAATATACAAGAGGTCATGGAATTTGATATGCCGAATGAGGAGGATAGGAGCTGGGAAATTCTGATTTGGGAAGTCAATTTTGGAGGAAATGGAAGATTGAGTCGAAGGGTTCCTTTTAAACTGAAACTATCAAATCAGAACCCTTACGACATTTGTTTCGAGGATGTCAAACTCAAGCACACATTTAACGATTATCCTTTTGAGCTTCAATTCTCTGTAACCCGACATTTTGACCTTGGGTTGCATCCTCACAAATCGCAGGCCCGACCCCGCTTGCATTCTGATTTTAGGTTTTGGGTAATTTTTATCCAGAACCTAAGATATTCTCGATTATGGGGTGTGGGTCTGCACCACAATCTGGTCCACATCTGTGGACCTTTGCTGACAGGTCAGAGGATTCTTCTGTTCATTCTAATTCTGACCTGCACATGTGAATTCTTCATTTCTTTTCTTTGTATAGTGTGCCTAGCTGAAGGCACTAAACTCAGCACATATACAGTTCTTTTTCATTTTCATCTCGGAGCGGACCCGATATCCACGCAATTCAGGTGCTTTCTACGCTTTCCCTCTCTATTTTATGTCTTTTTAATACAATGAGGACATTGCATTAGATAGGCATGGGGGGATGGATATTTATCTTTGAATTCATTCGTCAGCTCCGTAGATTTGTTTTATTTTATATATAAAAAAAAAAAATCAAAATTAGGAAAGAGAATTTGGGTTTAAGAAAATTTTCGATCTTAAGAAATACTATATTATGTTCTGAACACAAAGACCCTTCAGGTCTTTGGACTTAATCAGCCTATGTATCCACTAAAATGTGGATTTGTTTTTCGAGTTCTCGCCAACCTGAATTTTATTATAATTGGAATAAATAAGTTTGGGTGATAAGTACACGACTTATCAACCCGCCCTCTGATGTGAGGGAATTTTGAGTCTTAAGCATCTACACACTTTCTTTGCACTGACTCGTTGTTTGGCGATTTTAACGGAAATTGGGTAGCTAATGAACCTTCTAGGGTGATATGGCTGGCAAGTTATCGTGGGTAACAGCCCATAGGTAGGTTGTCTAGAGCCCAGTCACTGGACCTTTCTCTTTTTGCTGCCTTTAGGTAAATCTTAGACCAGGGAAGCCACCTACTTAAAAAAAAAAAAAAAAAAAAAATCAAAAAGGAGAAAAGAACAAAAAGAAATAAGCCACACTTCGCCGCACGAGTATGGCTGGCAAGTTGTCGGTGGTAACAGCTCATCGACCGGTTGTCCAGAACCCAGCTCAGAAAATGCACTAAAAATTCCCAAAACACTTAGGAAGAAGCGGAGAAGTAGAATAAACCGGGGAGATATACACTGGATTCACCCTTGTGTTGACCCCGTTAAAAAATAAAAGTAGGGAGACAGCTACCGGTTGTAAAGATACACCTTTAGGCAGAATTCTTTTTGAGGTCACCTAGAGGCGTAGAAATCCGAAGTCCGTTTTAATTGCCGGTCAACGAGTCTATCACAATCACAATAAGATGCTTAAAACTTAGGGTTCTCATCAAATCTTGGGTGAGTTGAATGGCCGTAGAAAGCCACTCTTAAACCCTAAAATTTGAAAAAAAAAAAAAAAAAAAGTAAAAACAGAAAAAGAAATTTTTCTTTGAATAAGGCGAGGCTTGAGGCGATCTGCATTTTGGCTGATACCCGGGCACTGTTGTGTCTTTGAAAGTTCAGTTCTTAAGTAGACAATTTCTTAATGATTGAGAATAACTCAGGTCCAAATAATCTAACCTAATTCTTTTATAAATAGCATATAGTTTTTGCTAGGGACTAGCAAAAGATAGGCATGGGGGTATGATGTAAACACATTTACACTACTTAAAATGTCTATTTATGCATGTTCTTAAGCATAAGATTGCATTTCATGATATAAATATTGCATTACATGCATCATCTTGCATTTAGAGTAGTTTGAATAAAATGGAGGTTAATTGTCTCCTTTTATGTGCTTGGACAGGGCAAATATTTTATCGGGGCCTCGGATCAAAGATCCAACCGTATGGATATGATCAGGGCGACGATTGGAGTTCAACGACTCCAAGATCGCCCTAATCAGGCATCCGTAGCATCAGATAGAGACCGGGGAACCCTAGAAGATCAAGGGCCAGGATGGTGTAAATCCGCACTTCAGATGGAAAATCCGACCACACGGATGAATTCGGATCGACAATCGCAGCCGAACGACACAAAAATCGAGTCAATCCGACATCCGTGGCACCATCTACAACTTCCAGAAGATGGACGGCCAAGATAGCGCCACGTGGCGCCATCCCAGCCGCCCAATCGGCCGCGGGGGTCCTGTGAAGACTGCGCACCGTCTCCTCTCCGCCGTTGGATCTCGATCCAACGGCTGCGGTCGCGCGCGTTTAAAAACGTCCGCGCGACCATTTCGCCCGCGTAGCGCAGCGGCGACGCAGCTGCGGGCGAAGCGGAGGTCGCGGGTTCGAGCCGCGGAGAGGGGGGCGAAGGCGCGGGCGAGCGGGCGCGCACGAGCGTCGGATGAAGATCCAACGGCCGCGCGCGCCCGATAGCGCCGACGCGCAATTGGACGCCCTGGTGGGCGCGCGATCGCACGCGGGCGGCGCGCTACGCAGCAGGCGCGGGCGCGATCTAAGCCGTCCGATCTCGCGATCGGACGGCTGAGACGACGCGGACGTGCGTCTGCGTTACGCGCGCAGGCCAGCCGAGCGGGCGCGCGTGGGTGCGGCGGCGACGGCGACGGCGGGGCTTTAGCGACGGTTTTATCCGTCACTAAAGACCCCTTATTTATTATTTTGAAGATGTAATGTCCATTTTGCCCCCACTCCTTGCAACTATAAAAGGAGACCCCCTCCATACGAAATTTTCATCCCTTCCTTCTCCTCTCTACCTCTCCAAAGCTCAAGAGAAGCTTGTCCCACACCCGGGATGCTTCTCGCGAGATAAAGTCCAAATTTTCGTCCCCCTTCGGAAGTGGATCCCGCGACGACGACGGCGTGCTGCTTCGTTCCCGTTCTTCTGCTTCGTCCTCCTTCGTCCCGCTTCGTTCTCCTTCGTCCAGGCGTCGTCCCGTCCGGCTCGTCCTCCAAGCAACCGTCGAGGAGGATTTCTCTCTCCCTATTCTTTTTACTGCTTTCTAGTATAGATTTACTGCTTTCTAGAGTAGACTATTCGTCCTCCGAGCGATCGTCGAGGAGGACATTTCTCCCTCCATTCTTTTAATGCTTTCTAGAGTAATTGTTTTATATTTTCTAGTTGTAACGAATGAACTCTTTTATGATTAATTTCTTGTCTATTCTACATCTCATTTTAATTTCCATGTGTAGTATTCTTTCTCTCTCTCTTACTCCCTCTCTCTCTTTTATTTGTTGTAGATACTTAGATAGTTTAAATTGAATTTCTTGGTGACAAAATAAAAAGAAACGCGGAGTTTTTTTAAATCAAACGTTCGCCTCCCTGTGTTCGACCCGGAATTCTTATTTCGGTATAAATTTTATTTGTTGAACACGAATCCTTCGCTTTCGAACTACAACGACAGGTTTTCCAAAACCGAACACGTTAACGTAGCTTCGTCGCGTTCAACACTTCCACCTTGTCGTCAGAAGGGTGGCGTTAAGACCTGTGCTGTTTAAGCCTTTTAAGACGTCTAGACTGTAGTCAGACGTTTGGATACCTTCCCAAACGTCTGGAAATTAAAAAATTTTGAGTACGAGTTCGCATCTGCACGCAGATAGTACTCTCTTTTTCCTCCTCTCTCTTTTTCCCCCCTCCAGTGAACCCTAACCCTCCTCCTTATAAACCCCTTCTCCCTCTCTCGTCCTCCCCACTCCAGCCACTTCTTCCCTTCCGCACCACCCTAACGCGAGTGAGAGAGCGCGAGAGTGGCAACGAGGAGCAACGTGAGGAGAGGAGGAGTTGTGTTCGTGAGCTCGTGTGGGAGCTCATCGGAGAGTGCATGGTCAGAGCAGCGCGTGTGCGAAGAGGAGTGCGTCGGGGGAGTCCTCCCCGACGCTGTTGCAGCCGAGAAAGCGAGGTGCGGCCACGCGTAGTGAGAGCAAGCGGGAGCAGGTTCTGGTTCTAGGTTTTTCCCAGAATCAGACGTTTGGAGGGACGTCCAGATGACGGAGCGGATGTCTGGAGGTGGTTCCAGATGTCTGAGGAGAGAGTTTCGCAAAGATTTTTGTGGATACGGCCATGCAGGTCGTTCTGCAGATACCCTGTTGCATGTCTATTTTGAGGAGATTGTGTGGTGGCGTTGCAGGATTTGCTTCGGGAAGGTGCGGGACACGCCTTCCCACGCATTTCAGACGTCTGGGGAGCTTACTAGACGACTTGAAGCACTTCCAGACGTCTAGAGAGGTGGTCGGACGTCTGGAGCTGGGTCCAGATGGTTCAGAAGAGTTCCTAGACGTCTGAGGACGACACAGAGATTGAGATGCATTCCTGGATACTTTTAAGACGTCTGGAAGTTGTTTCAAATGTCTGATTTTGAGTCAGTAACCCTGTTTTGACCCGTTTAGGATCCATTTGAGGTCCGTTTTACGCAAATAAAAAATCGATATTTTCCTTGTAAATTCCTCTACTTGTTAGAAGGTTTTCTATACTATTCCGAATGTTCCATTGTGATTGTTCCTTGTTATAGGACTTCATTTCGTTACGGGTTCGGGACTTGCTGAGGCACGTAAGCCTACCGTTCAAGCCCCTAATACTCCTAGGTTTACTGGTAGAGTGGCTTCCCCTAATTAAACTATGACCTTGAATGCATGTGTGAAATGAATGATTAGACCCTAGGATGTGGCATGAATCCTAGGACGAGAAATACTTGAAATGTCTGTATGCGTGAATGAATTGCAGTCTTGAATGAGTAGATAGAAATGTTAAACAGCTGCCTGTAAATGAACCAAAGTTGCCTGTGAATTATGAATAACCTGTGCTAGTTAGCAATTGCATGTAACCTTCCTGTTGTATACGTTAAATGATATAATATGAGTTGCATGTGTATACTCCGAGAATGGAAATGTGAATAATAGAAATATGAGCTACATGTGTATAACTTGAGAATGGAAATGAGAAGGATAGAAATACGAGCTGTATGTATATAACCTGAGAATGGAAATGTGAATGATGAAACCTGGTATGGAATGGTATGAGAAATATGAGAAGGAACCCTAAGGGGGAATAGGAGTAGAGCTCCTGGAAATACATGGAATGGATCTGGAAATGCGTTGAGAAGTGTGCTGGCCCTTGAGTACATGGTACCAAGGGGAGCGCATGTTACCTCTTAGTGTAGAGGGGAGCTTACCGTCCTTCTGATTGAGACCTTGGGTGGGTTTGGCCACTTTGCACCGACTCTGTGGCCCTCGTGTACATTATACCGGGGAGAGCTACTAATATAGGGAGAGAGCTAACCACCCCACGAGGTTCGGGATTCAGCTAGTTGCCCTACACCGACTTGTTAGGCCTACTGGGCAAGCTAAGGTAGTCAGGCGAGGGTGCGAGACTCATGTTTGGTTCTTAGGGGCTAGACCCCTATTACTGAGAGGGGTAGGCCCTACATTGTTCCGTGCTGTACTTTGGGCGTACTTGCTAACGAAAACGACTGACCGCGTGCGAGTGCGAGATAGCTACCCGTGCGCCTATTACGAGTGCCGTAGTCACCGTTACGTCTATCCGTGACCTTGGGGTGGTTGATTGGGTGTAGGACCACTACGGGAGACTCTCCCGGCCAGAAGAGCATCACGTGCGACTTCTACTCTTCGAAAAAAACTGCAATCAAGATCATTTTCACAAGGAACATTCGAGATCAAGAAAGAAATATGATAAATAAACCAATGGGTGAAAATGAATAAATTGTGAAATAAAGTAAATGGAATAAACAGCTACCTGTCTACTTTTATTGATTTAATTAGTTGGTTGCCACTCTACTCAGTGTTCATTGACTTTGTGTACTCATAACCCTTTTCAGGTTCAAGTGTTGAGCAGCTCTAGTCTACGGCTGAAGAGGGTGCTGGGTTCAATAGAACCCACTAGTTATAGTTCTTTTGTTACACTCCTTTTGTAGTAGTGAGTAGACTCTTGTATTTTTATGTTCTGTACTTTTACATTCTGTAATTTATGTTCCTGTATCTTGTTACTTTCTAATGTTGTGGTGGTGATATATACTGTAGTAGCTTTTACTCCTTTACTGTTGTATCTTTTTATTGTTAGTTGCATAGCATAGTGAATGTTGTTTACTTTCCTACTTTTTGGTTATTTCTCGTTGGACGACTTGGTCTTGGGATAAATCAAGTCGGTCCGTTCTCGTGTCCTGTAGGGATTCAGGAACCGGGTCGTAACAGGCGGTTGCATGTAGCCTCTTTGTCGATCTAGATTGCTGCTACGGGGAAGCACGTGAGGGCATGGGTGTTTGTGTGGTGTTGTGGATGTTCTTTGTATGTCGGTGGATCTAGGTCTTCTTTTTTTTTTTCTTTTAGTGTTTTGTATTGTTGGAGACCACGTGTGATCCCGTGCACGTTACGGCAGAATTCTTGACGAGAATCAATATCCAATTATTTCAATTCCTATCGTTCTACGAGTGTATGATCATTCTCCTTCGGGAGAACATCTGATGTCCAATCTCTCCTTTATTTCTTTATCTATTATTTTATATTTTGGTATTTTCTCATTGTTTGAATTATTTTATTTCTTCTCTTTTGAGGATTAGATATTTCTTTTTTTTTTCCTCGTGTCCCATATCACGGATTCTTCTCCTTCTAGAGGGTGTTTGTTTTTTTTATTAAAAAAAAAAAAGCAACCAATCCCAATCCGAGAAAAGCCAAACAAGCAGCCATACCGACTGCAATAGAAAATTCACCATCCTTATCTTCTTCACCGAGGATAAGGAATCTACGTCCAACTGACGTGTCCAGTTTTATCCAAATCTTCGTACCTCTCAGATGACGCAAGGCGCCCATTGGTAACCAGCCACATTGCCCAATTTTTACCTTCTTTGCTATTTCCCACATTTATTTCCACCGGAGAAATTCTTTCCATAACAAAATCCATAATTTCTTAAAATACTTCCCTTTTGTTTTTCCCTAAACCCTAAATCGACCTCCACAATGAGGGTTTGAGCTAAAGGGAAAAGCCCTCGAGCACCTTCCCCACGTGCTCCGATCGAATTCACCTCCATTCTTCTCCAACTCCTTCCCCACATGACATCAACACCTCCCCCAACCCAACACCCATAGTACCCCCAAAACCTTAAATTGTCCCCTCCACTCTTCGTCGCCTACAGATTGCTCGCTCCTCCACACCTCCCCCAATCAAACCACCTAATTCCTCCTCCCATGGAATCCACACCCCTTCCTCCCTCCAAGCGAAAGCCCGACAATGACGAATCCTCAAAGCACCACTAGCAATAGAAGTGCATTAAGCCCGTCGTCACTACCACGGCCTTAATGTCCTCCTGGTCGTGCATGCATGAGGTGGTGGTCCCTAGCAACTATGCCTCCCCAAGGACAGGCTAGTCCATGGCACCCTCTTGAGCTCGATCTATGTGGGGCCTACAGTCAAGCCCTACCCCTTCCCTCTCGATCCCTTCCAGCGCGTCTCCCTCACCTGTCTCGAGTGTCGCGAGTTCGTCCTCGTCTCTACCCACACCACCTCTATCTCGACCTTCCTCGGCTTCCTATCCTTCTCCTTGGGGCTGACGGGCTTGACGAAGCCCTTGAGCACGATGACAGGCTTGGAGGGGGGGCGGGGGGGGGGGGGCGTGTAACGACCCGATTTCCGATTCCCGAGTCCCTACGAGACACGAGAACCGGACCGACTCGATTAATCCCAAGATTTAGTCGTCCAACGAGGAAGTAACCAAAAGAGCAGTAAAATAAACCACATTCAACATGAAATATAACTAGCAGTAACAAAAATACAGTAGTAAGAAAATGAACTACTACAGCATGTACCACCACAACAGTAGAACAACATTATAACATAACAAGAACTACGAGTAAAGAAAAGTACAGAGAGTAACAAAAATTACTCACTACAGTGGAACAAAAAGGGTACAAAAGAATAGTGGTAACTCTACTGGACCCTACTCGGCCCAGCGTCCTCTGCAGCCGCTGACCCTGGTTGCTCAACACCTGGTCCTGAAAAGTAACGAGTGTAACACGTCAGCGAAACGCTGAGTAGAGTGGCAGCTAAACTAAAAAAGTAGTAAAGTGTACAGTAGCTATTTTATTTTCTTTCTTTATTTACGTTTTTCTATTGTTTCATAATTTATCTACTTCTCAGATCCTTCACTTGATCTAGAATGTTCCTCGTGGGAACGATCTTGATTGCAATCTTTTTCAAACAGTAGAAGTAGCACGTGGTGCTCTCTTGGCCGGGAGAGTCTCCCGTGGTGATCCTACTCTCAGTCAACCACCCCAAGGTCACTGACAGACGTAACGGTGACTACGGCACGCGCGGTAAACGCACGGGTAGCTAACCCGCACTGGCACGTGGTCAGTCGTTTCCGTTAACGGGTACGCCCAAAGCACAGCACGAAACCAGTATAGGGCAGAGCCCTCTCAGTAACAGGGGTCCAACCCCTCCACAGTAACCAAACAGGGGTCTTGCCCCTCCACAGTCCGTGCACCCTCGCCTGACTACCCTGGTTCGCCCAGTGGGCTTAACAAGTCGGTGTAGGTGAGCTAGCAGAACCCCGGGGCCCATGGGGTAGCTAGTACTCGCCCTACACTAGTAGCTCTCCTCAGTACTGTGTACACGAGGGCCAATAAGTCGGTACAAAGTGGCCAAACCTAACCCCGGGTCCCTGGGGCGGCTGGCTTCGCTCTGCACTAAGCAGGTAACAGGTGCTTCCCCTAGCACTACGTACCCAAGAGACAACGCACCTCCACATCTTTCCTTCTCAGTTCCATTTCCTTCTCTTTCCAGGAGTTCTTTCCAGGAGTTCTACTCCTAACTCCCCGTAGGGTTCCAACTCTTTTAACTCAGCACATTCAGGTTTCACCTTTTCAGTTTCACGTTCATACAACCCATAATCTCAATCATGTTCATTTATTCATAACAGGCAGCTGTTAAATCAATTTACAGGCAGCTATTATTTCCTTTCCACATTTTCCAAGACTGCAATATGTATATTCATTTCGCTAATTTTCCAGTCCTAGAATTCATGCCGTACCCTAGGATCTATCATTCAATCTAATTTTCCAGCCCTAGGATTCATGCAATACCCTAAGATCTATCATTCAATCTAGTTTCTCATTCCTAGGATTCATGCAATGCCCTAGGTTCTATTAATTGTTCCATAATTGTAATAAATTATGTTAATAATTTCTAAAGTCACTCTACCAGCTATAACGTAAGTACTAGGGGCGTGGTCGGAAATCCCGCGCGCCTCCGCAACCTCCGAGACTGCAATGGAACGGGGTCCTAACACAAGGATCAAACAAAGGAGTTTCTCAGAACAGTATATAATTACTGTAAACGGGTAGAGAATTTTATTTCGAAAAGAACGCAACTCGAAACGCAGAAAACGGACTCTAAACGGGCCCTAAACGGGTCGAAAACGACGAAACAGTCCAAAATCAGACGTCTGGAACCTCTTCCAGACGTCTTAAAAGGTGGTTCAGAGGATACCTTTATTCTGCGTAGTCTCTCAGACGTCCAGAAGCCTGCGGGGGCGTCTGGCCTAGTTCCCAGACGTCCGATGGTCACCCCGGACGTCTGGAAGTCCTTCCCGTCGTCTGGCACTGCAGCCAGACGTCTGATTCGCGTTGGATGCGAATCTCGGAGCCTGCACGTACCCACTCATTGCTCTCAGTACAACGGTCGCAGAAAAGGACGAAGGACGAAAATAACTTACTTGCCAGACGTCTGGACAGTCCTCCAGACGTCTTCCCTGTCGTCTGGTTGGAAGCCCAGACGTCTGATTCTGGAAAAACTTCCAAAATCAGAGCTCGACTCGCTCTCCGCCAGCGACGCACGGCCGCGTCGCACCTCGTTCGCTTGCTGCTCGAGCTGCAGCAACCCTCCCGCGTCACTCTGCGCCCGCTGCTCCCCCGCCGGCCGGCTCTCGCTGCCCCGGCAAGCTCGAGCCCTCACGGCCGAGCGTCTCCTCCCTCGCGCGACACCTCCTCCCGCAACTCGCCGCGGCTGCCGTTGCCGCTGCTCGCTCGCGCTTGCACTCACTGGAGGAAGAAGGGAGTGGAGGAGATGAGAGTGAGGAAGAGGGCGAGGGCCCTTTTAAAGCCGCACGGGGAGAGAGAGAGAGAGAGGGGCGCAGCGCTGCGCCTGTGGAGGTGAGAGGGGAAAAGAGGGCATCTGCAGGTCTGCGCGCGCAAGCGCGCAAAAGCAATCCACCGTGCCGCGGAAATTAAATCCCAGACGTCTGGAAGGGGTTCCAGACGTTTGGTCAGACGTCTGGGCCAGCTCCCAGACGTTTTGAAGCTGCGTTCGTAACAGGGCGTTGGGGGAGTCAGGGTCAGGGAGGGGGGGCGGAGCGACTAAGCGTTCTTCTGGAGCACGAGGAGGCGCACTCCTTGGCAGAGGTGAGCCTATGGACGAGGTGCTTCGAGGGCGGTGGTGGTCTGGAGGAGAGGCGAGAGGGGGTCAGGTAGGAGTCGCCCTCCTTGTCGTCAACGAAGCTTAGCAGCTTCGAGGGCTTGGTCTTGGGGCACAGCCTCATCTCTATGGAGCGAGCCGCAGGGGTCGTTGTCTTCTCCTTGCTATTAGCATCATCATTGGAGTGGCGTCGAAAGTTGCAACCTCTAAAGCTCATGGTGACCTGGGGTAGAAGGGGGGTGGGTGGCATTGGAGTGACGAAAGGGAAGCAGACGGTGGTGCGCAAGGTGTTGGCTAGGGTTCTTTTGGCTACAGGAGTGGGTTTTGTGAAGAAGGGGTAATCAGGGGAATTAAACCTTAAATTTTCTGTTATATTTGTAATTATATAAATACCTCATCAATCTTTCCTCCATTAAAAAAAATACCCTTGACATAACAACCGTTATAGTTTTACCAAATGGTAGACTAATGGAAGGGTATTTTTGTTAACGGAGGGAATATTAGGGGTATTTACTTGGGATTTTTATATATATATCTTTGTAATCATTAGATATTACGTTTATACCTTCGTAATCTTTGTATTTACGTAATTACAAAGATTACGAAGGTATAAACGTAATATCTAATAATTACAAAGATATATATATATAAAAATCCTAAAAATTAATTTTAAAAGTAACGATCACATCACGTGTTTATCTCTCAAACCAAAAAAAATTTATATAAATATTATCACGTGATTGGTTCATATTGGTAAAATGCATTTATCTAAAATTACTTCATACTTATTTTATATTAATGTAAAATTATTTTATACCTATGTAATTTGATTCTAAATAAAAATCATATACTTCAAAATTATTTTACATTGATATAATTTTATTTTAAATTAAAAAGTATATGTGTAAAATAAAAATTTACTAGTACAATTTTATTCAAAATGAAAAATCACCTAAAATATTATACACTCATGTCCATTTAAAATCAAAAGGTATGTTTTCATTGAAAATAAAAAAATCACCTATGTATTTTTATTTAAAATAAAAAATCAGTGGTCGCTATTTAAGTAGGGTGGATCCTACCATGTAAAAAAGCTTATATTATCTTTTAGGGTTCTTTACATTAAATGCTAGATACACAAATAAAAAATCATCATTTGGGTTGAAAATAAAAAATCACCTACAATATTATACACCCATGTCCATTTTGAACAAAAAAAATCACTATGCGTTCCTATTCAAAATCAGAAGTTATTGGTATATTTTTATTTAAAATAAAAAATTACTTGTATATTTTCATGTTAGATATGTGGTGGAGATCACATCCATCACATTTATAACATCTATGTGTTACAAAATATGTCATTTTTCAATTTTTGTATATTTTATCTTATGAAAAAACTAGTGATGTCACTAACAATGTTTAGGCATAAGACAACTTTAAAATCATGTAGGAAGATTAAGGCCTTTTACGTAGATTACTCTTAATTATATTTTCACTCCTCTACCTAAGACATGGCCTTGGGACATTTAAATGCAACCTCTAAACCTTAATTCACATGGAAGGTTAGAAAATTGGTGTTAAGAAATATGAAATTAATGTTAACTTTTATTTTTATTTACTTTCAAAATTATGTTAACATCAATTTCTATATACTTCAACTGGTGTTAAGTTATTCTATTAATGTATTTATTTGAATAGATGTTAACATTAATTTTTAAAGGCTAGTTTACTTAGAGAGTTAGGAAAGTAATGTTAAGAAATGTGGAATTAGTGTGAACCTGCAATTATATTTATTTGTAGTGTGTTAACACTAACTTGTGTTTACTTAATTGGTGTTATGTTGTAGAGTAAACCCTTGTGACGTTTAATAGGTAGTGGTGTTAGGAATATGAAACATAAGGGTTATTAGAGGTGTGAGTTGTATATAATTTTAACATGAGTTTACCTAACATCAATTGAAACTGATGTTAGACAAACCCCGTGTTAAAGTGACTAAACTTGTGTTACTAGATGAGGGGTCAAGTAGTCAAGTAAATGGAGATTAACCTCCCTTTTGAAGGGTTAAACTCCCAAGTAAACCATGCCTAAGAAGTAGGATTTGAGTTTGAGAGTCACAAAGTTAACACTTATTTTGCTATACCCTTCAAAACTTGTGTTAGCAAAATCGATGTTAAGGACCTTTAACTTGGGCTTCCATTACACGGGTTAACCCGTCAAGTAAATGGGGGTTAACCCCTCTTTTGAAGGGTTAATCTACCAAGTAAACTCGTCTTAAAGGTTAGTTTACTTGGGAGGTTAAGAACCTGGTGTTAAGAAATGTGAAAATGGTGATAATCTTGATTTATTTTTACTTGTAGAGTAGTGTTAACATCAGTTTCTATTTACTTAAATTGGTGTTAAGCTGTGGTATTTGTTTGAATTGGTGTTAAGTTATGGTGTTTATTTGAACTGGTGTTAACACCAATTTCTAGAGAGTGTAATTTGGGTGGCGAAGAGTTACGAAGTTAACATCTATTTTCCTAACATCCGTTAATCCTAGTTAACTTTTGTTTACTTCATTACTTAACCTCCATTCACTTGAACATTGGTTTTCTTTTCTTAATGTCGCTTTACCTAACACTGATTGCCACTGGTGCTAAATAAACCCCTGTTAAAATTACATGCAACCTTCTCTTTCTGACGGTAGTCACCTCCACTTTGTCTAACATAATTATCAAGTAAATGTCGCAAGGATTAATATAATTTAATATTAATTTAAGTAAATATAAAATGACATTAACGTTACTTTACAAGTATATGCAATTGAAGATCACCACTAATTTTATATTTTTTTATATTATTTTCTCAACTTCTCAAGCCAATTAATTCTTAAAATTAATGTTAATAAAATAAATATTTAGATGTTAAAATTACGGAAGGAAATCTTTCGATGAAGTTAACCCGTGAAACAGGGGTTAATCGTAAAAAGTAAAAATAAAAATTCCACAGAAGTAGTACCCAAAGATGACGTTATCGCCCCCAGTCATTCCCGCTGCACAGTCAAATCCACCAACCGATTCGAAATCCCATCAAACCCCAACACCCACCCCCCTCACCACCATACCCCCCACGGGCCAACGATCCACCGTCGGATCATGCACTGCTTTGGATAAACATATCGCAGATCTTTCTAAGTTCTGTTGGACACAGGCACGGTAAAGTGCAAACCCACCGAGAAAAAAAGGAGCAAGAGGCACACACATGCACACTTCTCCAATCTTGACAGAGATAAACCTCAGACAAGTCCCTATCCACACACCCACACGAATATTTCCAAGATTTTTCCCATGTTGGGTCTTCGTGGGTTTGCATTAACTTGACCTAGAAACCATAAAGTTCCAATCTTGACAGAGAGATCGGTCCTCCCAACCCCATGGCGCACTCCATCGGAAAGACTCACCAGCTGATGAGCACTGCGTTCCACAGCAACCTCCCTGAACACAAGAGGACATCACATGTTCCCATTGGGCTCAACAACACAGCTTACTCTTTCTCCTCCTCCTACTCCTTCCCTTCTTCTTCCTCCCTGGTGGCCTTGCAGGGATTCAAGGTGGATGCTAATGGAGGTAACGTGGGCACCAAGCAGCAGATTGCAGAGGCTCTTCCCAAACTACAGGTTGGCTCCATGGTTGGGAAGGCCATGAGAAGGTGGTGGGAGAAGGGGGTGCAGCCCAACACGAAGGAGATCACTTCAGCTCAGGATCTCGTGCACTCCCTCGCAGATGCCGGGGAGAAGCTTGTGGTTGTTGGGTTCTTCTCTCCGGGTTGTGGAGGGTGCAGGGCCCTCCATCCAAAGGTGTGTTCTTGTGGGATTAAGCGAGATCAGTAGTGTAGATGTTAATTTGATTTTTCTTTTTTTCCTTTTTTTTCCTTTTATGTTTGGTAGATTTGCCAGTTTGCGGAGATGAATCCAGAGGTGCAGTTCTTGCAAGTGAACTACGAGGACCACAAGTCCATGTGCTACAGCTTGAACGTTCATGCCCTCCCCTTCTTCAGGTTCTACAGGGGAGCTCAGGGTCGGCTCTGCAGCTTCAGCTGCACAAATGCCACTGTAAGGATCTTGTGGCTCCTTGATCTCTTTTCAATCGTATCCTTTTTCCTTGTTTGGTACTTGCAGGATTCCATCTTTGGATGAGGCTGCAATTCTAACTCTTCTCAAAATGTGAGTTTCATGAGACCAATCTAAGGTTTTCATCAGTTCTTGCTAATATCAGAGGAGATATGTGGAGAGGTTAACCTGAAAAACATTGCATGTTATTGTTTGATGCAAAAGTGGACCGAGCAGTGGGGTAAGAACAAGAGAGACCTTTCTTGGCCATGTCAGAAGAGACCCGAGTTTGAATCTCCATCCCTACATTATCTAGAGGATTCGTTTGTGAGAGATGATCAATTTCCCTCCGCTTTGCCCCAATGAGGTTCTGGGTCAAGAAGAAGAGTAACCTTTCCATGAGTTGCAATACCCACACGAGGAAATTTTTGTTAAGCCAACCCACCATTTCCCTAGGATTAGAAAATCCAGGCTAACCTTCATTTTCCTAGCGGATCCCAAACCAGCATGAATCGAATCGCTAACCTCTTGAGAAAATTCGCGTTGAGCCAACTTGCTGTTTCCTTTGGAGTGGAAAATCCAGGTTAACCTTCATTTTTTTTCTGTATTGTGATAACCCAGTTTGCAAATCGGCATTGGGAGTCTCCTGAATCGAACTTTTCATGTCATGGATTTTGCCTCAATGATCCAAGAACAAGAAAAACCTTTCTTGGCCATGGTAGAAGAGACTCGCGTTCGAAACTCCATCCCTACATTATTTGGGGGATTGGTGTGTGTGGGAGATCATTAATTTTCCTCCAATTTACTCCAATGTGATTATGGGTCAAGAAGAACAACCTTTCCATGAGTTGCAATACCCACATGAGAAATTTTTTGTTAAGCCGACCCTCCATTTCCCTAGGATTACAAAATCCAGGTTAACCTTCATTTTTCTAGTCTAGGATAACCCGGATTCCAAACCAGCATGAATCCAATCGCTATCCTCTTGAGAAAATTCACGTTAAGCCAACTCACCATGTCTGGATTGGAAAATCCAGGTTAACCTTCATTTCTTCCTGTATTGGGATAACCCAATTCGCAAATCACCATTTGGAGTCTTCTGAATCAAACTTTCCATGTCATGGTTTTTTTGGCTCAATGATCTAATGATGATGGCAACATGCAGGTGAAGAAATTCAGAGATGCATTGGCCAAGCATGGCACTGAGAGGTGCAGCCTTGGGCCTGCAAAGGGCTTGGAGGAATCAGAGCTGCAAGCACTGGCAGCAAACAGGGATCTATCCTTCACCTACACCAGAAGACCAGAACCAGTGCCTTATCATCCTCACCAACTTGAACATGCACAGGAGGATGCAGGGTTTGCATCTGCTTTCAGATAAAAAAAAAAAAAAAAAAAAGCAAAAAGAACAAGAAAAAGAAAGGCCATTTTCCTGGCAAGAAAAAGTTTGGCCCTTCAAAGAAAAGCATCATCTTATCATCATGTTCTCATCTTCAGCCCTTGCCTTTGCTGGTGGAATTGAAATGTTGATTGCAATAAATCCAGTGGGAATCCCTGATGTATATTTTGGAAAAATTCAAGTGCTTGTCATTGCATTGTTGCAATCTTGGTATTTGGCGGCTGAGGATTTTTTTTTTTTTTTTTTTTGGGTGTTGGAGTGAACCTCGGCCTTCATATTTTTGTGAAGACAAGCATGTGATGTGATATCTTCTTAGGATGCTTCCAAGAATTTATTATAATAGTGTAATGCCTCAGGTAGGATACTGTTGAAGGAAATGTGGCTTATCTATCCCTTCCTTGTGTACGGTAAGGTTTGGATATGGATCCAAAGCAATGTACGTATGAGTCGTGATTTTTAATGACGTTTGTTCTTTTTTGCGTTGGGTTTGGTATGGAAAAGGTGGAAATGATTGGAGGATGAGTTGGCATTCGTGGGAATTTGGATCTTCTCCTGAGGCGCCGTTTGATGAAGGTTTAAGTGGTGTTTGGAATAGATGTGTGGAATAAGTGAAGAAATGAGGAAGGAGTAAAATAAAATTGGGGAATAGGAGGTTAATCTGTCTAAGAGAATTAATGGGTTAAATTTATTTCATGGAGGGGTGAAATAAATTTATCTCAGGTTAAGTTGATTTAAGCCATTGTAAATGATAGGTGGGTTAAGTATGATCAAATGAAGGTTAATGGGGTAAAGTAAACTTGACTTCTCATAACTTATATGTTCGGTCACGATTAACTTGGTTGGAGGGGTTTAACATCAGATAAATTTATTTCAACCCCCTTCATAGAATAAGCTTAACTCGTTAATTCTTTTAAATATGTCAACCTACTTATTTTCTAATTTTATTTCACTTCTTTTTCATTCATCTACTTATTCTATAGAATAATTTTATTTCACAAGTTTAAGATGGATAAACTTTAAAAAGTTGTAAGATTTGAGAGTGGTGAAGTGGTGGGTTAATAGGAGGTAGATGTGATGATTGAGTTGGTATATTAATATTAATTTTTACTTTTATGTGCATTGAGAGTAGATTAGTGTTGGTAGGTGTGATAGATGAGCGTATATGTTGTAAATAATCTTTGTTTTTGTTAGCATTGAGGGTAGATTAGTAGAGTTAGATGTAATGAATGGATTGATATGATATAAGGTATAGCGAAAAATGATGTGATAACAACTAATATAACGAGACAATTAACCTTGGTAAGGAGGATAATGTCCTATTTCAGTATCATGCAAAACAGGGCCGAAAGGGCAAACCGTGGGGAACTACTAATTGAGAATTGAAGGCCCATTGATTGATGGTGTGGTGGTTTTTATCTGAAGTGCCGAGGAGATGAGTCAGCGTGAGGAAGTTTACATCCTATGTCACCGATCATTGCTTAGGGTTTGTTTATATTATGAGATATTTCATATTTTTATGGGATATTTCATGTTTATAAAGGGAAACAAGTAAATTTGTATTTTACCTTAAATTAGAGTTTTCTCAAACTCAAGTATAAGTGAGAGATAAGTTATCTCATATTCAAATTACTTGTAATCCAAACTTATTCCCATCTTGTCTTCTATTTACATAAATATCCCTATAAAATTATCTCAAATTATGTATAAATACCAATATAGAATATCTCCTATGTACAAATTTTTATCCCACAAAATATATATTACAATGTAAACTAGCTTTTACGAGTTTGGTCGCTTTTCTCAAAAGTCTATTTTTAAGTTCGGTAAATATGCCAATATTCTATCAGTACATTTTTCATGTACATACACGGAGTTTTTCGTATATGCAATAGGTATTGCCACTGATTAACTATTCCACTTTCACATTCACAGCAAAAAAGAAAGTCATATAGTTATTTCTAAAAGGTTTACATTTTTGTTGTATGCAATGTAGGGTGTACGCAGATTCGATGAATACTCTAATGGCCATCTCTATTGGGTTAGATTGGATCGAAATACCTCTAACCCGCTATAAAAATAAATTTTCTTGGAAGGTGGTGTGCTACAAAAGACGTTCTACTGGATTGAGATTTTAATATAGCTAAATTAAAAGATACGTAAAAATTGACATAGAGTGATGTGACGTAAGTTTTATTTAATAATTGATATTTAATATAAAAGAATAAAAAATTAAATATATTATTACATATAAGTCCCGTCACATTAAAAAAATTCACGACTACTTTAAATTAAAATATATACGTGATAAATAAATTTATATCGATGAAAAATTATTTTAGATGATTTTGTATCAGTGATAAATTATTTTAAGTTATCTTTGTACCAGTATAATTTTATTTTACACTTGTGTAAAATTATTTCCAAGGTGATTTAGTAGTTTTATATTGATGTAAAATGATTTTGACCCATGAGTTTAAGATTTAGGATTTAAGGTTTAAGTTTATAGAAAGTGATTTCACGTATTAGAAGTAATTTTTCACTTAAAAAATGAATTTCTCCTGACGATTTAGATCCTAAACACTAAAGATTAAACCCTTAGATGAAAAATTACTTGTTATAGATGAAGAAATATTTGAAATTTAATTTTACATCATTGAAATCTTACTTTACACTGAAGTAAAATAAAATTATATTGATGTAAAATTATTTCGAAGGTACAAAATGATTCCAAAGGTGATTTGAATGATTTATACTCATATAAAAATAATTTATTGTTGATCTCAACGATAATAGATCCCACCGTATATAAGTATTTTTTAATATAAAAAAAAAGATGACCCATTCACAACCTCTACGTTACTTTTTTACATATCTTTTACATTTTTTAACCGACAATCCATAAACTTAAGTGCACTTCAATAAATCCTTCACTCTTTAGTAGATTTGATTACATCCATCATTGATTAATGAAAGTTCTCAGCATACCTCTTACGAAAAAAAAAAAAAAAAACAAGGGATTTAAAGCAAATCTAATTAGTTGACTTTTTGCTATCACTTTCAATTTCTTTGAGATTCATCATCTGTTTGTTCTCTGCATCTGGCAACTTGGGTATATCTTGATATTCGATATTTTGCAATAGCTGCTATCAAATAATAAAAAGGACAGGCGTGCGGAAATACATCGCGCGCGATAGGTATGGATTGATTAAAAATAAAATTAATCGGTTAAAAAATTAAACAGATTAAAATATAGAATAATTTTTAATTATTTAAAACTTAAAATATATCCATTAAAAATAAAAATTTATCAGTTAAAAAATAAAATACATCATTATATTTTATCTTTCTATTTATAGTAAATAATTTTTCATTTACAACATAATTTTCTATATATGAGAAATAATTTTTATTTAAAAGTGATTTTCATCTTTAAAAACTTAAAATACATCAATTAAAATTATCACATTCATTTTATGAGTTATAACATACCTTTACTTACTCTTTCCTTTTTTTTTACAAACAAAAATATTACAAAATCTTGTGTTATTAAAAAAATAAACAAAGAAAGTCCAAATCAATAAAGAACTTTGCAAATTTTGACCGAATTAGATCTTGAGTCAGTGCCAATACGTTAAATGTGGATTGCATCATAAATTTAGCAAAATATAACCTAATCCAATCTATATAAACCTTTAATATAATGTATGATCAGGGAGATTGGATGGAGTATGAGGTTTCAAGCTCCAGAACAATATGCAAGCAAATAAGTTGTTAGCGATGCTGATTTGATTATGAAACTACTACTGTTATAACATGCATCTTGACGGCACAAACCCACTTTGGACTAAAAGGTCCTAAGCTCATAGGCAACCGAGCAGCCGCTACTTAATTACCAGACCAACTTGTCATGGTGATTCCATAGACCTCACATAGAACACAAGTCTTTTGTCTTTTGGAAAGAAAAAAGTTTGGAATGCAAACATTGCTTTCTGTCTAGCTATGAATGGTCCAATCCAAACGACTTATTTTGGGCTGATACATATCATGCCCAATATTGGAGCCATAGCTTTTTATTAATCGATTACTCTCCTTACCTAGTATTTCTTCCATAATGAGGAAAATATTCGAATTATGTTATGTCCTACCCAACGACAAGACCGAAATTATAGGATGTAAATGTTGACAGAGTTAGAGCCCTCTCCATTAGTTGGCGAAAGGTCGACATGCCCAACGGATGTCTTTCCATGTACTCTTCCATGATGAAGGAAAAGTCAAACTTACACATGTTATTAGTTAGAAAAAAAGGTCAAGTTGCTAAGTTGGCAATATGATATAAATGTTGACAGGGTTAGCACCCTTTCCACCGTTGTCAGCGAAAGGTCGAAATGCCCGATGGATGCCTAACCATGTACTCTTCCACGATGATGGAAAAGTCAAACTTTCACATGTAATGACCAAAGGAGGTCAAGCTGCTAAGTTAGCAAGAGAGCATGCTCTAACGGTAGTCAACTTTTCATGATACACTTAGCAAACCATCACAACCGACGAAGCCAAGCTGTAGGTAGTCTTCCATCCTGCAAGGTCAAGAAAAGGCTCGCCTCTCAACCAAAACGAAAGCTTCAACTAAACGGATACCTCCTACGTTGTGTGCTCCAGTGAAATGTAGAAGAAACTCATCACAATGCAAGTTACCTGTATTCGTCACAAATATAGATCATACGAGAGTCATCGAGAGAATATGATGTAATCCATACATAAGATACTAACATAAGAAGTCACCTGTCCCTATCTTTTACTTATTCCTCATCTTCCAATGCACATGAAAGCATTTAATACAAACCATTATTTATGGTCAACAGAGGTCCATGTTACATCACATTGAATCCCTCTCAGATCTCAAGAGGGGAGAGATGTGGAGTACTTTGAAGACAATCCCCATACACGTGATGGGAGCTAAACCGTCAATGGTATCCCCGAGATCCCCAACGTATGACGAAACTCTTACTCTGAGGTGTTGCATGCGAGGGAAGATATAGTCAAGAATGGTTCATCTGCTTCCTTCCATACTTTCTACGACCGTTCATAGTAAAATCATGAACTTTGACCATGATTTTGGTTTGGTCCCCTGTTGGCTCTTCCATCACCGGTGAGGAGCGAGTCGAACCAAGGTTGGTGACTCTTCCATTGCTGCTGTGTAGTATCGGTACCCTCCACGCCGTGATGCTGCTAGGTGCTATCAACGATCGCTTCCATCGTTGGTGAGGATGATTTACACTTTATATACAACTATCTTTAATTTACATACGAATTACATACATATTACATGCATATACATGAATAGATTGAATCCTGATATTTTTTCAGATGTTACTATCTATTTTGTACTTTTCACAACATTTAAAATTAAATATTTATTATGATGCATCAATTTTAATTTATTTATCTTATTTTATATATTATAATATTATAATTATTTGTTAGTAATTATATTGAAAAAATATACATATCAGAATAATAATATTAATATATATATGTGTGTAATTAATATATATAATGACATATATAATTATATTTGAAATTTTAAATAATAAGAAATACTATTGATCACCCACGTATCGTATAATTCTTAATTAATGACCGTGACCTCATCCAACTTATCATCGATTTTATCTGCCAACCTCTTCCACCCCTTATGCTTACTCAATTGCCCTTCCATTCCTCTGAGCCTCCCCTAGTTTTCTGCCATTATAGCTCACCGGATACTGTTTCTTCCTCCAAAATACTCCTGCGCGGCTGCCCTCAACTGTTCAGAACTCAGACTCACCATTTTGCACCCTGTAATCCTCAGAACTACCGATACTCCCTCAAACTCCTCACAAGGTCCCCTTCTGACACAAGCTTCCAAAAATGCCCTGAGCCATTCAAACTTGAAAATTCATCTTCCCCTCCATTCATGAAATGAACCCTCCTCCAACCATATTGACATAAGAAAAGGAATGGCCTCACTCAAAAGAAAAAAGTCCCTTATAGGACCACTTCTACCAAACCCCTCTTGGACCATTGGGGAACCCTTGGTCCTTGACATCCCCTCCAGGGTAGAGGAAAAGGAGAAACCACCTCCAGAAAGTTCCAATCCTTCCAAATTTTGGAAAACCACATAGTTTCCCCTCCTTTAAAATTCCCCCAGTCCACCACTTCTTCATATGAACTACCCCTTTCCATTGGATTCCACTACCAACGTCTACGATCATGAAGATCCCTCACCTGCATTCCTAGTTACTGTTGTTGACTCCTACCTACACCATCGATCCATTGCTCCTAGATAACTGTTGTATCAACTATTCAAAACCTGAAACCAGGGCAAGGAGGACAAGGTGGTAAAGGAACAAATGGTCTCCAACACCAATGCACCTGCTACTTGATGCCAAGCTAACAATAATAATAAAATAAAAATCATAATTGAAGTTCTGGTTCACATAGTTTTTCATGGTCAAGATCCATTCACTTTTCTATTTACCTCAAATTGGAAAGGCCAGTTACACGACAAAAAAAAATGATCTTTTAAAGCCAAATCCAGCAAAGATATTATCGATGCTAGGCATTGGCATGATTATCTAAGCAACCCAAACATTCCCAAAACAACTTTGGATGACCATGTCCAGTTAAAAACAAACACATCCTTACCTCCAAAAATCAGTTGAATCACTATTTCGAGCATTAATATTACCATACAGCCATGACTTCCACAGGTAACCCCAGGGAAGCTTCAGAAGACTAAATTAAACAGGAACAGAATAAAGTGAGATCAGCCGTCAGATAGAAGAAAAAGCATTAACACCTTCCAAAAGAAAGAATAGAAAGCATTTGTCTAAAAAACTGAAATTTAGGATTATAAGTAGCAATCTTGTGGACTCGAGAACAACAAAAATTCCAAAGAAATACAACCCTGCCACCAAATTAATGCTTCCCCATACTGCCCCAAACTCCGACCATTATTGCCTGCCTCCACGACTAAGCCTGACGTGCCCAACCTTATCACTTCTCCAGAGGACTAAAACGAGACATTATTACACAAAGAAACCCAAGAAACCACAATCAGACCCAAGAAAAACGAAAAACCGTGATGACCGACTGAATCCACCAAAGCTAACTAGAGGGGGAAAAACCCACCAAGTCTGAAATAGAACCATACCAAAATCATCTTTGTGACGGCTCAACAATTCGGACATTTGTGCCGGCCATGCTTTCAAGCTGGTCCTTTGTGATCTCCACAAAGTGACCAACCATTTCGTGGAACTGTTTCAAAGCCGACAACGGCAAGATGATAGAAGAGCGGTCAGCTCCAGCCACCTGCATTTTGAAATTCCATTAAAAATGCTTGATTAAGTGGCAGCGAGAATTGAAAACCTCACGGGTAATCTTAGTTTGAAAGGAAGAAGCTTTTATTGCATTTTGATATACCTCAGATATCCTCAGAAAATGACCCCTGTTGTTACTACCCAAGTCAAAGAAAAACCTCTTCTGATCAGCTCTGACAACCTTGGAAACGCTGGAGCTACCCGATTCGTCTTGTGAGGTATGGTGGTCAATACCTAAGTCAGGTCTAGCAACAGACTGTGCACCTGAAATGAATCCCGCACCTACATCGTCTGAAAGGCCTGGGAGATGATCAGCACGCTCAGGATTTTTCTGTTCCACAGATGCTTAGATTATTCAGTTTAAGTGAATTCCAAGATGTAATTCCAAATAAACACTGATTTGATCTTACCTGATTATGCACGAGGAAGAGCTGTGACGCATCCTCATTGATCTGAGCCAAAATATCTCTAAATGATGTCCACCCATCACAGTGAGCACTTCCCGCAGGAACTATGATGGTGCTACGGTTTCTGTTAACAGATGCCTCTGCAATCTACAATCAAGAATACTTGTTATCAGCTCAAAACCAAAACACACGAACCAAGCAGCTTTTCACTGACACCAAATTCAAATGCTTGTAGAAGGAAGAAACAAGAAGCACAAATTACTTGGTAAATTTGAAGATACAAAATCACCAATGCTCAAACATTTTGGCCCTTTTCTTAAAAGGGAATAACATTGGTCTGAAAGTGGCCATCTAAAATAACACATGCTATATTCTAAAAAGAAAGTAAAAGCAGCTAGATTTTTTTACTAAAATGGAAAAAACAGCTAGAAATATTATAAGGAAGCTTAGCAATAATTAGACATCAATAAGGCATGCATATGCGAATACCTAATGAGCTAGATAACTAAATGCAGCAGCTCTAACTTATAACTCATGCAACATCTTCAGCATGGATGTTGTAGATTTTAGAAAGGGCATTAAATGCAGCTGAAAGTTCAAGGGAAAGCTCCAAGAAACGACAATAAAAGAACATTAGCATACCTAACCCTTAGTTTCCATAAGGATGCTCAATACGAAGATGAAGCAAAAACAATAAAAGAAACAAAGGGGGGCAACTTATACAATCAAATTTATTGTAAGATACAACTAAGAAAGAGTGACATATTATAATCAAATTGATCGTGAGGTACAACTACAATTTAACTCAACATTCACTGTAATTTTTCCATTTTTGTTCGTAAAGCGGGTGCTTTTATGCCATCAAGTGATTTACAATTACAATTTGAATGTTTTATTATGAACGAAACAGGTGGCTGCTCAGGACCAGTGACCCCTCAAAACAGTTATTTAAAGAAGGATTATTATATCAGTAAACTTCCTGACACCCAAGTTCATAACACAATGCACAACTTTGTTGACATAAGAATGCACAATGTCGCTCAACTTCTCATTTGACGGCGCATTGAGTGAGCTGGTGGTGTTTCATTTGCATACAAAACAATATGCAAATTCCTTAGAAGAAGATGGGATTTGGCATCCCAAAAAAATACCCAGTTGATCCATAGTTTACATGGCAATTGCATTTTCTTTGCACTTGTTATTGCAGACAACTCCACCAATCTTCCACTCTCACCTTTATCAGTCTCCTTTCCCTATTCTCCATGCTACTCATGTTTTGAGATATCTTTGGTTCAATGCTGTATCTTGATTGGAAAGACCTCAACATCTAACAACTTCATCTTGAAAAAAAAAAACATCCAACAACTTCATATATAGAAAGGGGGCCATATTAGCTCAAAAAAGCCTTGCTAAACTAGAAGGCAAGCTTCCTTTCAATAATGATTTAGTGCCTCATCAAAGAAAAAAACAAAGAAACAAGGGAAAGAAAACTTGTTGGTTTTGAAGTAGTCCAATCCCAACTTCAGCTGGATGACAGCTTTTATTTCACGTGCACTTTTTTTTTTGAAAGGATATTTCACATTAACATTTTTTCTCATGAACTTTCCCCTAGCGTCATATAGAACACTCCACTTATGTTTAAGCAACAAGCTAAAGCCATATATTTCTATCCCTCTTGTTATTCAACATTTCCTTCACATCCACCATAATCAATTCTTTAGTAACTGATGAACATATCTTTCCTTACAACCCAAAGAGAGGTGATTGCTACCTAAAAGAACCTCATTGGATCACACAGTAGCTTCGGACCATAAAAAGGTTCCAATGGCTTTTGAGAATTCTTTTTAGAACTTATCTGTTGGAATAGATGTAGAAAGGAATTCTTTGGTAGTGTTCCTTGATTACTAGCTGTATCCCATCTAAGGATGATTACCAAATACGAGCACTCACCCAGCAAAGAAAAATCAAAATAACGGCTAGCTGTTACCTTGGTCATATGAAGCATATCCCCAAATTCAAACACGCGACAAACATCATCCTTTCCGATGCAAAAACTCCGAACAACCCATCCTCAAATCAACACATGACACAAGCAGCCCCATGACTGCACCATCCAGACTCTCACATCTTTGTTCACCAAATCCAATCTGACAAACCCCCACAAAAAGATCTACTTTGCAACCAACTTCTATTCTAAGAGAACATACATACCGCCACCTACTTCCATCCACCAAGGAAACAGAACTCACCCATCAAATAAGTAAAAGGCAGCAGAACTGAACAGATAGAGAAATTCACATTGAATACATGACCAACAACAAACGGATCTTTGAACTCCACCTCCAATATAGGAAACACACACTACAAGTCAACACCACCCCGAAAAATCCCCAACCAACAATCCCTCCCTAACCCTAACCTCTTGCTGCAACCGACCCATCCCCCCACAGCCCAAAATCCTCCCTTCTCCATGAAAAAAAAAAACGCCACATAACAAACAAATCCACCAACCTCACTCCAAAAACCCCTTCAACAAACATCCCACCTTCAAAAAGCCGCCACTTTCAACCCATCCACACGCCAAAAACCCTTCCTTTTCCCGAGGAAAGCACCACACCAACAGCCAAATTCCTCATAAGTACCCCCATAAACAAGCACACGCCATCCACATGCTGCAAAGCCCTTCCTTTTCTCTTGAAAACCACCACACAACAGCCCAATTCTCGTATCAGAAGTACCCTATAAACAAACAAGCACGGACCGTACCTTCAAAAAGCGGCCCCTTTTATTCGTCCCGACGTCGAAGTAGAAAACCTGAAGGGGTCACCACCAACACCCGGAGTCAGATCTAACAAACATACACGCAAACATATATATATATATATATATATATATATATAGAGGGATACATAAGAATGAAAGGGGGGTGTTGGTTGCCATATACTTTAGTGTCGAGCTGGAGCTCCTTGCTGAAGGCCTCCTGGTCGTCGCTGCCGATGTAGTAGTTGAAGAGGTCGACGAACCACGCGATCCCGTTGACGGGGACGATGATGGTGGATCGGGTGGCGGCGGTCTTCTCGGAGATCTTGAGGTAGCGGCCGCGGGGGTTCTCCTTGAGGTCGAAGTAGAAGAGCTTGTGCTCCACCTGGAGGGTCTTGCTCACCAGCTCGACGTCGTTCCCCGGCACCCCTCCTCCTCCTCCACCACCACCTCCTCCTCCTCCCCCACCCTCCATGCGGACTACGCCACTCGCTGTGGCGGCAGCGGTACGGATCGATCGGAGGGCCAAAGGCGGCGGCTTTGGGAGGAGGGGTCAATCGAAGCGGAGGGGGAAGAGGAGGGGGGATTAGGGTTAGGGTTTGACGGAGGGGAGAAGGAGGAGGAGGAGGAGGAGACATGTCTGTTGGATCGTGCTCTCCGCCTCTTTTTAATCTCCCTTTCTCTCTCTGAAGGGATAAGAGAGGGGGTTTTCGAGAGAGAGAGAGAGGCGCAGAAGAAATCGGGGTTTTACCTCGTCGCCGTGTCACCACCCCCCGCCGCTCCGGTGAAAGTTCTGTTGGGGCCGGTTTTTAACCGAGCGGGTGACACTGCACTCGCTACTCGTTGGGGTTTTACGTAAAATGACATTGCCAAATTTTTATATTAAATAAACGAAAGGAACTTTTACGCCCATTTACCTGATAACATACTTTTATATATATATATCACCAAATTCTTTATTATTGCTTCCTGCTCCTACAAACTTGTATCGTTAAACATGCATGTGATATAATTACATTTAACGATAAATAATAGTGACTAAGGCCGGTATGTGACTCTCCACCATAGTTAACTAATAAAATTGAAGTTTTAAAATTTACACCATCAAAAAAAAATTTTATTACATCCAAATCTTCAATTTATTATTTTTTTTTTCTTAAAAAAAAGACGAGGGTAGGGAGGGACAGAGGAGGGAAGCAATGGCTAGTGAGGAGGAGGAGTTGAGACAAGGCTAGTGGGGGAGGAGGAGGGGCAGCAACTAGGATGGAGGGAGGGTGGTGGCGACTTGGGAGGAGGGAGGAGGAGGAGAGCTGCCCTCATAACCTCAAGCAGGATGTGGTATCTAACCTTCAGAAAAAGAAGAAGGGGAGGAGAAGAAGAAGAAATAAGAGGGGAAAAAAAAAAAGGATATTAGTATAATTTTGAGATATTAATAAGATTACTGATGTAATTTTTAAATTTTACCTTGTTAATTTTAACGATTATTAAGACATATTCTTTTAATTTGTTTTTTTAACTTAACTTAGGAGTATAATTGCAATGAAAAGCAAATATATAAGGATGTAAATGTAATAATAAAGTAGAAAGAGATATAAATGTAACTAAATATCTCTCTAGAGATATGGATATGAAAATTCTTAAATACAGTCCCATCGTGAAGTTCCAGCAAGCAATCTCTGTTTTTTCTTTTTTAAACAACAGTACCATTTAATTAATGTAAGGTAAACAGTGGTGATATTGAAGTAGGCGAGGAGGTAAAAAATGACGACGAAGCGGTAAAAAGATAATAAAAAATCTTTCTTCAAGGCGCCAGGTGCGTTTGTTTGGATGTTTCGGTCGTACAATTTTCAAGTTAAAATGGGTGAACGATGGAATTAGAATTTCGAAGAATACGAAGCAATAATGAAGAGAAGAACATGATTCGACCATACGTACATAAAATTTGTTTCATATGATGGAGGCATAGCTTAAAAGATAGTTGATTTGTCTTATAATATGGCTTCTCTCATCGCAATCACATTTTGGGATTCCCGTGGGGTAGTTAGTGTAACTGCTATTAATTTTTTTCGCACGCTACGGTAGCTGCTCTCTACGTCCCATCCCCACCTCCCCCACGGCCCCCAACCTCCTCTCTCATCTTTATTTTTTTTTAAATTTTATTTCTCTTACATATTATTTAACATGTACATCTATTTTAAATTTTATTTTTACTATTATCCTCTAATCTTATATTTTTTTATTAAAGATCAATATTGAGTATATTTTTATGAGAATATGAAATAATACATATACAAAATCAGATATCATAAATATAATTTAAAATATCGATTGGAAATCGAAATGTATCGAACAATGCATTTTGTAGCATATGGTGTATTTTGATTTTCGATCAGTATTTCTTTTTTTTTACCGATCGAAAATTAAGATGTATCAGGTGATATATTTTGCAACGCGTAGTATACTGATTTTTCATTGATTGAAAACTAAGATACACTTATTGAAAATCATGTTATACTTCCATATGATTAACTTTTGCACTTCTATAGTGATTGCTTTTGCACTCCCATAATAATGCACGAGTTAAAAACTATTACATTACTGAATTCCTATCAAACACAACACCTCCCCAATTCAGAGTGGTTAATTAATTTAAATTGGACTTTCACCTTGGGAAAAATTACTTCTAAGAGAAAGACATACAAAAGATTATTGAGATCAACATTTTGACCTTCTATTGAGTCCTTCTGAATACCATAATGTAGTGGTTACATTCCTCTATCATTCAGATTTGATTAAATCTTGTGCACGGAAGTTTCGTCATTTAATGGCATAGATATGTTTGAAATTTAAGTATGATTTGAGTTTTACCATTAATGAAAGCAAATCAGATTGAGCATCATCTTTGGTCTTCTTCTTGTGTAAGCAATAATCGGATTCGATTAATTGTTTTCACTTGTTATACTACAAACCAATCCAATGTGGGCGATTTGGATGATCTATCGAGTCCAAATCAAGAATGCAACACATATTAGTAGACCTATGGTTGGGCTAGTTGAACTAGTTAAACATTCTCAATGTCAAATCAGCCAGGTAGATTTCTTCTTTGACTATCTTTTAGTAGATGTGTAGTCCATAGAGTGTTATCTTCTGGAAAAGGGTGATGATTCATGGTCATTCTTGTGTACATAGGATACCACCCCTCCTCTCTACCAATAAGAGATGCAGGTCTTAACCTGTACTGTGTACACTACTATGCACACAACGATGTTCCCCCCCCCCCCCCCCCCCCCCCCCTCATTTTCCATTGGATAACTTGGAGAGAGATCAGCTGATTCTTTGGAGAGTAATGTTTCGTTCGAATTTAAGGAGGAATCTATGTATCATAATAAAAAGGATATTTTTGTAATTTTTGACATTGTGGACATGCATCAATCATAATAAAGTACTATTGTCAAGTTTTTGTCTTCGGCAACGATGTCAAAAATATAATTGACGACTATCTGTCTATAATAAAAATGATGTTTTAAGTGTCGTCATTGTATTATATTTGTCACAATGTAAACAAATGTCGTATCATTTTATTTAATTATAATTTTTAATGGTTAGTTTCCAGATCATTCATTGGGAAGTAGTTATAGATATACATCACTTTCTATGTCCAAAAATATTCTTTTATTCTAAAAATACCAATTTTATTTACAAAATGAACAATGAATCAATTAATGAATGAATTAGTTAACTATATACAAAAGAATCAAATAATAAACACTACAATGCCTTAAACATATTCACAAATAATAGGCATCGAAAATCAGTTAAACTACATTATGTTAATTATACACAACTACTCTAAGAATACCAAAATATAGGTACAAAAATAGATACTAATATATAGTATACTAAGTTATAGTAACATACTTATGTCTTTAGTAATATATTTTATACATACAGTAACAGATATATATGTCGCTATAGCCTTAGTAAAATATATATACAATATAAGACAAACATAATTACCTATACTGACATATAAACATATCTACAATGACGAATGTATCTATCGCTAAAGCCTTAGTTTTATTTAAATACATATAAGACTAAAACAGTACTTACTTTTCTTATATTATACATATATGCATACTATATATACGTATACTTTACTTACATATAATTATTTACATACTATTATAATATACTATACATTTATGTACACAAATACTATTATACACACGCACACACACAAGCATAGACACTCAACTCAACACACACAGGCACGCTAGTTTGACACTTAGTCATTTTTTAGGGCCTCTCTCACACACACACATGCACTGTTCACCAACCTAAAAATTAGGCTTTTAATGGGTGGGCTGGCCTTTCTCATGGGATAAAAAGAACCTCGAAGAGATGAGACCAGATCAATACCAGGGGGTCAGCCAGCCATAGTTCATTAATTGTGCATTTATATCCGATTATAGTCTCATGACTCACCCAATTTGGGCCCAACTACAGTGTGTGGTCCCCAGCCCACCACTGTTTACAAATATGCTCATATGCTCAAGTAATGCTTAGAGAGAGAATGGGTATAGGTTATTTGGCGCTTGATGCCTAACGACTACTGATGTAACATTCTAAAATCTAGGTTTCGAGTCATTTCGAAGTGGTTCGGGTCAGTCTGAACCCGAAAACATGGTTAGGGTTGGTGCTGTTGTCAGAGCCCCCATAATTTGCTAAAAACACATGTTTCGAGTCAACCCTTAGCCAAACATTGTCAAAAGGGTGCCATATATGGTATCATTGGATTCCTCTCATTGCAAGCTTTTCAATGACGCTTGTTTCGCGTGATTCCGAGTTGTATAGCTCAAGTTATGGCCAAAAGAAGTCACTAGGGACCTAAATGTAAGGTGAACCTAACCCTAGGGGCAATTTCGGTATTTCACCCAACTAAACTTATTCTAAACCACCCCTAAGACCTATTTAAGGACCCCTTGGGTCCTTTGGGTCGTCATTCATCTTGAACTCTCTCTAATCAAGAGAGAAAGGGTTTTTCTTCTCCAAAAATCAAAAATTTATTCATAGGGACCTAGTTGCGATTCTGCAAAACCTGAGGTTCCAACCGCAAAAGTCGTGGCGGCGGTGGGAATGCGCAGCGAGCACGCGACGCATGGCGACGGCGGCAGTGCGCAGCGAGCGCGCGATGCATGGCGGCGGCGGAGTGCAAGCGGGCGACGCGTGGTGCAGGAGAGTAGGGGACTTCACGCGAGTGTGGGTGCACGTTCGCGAGCGAGGACCCGCAGCATTGCGACACGTGGCAATCAGGCGGCTACAGGTAGACGTGCGCTGTGATCCGCGTTGCAAGGCAAGCGCAAATCCCAGCGCGACACGTGGTGCGTGTAGTTGGACATGTGCAAGCGTGTCGACCAGGGCGTGCATGGGCGTTCTGGCCTGACTCTAGACCCCCTCGCGTTGTTTCGTCTAATTCATGGCCTTCTTGACCTCGGATTTTGACAAATAAGGTACCATTGGAATCGTATCAACACGTATCACGCGTTGGTATGGCTTATTTTCACTTTTGAGTATGTTATACTTATTAAAAATTTAGAAATGTAATTAGGTGTCTCTGACCCCATCGTAGGTCCAATTGAACCAGGTCCTCTTCCCAGTGCGTGGACAAACCCTGAGGCAGGCGTGGGACTATTCCCAGGACCAGTGCGCACGGTTTAGAGTCAATGTGCCCCTTCGAGGGCATTAGGTAGAGTAGTCTACCCTTATTTCAATTCAGCCGATTTTTTTTTTTAGTACTTGTAAACCCGTCATGAGCAATCTTTTCCATATACTACCTCGGTCGAAGTGTGTTCTCCTTTTTGTTGAGTTTGGAACTCCTCCCGTATTTTCTCTGATTTATGAGCACTTTAATGAAAAATAATATGTTTTATGTAAATAATGTAGATTAATGATCACATGTACCCTTGTTATCACATGCATGAAACGAACCCCGTTTCCCGTAAAACGAGTTATGTTATTTTCAGTAACTTCTAAATAACATGAGATTGAAGCTACTTGTAAAATGATAAGTTAAAAGATAATGTGAATAATTACAAACTTGGAATTAGCAATATGAAATTACTAAGGATTTTTTGAATTAACAAAATATGAGATACAGTTATCTAGAAATTGATTATATAATACGACGAATATATCAGGAAAATAAAATGATTAGATAATTGGTTTCAGCCCTACTACTTGTCGAGATTTCGGTCGTAGCTTTAGGTCATTTCAGACTAAGTTCATGGGATGGTTTAGGGAGTTGCTGACCTCCCTACAACTCTTTGGTTAGGCTTAGCGGCCAACTGAGATAGCGGATTTGCAGGACTCGAGATTTGGAGCAATTCTTTCGGCCAGTGAGTGAGACATTGGCTGTCTGTAGTTCAGTATACACAGCACTTGTACATGTTCACGCTACACGACGTAGCCGCCACCTCTTTCCGCGATGACCCCACGATGACGAAGCATGGTAACTTGATGGATATAAGCAGCCCTCCCGGCCAGGAGGGTGACTTATATTGGTCTTGCACCATAGGAAGTTACACGAAATCGTCTCATGCCCGAGGCATTGATTAACAATTTGAGAACAATAAGAATATGGGCAAATTACATAAAAGGGACTGGATATAAAATAGATTGCAAACAGACAAACTATCAAGATAGTGCCTTTATATTATACATTGTACTTGAGTTACTTGTTTAGTTGTACTACTCTACTCAGTTTTCACTGACATTGTCTCGGGTTCCATACTCAGGTGTTGCTGAGCAGCCGGGTGCCGCTACTGCAGTTGGTCAGACCTCTACAAAATCATGCCCTATGATGGGAACCTCATCATGAACCCTAACTAGCACAATCTAACCTAGATATGCAAGAAAAAGCTCCTACATAACTCAAAAAAAGGCTTAACTCAAAGAATTCTGAGTTTAAGAAGAAAACAAGTCATAAGGGGTAAAAATGTAATTTTACCAACACAATCTGCAAACAGGGTAACTCAGGATCTAAACATAGGTCAAACTAACCTAATAAGAAGGAAAGTGGGATGATCTGATCCAACAAGGGCTACAACAACTCCAAGGAATTAAATGACATTCTATAACCCTAAAACAAACCCACTTCAATTCACGAGGTTCGAGGAAGGGTAAAAATCAACTAAATCCTCTAAAATTCATATAAAAATAATCTATAGGGTTTAGAACCTTCAATTTGGCCTTAGAAACCTATTTTGACCTACATTGAGAACCATGCCCAATTAATGATTTAATTTGGGTTTTTACGTAAATTGACTGGTCAAACATGGTCTGACCTAGAAAAAAAATTCACCATTAAAATCCTTAGGTCCAATTTATTCATGCATAAAAACTTGAGCCTAAGAAGAGACCTCCTTGACCGACTTTGCAATTTGGTCCCCATCATTTACTTTTTGACCCTCAACTTTTGAAACCATTGCATTTTGGCCCCTAATTTCCTCGTCATTCTTTGCATTTTGGTCCCTCCTGCAAGTCTCTGCGCAGCACCATGCTCCGGCGACTTTGCGCGGAGCATGGCGTCGCGCAGGGTGAGGGGGCATCCTGCAAAGAGAACGCGGAGTTCCCTGCGACGTCTGCTATCGCAGGGACTCCGCCATGCTGCCTGACGACACCCACACCTTCCGTACGAACACACGGAAGGTATGGGTCTCGTCTCCGATCATACACCGGCGAGGGACGCACGTCGTCTCCCTGCGTCTGCCCCCCCGCCACCGCCTTTATAAAAACCAGCATCGCCAGTCGGTTCTCCCAGCCTGGTCTTGGCGGAGAAACCCTCAACCTTTCCTCTCTCCCCACTCCGATAGGAAACCCACCAGCTCCGGCGACTGCTCCTCGTCCTTCTCGTCGCTCTACTGCAATATCAGCGCAGAGTTTGCTTTATCTCGTCTTCCCGCGTCACGCCGTACCAAGCGCGTGCCTCCCTGCACACTTCCTCGTCGCCGCTCTCTCCCCCTGGGTTCTTCTTCTCCAGCTCTGGCAGGTACGAGCCGGCGGCTCCTCCGGCCCCCCTTCGTCCCTGTAGGTAGGTTACAGTTATTTCCCTTCCTCCCCTCTTTCTTTTCCCCAACTTGTTTTGCTTGATCGCCCTACGGCCACACCTGACCACCTTCATCTTCCCCACCTCCGGCCACTCTCCGGCGAGTCGTTCCCATCATCCCACAGCCCCATACGACTTGCCAACTGTCCCAAATGTTCCACCTCACCTCACCAAACACCCTCCGCCTCTCCACTGCCACTCCACACCTCCACAACACTCCCCCGATCAAACCCACTTTTCCGGCCACAGAACGACCTAGGCACGCACGCCTAGGCCATCCTGCGGCCTGCTGCATCTCGCACCATCTTCGCCGTGCCACGGCGAAGGTTCCCCTGTGGTCTGATTAGGCCGAGAGGCCCTTTTTGTGCTGGACAGATCTGCTGCCCCGACCGCAATTGGCGACGACTCAAGGAGCTTCCAAGTGAGCTCCAGGCTTCAGAGCGTCAGGTCTCCAGCTGATGCGAATTGGGGAGACTCGGGTGAAGACAGGCAGCTGGCACGCGAAGGGAAACGAGGACGCAGCTGCTGAGGCGAAGTTGCGTTCTTCCTGCGGGCGCGCGTGAGGAGCGAAGTTTAGTCCCACATCGTAAGATCTCGAAGCGCCGCACCCATTTAAATTGATTTTGTGCTTTTACCTTAGCGCCTCAAAACACGGGGTGAGGTCCCCTCGCCCACTCACCCGCCTCGTCCGCAACCCACGCCACGTGGACCTGGTCAACCCGTTTACCCTGCACTCCTCGCGCACCACCCACGCCGGTGCACCTGGTCACGGGTACACTACCCGACTCGATAACCTGGCTCTGGGAGAGCTTCCTATGAGTGGTTTACAGAGAGAGAGAGATGTGCGGGTAGAGGGAAGGGCTAGGTTTTGCTGTGCCTTGTGCAGGAACAGGGCGTGAAGGAGGAAGGCTCAACACTTAGCCGCAGGAAGGAGAAGAAGAGGAGCAGAAGAAGAAGAAACTCTGAAGAAGCCTTGCAGCTGAGCAAGACCAAGGAAGAAGAAGCAGCGAAGGAAGAAAAATAGGAGAAGCACTGTAGCAGACTGCAGTTTAAGTCGTCTGACTGCGGTATCAGATGACGGATGAAGCTTCAGAAGAGATAAAGCAGGGAAGAAGAAAAGAGAAGGCTCCACAGCTGAAGAGAAAGAAAAGAGAAGAAGAAAGTAAGAGAAGACTTTGTAGAAGATAAAGACAAGAAAAAGAAGAAGAACTGAAAAAGAAAAGAAACAGAAGACAAGCAGAAGAAGAAGAGGAATTGAAGGCAAACAGAGCCAACGAAGACCCGTAGATAGAGGCACTGCAGCTGAAGAAAAGAGAAAGAAGAAAAGAAAAGCAAAAAGAGAAAGAAGAGAAGAAGAAGAAGCCAAAGACAGAAATCTATTTCTCCCTCTCTCTCTTTTATTTTGTAAAGGAACTTTGTACTTCTAGAATTCCAGTAGCTCCCTGAGTTCGACCTCGGGAAACTATTTCCGAGTAAAAAATTGTATGGTAATGACAATCGTAGCTGTCTCATCTTATACTATAACGATTGTATTATAATAAATATAAAGGCACAAAGCAGCACTGCCGCGGCCGTCATCTCACCATTATTCTGGCGCCGTTGCCGGGGAGCAACAGCTATTCTAGATTTAAAATTTAAACATGAAAGAGCTCACTATGACCCCAAAATAAATTCACCTGTCACTTAAGATCAAATTTAAGCTCAAACACATGTATATTAATACTTGTTGACTAAACTCTACCCGTACAACATAAGGTCATCCCATTAGACACAATAAACCTAGCTCAATTTGTTCAAACTAGTTGTTTCATCACTTCAAGCAGCTATTTCAACTACCGATTCACCTGCTAAAACTACTGCCCTTGCTACAGATTATGAAATGACCCGCTGCCATTTGGGTTGGATAAGATGTCTAGATTATTCATCAGATGTCTGTCCAGACATCTAGATAGGTAGTCGGACGTCTGAAAGTAAGGAGAACCGTACCCTTTTCCCTTTTTCCGCATGTGCACGACACGCGTACCCCCTCCTCCCTCACCCAAACCCTAACCCATCTCTATTTAAACCCCTCCACCTGACTCCATCTCCACTACACCACCATTTCCACTACCTCCACCACCTTCCCCGGTCTGCCGGTGAGCCGCCAACGGCCTCCTTTCCTCAACTTGCAGCCGTGCGTGGAGGAGAGGCGCTCACGTGAGGAGGAGAAGGAGAGAGGGATAGAGTGTGTGTGCGTGGGAGAGCGAGGGTGTGGAAGAGAAGAGGAAGCTCGGGGAGCTTGGGTGCGCGGCGAGAGAGCTCGCGCGAGGGGAGCCTGCACGGCCAGAGGACGATCGTGGGAGCTCGATGAAGATCGAGGAGGAGGAGCTCGGTGGGAGGAGTTCAGAGGTACGAGGGGTGGAGTCGTGCGAGGAGGAGGAGCTTGCGAAGGTGAGCTTCACGACCTCCTGAAGCTGTTGGCGTAGCAGCTATAGGTGGCACGAAGGGATCCATGCGGAGAAGAAGGCTCGCACAGGTCTAGTCCCGTGGCCGACTTTCAAAGTATTCCGGTGGTCTATGAGTACCCCGACGTTTTCCCAGAAGAGTTGCCATGATTACCGCCTGAGCGTAAGATGAGTTTGAGATCTCACTAGTACCGGGGACCAGCCTCATTTCTATTACACCGTACAGGATGGCGCCACTTGAGCTACGAGAGCTCAGGTCACAATTACAGGACCTGTTGGAGAAGGGATTTGTGAGGCCTAGTGCATCCCCATGGGGATCCCCTATGTTGTTTGTAAAGAAGAAGGACGGTACCTTACGACTTTGTGTCATCTACCGACAGCTGAATCAGGTCGCCGTCAAGAACAAGTACCCGCTGCTTCATATCGATTACCTCTTTGACCAGCTGAGAGACGCCACAGTATTTTCTAAGATAGATCTAAAGTTGGGTTACCACCAGCTGAGGATCAAAGAGACCGACATCTCCAAAACATCTTTCCATACTCGGTACGGGCACTACGAGTTCTTGGTCATGCCGTTTGGGCTGACCAACGCCCCCGCTACGTTCATGGACATGATGAACCGTGTTTTCAGACAGTACTTAGACCAGTTTGTGGTGGTATTCATTGACTACGTTCTAGTCTACTCACGGGATTAGGCGCAGCATAGACAGCATCTACGTATGGTCCTAGATACCTTGAGACAACGCAGGCTATATGCCAAGTACAGCAAGTGCGAGTTTTGGTTGAGACGGGTGACTTTCTTGGGCCACGTGATTTCGGGAGACAGATTGGGTGTGAATCCAACCAAGGTCGAGGCCGTGCTCTGGTGGGAGAGACCACGCACAGTGACAGAGGTACACAGCTTTCTGGGACTGGCAGGCTACTACTGGCAGTTTATCAGAGGGTTCTCTCGGATCACACATCCTATGACTCAGCTGACCCGGAAGGATGTGCCCTTTACCTGGACCGACGAGTGCGAGGCGTGCTTTCAGGAGTTGAAGAAGAGACTGACTTCAGCTCCTGTACTTACCATTCCAGACAGTAGTGGCGGATTTGTGGTTTACACCGATGCTTGTTGTAGGGGTTGGGTGGTGTGCTCATGCAGCAAGGTCACGTTGTTGCTTACACTTCGCGACAATTGAAGACCCATGAGCATAACTACCCCACCCATGACTTAGAGCTAGTAGCAGCTATCTTCGCGCTGAAGACATGGAGGCACTATCTATATGGTGAGACATTCGAGATCTTCACTAACCACAAGAGTCTCAGGTACTTATTTGACCAGAAGGAGCTCAACCTTAGGCAGCGACGTTGGTTAGAGCTCCTAAAGGACTACGACTACAGCACCTCCTACCACCTAGGGAAGGCCAATGTGGTGACCGACACCTTGAGCTGAAAGGCGCCCGCCCACTTGGCAACCTTGCAGGCACAGAGTTGGAGGCTCATGGACGAGGTGAGCAGTTGGCGACCTTAGGAGTCACGGGGGTACTGCGGGGTAGTGACAATGACCCGACATGCACAACCAGAGTTGATAGACCACATCATTGTAGGACAGATGGCCGATCCGTACTTACAGACACTGCGAGACAGGGTGTTGACAAGGGACCCAGGAGACTTTTCCTTCTCAGACAAGATACTGCTCATGAGGGGACGCCTATGCATTCCTAGAGACGAGGAGTTGTTGAGAGAGATCCTGACTGAGGCGCACGGGTCTCGGTTTACCATACATTCTGGAAATACAAAGATGTATCATGATTTGTGGTGTCGATCTTTTTAGGATCGTCACTGAGTTTGATTTATTTATTACTCAAATGCAAAAATTCTCCGAGGTCGAACTCAAGGGGCAATCTTGATTCTAAAAGCGTAGAAAATCACAATTTACAATAATATATTATTTTACAAAAAGATTAGAGAGAGGAAGTAAAAAATTTGTCTCTTCTCTCTTTCTTCTTTTGTCCTCCGTTCTCTCTGTCTTCAGACGTCTGACTCCATGGATCAGACGCCTTAAGTAGACACTTGCTACAGTGTTTGTGCTCTCCTTCTTCTTTCTTTTAGCTGCTGCTGCTGCTTCTTCTTCTTGGCTTTTTCTTTTTCTCTTCTTTCAGTTGCTTGGCCTTCCTTTCTGCGACAGCTTCCTTCTCTTTTTTTCCCTTTTGCTCTGTCTTTACCTTCTCTTCTTTGTCTTCCTGCGGCTAAGTCTCAACTGCGCCTCCTCCTTCCTTTTCTTCTCTGCACCTCCAAGTCCTTCTTCTTCTTTTCTCTCTGGCCGCAGCTGCTTTCGCGGCTAAGTCCTCAGCCGCTCCTTCCTTGCCTCTTCTTTTATTCCCTGCACAGGCATACGGTTAGGCAAAACCTAACCCCTACCCTCCCCGCGTCTCTCTCTCTCTCTCTATTTCACTCCAGGGTTCGCTCTCCTAGAGCCTATTCGGGTATGCAGGTCTGGTGACGCTCCCGGGACCAGGCCCATCGGTGTGCGGTGGTGGGCGAGGTGTGCACAGGTTGGGTAATCGGGTCGGGCCAGGTCCACGGGGGGTGGTCGCGGACGAGGTCAGGTGAGCGGGTGAGAGGGACCTCACCCCGTGTGATTGAGGCGATAAGCCTCAATCACTTTTATAATTTATGCGACGTAGGGTGCTTGAAAACGCCCGAGGTGGGACTATCTACGCCCCACCTCTATCGCGCTCTCGCAGTAGGGAGTGCGAGCAATAGCCTCTCCAACCGAGATCTTCGCTGCCAATTGAAGACCTGGAGTTGTGCGCGAAAGCCCTCCGCGCAACCTGGGCATGCCTCCTGGAGTTAGAAGAGCCTGGAGTTGCTTGCGAGCTTACTCCAAGCTCGGCGCTAATGGCGGCGGAGGTCGGAGACCTGAAATCAGCAAAACGGCCTCTCGGCCACGTCAGGACGCTCGACAAGCTTCGTCAGAGTATGGCGAAGTTACTGTGGGGGTCAGCGTGGCTCAGAACAGCCAGGGCGAGCGTGCCCAGGTTGATCTGAGTTTGTGTGAGTGGGTCTGTTCAGGGAGGAGGCAACAGTGGGTGGTGCGGTCAGTGGGGGGTCGCAAGGTGATCAGTGGGTGGAGGTGATGCTCAGGGACCGGTTGGAGAGGGGTGGAGCTATCTGTGGTGGTCGAATGGCCTCGCCGGAGTTGGTGGTCGGAGGTGGAGATGGTGAAGGTGGACAGTGGTGTAGAGGGGTTGAAACAACAAATTGACAGAGGGGAATTAAAGAGAAGGGTAAGAGGAACTTAGTTGGTTGGTTAGGAGTGAACGAAGGAGGCGGAGGTGGCGAGCGGCTGGTACTGCCGTCGCCGGAGACGAAGGCACCCAGGGGAAGAGACGACGACGAGGAAGAGGGGCTGGAGGGTGCCTGCTGGTACGGCGAGGCGTGGCAGAAGACGGCGGAGGTAACCCTGCCACTGGTATGGTGACAGGGCGATGAGAGAGGAGGAGGAGAGTCACCGAAGCCTGCAGGCAGATGGCTGGAGGAGGAGGAGGAGACGAAATTGGGGGGTTATCTTTGGCCAAAACAGGCTTGCCGGATGCGACAGAGGGTGCTGCTCCTTAAATAGGCATCGGCCGGCCTCGAAGCGCCCAAAAGAGGCGATAAAAACCCCGCCGGAGACATGGGTCGATGGAGACCCATACCTCTCGCGCGTTCGCACGAGAGGTATGGTGGCCGAAAGGGCATGGGAGCTAGCCCATGCGGTAGGGGACTTTGCAAGGAGCTCCCCTTTCAAATATGGGGCCAGCTTCCAATGCATGCGCGGCGCCATCCTCCGCGCAAAGTCGCCGAAGGTATGGCCTGCGCATGCGGGTGGCAGAGGGACCCGATTGAAGAAGACTACGGAAAAGATAGGGGAGTCATTACAAAGCTTCAAAAAGCTAAGGGTCAAAATGTAATTATTGAGGATCATTTTGTGAAGTGGGTTAAGACGACCTTCCCTTAGGTCCAAATTTGGTATAAACCTAATTTGGACATAAGGAATCCAATGGTGAAGTTGGATTTTAGGCTTGACCATGTTTGATTGGACATTTTGCATAAAAACCCAAATTAGATCAAAAATTGGGTATGGTTCTCAATCTAGGTCAAGATAGGTTCCAACGGCCAAATTGAAGATTCTAAACCCTAGGGGATATTTTTTCATGAATTTTAGAGGGTTTAATTGATTTTTATCTTGCCTGGAACTTCGTGAATTGATGAGAACCTCATCATGAACCCTAACTAGCACATTTTGATCTAAATAAGTGTATAAAAGCTCCTACAAAACCTAAGGGAAAGCCTAAATCAGAGAATTACAAATTTGAGTATTAAACAATTCAGAAGGGGTAAAACTTTAATTTTACCATTGCAGTGCATCAACGGGAATTCTAAGGGTCTAGACATAGGTCAAGTAAACCTAAAAAGAGAAAAAGTGGGGTGATTTGGTCTGAAAAGGGTTATGGCGACATCCAGGAATTAAATGACATTCTACAACCCTAAAACAAACTCACATTAATTCATGAAGTTCTAGGCAAGATAAAAATCAACTAAACCCTCTAAAATTCATGGAAAAATATCCCCTAGGATTTAGAACCTTCAATTTGACCTTTGAAACCTGATTTGACCTAGATTGAGGTTCATACCTAATTTTTGACATAATTTAGATTTTTACGCAAAATATCCAGTCAAATGAGGTCAAAACTAAAATAAAACTACACCATTGGATTCCTTAGGTCCAAATTAGGTTTGTACCAAAATTTGGACCTAAGGGAAGGCCTTTTTGACCTACTTTACAAATTGGTCCTCAACAATTACTTTCTCACCCTTAACTTTTTTAAGCCTTACGAATTATCCCTCAACTTTCCCTTCGTCTTATACGAACTGGTCCCTCTGCCATCCGCAGCAGCAGACCATACCTCCAGCGACTTTGCTTGGAGGATGGCGCCGCGCAGGGCATGGGAGCCAGCCCCAGAAACAAGAGGAGGGTCCCTTGCGTTGTCCTCTTCCGCATGGACCACCTCCCATGCCCTGCCGGCACCCATACCTCTCGTGCGAATGCGCGAGAGGTATGGGTCCCTTTCCTGGCCACATCTCTGACGACCAGCCCACGCCTCCTCCTCGAGCTTCCCTCCCTGCCAGCACCTATTTGAGGAACGGCAGGGACTGCCGCTTCGGTCAAGCTTGTCTTGGCCAGAGTTCCTCCCCAATTTCATCCTCTTCTCCTCTGACCAAGTGGTCCAGCAAGCTCTGGCGAGCCTCCGTCCTCCTTCTCGTCGCTCTGCCACAACAGCAGTGGCAGAGCTGTCCTCACCATCTTCCTCTGCTTCGCGCAGCACCCACGCGAGCATCTCTAGCCCTGTCGTCGCCGCCGTCTCCCTCCACTAGACATCTTCTTCTCCGGCAACAGCAGGTACTGCCAATCGCCATCTCTCCCCATTCGTCCACTCAATTAGGTTAGACTCACTCCTCTCTATCCCCTCTTCAATTCCCCTCAATCTATTTCACGAATTATCCCTCGACTGCCACTGTCCACCATCGCCATCTCCACCTCCGGCCAGACCTCCGGCGAGGCATCCCCGCCGCTCCACACCTCCATCCGCCTCGCCAACCGACCCCTGAGAATCACCACCACCCACTGATCACCCTACGACCCTCCACTGACCGCACCAACCTCTGTCGCCTTCCCCCGACTTAACCCATCCTCAGGGCCACAGAGCGACCTAGGCACGCATGCCTAGGCAGCCCCACGGCCAACCAACCCCTGCCTCACCTTCACCGTGATACAACGAACGTTTTCTGATGGTTTAACAGGACCGCAAGTCCATGTTGCCGATTTCAGGTCTCGAGCTTTCGCTGCCATTGCTGTCGAGCATGGAGCAAGCTTGCTAGCAGCTCCAGTCCTCCGTAGTCCCAGGTTGGAGTCCCAGGCCGTGCGGAAGAGACTCACGCATGGTCCCAGGTCCCCAATTGCAGACGCGAGCCTCGCGTATTGCTGCGATTGCGAGGACTTCGGTTGTAGGCGAAGGCGTGGAAGAGGGTGGGACTTTTAGTCCCACCTCGGAAGTGTGCGGGCGGGCACCCGCACATAAATTGATTTTGTGTTTCAGGCTATTTGCCTCAAAACACACTGGGGTAAGGTCCCTCGCACCCCTGCCACGCCTCGTCCACGACACGTTCCCCATGGATCGGGCACCCGGATCCGATTACTTCGTGCCTGTGCACACCTCGTGCACCACCCACGCCGGTGCACCTGGTCCCGGGTGCGTCATCCGACCCGCTTACCCGAATACGGCTCTGGGAGAGCGAACCTTGGAGTGCATTTGAGAGAGAGAGAGAGAGAGACGCGGGGAGGGTAGGGGTCAGGTTTTTCCTAACCTTACATTGTGCAGGGAAGCAGGAGAAGAAGAAAAGAAAAGGAGTGGCTGAACACTTAGCCGCATCAAAGAGAAGGAGCTGAGGAAGAAGGAAAGGAAGGAAAGGAAGAGATAGGAGCTGAAGCTGCAGAAGAGGGAGTGCAGAAAAGAAGAAGAAGAGACGCGACTAAAGAAAAAGAAAGAAGAAGAAGCCCAAAAGGCCAAGCAGAGAGAGACCAAGGAAGAAGAAGCTGCAGATGCAAGGCAAAGAAGAAAACAAGAGCAAAAGCTGAAGAAAGGGAAGCTGCAGAGAAGAAGAAGCCAAGAGGAAGAAGAACCAGCAGAAGCACTGTAGCAATTTGCAATTTAAGTCGTCTGACATTGGAGTCAAACGTCTGGAGAGTGAAAGATAGAGGAAGAAGAAAGAGAGAAGAAAAGAAGAACAATGTTTTCCTTTCTTTTAGTGTTTTTCTTGTAAAACAGTATAAATCTATATTGTAAATTGTGATTTTGTACGCTTCTAAAATCAAGTATTGCTCCCTTAGTTCGACCTCAGAAATTTTCTATTTTTCAAGTAATAAAAACAAATAAAATATACATACTGGTTGACAACAACAAGATGACCAGCATGAATTAAAGTAGGTTTTTTTTAGGGTACAGAATGTCATTTAATTCCCAGATTTTATCATAACACTTTTTTGACCAAACCATCCCACTTTTTCTTTTATCAAGTCCACTTGACCTGTGTCTAGACCCTTAGAAATCTCGTTCATGTACTGCAATGGTAAAATTACAGTTTTACCCCTTGTGCAATATTTTATTTTCTGCTCAACAATTCCCTGATTTAGGCCTTCCCTTAGGTTTTGTAAGAGCTTTTTTCAATTTATTAGATCAAAATGTGCTAGTTAGGGTTCATGATGCGGTTCTCATCAATTTACGACATGACTTCTGGTGGAGAGGGATGAAGCAGGATGTTGGTGAGTTTGTCCAGTAGTGCTTGGTATGCCAGCTGGTGAAGGCTGAGCACCAGAGGCCTGCAGGGCCCCTACAGCCACTTCCTGTGCCAAAGTGGAAGTAGGAGAGTGTTACGACCCGATTCCTAGATCCCTACAGGACTCGAGACTGGCTCGCCTCAACTAATCCCAAGAACCAGTTGTCCAACAAGAAATAACAGAAAAACAGGAAAGTAAACCACATTCACATATGCAATATAACTAAGCAGAGGGAGCGCACAAGCAGTAAAGGAAAAATAAATCTGTTGTTTCAGTACATACCACCACAAAGCAATAACAACGGAAAGCCGAAATAAACTGTAGAGACTAACAGTAACTAAAATCCATTACTCACTACAATAGTAAAGAAACGAAAAGGAAGTGCTGAAGAAACTACGGCTGGGCTCGACTGGGCCCATCACCCTTCGCAATCGGAAGCTCGGGCTGCTCAACTCCTGGTCCTGGATAGTATTATGAAAAGTTAAAGTCAGCGAATGCTGAGTAAAGTGGTATCTATATTATCTAAGTATAAGCAGTAAAAGCAACAGGTTTAATTCTCATTTCTATTTATCTATTTTATATATTTCTGTTTCACCCATTTCTCAAAGTAACCAGATATTCCTAATCTTGCATGTTCCTCATGGGAACGATCTTGATTGCAGTCTTTTCTGTAGAGTAGAAGGTACACATGGTGCTCTCCTGGCCGGGAGAGTCCCCCGTGGCAGTCCTACACCCAGTCAACCACACCGAGGTCACTGTCAAGACGTAGCGGTAACTACGGCACACGTGATAAGTGCACGGATAGCTACCCCGCACTGACACGAGGTTGGTCGTTTCCGCTAGCGAGTCGCCTAAAGTACAGCACGGAACAGTATAGGGTCTTGCCCTCTCAGAACAGGGGTCTCGCCCCTCAGAACCAAACAGGGGTCTCGCCCCTCCACAGTTCGCGCACCCTCGTCTGACTACCCCAGTTTGTCCAGAGGGCCTAACAAGTCGGTGTAGGGTGGCTAGCTGAACCCTAGGCCCCGTGGGGTGGCTAGCTCCCTCCCTACACTAGTAGCTCACCTCGGTACCACATACACGAGGGCCAACAGGAGTCGGTGTAGAGTGGCCAATCCTAACCCCGGGTCTCAACCCAAGGGAGGCTAGCTCTGCTCTACACAAAAAGGGGATAGTGGCTCTCCTTGGTACCACGTACTCAAGGGCCAGCACATTTCCCGTCTACATTCCGGGTTTCCGTCTAACCACAGGAGTTCTACTCCTAATTCCCCGTAGGGTTCATTCTCATGTTCAACTCATTTATTCCGATCCAGATTTCACCATTCACAATTCGATTCTCGTCCATATACAGGCAGCTCGTGTTTCCATAATTCGATACAAGCAACTAATGATTTCACAGGTAATTATTCATTAATTACAGGTAGCTCATATTCTAACAGGAAACTCACAATTATAATACTAGCAATTGCTAGCAGTTTATCTCAATCATGCATACAAGTACATCATACAGCTCAAACGGTTCATTTATTTCTCTATCCTAGGGTTCATGCCACATCCTAGGGTTACATTCGGTTATTTCCACAAGCACATTCTTATTTAAATATTATTAACAGAATTAAACCACTCTACCAGGCAACACAGGAGTAATGGGGGCTCGAACTGCAGACCTAGGCATCTCTGCGAGCCCTAAAACTGGAAAATTTTCAGTCCCATGAACTCCTCGCAGCTCTCTTCGCCCACTCTGCCTCGAACCACAACAGCCCTAGCCACTGCAAAGGGCTAGGAGATCATCTCCCCTAGCTTTCTCCTCCTCTTGCACGCGCCCGCGATGGTCGTGCGAGCTCCACCGAGCTTCCACCAAAGCTCCCCGACCTCGGCCTCCTCCTCCCCTCGCTCTCTCCTCCTTCTTCCTCTCGCTCTCCCTCTCTCACCTCCTCTCGCCGCTCCCACACAGCTCTGAAGGTGGTGGTGGTTGGTGTGTGGAGTGGAGAGGAGTTTATATAGAAGGCGTGGTGTTAGGGTTTGGGGAAAAAAAGAGGAAGGAAGAGAGAGGAGGATGGTTCTGTGCATCGCCCGCTCACAGAGTGCAGCGTGCAGTACAAAAATTTCATTTTCAGACATCCGGGAACGGGTCCAGACGTCTGACTGAGACTCCAGACATCTTAAAAGGCTAAAAGTATGATGGGTCATTACATCATAACAAACTTAAAGGAGGTTTCATCCCTGAAACTTGAGCTAGCTAGGGTGCGGAAAAGGAACATAAAACGCATAACAAACTTAAAGAGGATCGAAGTAGATCCGAAAAGACGTACCCTCAAAAAGCTCTCGCATCGCCGTTTCAGGCTCCCAGGTCGCCTCCTCGTACCGCTGGCTTCTCCATAGGACCTTCACCAGTGGTACCTGCTTCCGTCTCAGACTTTGGACGGCTTTGTCTAGTATCTGCACTGGTCTCTCGAGGTAGGTCAGGTCATCACCCACCTCGATGCTCTCATGGCTCAAAATGTGACTAGGATCAGCGATGTACTTTTTAAGGTTGGACAGATGGAACACGTCGTGCACTCCAAAAAGCTGGGGAGGAAGGGCAAGCCGGTAAGCAACGGGTCCCACCCGCTCCAGAACCTCAAAGGGCCCTACAACCCTCGGCACAAGCTTCCCTTTCACCCCAAAACACTGCAGGCCCTTCATGGGTGAAATACGGAGAAAGATGTGATCCCCAACCTCGAACTACACCTCTCTGCGTTTCCAGTCAGCGTAACTCTTCTGCCTGCCCCTGACAGTGCGGAGTCATCTGTGGATCTACTCTATCACTTCCTGACTCTGCCGGATCAACCTGGGGCCAACCTCCCACTTAGTCCCACCTCGACCCAACTCAAGGGTACAGTACACCTCCGTCCGTACAGGGCCTCGTAAGGTGCTATGTCGATGCTCAAGTGGTAACTGTTATTATATGCAAACTCTGACAGGGGTAAATGCTCCACCCAGGAGCCTCTCAAGTCTAGTACACAGGCACGTAAAAGGTCCTCAAGTGTTTGTATGGTGCGCTCAGACTGTCCATCCCTCTGGGGGTGGTAAGTGGTACTGAACCTCAAACGTATCCCCAAACCCTGCTGAAACTCAGCCCAGCACTGAGAAGTAAAACAGGTATCCCTATCGGATATAATCTCACACGGAACTCCGTGTAGGCATACCATATCGAGAATGTACCTCTCTGCCAACTGTTCTAGTCCTAAGGTGACTCAGATCGACAGGAAACGCGCTATCTTCGTCAACCTATCTACTATGACCCAGACTGCGTCGTGTCCTCGCTGGGTAACTGGTAGACCCACCACCAAGTCCATGGTGATGCTCTCCCACTTCCACTCTGGCACAGGAAGTGGCTGCAACAGCCCTGCTGGCACACCAAACACTGCTGCACAAACTCACCAACATCCTGCTTCATCCCCTCCACCAAAAGTCACGTCTCAAATCATGATACATCTTTGTGTTCCTGAAATGTATGGTGAACCTGGACCCGTGTGCCTCAGCCAGGAGCTCTCTCAATAACTCATCGTCCCTAGGAACGCATAAGCATCCCCTCATGCGCAGTATCTTGTCTATAAAGGAAAAGCCTCCTAGGTCTTCTGTCAACACCCTGTCTCGCATTATCTATAAGTACGGATCTGTCATCTGTCCCACGATGATATGGTCTATTAGGTCTAGTCGTGTCTGCCGCATCATTGTCACTGTCCCACAATACTCCTGTGACTCCTGGGGTGGCCAACTGCCCAACTCCTCCATAAGTCTCCAACTCTGTTCCTGTAGACTGGCCAAGTGGGCGGGTGCCTTCCGGCTCAAGGCGTCAGCCACCACATTGGCCTTCCCTGGATGGTAGGAGATGTTGCAGTCGTAATCCTTCAGGAGCTCTAACCAACATCTCTATCTCATGTTGAGCTCCTTCTAGTCAAACAAGTACCTGAGGCTCTTATGATCCATAATCTCGAAAGTCTCCCCGTAAAGGTAGTGCTTCCATGTCTTCAGCGCGAAGACAACAATTGCCAGCTCTAAGTCATGGGTAGGGTAGCTATGCTCATGGGGCTTCAGTTGCCGTGAAGCATAAGCATTAACGTGACCCCGCTGCATGAGCACACCTCCTAACCCCTGCAACGAAATGTCTGTGTAAACCACAAAACCGCCACTGCTGTCCAGGATGGTAAGCACAGGAGCTGAAGTCAGTCTCTCCTTCAACTCCTGAAAACATGCCTCACACTCCTCTATCCAGGCAAATGGCACTTCCTTCCGAGTCAACCGGGTCATAGGACGCGCAATCTGAGAGAATACTCTAATAAACCGTCGATAGTAACCTGCCAGTCCCAAAAAGCTGTGTATCTCTGTCACTATACGTGGCCTCTCCCACCTGAGTATGACCCCAACCTTGGATAGGTCCACAACCAAACCATCCCCTGAGATCACGTGGCCCAAGAAAGTCACTTGCCTCAACTAAACCTCGCACTTGCTGTACTTGGCATACAGCCCATGCCGCCTCAAAGTGTCCAGGATCATCCGTAAATGCTCTCTGTGCTGTGCCTGATCCTGCGAGTAAACGAGTACGTCATCGATGAACACCACCACAAACTGGTCCAAGTATGATCTGAAAACCTGGTTCATTAAATCCATAAAAGCAGCGAGGGCATTAGTCAACCCAAATGGCATGACCAAGAACTCGTAGTGCTTGTATCGAGTACGGAAAGCTATCTTGGAGACGTCGGTCTCCCTGATCCTTAACTGGTGGTAGCCTGACCTCAGATCAATCTTGGAAAACACAGTGGCGTCTCGCAACTGGTCAAAGAGGTCGTCAATCCTCGGCAGTGGATACTTGTTCTTGATGGTGACCCTATTCAGCTGTCAGAAGTCGACACAAAGTTGCAAGGTACCATCCTTCTTCTTCACAAAAAGCGCAGGGGCTCACCACGGGGATGCATTGGGCCTCACAAAGCCCTTCTCCAACAAGTCCTATAGCTGTGACTTAAGCTCTCGCAGCTCAAGCGGTGCCATCCGGTACGGTGCAGTAGAAATGGGGTTGGTCCCCGGTACCAGTGAGATCTCAAACTCAATCTCGCACTCGGGCGGTAGTCCTGGCAGCTCCTCTGGAAAAACGTTGGGGTACTCGCAAACCACCGGAATACTCTGAAAGTCAGCCACGGTGCTAGGCTCTACCACTACATAGGCCAAAAAGTCCTCACATCCCTGGCTCAAAAGCCTCGCTGCCCAAAGCATGAAGATACATCTGAAACCTCCGCCCACCGACTGTCCGTAAAACTCAAAGGGAGGCAACTCCGGTATGGAGAAGACGATCTTCCTCCCGAAACAGTCCACTAGGGCATGATAGACGAACAGCCAGTCCATCCCTAGGATCACGCCAAAATCCTCCATCTGTATCACAATCAAGTCAGCGGGGAGGCTATGTCCCCCTACACTGACCTCGTAGTCCATGTAGACCTCCTCAACTACAAACAACTGGCCACCTGGGCCTCTGATCACAAACGGATCCTCTAACAGTACACTGCCCTGCCCTAAATTGACGGCAAAACTCGCAGCAACAAAAGAGTGTATGGCGCTGGAATAAAAAATTATGTACACTAATCTGCCAGAAACGGTAACCAAACCTGCCACCACCGAACCAAAAGCCTTGGCATCTCTGTGTGTCAGGGCGTTGATACGCCCCTCAGTCCTCGGTGCAGACGAAGCAGCTACACTCTGGGTCGGGCAAGCAGCCGCTGCCGATACCCTCCTCATGACAGCTGCCCTCCCCTACGAGCCTAGGGACCACGACCACCAGCTCGGCCTCCAGTGCTCAGTGCGGGGAGCATATGCTGTGCTTCGGCCCTAGATGGGTAGTCCCTCCTGATATGGCCGGCTGGTCACATTGGTAGTAGAGGGGAACACGACCTCCTCCCTTAGTAGGTCCCTGCTAGCAGCTGGCCCCTATCTAGGGCCCCCAAAGGCCACTGATGGTCCCGCAAAACGAGACGACTCTCCTGCGGGTGCCGTGTGCCTCCTCTCCCAACGGCCCTGAGAGTACTCTGGCTGATAGGGCCTCTTCCGTCAGTTGTCGGTGTCTTGTGCGGCCGGGTTGGTCTCCTCGTAGGTCATGGCTGTCTCAACCACTCGTGAGAAGGTGGGCATCTTTAGGGGTTTCCAACCCCCGAATAGCTAGTCAGAGCCTCTCAGTAAACCTCCACAGGCACTCCTCCGTAGCCACAGCTGTCGAGGCAAAACATGACAGCTCCAGGAAACGCGTGCGATACGCGCTAGCAGTCATCGTCCCCTTGCGGAGAGTGTGGAACTCCCTCCTCCTCTGGTCCTGCCAGGTCTGCGGAAAGTGTAATTTCCCTACCTTGGAGGGGGTGAGATTAGTGTGATGTAAAAAAAAAGCGGAATTAAAAATAGAGTCTCACAAAAATAGCAATCATACAATTAGGCACAAGTATTTTTCAGTGGAAACTCAACTCGGGTGAAAACCACTACCTAACCCTCTCGAGTTAGGATTTTCCAATCGACTTAGTTGATCAAATCCACTAACTGGATCACTTAAACGAGGGTGATTCAACCTCCTACAACAACACTACTTTGAACGAGGGTAGTGTGCCTCAAACCCCTTCTCTTCATGAGAAGGATTTTGTCTCACGAAGGAGATGGAAATTCGCAACGTGAATACCCAACCAAATAACAAAGTAACAAATACATGAATAGTCCTATAGAGCTAACAAAGTAATTTTTAAACTAAGCTTCTATAAGTGTTAAGATGCTTCCCTTTGCTTGGAAGTGCGTCGAATTAGTGACATGTATGCATGAACCACGCTTTGGCACAGCAACGCTCTCGTAATGTCGGCGGGAGAGCGGGTGCACAGGAATCAAGCTCTCTAGATGTAGAACAAGGCTTGGAGAGCTAGAGCTTTCTTCTTAAGATCAAAAGACATAAAATGATGTGAAAGTGTGTTGCTTGGTGTGTGTGCATGAGTAGCAAGGGTTCTCCTCTATTTATAGAAGCCCTAAGAAGGCTTTGGAAGGCCTTAGAAGGCTTCCATAGCGGTTGGGTACAACCACCAAGAGAATCAAGTCGGAATCAGGATTAATCATGACTTTGACAGGGTCATCAGACGTCTAGTCCTGGTATCAGACGTCTAGAAAACCCGTTTAATACGTCTGGGAACTAAGTCAGACGTATGATTTTAGGCGAGTTTCCTTCCTGACTTGAATCAGACCTAAACAGGGTTCTAATGTATGTCCATCAAACGACACACAGGATGTCTGGTACTAGGTCTGGACGTCTGGAAACCTATTGTTCTGCAGAAATGGATTCCCAAGAAAGTACAACGGCTAAAAAACTTTAAAGGAAGATTTTGGGTCTGCCGAGGCAAAACGGTCATGTATCTGACGTCTAGAGCCCTCTACGGACGTCTGATACGAGGCTAACGGTCATTTCCTCAATTATTACCAAGGTAGCCAACGTTCCACTAATTGGACATTTGGTAAAGGCATCAGACGTCTGCTAAGACGTCTGGACTAAGGCCTGGATGACTGATTCTAACATATAGAACATACTAAGTCCAACCTAGATGTTTTTGGACGTCTGATAAAATAGCCAGACGTCTAAAGTCATTATCAGACATCTGATTTCCAAATTGAACGTCTGGTAAGGCTGTCTGAACCCTATTTTGGTTTTCTAAGTTCTTTACATAAAACCTAAGTATTCTAGGGTAGTGCAGGTGTTCTTAGGACTACATTAAGGGTTCTTTGAGGCTCTTTAACATAAGATCTAAGACAGAAATAAGGAGCAAAACAAAGAAGCAAAATTACATAGAACAAGATAAAATGAAATCTATCATATTCTTCATCTCCTTCCTTCTTCAAGCTTTCGCTCCTCCACCTCTGTCCAACTCCTCCAATCCCCCATGGATGTGAGCTAGAACTCCGTCTAAACACCTGTCTCCATTTGCAATTTGACCTAAAAACTAGGACTCAAAAGCAAATGTTAAAAGACACGTGTTTTGTTATCATCAAAATAAATGATCGTGGTGCTCTAGCACCAACAGAAAGTACTACTCACGGAAGAGAGTCACAAACTGGTCCCACGTTGGCTCTCTCCTCTCTTGGCCTCTGACTGCCCTCCACCACCGATGTGTTGCGCTCTCTAGCTGGTACGTGGCAAAGGCCACGCGACACTCCGCGGGAGGGCGAAGGGTGTCGAACACCTTCTCTATATGCTCCAGCTAGTACTCTGCCTCAGAAGGGTCCTCATCACCCTTGAAGGAGGGGGGCTTCAGCTTCCGGAACTGTCCGAAAAGCTTGTGGTGCAACTGCAGTGGGGGAACGGGCACGCCTCTAAGTAAGGAGGGCTCGTGCTCGGAAGTGTCAGAGTGCGGTGGGGGTGGTGGAGGACCACCCCCTCCCCCTCCTGCTCATCCGTCGCTGTGGCGGTCTCTTTGTCCCACCGAGGGCTCCCCCTCCACGTCCTCAGGGAGAGGTGCCCGTGGAGGTTGGTGGAGCTCCTCTCGCACAATGTCCCTGATCAGCTGGGCGAGGTCCTAGGCCTGAATGCCCGGGAGAATAGGTGGGTCAACTGGTACCTCTGGCCCAGCACGTCCGCCCCTCCGACCTCATCCACAGCCGCGACCACAGCCCGCCTTGAGAACTCCCTGACGAGGCATCTCCTGCAAGGAGATGTGAAAGACAGAACAAGAGGATCAACGATACCGAATTTCTTCGAGAAAAGACTTGGAACGAATATCAAGGCGATACGTTGTGGTGGCTATTCCAGTTATATGCACGTGAATGGTTATTCTCAATCCAATTGGTTCATTTCTCGAGATGACCTTGCTCTGATACCATCTTATTACGACCCGATTCCCGGATCCCTACAGGACTTGAGACTAGCTCACCTCGACTAATTCCAAGACCCAGTCACTCAACAAGAAATAACCAAAAAATAAGAAAGTAAACCACATTCACATTTGCAATATAACTAAGCATAGGGAACGTACAAGCAGTAAAGAAAAAATAAATCTACTATTTTAGTACATACCACCACAAAGCAATAACAACGGAAAGCGGAAATAAACAGTAGAGACTAACAGTAACTAAAGTCCATTACTCACTACAACAATAAAGAAACGAAAAGGAAGTGCTGAAGAAACTACGGCTAGGCTCGACTGGGTCCAGTACCCTCTGCAGCAGGAAGCTCGGGTTGCTCAACTCCTGGTCCTGGACAGTAGTATGAAAAGACAGAGTCAGCGAACGTTGAGTAGAGTGGTATCTATATTATCTAAGTACAAGCAGTAAAAGTAACAAGTTTAATTCTCATTTCTATTTATCTATTTTATATATTTCTGTTTCACCCATTTCTCAAAGTAACCAGATATTCTTGATCTTGCATGTTCCTTGTGGGAACGATCTTGATTGCAGTCTTTTCCGTATAGTAGAAGGTTGTTACGAACGCGGTTTCAAGACATCTTTTTAAGACGTCTGGGAGGTAGCCCAGACGTCTGACCAGACGTCTAGAACCCCTTCCAGATGTCTAGGATTTATTTTCTACGGCACGTAGAATTGCGTCTGCGTGCCTGCGTGCGCAGACCTGCTAACGCCCTCTTTTCCCCTCTCTCCTCCTGCAGGCGCAAACTGCGCTCTCTCTCTCTCTCCCCGCGCAGCCTTATCAGGCCCTCGCCCTCTCCCTCACTCTCATCTCCTCCGCTTCCTTCTTCTTCTTCCAGCCGGTGCGAGAGTGCGAGCGCGAGCGAGCGGCGGCAACGGCAGCCGCGGCGAGTGCGGGAGGAGGTGTTGCGCGAGGGAGGAGACGCCCGACCGTGAGGGCTCGAGCTTGCCGGGGCAGCTAGAACCGGCCGGTGGGGGAGCCGCGGGCGTGGAGTGTCGCTGGAGGGCTACTGCAGCTCGAGCAGCAGGTGGACGGGGCGCGGCGCGGCCGTGCGTCGTGGGCGGAGAGCGAGCCGAGCTCTGATTCTAGAAATTTTTCCAGAATCAAACGTCTAGGATTCCAACCAGACGACTGTGAAGACGTCTGGAGGACTGTCTAGACGTCTGGCAAGTAAGTTATTTTCATCCTTCGTCCTTTTCTGCGACCTGTTGTACTGAGAACGATGAGTGGGTACGTGCAGGTTCTGAGATTCGCCATCCAACGCGAATCAGATGTCTGGCCGCAGTGCCAGACAACGGGAAGGACTTCCAGACGTCCGGGGTGGCCATCGGACATCTGGGAACTAGGCCAGACGCCCTCGCAGGCTTCTGAACGTCTGAGAGACTACGCAGAACAGAGGTACCATCTGACCCACATTTTAAGACGTCTGGAAGAGGTTTCAGACGTCTGATTTTGGACTGTTTCGTCATTTTTGACCCGTTTAGGGCCCGTTCGAAGTCCGTTTTCCACGTTTCGAGTTGCGTTCTTTTCGGAATAAAATCCTCTACCCGTTTACAGTAATTATATACTGTTCTGAGAAACTCCTTGTGTTCGATCCTTGTGTTAGGACCCCGTTCCATTGCAGTCTCGGGGGTTGCGGAGGCACGCGGGATTTCCGACCACGCCCCCAGTACTTCCGTTGTAGCTAGTAGAGTGGCTTTAGAAATTATTAACATAATTTGTTACAATTATGGAGCAATTAATAGAATCTAGGGCATTGCATGAATCCTAGGAATGAGAAACCAGATTGAATGATAGATCCTAAGGTATTGCATGAATCCTAGGGCTGAAAAACTAGATTGAATGATAGATCCTAGGGTATGGCATGAATCCTAGGACTGGAAACTAGTGATATGAATATAGATATTGCAGTCTTGGAAAATGTGGAAAGGAAATAATAGCTGCCTGTAAATTGATTTAACAGCTGCCTGTTATGAATAAATGAACATGATTGAGAATATGGGTTGTATGAACGTGAAACTGAAAGGGGAGAAACCTGAATGTGTTGAGTTAAAAGAGCTAGAACCCTACGGGAATTAGGAGTAGAACTCCTGGAAAGAGAATAAATTGGAACTGAGAAAGAAAGATGTGGAAGTGTGTTGTCTCTTGGGTACGTAGTACCAAGGGAAGCACCTGTTACCTGCTTAGTGCAGAGTGGAGCCAGCCGCCCCAGGGACCCGGGGTTAGGTCTGGCCACTTTGTACCGACTTGTTGGCCCTCGTGTACACAGTACCGACGAGAGCTACTAGTGTAGAGCGAGTACTAGCTACCCCACGGGCCACGGGGTTCTGCTAGCTCACCTACACTGACTTGTTAGGCCCACTGGACAAACCAGGGTAGTCAGGCGAGGGTGCGCGGACTGTGGAGGGGCAAGGCCCCTGTTTGGTTACTGTGGAGAGGTTGGACCCCTGTTACTGAGAGGGCTCTGCCCTATACTGGTTCCGTGTTGTGCTTTGGGTGCACCCGTTAACGGAAACGACTGACCGCGTGCCAGTGCGGGGTAGCTACCCGTGCGTTTACCGCGCGTGCCGTAGTCACTGTTACGTCTGTCAATGACCTTAGGGTGGTTGACTGAGAGTAGGATCGCCACGGGGGACTCTCCCGGCAAGGAGAGCACCACGTGTTACTTCTACTGTTCGGAAAGGACTGCAATCAAGATCGTTCCCACGAGGAACATTCGAGATCAAGTGAAGGATCTGAGAAATAGATAAATTGTGAAACAATAGAAAGACGTAAATAAAGGAAGAAAGAAAATAAAACAGCTACTGTACACTTTACTGCTTCTTTAGTTTAGCTGCCACTCTACTCAGCGTTTCGCTGACGTGTTACACTCGTCACTTTTCAGGACCAGGTGTTGAGCAGTCAGGGTCAGCGGCTGCAGAGCATGCTGGGCCGAGTAGGGTCCAGTAGAGTTACCACTGTTCTTTTGTGCCCCTTTTGTTCCACTGTAGTGAGTAGTTCTTGTTACCCCCGCACTTTTCTTTACTTGTAGTTCATGTTATGTTATAAATGTTGTTCTACTGTTGTGGTGGTACATGATGTGGTAGTTCTTTTTCTTACTGCCAGTTATATTCATGCTTAATGTGGTTTATTTTACTGCTCTTTTGGTTACTTCCTCGTTGGACGACTAGGTCTTGGGATTAGTCGAGTCGGTCCGGTTCTCGTGTCTCGTCGGGACTCGGGAATCGGGTCGTTATAAGATGGTATCAGAGCAAGGTCGTCCCGAGAAGTGAACCAACTGACTGGAAAATAACCAATTCACATGTCTATAACTAGAGTAGCCACCACAACATATCTTTTTACATGAGCTCTTAGACGTTTCCGTTAGGTATCGTTCCATATTGACGTGTTCCGTTTTGTTTCGCGTCTCCTTGCAGGAGATGCCTTGTTGCGGATTGGTGAGGTGGGTCGCGGGCGCGGCCGAGGACGAGGTCAGCGAGGTGGGCGTGCCATTGCCGATGCCTCAGTGGGCCAACCGCTACTCCCGGGCGTCTAGGCCCAGGACCTCGCCCAGCTGATACGAGACATTGTGCGAGAGGAGCTCTACCCACCGCCCCGAGCGCCTCACCCTGGGGCTGTGGAGGGGGAGTCCTCTGTGGGACCACCCGACGAACGCTGCGCTAGACACGGGGGAGGGGATGGGCCACCGCCGCCCCCACCTTCCTCCGACACTTCTGTGCACGAGGCACCTTTGCCTGGAGGTGCACCAGCATCCCCACTGCAGCGCCACTCCGAGCTCTTCAAACAGTTCCGGAAGCTGAAGCCCCCCTCCTTCAAGGGGGATGAGGACCCGACCGAGGCAGAGGACTGGCTCGAGCAGCTGGAGAAGATTTTCGACACCCTTCACCCCCCGGTGGAGTGCCGCGTGGCCTTTGCCACGTACCAGCTGGAGAGTGCGGCACACAGGTGGTGGAGGGCGGTCAGGAGACAGGAGAGGGACGAGCCGACCTGGGACCGGTTCGTCGCCCTCTTCTGCGAGCAGTACTTTCCCTAGACGTGGCAGGACCAGAGGAAGCGGGAGTTCCACACTCTCCGCCAAGGGACGATGACCGTGAGAGCCTACCACACGCGTTTCCTGGAGCTGTCCCGCCTTGCAGCGACAGCGGTAGCTACTGAGGAGGAGCGCCTTTGGAGGTTCACCGAGGGGCTCCGACCTGCGATTCGGGGGTATGTCAAACCCCTGAAGCTGCCTACATTTTCGAGGGTGGTGGAGGCAGCCATGACTTACGAGGAGACCAACCCGTCCGCGCGAAACATTGACGGTGGGCGGAAGAGGCACTTCCAGCCAGACTTTTCACAGGGTTGACGAGAGAGGAGACACGTGGCGTCCGCAGGAGGGCCGTCACGTTTTGCAGGGCCATTCGTGGCCTTTGGGGGCCCTCGACAGAGGCCAGTCACCAGCACCGGACCCCCTCCCAGCCGACAGCAGGGACCCACTAGGGGCGGGAGTCGGGTTCCCCTCTGTTACCAATGTGGCCAGCCGGGCCACATCAGGAGGGACTGCCCGTCTAGGGCAGGAGGTCAGCAGACACTTCCCGTGCAGAGCACTGGAGGGTGCGCAGGAGGCCGTGGTTCCCAGGCGCGAGGAGGAGGACAGCAATCACGATGAGGGTACCGGCCAGCACCTGCCCGTCTGACGCAGAGTGTGGCTGCTTCGTCCGCACCTAGAGCTGAGGGGCGTATCAACGCCATGACACACAGGGATGCCATAGCTTCGGGCTCAGTGGTGGCAGGTATGGTTTCAGTTTCCGGCAGACTCGTTTACATACTTTTCGATTCCGGTGCTACGCACTGGTTTGTCGTAGCCAGTTTCACAGTTAGTTTGGGCTAGGACTATACGTTGTTAGAGAATCCGTTCGTAATCAGAGGTCCAAGTGGTCAGCTGTTTGTAGCTGAGGAGGTGTACACGGATTGCGAGTTCAGCGTCGGGGGACATAGCCTGCCAGCTGACCTGATTATGATACAGATGGAGGACTTTGGTGTAATTCTGGGGATGGATTGGCTGTCCGCTTACCACCCCTTGGTAGACTGTTTTGAGAGGAAGATTGTCTTCTCCATGCCGGAGTTTCCTTCTTTCGAGTTTCACGGACAGCTAGTGGACGGAGGCTTCAGGTGCATTTCGGCACTTTGGGCGGCGAGACTTTTGAGCCAAGGGTGTGAGGGCTTCCTAGCTTGTGCGGTGGCATAGCCTAGCCCTGTGGCAGACTTCCAGAGCATCCCGGTGGTCAGAGAGTACCCTGACGTGTTTCCAGACGAGTTACCAGGACTACCGCCCGAGAGTGAGATCGAGTTTGAGATCTCACTAGTACTAGAGACCAGCCCCATCTCCACCGCGCCATACAGGATGGCACCGCTTGAGCTACGAGAGCTCAAGTCTCAGTTGCAGGATCTTTTGGAGAAGGGTTTCGTGAGGCCCAGTGCGTCTCCCTGGGGAGCCCCGGTACTGTTTGTGAAGAAGAAGGATGGTACCCTACACCTTTGTGTGGACTACCGACAGCTGAATAGGGTCACCATCAAGAATAGATATCCGCTGCCGAGGATCGATGACTTGTTTGACCAGTTGCGGGGTGCCACGGTGTTCTCCAAGATCGACTTGAGGTCTGGATACCACCAGTTGAGGATCAGGGAGGCAGACGTCTCCAAGACAGCTTTCCGCACCTAGTACGGACACTACGAGTTTTTGGTCATGCCGTTTGGGCTGACCAATGCCCCAGCTGCTTTCATGGACCTGATGAACTGGGTGTTTAGACCGTATTGGACCAGTTTGTGGTGGTATTCATTGATGATGTACTCATCTATTCTCGATATCGGACGCAGCACGGACAACACTTGCGGATGGTTCTGGACACGCTGAGATGGCGTAGGCTATACGCCAAATACAGCAAGTGCGAGTTCTGGTTGAGGGAGGTGACCTTCTTAGGTCATGTGATCTCTGGAGGCGGCTTGGCGGTGGACCCAGCCAAGGTCGAGGCAGTGCTCAGGTGGGAGAGACCGCATTCAGTCACTGAGATTCGCAGTTTCCTGGGACTGGCAAGCTACTACAGACGATTCATCAGATGCTTTTCACAGATTGCGCGTCCCATGACACAGTTGACCCGGAAGGACGTGCCCTTCACTTGGACAGACGCCTGTGAGGCGTGTTTTCAGGAGCTGAAGGAGAGGTTGACCTCGGCTCCCGTGCTCACCATCCCTGACAGTAGTGGCGGGTTCATTGTGTACACAGACGCCTCCTCGCAGGGGTTAGGAGGTGTGCTCATGCAGAGGGGTCACGTTGTCGCTTACGCTTCGTGGCAACTGAATCCCCATGAGCATACCTACCCTACCCACGACCTGGAGCTGGCAGCTGTCGTCTTCGCACTGAAGACCTGGAGGCACTACTTGTACGGTGAGACCTTCGAGATTTTCACAGATCATAAGAGCCTCAGATATCTTTTTGATCAGAAGGAGCTCAACATGAGAAAGAGATGTTGGAGCTCCTGAAGGACTACGACTGCAGCATTTCCTATCACCCGGGCAAGGCCAATGTGGTGGCTGACACCTTGAGTCGGAAGGCGTCCGCACGCTTGGCCAGTTTACAATTACAGAATTGGAGCCTCTTAGAGGAGGTGGGCAGTTGGCGACCCCTAGAGTTACGGGGGCACTGTGGGGCAGTGACTGTGACACGACAGACTAGGCCAGAGCTGATAGACCGCATCATCATAGGACAGATGGCCGATCCGTACTTGTAGTCCTTTCGCGACAGAGCACTGTCAGGAGACTAAGGGGACTTCTCTTTCACAGACCAGGTGCTGCGCCTGAGGGGACGGTTATGCGTTCCCAGGGACAAGGAGCTGTTGAGAGAGCTCCTGACTGAGGCACACGATTCCATATTCACCATACATCCCGAAAACACGAAGATGTACCACGACTTGAGACGCGAGTTTTGGTGGAGGGGGATGAAGCGGGATGTGGATGAATTCGTGCAGCAGTGCTTAGTGTGTCAGCAGGTGAAAGCCAAGCATCAGAGGCCTGCAGGGCCGCTACAGCCACTTCCAGTGCCAAAGTGGAAGTGGGAGAGCATCACCATGGACTTGGTGGTGGGCTTACCTGTTACCCAGCGAGGACTCGACGCAGTCTGGGTAATTGTGGATAGACTGACGAAGACAGCACGATTCTTGCCGATCCGAGTCACTTTGGGACCAGCACAGTTGGCAGAGAGGTATATTCGCGACGTGGTACGACTACACGGAGTTCCGCGGGAGATCGTATCCGACTGGGATACCCGCTTTACGTCCCAGTTTTGGGCTGAGTTTCAGCAGGCCCTGAGGATGCGGTTGAGGTTTAGTACAACTTACCATCCCCAGACGGATGGACAGTCGGAGCGCACGATACAGACACTTGAGGACCTTTTGCATGCCTGTGTACTGGACTGGAGGGGCTCTTGGGAGGAGCACCTGCCCCTGGCGGAGTTTGCATACAACAACAGCTATCACTCGAGCATCGGCATGGCTCCCTATGAGGCTCTGTACGGACGGAGGTGTACGGCACCCTTGAGTTGGGTTGAGGTGAGGACCAAGTGGGAGGTTGGCCCCAGGTTGATCCGGCAGAGTCAGGAGGTAGTCGAGCAGATCCACAGGCGACTCCGCACTGTCAGGAGCAGACAGAAGAGCTACGTAGATTGAAAACGCAGAGAGGTGCAGTTTGAGGTTGGGGATCACATCTTCCTTCGTGTTTCGCCCATGAAGGGCCTACAGCGGTTTGGGGTGAGAGGGAAGCTCGCGCCAAGCTTCGTGGGGCCCTTTGAGGTCCTGGAGCGGGTTGGACCCGTTGCTTACAGACTTGCCCTCCCTCCACAGCTTTCTGGTGTACACGACGTGTTCCACGTGTCCAACCTCAGGAAGTACGTAGCCGATCCCAGTCACGTACTGAGTCACGAGAGCGTCGAGGTGGGCGACGACCTGACCTACCCCGAGCGGCCAGTGCAGATTCTTGACCGAGCTGTCCGCAGTTTGAGACGAAAGCAAGTACCCCTGGTGAAGGTTCTGTGGAGGAGCCAGCGGTGCGAGGAGGTTACCTGGGAGACTGAGGCGGCAATGCGGGAGCGGTACCCGGAGCTCTTCATGGGTACGTCTTTCGGACCGGCTTCGGTCCTCTTTGAGTTTGTTATGTTTTTTTTTATATGACGTTTTTCCCACACCCTAGTTAGCGCAAGTTTCGGGGACGAAAGTTCCTTTGAGTTTGTTATATTGTTACGAATGCGGTTTCAAGACGTCTTTTTAAGACGTCTGGGAGGTAGCACAGACGTCTGACCAGACGTCTGGAACCCCTTCCAGACGTCTGGGATTTTTTTTCTGCGGCACACAGAATTGCGTCTGCGCGCGCAGCTAACACCCTCTTTTCCCCTCTCTCCTCCTGCAGGCGCAGACTGCGCTCTCTCTCCCTCCCCGTGTGGCCTTATAAGGCCCTCGCCCTCTCCCTCACTCTCATCTCCTCCGCTTCCTTCTTCTTCTTCCAGCCGGTGTGAGAGTGCGAGCGCGAGCGAGCGGCGGCAGCGGCAGCCGCGGCGAGTGCGGGAGGAGGTGTTTTGCGAGGGAGGAGACACCCGACCGTGAGGGCTCGAGCTTGCCGGGGTAGCTAGAGCCGGCCGGCAGGGGAGCTGCGGGCGTGGAGCATCGCTGGAGGGCTACTGCAGCTCGAGCAGCAGGCGGACGGGGCGCGGCGCGGCCGTGTGTCGCGAGCGGAGAGCAAACCGAGCTCTGATTCTGGAAATTTTTCCAGAATCAGACGTCTGGGATTCCAACCAGACGACGGTGAAGACGTCTGTAGGACTGTCCATACGTCTGGCAAGTAAGTTATTTTCATCCTTCGTCCTTTTCTACGACCCGTTGTACTGAGAACGATGAGTGGGTACGTGCAGGTTCTGAGATTCGCCATCCAACGCGAATCAGACGTCTGGCCGCAGTGCCAGACGACGGGAAGGACTTCTAGACGTCCAGGGTGACCATCGGACGTCTGGGAACTAGGCCAGATGCCCCTGCAGGCTTCTGGACGTCTGAGAGACTACGCAGAACAAAGGTACCATCTGACCCACATTTTAAGACGTCTGGAAGAGGTTCCAGACGTCTCATTTTGGACTGTTTCGTCATTTTTGACCCGTTTAGGGCCCGTTCGAAGTCCGTTTTCCACGTTTCGAGTTGCGTTCTTTTCGGAATAAAATCCTCTACCCGTTTACAGTAATTATATACTGTTCTGAGAAACTCCTTGTGTTTGATCCTTGTGTTAGGACCTCGTTCCATTGCAGTCTCGGGGGTTGCGGAGGAGCGCGGGATTTCCGACCACGCCCCCAGTACTCCATTGTAGCTGGTAGAGTGGCTTTAGAAATTATTAACATAATTTGTTACAATTATGGAACAATTAATAGAACCTAGGGCATTGCATGAATCCTAGGAATGAGAAACCAGATTGAATGATAGATCCTAAGGTATTGCATGAATCCTAGGGCTGGAAAACTAGATTGAATGATAGATCCTAGGGTACGGCATGAATCCTAGGACTGGAAAACTAGTGATATGAATATAGATATTGCAGTCTTGGAAAATGTGAAAAGGAAATAATAGCTGCCTGTAAATTGATTTAACAGCTGCCTGTTATGAATAAATGAACATGATTGAGAATATGGGTTGTATGAACGTGAAACTGAAAGGGGTGAAACCTGAATGTGCTGAGTTAAAAGAGCTGAAACCCTACGGGGAATTAGGAGTAGAACTCCTGGAAAGAGAATAAATTGGAACTGAGAAAGAAAGACGTGGAAGTGTGTTGTCTCTTGGGTACGTAGTACCAAGGGAAGCATCTGTTACCTGCTTAGTGCAGAGCGGAGCCAGCCGCCCCAGGGACCTAGGGTTAGGTCTGGCCACTTTGTACCGATTTGTTGGCCCTCGTGTACACAATACCAAGGAGAGCTACTAGTGTAGAGCGAGTACTAGCTACCACACGGGCCCCGGGGTTTTGCTAGCTCACCTACACCGACTTGTTAGGCCCACTGGACAAACTAGGGTAGTCAGGCGAGGGTGCGCGAACTATGGAGGGGCAAGGCCCCTGTTTGGTTACTGTGGAGGGGTTGGACCCCAGTGTTGGTGCTAGAGCACCACGATCATTTGTTTTGATGATAACAAAACACGTGTTATTTAACATTTGCAATTTGAGTCCTAGATTTCAGGTCAATTGCAAATGAAGACGTGTTTAGACGGAACTCGAGCTCGCATCCAGGACGGATTGGAGGAGCTTGACGGAAAATAGAGGAGGTTCGCGTGGAGCGAAAGATTGGAGATGGAAGACAAGAAGAATAGGATAGATTCTTTTTTATCCTTTCATGTATCTCTTGTATTTATTTTCTTGCTCTTTATTTTCCTTAGACATTATGTTAAAGAGCCTCAAAGAACCCTAACAGTAGTCCTAGGAACACCTGCACAACCCTAGGATACGTAGGTTTTCTGTAGAACACTTAGAAAACCAATATAGGGTTAAAACTGACTTTCCAGACATCTAATTCACGAATCAGACGTCTGATAAAGGATTTTAAGACGTCTGACTGTTGTTTCAGACGTCTGATAACTGTTAGGCTGGACATAGTTAGTTCTGTCTGATGAATTCAGACGTCCAGACCTTATACCAGACGTCTTAGGAGACGTCTGATGACTTTGCCAGACGTCCAGTTAGTGGACCGTTGGCTGGCTTAGAAGACACTCAAGAATATGATCGTTAGAGCCTTATCAGACGTCCATAGGACTTCACAGACGTCTGATAAATGACCGTTTTGCCTCGGCTGACCCAAAATCTCTTCTCAGAGATTTTCTAGCCATTGCAACGTTTGGAAATCAATTCCCACGGTAAAAGTAGGTTTCTAGACGTCCAGACTTAGTGCCAGACGTCCTCTATGTCGTCTGATGGACTTGTACAAAAACCCTGTTTAGATCTGATTCAAGTCAGGGAGAAACCCGCATAGAATCAGACGTCTGACCTTGGAATCAGACGTCTTAAAGTGGCCTTCCAGACGTCTGATGCCAGAGTTAGACGTCTGATAACCCTGTGAAGTGTAATCATTGTCCTGATTTCGGCCTGATTCTCTTGGGCTTTGCACCCAACGGCTATGGAAGCTTTTCCAAGCCTTCCAAAGCCTTCCTAAGGCCTCTATAAATAGAGGGGAACCTTTGTAACACTATGACACACAAGAAGAGAAATATAAGAGACACACTTAGATACACAAGATATACACTCTCACACTCTTTTGTGTCCAGAAAAGATCTTGCTCTCCAAGCTCAAGCTCCATCATCTTGAGAGCTAAATTCAGTTTGCGCGCCCGCTCTCCCGCTGTTGTTCACGAGAGCGACGTAGCGCCATCGCGTGGCACACGCACCGCGTCATCGTCGACGCACTCCTTGCAAAGGGGAGTTTCCTATTTCCTATAGAAGCTAGGTTTAATTTTGTTGGCTCTATAGGACTGCTATTTTATTTTATCTTTGTATTTTGGTTGGGTATTCGCTTTGCGAATTCCCGTCTCCTTCGTGGGACAAAATCCTTCTCGTGGAGAGAAGGGGTTGAGGAACGCTACCCTCGTACTTGTAGCGTGGTTGTATTGAGGTTGAATCACCCTCGTTCAAAGTGATTCGGTTAGTGGATTTGATCAACTTGGTTGATCGGAAAATCCTAACTCGAGAGGGTTAGGTGGTGGTTTTCACCCGGTTTGGGTTTCCACCTAAAAATCTTTGTGTACATTGTGCGATTGCTTATTTTTAGATTGATATATATTTTCAATTCCGCATTTTTTACGTCACCCCTCCTAGAAGGGAACCTTCACCCAGTTACTAAGAGGGCCCTGCCCTATACTGGTTCCGTGTTGTGCTTTGGACGCACGCGTTAACGGAAACGACTGACCGCGTGCCAGTGCGGGGTAGCTACCCATGCGTTTACCGTGCGTGCCGTAGTCACCGTTACATCTATCAGTGATCTTGGAGTGGTTGACTGAGAGTAGAATCACCACGGCAGACTCTCCCGGCCAGGAGAGCACCACGTGTTACTTCTACTGCTCGGAAAAGACTGCAATCAAGATCGTTCCCATGAGGAACATTTGAGATCAAGTGAAGGATCTGAGAAATAGATAAATTGTGAAACAATAGAAAGACGTAAATAAAGGAAGAAAGAAAATAAAACAGCTACTGTACACTTTACTGCTTCTTTAGTTTAGCTGCCACTCTACTCAGAGTTTCGCTGACGTGTTACACTCGTCACTTTTCAGGACCAGGTGTTGAGCAGTCAGGGTCAGCGGCTGCAAAGCATGCTGGGCCGAGTAGGGTCCAGTAGAGTTACCACTGTTCTTTTGTGCCCCTTTTGTTCCACTGTAGTGAGTAGTTCTTGTTACCCCCGCACTTTTCTTTACTTGTAGCTCATGTTATGTTATAAATGTTGTTCTACTGTTGTGGTGGTACATGCTGTAGTAGTTCTTTTTCTTACTGCTGTATTTTGTTACTGTTAGTTTTATTCATGCTGAATGTGGTTTATTTTACTGCACTTTTGGTTACTTCCTCGTTGGACGACTAGGTCTTGGGATTAGTCAAGTCGGTCCGGTTCTCGTGTCTCGTAGGGACTCGGGAATCGAGTCGTTACAAAGGTACACGTGGTGCTCTCCTGGCCGGGAGAGTCCCTCGTGGTAGTCCTACACTTAGTCAACCACCCTGAGGTCACTATCAAGAAGTAGTGGTGACTACGCACGTGTGATAAGCGCACGAGTAGCTACCTTGCACTGACACGCGGTCAGTCATTTCCCCTAGTAGGTATGCCCAAAGTACAATAGGGAACAGTATAGGGCCTTGCCCTCTCAGAACGGGGGTCTCGCCCCTCAGAACCAGACAACGGTCTCGCCCCTCCATAGTTCGCGCACCCTCGTCTGACTACCTCGGTTTGCCCAGAGGGCCTAATAAGTCGGTGTTGGGTGGCTAGCTGAACCCCAGGCCCCGTGGGGTGGCTAGCTCCCTCCCTACATTAGTAGCTCACCTCGGTACCACGTACACGAGGGCCAACAGGAGTCGGTGTATAGTGGCCAATCCTAACCCTAGGTCTCAACCCAAGGGAGGCTAGCTCTGCTCTACATAAAAAGGGGACAGTGGCTCTCCTTGGTACCACGTACTCAAGGGCCAGCACATTTCCCGTCTACATTCCAGGTTTTCGTCTAACTACAGGAGTTCTACTCCTAATTCCCCGTAGGGTTCATTCTCATGTTCAACTCATTTATTCCGATCCAGATTTCACCATTCACAATTCGATTCTCATCCATATACAGGCAGCTCGTGTTTCCATAATTCGATACAAGCAACTAATGATTTCACAGGTAATTATTCATTAATTACAGGTAGCTCATATTCTAACAGGAAACTCACAATTATAATACTAGCAATTGCTAGCAGTTTATCTCAATCATGCATACAAGTACATCATACAGCTCAAACGGTTCATTCATTTCTCTATCCTAGGGTTCATGCCACATCCTAGGATTCCATTCGGCTATTTCCACAAGCACATTCTTATTTAAATATTATTAACAGAATTAAATCACTCTACCAGGAAACACAGTAGTAATGGGGGCTCAAACCGCAGACACAGGTATCTCTGCGAGCCTCAAACATGCATTAGGCTAAAACCCTATACCAGGGAATACCTCACAAAAGGAGAGTTTAAAACAATGTACAAAGGACCCTAGTACGTAGAGGAACTCGCGAGGAAAATAAATGTATTTTGTTTGCGCAAAACGAACCCCAAACGGGTCAAAAAAGTGCCTACTGTTCAAAATCAGACGTCTGGGGATACTCCCAGACGTCTTAAAAGGTGCCAGATCTTTACCTTAAGTCCCTGCGGTATCCTCAGACGTCCAGACCTTCTATGCGATCATCTGAAGGCAGTTCCAGACGTCTGACAAGGCCTCCGGTCGTCTGGACACACCTCCAGAGGTTTGGTGATGTGATCAGACGTTCAAAAGCGTAGGCGTCCACGCTCCTTCCCAAGGCTGCACCTGCGTACGACAACACAAGCGCGGTCAGCCAACATATACCCCTGCGCTGCGATATGCATGGAGCAGGGAGATACGTACCTAGCGATAAATGAGCTTTCAGACGTCTAGCCTTAGCTCCAGACGTCCAAGTACCCCATCGGTCGTCTGGACTCCACTCCATATGTCTGATACTGGAAAACCTCCACTACCAGGAACTCCTCGCAGCTCTCTCCGCCTGCTCCGCCTCATGCCACAGCAGCTCCAGCTGCTGCAGAGGGCCGAGAGATCGTCTCCCCTAGCTCTCTCCTCCTCCCTCACACGCCCACGGTGGCCGTGCGAGCTCCGTCGAGCTTCCATCGAAGCTCCCTGACCTCGACCTCCTCCTCCCCCCTTGCTCTTCTCCTTCACCCTCTTACTCTCCCTCGCTCACCCCCTCTCGCCACTCCCAACCAGCTCTGAAGGTGGTAGTGGCTGGTGTGTGGAGTGGAGAGGAGAGGGGAGGGGTTTATATAGAAGGTGTGGGGTTAGGGTTTGGGGAAAAAAAGAGGAAGGAAGGGAGAGGAGGATGGTTTTGCACACCGCCCGCGTGCAGAGCGTAATGTGCAATACAAAAATTTCATTTTCAGACGTCCGGGAATGGGTCCAGACATCTGGACAGACGTCTAACTGAGACTTCAGACGTCTTAAAAGGCTAAAAGTATGATGGGTCATTACAGAGGGCATCACCATGGACTTAGTGGTGGGTCTACTAGTTACCCAGTGGGGACACGACGCAGTTTGGGTGATAATAGATCAGTTGACGAAGACTTCATGGTTCCTGTCGATCCAAGTCACCTTTGGGCCAGCACAACTAGCAGAGAAATACGTTAGAGATGTGGTGCGTCTGCACGGAGTCCCTCGCGAAATCGTATTCGACAGGGATACTCGTTTCACTTATCGGTTCTGGGCAGAGTTTCAGCAAGCATTAGGGATCCGTCTGAGGTTCAATACCACCTACCACCCCCAGACCGACGGGCAATCAGAGCACACCATACAGACACTCGAGGATCTCCTACGCGCTTGTGTACTAGACTGGGAGGAGCATTTGCCCCTTGCAGAGTTTGCATACAATAACAGCTATCATTCGAGCATCAGCATAGCACCTTACGAGGCTCTATACGGAAGGAAGTATACCGCACCCTTGAGTTGGGTCGAGGTGGGGACCAAGTGGGAGGTTGGCCCCAGGCTGATTCGGAAAAGTTAGGAGGTGATAGAGCAGATTCATAGACGACTCCGCATTTTCAGGAGCAGGCAGAAGAGCTACTCCGATAGGAAGCGTAAAGAGGTATAGTTCGAGGTTGGGGATTACGTCTTTCTCCGTGTTTCACCCATGAAGGGCTTGCAGCGTTTTGGGTGAAAGGGAAGCTTGCACTGAGGTTTGTGGGACCCTTTGAGACCTTGGAGAGGGTAGGACCCATTGCTTACCAGCTTGCCCTTCCTCCCCAGTTTTCTAGGATGCACGACGTGTTCCACGTGTCCAACCTTAGGAAGTACGTCGCCGATCCCAGCCACGTTTTGAGCCACGAGAGTGTCGAGGTGGGAGATGACCTAACCTATCCCGAGAGGCCAATACAGATATTAGACAAAGCCGTCCGGAGTATGAGACGGAAGCAGGTATCACTGGTGAATGTCCTATAGAGAAGCCAGCGATACAAAGAGACCACCTGGGAGCCTGAGACAGCAATGCAGGAGCAATACCTGGAGCTTTTTGAGGGTACGTGTCTTCATATCTACTTTGATCCTCTTTAAGTTTGTTATGCGCATTTACGCTTCTTTTTCCGTCCCCTACTTGGCTTAAGTTTCGCAGATGAAACTTCCTTTAAGTTTATTATATTGAAATGACCCACCGCCATTTGGATTGGATAAGACATCAGGATTATTCATCAGACGTCTGTCCAGACGTCTAGATAGGTGGTCGGACGTCTAAAAGTAAGGAGAACCGTACCCTTTTCCTTTTTTCCGTGCGGGCACGACACGCTTACCCCCTCCTTCCTCACCTAAACCCTAACCCATCTCTATTTAAACCCCTCCACCCTACTCCATCTCCACTACACCACCATTTCCACTACCTCCACCTCCTTCCCCAGTCTGCCCGTGAGCCGCCAACGGCCTCCTTTCCTCCACTTGCAGCCATGCGCGAAGGACAGGCACTCGCGTGAGGAGGAGAAGAAGAGAGGGATAGAGTGTGTGTGCACGGGACAGCTAGGGCATGGGAGAGAGGAGGAAGCTCGGGGAGCTTGGGTGCACGGCGAGAGAGCTCGTGCGAGGGGAGCATGCCCAGCCGGAGGACGATCGTAGGAGCTTGGTGAAGATCGAGGAGGAGGAGCTTGATGGGAGGAGTTTGGAGGTGCGAGGAGTTGTGCGAGGAGGAGGAGCTCACGAAGGGGAGCTTCACGACCTCCTGAAGTATCTGGCATAGCAGCTGCAGGTGTGTGTGGAGAGATCCGCGCGGAGACGAAGGCTCGTGAGAGTTCTGCATACTAGATATTTTCCAGTATCAGATGTATGGAGCACATCCTAGACGTCTGGAGTAGCAAGGGGACGTTCAGAGCTGAAGCTGGACGTCTGAAAGCACGCTAGTGCCAAGGTACGTATTTCTCTGCACCATTTCCGCCCATGCAGACCCTACCGCAGGACAGTTAGCTGTTTTGGCTCTACGCATGCGTACGTAGGTACAGAGCATTGGAAAGGTGCAGGGTGCGCACTTCGAGGTGTTTTTGGACGTCTGGACATGTCGACGGACGTCTGACTACACTCCCAAACAATCGAAAGTACAGTTCAACGTGTAGAACTCCCCTCAGACGATTACTATTACGACCCGATTCCCGGATCCCTATAGGACCCGAGATCGGCTCGCCTCGACTAATCTCAAAACCTAGTCGTCCAACAAGAAATAACCAAAAGAAGGAAAGTAAACCACATTCACATATGCAATACAACTAAGCAGAAGAAACGTACAAAGCAGTAAAGGAAAAATAGATCTGTTGTCTCAGTACATATCACCACAACAACAAAAACAACGAAAAGTGGAAAGTAAACAGTAGTAGCAAAACAGTAACTAAAATTCCATCACTTACTTCAACAGTAGAGAAAAGAAACAGAAGTGCTGAAGAAACTACAACTGGACTCGAGTGGGTCCAGCACCCTCCGCAGCAGAAACCTCGGGCTGCTCAACTCCTGGTCCTGAACAGTGTTATGAAAAGATTGAGTCAGCAAACATTGAGTAGAGTGGTATCTATATTATCTAAGTACAGAACAATAAAAATAGCAGGTTTAATTCTCATTTCCATTTATCAGTTTTATATGTTCCAATGTTACCCATTTCTCAAAGTATCCAGATATTTCTTGATTTTGCATGTTCCTCAAGGAAACGATCTTGATTGCAGTCTTTTCCGTAGAGTAGAAGCTACACGTGGTGCTCTCCTAGCCGGGAGAGTCTCCCGTGGTAGTCCTACACCCAATCAACCACACCGAGGTCACTGTCAAGACGTAGTGGTGACTACAACAGGCATGATAAGCGCACAAGTAGCTACCCCACACTGACACGCGGTCCGTCGTTTCCACTAGCGGGTACGTCGAAAGTACAGCACGGAATAATATAGGGCCTTGCCCTCTTAAAACAGGGGTCTTGCCCCTCCACAGTCCAAGCACCCTCATCTGACTACCCCGGTTTGCCCAGAGGGCCTAACAAGTCGATGTAGGGTGGCTAGCTGAACCCTGGGCCCCGTGGGGTGGCTAGATCCCTCCCTACACTAGTAGCTCGCCTCGGTACCACGTACACGAGGGCCAACAGGAGTCAGTGTAGAGTGGCTAATTCTAACCCCGGGTCTCAACCCAAGGGAGGCTAGCTCCTCTCTACACAAAAGGGGACAGTTGCTCTCCTTGGTACCACGTACTCAAGGGCCATCACACTTCCCGTCTACATTCCATATTTCCATCTATCCATAGGAGTTCTACTCCTAATTCCCCGTGGGGTTCATGCTCATGTTCACCTCATTTATTCCGATCCAGATTTCACTTTTCGTAATTCATTTCTCATTCATATACAGGCAGCTCGTGTTTCCATAATTCAATTCTCAATACATGCAACTGGTGATTTCATAGGTAATGGTTCATTAAATACAGGCAGCTCATATTCTAACAGGTAACTCACAATTACAATACAGATAATTGCTAGCAGTTTATCTCAATCATGCATGTAGGTACACCATACAATACAAACGGTTTATTCATTTCTCTACCCTAGGGTTCATGTCACATCGTAGGGTTCCATTCGGCTATTTTCACGGGCACATTCTTATTCAATATTTTATTAACGGAATTAAACCACTCTACCAAGAAAATCGGGAGTAATGGGGGCTTGAACCGCAAACCCAGATGTCTCTACGACCCCTAAATGTGCAGTAGGCTGAAATCCTATATCAGGGAATACATCACAAAAGGAGAGTTCAAAACAGTGTAAAACAAACTCTAGTACGTAGAGAAACTCGCGAGGAAAGTACAAGTATTTCGTTTGCGTAAAACGGACCCCGATCGGACCCTAAACAAGTCAAAAACGTGCTTACTGTTCGAAATCAGACATCTGGGAATAATCCCAGACGTCTTAAAAGGTGTCAGATTTTACCATATGTTCCTACGATATCCTTAGACGTCTAGACCTTCTCTGCGATTGTCTTAAGGCAATTCTAGACGTTGGACAATGTCTCCGGTCGTCTAGATGCACCTTCGGACGTCTGGAGATGTACTCAGACGTCCAAAAATGCGTGGAAAAGAGTTTCACGCGCCTTCCCAAGGGCCTTTACCTACATACAAATCCGCAGGTCTAAAATCCGGCCCGACCAGCTTCTGCGGTGAGGACTGCATGGCCGTAACCGCGGAAAAGAATGTACCTTGCGATATAAGTGCTTTCAGAGGTCTGGTCTCAGACCTGGATGTCTAGTTGCCGCCACGGTTGTCTGGTTGACTCTCCAGACATCTGATACTGGAAAATTCCTAGTATCAGCAACTCCACGCAGCTCGCTCCCCTTGCTCACCTCGCGCCACAGCAGCTCCAGCTGCTGTAGAGGGTCGAGAGGCCACCTCCCCGAGCCCTCTCCTCCTTCCGCACACGCCCTCCGATGGCCGTGCGATCTCCACCGAGCCTCCACCGAAGCTCCTCCTACCTTAGACCTCCTCCTCCCACTCTCTCCTCCTTCCTCCCTCTCACTCTCCCTCGCTCGCCCCTTCTCGCCACTCCCGTACAAGCACTGAAGGTGGTGGTGGCTGGTGTGTGGAGTGGAGAGGAGATAGGAGGGGGGTTTATATAAGACGGTGAGGGGTTTAGGGTTCGGAGAAGGTGAGGAAGAGAGAGAGAAAGGAGCGGTTCTGCGTGTCGCCCATGCGCAGAGCGCAGTACAAAAATTCCACTTTCAGACGTCTGAGAACTGGTCCAGACGTCTGGATAGACGTCTGACTGAGACTCCAGATGTCTTAAAAGGCTAAAAAGTAATAGGTCCCTACAATTGCGGAAGGATCCGGACGTCTGAGGAAGCCACAAGAAAACCCAGGGTGAGTACTGACGTCTTTTAAGACGTCTGGGACAGTCCCAGACGTTTGATTTGGACAGTATGCATGTTTTTGACCCGTTTAGGACCCAAATGGAATCGGATTTCCGCAAACAAACTATCGTTGTTTTTCACTTGAGTTTCTCTACAAGTTAGTGTCACTTGTATACAGTTTTGGACTTGTTGGATGTGGTTGGTCAATTGTATAGGTCTCCAGCCAGTTGAGTATGCGGGACCTGCGGAGGCGACGGGATCTACGATCCAAGCCCCCATTCCTTTCGTGTTTCCTGGTAGAGTGGTTTAGATTAATATTATGATTTAAATAAATAAACAGCATGTTTAAAATAACTTGAATGAACCCTAGGATGAGAATGAACCCTAGGGCAGGAACAAGTGAGTATGGTTTGAGCTACACTGTTTACTTGAGATGCATGTAAAACCCTCAATGCTAGCAAATGTATTGGTTTATGACATGATGCTTTCTCAGTTGGTAAATCATGAGCTGCCTATTATAAGAATGAAACTGGTAATGTGAATAGAGAGATCGGAATGTTGGAAAATGGAACAAAAGGAATACCAACATGAACCCTACTAGGAATTAGGATAAGAACTCCTGTATATGGGAAGTGAGCTGGCTCTTAAGTACGTGGTACTAAGGAGAGCAACTGTCCCTTTAGTGTAGAGGAAAATTAGCCACCCCTCTAAGTTGAGACTCGAGATTAGGCCTAGTCACTCTACACCGACTTCTATTTTGGTCCTCATGTACGTGGTACCGAGGTGAGCTACTTAGTGTAGAGAGAGAGCTAGTCGCCCCACGGGGCCCGGGGTTAGGACTAGCCACCCTACACTGACTCTTTGTAGGCCCACTAGGCAAACCGAGATAGTCGAATGAGGGTACGCAGACTATGGATGGGCAAGACCCCTGTTCTAAGAGGGTAAGGTCCTGTACTGCTCCGTACTATACCTTTAGGCGTACCCGTTAGCGGAAATGACTAACCGTGTGCCAGTGCATGATAGCTACCCACGCGCTTATCACGCGTGTCGTAGTCACTGCTACGTCGTGTCGTGACCTCGAGGTGGTTGACTGGGTGTAGGACTACCATGGGGGACTCTCCCGGCCAAGAGAACACCACGTGTACATCCTACATCATAGGAAAGATTGCAGTCAAGATCATCCCCATGAGAGACAGTCAAGATCCAGAAATAACCGATTTCTAATAGAATGAACGAATTAGAACCACTTGGTTGAGCTAAATAGAATTGAAGAATAATTGGTTGCTTGTTTTAACTTAAATTTCATGTAAATGATTTAGTTGCCACTCTACTTAGCATTAGCTGACTACAAAATTTTATAACCTTGTCTAGGTCAAGGAGTTGAGCAGCCAGCACCACCGGCTGCAGAGGGAGCTGGGCCTAATCGATCCTAGCCTTAGCTGTATTTCCTTACTATTTCCTAGCTTCTATTGTAGTAGTGAGTATTTTGTTCTATGTATTACTGTTTCTGTTACTTTTCCGCTGTACTTTCCGCTGTCGTAGTTGTGATGGCCTGTAATATTGTGAGACTGTTCACTCTGTTTCTTTTACTGTCTCTTGATTATTTTCTACTTAGTTACATTGCATGTGTGGTTGTGAAATTTTTTCTGCTTTTGATTATTTCTCGTTGGGATTAGTCGAGGCGGGCCAGTCTCGGGTCCTGTAAGGATCTGGGATCGGGTCGTAACAGATTCCAATGCAGCAGATTGTGTTGCTTCTGCCCATGAAAATCCAACAGTTGATACTGCTGCTTCTCTAATCAGACCAAGTGGATCTAATCTGATGTAAATGAATGCTCCATTTAAACCAATGTTGGATTGATTTAGATCACACCAATCCTTTTTTCTATACACTTGAACCTGATTAACTCTTTTCATCAAAACATGGGCATCATGTAAACCTTTGAAAGTTTGGAAATCTGATTTTCAAGATCAAGCACTTTCAGATGAAGATATGCCATTGAAAACTCGGATTGCATCTTAAGAATATATTCAAAAGTCCTGATCAGTCCCTTCGACATTGTTATAGATAGCAAGAAGAAAAGGCAATCATTTCAGAAACTTCATTCAAATCACATAAAACCTCTGATCAAATATGAAATTTCATGTCATTCAAAATGAAAACCATGTTGCCTTGCTGTAGAGCTTTTGATCTTGAATCACTAAGGTGACATGATCAGCTAGAGTTCCTATTCACCATTGACTGGTGAACAAGGACAATAGGTGATTCATTTAAACCCATTGGATCATTGTTCAAGCCTCAAATCAGAATCACTGATTTTCCTCGGCTTGAGCTACCAAAGTGCTAGAAACCAAAGACCACAATTCAAATTGGGCAAGAACTCAGCTAGCAAAAAGAATCAAGTGAAAAAAAGTTCAAACCCATCATATTCAAACTAATTAAGCTCATAAAAACTCAAGTCACTTGATCAAAATCAATTTTCACCAACTTAACTCCCAAATATGAGATTAAGCATTTAAACCACAAGCAAACAACTCAAGTGAATTAGATCCAATACTGAACACAAGGAGGGCTCTTGTGGTCAAGTGGAGTAAGTGAATGAACCCTCCAATGGTTTGAGTGAACCATGAAATCTGAGAATTAATTAGCTTCAGATTCATTGAATGCTCTAATGAATAGGTGTTTAGCGAATGAATAGTGCATTGAGTGAGTGAACGTGAATTGTAAGGTGAAGAGGGAGAAGAATGGATCGCAATGGAGGTCTGAAAAGACCTCTCTGATCTGAATTGATCAAAGAAGGCAAGATGGATCTATACTACTCCTAAGCTAAACTACAAAATCCATGAATTAGGCTACCTGATCTACTCCTAACTAATCTACTGTACTCTAATTACTAATCTAAGCTACTCTACAAAGCATGAAAAATCATAATCTAATCAAAGGAATGGGTTGCCTGGATCCAAAGCCTGGATCCTAAGGAGGAAGAAGAGAGGGAGGTCTCCAGCGAGTGAAGAGCCCACGAGAGGAGCTCCAGGGACATCCTCAGGCTTACATCATCCCTAGCGCCATGGTTGATGAAGAGGGAAGAAGCCACGCCCTTGTCACAAGTGCACTTGAGTGGAAGGGGAAGAAGACACTGGACAGGGAAGAATGATCGGCTCAAGAGGTGTAGTGGGGAGTCGATTGGCGTCGCGCGAGCTCTGAGAGGTGATTAAGTAAGCTGAGGAGTGAATCACATCACCAAGGAAGTGACATTAGGTGAACCTAGGTCTAACAGTGAGATGTGTTTGAGAAGTGGGTAGGAAGGTTTAGAGTCAAATCCCACTGTTAAATGGGATCTAGGTGAGGGAATGGTCCTCCGTGCAAAGGCACGAGAAGATTGGAGGTGAATTAACCATAGGATTAGAAACACACCTGATGGACGACTGTGGTGTATTGTGTTCTTCGCGCGTCTACAGTACACGCGAGTAGCAGGTCTAAAGGAATTTTTGCATGGAAACCCTTAAGGGAGAAGGGGTAAAAATATTGTGCTTAAACCCATAAGTGGCAAGAAATATAGTAGCGCAATCCTCAGAGTCTCTCATATGGGTCCTTGGCAACTTTCAATCAAGTCCCTGAAGGTTTTTAGCCTAATTAAATGTGAATATATGAAGGACCTATATGTAATATCAATAATGTAGGGTTCTAATGATGTCCAAATGCAATAAAATTTTTATTGAAGCTCAATTGAACATTTAAAAATATGATTTTACTTTTGATTGGAACTTTTGAGCCTAGATATGTCTTAAATTTGCAATTGGACCAACAAATTACATTTAATAATAGAATATCTCATTTTGTGACCTACTTATACGTTTTTAACGTCGATTTACTATTTTAGGTCTTTTTCCTTAATTCTCACACTTAACATATTTCTTATGTTAATTATGTAGTGTTTAACTTAATTTCTAGTTCAACTCGAACTTTTTAGTTATAATGAGTCACACCTCATCATAGGTGTATACAGCATATACATCCACTTAGAGAAAATATGACATAATTCGATCTAACATGACACCTTCCAGTTACACGACCCTTCTTTTTAATAGGGCTGATGTCTTGTGTGTACACTTCTATATACATAAAATATTTTTCTTGTGAGACAACCATCGTGGAATGCATGCATTGCAAGAAAAATACATACAAAATATATTTTCTACCTTCCAATGAAACATGCCCAATTTTTTGCAAAAATTATCAACTCATCTGGGCGGTAGTTAGTTTCTGAATTATGTGTTGCAAATTCTAGATGTTGCCTTATGCGTTTGTTTACGTTCAAGAGCTTCGAAAGAATGTCTAGGATGATGATTATTGTACATTTTGCTTTGAACTAGTGTTGAAAGATGATAAAAAAATTTGGATATTTTTGATTTAACGTAAAATTAATCTTCACATTGCATGTTGTACATGGGCTTTAGCCGTCTATGTTTAATTCTATCTACGTATTAACAAAGATCCATCCTCTATTTACTTGTAAACTACCATACAATTTCATTCTACTTTAAAAAATGAGGCTTCACAGAGAGTTATAGTCACTTGTACATGAAATTAAATACTTTGATTTACTGGGCATAATTACAATTTGACCAATGGTGGTATTGATACTAGCTAGTATACAGAATCTCCGTAATATATGGACCACTATTATTTGTGAACATCAACAGCGGCCAATGCCAAGAGTTAAACAGCCCTAAAGGAGATGATGGAATAAGGCACAATATTTTTGATTGTCATGTGAAGTAGCATGCAACAAATCTGAATGCCAATCGAGAGACTGGCAGAAGCGCTCCTCTGCGACAGCTCGAGATTGAAGAACGCATGGCTGATCGGAGCCCCCCATCTCCGGTAGATTACTTTCTCCCCTTCAGACCTCTTCTCTCTTGTGTGTGGGCCTATTCCTCGACATGCATGGCTGATGGTGGCCAGCGGCGGCCATTGAGGCATGGTGGTCGCGGCGGCGGAGGCGGTTGCTCGCGACGGTTTGCGGCGTCGATTTGGGCTTGAGTGGTCGTCGGTCGCTCGTGGTGGTGGCCGGTTGCGCAGTGCGGGCGGTGGCGCGGTCTCAGAGGTCGTGGTTGCTGCGGCTGCTGGCATTCGGTCGCTACGGATGGGTGGCGGTCGACTTGCAACGACGGCTTCAGTAGCTCGACTTGCTGCTGTTGGGATCGCGATCGCCGGTTCGATCCAGAGTTTTTTTCTTTTTTTCCTTTATTTTATATCTTATTATTTTATATTTTAAGATTGTCCTATTCTACAAGGTATATTTTTTTCTTTATCTCTTGAGAATTAGGTGTATGTATCTTTTTCTTACCTCTCTTGTATCATGTATTTTCTATTTAATGGAAAGTTAATTTAAAAAAAAAAATCAAAATGTGGATGAGAACTTTGGTACGGTCGAAATTTTTTATAAGGTCCCTACCAACGATGCAAGTGATGCGGGGGAGAATTTTGATGTCTAGAAAATTTTGCTACAGTAACTGTTGCAGCATCTACTCCACACCTATTCATACAAGCATATCAAGGATTCTTTCTTTTTTACCCATTCCAGAAAACGTCAGTACGTTTTGGGTTTAAGGATAAATTAAGATGTAACTCATTGTTTAGGACACACATGTATCCTTCCATTTATTGTTGGTGTAAATTTTTTGAAAATTTAAATTTTCATTTAATAAAGATACTTCATCTTTATGGGATATATATATATATATATATATATATATATATATATATATATGGGATGGGTATAGAGAGTAGAGTGTCTATAAATTTATGATTAAATATATCTTATTAGTCATCGTAATATCATTGATTAAGGTAGAAAGTGATTTCACAATGTACTTAAAATTATCGGTTGGAGATATTTTTTTAAATTAAGAATTGATGTAATTAATATCATGCTTAAAAAGTGTAATGTAAAATAAGTTATTCGTAATCATAATTAATAAATATAGTTTGAGGGAATTAAAATAGTACATGAGCTTAAAATGATATGTTACTCAACAAAATTGAGTTATCCAATTTAAAATGTATTCAAGTGATTCATAAAAAAAGATGTATTATTTTAACAAAATAACGAAGATAATGTAACAACTAACAATGCAGGTTATAACAAACATAGATATATGATGTAACATGAGGTTATGTTGTTGTAATAATAATGCAATAACTTGTAACTAACCAACATATTTTTGAGTGTTGTAATACAACAAATTAAAGGTATGCCCAACATATATAGTCACGACGTGTTACCGAATGCTACATTATAATATATGTATCGAATGTTATAATATAACAAATATTTTAATGTAACAAATAAAATAAACACATAAACATACATGGATACGACAATGGTCCTGTCAAAAAATTTGTGTTATAATTACAACGTAAGTAGCCATAACTTATCTTATTTTAATTAATGAATACAACACATTAAATACATTTTCATTGACTTTGCATATTGCAAATAAATTCGTGAGTGGTTATCTTTCCCTAAATTTCACTCCATTTAAAAATATTGTGTACACACCGTTGATTACCGTTTTAATTAGCTAATATGTTACCTAGTGTTGTAATATAACAAATTAAAAATACATGTGCCCGACATACGTGGGCACAACAACATGTTACCCAATGTTACGTTGTAATATATATACTGAAAGTTGTAATACAACAGATATTTTAATGCAACAAATAAAATAAACACATAAATATATGTGGACAAGATAATGGTTTTGCCAAAAAATTATGTTACAATTACAACATAAGTGAGTACGACATCTTATCTTATTTTAATTAATAAATGCAATACATTAAATATATCTTGGTTGACTTTGTGTATTACAAATAAATTAGCAAAGGAGTATCTTTTCCTGAGATCCACTCCATTTAAAAATGCAGTGTACACACTATTGATCTGTCGTAATATAAGTACATACACGAGTAGTTATCTCTTCGTAATTACAGCTACGTTCAAATTATATGTGCAATCCCGGTGTAATACAAACTATAGACATTATATAATCATAAATGTAAAAAATTTGGATACTGTCGATTTTAAAGGGTTATGTTACTGGACATGTAATTTGCGTATTATAGGTACATTCGCGAGTGGTTGTCTTTCCCTAAGTACTCCATCCAAATGATTGTGTTACAAAACGATTGATCTGACATAATACAAATATAAACACGAGTTCTTATCTCTTTGTGTCAAAAATATGTTCAAAACAATGTGTTACAAAACTTCTGAATGGAAGTATTATAAAATCATACCAATTGTACCTCTTTATAATACCAATATGTTACAAGAAATTAAAAACATAGCAACAAAATATAATTTTTGAAGGATTCAAATGATGTATCAAAATAATATAATAGTATATTAATATTATTATATTCAAATTTTTGTGATACAACTACATGATTGCCAATATCAATATTCATACTCATAATATTTCACTAAACAAAGATATAAGTCTTTCAAAAGTTGAATTCTTGTAAAACTAGTACGAAACCACGGAAATAATAAAAAATACAAGTATCAAATGATAAAACCAAAAGATAATAGAGATAATAAAAATCAAAACAGGTAAAATAAGTAACAAATTAATTTAACAGATTGTATATAAATTAAGAGATACTTATTTATTTGTTTATTTAACATGTCCAATATGTACGGTAATTTTTTAAAATATTATAAATCACTTATGTGTGGTTTTCATCGAGATTGTGTTTAATCGAATATAATGTACATAAATTAAAGGATATTTATTTACCTTTTTTTATTTAACATTTCAAATATGTACGGTAATTTTTAAAAATATTATAAATCACTTCTGTGTGGTTTTCATCGAGACTGTGTTTAATCGAAGATAAACTTTTCACGAAAAAAAAGATATTATACTCAATGGGTCCTTTCGTGTGTGCATATGGACATACATAGAGAGAGAGTTGTGTTTACAAGCGGTATTTGGTACGGGAAATACGCTGGTGGAATAAACAGAGGAATCAGAAAAGAATGAAATAAATTAAAGACATAAGGGGATGTTAATATTTAAAATGACAAATGGATTAAATCTTGTTTTGCCGTAGGAGTGAAATAAATTTACACCGAGTTAAACTACCTTAATTCGGATGAGATATGCACCGAAAAAAATTGTCTGAAACGAGGATTAAGTGGACCTAAGCTATTTTAATCAACCTACGATAACGGCACCACAGAATGCAAAACACAGATTTTTACTTTTAGGTACAATCAGGATCCTTCGTAATCTGTAACCAGGGCATAGTTTCTCTCCGTGGTTGCACTTGCGACCCGCTTGGACATGGGATATGATATTGTTAGGATACGTCAACGTGAAATAAGTATAGATAGTTATTTATTTGAGTGGTGGAATAAATAGAGAGTTAAGAGATAAAATAAAATGATTTGTATATTAATATGATGTTAATAGATATTTATTCAATATTAAAGGTAAGAGTTAATAATGTAGTGGATATTTATTTAATATTAAAAATAAAAGTGAAAGATGTAATAGATATTTATTTAATAATATAAATAAGAATAAAGATTATCATGATTTAATTAAAATAATTAAAAATAATTATATAAAAATTTATATTAAAGTGATGAAATAAAATACCGACAAAAATCTTATGATAGAAAAAAACTCCCCTATCCCAACGTCCAAACGTCGTCCTGGAGGTTGCTCCTTTTTAATTTTAGTAGGTTACGTGATCAACCATGTTTGGTCCATTTGGTTTGACGCACACGAAAGCATGCGCATGCATTACTTCGACGTAGATGGACGTGGAGTTAGGTTGGCCACCAACTTGACCTGTTCAAACCCCTCTTCTCCTTCTGGCCCCCCTTTCCCCTTCTCTTTCCGTCGAGCCCTACTGGCTACAATACGGGGGCTTCTATCGGTCACATTGGGCTAATTGGAACCTCGCCCCACTTACCGAATCTCCTCTTCTCCCTTCGAATCTCTCCATCTTCGTCGATGGACTCTCCTCCACGACATGCATGGACGTTCGTCCCTAGTAGTTGTTGGTCGTGATCACGGTGGATGTAGCGGCAATCATGGGTGGGGCCTACTCGATCGGTGATCTTGGTCAGTCTGCATCTGCTATGGTCAATCAAGGTGATGATCGTGGGTGGGGACTATCTCTGGTGTTGTGTAGTTGCGATGGTCAAAGGCCTTCTGGGGCTGATCGCATCAAGGCTATGTGTTGCTCGGTTGGTGGGGCTATGTGATCGGCGATCGTCACTGAGCGCTTCTAGTCATGGACATGCAACTCTGTCTGCTGCACAGTGATGTGGGCGTGTTGCAACAACCGTTTGTTGCGTGTTGTTCCGTGGTTTGTTCATGTTATTGTTGATGGACTAATCCATTCTTTTTCTTTTTTTTATTTAGGATGTTTTGTTTGAGGAACACACGTGATCTCGTACATATCATGGTTCAATTTTCTTGACGCATGTCAAGGGCTAATTTATTCAGTTACTCATTAGCATGATCTTCGAAATTTTTATTTCGTTGACACTTTAGTGTTCTAAAAACGTTAGGTTGATCTCCTTCGAAAGATTAGTCGATTTCCAATCTAGGGACATTTTCTTTTTCTTTTTCTTTCTTTTCTTATCTCATTTTTTATTTTTTGATTCCCCTATTGTTCAAGTCATATTTCTCATTCATGGGTAAGGTTTCTCTATCTCTCTCTTCTTCTCTATGGTACATCTTTTGTATCATATTCTTTACTTCAATGAAATATTTACCTTAAAAAAAAAAATCTTAACTTATTCAAATTATTGGTTTAATTCACCTTCACGAAAAAGCAAATACTTCTCGCATTTTGATGTGGCCAATCCAATGTTTAATCAAGGGTACTGTAGTCACAACTAAGAGGGATTGTTGGGGTCACGGACTTGGCATTAAAATTTTTTGGTATAATTTATTTTGAAATTTAATGTTTAATTTTGAAAAAATTAAAGATGAAATTACTTTACTCTCCTCAAAAAATTCATAACAAAATATTTAATTTCTTGACATGATGTTTAATTTCCTAAAACAAAATGTACTTAATTCCTTTCTTAATTTCACTTTCCTTTTATTCCTCCTACAATTCTTTTTATTTTTCTCATTCCACCACCCAAATAGGCCCGAAGGTGAATTTAATGCTGTGGTGCAGCACTACTTATGTCAAAACCATTTCCCCTTTTAAAAGAGTGGAAGATTCTCAGGACTAATTGGATGGAGGAATAGATTTTAATTTGTCTAAATGTCACCAAATATATCCCCAATCATGTCACAAGATGACATTGTGATTGGATGATGACGATGAAGACTCAGGTAAAATACGTAATATCATCAATTTTCTCATTATCTACTTATTGAAGTTCTTATGACATTATATTTGTATAATTTAGTTTTATAAGAAAATGTCATCACATGAGGCATTGAGGAATATGCCTTCTACAATATCATCAGATGTTGGAGAGAATGTTGTGAGCATTAGAAGAAGCTTGAAACAGAGGTATATATAAATACTTGTAGAGGTATTTTGTAATAAATGATTTAATTGTTTTCTCACTACAATATGTAATTCGTACAGGAATAAGTGAAGAAGAATAAGTTCAATAGGGTCAAAGCTCCACCATAGACTAACTTTTTGGGTCAAACAAGTATACATAGAATGAAGGAAAAATATGTAAGTAATTCCTTAGTATTTCAATTTTAGTATTTTAATTGAAAGTTAACCTAAGTTGTAGTTATTATTAGTACTTACAATTTGAAATATATCTACAGTCACATTCATATGACAATGCCACACTCAATTTGATTAGTGTCTATGAGATTACTTATATTAAGGCCTATCGATGGCAGGAGAACATGAATACATGAAACATATCAAACAAAGCATGTAAGTTATATTTAATTATCAGTTATTTTAAATTTTGTACTTCTTTTTATATGACATTATATTACTAATCGTAATTTAATTTATAATTTGTAAGGAGAAATGATGAACTTAATCTATCCCCATGCTTTGAACGCCTCCTCCAGGACTTAGCAGCAACCTCTAACAACACCTAAGGAGGCTTTTAAAAGTGTCATGTCTCCAGAACACGAAGACTTCGCTCATAATGGGCGGAAGAGTCAGACGATCTCCAACTGATATCGGTGGAAAGGGTTGTCATTGATGAACCATTTGAATCGCTAATTAATTAGGATTAATTATTGAGTTGTAATATAATGTCGCAATCCAGATGGATGTCATTTTATTTATATACAATTTTTACTTGTTTTATTTTAAGTCGTTCATTGAGATACAGTTATTGATATACATCACTTTTTATTATCCAAAAATCATCTTTTATTCCAAATATATTAAGTTTATTTACAAATGAATAAATGATGAATGAAAGAATCACAGAATAAATTAATCTAAGTCAATTATGTACAATAATGAATGAATTTGTGTTAATGACAATGTTTCAAACATATAAATCGGTATAAAGGCATTAAAAACTAATTTAAACTAATCTAGGTTAATTATGTACAATACTATCTAAATAATGCCTCAATAAAGGCACAAAAAGAATATATATACATATCTATATCATATACTATACTAACATATAACTACTATATATACTAACATCTATAAACGTCACTAAAGACATATGTACATAAATCCTTTATATATATATGTATACATATATATAGACACACACACACACTAACCTTATATACATGTTTATACTATACTAAATATACTTATATAGACAATTTTTTTTTTTGATAAGCTAATACATAGATAATATTAACCACATTTTAACCTAACTTAACCTGCATTTAACCCAAAAATTTATTTAATGGGAAAGCTCAACGGTTCGCGGAATCTACAGCCCACTAGGGGTCAGATCGACCACTACTAAGCTGGGTCCAAAGTTTTTATTAGTGTATTTTTACATAGTTTCGTGCCAATACCTGCTTAGACCAAACTAACTCAATCGGACCATAGGCTCCCAACCCATTCTCTCATTCTCTCTCTTACTATAGATAGTCAGATTATATAGGCTGTCACGACCCGAACCCAGATCCCTACAGGACCCGAGACCGGCTCGCCTCAACTAATCCCAAGACCCAGTAGTCCAACGAGAAATAACGAAATAACATGCATCAATCCACAACCACACAAGTACAGTAGCTAGGCAGAAAGAAATTGGCAATAAAAGGAGAATTAGACCAGTAATACTAGAATATTACATGCCTTCAAGAATAAGAATATTGTCATCACAACAAACTAGTACAAATAGATAACATAACGGAAAGTACTGAAAATATAACTACAGGAACTCACTACAACTAGTAATAGAAATTATAGCGAGACTCGACTGGGCCCAGCATCCTCAGCAGCCGGTGACTCGAGCAGCTCAAATCCCTGTCCTGTATAAAGTTATATAACTAGAGTCAGCTAACGCTGAGTAGAGTGGTGGCTAAAAACATAAAGTGCATTTAACATATTATTTCCCGATTCAAATTATCTTATAACGTGTTGCTGTACAGAGATCTCTAATCAGGATCCATTACATTACTTTAATCTTCTTGTTCCCTAAAGGAACGATCTTGCTTACAGTTTTCCTGTGGTGCAGGATGCACACGTGGCACTCTCCTGACCAGGAGAGTCCCTCCTGAAATTGCACTAGAGGGGGGTGAATAGTGAAATTATAAAATATTGTAATATAAAAAAAATTCAATCACAAAAGGTGGCACCAGATTTTTAGGTGGAAACCCAAGATGGGTGAAAACCATCACTTAAGCAAATCTCTTGACTTAGGATTTTCGATCACAAGCTGATCAATCCACTAACTACACTACTTAAACGAGGGCAGTGTACCTCAATTACAAATCCCACCTCTGATCCCTAAACGGAGGTTTCTCCCTTCAAAATGAAGAGACGGGGACCCGACAGGTCGGATACCCAAAGTACAAAAATAAGAATTGAAACAATACCTATAAAGCACCCCAATATTTTAATTACTTTCTTATCTACTAAGCATGAAAAGAACTCCCTAAGGATTTGCAGAACGGAGTGAGCCAAGAGTATGGATTTGCCCTTTGATCAGAGTGTTGGCACAGCACAAGGGCAAGATGAAGCTTAGTGTAGTGAGCAAGTGATTTTTCTAAGGGAATTGTATCTCAATAGGTGTGTTTTGCCTAAGAAGAGTTGTAGTCTATTTATAGGTAAGTTTGGAACCTTCAAGAACACTTGGGAGGGTTCTCCTAGCCGTTGGAGACAAATCTCAAGAGATTAGAACGAAATCCATCACAAATCAAGGTTATGATGAGTCTGACAGCAATATCAGACGTCTAATTTTAGGATCAGATGTCTTATAAGACGTCTGATTATAATTCTAGTCGTCTAATACTGTAAGCCATCCTAAATTGACTCCATTGGATCAAAAGAAGGACGTCTGATATTTTCACATAAGGTGTCTGATTATGTTATTGGACGTCTGATAAAGGGTGGATTCATTCCTGTTTTCATCAGACCCAAATAGGGTTCTAGGTTTAAAGGATCAGACGTCGTTATGGACGTCTGAATGAATCACCAGACGTCTGGAAACTAAAAAGGACTTACCCACGATTTTTGACAAAAGATTTTATGGTCGTAATGAGATACGTACAGAAAATCATGGGCAACAGTCCAAAGGTAGACATCTGGAAGTGTGTCCAGACGTCTAAAAATACATTTTTGCTCTGTGCTTAGTCTAACGGTTAGTCTGAAGACGTCCAGGTAAAGAATCAGGTGTTTATATGAGGTTATCGATGTCTGATAGAGAAGTTATTCGACTGATGTTTATGTGGAGACAAACTAAAGGCAGAACTATAGGAAATTAGACATCTGAGATACTCGTCAGACGTCTTAAAGTGGAAAATCAGACATCTGACCATTGTTCTAGACGTCTCATAAGAGTATAAGTGTTAGGTTTTTATTTCTAATTTATCCTAAGTGTAGAGATCCTAAGTTAGCTATTTATAGGTTATGTTTGGGGGCTCTTTACAACATTTCTAGACTCAAATAAAATGAAAATTACAACCTTTAAAAATTTACATGAAAATGCCTAGGACCTAATACTTATGGTACTTGTCTTCACACTTTTAATCTCCCATCTTGGAAAACTTTATGAAACCTGCAAATATGTTATTACAGAGAGAAATAATATGCTATGCTTATTTTTTTTATTTCATTTTCTTCATTTTCTAAAATCATCAAAATATTATTATGAGTAGTTGAACTAACAATCTCCCCCTTTTTGATAATTTTCAAAATATAGCTGTAGGTTTTTATTTTCTCCCCCTAAAGGTTGTACTTAGTAATCTATATCTATTTGAGAAGTTTGTTTGTTTTTATATTATTCCCTAGGTTCTTACCTCATTCTTCTCCCCCTTTTTGAATATCATCATGAAGGCTACTTAAAGGGAGTTGAAACCCAAACTACAAGAGTGGCATCTACAAAATTGAGTGTATTAATAAAATTGCATGCTTAAAAGATGACAAGGCATTTAAAGAATATTGATTAGAAATAGAAACATTTAAGCATGGACTAGCTATTGTTCCCAAAAATATTAAGTATGGGGTCAAGGCCCCTTAATACAAACTTGGAAAGAGAAAAAGAAAGAAAAATAGAAACACTAAACTATTCTTTGTGATCTTGACAGCGGCGACGACGAGCAGGTCTGTGTCCCATCTGCAAATTTTGAACGTCTGATCTAAGTTCGTTGATGTCGCAGCGCATGCTTCCCATGTAGGTGTACATCTTGCCGATTCGACGCAGTAGGAGGGAGATGCCGGAGGAGAGGGAATCTGTGGCCGGATCCCATGCTTCATCAAAGCTCTAGCAGGGAGCTTCTATTTGAAGGGGTCGTGGTTCATGGAAGTCTGGAAAGGGTGGAAGGGGCTCTTCTTCAATGGGCTCGTCAGTGGGCTCAAGATGCTCCCTAAGTATATGCATCTTGGCGGCTGTGGCCTGGTTGTAAGGCTCAATCTTCTTGTCAACAGCCTGATCAGTTATGGCAATCCGATGGGTTGAAAAAATTTTGGATAGAATAGACCCAAACAGAAGTGATGCCCCATGGTCTTCATTCATGACACGAACAATGAGGCGATGGTTGAACTCGGATAGGTTGTGTTAATATGGTGAAATTATCATTGAAGTAAGTATAGTGGTTAACCTAAATCAAGTCTAACCATCTTTCACAAAAATTTTTTTTTTTTACCTAGCCTACTTAATTTTATCTTGGTCACTTTTAGGCCCAGGGTCGATCTCAGGGAGGCGAGGATTAAAGGTGAAGAAGTTTCTACGCCTTTCCTAAAACGTATCTCTTCCGTGCGTTTATTATGTTTTTGGTTCTTTTCTATTTAAGATTTTTTTTGTTGATAATATTGTCCTTGAGGCGCACCCTCAAAATCAGGTCCTTGGCTTTGAGCCAAATTGTTCTTGGCTTTGAGCCAACTTAGGGTTTCCCAGAAAATTGGTCTTGATATTCGCAAGACTGAGTACCTGCAAGACAAGAATTATCTTTTCTCTTTTACTCCCTTTTTCTTTTATCTTTTTAGTAGCAGGAAACAAAAGAGAAATAAAAACAATGTAGGTTGCTTGTAGAGAAATAAATACAGTCTATATATATATAGATATATATATAATATATATAGGGGTGGGGGTGGAAATGGAAATGGAGTGTCCACGTCTAGTAAGATGCAACCAACAAGACGAAGTGCTGTGTAGAGTGTAGGATGGATGTGTGGGAGTGTGTGCGGAAGCACTTGTTTTATGCGGGTATCGGGGAATATCAACAACTGGTGCAGATATTCCCGCGATATAATGCATGGCGGAGCGACTAGTGCAAGCGCGTATGGATACAGGTATGTGATGTGTATGTAAGTATACATATATATATGTATGTATGTATGCATGTACGTATGTATGGGTGTGAGAGTGTACAAGTGAGTGTGTGTACTGGAGAGGAGTGAGAGAGAGAGAGAGTTTAAGGCGTCTGGCAGGTGAGAGCGTCATCTGGGTGCACGGACGCAGGCGCGCAAGGAGCCCGCGTGGGCGTGTAGGTGCAGATGAGTGCAGGCGTGGGCGAGAGAGTGCAGCGCAGCGCACCGCGCTGCGGGTGAGAGTGGACGCGGGCGAGTGCGGGCACAGGCGTATGCGGGCGTGGGCGCAGACGCTGGCGACCGGCTAGAGCGGATTGCGGGCGAGGAGAGAGAGTGCGCGGTGACCGGATAAGTGAGAAACAAACCAGTCACCGCACTTTAGCTGCAGTTCCACGCTGAGAGGTGTGAACAGTAGCTACAGTGCCGCGCGAAGTGGGCGATCGGTTGCAGCCGATTCTGGTGCGCGGGCGTGCTGGAAGGCGACTGCGTGCGCAGAAAGAGCTCACGAAGGGCTTGCAGGGGCTTACGCAGCGGCTAGCAGAGTAGCGGACCGGCGATGCTACTGCTGGAGCTTTGGAGCTTGAAGATCTGGCAATGGCAGAAATAGCGAACTGCAGTGAATCAAGAGGGAGAAAACACCACGCCCACTTGCTCACGAAAGAGCTGGGTGGTGGTGGAACTCATAGTGGAGGTTGTGGAACCACTGTGGGTCTTCTCCTACCTGCAGTGTCTCTTCAGGGAGAAGAGATACTGCGTATGGAGAGGGAGAGGGGAGGAAGATGGCCTGACAGTAGAGGGAAGTGACTGTCTGTGTGTGTGTCTTTCAGGCCCTCCCTCGCAAGGAAGATGGCCAGGCTTTTTAAAGAAGCAGGAGCCTGCCACAGCCATGCTGTCGGCATCGCCTGCCTAGCCATGTTGCTGGCAGAGGAATGGCGCGAAGAGGCGCAAACCCCATGCCCTGCAACCACGCGAGGGAGAAGATTTCAAAGCAAATAAAGAAATTAAGGTGAAATTGCGAGCCAGCACATGAAGAAGATGTTAATTAAATGGCCAATTATTCGCATTCTCCTCCCCTCTTTAAAAATGCATGCATGTGTCTTTTTACAAATGCAACTATAGCTACCTAAGATGCAATGGCAGTGCTAGGAAATAACACAAGATGACATATTTATTGGTGTATTTTTGCTGTGCAATCAGGCGGCAATAATTGAAAGGAATATGACGGACAGCCGCAAAAAGGAGCGCCTTGTGTTGGCGCGAGATGTAATCAAAACCTCCCGGTTTGTTGAGGAGGTCCCACCCAAAAATGCGAGAGAGTAGACGTGGAAGGGGTTTGAGATTTTTGCACGGTAGGGTGCCAAGATTTTCAACATACTTTTCAAGGAGGACTAACTCCTGATTGATGACTTCTAGGTCATATTGCCTCAGAATGTCATTGAAGTCATCTCCCTCATTAGGGATGGCTAGAAGGTCAGAAATAGTTTCGGATGTGATGTGGATTTCGCGACCAAATAAGTGGGTATGGAGTTTAAGTTCATCGTTGTTGTAGTCCTCAACGATGTAGGCATAAAAGAGACGGCAAATATCAGGGAACACACCAAGAGATCCAATGCCAGAGTGGAACTGACGGTCAAAATATTGGAAAAGATGGAGAGTTTGGAAGTGTTCCTGGTAACGGGTTTTTCAACTGCGGCTAATCTTTGTTCGTTTTAGTGTTTATTACAGTAATGTGTTTATAGTGTAAAATAAGACAGCTACGGTTGTCGTTACTATCAAAATTTACTAGGAAATAGTTTGGTTTCCCGAGGTCGAACTCAGGGAGCTACTAGAATTCTAGAAGTACAGAGTTTTCTTTATTACAAAAATAAGAGAGAGAGGGAGAGATAGATTTCGATTTTTGGCTTCTTCTTCTTCTCTTCTTTCTCTCTTTGCTTGTCTTCTCTTCTTTGGCTTTTCTTCAACTGCAGTGTCTCTACGGGTCTTCTTCTTCCTGTTGCCTTCAATTCTTCTTCTGCTTGTCTTCTATTTCTTTTCGTCTTCAGTTCTTCTTCTTTCTCTTTTCCAGCGCGAAGTCTTCTTCTGCTTCTTTCTTCCTTCTTCTCTTTTCTTTCTCTTCAGTTGCGGAGCCTTCTCTTTTCTTCTTCTTCAGTTGCGGAGCCTTCTCTTTTCTTCTTCTTCCTCTCTGCTTTATCTCCTCTGAAGCTTCATCCGTCGTCTAATACCACAGTCAGACGACTTAAACGGCGGTCTGCTACAGTGCTTCCTTTTCTTCCTTCACTGCTTCTTCTTCTTCTCTTCTTTGGCGAGCCTTCTTCTTCCTCTGCTTCTTTTCTTCTTTGGTCTCCTGCCTTGCTCAGCTGCAAGGCTTCCTCAGGGTTTCTTCTTCTTCTGCTCCTCTTCTTCTCCTTCCTGCGGCTAAGTGTTGAGTCTGCCTCCTTCTCGCCCTGTTCCTGACAGGGCATAGCAAAACCTAGCCCTTCCCTCTACCCGCTCGTCTCTCTCTCTTTGTAAACCTCTCATAGGAAGCTCTCCCAGAGCAGGGTTAACAGGTCGGGTTGCGTAACCGGGACCAGGCGCACTGGCGTGGGTGGTGCGCGAGGAGTGCAGGGTAGTGTCGGGTCGGATCCGCCAGGTTCGCGAGATGAATCTGCGGACGAGGCGGGTGATGGGCGAGGGACCTCACCCCAGGTGCGTTCTGGGGCAACCAGTTGTATACACAAAAACAATTTAAAGTGGTGCGGCGATTTGAAGACTCACGATGTGGGACTAAACTTTGTCCCTTCTCGCGCGTGGCTGCAGGAAGGACGCAACCTCGCCTCAGCAGTTGCGTCCTCGTCTCCCTTCGCAAACCAGCTACCTGCCTTCGCCCGAGTCTCCCTAATTCGCCTAAGTTGAAGTCCTGACGCTTCGAAGCCTGGAGCTCGCTTGGAAGCTCCTTGCGTTGTCGCCAATGGAGGCCGGGGCTGAAAGTCTGTCTAACACAAATAGGGCCTCTCGGCCTAATCAGACCACGGGGGAACCTTCGCCATGGCACGACGAAGGTAGTGCGGGGTGCAGCAGGTCGCAGGGCGGTGCATGGCTGTAGCCCTAGGTCGGACTGCAACTGGAAAAGTGGGTTTGATCGGGGGTGTGCTGTGGAGGTATGGAGTGGCAGTGGAGGGGTAGAGGGTGTTTGGTGAAGTGAGGCAGAGCTTTTGGGATAGTTGGCGAGTCGTATGGGGTTGTGGGATGACGGGGATGACTCGCTGGAGAGTGACCGGAGGTGGGGAAGATGAGGGTGGTCAGGCGTGGTCATAAGGCGATCAAGCAAATTAAGTTGGGGAAAAGAAAGAGGGGAGGAAGGGAAGTAACTGTAACCTACCTACAGGGACGAAGGGGGGTAGAAGCAGCAGGCAGTCGTACCGATTGTCGCCGGAGAAGAAACACCCAGAGGGAGAGAGCTGTAGCGAGAAAGAGGGCAGGAAGGCGCGTGCTTGGTGCGGCGCGACGCGGGGAGATCAGGCGAAGGTGGCTCTGCTGCTGGTATTGCAGTAGAGCGACGAGGAGGAGGAGGAGCCGCCAGAGCTGGTGGGTTCCTGTCGGAGTGGAGAGAGAGGAAGGGTTGAGGGATTCTCCATCAAGACCGAGCTGGGAGAAACGGCTGGCGATGCTGGTCTTTATAAAGGCGGTGGCGGAGGGGCGGACGCAGGGAGGCAACGTGCATCCCTCACCGAAGTATGGTCGGAGACGAGACCCATACCTTCCGCGCGTTCGCACGGAAGGTGTGGGCGTCGTCAGGTGGCATGGCCGAGTCCCTGCGATAGCAGACATCGCAGGGAACTTCGCGTTCTCTTTGCAGGATGCCCCCTTCACCCTGCGCGGCGCCATGCTCCGCGCAAAGTCGCCGAAGCATGGTGCTGCGCAGAGACTTGCAAGAGGGACCAAATTGTAAAGAAAGAAGAGGAAATTAGGGGCCAAAATGCAAGGGTTTCGAAAGTTGAGGGTCAAAAAGTAAATGATGAGGACCAAATTACAAAGTTGGTCAAGGAGGTCTCTTCTTAGGCTCAAGTTTTTATACATAAGTAAGTTTGACCTAAGGATTTTAATGGTAAATTTTTTTTCTAGGTCAGACCATGTTTGACCGGCCAATTTACGTAAAAACCCAAATTAAATCATTAATTGGGCATGATTCTCAATGTAGGTCAAAATGGGTTTCTAAAGCCAAATTGAAGGTTCTAAACCCTAGATATTATTTTTCTATGAATTTTACGGGGTTTAGTTGATTTTTACCCTGCCTCAAATCACGTGAATTGAAGTGGATTTGTTTTAGGGTTACAGAATGTCATTTAATTCCCTAGAGTTGCTATAGCCCTTGTTGGATCAGATCATCCCACCTTTCTTCTTATTAGGTTAGTTTGACCTGTGTTTGGACCCTGAGTTACCCTGTTTGCAGATTGTGTTGGTGGAATTGCATTTTTACCCCTTATGACTTATTTTCTTCTTAAACTCAGAATTCTCTGAGTTAAGCCTTTCTTTGAGTTGTGTAGGAGCTTTTTCTTACATACCTAGGTTAGATTGTGCTAGTTAGGGTTCATGATGAGGTTCTCATCAGTTCCCGAAGGTTTAAATGAGAAAATTCATTCCAAACAATAAAACGAGGGCATTTAACTTTGGCATTCGCGAAGCGACGAAATCGCTACCTAGCGATGTCACCCCGCAACTGATCTACCAAATAGGTGGAAAAGGAGGTGGAAGAGCCCTCAGCTTGCTTCCTATGGGGAGGCATATTTGGTGGAATGGGTGGTTAGGTTTTGGAAGAAAAGGGTGGTGTTTTGATGATAGAATACCTGCAAAAACATCCATGCAAAAACATTCAACCACCCAAACAACATTCAACCAAAAAACTTCAACAACACAGATTCAAACAATCGAGATGCAATCATCATTGATAAAAAAACGTGTGGCAGTATGCCTTGAGGCAATACAACCTGCCATGTAGTTGTGGCAATATACCTTTGGATTCAAGCCACTAAAATGTCGGCTTGAATCTCGTGAGGTAATACCCTTGCCATAGAAGATGCAGCTAGGGATAACAATGTCGACTTGACCAAGGGTTTGGGTTCTAGGGCTAACAATGTCACGAAATACGCAAGTAGGCCGAGTGAATCAAGAAGGAGAACAAGATGCAGCTAGGGCTAACAGTGTCGTGGGCAAAAGAACATGGAGATGCCATAAGAGTTGAGAGAGTATACCCACAGGAAGAGGGAGGCCTCCAAATGCGCAGTCGAGAGGCAGGGAGGACACGCGTAGAGGAGTAGCAGCTCCGTCAGTCGTCGAGGAGGCGCGACGGTCGTCTGGCGGTGAGAAGAACTTCGCCAACTGCAGCTGTGGGCCGTTGGGGGGGAGGGAGAGCGATAGGGATTTGAGAGAGGGGAGTGGGACCTTGCGAAGGGGATGTTATATCCCAAGGTCATGGAGCAAGTCTCCCCCTAAAGTTGGGGAGATTTGCATTTCAAACCATCCAAAGAACAGACGCGAATCGTAGATTTTTCCCAGATCAGACGTTTGGAGATGATGTCAGACGTTGGGATTGGATTTTTGGGATTTTACCCCCTTTGATGGCGACGTTTGTTCTACCATCAGACGATATATCAGACGACTAATTTAAAAGTTAGACGTCTGATTTCTGCAAGCATCCCTCCCTGGAAAGCGATTTATTCTCCAGGTTGTCGTCTGATTTCTATATCAGATGACATACAAGACGTCTAGGTCTAAAATTAGACATCTGATTTCTGCAGACAGACTTTCCCGGATTTTACTCTAAAGTTACAGGGTCGTCCGATTTTACTATCAGACGACCTATACGACGTCTAACCACAGAATCAGACGTCCGACTCATAATACATGTTCTGACTCACAGATAGACGTCTGTCAACACATCTGGACGACTCCCCAGACGTCTGTAAAGGATGACGGACATCTGAAATAGCTCTTTTATCAGCTCTTTCGATAGATAAAATCGTTGTTTGTCCCAAATCTTCAGACGACAAATTTTTATGTATAAGACATCTGATAATTTAATCAGACGTCTGATATTGCACAAAATGTGCATTTTGATGTTTGAACTGAGAATGAAGGCTTTTAACTTAGTAAAGTCAAGGCTCCATCTGTGCTCATGACAAAGGGAGTTCCATTAAGTCACTAAATTCTTCAAATATCACTTAGCTTACATATGCCTAGTTTTCTACGTATATAATTAAAGCGATTATAATTCAAAAGTTTAGTGAAAATATCAGCCAATTGCAATTCAGTACAAATAAATTCAACCACGATTTCTCCCTTAAGTACATTATCTCTCAAAAAGTGATGTCGAATGTCAATATGTTTTGTGCGAGAGTGATGTACGGGATTTTTCGAGAGGTTGATAGAACTAGTATTGTCACATAATATTTTTATCTTATTAAATATCAAGTTAAAATCCTTCAAAGTATTTTTCATCCAAAGCACTTGGGAACATGCTAGTGCGGCGGCTATGTATTTAGCTTCCGTAGTTGATAGGGCTACACTAGATTGTTTCTTTAAGAACCAAGAGACTAGTGATTCGCCCAAGAATTGGCACGTCCCACTAGTACTCTTCCTATCGGTGCGGCTACCTACGTAGTCTGCATCGCTATAAGTAACTAAGTTGAATTGTGGACACCTAGGGTAAAATAAGTCATAATCAGATGTGTCAACTAGATATCTAAATATTCGTTTTATAGCATTTAGGTGTGATCGTTTAGGGTTTGATTGAAACCTAGAACATAAGCAGGTGCTAAACAAAATATCAGGTCTACTGGAAGTTAACTACAGTAAAGATCCAATCATGCTACGATAGAGCTTTTGATCTATGGGCGTACCTGATTTGTCCAAGTCTAGGGAAGTTGTGACACTCATAGGAGTGTTCTTCCCTTTACTTTTGGTCATTTCAAATTTCTTCAGCATCTCCTTTGTGTATTTTGATTGACACACAAAGGTTCCAATTTCAAGCTGAGTGATTCGCAAGCCCAAGAAAAACTTGAGTTCACCCATCAAACTCATTTCGAATTCTTCCTACATAATTTCTGAAAACTTTCTACACATAGATTCATTAGTAACACCAAATATAATATCATCTACATATATTTGAACTAATAAAATGTCTTTTCCTTTTCTTTTAATGAATAATGTGGAATCAGCTTCCCCTATAGAGAATTTTACATTTAACAAGTAGTCTTTGAGCCTTTCATACCAAGCTCTAGGAGCTTACTTTAGACCATATAGTACCTTGTTTAATTTGTAGACAAAATGAGGCTTATCATGAGACTCAAACTAGGAGGTTGTTTTACAAAAACTTCCTCCTTAATGAATCCGTTAAGAAACGCGCTCTTGACGTCCATTTGAAAGAGTTTAAAGCGAAGAAAGGCGACATAAGCAAAAAGCATGCGAATTGATTCGAGTCGAGCTACGAGAGCGTAGGTCTCATCAAAATCAATTACTTCTTCTTGGTTGCACCCTTGTGCTACCAGCCGAGCCTTGTTCTAGATGACCGTACCGGATTCATTCAACTTGTTCTAGAATACCCATTTGGTACCTATTACCGTTTGCCCTTCAGGCTTAGGTACTAGATCCCAGACCTCATTCCTTTGGAATTGGTTGAGTTCCTCCTGCATGGCCATCATCCAAGGTTCTTCAGAGCATGCTTCCTTGACACTCTTGGGTTCAACTTTAGATACAAAGGCGGAGAGACCAAAGGAGCAATTAAAACGAGATCAGGTTTTAACACCATCAGAAACACTTCCAATGACTTGACTTTCAGGATGATCCCTTTGATATATCCAATCTTTTGAAAGATTATGGATATTGGAATTTAGAATGTTAGACACATCAATAGTAGAATCATCTTCATCATCCATATTGACTCGGTCAATGGAGGAGTGAGGAGATTCATCAAAGGAAACAAGGAGGGTTTCCTCCACTATTAATGTTGTCTTATTAAAATCCGGATATGCCTTACTACGTGAGGAATAACCAATAAAGATGGCTTCTTCACCTTTGGCATCAAATTTCTCTAAATTAAAGCAGATATTCAAAATAAAACATCGACATCCAAAAACTTTAAAATAATTAATTTTGGGTATTTCCCATGGTATAGTTCAAAATAAGTTTTTCGCAACCCGGATCGAATTAAGGTGCGATTTAACATGTAACAAGCCGTGTTAACTGCCTCAGCCCAAAAGTACTTCGGTAACCCTGAGTCTATAAGCAATGTTCGAGCACACTCTTGAAGAGTACGGTTCTTTCTCTCAACCACCCCATTTTGTTGAGGTGTTCAGGGAAAAGAAAACTCATGAGCAATACCATGCTCTCGACAAAAATCATCAAAGAAGGAATTTTCAAACTCGCCCCCATGATCACTACGGATACGAGTGATTTGATAGCCTTTTTCAGTTTGAACTTTCCTACAAAAAATAGAAAAGACGGAAAACACTCCTTCTTTGGATCTCAAGAAGGAGACCCATAAAAACCTCAAAAAATCATCTACAATTACAAGACAATATTTGCATCCACTGAGGCTCTCATATTTTGTAGGTTCGAACAGATTTAGGTGAAGTAGTTCTAAAGGTCTTGATGTGGATATGACTTCTTTGCTTTTAAAACTAGATTTCATAATCCTACCTAATTTACATGAATCACAGATAGGCTCATTTAAAAATTTTCCTTTAGGAAGACCTCGGACTAGTTCATGTTTAGCTAGTTTTTGAACCAGCTTCATATGAACATGTCCTAGTCTTCTATGCCATATACTTAACTCATCATTTTCTATAAGGCATTCATAAGTGCCATTTTTATCACATTCTACGACATAAATGTCTTTAAATCTAGTTCCTTTAAGAAGGGTTTCATTAGTTAATGCATGCATAATTTCAAACATTTTAGAAGTAAACAATACTTTAAAGCCCTCATCACATATTTGATTGACACTTAAAATATTATGTTTTAGTCCTTTAACTAGAAAAACATTTGAGATGGGAGAGAGAGGGTTACCTATTTTACCAAGGCCAATAATATGACCCTTGTGGTTGTTGCCAAATGTAACCGTTCCTCCATCCGTAGGTTGGAGGTCCAAGACTAGGCGCTTGTCTCCCGTCATATGTTTGGAGCATCCAGAGTCCATCACCCATCGGCCTCCTTGGTGGCGGTGGTCTCCTTGTCTTCTTCCTTGTAGACCTTCTTCCTCCTACAAAAGATCTTCGATGGTGACTTAGTGTTTCTATAGATCTTTCTAATTTGAGTCGTCCATCCTTCATTTTGTATATCCAATTTTTGACATTATGATGTCCTTTCATCCCTACAAAACAAAGTGAGAGTTGTCTTTTCGGTATCCATTGTAATGTGGATCCGTATTTGTTAGTGGTCTCCTTTAGAGGAGGGTCCTTTTTCGGCTCACTTTGACTCGGTTCATAAAAGCCTAGTCCAAATTTACTTACGGAAGGTTTTTGATGGGCAATGAGCTTGTCCAAGTTTTCTTTCCCCTTTGTAAATTTGGCTAGGTCCTCAAGAAGTTGATTTGATTTTTCTTTGAGGTGATTTATCTCTATTTTCATTATGTCTAGTTTATCTTCTAGTGCCCTAATCTCTACTCTAAGTAAGCTATTTTCATTCTTTTTAAAGGAGTTTGAAGTTTCAACCACATGGATTTTGTCAAGTAATTCTTCTCTATCTAGAAATTTTTGTTCACTCATTGCCATATACAAATCATTTGTTAATGACTCCTTCTCAATCATTAGATTTCTTATATGCATATTTAAGGCAGTGGTTTCTTTTGTAAGAATTAGATTCTTGTCTTCAAGATCATTGATTAATTTCTTATTTTCTAAGTTTTCCTCTTTTAAAACCTTGCTTTGGGTTTTTGTTTTCTTAAGATCTACATATAGTGAATCAAAAGCATCTTGTAATTCATTTAAAGAGTAGGAGTTTACCACAGGTTCCTCAGATTCAGACTCAGAACCATCATTTGTTACCATTAATCCCAAGCATGCCGTTTCTTCATTTGTTTCCTCCTCTCCTTCTTCAGAGGTGGAGTCATCCCAGGTTGCTTAAAATGCCTTCTTCTTGAATCCCTTCGGCTTGGAGATCTTCTTGTAGTCGGAAGGCTTCTTGGGTTTCTTCTCATCATCTCTTTTGAGTAAGGAATAATCTTTCCTTATGTGACCTCTCTTTTTGCAATTATAGCAAACTAGTGGTTCTTCCTCTCTTTTCCTTCCCTTAATCTCTTTTCTATTTTTGAGAAACTTTTTAAACTTTTTAGCTAATAAAATGAATTCTTCGTCATCGGTACATACGTCATCATCCAAAGTAGCTTTGAAGGCTAAGGTCTTCTTTGGCTCCGATGAGATTGATTTCTTCTTTTGCTCCATTTTTCATTCATAAGCCATGAGATTCCCAAGTATATTTTCCATGTCTAGATCCTTACTTGGTTGGCTTCTTCTATTGCTGTTACCTTTTACTCCCACTCGGGTCCAAGGGAGTGAAGGAGCTTCCCTTGAAGCTCCCCCTTTATAAATGTCTTTCCAAGTGACCTGAGGTTATTCACAATTAACGTGAATCGGGTGTACATGTTCCTAAGTCTTTCAATCTCCTTCATAGAGAAAGCTTCGAATTCCTACAATAACAAGTTTATCTTTGATGATTTAACTTTAGATGTACCTTTGTGAGTTACCTCCAAGGTTCTCCAGATCTCGTGGGCGATTTTGCATTGGCTGATGCGGTTGAATTCCTCTGAGCTGAGCGCACAGTAGAGTGAGTCATTGCCTTGGCATTCAGTCCAAGGTGATGAATTTGCTCCACTGTGTATCATGTTTCTAGTTTCTCGGGAATGATGTATGTGGATTCGCATTTCTCCCAAATGGAGAAATCATTGGCTTGAAGCCACATATTCATTCTCAGCTTCCAGTAAGTGTAGTTTGTTCCTTCGAAGAGTGGTGGTCGAGTGGTGATTGCCCCTCCAATCTACCTGTGGAAATTACCTTCCCCTCCATGTGATCTTTTCGCAGATGTTACTCCTGTTGACGGAAAACCTGCTCTGATACCAAATAAAATTGCACTAGAGGGGGGGTGAATAATGAAATTATAAAATATTGTAATACAAAAAAAATTCAATCACAAAAGGTGGCACTAGATGATGAGTCCATTTTAATGGACTAATATTACGCCTAAGTAACTTTAATTGTATCTTTTAGGGTTGTTAATAACTATATTAAGTGATAGAATGTTTGCATGCATCATAATTTAAGTTTACATCTATTCTATAACTTAATATGTTCTTTTTATATGCAGGAAAAATAATTGGAAAAAGAATGAGGAGAAAAGAATAAATTACCCTTTTTCAAATAACCGGCGGTTGTTCTTTTCCCCGTTCTCCGAGAACCCTCAACAGCCGCCGGCCAGAAATAGTTAGGGGATTTGAAAATCCCTTAACTCTCGCAGGCGCAAACAAGGAGAAGTTAAAAAGAAGAGGCGGAGAAAGGAGAGAAGAGATCATCCAGGGAGAGAAGAACTTTCACCATCTTCCCCCTTGCGGGGAACAACCCCAAGCATGCACTGTGCACAACCTCTCCAACGCCACTGCCAAAGCCTCCTCCCCATGCACCCAAAGCTGCATCGCCTCACCTTGCGTGCGCCTACAGTCGCGCCGCACCAAGCCTGCACCTGCCAACACCATCTCAAGCGCCCGTCTCCCTTCCAGCGCCTCCTCTTTCCTGCTCCTGCAACGCATCGTCCACACCACCAGATGCCCGCGCCATCTACAGGCGCGCCCCCTCCTTCCTGCAGGCACGCACCCTCTCGCCCGCACGCCCGCAGGCGCACCTCAGCCTCACCGCCTTCAGACACACTACTTAGCTCCTGCTCGCTGCCACCTACACCGCCTTCCCTAGCACTGCCTAGCCACCAAGCGCCCCTGCATGCACGCCCGCCTTCATCCTCCAACTGCACCAAGCGCCCCTGCAGGCGCACCCGCCAACGCCCCACTCGCGCCTCCCTGCAGTGCACGCCTGCAACCACACCCTCACAGCACTGCAGACCCGCCAGTGCCTTCCACCTCTTTGCAGGCACTCCAGCAATCACCCGCTTCACTCGCCTATAGCCGCGCCCTAGCACAGCACCGCAGGCTCCCTCACAGCACCTCCCTCCAACTACGCCTAAAGGTGCTACGCGCCTTCACCACCTACAGCAACCACCTGCGGGCCAAGCCTTCACGTCTTCGCGCCATCTACAACATGCGCGGCAGCGCCAGCAGACAGCCTCCTCCGGCCACTTCTCCTCCACCGGCCACCTCCGTCGATGCCGCAGCCTCCATCGGAGAGCCTCATCTTCGCCGACCTCCCTAGCCTCTCCAACGACCGCCGGTGCTCTCTCTCTCGCGAGGAGAGAGAGAAAATGCTCTGTTTTGAAGTTAATTAAAATTTACATTCACTGCCATTCCCACAGAATTTGATTTTTTATTTATAATTATTTTATTGTGGCAGAATTGTGCATGCACACTCATATTTCCTTATAATTACATGTTATTGATATTCACTAGTTTTAAGATTGATTTTGGGATCAACACGTGCACCGATTCTCTCTAGTATGACACGTGAAAATAACACAAAATCATCATATATTTATTGACGATTTCAGTGAGGGAAAACTGCACATATACCCTTATCTTTTTAAGTTATTGCGAATCTACTTTCCTTCGCATTTTCTGTCAGATTTGAATAGGGATTTCGCACTTATCCAAAAGAATATACAATAATTAAGAGTTTATTGCATAGTTGCCTCTCTGTGGACACAACCCGCTCTTCTGTGAGTGGTTATTTTCATTTTTTGTTATTAGTCGATTTTTCCACCACTTAAATACTACAACGCAAAGCGGAAAGTCGACTCTTTTAAATTGGCGCCGTTGCCGAGGAGGCAACAGACGCAATAGATTCACGTTATTTTTGTTTTGAATATTATCAGTTGCGCAATTATCTAATCATTTTTATTATTGTGCAAGAAATCTAACAAGGCGACGAGGCGCAGCAGAGCGACGACATTGAACCTAAATGACGCGCACGGCATAGACGATCTTTTTGGTGGACCTTGACACCACCTGGAGGCCAGAAACAGGAACACGTGGGCCTTGATCCCACGTACATAGGCTTACGGAGAAGCCTATTTCTGATTTAGTCAGTAGGTTTTAGTTACATTTAGTTAGATAGACATTAGAATTTAATTTCTGTCTTTTGGACCCTTGTTGGGTATTTTTGGGAACGTGTTCCCAGTGCCACTTTATTTCTTATCGCTCTTGTATGCGGGAGCGTATTTTCGAGAGCATAATCCCATTTATTCAGATTATAAGATTATTTGAACTATTTTGAATTGCATTTCGATTAGTTAGTTAGATTAGGTATGTTTGTTATTATTATTAAAAAAATTAAAATATATATATCGAACTGCCTGCTAGAAGCTGCATATCTATAGGACGATCATATAGGACTGAATGAGCAGCATCTAGTTTATTTTTATTGCAATGCATTCATACATTGCACGAAGGAAGCTGGAGTAAGGTACGACTTCTCTTGAGCATTAATTACCTGTCATGCATTTGCATTGAACTTAAATCTAAGACCACTAAAGTGCTTGAATCAAATTAATTCAGTGGTCACTTTAAAAATTGGGACTACTAAGAGGTTGGACTTTAAAATCTGTGACTAAAAATTGTGTGCGAAAGGATCCTATTTGAGGAATTTCAAAAATCAAAACACGATCGTATGCTTGCACATTTGAGATACTGTGCACCTCACACATAAGGTCACTAGATAAATTTCTACCTCTCCTCTTTTGCACCAAAAGGGAAGTTAGTCGGAAATCAACAAGCATATCCACCAAGTTACTTCGGTTCCTCGTGTGTGGGCTCGATTCGAGATTTCCATCCCTTGCGAGTAGGTTATAGGCACCAGCGAAGGTTGACCTAGGAAGCGTAATTTTTTACAAAATTTGTTTGGCCACCAACTAAACATATAACTCTAAGACCTACAATCTACTAAAAACAGATCCCATTGAATTTGCGTTTGCTTTGACAATAGAACTCTCTATGAAGTTTTCTGCTTATATTCTGAATTTTGCTAAATCCTAAGAGAGTTAAAATTATTTTGCTTAAAGAAATGGATTACTCTTACTCCTATCATTCAGTTTATCAGAATCAATACTTCCCATCTTTTAATCAGGATCCCATGCGCCGAGCATATCCATCCTTTGATGGGTACATTGACAATTCATGGGATCATTCATATTCTTATCCTACTGGCCCGATAACTCCCACTTTTGAGCAGAGCCCAAGAGCGGGATTTTCCAGCCCTGAAATCCCTACTTCCATGCAAACACCCAACCCTCCCACCCTTCATGATTTTTCATATCGAGGTTGGACCGATACCCCAAGGCAACCAGAGCCTGAAATTGACTATCCTCCCCAACCTGATAATAGTAGCCTCTCCTCTTTTATGATAGAAATGAAAAACAGCAAAAGAAAATAATGGAATCAACGGGAGAGATGTTGAGGAATAGTCAACAATTAAATGAAGAAATAAGACGACTTAGCTACACACTTCCCAATAATCCTGATCCCTACCCATACGATCATGATCATGAAAATAATTCTGAGGAACCTAATGACAATAGGGATCCAATTTTATGTAGCTATTACTTAGACTCTCCCAACGAGACTTGGCCACTAGAGGACAACGATCATAGTGATTATCCACCTGAACTACATTGGAGTCAAAAGCAAGGGAAGATGGTACCTCTTGAGGATCTTGACCCCAATGACAGTATTCTCCTTACCCCTACCAACCCGTGTCAAGGTTATATTGTTCCTATCACTTCCCCTCTTGATTTTTTGGTGGAATCCCATTCTACCCTTAGTGAGCCTACTCCTGACCCTCTACTTAAGGAATCAACACCCATCATTCAGTATCTTGAGGATTTAAATGCACCCAATGAAGGTGACCCTAAGGGAATAGAGGATGATCAATTTTGGTCTCAGGGATATGAAGAGTCCATTTCAGAGGATGAGGATGCCCCAACAGAGGAATCTGGACTGAAAATCTGAAGTGAATCACAGGAGAATTATTTATCATTTGAGGATTTACCTCCAAAGGATAGAAATAATATGATTAAATCTAGATTCCTCCTTTCTTTGGAGAGTCATCCCCCATCAAAATAGGAGTTTATATTAGAGGAGGACAAACAAAATAATCAGAAGTCTATGGGAGACTCTCGGGGACAAAACACATCAATTGAGGATTTATACCCTGAGAACAATAACGAATTCAATGATAGGCTTCCTCCAAAATATTAAGACCGATCCTCCTTTAGAAATAATTGAGAATACTGATCCAACTCCTAATGAATCACATATACACCTCGACAAATATTTGAGTGAACCAAATGAATCTGGGGATAACCTGAATGATAATGATTCTTACATTATGACCCTACCATCAAAAAGTTGTAATTTGGAGTCTACCCTTGATTCAAATATGACTTCGATCATTAATGCTAGGAAGGATAACTAGAAGTTGTCTACAACATGCGTGGTAGCGCCAGCAGACAGCCTCCTCCAGCCACTTCTCCTCCGCCGGCCAACCACCTCCGGCCACCTCCGTCGACGCCACAGCCACCATCGGAGAGCCCTCATCTTCGCCGACCTCCCTAGCCTCTCCAACGATCGCCGGTGCTCTCTCTTTCTTGCGAGGAGGAGAGAGAGCAAATGCCCTGTTTTGAAGTTAATTAAAATTTACATTCACAGACATTGCCACAGAATTTGATTTTTTATTTATTATTATTTTATTATGGCAGAATTGCGCACGCACACTCATATTTCCTTATAATTACATGTTATTGATATTCACTAGTTTTAAGATTAATTTTGGGATCAACACGTGCATCGATTCTCTCTAGTATGACACATGAAAATTACACAAAATCATCATATATTTATTGAATATTTCAGTGAGGGAAAACTGCACATATACCCTTATCCTTTTAAGTTATTGTGAATCTACTTTCCTTCGCATTTTCTGTCAAATTTGAATAGGGATTTCGCACTTATCTGAAAGAATATAAAATAATTAAGAGTTTATTACATAATTGCCTCCCTGTGGACACGACCCGCTCTTCTATGAGTGGTTATTTTTATTTTTTTTTATTAATCAATTTTTCCATCACTTAAATACTACAACGCAAAGTGGAAAGTCGACTCTTTCACCAGATTTTTAGGTGAAAACCAAGATGGGTGAAAACCACCACCTAAGCCAATTTCTTAACTTAGGATTTTCGATCACAAGGCGATCAATCCACTAACCACACTACTTAAACGAGGGTAGTTACCTCAATTACAAATTCCACCTCCGATCCCTAAACGGAGGTTTCTCCCTTCAAAATGAAGAGCGGGGACCCGACAGGTCGGATACCCAAAGTACAAAAATAAGATTGAAATAATACCTATAGAGCACCCCAATACTTTAATTACTTTCTTATCTACTAAGCATGAAAAGAACTCCCTGAGGATTTGCGGAATGGAGTGAGCCGGGAGTATGGATCTGCCCTTTGATCAGAGTGTTGGCACAGCACAAGGGCAAGATGAAGCTTAGTGTAGTGAGCAAGTGATTTTTCTAAGGGAATTGTATCTCAAGAGGTGTGTTTTTCCTAAGAAGAGTTGTAGCCTATTTATAGGTAAGTTTGGAACCTTCAAGAACAATTGGGGGGGTTCTCCTAGCCGTTGGAGACAAATCCCAAGAGATTAGGACGAAAACCACCACAAATCAGGGTAATGATGAGTCTGACAACAATATCAGATGTCTAATTTTAGGATCAGACGTCTTATAGGACGTCTGATTATAATTCTGGTTGTCTAATACCGTAGGCCATCCTAAACTGACTCCATTGGATCAAAAGAAGGACGTCTGATATTTTCACATAAGATGTCTGATTATGTTATTGGACGTCTGATAAAGGGTGGATTCGTTCCTATTTTCATCAGACCCAAACAGGGTTCTAGGTTTAAAGGATCAGACGTTATGGACGTCTGAATAAATCACCAGACGTCTGGAAACCAAAAAGGACTTACCTACGATTTCTGACAAAAGATTTTAGGGTCGTAATGAGATACGCATAGAAAATCATGGGCAACGGTCCAAAGGTAGAAGTCTGGAAATACATTTTTGCTCTGTGCTTAGTCTAACAGTTAGTCTGAGGACATCCAGGTAAAGAATTAGACGTCTGTATGAGGTTATCGACGTCTGATAGAGAAGTGCTTCGACTGATGTTTATGAGGAGACAAACTAAAGGTAGAACTATAGGAAATTTGACGTCTGACAACTTGTCAGACGTCTTAAAGTGGAAAATCAGACGTCTAACCATTATTCTAGACGTCTGATAAGAGTATAAGTGTTAGGTTTTTGTTTCTAGTTTATCCTAAGTGTAGAGAGCCTAAGTTAGCTATTTATAGGTTATGTTTGGGGGCTCTTTACAACATTTCTATACTCAAATAAAATGAAAATTACAACCTTTGAAAGTTTACATGAAAAAGCCTAGGACCTAATACTTATGCTACTTGTCTTCACATTTTTAATCTCTCATCTTGGAAAACCTTATGAAACCTACAAATATGTTATTACAGAGAGAAACAATATGCTACGCTTATTTTTTTATTACATTTTCTTCATTTTATAAAATCATCAAAATATTTTTATGAGTAGTTGAACTAACACCTCCGTGGTAGTCCTACACCCGGTCTACCTCCCTAAGGTCATGGTCGTGACGTAGCAGTGACTATGGCACACGTGATAAGCGCGCGAGTAGCTACCCCGCACTGGTGCGTGGTCAGTCATTTTCGCTAGCGAGTATGCCTCAAACGTATAGCGCAGAACAGTACAAGGTCTTGCCCTCTCAGAATAAAATAGGGGTCTCTCCCCTCCTCAGTCCGCGTACTGTCGTCCGACTATCTTAGTTTGCCTAACAGGCTAACAAGAGTCAGTGTAGGGTGGCGATGCCTAACCCCGGGCCCCCTGGGGCGGCTAGCTCCCCCTTACACTAAGTAGCTCACCTCGGTACCACGTACACGAGGGCCAGCAAGAGTCTACGTAGAGTGGCTAAACCCACCCCTAGTCTCAACCCAAAGGTGGCAAGCTCCCCTCTACACTACAAGGGATAGTTGCCCACTTCGGTATCATGTACACGAAGGTCAGCTCACTTCTCTTAATGGTCGCCGATGGGCATCAATTTCTAGAACCATCTGGTTCTTTGTACTGCAGTATTCTTGTCTCGTTCTACATTCCCTGTAGGGTTCGTACATGAACTTTTATTTATTCCATATCTGGTTTATTACATACAGAACATGCATCTCAGTTTCCACAGTACGAGTTCATTTTTCCTATTCATAATGTAGTTCATTTCGGGTCGTACAGGCAGCATATGATTTATTCAATCATTCATCTCTCTACACATGCATCTTTTCTATCCCTAGCGTTCATGTCACAACCTAGGGTTCAATAGAATAGATATATTCTTGTAATACGTTTATTTCTTCCTAGGGTTCATCTCACATCCTAGGTTTAACTAATTTCATGCATTTTATTAATCTTGGAGATTTATACTCAGAACCACTCTACCAGGATAACCGGGTGGAATGGGGGCTCATACAGCAGCTCCCGATGTCTTCGCAAGTTCCGTACACCTGACGAACTGGAGACTGATGTAAATACATTTACACTACCTAAAATGTCTATTTATGCATGTCCTTAAGCATAGGATTGCATTTCATGATATAAATATAGCATAACATGCATCATCTTGCATTTAGAGTAGTTTGAATAAAATTGAGGTTAATTGTCTCCTTTTATGTACTTGGACACGGCAAAAATTTTATCGTGACCTCGGATCAAAGATCCAACCGTATGGATGTGAACAGGGAGATAATTGGAGTTCAACGACTACAAGATCGCTCTAATCAGGCATCCGTAACATCAGATAGTGATCGGGGAACCCTAGAAGATCAAGGGCTAGGATGGTGTAAATCTGCACTTCAAATGACAAATCCAACCACACGGACGAATTCGGATCGACAATCGCAGCCCAACGACTTAAAAATCGAGTCAATCTGACATCCGTGGCACCATCTACAACTTCCAGAATATGGACGGCCAAGATGGCGCCACGTGGTGCCATCTCGGCCACCTAAACGGCTGCTTACATTCTATGAAGACCCCCCACCCACTCCCTCTCCGCCGTTGGATCTCGATCCAACGGCTGTGATCAGTCGGGCCTAAAAGCGCCCGCTCTACCATCCGCGCCTCGTAGCGCAGCGGTCGAGCGCGCTTACGCGAGCTGCGGGTGTAGGTTCGAGCCGCAGCGAAGGGGAGGAAGGCGCGGGCGAGCGAGCATGGGGGGGCGTCAGATCTTGATTGGCTGGCCGTCTGCGCTCAATCGAGATCACGTGCGATTGAACGCACGACGTCACACGGCATCACACGAACCAGGCAAGCACGCGACAACAGGTGATCACGCGTCTTAAGCCGTCCAATATCGCGATCGAACGGCTGAGAATCAAAGAACGTGCGTGGGCATTGAGGAAGCGGGCAACAGAGGAGACGCGCGTGGGCGCGGGAGCTACGCCCACGTTGGGGGCTTTAGTGACGGATTTATCCGTGACTAAAGACCCCTCATTTATTATTTAAAGTTGTAATGACCATTTTGCCCCTACTCCTTGCAACTATAAAAGGAGACCCCCTCCATACGAAATTCTCATCCCTTCCTTCTCCTCTCTACCTCTCCAAAGCTCAAGAGAAGCTTGTCCCACACCCAGGATGCTCCTCGCGAGATAAAGTCTAAATTTTCGTCCCCCTTCCGAAGTGGATCCCGCGACGACGACGGCGTGCTGCTCCGTTCCCGCTCTTCTGCTTCGTCCTCCCTCGTCCTACTCCGTTCTCCTTCATCCAGACGTTGTCTCGTCTAGCTCGTCCTCCAAGCAATCGTCGAGGAGGATAACTTCTCTCTCCCATTCTTATTTACAGCTTTTCTAGTGTAGAATTTTCCTGCTTTATAGTGTAATTGATTTCCCGCTTTCTAGTGTAACTTTTATTTAGCTTGATTATATAAACCGTTGAAATATTGAATGCATGTTCTCTTTCTCTCTCTCTTTCTTTTAGTCTGATAGCTCCATTGTAATTATAACGCCTTGCTTATCAAAAATCCTAAAAAATTATATAATTGAGAATATAGATCAACGTAGCCTCACTGTGTTCGACCCGAAATCCTTTTCGGTATAAATTTTATTTGTTGAACACGAATTCTTCTCTTTCAAGCTACAACGACATGTTTTCTAAAACCAAACACGTTAGCGTAGCAATTCGCACGTTCAACATTTTGGCGCCGTTGCCGGGGAGGCAACGATTTTCGATCTTTTCTTCGCATTTCTTGCACTTTATTTGTTTTCTAACTAGCTTTCTCTTGTGTCTATTATTTTGTAGAGACCTCCATCAAGGAATCAACAAGCAGTAGACTGGAGTAAAGTGCAGTTGAAGACAACTGTAAGTGCTCCCCCATTCTTTCCCCCTCCATAGATTTCATTCACCACATTAAATCCAAATTCCAATTAACCTAGGTGTTTGCATAAATCCTAGGAATAATTTAGTTGTTTGGATTTCCACTCACATTCATTCCACCATCATTCATAAAAAAAAAAAAACAAAAAGATAATCTTGTGGGGTAATTTTCAACAAACACACAACACACACCCACATTCAAGGCACTTGATCAACTTGATTTATTTTCTACTCAACCGAGTTCTGATCTGTGGAACCGGTACGCACAAAGCAACACATAACAGAGTAGAAATCATTCTAGGTTAACCATTTTTAAGTGCCTAACTTAATGGTGCATTTGTGGCCAATTGTTTGAGTTATTTGGGCCGCATCACCCTATTTAAAACCAACTAATCAAGTTGCTCCTCCTTAGGGTTTTCAATCTAGGTATATTTTAGACACTCCACTTTCTTTCTGATTTTAAAGGAAAACAATCTTCACCCATGTTTTACAACTTGGTTTGCCTAGAAACTTGATTGCAATTCACCTAATTTGAAACCCTAAAAGCTACTTAAGCAAGATTTGAACATTAAAAATTCACGCATTATAAATAATCTTGCTTGAAAACCCTGGTTGTGCACTCACTTACACAAATCTCAATCAATCATTAAGGGCACAACTCATTGTAAGGGCCCATCACATTTCATAAGCATCACAATCCCAGGCCTTAATAAAATTGAGTAGACATTGGCCTTATGGTTTGATTCGCTCTTCAGGGCCTAGTCTGAGATTGTTTTTGATTAACCTACTTGTACTAATTAATCTGATCTCTAGCTAGGGGAGTAGCGTCAAACGACCGCGGCTGGGGGGTACACTAGGAATCGGAGGCGAAAGCCAAAGGAAGAACCTTCTCCCTAGTCCCTCCTTCTAACTGGTTGGATTAAACAGATGCAAGTAGAGTAAATCATTTACAGTCTTAAGGCGGGTTTTGAGAGTCAGTAGATCCTTAGGCTACCCCACTTAAGGACAGCCTTATTTTGTTGTGCTGCAGGGTCCCTATCCCCAGTCCTTCCGACCTTCTCCTAGTTTATGCTGGGAAGACAGTCATTGAATCCCCGATTAGAAGGACGGTTAGAACATTCTAGGAGGCGCAAGTTAGATTTTGGTCAATTTGATCCCATGGCCGAACAACAGCCTCCTCTGCTTGGAAATCCACAAGAAGAATTTCGAAGGCAGCTGGAACAAATGCAGAGAATGCAGGAATGGTTCCAGAGAATGCAGGGGAATTTCTGAGTTTTAAGCATCTACATACTTTCTTTGCACTGACTCGTTGTTCGACGATTTTAACGGAAATTGGGTAGCTAATGAACCTTCTAAGGTGATATGGCTGGCAAGTTATCGTGGGTAACAGCCCATAGGTAGGTTGTCCAGAGCCCAGTCACTGGACCTTTCTCTTTTTGCTGCCTTTTGGTAACTCTTAGACCAGGGAAGCCACCTACTTATAAAAAAAAAAGAGAAAAAAAAATCAAAAAGAAAAGGAGAAAAGAACAAAGAAATAAGCCACACTTCGCCGCACGAGTATGGTTGGCAAGTTGTCGGTGGTAACAGCTCATCGACCGGTTGTCCAGAACCCAACTCAATAAATGCACTAAAAATTTCCAAAACACTTAGGAAGAAGCAAAGAAGTATAATAAATCGGGGAGATATACACTGGATTCACCCTTGTGTTGACCCCGTAAAAAAATAAAAGTAGGGAGAAAGCTACCGGTTGTAAAGATACACCTTTTGGCAGAATTCTTGTTAGGTCACCTAGAGGCATAGAAATCCGAAGTCCATTCTAACTGCCGGTCAACGAGTCTATCACAATCACAATAAGATGCTTAAAGCTTAGGGTTCTCATCAAATCTTGGGTGAGTTGAATGGCCGTAGAAAGCCACTCTTAAACCCTAAAATTTGAAAATCCAAAAATTAGAAAAGAGCAAAAAGAGAAAAAGAAATTTTTCTTTGAATAAGGCGAGGCTTGAGGCAGTCTGCATTTTGGCTGATACCCATGCACTATTGTGTATTTGAAAGTTCAGTTCCTAAGTAGACAATTTCTTAATGATTGAAAATAACTCAGGTCCAAATAATTCAACCTAATTCTTTTATAAATATCATATAGTTTTTGCTAGGGACTAGCAAAAGATAGGCATGGGGGTATGATGTAAACACATTTACACTACTTAAAATGTCTATTTATGCATGTTCTTAAGCATAGGATTGCATTTCATGATATAAATATTGCATAACATGCATCATCTTGCATTTAGAGTAGTTTGAATAAAATTGAGGCTAATTGTCTCCTTTTATGTGCTTGGACACGGCAAACATTTTATCGGGGCCTCGGATTAAAGATCAAACCGTATGGATGTGATCAGGGCGACGATTGGAGTTCAACGACTCCAAGATCGCCCTAATCAGGCATCCGTAGCATCAGATAGTGATCGGGGAACCCTAGAAGATCAAGGGTCAGGATGGTGTAAATCTGCACTTCAAATGACAAATCCGACCACACGGATGAATTCGGATCGACGATCGCAGCCCAACGACGCAAAAATCGAGTCAATCCGACATCCGTGGCACCATCTACAACTTCCAGAAGATGGACGGCAAAGATGGCACCACGAGGCGCCATCTCGATAGCCCAAATGGCCGCTTACATTCTTTGAAGACCCCGCACCCGCTCCCTCTCCGCCGTTGGATCTCAATCCAACGGCTGTGATCAGCTACGCCTAAAAGCGCCAACTCGACCATCCGCGCCTCGTAGAGCAGCAGTCGAGCGCGCTTACGCGAGTTGCGGACGCGGGTTCGAGCCGTAGCGAAGGAGAGGAAGGCGCGGGCGAGCGAGCGCGGGCGAGCGTCGGATCTTGATCGGACGGCCGTATGTGCTCAATCGAGATCACGCGCGATTGAACGCTCGGCGTCACGCGGCATCACACGCGCCAGGATGGCACGCGACAGCAGGCGATCACGCGTCTTAATCCGTCCAATCTCGCAATCGGACGACTCAGAATCAAAGAACGTGCGTGGGCATTGAGGAAGCAGGCAGCTGAGGAGGCGCGCGTGGGCGCGGGAGCTACGCCCACGTTGGGGGCTTTAGTGACGGATTTATCCGTGACTAAAGACCCCTCATTTATTATTTTAAAGTTGTAATGACCATTTTGCCCTTACTCCTTGCAACTATAAAAGGAGACCCCCTCCATACGAAATTCTCATCCCTTCCTTCTCCTCTCTACCTCTCCAAAGCTCAAGAGAAGCTTGTCCCACACCCAGGATGCTCCTCGCGAGATAAAGTCTAAATTTTCGTCCCCCTTCCGAAGTGGATCCCGCGACGACGACGGCGTGCTGCTCCGTTCCCGCTCTTCTGCTTCGTCCTCCCTCGTCCTACTCCGTTCTCCTTCATCCAGACGTTGTCTCGTCTAGCTCGTCCTCCAAGCAATCGTCGAGGAGGATAACTTCTCTCTCCCATTCTTATTTACAGCTTTTCTAGTGTAGAATTTTCCTGCTTTATAGTGTAATTGATTTCCCGCTTTCTAGTGTAACTTTTATTTAGCTTGATTATATAAACCGTTGAAATATTGAATGCATGTTCTCTTTCTCTCTCTCTTTCTTTTAGTCTGATAGCTCCATTGTAATTATAACGCCTTGCTTATCAAAAATCCTAAAAAATTATATAATTGAGAATATAGATCAACGTAGCCTCACTGTGTTCGACCCGAAATTATTTTCGGTATAAATTTTATTTGTTGAACACGAATTCTTCACTTTCAAGCTACAACGACAGGTTTTCTAAAACCAAACACATTAGCGTAGCAATTCGCACGTTCAACAGAGACCTAAGACGTGGATGGATAGGTCAAAAGGATTCCAAAAGGTACAAACAAGCTACCATTACGTGAAAAAATTCGTACGAAAAAAAATGATGTTTCGTTTACGGAAAACCGATATCATTTGGGCCTTGTACGGGCCTAAAACACGAGGTCTAATAGAAACCAAACGTCTAGGAAAGGGGGCCAGATGTCTTAATTGACTCGCAGGCATACCTCTCCTGGGGCATCTCTATCGGACGTTTGGAACATAGTGTCGACGTCCGAGGGTTACGCTAGACGTCTGAAGATACTTCCAGACGTCTGAAACTATTCCGGTCTGCCTCCCAACCTCTGACACATGTACATGCATTGTCAAAACTTTGGCAGAGAAAAATACGGAAAAATAGATCTCAACCAAACTTCCCATTCTACCTTCGGATGTCCGGTAAGACGTTTGGATGTCGCTTCGGACGTCTGATTCCGCAGAAAAATGACTTTCGCGGAATCGCTCTGGCTTTCCTCACCGTGGACGCTGCAGCAGAGTAGCACGACACACTCCACTCTCGCACTTAGACCCGCTCTCCGCTCTCCGCTTGGTCTCTTGCTCGGCTGTAATGGCGTGAGACGAAGAGAAGGAGGGGGAGGGGTGGTTTATAAAGGGAGAGAAGGAGTAAGGCATGGGCGTCGCAAGGAGTGGTGCGGGGTGCGGGTGATGGTTGTCGCAAGGGAAGGAGCGGTGAGGAGTGAGGCGTGGGTGAGGGAGTGGCGTGCGCACGGTACGCGTCAAAAAGAAAAAGTATTTTCAGACATTTGGCTTTCTCTCCAGACGTTTGGACAGATGTCTGGTGAACATTCCAGACGTCTTAAGCTACCAAAAATGTGACGGATCAATTCAACATAACAAACTTAAAGGAAGTTTCGTCCTCGAAACTTGAACTAACTAAGGTGTGGAAAATAACGTAGCAGTATATAACAAACTTAAAGAGGACCGAAGTAGGTCTGAAGAGACATACCCTAGAAAAGCTCTGGGTACTGCTCTCTCATTGCCGCCTCAGGCTCCTAAGTCGCCTCCTCATACCGCTGGCTCCTCCACAAGACTTTCACCAGGGGTACCTCCTTCCATCTTAGACTCCGGACGGCTCTGTCTAGTATCTGTACTAGCTTCTCAGGATAGGTTAGGTCGTCTCTCACCTCGATGCTCTCGTGGCTAAGGACATGGCTGGGATCGACGATATATCTTTTGAGGTTGGAAATGTGAAATACGTCGTGCACTCCAGAGAGCTGGGGAGGAAGGGCAAGCCGATAAGCGACGGGTCCTACCCGTTCTAAGACCTCAAAAGGCTCCACAAATCTCAGTGCAAGCTTCCCACTCACCCCAAACCGCTGCAAGCCCTTTATGGGCTTAACACGGAGGAAGACGTGATCCCCAACCTCAAATTGTACCTCCATACGCTTCAGATCAGTGTAGCTCTTCTGCCTGGTCCGGATAGTACGTTGTCATCGATGGATCTACTCGATCACCTCCTGACTCTGGCGTATCAGCCGGGGACCAACCTCCCACTTGGTCCCCACCTCAACCCAACTCAAGGGAGCCGTATACTTCTTCCCGTACAGAGCCTCATAAAGTGCCATGCCGATGCTCGAGTGATAACTGTTGTATGAGAACTCCTCCAGGGGTAAATGCTCCTCCCAGGAGCCGTCCAGTCCAGAACACAAGCGCGTAGAAGGTCCCCAAGGGTCTGAATGGTGCGCTCCTACTGTCCCTCTGTCTGGGGGTGATAAGCTGTACTGAATCTCAGACGAGTCAACAAAGCCCTCTGAAACTCCACCTAGAACTGGGAAGTGAAACGAGTGTCTCTGTTTGAAATAATCTCGTGGGGGACCCTGAAGAGGTGCACCATGACTCTGATGTATCGCTCTGCCAACTCTAATTCATGGGTGGGGTAGTTATGCTCATGGGGATTCAGTTGCCGCGAAGCGTATGTGACATCGTGACCCTGCTACATGAGCACACCCCCCAATCCCTGCAACGAGGTGTCTGTGTAGACAACGAATCCACCACCCCTGTCAGGGATGGTGAGTACAGGGGCTGAGGTCAGCCTCTCCTTCATCTCTTGAAAGCCAGACCCACATTCGTCTGTCCAAGTGAAGGGTACGTCCTTCTAAGTCAACTGAGTCAGAGAACGTGCAATCTGCGATAATCCTTGGATAAACCATCTGTAGTAACCAGCCAGTCCTAGAAAACTGCAAATCTCTATCACCATACGCGGTCTCTCCCACCTGAGCACTGCCTTCACTTTGGTTGGATCCACAACCAATCTATCCTCTGACATCACATGGCCTAAGAAGGTAATTTGTCTCAGCTAGAACTCGCACTTGCTATACTTGGCGTATAGCTTGTGCCGTCGCAAATTATCCAAGACCATGTGAAGATGTTGCGCGTGCTGTGTCTAACCTCGAGAGTAAATGAGTATGTCGTCAATGAATACCACCACGAACTGATCCAGGTACGCCCGGAACAAGTGGTTCATCAGGTCCATGAAAGCGGTAGGGGCGTGATGAGAACCACATCATGAGCCATAACTAGCTCATTTTGACCTAATACAAAGGATAAAAGCTCCTACATAACTTAGCAAAGGGCTTAATTGAGGAATAAGTGTTCTGAGAAGAAAACATGAAATAAAGGTTAAAAACTGCAATTTCACCATTGCAATACATAAACGGAATTTCTCAGAGACCGAACATAGGTCAAATGATCTAAATAAGATAAAAAGTGAGTTGAATCAATCAGAAATCGGTTCATGAGCAATTTAAGAAATAAATGACATTCTGAAACCCTAAAACAAACCCACTTCAATTCACGAGGTTAGAGGCAAATTAAAAATGGAATAAACCCTCTAAAATTCATAGAAAAATAATCTCTAGGGTTTAGAACCTTCAATTTGGCCTTGGGAACCCATTTTGACCTACATTGAGAGCCATGCCCAATTAACAACTTAATTTGGGTTTTTGCGTAATTCGATCGGTCAAACAAGGTTTAATCTAGAAATAAAATTCACCATCCGAATCCTTAGGTCCTAATTAGTCATGTATAAAAACTTGAGCCTAAGAAGAAACCTTCTTGACCAACTTTACACTTTGGTCCTCATATATTTACTTTTTGGCCCTTAACTTTTGAACCCTCACATTTCGGCCCCTAACTCTCCTTCGTTCCTTACGTTTAGGTCCCTCCTGCAAAACCTGAGCAGCACCATGCTCCGACGACCTTGCGTGGAGCATGGCACCGCGCAGGGTGAGGGGGGGCCTACCAAGTCAAATGGGGGTGCCCTGCGTCGTCAGCCGTCGCAGGAGCACCCCCCTGAGTGCTGCAACCACCCATACCGGCCGTACGAACGCACGGACGGTATGGGTCTCCCTCCGGCGTCCTCCGGCGAGGGAGGCACGTCGCCTCCCTCCGCCCACCTCTCCGTCTCTACCTCTATAAAAACCCCACAAGCTCTGCCGTTCTCCTGAGCTCGGATCTGACGGAGATACCCCCTCACTTCCTCTCTTCCCACTCAGACAGACACCCCCTTGCTCCAGCGGTTTCTCCTCCTCCTCGTCGCTCTGCTGCAATACCAGCAGCAGAGCCACCTCCCTGATCTTCCTCCGCGTCGCGCAATACCAGCGCGCGCTGCCTTTGCCCCGTCGTCGCCACTGTCCTCCCCCACTGGGCACCTTCTCCGGCGACAGCAGGTACAGCCATCCGCCTCCTTGCCCCCTTCGTCCCTTTAGTTAGGTTAGAACTACTTCCCTGCCTCCTCTCTCTCTTTTCCCCCTGCTATTTTTATCTAATTACCCCTCGACTGCGCCTAAACACCCTCACCTTCTCCATCTCCGGCCAAACTCCGGTGACCCGCTCCCATCACTCCAGCACCCCACACGGCTCGCCGACCCTCACAGAACCTCCACCTCCTCACCCTGATCAACCTCCGCCCTTCCACTTCCCACCAATCGCCCTCTGCAGACCCACCGACCAAACCCATCTCCCAACCTGCAGTTTGACCTAGGGCGGCCCTTAGGCTCCGCCCCGCCACCTGCAGACCCCCCGACCACGGCGAAGGTCCTCCGCGTATCTCACTAGGCCGAGAGGCCGTTTCTCTGTGAGCAGGTACTTCGCTCGCCGCCGCCATTGCTGAGTGAAGCAGCTTCTTCGACCTGCTCCTCCAGGCGCGCCACGCCCAGGTCAGACTCCCAGGCTGCGCGGAGCATCTCCGCAAAGAAGTCCCAGGCTGCAGTTGGGGCAAAGCCTTCGCTTGGAGCCTCGATTGTGCGCTGCCTCCTCCGCGCGGGCATCCAATTGGGGTGGGACATTTAGTCCCACCTCGGAAACTCACTGAGGCAAGCGGGCGCTTAAAGGCAAAACGTGCCTTAAGCTGTTCGCCTCAGATCACTGGGTGAGGTCCTCTTCACCCGCCCGATTACCCGGCCTCATCCGCGCTCACGCCCCGCGGACCTGGCCCGACCCGATTAGCCCGTCCTGCACTCCTCGCCCACCACCGCACGCCGGTGGGCCTAGACCCGGGCGCGACCCGCGTACCCGACTATCCGGCAGCTCTGGGAGAGCTATCCTATGAGTGAATTCTGAGAGAGAGACGCAGGGGGAGGGTAGAATAGGTTTTTCCCTCTGACGAAAACCTTAAGTGTGGAGGCACAGGTGAAGAAGAAGAAGAAGGAAGCTAGGAGACACTGTAGCAGCCGCAGTTTAAGTCGTCTGATTGGAAAATCAGATGACGTCCTGAAGGCAAAGAAGAAGAAGAAGAAAAGAAGAAACAGGACCGCAAGGAAGAAGAAAAAGAAAGAGACGGACAGAAAGAAGAAGAACAGAAGGAAGAAGACAAAGAAAGAGAAGCAAGAAAGAAGAAGAAGAACACAGGAAGAACAAAAGAAAGAAGATTCAAGAGCCAAAGAGAAGAGAAGACAAAGAAGAAGAAAGAAGAGAAGAAGAAGAAGCCAAATTTCCATATCTCTCTCTCTCTCTCCTTATTTTTGTAATAAGAAATACTGTACTTCTAGAATACAACTTGCTCCCTGAGTTCGACCTCGGGAGAACTTTATTTTCCGAGTAAAAAATATCTGTAATGATGGCAATAACTAGTTGTACTACAACGCTATTTCTTTAACAAAACCTAGTCATAAGTTATCGGCCACTCATCAGGGTGTTGGTTAGCCCAAACGGCATGACCAAGAACTCGTAGTGACCATACCGTGTTCGAAAGGTTGTCTTGGAGACGTCGGTCTCACTAATCCTCAACTAATGGTAGCCCGACCTCAGATCTATCTTGGAGAATACTGTGGCATCTCTCAGCTGGTCGAAGAGGTCATCTATGTGCGGCAACGGGTACTTGTTCTTGATGGTGACCTGGTTTAGCTGTCTGTAGTCGATGCATAGCCGAAGAGTACCGTCCTTCTTCACAAACAGGATGGGGGCTCCTGATTGCATAGCAATCATGGCTCCTAATTAACCTAAATAATGTTTGAACCTTGCTTAATTTGTGGATATTGCACTCATATCTTGCATATCATGCATTGCATTAGTTTATTTAGAATAAGATGAGATATCCTACTATTTAATGGTTTTTATTACTATTTGCAAGTAATAAAGTGATACATGAAGGAGATAGTAGAATAAAGCAATAAAGGAAGAAGTCCGATCCAGATAAGAGGAGTGAGGAGGATAACCCTATCATTACCCTTAGAAACCCTAGGACAGCCTTCCCAAACCCAAAACAACCTCCATTAGGGCACCTTAGCCTCAAAACCCAAACATGGATAACACTATCCATGTTCTTATCCACCCTATCCCTCTCCCAAACACTTAAGAACCAAAACCCACCTTAGAAAACCTAAAACCCACTCTCCAGCCCCTTTTAGGATGTCCACACATCTGCCTGGACGTCTGATTTCTGCAGAATAACAATCCAGGAAGCCGAAAATCATACCGACACAAAATTGGATGTCTAATTTAATGTCCAGATGTCCAATTTTGTAGTATAAGATGTCTGACCACTATCCTGGACATTTGATACTGCTGTCTGGTTCCTGATTTTGGTGTTGGAAGCCCTAGCTTGCCTATTTTGACCTAGGAACCCCACCAGACACCCTAGGAAACCTAATTAAAGACCCCCTAAGCCTAGTCTACTATCCATAGCCCTACTTATCCTATCCCTAACCCAATTGAACCATCCCATACCTAATTGGGTGCATCTACTGTTGATTGGGTGCACCTGAGCCTAATTGGATCCACCCAGGATCTAATTGACTCATACCTATTAGGGTTACCCTAGCCTAATCACATGCACACATCCAATTAGACTTGACCTAGACCTAATTAGGTTCACTCCTATCCAATTAGACTTTCCTAAGCCAAATTAGGTCCACACCCACTTAATCTAGATTGACCCAACCTATTTAGCACATAATCCTACCAAAACCCACAACCTAGCCCTATGAAAAACACACACCCACACACACCTTCCTATTTTACCCCCACCAAACCCAAGCACACTCTCTTGGAAACCCTAAAACTTGTGTCAAACTTAGATCCTAAAAATGTGGCATTAGCTAATTTTGGAGCCACCAAAAGTGGCAACCAAATGGAGCCTTCCATAAGGGCAAAGAGAGAGCCACGAAATTGCACCATCTCCATTCATAATCTCCACCACTCTCTTCCTCTCAACTTGCGACCACACCTCCTCCTCTCCCTCTCAAGGTCGTCCTCCTCCTCCAAGGCTCCCTCCATGGACAGCCAAGAAGAAGCTCTCCTCCAAGCTTCTTCAAGGGTGGCAAGAAGAAGAGCATAAGGATGCAACACCTTCTCCTTTCTTCTTGTGGGTGTGCCCTCTTCTTCCACCATAGAGGACCCATGCCCCCATCTTCTTCTTCTTAGACGGCCATAGAGAAGACCCCCCTCAAGGTCTTCTCAAGGACGACCATTGGTAGAGAAAGGGTGCAACACCCTCCTCTCTCCACTTGGGTTCACACACCCATCCTCCTCTCTTTAGTGGATGGCCAAGAAGGCTTCTCCTTAGCCTCTCTTGGTTAATCCCTTTCTTTAGTTTAGCTTTATTTCCATGTATCCGTCTTTTATAGTGACTTAATTTTTGATGCATGATACTCTTGTCTAATGGTTTTATATGCATGCTATTATCTTCACGGCTTACAACTTTGATGCATCTTGTCATTTCGTGTTTCAAAATAAAGATCAAAAACACAAAAATACAAAAATATTAGGTTAGATTAGATTTAGGTTAGATTCAGCCGATCCAAATCTCGACCTGTTTCCACGCCTCCCAGAGACAAACGACCGGGACTCAAGTTCTAAAAAGAAAAGAAATCTATGCGAGTTTCGTTATTATAAATATTTTTGTCAAGGGGATTTCGCAACTATACTATAATTTCCGACGATTTCAAAATACGCAATTTCCACGCTTGTCAGCTCCCTACGGGGAGGCACTGGGCCTCACGAAGCCCTTCTCTAGCAGGTCCTGTAGTTGTGACTTGAGCACTCGCAACTCAAGTGGGGCCATCAGGTACGGTGCAATAGAAATGAGGCCAGTCCCCGGTACCAGTGAGATCTCAAATTTGATCTCACGCTCAGGTGGCAGTCCTGGCAGCTCCTCTGGAAAGACGTCAGGATATTCACGAACCATCGGAATACCCTGTAAGCTGACAACGGGGCTAGGCTTTGCTAGGATGCAAGGAATGAAGCCCTCGCACCCCTGGCTCAGTAGCTTTGCTGCCTGAAACGCGGAGATACATCTAAATCCTCCATCTATTAGCTGGCCATGGAACTCGAAGGGAGGCAACCGTGGTATGGAGAAAACAATCTTCCTCCCAAAATAGTCAACAAGGGCATGATATGCGGCTAACCAGTCCATCCCCAAGATCACACCAAAATCCTCCATTAGGATCTTGATCAGGTCTATCAGAAGACTGTGTCTCCCTATCATGACCTCACAGTCAGTGAAAACCTCATCGGCAACAAATATTTGCCCACCTAGTCCTTTAATCTAGAAGGGCTCCTCTAAAAGTACACTGCTCGCCCTCATGCTGATAACAAAATCCGTACAACAAACAAATGTGTGGCACCGGAATCGAAAAGCGTGTAAACGAGCCTGCCGGAAACAATAACCATACCTGCCACTACGGAACCTGAAGCTGAAAACTAGTGATGCAGCCCCCTTTGCCCACCCTACCGACGTCCAAGACGTCGCTAAACCCATACCAAATCCGTCGATGTAGCCCCCTTTGCCCTCCGGTCGTCAGTGCGCCCTGTGCCTCCCCCGTGGCAATCCACGCGCGCATGTTGTGAGCCGTATGACCGAAGATCGGACGGCTGAGATCTCGTGAAGGGCGCGCTCGCGGATCACTGCTGAGGCATACGCTTCTGCCGCGTCATCGCGCGCGTAAGCATCCGCTTGCATCCTTTGCGCCGTGCAGTTCGATCTTCGCCATTCACTACTGATCGGGCGGCTCAATTTTCCCATAGCGTACCTTCGCCATCCAATTGTTGCACAGTGCGGTTCGATCCTGCATCAGATGCGCAGCCGTGGAGCGATTGACCGCTGCGCTGTCGCAGCGGATTGTCGCAGAGAGGTCGGGTGTGCGAGCGGCTCTCAGCCGTTCGATCGAAGATTGACGGCTAAGAGTTATCCTCCGGGTGAAGGCGAAAGCAGGCAGTGGTGAGGATGCGATGAGTGGGCGCTACGTGGTGCGCTGTGGGCCGTTGATCATCAGATCAATGGTCAGAATTTCTTGGGCCCGTTGCAAGAGCTCCGGATGTCAGATTTGGCCGATTTTGAGTCCGTTGGACTCTGTTCGTTGCTCTGAATCCATCCATGTGGTCTGATTGCTCATCTGAGGCCTATTTTGACATGTTCTTGTACACATGGCCTTTAATAATGTATTATAAGCAATCTTGATGTGCAATGCATGAAATGCTCCTATTCCTTTTTATGATGTGTTACCTGCGCATTTTGCTCTTAAGATAAACCCCAATTGACAGAATTATCACCCTAAGTTGCAGTGCTATCATACTCCCATGCTTACTCCTTGCTAGTCCCTAGCGAGGTTTATTCTAGTCTTTATTTCCAGTCAGAATTTAAGAAGTAATTACTTCGACACTTTGTCACTTGTCAATAAGAGGAAATATACTAAGATCCTAATCTACAAAGACTAAGCAACACCCGGGTATCCGCCAAAATATGAATCGCCTGAATCTTTGCTTTAATGCATGTATATATATATATTTCTTATTTTTAGATTTTTGGAGTTAAGAGTGTGTTGGCAACTTTTTACGGCTACCCAACCCACCCGAAACTCGGATAAAACTCTAAGTGCTAGGCATCTTGGTGTGAAGATTGTGATAGACTCACTCAACGGTAATTTAGACAGACTTCTGGTTTCTACGCCCCTAGGTGACCGGAAGAGGAAGTGTTTTACCTGAAGGTGTATTTATTTGATCGGTAGCTTTTTCCCTACGTTTATTTTACTTGGGGTCAACACAAGGATTTTTCCAGTGTATATCTCCCCGGCTTGCTCTACTTCCCCGATTCTTCCTTAAGTGTTTTGGTTCTTTTTTGTGCATTTACTGAGCTGGGCTCTAGACAACCGACCAATGGGTTGTTACCCACGATCACTTACCAGCCATACTCGTGCGGTGAAGTGTGGTTTATTTTGTTCTCTTTTTCTTCTTCTCTCTCTCTCTTTTTTTTTTGATAGATGGCTTCCCTGATCTCAAATTTACCTAGAGCCAATAAAGAGGAGGTGGTCCCGTGGCTAGGCTCTGGACAACCTGCCAATGGGCTGTTACCACGACAACTTACCAGTCATACCACCCTAGAAAGTTCATTAGCTACCCAATTTCTGTCAGAATCTCCGAGGAGTGAGTCTGTGCAAAAATGTGTGCAGATGCTTAAACTAAAAGTCCTGAGTTGGAGGGTGAGTTGATAAGTCGTATACTTATCACCTTATTTAGTTAGTGGATTAGAGTAGATTAAAGTTGCAAGGATTTGAAGCTAAATCCATATTTTGACGGACACCAAGGCTGATTAAGCTTGAAGGCCTGAAAAGTCTAAGTGTTTAAGTTCTTTCCATATTATTTCTCACCATTGACAAATTTCTAATGCCTAAGTTTTTCTTCCTAAATTCAATTTTTTTTTCTTTTTTTATTTTTAATTTAATTTAATTTTATTCTATTCAGACTGATTAAATGAGCTCAGAATCATGCAATTTACCACCCCCATGCTTAAGTTGGACAATGTTCTCATTGACAAATACATGGATGCACAAAGGTCAAAAGGATATTACCTGAGTGAAGTAAAGTACCAAATCAGTCTGAATCTTATGTGTTGCCTCCTAGGAAGAGCTGAGTTTAACACCTCCAACTGGGTAATGCTTCGTGTCATCTCTCAATGAGGGTGACAACCTCCTTCGGGGGAACCTCGGTGAGGAAGTGTTTCAATCTTTAGCCATTGACTACGAAAGTGTGCCCCATGTTTGGATCAGGAATTTCAACTGCCCCATTGGAGTGGGGCTTGACCACCCTAAATGGTCCTGTCCACTTGGACCTGAGCCTCCCTGGAAAGAGTTTTAAATGGGGATCAAAAAGCCAAACTTGCTGGTTAGGCTCAAAGGTCTTTCTATGGATGAGTCAGTTGTGGACGGCTTTCATTTTCTCCTTATACAACCGACTGTTCTCAAAGGCGTCTCGACTAATTTCTTTGAGCTCAGAGAGTTGGAGCATCCTCTATGCATCGACTAATTAGGAATCCATGTTACACTACTTGACGGCCCAGTAAGCCCGGTGGTCCAACTCGACAGGAAGGTGGCAGGCTTTGCCAAAGACCAGGCGATAAGGCAACATGCTTATCGGGGTCTTGAAAGAGGTCCTGTATGCCCACAGGGCATCATCCAGTCGTGTGGACCAGTCTTTCCTGTCAGGTCTCACAGTTTTCTGTATAATGTTCTTGATTTGTCTATTTGAGACCTTGGTCTGCCCATTTGTTTGCGGATGATACGGGGTAGCGATGCGGTTGTTAACCCATATTTTCTAAGTAGGGCACGAAATTGGGTGTGAATAAAATCACTTCCACCATCACTGATCATGGCCTTTGGTATTCCAAACCAGGAAAAGATGTTCTGCTTAACAAAGTCCATGACAGTCTTATGATCGCATCGGCGGGTGGCGACGGCTTATATCCATTTAAAGAAATAGTCTACCGAGACTAGGCTGTGCACAAAGCCGTTGGATAGTGGGAAGGGACCCACAAAATTAATACCCCAAACGTCGAAGATCTCGACAATCAAAATGGGCTGGAGGGTCATCATATCTTTTCTGGTCATGGTCCCTGGCATTTGGCAGCGAGAGCAAGTCTTGGCAAAGTTGTGTGCATCCTTAAATAAGGAAGGCCAGTAAAATCCGAACTGCAAGACCTTCGTAGCTATTTTCTTTCCTGAGAAGTGGCCACCACAAGCTTGGTCATGACAAAAAGATAGCACACTCTGAACTTCATCCTCAGGGATACACCGCCAAATGATCTGGTCGGCACAGAGGCGAAACAGCATGGGATCATCCTAGAAATAATGCTTGGCTTCGGCCAAGAACTTGTCCCATTGCTGTCTGGACCAACTGTGCGGGGTCTGTCCTACAACCAGGTAGTTGACATAGTCAGCATACCAAGGCAGTTTCTTGTCTTGCACAGCCAAAATGTGTTCATCTAGAAAGGTGTCAGATAAAGGCAGGGAGGGTCCAATGTGGTCTGGGTGAAGTCTGGATAAGTGGTCAGCCACCACATTCCTTGATTCGGCTTTATCGCGGATTTCCAGGTCAAATTCCTGCAAGAGTTGGATCCATTTGATGAGCCTGGGCTTCGCGTCCTTTTTAGCCAACAAGTGCCGGATGGCTGAATGGTCAGTATAGATGGTCACGTGGGATACCAGCAGGTAAGATCGGAACTTCTCAAGTCCGAAAACTATAGCGAGCAATTCTTTTTCTGTGACCGTATAATTTCGTTGGGCCTCATCCAACGTCTTGCTCGCGTAGTAGATCACCACGGGTTTCTTATCTTGTCTTTGTCCCAAGACAATGCCTATGGCAAAATCTGACACATCACACATGATCTCGAAGTCCTGGGACCAATCCGGGGGCTGAAGTACAGGTGCTGTGGAGACTAAGTCCCTGAGGGTGTGGTAAGCCTTGATGCAATCAGAGGTCATGTGGAATAAGGCATCGTTGGCCAGAAGGTTGGTTAAGGGTTTGGAAAGCTTGGAGAAGCCTTTGATGAACCTTCGGTAGAAGCCAACATGTCCCAGGAATGAACGGATCTACCGGACTGAGCTAAGCGGAGGAAGTTTGGAAATCAAATCAACTTTAGCCCGATCCACCTCAATGCCCCTATGTGATACGATGTGACCGAGGGCGATTCCTTCTTGAACCATAAAATGGCTCTTTTCCCAACTTAACACTAAATTAACCTCGATACATCGTTTCAGGATTTTTTTCAAGTTGCTCAAACAGTGGTCGAATGAATTCCCAAATACAGAGAAATCATCCATAAAGTCCTCCAAGTATTCACCCACCATTTCTGAAAAAATGGCTAGCATGCAACGCTGAAAGGTAGCGGGTGCGTTGCATAACTCAAACGGCATACGACGAAATGCAAACATGCCGTACGAGCAAGTGAATGTGATCTTCTCTTGATCTTCAGGTGCAATTATGACTTGGTTATATCTTGAATATCCATCTAGGAAGAAAAAATACTTTTTCCCTGCCAATCTTTCAAGGATCTAGTCATTGAATGGCAAGGGGAAATGATCCTTCTTGGTTGCTTCATTGAGTTTCCTATAATCAATACATACCCGCCATGCGGTGGTAGTGTGGGTGGAGATGGATTCGCCATGTTCATTGGTGACAACAGTGAGCCCGGCTTTCTTCGGAACCACTTGAGTGGGGCTCACCCAGGGGCTATCAAAGATGGGATAGATGATGTCGGCATCAAGTCACTTGATAATTTGTTTCTTAACGACATCCCGCATATTTAGGTTTAACCGTCTCTGCATCTGGCGGGAGGGTCGTGCCTCGTCTTCCAAGTAAATCTTATGAGTGCAATAGGTGGGGCTAATTCCTCTTAAGTCTGAAATGGTCCATCCAATGGCGGCCCGATGTTCCGAAAGGGTCGCGGTCAACCTAAGTTCCTGATCCTTGGTTAGATGAGAGTTAATAATCACAAGGAAGGTCTGGTCAGGTCCCAAGAAGACATACTTGAGATTCTCAGGTAGCGACATTAGTTCAAGTGTGGGTGGGACAATGTTTGATGGAAAGGGGAAAGGCGGGAGTTGATCAACAACAATTTCCTCGAATGGTGTTGGTTAAGGGTAATCAGCCCTACAGAGGTCCACGGGCATAGATGGTGTTGGGTTAGAAAAATTATTGCAAGATTGGTAGTCCGAGACAGAACTAAGGGTGAGGCATTCCTCGACCAAAGGTTCCATGGGATCATGTTCCTCGATACAGTCGCAATCAAAAGACTTGGTCGCCCGAAAGATATCCAATTGCATTTTCTTGTCTCTGAAGGCGATTTCCATGCATCCCGTGTCACAATCGATGTTTGCCTTAGCCGTAGCTAAGAAGGGTCTGCCGAAGATTATGGGTGCGTTCTGTAGTTTTTCAAGGACTTCCATGTTGAGCACCAAGAAGTCGACCGAAAAATAGAAGTCCGTGATCCGCATAATCACGTCCTTGACAACCCCCTTTGGGGTCTTCACAGATCTATCAGCCAACTGGATGGTGACAGGTGTGGGCGTCAACTCTCTGAAACCAAATTGGTAGAACAGGGTTGTTGGAATCAAATTGATGGAAGGACCTAAGTCCAGGAGCGCTCTATCAAATGTCATGTCCACGATATTGCAGGATATCAGGGGTGCTCCTGGGTCAGTTCACTTGAGTGGAAGGTTGCTTGATATTATGGAACTTGCTTGCTCTGAGAGCACAACCTTCCTAGGTGCTTGAGGTCTTGGCTTACGTTTGGGTGTACAGGCATCCTTTAGAAACTTGGTGTAAGCCGGGATGTACTTGACGGCTTCGAGGAGCGGAATATTAATCTGAACCTACTTAAAGATCTCCAAAAGCTCCTCAGTTTCCAAAACACTTTTCTTCTTCTTGATTGTCTCCAAGGCCTCGGGGTATGGTGTCTGAACATGGATAGGATCTATTTCTGGGTCCTTGGGTTTTTCCAGTGCCTCTTCTGAGTTGGGTGTTTCAGAAGGTGAAGTCTCGGGAAGAGTCGGCCATTTGGGATCCTGGGTTTTGGTGCCGCTTCTCAAGGTTACCGCATTTGCAGAGGCATTGGGACCATGGGTTGACCCTTGAGAAGACGAGGACGAAGAAGCACCAAACTCAGGGCGTGTTTGTGGGGCGGGTTGGACCATGTGAGCCTACCTGGGATTGCCCTGGAACCCTTGCGAATTGGAGCCTCTGTTAATCATGTTTCGTGGGTTCGGTTGTGGCTGGGAAGGCAGGGATCCTTGTTGTTTACAGTCCAATAGCTGGCTTAACTGTCCCTTTACTAAAGCCATCTCCTCCTGATGTTTTTGGTTCATCTCAGCCATCATCTTTATCAAGGTGTCCATTTGGTTTTGCGGGGGAGGGGTCGCCCTATTCTGATTATATGGGGATCTAACTGGTGGTCCTTGCTCATAGGGGGCAAGTTTGGCCTGGGCTAGTTCTGGAATTGAGGTGGTTTCTGGTTTGTCCAACCAAAGTTGGGGTGATTATGCCAGCCAGTGTTGTAAGTGTTGGAGAAAGGGTCAGGTTTAGTATAACCTTGGACAGCCTGTACATCTTCAAGGATAGAAAATGTCGAGGGGGAGGGAAGAGAGTAATCAAAGGTTGAGGGAGCAAAGGTCCCTCCTTGGAACGTGGTCAAGGGTTGTTCTAGGTTCAGTTGGCTTACGGGTTGGACCAGGTCAACAATGTGAGCTCCCTTTGCTAGGGAGAAGGTCTGTAACAGGTTCCTGGTTTGGTTCAGTAGCTCATTTATCTTTTTATCCACCAATTCCACTCGATCTAATTTCTTGGCAATGATATCCATGTCAACCATCTCAGAATTTGCTTGTACCTCATAAATCCCACCACGGGGTTGACTGGATTAGATAAATTGGGTCATAGAGGCATTGTTGAGCGAATTTTCGCTCATAGACTCAAAGAGCTCAAACGTGCTCTCCTCATGTTTGTTCAAGAAGTTCCCCCGCATGAGGCACCGACGAAGTTCCATAGGTTGCTGTCCAGACCGTGGTAGAAGATATGGGCCAATTGCCACCTTGGTAATTCATGGTGTGGGAATTTCCTCAATAGTTCATTAAATCTTTCCAATGCCTCATGGAATTGTTCCCCACCCTGGAGTGTAAAGGTAGTAATAACTCTTCTGAGGGCATTGGTCTTTCCTATGGGAAAGAATTTCTTTAAGAAAGCATGTCTCAGTTCTTTCCAGGTGGTGATGGGTCTACCCAGGGTTCTAAACCAGTGGGATGCTTTGTCTCTCAGTGAGAAGGGGAACATTTTGATCAAAACAATGTCAAGGCTAATGTTCCTAGGTTTCACAATTCGGGCTATCCGGTTAAGATCCTCTAGGTGCTGGAAGGGATCTTCATTTGAGCTTCCATGGAAGTGGCTCTGAATCAAACTCAGGACATTTGGTTTTAGCTCAAAATCATCTCCCCCTTCAGGGATCCTAAGGTGCGGCTCGACTCAAATAGCAGAAGAATCGTAGAAGTCGCAGAGGGGGCTAGGTTGGTCCTGGAATAGTGGTGGATCAAGTGGCGGTTGCCCTCGTGGGTCTTGGAAAGGTGGTGGTGGTTGCCCTTGTGGGTTCTGCAATCGGTGTATGGATTGCATGACAATGTGGATCTATTGCTGCTGAAGCCGGTGGTTTGTGTTAATCTGGGCTTGGATGATGTCCATTGTGTCTGGTGGGGGTTGGTCGTCAACCTCATCTACCCTAGGTTCAGCCATGTCTCTAGCAAAATTAGGTTGCCTAGATTCCCGTCCCAAAATAAACAACTCGGGATGCAATGATCGTCTCCCGTGCATACACTAGAGAAGAACAAGAGGGGATGCAGAGAGCAACAGATGCAAGAAGTGTGTGTACAACCAAGCAAACAAGCCTAGCCCTTATGGTGTATTCCTTAGGGGACCTAGAAACTCCAAAAGGGTGATCAAGTCCGTAAGCAGTGAACTCCCCTTCCTAAAGCTAATCTGGCCAGGTTGATTACAAAGGGATTGGAGGGAAGGTTCTTCCTTTGGCTTGCGTTGCCGATTCCATAGACCTCACAACCGCGGTCGTTTGACACTTCCCCGTAGCCTAGTCACCAGATTCTACTGAAGGAATGAAAGCCAAGTGCCCAGCGAACAAAACCTCGCCTCTCGAGACTTAACCCAGTCCTGCCTAGGGCATGTCTACTCTGTTTTAAAAGGGCTAGGATAGTGCTTGTGCTAGGGTTATGTGATGAGACGTTGATTGGGGTAGTGCCTCTTAGTTTTCCAATTCCAGTGTGTGTGCTCCTATCAAAACATGATTTTCAAGCAAAGATTTTTTTAAAATGTGGTGCCTTTTAATGTTTCATCCTTACTTTTGTATCTTTTAGGATTGACGTGTCTTAATGTTTTCAGACAAGTTTCAAGTGGGCACGTCAAGTTTTGCACAAATTGGTGAAAGTGGATTTCCTTTGATGTGAAGAGGCTCTAAAACCCCAATGTACTCATCTTAGTGATCATGCAGCTTCTATTGGATGAGTTGATTTTAGGGGTGAGTGGTGCGGCCCAAGTCAAGTCATGGTGGCTTTGCAAACACCACTCAAAAAGAAAGGTAAACACTCCAAAAAGATTAGGTCTTAAGAATGTTAGAGTGTATATATTTTTTTTTTGTTGGGTGATGAGTGAAGGATGTGGATCACTCAATCATATACCACACCAAAATTTTTTTTCAATTTTACAATTTTTTTAAGATTTTTTTTGGCAAGCAAACAACCATGGGTGAAGAGTTACTCACAATCGGTCCTTGCTACGCTTACTCCATCTCTACCGTCACGAGCTGTGCTGCTTCGCCGTCCAAGCGCCGAGTTCCTACAATTATCAAGTCGAGGTAGAAAATGCGTTAGATGATGTGAGCATGGATGTAAAATGGAAGTAACAAAATAAATCCGTAGCCTCCCCGGCAACGGCGCCAAAAACTGACGTGCAGAACACGCGTATTTTTAAAAGGGTCGTTATAGCTTGCGCTCACAATGTCGATTTTAATTAAAGAAATGGACGTTAGTCCAAGTGTTGATCTCAGGGAGGCATGAAAACTATATTTTTCTTATCACTTAATGTCACGGAAATGATGGGTTTTTGCTTGAGAGAAGACATGGATGAAAAGTGAGTGAGAGAGAGAGAAAGAGAGAGAGAGAGTATAGGGTTAGAATCTTTCATTCACAACATGCAACTTAAACATAAAAGAGGGCAAGTAACTAGATAGGAAACAACTTCATTTAACATGCAACTTTGGTTTTATAATTACAGCACTAGATAAATGCTTAAACACAAGTAAAGTAAAGCATAAGACAAAGAGGGAAAGAGAGAGAGAAGATGGCGAGGTGGCCACGGCGGTGGAGAGGGGCTCCGTCGACGGCTCGTCAGCTCCGGTGATTACAAAGAGAGCTAATGGTGGCTAGGAGTGGGGTAGAGCACTTGCAAGTGAATTCAATGCCCTTCCATGAGTGGTTGGATGGAGTTTATATAAGCAAAAGGGTTTTCTAATTTAAGTATGGGCTTTAGTGACGTCTGGGACGTCGCTAAACCCATACCAAATCCATCAATGTCGCCTCCTTTGCCCGCCAGTCGTCAGTGCACCCTGTGCCTCTCCGTGGCAATCCGCGCGCACGCGTTGTGAACCGTCCAATCAAAGATTTGACGGCTGAGATCTCGCGAAGGGCGCGCTCGGTGATCACTATTGAGGAGCACGCTTCTGCTGCGTCATCGCACGCGTGAGCATCTACGCGCATTCGTTGCGCCGTGCAGTTCGATCTTCGCCGTTCGCTACTGATCGGGCGGCTCAATTTTCCCGCAGCGCGCCTTCGCCATCCAATTGCTGCGCAGTGCAGTTCGATCCCATGCCGGATGCGCGGGCGTGGAGCAATCGACCACTGCGCTGTCGCAGCGAATTGTCGCGGAGAGGGCAGGTGCACGAGCGGCTCTCAACCGTTCGATCGAAGATCGACGGCTGAGAGTTATCCTCTGGTGAAGGCAAAAGCGAGCGGTGGTGAGGATGCGACAAGCGGGTGCCACGTGGTGCATTGTGGGCAGTTGATCATAAGATCAACGGTCAGAACTTCTTGGGCCCATTGCAGGAGCTCCGGATGTCGGATTTGGTCGATTTCGAGTCTGTTGGACTCCGTTCGTTGCTCTGAATCCATCAGTGTGGTCCAATTGCTCATCTGACGCTTATTTTGACATGTTCTTGTACACATGGCCGCTAATAATGTATTATAAGCAATCTTGATGTGCAATGCATGCAACGCTCTTATTCCTATTTATGATGTGTTATCTGTGCATTTTGCTCTTAAGATAAACCCCAATTGACAGAATTATCACCCCAAGAAGCAATGTTAACAGTGCTCGACATGGAAGTCCCTGAATAGCTATAGAACACACCCATCATCCTAGGCAGACCTTTCTTAGCTACGGTTAAGGCGAACATCGATTGTGACACGGGATGCATGGAAATCGCCTTCGGAGATAGAAAGATGCAGTTGGATATCTTCAAGGCGACCAAGTCTTTCGATTGTGATTGGGTTGAGAAACACGATCCCGTGGAGCCTCAAGTTGAGGAATGCCTTACCCCTAGTTTTGTCTCAGACCATCAGACCCAACCCTTTGACGACTGTTCAAACCCATCACCATTTGTGCACGTTGACCTCTATAGAGCCAATTACCATCATCCACCACCGTTCGAGGAGATTGATGTTGATCAACTCCAGCCTTTCCCCTTTCCATCGACTGTTGTCCCACCCACACCCGAGTTGAAGCCACTACTCAGAAACCTCAAATACGTCTTCCTTAGACCCGACCAGACCTTCCCAGTGATTATCAACGCCCACCTATCCAAGGATCAGGAACTTAGGTTGACCGCGACCCTATCAAAACATCGGGCTGCCATTGGCTGGACTATTTCGGACTTGAGATGAATTTGCCCCACCTATTGCACCCACAAGATTTACCTGGAAGATGGGGCTCGACCTTCCCATCAAATGTAGAGACGATTAAACCCGAATATGCAGGAGGTCGTTAAGAAGGAAATTATCAAATGGATTGATGCTGACATCATCTACCCCATCTCCGACAGCCCTTGGGTAAGCCCCACTGATAATGGTCATTCGACGGGTTTTTTTTTTAAAAAGATACGTGCATTGTAATACCACCGCGAAAATCATTATCAAATTTTATTTATTTATTTCTCAAAATTCAAAAACATTCCGAGGTCGAACTCAGGGAGCAATTCGGTATTTAAAAGCAAAATATCGCAATTCTCAACAATAATGTAGTGTTTATAAAAATCTAGAGAGTAAAAGGAAATAAAATTTTCTATTCTTACTTTCTTCTCCTCTCTTTCTCTTTTTTTTCCCTCTTCCTTCACTTTTCTCTGTCTTTTCTCTCTCAGACGTCTGATTCTTTGAATCAGACACCTTAACTGACTCCTTCTACAGTGCTGAACCTTCTTCTTTCTTCTTTCTTCTGCTCCTGCTTCTCTCTACCGCACCTCTTCTTCTTTCTTTCTTTCTCTACGGCTACTCCTTTCAGCTGCTCTTCCTCTTCCTTCTTCCTTCTTGGACAAGTCCTTCTCTTTCTCTGAGGTTGAGTCTTCAGCTACTGCACCTCTCTTCTTCCTCTTCAAGTCCTTCCTCTTCTTCTTCGTTGGCTCCTTCCTCTGCCTTCTTCATCTCTCTTGTGCGGCTAAGTCCTCAGCTTCCTCTTCCTTCAGCTGGCTTCTTCTTCTCTTCCTCTTCCTCGCAGCTGCTTCCTCTTCCTCCTTCTTCCGTGCACAATACAGAGAAGCAAAAGCCTACCCCTACCTTCCCCGCATCTCTCTCTCTATTTTGCTCTTAGGACACAGCTCTCCCAGAGCCTTCTCGGGTAAATGGGTCAAGTATGCGTGCCCGGGACCAGGCCCACCGGCGTGCGGTGGTGGGCGAGGAGTGCGCGGGTAGTCGGGTTAGGTCAAGTCCGCATAGGAGCAGGTCGCGGACAAGCTTGGGTCGGGTGAGTGGGACCTCACCCCATGGATCTGTGGCAACGAGCCTATAGTAGTTTTTCAATTTATGCTGCTGCATCTGCTCACCCACTTCCGACTAAACGTCCCATCTTCATCTCGCGCGCACCCACAGCAGGTGTCGCGCTTGATTGCAGTAGATGCGAAGGCTTGCAGCTGCAATTGGAGGTCTGGAGTGGTGCACGAAGGGAATCTACGTGACTTGGGAGTGTAGGCCTGGAACAGCAACGCCTGGGCGAAGCTTCAAGCGATCTTCGAGCTGTACGTCAATGGCGGCGATGGCTCTGAGCCTGAAAACACAAAATTGGCCTCGCGACCCTGTCAAAACACTCAGCAGGCTTAGACGTGACATGGCGAAGGTGGCCCGGTGGTCAGCATGGCGTGAGGGCACCTGTGCGTGCGTCCCTAGGGCACACTGTGTGCGTATAGGTGGGTGTGTTTAGGGGAAGATTGTGGGACGTGTGGTGGTCGATGGAGAAGGGGGAAATGATCAGTGGAAGGTGGTGGAGCTTAGGGACCGATCAGATAGGAGGGAGGTGGTTTGTGGTGGTGGGGCGAACTCGCTGGAGTTGGTGGTCGGAGGTGAACACGATGGTGGTGGAAGTGGCGGTCGAGGGGTCGAAACTAAAAATTGATGAAGGGGAAATGAAGAGTAGAGGGAGAGAAACTTAACTGACAGTTTTGGAGCGAAAGGGGGAGGCGGAGGGTGAGCGGAGGGTATTGCCATCGCCGGAGATGAAGAGGCCCAAGGGAGAGATGACGGCGACGACGAAGAGGGTCGGAGGACGCGTGCTGGTACGGCGTAGCGCGGAGGAGAACGGCGGAGCTGGCTCTGCCACTGGTACGATGGAAAAGAGACGAGAAGAGGGAGGAAGAGTTGCTGGAAACTTCGGACAGTCGGCCGGAGTGAGGAGGAGACGAATTTGGAGGTAATCTTCGAGCAATTTGAGCTTTAAGGAAGTGGCGTGGTCTACGCTTCCTTAAATAGGCGCAGGCAGAGCAGGAAGCGCATGGAGGAGGCAGGAATGCCACATCGGAGGTAAGGCCGGAGGGAGACCCATACCTCTCGAGTGTTCGCACGAGAGGTATGGGGGTTTCAGGGCATGGGGAGCTGCCCATGCGGCAGGGGACTTCGCAAGGAGCTCTCCTTTCAAATCTTGGGGCGACTCCCTATGCAAGCGAGGAGAAAACCTTCGTGCAAAGTCGCCGGAGGTATGGTCCCTGCAGCAATGGCAGAGGGACCGAAATGAAGAAAGAGACGAAGAAGTTATGGGGGAATTTGCAAGGGTTTCAAAAAGTTGAGGGTCTAAATGTAATTTAGTGGACCAATTTGTAAAGTGGGTCAAGAGGACCTTCCCTTAGGTCCAAATTTTGATATAAACCTAATTTGAACCAAAGGAATCTAATGGTGAAGTTGGATTTTAGGTTTGACCACGTTTGACTTAATATTTTGCACAAAAACCCAAATTAGGTCAAATATTAGGCATGGACCCCAATCTAGGTCAAACCAGGTTCCAAAGGCCAAATTGAAGGTTATAAACCCTAGGGGATATTTTTCCATGAATCTTAGAGGATTTAGTTGATTTTTATCTTGCCTGGAACCTTGTGAACTTAAGTAGGTTTGTTTTAGGGTTACAGAATATCATTTAATTCCTAGATTTCACAATAACCCTTTTCTGACTGAACCATCTTACTTTTTCTCTTATTAAGTCCAATTGACCTATGTCTAGACCCTTAGAAATCACGTTGATGCACTGCAATGGAAAAATTACAGTTTTACCCCTTGTTTCACGTTCTCTTCTCAGATTAGTAATTCCCTGAATCAGGCCTTCCTTTAGGTTATGTAGGAACTTTTGTTCATTTTATTAGATCAAAGTAAGCTAGTTAGGGTTCATGATGAGATTCTCATCACCCACTCAAGTGGTCCCCAAGAAAGCCAAGCTCACCATTGTCACCAATAAGCATGGTGAATCCATCCCCACCCGCACCACCACTGCATGGAGGGTATGCATTGATTATAGGAAGCACAATGAGGCGACCAAGGAAGCTCATTTCCCCCTACCATCCATTGACCAGATCCTTCAGTGATTAGTAGGGTAGAAATATTTTTGCTTCCTGGGTGGATATTCAAGATACAACCAAGTCGCAATTGCTCCAGAAGATCAAGAGAAGACCGCATTCACTTGCCTGTATGGCATGTTCGCATTCTGTCGTATGCCATTTGGGTTATGCAACGCACCCGCTACCTTTCAGCGTTGCATGCTAGCCATCTTTTCAGAGATGGTAGGTAAATACCTGGAGGTCTTTATGGACTATTTCTCAGAATTTGGGAACTCATTTGACCATTGTTTAAGCAACATGGAGAAAATCTGGAAGCGATATATCGAGGTTAATTTGGTGTTAAGCTGGGAAAATTGCCATTTCATGGTTCAAGAAGGAATTGTCCTCAACCACATCGTATCGCATAGGGGCATTGAGGTAGATCAAGCTAAAGTTGATTTGATTTCCAAATTTCCCCTACCTATCTTGGTCCGGCAAATCCGCTCGCTCCTTGAACATGTTGGCTTCTATAGAAAGTTCATCAAAGACTTCTCCAAACTCTCGAAACCCTTGATCGACCTTCTGGCCAATGTCGCCCTATTCCACATTACACCTAATTGCATCCAGGCTTACCACACTCTTAGGGAATCAGTCTCCACCTCACCTATGTTACAGCCCCCAGACTAGTCCCAGGATTTTGAGATCATGTGCGATGCATCAGACTTTGCCATCGGCGTAGTCCTGGGATAGAGACAAGATAAGAAACCCGTGGTGATCTACTATGCGAGCAAGACATTGGACGAGGCCCAACGGAATTATATAGTCACAGAGAAAGAACTGCTCATCGTAGTTTTTGGACTCGAAAAGTTTTGATCTTACCTTCTGGGATCCCACGTGACCATCTATACGGACCACTCGACCATCCAGCATTTGTTGTCCAAGAAAGACACTAAACCCAGGCTCATTAGATGGATCTTGCTCTTGCAGGAATTTGACCTAGAAATTCATGACAATGCCGGGTCCAAGAATGTTGTGGTTGATCACCTGTCCAGATTCCACTCGAACCACATTGGGCCCTCCTTGCCCTTATCTGACACCTTTCTCGATGAGCAACTCCTGGCTGTGCAAGACAGGAAACTTCCTTGGTATGCCGACTTCGTCAACTACCTGGTAATAGTACAGACCCCACACAACTGGTCCAGATAGCAACGGGATAAGTTCTTGGCTGGAGCCAAACATTATTTCTGGGATGATCCCATGTTGTTTTGCCTCTATGTCGACCAAATTATCAAAAGGTGTATTCCGGAGGACGAAGTTCAAAGTGTGCTATCCTTTTGTCACTACCAAGCTTGCGGAGGCCACTTTTCAGGGAAGAAAACGGCTGCAAAAGTTTTGTAGTCTGGGTTTTACTGGCCTTCATTATTCAAGGATGCACACAACTTTGCTAAGACTTGCTCTCGCTGCCAGACTCTAAGGACCATGACGAAGAAAGACATGATGCCCCTCCAGCCCATTTTGATAGTCGAGCTCTTCGACATTTGGGGTTATTGATTTTATGGACCCCTTTCCACCATCTAATGGCTTTAAGTATATCTTAGTCTCTGTAGACTATGTCTCCAAATGGATTGAAGCCGTCGCCACCCATCATTGCAATCATAAGGCTGTCATGGACTTTGTTAAGCAGAACATCTTTTCTCGGTTTGGAATACCGAAGGCCATGATCAGTGATGGTGGAAGTCATTTTATCCATGCCCAATTTCGTGCCTACTCAGAAAATACAGGGTTACCCACCGCATTGCCACCCAGTATCATCCGCAAATTAATGGGCAAACCGAGGTCTCTAACAGACAGATCAAGAACATTCTATAGAAGATCGTGAGACCTGATAGGAAGGACAGGTCAACACGACTGGATGATGCCTTGTGGGCAAACAAGACCACTTTCAAGACCCTGATAGGCATGTCGCCTTATCGGCTGGCTTTGGCAAAGCTTGCCACCTTCCTGTCGAGTTGGAACACCAGGCCTACTGGGCCATTAAGCAATGCAACATGGATTCTCAATTAGCCGGTGCACAGAGGACGCTCCAACTCTCCAAGATTGAGGAAATTTGTTGGGACGCCTTTGACAATGGTCGACTTTACAAGGAAAAGATGAAAGCCGTCCACGATCGACTCATCCACAGAAAGACCTTTGAGCCGAATCAGCAAGTCTGGCTCTTTGACGCCCGACTCAAACTCTTTCCCGGGAAGCTCAGATCCAAGTGGACAAGACCGTATAGGGTTGTCAAGCCTTATTCCAATGGGGTGGTTGAAATCGCAGATCCGAACACCAGGAACACTTTCACAGTAAACAGTTAGAGACTGAAGCACTTCCTTGCCCAGGTTCCCCCAAAGGAAGTTGTCACACTCATTGAGGGTTGACACGAAGCATCGCCCAGCCAAAGCCATTGAACTCAGCGCCTCCTGGGAGGCACCAAGAAGATTCAGATTGATCAGATATTCTACTTCACTCAGGTGATTTCTTTCTGAACCCTCGCTGCATCAATTTATTTGTCAATGAGGACATTGTCTAACTTAACCATGGGGGGGTGGTAATTTGCATGTTCTGAGTTCATTTTATCAGTCTGAATAAAAAAATAAATAATAAAAAAAATGATGAATTTAGGAAGAAAAACCTAGGCATTAGAAACTTGTCAACAGTGGAAAATAATACGAAAAGAACCTGAACACTTAGACTTTTCAGGCCTCAGGCTTAATCAGCCCTAGTGTCCGTTAAAATATGGATTTAGTTTCGAATCCTTGCAACCTTAATTTATTTTAATCCACCAATAAAATAAGTTAATAAGTATACGACTTACCAACCCGCCCGCTAACTCGGAGAGACTTTTAGTCTAAGCATCTGCACACATTTTTGCACCGACTCACTCCTCGGAGATTCTAACAAAAATTGGGTAGCTAATGAACCATCTAGGGTGGTATGGCTGGCAAGTTATCGTGGGTAACAGCCCATTGGCCGGTTGTCCAGAGCCCAGCCACAGGACCACTTTCCTCTTAATTGCCTCTAGGTAAACTTGAGATTAAGGAAGCCACCTACTAAACAACAAAAGAAAAAAAAAAGGAAAGAAAAAGGAAAAAAATATAGAAAAGAAGAAAAAAGAACAAAATAAGCCACACTTCACCGCACGAATATGGCTGGCAAGTGGTCGTAGGTAACAGCCCATTGGCCGGTTGTCCAGAGCCCAGCTCACTAAATGCACAAAAAGATCCAAACTACTTAAGGAAGAAGCGGGGAAGTAGAGAAATCCGGGGAGATATACACAGGAAATACCCTTGTGTTGACCCCAAATAAAATAAAAGTAAGGAGAAAGCTACCGATCAGATAGATACACCTTCAGACAAACACTTCCTTTCCTGGTCACCTAGGGACATTGAAACCCGAAGTCTGTCTGAATTACTGTTGAGTGAGTCTATCACGTTCTTCACACCACAATGCTTAGCACTTAGAGTCTTTTTCGAGTTTTGGGTGAGTTGGGTAGCCGTAAAAAGTTACCAACACACTCTCAACTCCAAAATCCAAAAAAAGGAGAAAAGATGAAAAGGAAAAAATATATATACATCTTAAAGTGAGGATTTGGGCGATTCACATTTTGGCAGACACCCAGGCACTATTTAGTCTCTGTAAATCAAGATCTCAGTATATTTCCTCCTGTTGACAAGTAAAAAAATGTCTAAGTGACCAATTCCTGAATTCTGACTGAGAATAATGGCTAGGATGAACCTTGCTAGGAACTAACAAGGAGTAAGCATGGGATATGATAACACTACATTTTATGGTGATAATTCTGCTAATCGGGGATTCTCTTAAGGGTAACATGCACAAATAACACATCATAAATGGGCATGGGAGCATTACATGCATCATACATTGAGATTGCTTATAAATCAATGTTAATGGCCATTTGTACAAGTTCATGTTAAAGCAGGCCTCAGATGAGCAATCAAACCGCATGGATGGATTCAAAATGACGAACGAAGTCCAACGGACTCAAAATCGACCAAATCCGACATCCAGAGCTCTCGAAACAAGCCCAATAAGTTCTGGTCGTTGATCTGATGATCAACAGCCCACGCGCAGCCACGTGGCACAAGATTGGCACCTCCATCAACAGCAGTACGCGCCTCCATCACCTGCAGGAGTGATCTCAGCCGTTGATCTTTGATAGAACGGCTGAGAACAGCTACCAGCGCCCGCTCAATCGCAACATCAGCGCTATGTAGAGCAGCGGTTCGCGCTTCCTCCCCCTCACACTCGCCGCAAGTTCGAAATGCAGAGGACCGAAATGCAATAGCGACGGCACGCGCGGATGGAATTCGGCCGTCGATGCGCGAGCAAATGGCCGGGAGAGACGCTACGTAGCGACCGCAGATGCATCCAAGCAAGATGCGCATGATGACGCGCACGCATAGCGCTCGTAAGGCACGATCTGAAGCGCGCTCAGCGCGCGATCTCGACCGTCCGATCTACGATCGGACGGTCCACAGCAGGCACATGCGGATCGCGCGAGAAGAAGAATGGACGCGCATGTTGAACCGGCAGGTAGAGGGGCTTCACCGACATTTCAGGAAGGGTTTTAGCGACGTCCTGGACGTTGCTAAAGCCCCTACTTCATTTAGAAAGCCCTTTTTCCTATATAAACCCCCTCCAACTACCCATGTAGGGCATTCAATACCCTTGTAAGTGTTCTACCCCACTCCTAGCCACCCTTAGCACTCTTTTGTAATCACTGGAGCTGACGAACCGCCGACGGAGCCCTCCTCCACTGCCGTGGCCGCCTCGCCATCTTCTCTCTCTCTCTCTCTTTATCTTAGCTTTACTTTACTTGTGCTTAAGCATTTAGCTAGTGTTGTATTTGTAAAACTCAATTGAATGTTAAATGAAAATGTTTCTTATCTAGTTATTCCCTTTCTTTTGGTGTTTAAGTTGCATGCCGTGAACAAAAGGACTCTAACCCTACTCTCTCTCTCTCTTACTCGCTTTTCCCTCGTGTTTTCTCACAAGCAAAACCTGCCATTTCCGTGACACTAAGTGATAGAAAAACCCGATTTTCACGCCTCCCTGTGTTTGACACTCGGACTCACGTCTGTTTCTTTATTTAAAACCGACGCAGCGAACACGAACTACAACGACATTCTTAAACAAACGCATTCGAAGTGTGTCAATTACCTAGTCAAACAAGGTCAAAACCTAAATCTAATTTCACTACTGGATTCCTTGGGTCCAAATTAGGTTTATACCAAAATTTGGACCCAATCTGAGATCATCTTGACCAAGTTTACATTTTGGTCTAGTCAGACTCTTTCTATCTCATTCAGACCTTAATTTTTGAATTCTCTTACAAATAGGCCCCCAACTTCTTTGTCTTCCTCACAGAAAGGTCCCCGCCACCATGAATCCTATTCCTACAACTCTAGCGACCTTTGATTGAAGAGAACTCCCTCTCTGCTCAATCAATCTCTTCCAAAATTGGAAGAGAGATTTCTTGAGGAATCCTCTTCCCATTGAATCCGTCCATGAGCCCTAAAACTTTCCCAATCTCTCATGTGAATGCATGAGAGATTAGGGTATCCTAGAGAATTCCTACTCTAGTGACATTTCCTAGATTGGAAGCTTGGCTTCCAAGTTCAAAACTCCCTCCAGAGGCCTATATAAGCAAGCCCAGATCAGGTCGAACTTCCCAAGCTTGATTCCGACCGTGAAACCCTTTTTTTTTCCTCCTTCCTCTTCCGGCAGCGAAGCTCCACAAGCTCTAGTGACTCCTCCTGACCTCCCTCGTCATCCGATCACAATACCAGTGGCCAGATTCTCTTTCTCTCTCTCATCCACTCTTGGTCGTACCAGCAGGAGCCCCTCTATCTTTGTCGTCATCGCCGTCCCCATCACCGAAGTACCTTCTTCCCCAGCGTCGGTCTACCAACGTTGGTGCTGTTCTTCCCCTTTCATCGATTTAGATTAGGTCAGATTAGTTAGTTTAGCCCTTAGGTTTAGTTTTATACCCAAAAACCCCCAAACAACCCCTCGACACCTTGACTCACCTCCGTCCTCCCCATCTTCGACCGCTCCTCCTACGAGGCATATATGCTTGTACACTCCTCCATCCGCCTTGCCGACCACTACATAACCTTTGCCGCATCACGCCCTGCAAAAACCCTAACATATCGCACTCCATCCACCTAAAACTCCCACCGAGTAACCCACCTTCACCCTTCCTTCCCTAACTCTGACCGACCACCACACACCTCCACACACCACAAAACCACCGCCATTACATTCGCTGTGCCTTAGCAAAGCTTACGAGCTATTCTAATGTGGTCATGAGGCCCTATTTCATCTTTTAGGTCGACACCATCCTCCGCCCATCGCCGCCTCCATCGCTGACGGCATTCAAGCTCCTCCGGTTGTGTTCTTTGCCAATACCACGCCCAGGAAGTGCGGTTTACTCCTAGGAAGACTCCCAAACATCCAATTGAAGCTACCAAGGCGCACTCGCGCTCCAATTGAGGAAGAAGCATCTGCAGCAGCGCACGTGAAGGAGAGACGGGACTTTAGTCCCACCTTGGAAGCGAGCAGCCACAAAGAGGCGCATAAATTAATTTTATGCCTCTAGCTATTCTACTCAAGTAACACACAGGGGGTGAGGTCCCCGCGCCCTCACGTGCCTCGCTCGCTACACCTACACGCAGGCCTGGTGCATCCGATTACCCGCCTAAGCCTGTCCACACCTCACTCACCACCCACACCAGTGAGCCTGGTCCCGGGTGCATGCCTACCCGATAACCCGACTACCGTGACTGTGGCCCTGGGAGGGCGAAACCTAAGAGGAGATAAAGAAAGAGAGCGTGGGGTAGGGGATGGTTTTGCCCTGTGAGACACTTGGCGAAATCTGAGTGCCTCCCTTGTGCGTAAGAAGAAAGGAAGAAAAGAGAAGGCACAGCCGTAGAAGAAGGGAAGAAGAAGAAGGAGCAAAAGCTAAAGAAGAGGAAGAAGAGAAGCAGGCCATAAGAAGAGAAGAGAAGAAGAAGAGCAATGTTAGGGAAGCACTGTAGCACTTGTTGGATAAGTTGTCTGATTCAATAACCCGACATCTGATTTGAGGCTTTATCTGGTTATCTAAGTACCTAAGTTTGATGGTTGATAGCACTGTTGCATTATTTGCATATATGCTTAAATTGAATAATTAGTGATCTAAATCACCATTATTTTTATTTTTAGAATCTTTTAACCATATGTTAAACTCATGCTTTATATTGATTATCAATTCTGAGTTATTTCTTGTGCTCATTTACATTATTGAAATTAGCGTGCAAATTCCTATTTACCCCCTGTGTTCGGCCTCGAACTTTCATTCGAGTAATAAATATTATTTATTTTCAAGCGATTTCGACTATCCTACAACGCAACATTTATAAACATCGATCTCGCTCTGCTAACAGTTCCCCTATTCTACGGAATGTATTTCCCCTTCATGGGTAAGGTTCTTCATCTCTCCCTTCAACTCTATGGTGCATCTTTTGTATCAGATTGTTCCCTTTAATGAAATATTTATCTTCAAAATAAAAAAAAAAAACTCAACTTGTTCAAACTATTGGTTTAATTCACCTTCATGAAAAACAAATACTTCTCGCATTTTGTTGTGGCCAATCTAATTTTTAATCAAGAGTACCATAGTCACAACCAACAGCGATTGTTTGGATCAAGGACTTGGCATTAAAATTTTTTGTTATAATTTATTTTGAAATTTAATGTTTAATTTTGAACGAAACTAAAGATGAACTTATTTTACTCTCCTCCAATAATTCATAACAAAATATTTAATTCCTTCCTTTCTTAATTTCAATTTCCTTTTATTCCTCTTGAAATTCTTTTTATTTTTCTCATTCCACCACCCAAATAGCCCCTAAAGGTGAATCCAATGATGTGGTGAAGCACTACTAATGCCAAAACCATTTCCCCTTTTAAAAGAGTGGAAGATCTTAGGGCTAATTGGATGGAGGAATAGATTTCAATTTGTCTGAATGTAATCAAGTATATCCTCAATCATGTCGTAAGACGATATCGTGATTGTATGATGACGATGAAGACTCAAGTAAAATACGTAATATTATCAATTTTCTCATTATCTACTTAACGAAGTTCTTATGACATTTTATTTGTATAATTTAGTTTTATAAGAAAATGTTATCACATGAGGAAGCATTGAGGAACGTGCCTACTATAATATCAGTAGATATTGGAGAAAATGTTGTGAGCATTGGAACAAGCCTGAAACGAAGATAAATATAAATACTTGTAGAGGTATTTTGTAATAAATGATTTAATTGTTTTCTCACTACAATATGTAATTCGTATAAGAATAAGCGAAGAAGAACAAGTTCAATAAGGCCAAAGCTCCACCACAGACCCACTGTTTGGGTCTAACGAATATACAGGAATGAAGGCAAAATATGTAAGTAATTCCTTAGTATTTCAATTTTATTATTTTAATTGAAAGTTAACCTAAGTTGTAGTTATTATTAGTACTTATAATTTGAAATATATCTACAGTCATATTCACACGACAGTGCCATACTCAATCGGATTAGTGTCTATGAGAGTACTTATAGCAAGGCTACTATCGACCACTGGCGACCATGAATACATGAAACATATCAAACGAAGCATGTAAGTTACATTTAATTATCGATTACTTTAAATTTTGTACTTATTTTTATATTACTCATCGTAATTTAATTTGTAATTTGCAAGGAGAAATGATGAACTTAATCTATCCCCCTGCTCTGAACGCCTCCTCCGAGACTCAGCAGCAGCCTCCTACGACACCTAAGGAGGCTTTTACAAGTGTCATGCCTCCAGAACATGAAGACTTTGCTCGTAATGGGGGGAAGAGTCAGACGATCTCTAAATGATATTGACAGAAGGGGTCGTCATTGATGAACCATCTGAATCGCTAATTAATTAGGGTTAATTATTGCGTTGTAATATAATGTCGCAATCCAGATGAATGTCATTTTATTTTAAGTCATTCTTTAAAAGGCAGTTATTGATATACATCACTCTTTATTATCCAAAAATCATCTTTTATGCCACAATGGTTAAGTTTATTTACAAATGAATGAATAATGAATGAAAGAATTAAAGAATGAACTAATATAAGTCAATTATGTACAATAATGAATGAATTGATGTTAATGATAATGTTTCAAACATATAAACAGGTATAAAGGCATTAAAAACTAATTTAAACTAATCTAGGTTAATTATGTACAATATTATCTAAGTAATGCCTTAATATAGGCACAAAAAGAATATATATACATATCTATATTATATACTATACTAACATATAACTACTATATATACTAATATCTATAAATGTCACTAAAGACATATGTATATAAATCCTTAGTACATATTTACACTAGACAGGGCAAATATATATATATATATACACACACACACACTAACCTTATATACAAGTTTATACTACACTAACCTTATATATATACTTATATACACAATATTAACCACATTTTAACGTAACTTAACCTTTATTTAACCCAAAAATTTATTTAATGGGCGAGCCCAACAGTTCGCGGAATCTACAGCCCACTACAGGTCGGATCGATCACTACTAAGTCGGGCCCATAGTTTTTATTAGTGTATTTTTACATAATTTCGTGCCAATACCGACCCAGACCAAACTAGCTCAGCCAAACCATAGGCTCCCAGCCCATTCTCTCATTCTCTCTCTCTCTCGTTATAGATAGTTGGATTATATAGGCTATGGGATTCGACCCCTTATCTTGAGACGATAGGCTTAGTGGTGAAGTTCCTTAAATACAACAATGGAAGGCCAACACTTATCGACATGGTGCAAAAGAAGAGCGCCCAAATGTGGCGCTATACTGTGGTTTTAGGCCCACTTTAAGTCTCAATTTTGATGATAAATAATTAATTAAATTATAAATACATGAAGCCTATACATAGGGCTTTTTATTGGTATATTTTATTTATAATAATTAAATTTAGAATTATATTTAAAAATTAGTTAAAGTTATTGAAAAATGCACGTTGATTTATTGCTTAATTCCTTAATTAAAGTATAAATTAATGGTTCAATTACCTCATAAGTTAGTTAGTATATATTATTAACTTATTATTATGGATTTTTAATTTATTTTTATTGATTTATTTCGATTTATATACATTTAAATACATGGTTTACATATATATACGTATATATATACAGTCTAAATACTATTTTACTATATAAATAAGTTATAAATGTACTGAAAATACTTTAAACTATAATGTACAAGTATACACCATAATTTATTTCAATAGTTTAGTAATTTACTAATTTAAATTACATTAACTTAATAATATACCTAATTAACTTACGAATACAACTATGTACCATATATAGATAAATAAATAAATATAAAGGTATGTTATTGTACAATATAATTACCTTGTGTTATATATACGGTTACAATTGTGTTTATAAATATGTACATAGTTATTTACAAATATACATGGATTATATATATATAATATAAATATATATATATATATAATTATATTATTATACTATATATTGTATAACTTAATATAAATACCTACCTAAGTAAATAGAATAGATATATAAGTTATTTATATACTTATATACATATAAGTTATTATATACACTTAACCTGGTATTATTTACAAGTATAAATATTATATACAAAGGCATTTTTATAGAATTTTGAAGTTTTTCATATTTTATTTTATTTTTGTATTTTATTGAGATAAGGGAAGAGGGGAGAAAGATGATAAGAGAAGAAAAAAATACTCTTTTCAGTATTTTTTTGTGTTTTTCTTTATTTCTAAACTAGAGAAGACCTAAATTTCTACCCTTACATTCTACAAACTACTGAACTCAAAATCTAAATCTAAACTTACACACACCTGAAATGAAACCTCAGCTACCTTAAGAAATGTTTATTTTATTTTTTTACAATTATTTTTTATTTTTTTATACATTTTCAAGTTGGGCTGAAATAGGCTTAATGGATGTTGAAACATTAATGATAAGCCCTAAATTCCATCTAAAATGTTGGAAATATAGATTGACATCTCATAAACATCCAGAATTCACTTAAGATCAATTTCAAAAACAAAAACTATATTGTGAACATCAAATTATATCAAAATGTCCAGTTTGAATAGTTTTCAGGTACTCAGCTGCTGACAAACACTATAATTAGATTCAAAACATGGATTCTTCATTGTTCTAAAATCAAATTCAATTTCTATACATAGATGAATGCTTGTTCTATCACATAACCCTTCAAGGAACCCTTCTTGACTCCACTTTTTACCAAAACCTGCTCAGCATATGGGCTTAACACTCCATCCAGTTCAGTCACTCAGCGATTACTGACAATGAAAGTTCCAGTCCAGTTTAAAGGTCAAATGGTGCATATCAAAACTTTTTTATAATCTAAAAGCATATAACCATATAAGATCTGAACCAAGTAACCATTATGAACACAATATCAATCAAAACTCGGTTCAAATCCATGATCAAGACTCATTATAATTTCATCCAAATTGAAGTATTTACAACAACTGTTAAACATTTACCAACTCTGTTCTAAATCCATAACACCAGTGAAATCACTTCATTGTGACAATTGGATACAGAAAATCATTTTGCAATCTTAACTTGAGCATCAAAACATTAATCACATGCTTACGATACATATCTTACTTCAAACCTGGGTGATGGCGGAAAACATCCCAGATTTGATTCAAAGCATAAAAACTTCATGCTGCATTGTCGCAAACACTTGTCAGAAGATTTGAAATCCTATTAAAAACCAAATCAAGGACCAAAGAACCCTAAAAACCCTAATTGGCTCTCTTACCTCACCATGGACAGCGTAGGTTAGAGAGTCCAGATCAAGCAATGAAACCAATTAAAAACAATCCTACACCCTCCTTAAAACATTCCAAACTTGATCAAATCCTCAAATATCAGATTGAGTAGATTTGTAATAAATCCCAGCTATCATCCAGGTAGGCATTTGATCTGGGATTGCCCCAATAATCTGATCATCCTAACATCCTGCACACTATTGATTAGTGTACAAGATGTTTGGGCAATCCTTACAAACCACTTGGTCATCGCCATGGCCTCCAATCCGTGTATTGGAATTTTCCTTGACCATGGTTATTAGGCGAATGCAAAATACTCCACATAAAATTTGGGTGCAAGCTAATCATGCTATGAAAATCCAATCCAAGAAGCTCACACCCTTCACGTTAAATCCAATTAAACAAATGTAAACTAAATTTGGTCAATTAAAATTAATTAAAACCAAATTGTTCTAAAAATTTCACGATCAGCATAGAAAATCAAATCAACTTTAAAAGACCAAATCAGTCCAATTCAAGACTCAGGGAGGGCTTTTATGAATCAGCAGATTGAATGAGAAGCCCTCAAGATGAATTGGAGCATGCTATGAATCTAAAAGCTAGAGAGTTTTAGATCCACAGTTGCTCTGATGGGCAAAGTGATCAATGAGTTAAAATGGCGAGGAAATAGTATGAAAGTGATCGTAAGATGAGGAGGAAGATTAGATGAAAAATGGAAGTGTGAATTTGCCTCTTTGATCAGGATTGACTGATCGAGGAAACTTACATTCTAATCTAATCTACTCCTAGATCTAGCACAATCAATTGATAAATTTTGATCTAAACTATATAACTAACTACAAAAGCAATAAATCTATCTAATAAAGCATTAAAACTAATCAACGAAAGTGATTAAAATCCTAGCTAACAGAGGTGGTGTCCAAGAGCCACCCGTCGTTGGCTGATGGCAACGAAATGGGAAAGACCTCTAGCGGAAGGTGGTGTCATAGGTCCACCATCCGTCGGTCAATGGTGAGGGAATTGAGGGAGGAAACCTATGCCATCACCATAAGTAGATGAAGGGAAAATTGGAGCTAGAGGGATGAAGGGACCAACTCAAGGAGGAGGGAGTGGTGAGGGATCACAGGTCAAGTGGGGAGCTCCTTATATAGGCTTTAGGGGCTATGGTGATTGGATCAGTGAGTGATGGCCGTTGTGCAACGGTCAAGATGAGGCCAAGAGGGTACAAGGATGGATTAGGTTAAATGTGGATCATTGGATGTGATCTAAATTTAGGTGTGCACATTTAGGTACGGGCATTGGCCGATTCATGAAAGATCCACCATTGGATCAAAATTGGGAAGATGGACGGTAGACGCTCTTCTTGTTCTTTGTGTGAACAGCACCTGCAACATCAAGTCTTTGGCTTAAATTGCAAGTGAACCCAATAGGTGAAACAGTATAAAAAGTGTAAAGGAACCCATAAGTCATGGTTTTCCTAACCAAAAGGTCTCTAAGATCTACAATATGGTCCCTGGCAATTTTTAGAACAATTCTTAGAATGTTTCGAATTAAGAAAGTGTGAGGGACTTGAAATGGGATAAGGACCTAAATGTAATGCAAGCATTTCTAGGTCCTAATGAAGCCAAAATGATTCGTTATTTTTATGTCATGTAATTTGAACACATAGAAGTTAATCCCATAAGTGAATTGTGAAATTAAGCTCATTTTGGTGTTCAATTGGATATTGGAACATCCATTTACATATTAAATATAGAATCTCTCAAAAGTGACTTAATTATGTGTTTTTAGCATAAATTTGATGTTTTAGGTCATTTTCATTAATTCCCACACTTAACCAATTTCTTGCATTAATGTGATAGTGTTTAACCTAGTTCCTAGCCTAATTTGGGTATTTTTGCTATGATGAGCCACACATCATCAGTCATCGTCGAGCAGCTGCAAACACAGGTACATACGTTGTAGTAGGAAAATCAACAAATGCAGAATCAGCTCTAAAATATAACCTCGCAGATGCAACAACAAACGTAATCTTGGCAAGATGCCAAACAATTCACGGAGCAGTAGAGGCAAGTGATGGAGCAACAGAGAACTGAGTTGTAGGAGATGATGGCATTTCTACAAGGTAGCTGTTGGGATCACACTTCCTTTCACCTCTATTTCCGTAGAGACAACGACGACTTCAGTGGTAGTGGAGCGAGTCATGGGATAAGAGCTAAGGCATAGATTTTTTTTTGTCTTTAATAGTATTTTATAATTTTCTTTAGGTTTACATTTTTTACAAGTTGCATATATATTATTACATACTTGTGAAATAGTTTTGATTAGCATAACAGGTAGATGTATATAAAATTCCTTATAGTCTATGTTAATTATGATGGTTTAATATTAACCGTTGTGTGATGATAAAGACGATGGTTAATTAACCATCACTAAATGTAATAATATGGGGTTTCATATTTTTCCCCTTCTTGAAATTTGCAAGTTGGCATAGATATCCCTTTGAAATGACCTTCCCAAGGGTCGTTCGAGAATTTCCCAGAGTCTTAGGGGTGTTAATGCAATTTTAAACCCCCTCGATTTTAATTTGTGGGCTCTGCGAGAAAAGGAGGCTTTTGCAGGGTCAACCTTGCAAAATGCCGATCACCTCCACTCAACCCATGCACACACACCCAAAACCCTAACCTTCTCTTTAAAGACCCCCCACTCCTCCACCCTCCACTCCATTCCATGGCAACCCTCTCCCCACATCTCCATCGCCACCACACCTCCACCTTCACTCCTCCACCCTTTGCAGTCAGCAGCCATCCCTTTCCCCCCGTTCCCTTGCCATCGTACGTGGGGGAGAAGGAGAGGAGAGGGACAGGAGGAGCACAAAGGGGAGGGAGAGCAAGCGAAGGAGAGGAGGGGAGGAGGAGGAGCACAGAGGAGAGGAAGAGAGAGCGTGGGGGAGGGAGGGGCAGTGCATGCGAGGGGAGGAGCTGGAGGAGCACAGAGGGCACACCTCCATTTTTCTCCACCACCATCGTCCATCTTCTCCTCCTCTTCCACCATGCGACCGGGAGAAGGAGAAGAGGGGAGCCAGAGGAGCGCGTGAAGGGGAAGAGAAAGGCGGCCTTAGGAGGAGCTGGGAAAGGAGGAGGAGCTCATGAAGGAGGACCTTGAAATCTCCCAGAGCTGTTGTGGTAGCTGCTGCAGCTCCACGACTGGAGAAGAGCTCGCCAAGAAGCTCTACGTACGGATATTTCCACATCATCAAACGTCTGCAACCCTTGTCATATGTCTAGAGGGGTCGTCGGACATCTAGAGAGAGCTCCGAACGTCCGATAGCAAATAGAGTGCCAAGGTACGTCCTCTGCACAAACCTTGCACGACCATGCGTGCGTACGGTGGTGTGAGGTGTCATTGTTGTGGCTGCGCGTGCATGTGCAGGTACGAGGGCATTGGAAAGGCACGCGACACGACACTCGAGGCACTTTCGGACGTCTGGAGGCCATGTGAGACGTCCGACTATCCTTCCAGACGATCGGGAGTAGTGTCAGACGTCTGCATACCCCCTTAGACGACTGTGCGGGGTAGTAGATGACGGATACAAACGCAGGAGAGCAAGGTGAGCTACTGCGTTCATTTAAGACGTCTAGGACTCGCTCCAAACGTCTGATTTTGGTCATGGTGCATGTTTTTGGGCCAGTTCAGGGCCCAAACGGAGTCGGTTTTACGCAAATAAAGTATCGTTGGTTTTCTTTCGGAATTCTCTATGTGTTAGTGTAGTGTCTACACTATTTTTAGCTCATTTGACATGATTGGTCAACAATATAGGTCTCTAGTCCGTAGTGTACACGGGACCCGTGGAGACGTCAGGATCCACTGTTCGAGCCCCCATACCACCCGTATACCTCGGTAGAGTGGTCCTCTCTAATACTGTGATTTAAATGATTAAAGTGCATGTTATATTAGAAATATCTGATTGAATCTTAGGATATGAAATGAACCCTAGGGCTGGGGAGGATGAATGTACATTACTTGAACTACACTTGCTACACTCTAAAATGCATGTTAAAGTCCTTACTACAATCAACTAAATATTAAATTGATGTGGTGAGTGCTTAATTTATTGAATCACGAGCTGCCTATTATACGATTAAGAATCGAAATATAAATGGAGATATATGTCGTATCATGAAATAAGACGAATGTTAATACACAAACCCTATGGGGAACTAGGAAATAAATCAAAAATATTGTGATATGGAAATCTGATGTGTGATGGAACATATTTCCTATGGGCTGGTTGGTTGTATAGACTTGGGTATGGAAAGTGAGCTGGCCCTCGTGTACACGGTACCGAGGAGGGCTACTGTCACTTTTGTGTAAGGAGAGTGCTAGCTATCCTTGGGTTGGGACCCGAGGTTCGATTGGCCTCCCTACACCGACTCCTATTAGGTCCACTAGGCAAACCGGGATAACCGGGCAAGAGTACGTAGACTATTGAGGGGTGTGGCCCCTGTTCTATTCTATGTTGTACGTTTGGACTTACCCGTTAGTGGAAACAATTGACCGCGTTCTAGTGCGGGGTAGCTATTCATGCGCTTATCGCGCATGCCGTAGTCACCGCTACGTCGCAGCCATGACCCCAGGGTGGTAGACCAGGTGTAGGACTACCACGAGGTGCTCTCCCAGCTAGGAGAGTGCCACGTGTACATCCTGCATCGCGGGAAAATTGCATCTAGATCGTTCCCTTAGGAAACAAGTGGATTAAGAAATGTTATGAACCCTTATTAGAATGCCCGAATCAGAAACATATAGATGATATAAACGGAAATCGAGGATAATGCATAACTGGAAAATTGTATGATTAGTTAGTTGCTTTTCCCTTTATGTTAAATTGCATGTAAATTACATATACATCACTCTACTCAACGTTAGCTGACCACATATATATATATATAACCGTGTTCAGGTTAGGGAGTTGAGCAGCCAGCGCCACCAACTGTAGAGGATGCTAGGCCCAGTCGAACCCAGCCGTAGTTGCACTTTCTCTACTTTCCGTTGCAGAGGCCCCTTTTGTTGGCAGTGAGTATCTTTAGTGTTTTAACGCATGTTTCTGTTATGTTTCTCTCTACTTTAATGTGATGACTATGTCAGTAAATGTACTTTTCCACTTGTAGCATGTAGTACCTTTGGGATTCTATTCTATTTTCCTTTACTATCTATTATATATTTCTTACTTAGTTACATTATATGTATGGTTATGAAATGATTTGTGTATTTTATTATTTCTCGTTGGACGATTAGGTCTTAAAATTTAATCGAAGCGGGCTACTCTCGAGTTCCATAGGGAGCCGAGATCGGATCGTAACATCCTTCCATAATAGTAGTTATGGTTTCATCTCAAGGGTAATCTATTTCTATTATTAGCCTCATTACTATTAACAACTCCACCTTTTGGATAATCCTTTCCTCTCACTAAAGGAGAGTTATACTCCAATTCCATTATGTAACATCCCCCGTTCCATGTACTACCTTATTAGCATTCATCTAGTTTGAGTTTGATTGAATGGTAAGATAAATGATATGTTGTGGAGCCTATGAGATATATTTTACATTTACGCCAAGGACACTATAATCGATCCTTCTCACAACCAAATGGCTTCTGAAGAGATGCAACTGGAACAAAAGATTATGAGTATTATGCTTAAATTTAAGAACTATTTTACATGGAGTGTTAGTTAACCTATAGAATTGAAAAGTTTGAAGAGAGGGATACTTCCTATTTGTGTTTACATTTAAAGGTGGAGAAATCTCCAACTTGTGCTTACCAAAAAGAGGTTAGGTTTGGGGGGGGAAGGTCTTAGGATTTGGAAATGGGCATTTATGTCAAGAGAGGATATCATGCCATTGATCATAGTTGAGATGTCACGATTATGCTAGAACAAAGAGTCAACTTACCCTCCTACCAACCTTTGTCTGCGCAAACCTATGTTTAGGCTCAAAATCCAATTCTCTCATCCGAGGTGAGGGGGGAAACTAAAATATTCTTAGAAAAGTAAGAGAAAATACATAAACACTGAAACCAAAAAACGAAAAGCTCTCCGTCGATCAAACGGAAAAATAATTGCTTTTCCTTTATTTTCTTTCACTTTTCAAGTACACATTCGAGGAGATGACCCTTGATGTGAATATGCAGTAAATTTAATAGTTTCCACACCTCCGATTCTATCTTTTCTCCGCCATCCTTAATGTAAGTGAAGCGTCCCCGATAAGTTGTTATTTACGATGATATTTATTTTTACATTTGACATATTATTTCTTTTAAATTTTTATAATTTTCTTTCTTCTTTTATATATATTTTATTTATTTTATTTTTCTTAAGCACCGTTGAACATATATTTTCATTTTAAATTTTATTTTTACCATCAAATTTCTCATCTTATATTTACTTATTAGAAATTAATATTAAGTATATTTTTATGTGAATATGAAATAATATATAATTAGATTGATACTTATTTAATATAAAATCAAGTTAATTTACGATATCGAATGAAAATAAAAATACATCGAGTAATATATTTTATAATTTACGATGTATTTTGATTCCAATCAATATTTTTATTTTATACTTGTCAAAAGTTACAATGCATCAATTTTGCTTTTCAAAATAGATCCTTACATTGTTTCTTTTTAAAATTTTCCTTCCATCTAAATTGTAGTAGAATTTTGATATAATTTTAATTTTTATATTTCTATAATAAGGTAAAAGATAAAAATTAACATATATATCGAAAAGTTAGGAGGGAATTAGTCAGGGATCTATCATTCATAGCACTGTTGATGTATTTTCTGAAATGGGATGGAAGAAAATTATATTAACAACCGTTGACAAAGATAAAAGTCTTGGCTTGTAGTGACGGAACTTAGTTATGCAAGTTGAGATTTTGCTTTCTCTCTTCTCTGCCGTATCCTTTATTTTTTTTAGATTTATTTCTCACTTGCTAAAGTATGCTTTCTCTACGTTTCTCTTTTCTTTTTTTACTTTCTCTTATTTTATTTTTCTTATATATTCTTCATTATGTACGTTTATTTTAAATTTTATCTTGTCATCAATCTCTTCATTATATGCTCTTTCGATCATATTTTTTCTCTCATCAATTTAAAATTAAAATATATCAAATAATATATTTTATAATATATAATGTGTTGATTTTCTACTAATCAAAAATTAAAATGCATCAATTAAAAATTATTTTAAACTTTCATATGATTGATATTTACACTTTTGAAGTAATTAGCTTTTATACTCTCACAGCAACACGCAGGTTAAAAACTAATTATATTAGATGATGGAGACAAGTTAGGGGATGAGATCAAGTGGCGAAGCTCACAAAAACTTGCTTTGCAAGCAAACCTCCTCTTCCCCCCCCCCCCCCCCCCCCCCCCCCCCCCCAGATTTCCTTTGCAAGCTACTACCCGAGGCCTCGATTGGCCACCGATTGTCAATCAGGCCCCCCTTCCCCTCATGCTCCGCTCACTTTCCTCTCCCCCTCCTTCCTTCTAGCGTATGTCGTTGCACAAAGGTCATTCCTCTGCGATTTTCTTCCTGCATCCTTAATGGCGAGGCGGTGGTTGAAGGGCGACAAGGCGGCAGTGTTCGCTGGTGGCCAATGTGGACACCTCGTTGGAGAAGGGTTCCACTAGACGTCGATCCATCACCTATGTTTTACCTCTACGTTTCGACGTCTTTTTTGTTGTGGGGGTCACGTTGAAATCAAGCTCATTATGACTAGGTTGACGGTAGGTCTCACTCCGATTGATTCTCGCTCGTTGGTGCGGTACGTCGGTGGTACCTTGTCGTACCGTGGTGTTAGTTCAACTACAGCAGAAATGATATCTTCTTTCTCCCTCTTCGAGGGAAGTTGAAGTTACCCTCCTCCCTTACATCTTATATTATTTTCGTTTCCATTCACCTTCTGGGTAAAAAGAGGGATCTTTTTTTTTTTTTCGTGAAGTGATGGGTAAAAGAAAATTTTAAAAATGCAATACATACGCCAATGGTGGAAATACGCAGGTCCTTGTAGTAGAATACGGATTAGTGAGGAGAGTGTAAAGCATGAACGGGTGAGATGTGCTGGGGATGATGGGATGGTGGGTCGCTATGTCTCCTCTGCTTGAAATCCAAAAATAACAAATACCCTAAATTTAATTGAGTAAATAGCTTCGAAACTTCGGTGGATCTTTGGCATGGTTTCTTTTTTCTCTGTAACATACCTCTTAGGTCTAATTTGTTTGATAGATTATTCCTTTAGATTAGGAATAAATCACTTTGATGGTTACAAGAGATTAATATGAGATAATTTATTTTAAGTTTAATGTAAGATGAGTTATCTTGTAGGTTAATCCTCAGTCTCATTCCACACAAACAAAACTATGATTATCCCACTGTACAAATTGGATAAAACACAGCAAATAGCCACGGGTTTAACCTCGTAAGATAAGCCTTTTGATTTTCAAAGAGAAATGCAAGATAGCAATTCTAAGAATTTCTATCTCACAAAATTTCTTCATTCATCTCAAACTAGACCTTAAGGTTAGTTTGTTTGGTGGGTTATCATTTTAAAATAGGAATAATCCAATTTGATTACTAGGTTCAATTAATCCAAGTTCCAAGGGATTAGCCCAGGATAAGTTATCTCAAATCTTACATGAAATAAATTATCCCATGAGTTAACTCTCGTAATCTCATTCCACAAAAACAAAGTACATCACAATTATCCCACTATAAAAATAGGATATTAAATAGGATAACCTTTTAAATTATCCTGTGATCGAGGTTCTTAGAATAGAAACTTTGAATCAACAAATAAATCACAGAGAAACACACACACGATGTTTGATAATCAAGCTTCACCAGAAATATGTGTACATCCAGGAGGAGGACAATGCTCCAAATAGACACTAATATCTGGGTGTTACAAACTCTCTATCTCTCTCTTCCTCTCAGATTACATCCAAAACAAAAGCAAGTTTGCTCGTCGTATTTATAGATTGGTGTTCCCTTAATTCACGGTACTCTTTTCTATTCCCACGATCTCAAGATCCTAACCAACAAACTATCATAAGTCGACTCCATACTTCCCGTGATCTCCTTCCAATGATGATTCCAACCACGTCGGTTGATAATCTTCCAAAAAGGCCCACCATTTTATCAAGTATGTGGATCTTGAATAAACAGATCCATCATGATTGATTAGAATTTTACCATTTACCAAGCAACCAAATCCTCCTTGTAATCCAACTTATGAGGTAATTTTTCTAACCTCGATACGATTCAAATAATCACAAATTAATCCAGTAAAATAACTTTTTCCCTCTCAAATAAAAACACAGGATGATCATTATAAAAATTCACATCTCCAAAATTAAACGTGAGCTTCGGAAGTGATGTGAGACCCACGTGGTAAGTTCGGGAAAGCACATAGTACGTGGTTGCCACATTGTGAGCATCTGACTCGCTGTCAAGACTCGAGAACGTGACGACCAATTGGCGTTCGTCATATTCCATGTCACCGTCCACCTTTTTCCCCAACGTACCTCAACATTTAGCTTTGTAAGATGCTGTAAAAAGCCAACCAAACCTTACTTGTTCCGGTTTGATTCTTTAATCAAACCAGCTCAATTTCTTTCTATTCTTGACTTTAGCCCCGTTAGGTAACGTTTTAAACGAAGGTTTTATCTTATGCAGCAATTATAATTGTTATTTCTTACCTGTTACACCCATTATCATCATCATCATCATCATTGGATATATTTATTTTTTATCAATTATATATGTGTTTCTACTAATTTACACACATCTATGATATCTACCTTCTATTAACTCATGGGACGCTATGTAGGGATAGTTGATGGACCAAGCTGATGATAGGACCACTATGGTGGTGATTCTATGGGTTGTATAGTTGGCTTCAAATGGACGAGTTTTTGGTAGCGAATATTTTCTCTTTTCTAATATCGTTAGAAGGGTCCGCATGTAGGTTTCCTCGTAGTCCATGTAGCTTTTTTTGTGGTAAATAAAATTGGATGAGCGTCACTTTGACATCTTGTCCTTTTTTCTTTAAAAGAAATAATAATAACATATCAACTTAATTATCACATCTATATCTATTAATCCTTCTCCTATCTATCCTTAAGGTCCCGTTTGTTAAGGAAAATAAGTTTGTTGAATAAGTAAAGGAATAAAGAAAGAGTAAAATAAATGAGTTAAACTATTTGGATACTTTAACAGGCTAAAGTTATTTTACAAAGAATGTGAAATAATTTTATCCTAAATTAAATCTCACTTAATCCGATACAAGTAAGAGTTGAGTTAAGTAATAAATTAAATATTTAACCTAACACAAATTCACCTAACTCCACGGTCAAATATCACCTAACATTGTCCAAATTTTATTCAATCTTAGATTTTAAATCTCTATCAAATACCCCAAATAATGGATAGGCATTCCAAGAACTCACCGCAGACAACTTTAGATGTTGTCCTAACGTGGGGAAGGTGGACGTCAGTGTAGGTTGTCTTGGTAGCTCAACAAATTAGGTGATGAATAAGATGTTCCATATGGGAGCCCCTTCTTTCTTTTTTTTTTATTTTTTTCTTTTTTGAAAATAATTATTTCATTGCAGGGAAGAACTCCATACAATGGACACACTTCAGAGGGGAAGGGAAAAGATAAAGAATCCTCACCCATGAAGGGGGAATACGCCCCGTAGAAACGTAAGAACTCAAAGACAAAAAATGAGATAAGAAACAAAAGATAAAGAAAAAGAAAGCGTTCCAAGGGTAGGAACTGAACAATCTCCCGAAGGAGATCGACTCCACGCTTATAAAACAGCAAAATGCCAACGAGAGAAAAATTTCGAAGATCACGCTAACGAGTTTATCGAATAAATCGAAACCTGACACGTGTCAAGAAAATTCAGCCATGATAAGCACGAGGTCACATGTGATATCTAACAAAAAAACAACACTAAAAAGAAAGAAAAAGAAAGGATTCAATCCATTAACACATGAGTAAACACAAACAACCGCAATAACATACAATCTGCATAAAATAGAGACTGCCAACAACCCGTAGCAACACGACCACCACCACCACGACACCACCGCTGAATGGCCCTCCTTCGCCACATGTCGTCGCACACATCGGTGCTCACTTTTACGACTTGGTTCCCAGATCCCTACAGGACTCGAGATCGACTCGCCTCGACTAATCCCAAGACCCAGTAATCCAACAAGAAATAACCAAAAAGCAGGAAAGTAAACCACATTCACATATGCAATATAACTATGCAGTAGAAATGTACAAAGCAATAAACGAAAGTAAAATTGTTGTTCCATTACATACCACCACAACAACAGAACAACGGAAACGAAAGTAAACAGTAACGACAACAGTAGCTAAAAGTCTGAAACTCACTACAACAGTAAGAGGAAACAACGAGGAAGTGCTGAAACTACGGCTGGGCCCAACACTCTCCGCAGCCAGAAGCTCGGGCTGCTTAACTCTTGGTCCTGAACAGTGTTATGAAAAGATGGAGTCAGCGAACGCTGAGTAGAGTAGTATCTACACTATCTAAAGCAGTAAAAGCAGCAAGTTTAATTCTCTTTTCTATTTATTTGTTTTATGTGTATTTCCTTTTCACCCATTTTTCTCAATATCCAGATATTCTTTATCTTACATGTTCCTTGTGGGAATGATCTTTATTGCAATCTTTTCCGAAGAGTAGAAGGTACATGTGGTACTCTCCTAGCTGGGAAAGTCCCCAGTGGTAGTCCTACACCCAGTCAACCACCCCGAGGTCACTGTCAAAACGTAGCAGTGACTACAGCACGCATTATAAACGTACGGGTAGCTACCCCGCACTAATACGCGGTCAGTCATTTCTGCTAGCGGGTACACCCAAAGTATAACATGGAACAGTATAGGGCCTAACTCTCTCAGAAACAAGGGTCTCGCCTCTCCACAGTCCGCGCACCCTTATCTGACTACCCCTATTTCCCAGAGGGCCTAACAAGTCAGTGTAGGGTGGCTAGCTCTCTTCCTTCACTAGTAGCTCACCTCAGTACTGCGTACACGAGGGTCAACAGGAGTCGGTGTAGAGTGACCAATCCTAATCCGTGGGTATTAACCCAAGGGCGGCTAGCTCCGCTCTACACGAAAAGGGGACAGTCACTCTCCTTGGTACCACGTACTCAAGGGCCAATACACTTCCCGTCTACATTCCAGGTTTCCAACCAACCATAGGAGTTCTACTTCTAATTCCCCGTAGGGTTCATGCTCATATTAACCACATTTATTCCGATCCAGATTCCACCATTTACAATTCAATTCTCATTTATATGCAAGCAACTCGTGTTTCCATAATTCAATACATGCCACTGGTGGTTTCACAAGCAACTGATTATAAAATACATGCAACTCGTATTCTAACAGGCAATCCACAATTATTTTACAGACAATTGCTAGCAGTTTATCTCAAGTTTTGCATATAAGTACCTTACACCATACAAACGGTGCATTTATTTTTCTACCCTAGGGTTTATGCCACATCCTAGGGTTCTAGTCAGTTAATTATACAACACATGCTTATTTGAATATTATTAAAAGCACTAAACCACTCTACCAGCCAAGTAGGGAGTACTGGGGGCTCGAATTGCAGACCCAGGCGTCTCTGCAAGCCATAAACACGCAGCAGGCGGAAACCTTATACCAGAAAATACATCACAAAAGAAGGATTCAGAACAGTGTATAAAGGTTTCTAGTACGTAGAGAAACTCTCAAGGAGACTACAGGTACTTCGTTTGCGTAAAACGGATCCCGATCGGACCCCAAACAGGTCAAAAACGTGTCTACTGACCAAAATCAGACATCTGGTAATAAGTCCAGACATCTTAAAAAATACAGAACCTCACCTCAAGTCCCTACGATATCCTCAGACGTCCAGGCCTCCTCTGCGATCGTCTGAAGGCAGTTCCAGACGTCGGACCACTCCTCCGATCCTCTGGAAGCACCTCCAGTCGTCTGGTGAGCTGATCAGACGTCTGAAAGTGCGTGGGAGAGCGTTCCACGCTCCTTCCCAAGGCTGCTCCTGCGTACGACAATTGCAACCGGCACATTAGGCCTGACATCCACTCTGCGGTGCGGCCTGCATGTCTGTAACCGCGAAAAGAACGTACCTTCACGATAAATGGGCTTTCAAACGTCTGGTCTTGACTCCATACGTCCAGATGCTCCGTCGGTCGTCTGGACCTCGCTCCAGACGTCTGACACTGGAAAATTTCCAGTATCAGAACCCGCTCCCAACGCTCTCCGTCGCGCTCCTCCTCGCTCCACCATAACTCCAGCTGCTATAGAGGGTCGAGGACGCCCCTCCAAAATCTCTCCTCTCGCACGCGCCCGCGGTGACCGTGTGAGTTCCGCCGAGTTCCCATCGGAGCTTTCCAGCCTTGGCCTCCTCCTCCTCCTCCTCCCGCACTCTCCTCCTTCTCGCCCTCTTGCTCTCCCTCACTCGCCTCCTCTCGCCACTCCCGCAGCTCTGAAGGTGGAGATGGTGGTGTGTGGAGTGGAGAGAAGAGGAGGGGAGGGGGGGCTTTTTATAGATGGCTAGGGTTTAGGGTTCGGGCAGGAAGGGAGGAAAGGAGAGAGAGAAAGAAGACGTTCTGCGCATCGCTCGCATGCAAAGCGCAGAGCGCGTACGAAAATTTCATTTTTAGACGTCCGGAAAAGGGTCCAGACGTCTAGACAGACTTCTGACTAAAACTCCAGGCATCTTAAAAGACTAAAAGTGGGACAAGTCTTTACACTCACCCACCACCGCTGCTTACCGTCGAGCTTGCTGCTGCACTCACAGACAAGCCACCGCAGCTCCAACAAGAGCGAGGAACATGGAAGAACCACCATCGGACACTCCAGACGAGCCACAATAGAGCAGCACCCACTACTGAACCCTTGTCGTTGCTGCATCTGCATCGCACCCACCAACGCCTCTCCCACTACATGTCACTAATGACTATGCATGTTGCCCATGATGAAGATAAAAGGATCCCAAGGGAGGAGGAGGGAAGTCGAAAGGAGTTGGGGGGCTTTCATAGTGTAGTAGTTGGGTTTTTTTTGCAGCAGGGAGAAGAAGGCAGAGGGGTCGCTTCGCTCAACTTGATAAGAGACAGTGTTCCACTACTTTAGTTGATTGTAGGTCATATATTGGAGCCCCTTCTTGTCTTTTAATTCTTGCCCCCAGATTGTAAATCAATTAAAATAAGAAAAGAGCCTTTCAGACTTTGCTTGAATCGAAGATTCGTGATTCCTCTAAATTCTTCGCAATATCTCGATTGAAAATTAGACAACTATGTTGGAGGGATTAGGAGTGCCGTGTAAGGTTCGAGTTTGTTTAAGGTAATCAAATCCTCAAAGTTTAGTAAAAATATAAAACGTAAATATACGTTAGTATAAAAGTTTACATAAAAATTCACACAATTTTCTTGAACTAAACTATATCAATGATATTTAGTTATAAAATAAATTATATCAATGATATTCTGTTATGAATAAAATTGTATTAATGACATTTTAATTTTAAAGTAAACTTCTCAAATGACATCTCTATTTTAAATTAAATTATATCGTTGATATTTAATTTTAATCCAAATATCACTAATGATATATATTTAACTTTAAATTGAATATCACCGATGAAATATCATCGATGCAATACAAACAAATATCATCAGCAATACTTTACCTCTCAAAAAGACATCATTGGTAATATCAATTTTTGGAAGATGTATGAGACTTTGAGTGTTCTTTTGTGTTAAAGAACTAGAGTCCAAGTATAAATAATAGCCATGTTTGGAAGTGTTATAGCTAGGTAGCCAGTTGGCCATTTCTTAAGGTGGTGATCCATCTTACCTTCCACACACATGTATACACGTATGTATGTATGTATGTAAGTATTGATAATATGCAATTGTAAATGTACACCGAACAAACATGAGGAGCGATGCTACCTTGTTTCTATTTGATCTGTTCCTTTAATTGAGCATAGAATATAGATTTCAATTTTTGATTTCTTTATGTACCCACACAAGTCGAAGTTAAAACTTGGGGGAGAACAAAAAGCAGCCTGGTTAAGAAGCGATTAGGAAGTTAAAAAGGGGCAACTTTTCAACATATTATCAACTTCTTACACTCCTAGGAATAAATATATGCCACTAAAAACATAATCCTATTAGCAAAAGTGTTATTTTTCATTTTCATGAGATTAGAAATCAAATCACACTTGAGTGGTCAAGAAGAGGTGATGAATAAGGGATCGATGGCAGAAAGTCTGGCTTGGAATCACCAAGACACAAGTTTGAAGTATATCTTAGTCGAAACCCTAATCAAAGTCATTCGTTGAGGATTAGGATACATCGCAAGAGGTAAAAAGCATTCTTACCTTCGTGCAACTCAATCAAGGTGTCATTTTTGTAAAAATAACCAACTTTCAAGCAACATTTGTGTCGATAACTCGATCGCCGACAATAATTTTGGCATGCCAAAAGTTTACAAGCACACTGAGTTCGCATTCCACCCATGGAATAAGTCCCTCAATTTTATGCTTTGGCACTGTAGGTTTCGAAATCGGGTTATCACGAGTTTACGCCCATAATCCTAGAACAAGTGAATTCCACACCCTAGGCAAAATAAAAGTATTCCCCCCATAACGTCTACGTAGGTTTTACTGCCCCTCTTATTTTATACTTTATGTCAACGATTAATTTCTCCTGATAAATCTCGTAGGTAAAATAAACTCTCCTAATTAAATCAATCAAATGTGAAAATTCTTTTATCTTCCATCTCTCTTGCTTCTATTTTTAATTCTCTTAATAACGAGTAATTGTATATGCATGCATGTTGTGCTACACAATATCTTTCGCATATAGATTGTACATGAATACGGTGTGTGGTCAAAAATTCAGCGGATATTGGCCTCTTCTTTGTGATAAGGAAGAGGCGTTGATTATAACCTTAAAATCTATCCTATGTTATCATTTACTCGTTGGGTATCATTTACCTAGAGAGATTGATTTTAAGAAATTGATTTTGTATGTGATGTGCATGTGGAATATACGTAAAACTGCAAAGTTTTTATATTTAAAAAACATATAGATCAAAATATGAAATATTTAGATAAATAGATGTGGGAGTCATCTCACGTAATACCAGGATAGATTCAATCTCATTCTTTTCCTTGGAAATCCGATAATTTTAAGATTGGATAATTTATCCTGAGATTGTTATAATCTAATATTAAAATATTCAAATAAGTAATTTCCTTCGGCATACGAACTGTGTGTGTCCTCTTTGTCTTTTGCAGGTCCACTCCAACAAGGCCACGTAAGACCTTTTTCGGATCGGAGGAAAAAGAAAGCTGTCGAAGTGACTCGGTGGAGTACCACATCACATGAAGGAGGGAGATTTCCGGCGCCGCCAGAACTTTGGGACCCTTCTCCTTGTGCTTATCCTCTGCTTTCCCACAGACAATTATTTAATCGATCCAATTACCAAGTGATATTTCGGAGAATATTCGCCACTTTCCTTCTTTTGCATGCCACGCTATTTGCAGGTTAGGTTCGAGTTGGCTCACGTTTATTTAATAAATAAGTTAAAAAAAGATAGTTCAAGTTTTTAGGCTAAGTTCGACTTGTTTTAAAAAATAATGATATCAGGTTGGATTAGGATGACTCATTTATTTATAATTTAATTATTTATTTTATTTATATAAGTAAAATAATATGTAAATAGAATTTTACATTAATAATTATTTTAAAAATATAAAAAATAATATAATTTTATACAAGTAAGAAAAAACAACTTATAAAAGATGATTGTCATTTTAAGTTATGTAACCGATGGGATTAGTATATTTACATTTTATGTATATTAAAAGATCTTTAAGACTTCCTAGTTATGCATTTAACAAAAATGATCCACAACTATTTATATTGTTAATATTTGATTTAAACATTCAATATATGTAACATATAACAAGTTAATCAAATATAATCGAGTAAAGAAAAACTATAATAAGAAATAAAAATATTCATCTTATATATTTATATTTAATTTGAATATAAATATTTACAATTTTTCTATAACAAAATATCAATAATTCATATATAATTCGAACGAGAATGTAAAATTTTATTACACAACTTACTATTATACCACCTACTCTTAGCATCTATGCATTACAGCTGAAAATCAAACTCTCTTAGCCCATTTACAAACGGCACAAGAAGGGAGCAGGAATAAATTATCTTAATCTAACATCTTTGAATATTATTCTATTACATCATATTAATATTAATTTATATTAAAATATTTCCACTATAATATAATATATTTATTAAAATATATTTATAATATCATATCAATCAAATCACATTTATATCTCGATATTTAATAAATATCTACTACCAACAACTTGATATTATCAATTATTTTATCCTTATAAAAACACATCTCAGTTCTACTGGCCATTAGAAGGAAGTTGCATGTATTGGTAGAGGCAGGCCGCAAATGGTTTCAACATGCTATTTTCCAGTAAGTAATCATTCGGTATTACAAAAAACCAGCCTATAAACTGCATATTTCAAAATTTTAAACCATGTCAGATCCTATTCATGAGACTAATCAACGCCAAGTCAGGACAAGTAAAATATGGGTAAGCACATAAATTTCAATTCCTAAGAGAACTTAAACAAAGACTATGAAATTTTGAAAGAGAATACCTGTGGCACCCACAAGGTAGCAAATGCCCGCAGATTCCACATCTATCTCATGGAGATTCCAAGGATACCCATTACATCCCCTTCTCAATTTCCACCCAAAATGTACCCATACCCTACTAAAATTTTCCAAATTGAAACACATTCCACGATAAACCTATAAGTCATTGCAAAAATTCCCTCCACACGACCGTATCCCTGAATCCGTTGTCCTGCCCTTGATGTACTTGAGAGTACGTTATTTCTTTTACGAGAATTTTGCGTAATCTTGGAATTTATCCCATTAGATTAGATTCATTATTAGCATAAGAACTTCTATCAAGCTCCCCACCTCTGTCCATCATCATCCCTAGTAAACATAAAAGGTTGGTATAATTAAAACAAAATATACTGATCCGTAACCGATCGGAACTTTGATTTCCTTTGCAACATTATCACATCTCTAGACGTACAGGATTTCCCATACAAAGGGAATCAAATCAGAAGCCATCTTCAAGGTGAACGGTAAAAGTGTATGCCTGCACCAATCTCACTCGGAAATGACTTCGGCTGAACTGTTTCTTGTTTGCTAACCTAAAAATCGTTTGACTGCCCATCAGGGCAAGGTCGCAGGGTAGGGGCTCCTCAATTCGGCAGGAGAGACTCAGGTTCAAATCACCACCCATGCATTACCTCAGAAATTGGCATGACAGAGATGACTAATGTCCCCCATTGTGCTCATATGAGATTCTGGATCATTAAAAAAAAATTGTAGATTCATGAACTGGGAGACCATCACCTGCACCACCTATTCTCATGACAAATTCAGTGATTTTTACCAACTGAACAACATCTAGTCCATTACCAAACCATTCATGATTCAACACACTAGGAAGAATAACGACCGGACAGAATTGCTAATTGCGACCCAGACAACTGCAATTATCCTATCTAAAAGACAGAAACATCACTTGTACGTAGGAAAAAATAGTAATTCAAGCTTTTACAGCAACAGAGAAGATGCAGATTTATAGCAGTTGACAAAAGAATCATGAAAAAAAAGAAAACCATGACGGTACAAATGGGGAACCAAGTGGCCTGAGATGCAACCTGCGTAAACAAGCCTAAAGAACAAAAGACAGCAAGCTCTTATCCTGGCTCCAAAGAGGTGGCAAATCAAAATCGACAGCAGCTGTTTATAACAATATAATACCAATACAACATACAAACATCATCAACCATACGATTTCAGGATAAAGACTTGTTTAACAGGATGCGCTACTGAAACCCATAGGGGGTGGTTATTAGCCGAGGAAAAATACCCAAGTAAACGCATTCCAGGCCCATCCTTCTCAGCATATACATAGTAGAGAAGCTGTGGAATAGTTGCCCCCTTCCCCAATTGGTTAAAATTGGAGGATTGTACTTAGGATTCTTGAGCAGTCTGAAACCTTGAAGGAGTGTCTATTCCCATCATGCAGCAGAGTCCTGATAAGAGGATGATCAAGAGAACAACCACCTGAACATCGAACGAAAAGCCAACAAACACATCAAAAGATCATAAATCAGAGGAACTGAAGCGAGACATTGAAAAAAGAACACAGCATCCCAAGAATAGGAGAAAAAAGAATGTATGAAAATCCAATACAATAACTTCCAACCACAGAGAACTTCCCAAGTGTACGGATATTGTGCTTGATTTCCTAACCAAAAATATAAACACACAAAAACATGTATTCATACTCATCAAACATCTGAATAGCAAGTGCTATGAGTGGTATTCTTCACCTTTTTTTCTTTTTCCGATAAAAGGATGATCTTTTTTCTTTGAGAAAAATAAAGGATGATGACTTTTAGATCAGTTATCATCCATCTTTATTACTCAAAACGAGCTCCTATTATAGTACTGTGAATGGTAAGGATACGAGAATAAAACGGATTTAACAATGTAATGTAACAATTCAAGCATCATTGCAATTTTTTTTTGAAAAAAAGGCTCTCAATTTTTGAGTTACCGTAACCACCATTTGAGATTTAGGAAAATCCTTCCCACCTTGACCGTTTTGCATTTCACGACAAAAACCAAATTGCTCACAGAATCAAATGACTTCAAGTCAGTATCAGCTTTTCAGTGCTTTATATAATAAAACTGATGATTTACAAAAAATATACATAAAAACTAGAACTGATGTCTTTTTATTCTAGCCCATAGTTTATTTTATTACACAACCAGCGGACAAACTGAACTTCACTTTATGACACAAGAAGGGGACAAACTAAAGTCTACTTTATTACGCAAGGGAACAAAACATCAAGATCACAACCGCATATCATGTCAATAAAGATCAGAATAAATCTGCTATTCCCAATTAGGTTACTGTCTTGGCAGAATTCAATAGTGAAGATGAGGTGAGAATAACTTACAATAAAAAGAGCTTCAAAAAGTGAAACCTTGAGCTGGCAGACCTCATCACAATCCTCAGAACTGGCTGATGTGTTCTGGGAACCTTCAACAAGAGCTCTATATGGTATCCTCTGCATACCATATTCAGGTTGCTCGAATGGATCAGAAGCATACAAAACTGAGTACCTTATGCCCAGTTTTTCCATAGAACCGATCAACTTTGCTAATACCTCTCCTATAACATAGGCCAGGAAGCACTTTCACAAGAGCTTTCTATTTCTGTGAATTCTTTTTTCTAAAATAAAATTACTGTAGCCAATTAAAGAAATCACCGCTTACATGTACATGGTCATTACTTCTTTTTTTTTTAAGAGATGGTTATTACTAAAGTTCAATTTTCACTTATGATCATACCTTCTGTTTGCGAAGGTTCGGATTCACCAGCACTGTTACCATTGCAGTATACAATTATGTTGGCTTTCCCCTCTATCCCAGAGTGACTATCTGATCTCATATACTCCTGTTGTTTTGCTTTCCCAATTAGACCACCAACAATAAAAATGAAAAACAGAAGGATGGTACAATAATAAATACTATTAATTACTTGAACTGAACTCAGGTCTGAAAGTTTTGTGAAACCATCACCATCAACTGAACACGCTTCTGAAACTGCAATGTGTTTCGTTTGTAATCCATTCCCACAATTTTCAGACAATCCCGAAATTAACGAATTCTCGATCCTCTCTTTCTCGTCTGTCTTAATGACATATGGAAATGCCATAGAAAAGTTTGAGCTCGTAAAGGATAACTGTTAAGAACAAATAAAGCAGTCAACAACAGAAGACCACTTAGTCTACACATGCTATGAAACGAAGTGCCAAGATATCCAAAGCAAATGTAAAACCTTACCTCAAGAATGTCGATAAGAGATCGATCAACGACAGCTTTTCGGGAGAGATCCGAAGAATGTAACTACAAAAACAACAAATAATAATATTTATCACAAAATCAAATAAAGAGACACCGCTCAATGATGTTTTTCTTTGTAAATTAACAATAAATATGAAAATTCATTCCGGCAAATGAGATACTGCTGCTTCTTCCTGAAGGTACTGCAAGCAGCAAGGCAACACCAGATAACAAAAGTCCATTGTAGAACAATGGTAGTTGCAAACTTCAAGATGCAGCAATACAATTCCATAATGATGAAAATTTATCAAATTTTTAATATTAGACTTCTTTATGGGATACAAATGATAATAGGGAGCAACTGATCCATACCCAATCAAGTGCTCCATCCATTTCTAGAAGGATACACATATAAATTTCATATCCATATGAAATTATGGTCATTCTTTCATACCCATGCATGTTCGCATCTATCATCCATTTCATATTATAAATATACACATATTTTGTGAAAATTTTGTTGAGTGATATTTGCACCTTTTCCTAGTAACCTTAATACAACAAACTATAAGTTGAAGTAAAGTGAGAATCTTATTTAACAAGTCATCCCTATGTCTCTTTATATAAAGAGAAGGAAAAAATAACATAATCAGTCCAACACAAAAAACACGAATAATAAATGTCCCCTCATACAAAACGTAACTCGATACTCCCCCTCAAACTAGAACACATATATCCACCATGCTCAGCTTGCTTCTACACTTCTCAAACTGGAGGCGAGGCAGTTGCTTGGTAAATATATCCGCAGTCTGATCAATAGAGGCAAGACACGTACAAAGTAGACCCTACTAAATCAGACTACTGGTATAATGACAATCAACTTTCACATGTTTCGTCCTCTCATGAAACATGAGGTTATTAGCAATATATGTTGCAGTCCGATTATCACAATGTATCTCCATGGGCTCCTGAATTTCAACATGAAGATCTTGTAACAAAGATCTAATCCATATCATCTCGGCTGCAGTATGAGCCATAGCCCTGTACTCAGACTCTACACTAGAGCATGAAACACCTTGTTTCTTGCTCCTCCAAGTCACCAAATTTCCAGCCACATGTGCAAAAACTTGTAGTAAATCGCCTATTTCCTACATCTGCATAATCTACATCATAGTAAGCCACTACTAACATAAGGCCCTTCGCCTTCTGAAATAAATTACCTCCACCTGGACAACCCTTAATGTACCTCAACACTTGCATAACTGCCTACCAATTAGCATCAGTGGGTTTGTCTAAGAACTGACTAGCTTACCTACTGCAAGGCTGATGTCTGGCATGGTGATGGTTAGATATAATAACTTCCCAACAAGCTACTGATATACCTTTTTGTCATTTACCTTCATTGTATCCTCAAATAGATGAACTTTAGGATCCATAGAAATGTTGACTTCCTTGGATCCTAGTATGCCTGTTTCCCGAAGAATATCAAGTGCATACTTTCTTTGAGACATCACTACGCCCTGCTTGCTCGTGGCGATTTCAATACCCAGAAAGTATCTCAGCTTACCAAGAGCCTTCATAACAAACTGGCGAGCTAAATCCTCCACCTGAGTAATACCATCTACATCATCACCTGTAAGAATGAGGTCATCAACATATACCAATAAAGCCACGATACCAGTACTAGTTTTCCTAACAAATAAGGAATGATAAGAAGCTCTACATCCCGAACATAGAAAGTGCCTCAAATAAACGCTGAAACCAGGCTCGAGGGCTCTGTTTAAGGCTATAAATAACCTTACGAAGTTTGCACACACTCCCCCTTAGCCTCAAAACCAGGTGGCTACTGTATGTATATCTTCTCTTCCAAATCGCCATATAGGAAGACATTTTTAACATTTAGCTGATGAAGATGCCATCCATTATGCACCGCAATAGAGACAAGAATACAGATCGTGGAGACTCATGCCACAGGGGAAAAAGTGTCAAAGAAATCTACCCCATAAGTCTGGGTGAATCATTTGGCTATAAGGCGAGCCTTATACCTAGAAATAGATCCATCAGGGTTGTACTTCAGAATAAAGACCCATCTGGCCCCAGCTAAGTGTGCACCAAAAGGTAGAGCAGATAACTCTCAGGTCCCTTTATCAATGAGCACAGAAATCTCCTCTTCCATGGCCACCTTCCAATGTGGGTGTAGAAGAGCCCGCTGGTAGGTAGGCATCTCTGTAGTAGAGATTGCAGCTATAAAAGCATGAAATTCGATCCCAAGAGAGCCTACAGAGACAACATTACCAGCGACAAGATACTGTGCACAAGATCTCAGAGCCTCCTTGATAGCAATGAGAATATCATCTGTTGGTAGAGAGAGGGACCCTGAAGATACATGAACAGAAGAATCATCAGTATCTCCAATACATACCTGAGCAGAGGACGATGGTGGCTCAGTGGACAGTGAAGATGGGTGTGACTTCTCTCTGTACGTAACTGGCAGTTGATATGTAGCACCCTTAAATGTCTTCTCATCAGATGGTACAGGTCTGAAAGTGCTCACAGTATGTTATATAGTAGATACACCACTACTATAAGAAAAGTCCTCCAAGGCTATAGGAGGTACAGGTATAAGAGCAGCCACCTCTCTCTCTGAGGAAGAAAAATAAGGAATAGATTCATGAAAAATCACATCCGCACTCACAGTGTTTCTGATGTATGGGATCAAAACACCTATATCCCTTTTACGTGCGTATCCCAGAAATACACTTAACCGCTCTTGATGCCAATTTGTCACGACCATGCCTAAGGAAGTGTACAAATGACACACACTCAAATGTCTTTCGTGGCACGAGAAATAAGTCTACATCATGATATAAAATACTCCATGGAATCTGCTCATATAAAACAGAGGAAGGGAGCCTATTAATGAGATAACAGGAAGTAAGAACAGCATCTCCCCAGTAACTATGCGGAACACAATTCTGGATAAGTAGAGCTCTAGCTGTATCCAGAATATGGCGGTGTTTTCTTTCAGCTATCCCATTCTGTTGCGATGTATGAGGACATGAGGTCTGATGTATAATACCCAATGATCCATACAAATCAGCCAGTTTTTTTGTGCAAAATTCTAATGCATCTATTCGAATTTTCTTAATGCATACACCAAATTGATTTTTCACAAACATCACAAACTGTTGAATCAAAGAACCAGCTTCCAATTTATTCTTCATAAAAAAGGTCCATGATAGACATTAAAAATCATCCACAAATAACAAATAATATCTATAATTTTGACGGTCTGCCGCACGACTACGCCCCCAGACATCACAATGCAGCAAATCAAAGCAAGCAGAACTAGTAAACTGGATAAATGCAGGAAAACTGGCACGGTGATGCTTTCCCAGCTGACACGCATCACACTAAATCTTCATGGCAGAAGACAAGTGAGGGATGACACCGCGTGACTTATCCAGTGAAGGATGACCTAGTCTTCTATGCCACTGCAAGGTACTCCCTGCAATAGTCATCTGATAGGCTGCAGCAATTGGACTCTGAAGTAGCTGACACACCCCCTCCTCATAGCCACCACCAATCGTCCTTCCCGTCATGCGGTCCTAAAAGATGCATTTAACGTTAAAAATAACACGACAATTCAACTGCTTGGTAATAGAACTAACAAATGGCAATTGCATTGCCATGTCCAGCACATAATATACATCAGCAAGATGCATGGAGGGTGTAATAGGTACCCCTCCCTTACCATAAATGAAGGCATGCCTACCGTCTGCCAACTGTACAGAATGTTCTTGTGATGTCTTCTGTAATTCCTTAAAACATTGGAAATTTCCTATCAAATGGTCATAAGCATCAGAATCAATCAACCATGACCCTTCGTACCTGATGCAGATGAATAGGCTGCAATGCTGGAGGATTGAGGCTACTCATGAGTCAACTGTGCTAGTCGTTGCACAACGGCATCATAATCTGCCTCTACAAGAGATACTGCCCCAATGCTCACACCTGGAGATGCTCTAACAGAAGCCTAATTAGCAACAGTAGGACGGCCATGTTTATTCCAACACTCAACCTCAACATAACCAAGCCTACCATAGTGAGAACATGTAGGCTTGCCTCGACCACCATCAGTCCTACCCCTGCCTTTGCCACAAAAGAAGTATGCACGACCATCACGAGTGCTAACAGCAGCATGAGCCGAGGACGTGTTGGTGACAACAGCATCATGTGTAGACTAAATTTGCATCATACTCAGCCTCCTGTAAATCTCCTCAATAGGAGAAAGCTCAGAGAGAATTTGTGAACGAGCTGCAGAATAGTGATCACTCAGCCCTGGAAGGAACTGTGGGTTGCACTCCTTCCTATGATCCCTGCATGTAGAAGTATACATCGCTCTACATGCATTACATTTCTCTAATAATCCCTTCATAGTGGAGTAATACTGAGACAGACTCTTCTTTTCTTGCTTGAGATGGCATAAGTCATAGTGGATCTGAAAAACTTGAGTTGAATTCAACTCATGTGAATAAGCCAACTTCAAGCCATCCCACATCTCTTTGGCAGTGCTGTAGTACATAACTTCATTACCAATCCTCAGAATGACGCTATTCAAAATCTAGGCTCTCACCATAGCATTATCCCGATTCCAAGTCGCATATTTTCCTATTTTTTGCTCCGGTGCTGCTTCCATAAGCACATGCTTCTTGTCATAGCCTTCCACAGTAACAAGAAAGGTCTGAAATCAACAGGGGTAATTGGTCTCATCTAATTTTGTAATTAGAGCAAAAAAGGGGATCTTGTACACCCTGTTTTCTGTATTCTGTCCTGAAGACACCTCAGAACCGTATGATGTAGACATAGTAACCCCAAACACACAAGAATAAGCCCAAACAATAGGCCTGAAATCTTAGATAAAACACAAACTTGGGGAATACACACAACACAATCCACAGACCAAAGAACAACACTTCACTAGGTAATACACACCCCTAAAATCATTTACTACAGGGAATACGCACCCCAAATTAGATCAAAAGATCAATAAGGTTATACCACCCGTAGGAATATTTTTTTGATTCAAATCCTCATCTCTGAGGAGAGAGATCGAGAACAGTAGGCAGCAACGGTGATCGGGAGGTGGTCCTACTACAACGGAGTGGCAGCAAGCAGCGGCAGGAGCGCCGCGACCAGTCGCTACGACACGGTGGCGAGCGCTGCAGCAGGAATGATTGCTGGCGGCAGCACCGCCGCGACCAGGTGCTGCAGCGCGGTGACAAGCGCTACAGGTGGAGTAGTTGCTAGCGATGACAGTCGATGCTGCTGCTGCGACGGCGATCCAACGTCGACGTGGCCGTTGGTGGTGGGGGTTGTAGCTCCCGGCGAGAGGGCTTAAGATAAGGTTAGGGTTTTTTTCGGTGGAGATCTAAACCTGATGCTCTAATACCAAGTTGAAAGGAAAGAAAGAATCTTAATTTACCAAACCGTCACTATGTCTCTTTATATAGAGAGAGAAAGGAAAAAAAACATAATCCGTCCAACACAAAAATAAGAATAATAAATGTCCCCTCATACTAAACGTAACTCAACAATTTTATACTAGAAACATGCACTTGTGTGGTTAATAATCCGTGGAGGGCACATGCATCAAATTATATGCATATTGTTGATATTATTGATATTACCTTCCCTACCCCCATCTACATCCCTTGTTCATGATTTTTTTTGTTTTTTTTGAATAGAGAAAGGGTGATTGTCCAGTTAACATCTCTTATTCATGTTTAAGGATGCAAAAACAAGCTATTCATATCCATATCCACATCCAAAGAAATATAAAGACATCGTAACATTTACATTGAAATCCACCTCTGTTATTAAATAAGTATGCCATAACCCATATCCATATTTGTATCCGACTACTTGCACAGGATAGATCTAACCGTTTGCCACCCAAGTGATTAACTAGAGTAGCTTAGGGAACAATATGTGTTAGCCAAAACTTTTTTTGGCAAGAATTACACGCTACAATGAGTTAAATACTGAGCACTTCAAATGGAAAGGTCTTACCTTCCGCCCTAGAAAAATAAGTGCAGCATCAGCATCCTGTTGCTTCTCCCCAGAGCACTGACAAGGAAGGCAACCAACATAAGAAATCTATGAACCTTTTGAGAAAAATAAGAAATCTATGAAGCCTCTGGCAGAGGGATCTACTTCTTTAACAAAGCAGCACTTGTTCTATATTCTTTCACACAAAAAATTGACAGCACAGTGAAATAATGATTCAGAAGCATCGATTGCCAGATGAAGAGAAAAAAATACCATACCACTAGGTTCAACCAGCCACCCTGGGAGAGAGCCAAATGGGCTAATTCCTTTGAGGATATGGTACGATAGTTGACAATTTCTTTGGCACTAGTATGCAATTCCCTATAACATAAGTCAGATGCGTTTGAAGGAACATATAGTCTCCTAGAAAGAAAGAGAATCAATGTATTGGATGAAATAAAGCAGGTATTGGATGAAGTAATTGGCAATAGTCATAAGAACACGCACACTGAAAGAAGTAATTCTTCAGAAGATACCGTAGACAGCCATACAGAAATATACATGGTTTACTTAATCATAGCACTAACCGATGAGGTAAATGTTTCTGAAGTGAAAAATGAGTACCTTTTTCTTTAACAAGAAAATAAGAGATATAATGACTCACATAATACAACCAATCATTTTCCTACATAAGACTGGATCAGCTACATGGATTTTTGCCTCCATTCAGATTTTTCCTGAATCATTTTATAACTTAAATATATATAAACGTCATACATGATAGTTTGTTACATCCTAGCTGATAATCACTAAAACGACATTCGTTTCGATTCCACAAATCACATATCTTTGATGGTAAACTCCCATTTATTATTGCTATGGTCTAGAATTCAAAATTTGGGGCTTTGTCATTTCATAAATAAATTTCAATTTTCTGCCCTCATTGAGGCTTTGATTCTAAGAAGATGACAGTTTTCGTTTGACCGATATTGAGGCAACTACAAGCAACATTAACTAAGAGATTGGACAAATGAAAGACTACTGGCCTCAAGTAGTCTTCTTTCCCCCCTTTTTTGAAAAAAGTAAATAAATAATGACAACAAAGAGATTGGACGTCAAAGAATTGAAAGCACAAGGGAAACTCTAATGATAAAAGAAGCACATAATGAGTTACATGACTATGGGAACTAAAACTCCCAACCAAAGTACTTGGTGAGAAGAAATTGAGTCTTTAAACATAGGATCATAGTCTAAAACTACCAGGTCCAATACTTAAACCTCTGCAATTCCATTTGGGCTCCAGGACATTCCCTCTAGAACAATGCTGTCAAGGTGCTTGCCTAAGGTGAGGTCTTGGCACCTTGACAAGCCTTGGGTGAGAGGATTTCGCTTAGGCAATGCCCGGGCAAGTGCTTCACATGGAGGCGTCAGGTGCTCGCCTTAGAAAAACCTGACTAACCCAATAAACCACAACCCCCCACCCCCATCTCCCCAACAAAAATAAAAAAAACCTATGCCCCTCCCGATAAACCACATCGCCGTTGGAACTTCAAACTCTTCTCCTTCGATCGTCGCCGAGTTGCAGCTCCTCCATTCGATCACCTCCAAGCTAGAGCTCCTCCCCATCGCCGCTTGAGCTCTCCTCCCCATCACTGCTGCAGCTTCTCTCCATCGCCACTCGTTGAGAGAGACCTCTATCTCTCTCTCTCCTAACTCCCCTCCCGCTCATGCACTCTTTTCACTCTCTGTCTCCTAACACCCCTCCCCCCCGTGCACTCTTTCTCGTTTTCACTCACTCTCTATATGGCTCCTATTTCCCCTTTTTCATTTTTATTTTCTTTTTCAAGCAACGATGCCAATTTGGTTTCACGCCAACAAGTGGGATTTCAATGTTTTGGTTTCACTATTCACAGCACTTTAAAGTGCCTTTATTACAATGTTTTGGCACAACCAATTTGATAATGGTTTCATAGAATTCTTTACAACCAATTTGATTTCAATGTTTTGGCACAACCAATTGATTTTAATGTTTTATTACATTATATTCAAGCCTTTACTTGGGTTAAATATTCGGTATTTATGTTGATTCAATAATTGATAATGATTAAGATTGCACTAAATGACTACTACAAGTGGAGAAGATGTATTTTCTGTGAAGCTTCACAGATCCTACATGGAAATATAATTTTGTAAAGGATCCATTTAACAAGAATGCAATGACTTGTACTTTTTGTTGGAAGATCATAAAAGGTGGAATACATCAAGACAAGCATCAAGTTGGGTTAGACAAGAACGCATCGGCTTGTCAGAAATGTCCTCCAAAGGTGGAGGAATTAAGAAATTACATGAGTGATAAAAAGATACAAAAAGAGGCATTTTATGGTGATCGTTTGCCTGACTTTGATGATTGGGAGAATGCAATTGATGTTGAAGATGATAAAGAGATGGAAATAACTGCTCCAACGAAGAGAGTCGTTGATTACAGAAGTAACACATTTTTCATCCCTAACAAGAAGCAAAAGGGAACGAGACCCATGGACATGTTTGTGAAGGGCAAAGAAAAGACTCCTCTAAAGCAAAGCTTGATAAGGAAATGTGACCTAAAGTAATTCGAAAGATTGCTCATTTTTTTCTATCAACATTCTATTCAATTAGCTAAATTACAATGCTTTAAAGAAATTGTTCAGGCCATTGGAGAGTATGAGCCAAACTTAAAACCCCCCTTGCCATAAGCTTAGAGTTTCTTTATTGAAGAAAGAGGTAAAGTACATACAAGGCTTGATGCATTATCATGAGGAGGCCTAGGCTAAATATAGATGCTCTATCATTTCACATTGTTGGACTTCCAGGAAACAAGGACCATCATCAATTTAATGGTGAATTGTGTAAAGAGCAACATGAATGTTGATTTCATTGATGCATCATCTATCATAAAAATGGAAGAAGATATACGAGTTGCTTGATAGCTTTATAAAAAGAATTAAATAATCCAATGTATTTATTGTCATCACCTACAATGGAAGCAACTACATATTGGTAAGTATATTTTAGTTAGATATGTAATGTACATGTTTCAATTAGAGCATTGTTTGCCATGTGTTTTAATATACTTCATTTCTTTTTTAGACAAGTTGTTACAAGAAAAAAGATTGCACATGTATTAGACACCTTGCGTTGCTCATTGTATTGACTTAATGTTGGAGGACATTGGAAAAATCCCAACAATAAAAAAAAAAAAATTCCAAAAGGGCCATATTTGTTATGGGGTTCATCAGCAATCACATAGGAAGTTCGAAACATGATAAGAGGCTTCATCAACAAAGGGAGTTGGTTCAATATGGATTACTCAATTTGCCACAACTTTTCTTTCGTTGCAAACTATTTACAAACAGAAGCATAATCTGAATACTATGTTTACATCGGAGAAGTGGGCAAAATGCAAGTGGCCTAAGGAGATGAAGGGCAATAAAGCTAGGGACAATATTTTGATGCATTCATTTTAGAATTATGTGCTTGAAACTCTCAAATACACGGGGTCTTTGACAAAAGTTCTTCAACTTATTGATGCTGAAAAAAGCCATCCATAAGCTACATTTATGAGGCAATGGATCGGACTAAAGAGGCCATTTGAAAAAGTTTCAAAGGGAATGAAGATAAACATAAAGAGGTGTTTAAAATCATTGATCGAAGGTGGGCATGTCAAATAAAGCATCCATTACATGCAACTAGCCATTTTCTTAATCCCAAGTTCTTCCATGCGAAACCCTTTATAAAATTCGATGAGGAAATTATCGATGGGTTGTACAAGTGCATACAGAGAGTAACACTTGATACACAAGTCCAAGACAAGATAGCAAATGAATTGTCTTCGCATAAACATGCAGAAGGGATTTTTGGAAATCCAGTGGCAATTAGATCAAGAACAACCAAATCACTAGATATCAATATATGCAATGATTCAAATTTTCAAACTCTATCATAATTTCTCTTTAAATATAGACTAATAAAACATCACTTTGCAGTGAAGTGGAGAACTTATTTGGAAGTTCAACTCCAAATTTACAGAGATTAGCTATAAAGGTCTTGCGCTTGACATGCAATGCCTCTGGATGTGAACGTAACTGGAGTATTTAAGTATGTGAGTATGTTTTCTCAAACTTATGGCAATAGTACAGTCAGTAAGTTTGATAATTTGATTTATATGTTAAGCACTTTGTAATACCTATGGATTCATTCAAAAGAAATGCTCTTAGCATTACTAAATTGCAAGATTTGGTGTACATCAAGTACAATTAGTCCTTGAACAATTGTTTTGACCTATAAGACACCATCGATCCCATTACACTCAACTCTATTGATTATTCAAATGAATAGTTGATTGGAGAGATGGGAAATGATAATCCAGAAAATGATCTGACTTTTTGTAATGATACTCTGACTTGGAGTGATGTTGCAAGGGCATCTGGAGTCAACGAGATAAGAACCTACATAAGAAGTCAAGCAGGGCTCCATCGTGCTACACAACCATCAAGTTCAAGACCAATGATTACAGTTCCAGAAGATGATGAAGGAGAAGAAGAGCAAGACTTGGACTTTAAGGCAGATGAGGAAGATGAATTTACTATTAACCTAGAGACCTAGATGTTTTAGTTTGGTGTGGCATTGAATTTTCTAGCACTTTTGATCATGCTAAGGTTTATGTTCTTTTGCTTGTAAACTTGACATTATGGTTGTTAAACATGCTAGGATATATGTTTGTAGTCTTGGACATGTGCTTTCTATTTATGATCATTAGTATGATTTTTGTTTGGACATGTGCCTTTTATCTATGAACTTCATGGTTGGAATTGTGTTTTTTTCTTATTGAAAGTAGTTTTTATTTGGCATTCCTAATTTTTACTTGACATTTTTACTTATTATATTTTGTCAATGGATCCAGGTATGAAGTTATGAGAGCATCTAATTTATTGATATTTTTTCAAAAAAAAAAAAATAGCACCTCATTTCTCTTAGGCGAGTATCTAGTGCCTCAAGCATTTTGGACCCCTCTTTTCTTTTAGCGCCTCTCACCTTTGACAACACTACTCTAGAGTGCCCTTCTTCAATATTCTTGCCTTGATTTTCTTGATGGAGGTAAAGGTACAAAGAAAAAGTCTCAACAAAAGTTCACCTACTACCTCTCTCGCTTCGTCTATCGCAGTCATTGTGGCCCAAGGAAAGGTAGGGAAGTCTCTACAAGACTTGTCAAGGCTGAAATTTATTACATGTTAGGTTGCAGGACCAAAGAGTTATGAAATGTCATAAAGAGCACTAAATCCATAATCAAAGTTTGACTAGGATGAAAAATGACTATCAATAAGGTTGTGGTATACTACTCAAATTTAAAATAGAGACATGTCAAGTAGATGTTTTTCATCACAATGAGGCCCCTCCTTGTTAATCGAAAAAGTAAATATTAGGTAAGGGAATCATTCCCTAATGCTTTAATCCTTGAACCTATCAATTACCTTACAATGATAAATTTCCTCAATAACATGTTTCAAGGAACCCTCTTCAAAGAAAAAAAAAAAGAAAAGAAACATGTTTTGACAAGCATCTTGTCATCATTGGAGCCAAGTGAAAGTGAGACATGATCCAGATGTATCCCCATCCTCATTTAGTTTTTTTTTTTTTTTTTTTGAAAAGGAAAAGGGAGGATACCTTAAAAGGTACTTACCCGAGCAATTTCATTGAAAAATAAGCGTCAAATTACAAGTACATCATGGAGTAGAATCCCAAAACACAAACTAAGAGGAAATGGAGGAAATAACATTCTCGACATATGGGTTAAGCCCCCTAAAGACCACCCCATTCCTACCCAGCCAAATGCCCCAAGGAATTGCCAACACCTTGGCTCGCTCCTTTGATCTGAAGGTGTTGCCTCCCAATTGAGCAGCTACTCCTCGGAAAGAGGCCCAAAAGGCATCGAAGGAGGATGGATCAATCCAATTCGAACCCAAAGTTCGCCACACCCATGCAACAATAGGGCATCTAAAGAATAGGTCGTCATTATTTTCATCAACCTGCAAGCAATGAGGGTAGGTGGTATCATTTGTAGATGCCCAACACACCCTTTGCACCTTAGTAAGCACCTTGTCTCGTCTTAGGAGCCAAGCAAAGAATCTAATCTTCAAGGGACAATCCACCGACCAAAGGAGCCTGCAGTCTCTCAAAAGGTCAATGTCCAATGGCTATGAGGTGAGCATTAGTCTACAATAAGCATCTTGAACAGAGAAGTTGCCCTCGTCCCAGCAAAGCACGTCCCTACCTGTTGCAGCTCCCAACCTTCCAATGCCTGCAACATCTCTAGGAACTCTTCATAGTGTTGATCCAAGAGGCCCCCTTAGAAGGACGAGCACCAAGCACCTTCCCAGCAACTCCTAACCAATGCATCTGTCAGCTGCCATTCAGAACAACCTCGCGAACCTACTACACAAAGGACCATCTCCCTGCCAATCGTCAGTCCAGAATCTAAGGTTCCCCTCTCCAAGCACAAGAGTGAACCAATCCTTGATGAGCAGAGCTATAGAAGCCAACCCTCTAAAGAAGAGAGATGTCGCAGCTCGAGGATTGGTGAGCATCTCCTAAGAAATGAAGGTGCCATAGCACCCCCTCAGCACGTCCACAAGGAGACTCTCCTCTCCTCCCACAAGTCTGACAGTCCACTTGGTTAGGAGGCTGAAGTTTGCCCCCTCAATGCTTCTAACTTTAGGGCCCCCATCCTCAATAGGACGGCAAACATCATCCCAGGCTACCAATCTAACTCCCCTACCCAAAATATTGACGTTCATCTAGAGGAAGTCTCTCATGAGGCTGGAAATCTTCTTCTCCACCTGGCAAAGAATTCGGAAGATGGACAGGAAGTAAGAAGGCATGGAAGAGAGGACCGCTCTAACAAGGATCAATCTCCACCCCTAGAAAGCAGCCTAGAGGCCCACCTAGCCAATCTTCATTCCATACACTCCAGCAGGGGAAGCCAGTCTTGCAACCTGAGCTACCTATCTAAAAGTGGCAGCCCGAGATAAGGGAGCAGTAACCCGTTAATCCCTGTACCAAGGGCGACCTTACAAGCCTGCTACTCAAGATGGGAGAGGTTAAGGGGGACAAGAGCCAATTTGGAGAAGTTGATCTGAAGGCTGGATGCCTCTCCAAACATGTGCATCAATAGACGAACCTTTTGGGCCTCCAAGGTAGCACCTTCCACCATCATCAGGATGCCATAAGCATATTGGAGGATCAGAACCTCACAACCATTACCAGCCCTAAAGCCTCCAAACATCCCTTTCGCACATGATGCAACTGCAACCCTGGATAACATGTCGGCAGCAAGAACAAAGAACATAGGAGCTAGGGGGCAGCCTTGCCTATCTCCCCACTTGGGTTTCATCCAACCTCTGGCAGGATTCCCATTGATCAATACAGAGAACGAAGCCGTGGTGACAACATTTAATCCACTCAATCCATTTGCTCGAAAAACCCCTCTTAGCAAGAGAGGACCAGAGGAAGGAGCATCGAACCGTATCAAAAGCCCTGTTGAAATCAACCTTCCAAAGGAAGGCTTTCATCTTTTGTCTCTTCCAACATGCTAAGGCTTCCAAAGCCCCAACAAAACCATCTAAAATGCCCCTGCCAAACACAAAAGTCGTATGTGTCGGCGATATGAGGTACGGGAGAAGATCCCATAATTTGGGAGCCAAAGCTTTGGCAATGATGAGGTAGGAGGCATTGGAGAAGGCAATTAGCTTGAAGTCTTCACTCGCCGCAAAACCTTTTTTTAGGAGCAGAAAAAGGAAGGACCAGTTAAGCTTTCCAAAACTGGCATTTCCAACTTCAAACTCCTGAATAACTCCCATGATATCTTCCTTCAATAGGGACCAGAATTCCTTATAGAAATGGATAGGGAATCTATCAGGCCCTGGGCATCCGTCAGCATTGAGCCCCTAAACTGTAGCCCTGACCTCATCCTCGAAGAAACTCCCCACCAAGGTCTCCTCCTACACCTCAAAGATGTGTCGGGCTCCTTCCCCTGTCCAACGCCAGGTTCTAGCAATACGCCATCTAGAGAAGGCCTTAAGGCAGTCGGCCACTACCCGACCAACGTCCTCCCCTACATTATATTGCATGCCACCCACCACCAAGCTGTCTAACCAGTTGAACCTTCATCTAGACGAAGCAACTTTGAAGTATTTGGTATTGTAGCTGCCTTCCTTAAGCCATTTTTGGCGATACCTAGTTTTTCATTCAACCTCAACCATCCTGTCACCCTCTTGAACCACCCACAGCTCGGTCGCCCTACGAACTCTATCCTCCACTAAATGGCCTTCATCCTCCAGCCTATCAAGTTTGGAAATTTTTGCCAAGGCCTCCGTCCCCCTCTATTCTCTTCTCTGCTTCAGTTGCTTGCGATATTCTCTAAGGTGAGTCTTCAAGTAAGCAAGTTTCCCAATAAGGCGAACGGTTGTTGATCCGTCCACCCCCAGATTCCTCCACTTCTGCTCAATCATGTCTCTGAACCCCGACTCCATCAACCAAGATCTCTCGAACTTGAAGTATGTGCCCACCTTCAAGCTCTCATTGGATTGCTAAAGGGGGGCAAGAAAACAGCTAGCAAGAAGACCTCGACAAGCACAACATTGGAAAGGAATCTGTCAATGCATGAGCACTACCCATTGACGCTTCTCCAAGTGAAGGAATAAGAGGTAGGGGCAAGGTCAATGAGGCCAAAAGCCGCCACGAACTCAACAAAGTGCTCAAAGCTTGGGTCTTATCGCCTGTGGCCCTCTGACCTATCCTCAACCTGCAAAGTGGTGTTGAAGTTGCCCCCAACCAACCAAGGGTGTCCATGGCAGGATGCCTTAATCGAGGCAAGCTCTTCTCAAAGACAAGATCTCGCATCAATGTCACGTAACCCGTAGGCAGCCATTATCATGAAGGAGGCACCATCTCTCATACGAAGGAAGCTTATGGAGATGATGTGCTCACCAATAAAGGAATCATCGAGCGATAGTGTCGTCTCTCCAACACAAGAGTTGGTCTCCAGCTCGCTCGTGTGCATCAAGCTTGAGGAGCTTGTCAAGCCAAGTGCCACCCATCTCTCTCTAGATGCCAGCATCACAGCAGGAAAGCTTAGACTCCTAAAGCAGAATAATATTAGCCCTCCACCGTTGTAGATAGCCTCCTAACGTCACCCTTCTCGTAGGGTCATTAAGGCCCCGCACATTCCAAGTAAGGATGTTTAACATTGGGCAAGCTCAGGTGCCACCTTGGCGACTAACCTGAATCCAGCCGCACACGAGACCTTTGAGGTCTCCAACTCCTCAACCAAGGGTCCAACAACCCCTCCATCATCTACTACAATGTCCTTCTGAGCAAGATTCGAAATGTCGATTTCGATGCCATGCCGATGAAATTCTAAGTGTACATTTCGTGGGCACACCGTGGAAATGCCCGTTTTTCGATGAGCATGCCGATGAACATGCCATGGACATGCCGATGCATACCAACAAAAATAATAGGAGTCAAAAAAATCAACAACCTCAGTATGGGCACCTATTTCGCCGACATTCCGACCATGCTGAGGGCATGCCGACAGCATGCTGACAATATCCCTATAAATCGACACATTATCCGTGTTGGCACGGCCCCTGCTCAAAAATGGCCTTGCCGACAGCATGCCGAGGGCATGCCGACAGCATTTAAAACGATGCTTCTAAGAACAGGCATCAACCACAACATGGATAGAGGTCTCTGAGGTCTTCAAGGCAGGGAAGGAGTACCAGCCAACATAGCGAATGGCCCCACCCAAGGGATGGTCAAGGCGAGGGTCCCAAGTGACAACTTCCCAAGCCGCCGATCTCTACCCCCCCCCCCCCCCAGATGACAACGCGAGCGTGGCCGAGAGGCACCACTGACGTCTCTAGCAGGTCCACACATCGAGCTAAGGGCACTAACTCCTTTTTCGTTTCTTCGTCGAGTTTCCTCTGTTGGGCAAGGTCGAGCAAGGCCATCAACGTCACCATAGGAGACCTCATCCCCAAGCAGGGAGGCACAGGGAGGTAGCCCCTCATTAAAGGCCACAGCGGGTGCATAGGCAAGGGGAGAAGGGGTGTGGCAATCGAGTCCTGAGTACCCAACCCAGTGTATAAAAGAGGGGGTAAGGGGAGTCATAAGAGTCCCCGGAGAGAAGGGGAGGGGGAAGGTGCGACTCCTCGTTGCCCCTGCACCTCCCGCATCCTCAAGAAAAGATGCGTCCTCCGTAATCCCTACATCAGAGGGAAGCGACGCCTCATCAGGAAACACGATCCACCCACCTAGATCCTCGCTATGTCAACGTTGTGGCGCCTCTACTCAACCACGTCATCCTCCAAGGGGCATGACCCTTCGAATTCAACGCTCTCTGAAGGTCGCACTACCTCCCTAAGACCCGAGGATCGTGACCCCTCGTTTTTTGCATCCTCCAAACGAGGCACCTTTTCGTCAGTTGCCCCGTCAGTGCGCTCCACCTGGCGACACACAGGGCGTCAAACCCTAGCCATGCATGGCCAAGCAACAGTGATAGCGCCGCCCACTGCTGGAGGCTTAGACCGACAGGCAACAACCTCCGCGAAGGTCTGCTCTCACTTGTCACCATTGACGCAACAACAGCGAATCACCCACGAGAAGCCCGCATGTCGAAGAACCTTCCCAAGTACGAAGGGACCAATCTTGGGCGTGGCCAAAGCTTCAAGAGGCTCAATAGTAAGCCCTGCCCCTCGGACCTCCCTAAGGTAGGCGAAGGAGAGGCTACAGCCTCAACTACAGCCACCGTACGCAACCAAAATGGAACCCCTTCAAGCTGAAGGCACAAAACCAATCTCTCCAGTGGCCGTTCTTCCGTAGCCCCGTCGTGAATACATGGGAGTCACCAACGAACGACACCTTCGCGCAACCAAGTCTCTAAGAAGCAGAGCCTCTTCTGCAAGGACAAAGGAAGGTCTAAAAGAAGACGCCCCAACCAACCATGTATGACCTTCAGCCCTGAGCACAAACCCATGTGCTCCACGGCCCACACAGCAACCTCGCTAGGGTCAACCTACCCCTGCAACACCTCGCCCACAAGGCCCAGAGCCACCTCTGCCTCCGACACTCCAACTACGCTCGACCATGGGGCAACCACCACCGCCAGGGGAAGCGAGGCTAAGGGTGGCAGGAGGAGATCACACATGCAACCCTTCACCTTCCTACGCTTACAAGACGCCTTCCGATGGTTGAGACCGCCGCAAGCCCAACATTTGGGAGGGTCTCTACAATCTCCAACCCATTGGCCACGGCCAAGACAATGATAGCAACTCCCCTCAAACCTCCAAGCCTTCTCGGTCAGCAATCGCTTTTCCTCGCACCGCAAGGGGGGGAGCCTCCTCACGATGCCTTCTTCCATGGCGATTCCTGCAAGCCACGTGCGTCCAACCTTCGCCTTCGCCATCCATAGGCGGCTTTGGTTCTCCATCATTCTCTGCCACTGCAGTACGCCCTCCTCCACCAGCAACGACCTCTCTCTCCAACCCTGACTTCTCACTCTCTCGCCTTCTCCTCTCACTCTCCCCCTCTTCCATCTCTGCTTTAGGTCCAAGTCTTGTGTTTTTCAGTATGATATGTTTCCTCATCCTCATTTACTTGCATGTGCCTGCATGAGGGAAATTTAGTTCGTTTACATAGGAATGTTGAGAGATACAAGTTATTTTTTTAGTAGTTGAGTCCTTGGATCATGTCAAGATCCATAGAATGGAAATACATGACTTCTACATTTAGTCCCATGCCTTGTATTATTGAGAATAAGGTAAGAATGTAGGCTCACACAAAAACCTTTACACTATTATTCTCCTTTAAGAAAATCAATAAATAATCTAGCTCTCTAGGTTGCTTCACCCATGGTTTTCCCCCTTCCCTTTAGAAGGTTTTTTCACATAATGAAGGAGTTCTTATACTATTTTTTTGTCAATTACTCACATTTTAATTGTTATTTTGATCTTCAACAATATTACTAAAAAAACTAATCATTAACCAACTTTTTTTTTGATGACCCAAAATCTCCAAAGAACAAAAATTGAGATGAGTGCGCAAAGCCCGTGTGAGAAGTATTGGTAGGAACCATCAATAGGCAATAAGGGCACCATAATGGCAATACCTCTCCACTATGTGGAAGCACCAATTGGAGTCAATAGGGCCACATTCAATCAACCTCCACTTTTTTTCTTTCACAAAAAAAGAACCTTGTCTTACTGGATTCCACCACTAGGATGATTCCAAGCAAGACACACCCCATGTTGCAACAATTGATTTGATGTTAGCATAACAATAAGACTATGAATCGGCGATAACACTTTATGCATAATGATTGACCCATCTAGAGCACAACTATGAAGGTGAGCACCTAGGTGCCCACCTAAAGCAAGGTAAGGCCCTGGCACCTTGCTAAGCCTCATTTTAGGCATTTGGCCTTGGCAATGCTTAGGCAAGCACCTCTTGGCAAGGCGTCAAGTATTAGAGCAAGTGCCTAATAAAGCTTCAATAAACCCTAACCCAAAAAAAAAAAGAAAGCAAAACCCTAGACCCCCCACCCTACTGACGCACTTGCCTCACAGCCATCCCCCTGACAAGCACCTGTCTTATATGCCAAGAAGCTTCTCCATCAATCAGCCTATCCATCCTCCCTATTGCCAAGCAAACCCCCCCACCCTCCCCTACCTGCTTACTCACAGAGGTACCTTCTTTCTCATGCACTCTCTCTCTCTCTCTCTCTCTCTCTCTCTCTCTCCATTTCTTATGCTCTCTGTCACTTTCTCTATTTCCTATGATGTCTCTCGTTCTTGAAACAATGTGATGACATTTTAGTTACTATGATGATCATTGAAATTACATGGCTACCATTATGATGTTTTAGTTAGCCGATAACAATTAAATTAACTAAATGTGAATGGTTCAAACATTCAACCATAGAAAATGATCTAGAAGCCTGTCTATGTTCAATTACACAGCTGCTGTCAAGAGTAATTTCTTATTATAGTTTTATTCTTTGGCATGTTGCTTATTATTTCATTAATGACTTTACGTATGTGGATGTGAAAACAGGTAATTTATTAATATTTTATATATTTCTATTTTAGTGCCTCACTTTTCCTGGGCAAGTGCCTAGTGCCTCAGGTGTTTCAGACCCCCTCATCTTGCAGTGCCTCTTGCCTTTGAGAGCGCTGATCTAGAGAAAATTGAGAAATAGATTGCCATGATCTAAAATGTATGCTAATATAGATGCGATGGCAAGATGAAGAAGATTCCAAGCTAGGTGGTAACTACACCACTATATCCTTGATGGCAACAAACGATTTGACATATTTTCTTTTTTGAAAAGCAATAGATTTGATATTTAGCATGACTGGAGGAGTACGAGTTAGTAATATTTTTATACAAAATCATTGACTATTCTAGAGAAAATTGGGATATGGATTATCATCATTGGCAATATAAGTTGGTATAGATGAGATGACGGGATGAAGAATACTAAAATTATAAATGAAAATGGCATACTCATTTTGATGTGAAGACCATAAGAATGCTGGAACAATGTTAGATGATGACAACCCACAAGGAAGCAATGCCACAGCTGAAAAAACTATATACAGTAATGCCTTTATTCTTCCCATTTCTTCCTGTCAAAGTTAAGAAAAACTGCCATTAAGTAAAAGTTAAAAAGATGGAAATATTTTTCAGAGAAATCTGATACAAGAATAAGACTCTAAATAAACAAATACGATCTCAACATGCATAATGTACACATTCGGTGTGTATGGTGCACTTTTTTCTCAATGCACATGTGCACATAGCTAAATCCATGAGTCTACATATATTCTAGCTTTTGGAGTTTACACAGATGCATATTCTACCATATTACACTCTGTACCACTCCAAGCACATGAACTTGTAATCTGTAGGAAACAATACTATGTTTTGAAAGATGCAGCTAAATCAATTGGGTTCAGTTCTTTTAGCTATATAAAATTAATACCAAAAGAAATTTAACCATTCAAAAGCAAATACTCTACTTCCAAAAATATGGATAGTAGTGGAGTTTACATTATAAATTTTTTGAAAGGAGTTTATGTAATATAACATGGATGGAGTATAAATTTGTCAAGCACTTCCATTGTCAACAGAGTTGTATGCATAAGTAAAGAACATCAGGCATTAACTCACATGGTTAGCTCTCCAAAAGTCAGGCTATACATGATCAGGCCTATCCATCTCTCTCCACTTATTCATATACGTAGAGGAAGGAATCCAAGCTTACATAAATAAACATGTATACAAATACGCAAAGTTTAGACCCATCCTCTGCAACCAAAACTTCTCTTATTGATTAAAACAAAGCCTTGACAACAGTTATTTTACTGGCTAAGCCCATAGTCAGCAGACCAAGTTAATTGATCTGAACTGTTAGTAGCAGTTTTCAGGAAACCTGGCTAATTGATCTCAAGTTCTCAACTGTTATTAGTAGTTTTATATGTTAGCAATAGGCCATTTTCAACATTTGGTGAAATAGCACTGACAAGGACACACATAGGAAGCGAGAAAGTCATCAAAAATGAAAAACAAATGAAAACACACATGAAACATGATGCTTGAATTTGTAGACTTGGAAAGAACCATACTACATACTATGTCCTTACTCTTTTGTTGTTTGAGAGGGTGCCCTTGCATAATTGCATTGTATCATAAAGAAAAATGGGATTATCTGAATTTTCTTGCATATATATCATAATACAAAATGCATTCCTCTTATGATACATTGAGAATTCCTTTGAATGTTAAAGGAAAGTACTATCTACCAACTGTACGGCCTGCCATGCTCTACGATTTTAGATGTTGGGCTGTCTACTATAGATATTAAGATGGATATGTGACCATACAAGAAATGACTGTTATTCAAATGAAATTATTTGAGAAAAGTTGAAGTGGTACTGATAAAGGATAAAATGAGAAAGACACGTCTAAAGTAGTTTGGACATTTGCAGAGAAGGTCATTAAATACTCTAGTCAAGATATGCGAGAAGTTGGGGGTTAAACCCGCTAAGAGGGGGCGAGGAAGACCAAAATTAGTGTTCGAAAGAAACTATTAAGTATGACTTCAATTTAAGTCCAGAAATGACTCAAAATATATCTGAGTGGAGGTAAAGAATTCATATAGCTGACCCACTTAGTGTAGGAGAAACTTGGTTGTTGGTTTTGTAACAAAATACATTCTACATGTGAATTCACCAGCCTCTCTAAAGAAAAACAGGCAAGGAGACATGGATAAGTGCACACCTTATTTATGTTTCCACTATCCCACCAAGACAAATTGATTCCAAAACATGAAATAAGCCAAAGCAGGAGGCACTATTTGAGCTGGGAAAGAAAATCCAGCAAGCCGCATAAGATTTTGGATGTATACAGAAAGCGAGTATGCCAAATGCACCCAGAAGCCAAATAGGGTAGAAACAAATAGAAGAGGAGGAGATCACCAGAAGAATCTGATGTATCGAACCCAACCACCAAAATCTCATTAGTTGTCACTGAATCTTACATACGCCACAGACATACTTGAAAGCCAAAATGAAACAAAAAAAGAAAAAACCAACCAGATCAAATCAGATCTCTAAACAATCCTAATCTCAAAACAACAAACCTAGTTTCCAGGACAAATAGAAGTTGACCACTCCAAACAATCCTAATCAGTCTCGAATCCCCTCGGACCAAAGCCATAAGTCGACCACTCCAAACAAGAAATGGGCACGACTTTGCGACGCCCTAAGCGATCCCTCTCCTCCCAAACCCTAAAAGCGCGATCACAAGATCGATCTTCTGAAGGCTGTAGGACACGAGGAACGGTATCGGATTCCGGCGAGCTTCCAGATCGGATCTCGACAGCCTTCGGATCCGACCACGGCGTAACGGTGATCGGAAGAGATATCGAGGAGAACGAGAGGAAAGATTGGGATTTTAAGGCGTGATCTCGTTACCTCGCGGGCGGGCGGGCGACGAAAAACCCTAATTCTTCGCTGTCGTCTTCTTCTTCTTGGCGGAGTCTTCGGCTCTGCTGAGATCAGCGCGAGCTCGATCGATCTGCTTCCTCCTTTCCGGTCTCTTCTCTCGTCTTTGCCACCGCGGTGGTGTGGGCATATGCCGCACGTCCCCGGTGTGGTGTGCCCTCGGGACAAGCTTAGGCTAACGGGTGTCTCCTTTTCCTGGGTCGTTGGATTGATTGGTTGTTTCTGGATGGGATCTTGACCGTCGGTTGTGGGGGTGGCAGGGTCCAAGGGACATTTTCGCTCTTTTGTGGCGTTCTTGCATATGTGTTCCTGTGAGATATTGATATTGCAAAATTTTTACCATAATTTTTGTATTCACGGACGTGCCACTATGGAGGGTTTTTGGAAAAAAAAAACAAAAACACTCGAAACTTCGTGAAACGTAGGAACAAATCCGACTAAGCATAGGGGGACACAACAACACAGCCAATAAAAATAGGATATTCAAGCTTGACGCAATGTCATGTCTACTTAAATATTTTCGATAAATGTCATACACAAAAAAATCAAACAGCAAGAGATTCAATAAAGGTGGAACCACCAAATAAATGAGATGTCTCCTTAGAAAGATAAATGACATATGAATTGTCCACTATATGTGCATCTCCAATATCGATAACAAAATTCATAACAATAGCTAAAAGACCACAACTAAGAACATAACAAAGACAACACAACAACAAGCACCCATTACATAAAAAACTACAAAATTGTTGTAGATAGCAAGGTCAAATGAGGGATGAGCGGAAATTGAATCTACAATCGAATGAAGATAGAGTGATGTGCACCTAAACTATCCACAAACCATACAAGAAGAGTATGTCATCATCACAAGCACATAAAAACAACACTTACAAAAGTTAAGACAAACCCCAAATATAACTACTAGAAATCCGTGCAAGGAAATGCCGCAATCGTCGAATCCCATCACAATGGCACAACACCCAAACTAGAGAGCAACAAGTTGGAGATCAAATCACAAAAGAGTGATTCAAATCGACCACATCAAGAACACGTAGTCAAACAAAGGCAAGTTGGCAGGACATCCAGAAATCCATGCCAAATGATAAGGATGATGGAGATGGTGGCAATGGAGCAAGGGAGAGAGGGAGGGGTAGGGGCCCCCACTCAACCCAAATCGATCAACCAAGGACCTAGAGGAGGCACCTAAATGAGAGATTTAGGATGGAGGGAAGGGGACAAGAGTTTAGGTTCCCATGAAGCTTATGTTCTATTATCTTTCCAATATGGAGTTTAATCCTTAATCCTTATAACGAGCCATTGATATGGCTGGAGCATATTTGTAACATCCACTATTCCTTTATTTCTTCCTCTTCCTCTCCCACCGATTTCATTGTTTCAGCACCTTTGTGCAATGTGCCAATCTCTTATCCCTATCTTCTTTGCATGCAATCTATCATTAAATGTCTCTCTAAAATTTAATAAATGAATATTTGCAACGAATTATTATGTACATGATGCAAAACTTACCCATGATATTTGGTTTGGAAACTTAAAATCACAAGTTATTTTCACATATCATCAATAATATTTGATTTAGGTGAAAAAACACTGAAAGTATTTACTTTAAATGTAAAAATGAGCAATGATATATCAAAAATCACCATATTTAATTTATGTGCAACAATCACTAGTGATATTTGATTTGAGTGCAAAAATCACCTATCATATTTTATTTTTATGTTAAGATAATAACATATATTTTATATACAAGTGAAAAATATAACAAATAATTTTTCGAATTTAAACACATTCATGTTTTTCATAGATCATTAGCAATTGGTGCTATTATGTCTTTTCTCATTCAAGTGAATTTGATATGATGTAATCTCATGTGATAGAGTGAAAAATCAAATGATAGGTTATTTAGGTAAGTTATTGTAATTTTTATGTCGTTTAAATTTATTTTATTTTATCAATTAATATATCAAAATTTAATAGATAAATATTTACACAAAATTGTTACTGCACATGACTGTGGTGGTTGTAAATACTTGCAAACTAAAATTATCAATATTTGTTGCTTTAATATATTTATTTTCATGATTAATTCTACTTAAATATGAAGTTATTTTTATTTTGATCCAGCTCTTAACATGGATTCGCTTTTGACATTTCCTTTTTGAAATATCAAATAAAAAATAATTTAAAGTTCTTTATCTTCTTCTAGATTTTAGCATAGGAAAAGATTAAGGAAATATTTTAAGATAGATTAGAAGACACACAGATAAATATATATATATATATATATATATATATATATATATATATATATATATATATATATATATATATATTGATGACTTTGTCATGCTAATATACTTCTTTAGTTATATTACACATTGTATGTTTGAAAGTGAAGTTTACATAGTGGTATCTATTACTTTGCTTCTCTTCTTTTTTGCAAGAGGATCAAGTAGTTGTGACAACATCTCGGTGCAAAATATGGTAACATATCAATATCTTCATTTGGTTAAGATAAATGTCACATAGTATATTTTAAAAAAAAAGTGTAAAACATGCTATCCTGTTATGACCCAAAATCTATTTTCACACCTATTTCTGAATTAAGTGCATCAAGACGAACTCATTGATACTTGTCAACCACAAATTGGGTCAGTATACCCTGAAAATAAGATAAATGTGGGTTTTGGTCAAACTCGATCAACACTCAGTAAAACTTGCTCAAAATATTTCATATTTGGTATTGTTGTATTTCCCTCATTGTAAACTTTTCAATGGTACCTGTTATACAAAAACCCTTGGTTCATAGCAAAATTCACACAAAAAATACAAAAAACATATGAGGTCAGGAGGTATTTTTGTTAACCTCGAGTTTTTCCTAAACCTAAGCCAGGTTTGGGAGACATATAAAAGGCCTAAATAGAGTTGATGATCGTCATTATAATCCTTGGGCAGCATGGTATCGAAAAGAAAGAGAGAGGGAAGAAAAAGAAAAGAGACATTGTGAGAAGAGGAGAGAGAAGGGAGAGAGAGCGGAAGGAGAGAGGGAGCGTGCGTGGCCTTTCTCGCGCTTGATGTAGAGCAACAGGCCTCAATAATGTAGGCATGATGTAGGCAGAGTGGGAGGCCAAGCGAAAGTGGGTTCAGCACACATGCAGACACATATGCATGCATCGCGAGGAAGCACAGGTCAACGTGCGTGAGGCACGACGGTCGAGTGAAGTTTGATATAGAAGTTAACATTAACAAAAGTAATATATTCAAGGACATGGACCACCTTAAAAATTTCACTTTAAATTATTATTTCCTTGTAGCATGCTTATACATTTGCCTACCGGTCCTCCACTTCCATTGACCGTCTCCACTTGGTCCCCAGGGGAAAAAAAAAGCTCAATATCTCAAACGGATAAACCAAAAAAAAAATTCTCACTCAACCTCAGCCACACACCAAACAAACAAATCGAAACGAACATTGGAAGCAATCACAGGCAACATGACAGGACATTAACCCATTCACTTCGGGGACACACACACACACACACGCACACGTAGAAAGAGATGATGGTAGCAGCACCGGCCACGTCCCTCGCTTCATCTCCCCACCTTAGATGGCCTCCACTTCTCCACCACACTTCACTCCCTCCACCCCAATCCTTCCCAAGCTCTCTTGCTCTCACCTCCCCTCCCCCTTCCCTGAAGGCATGCTCCCAGAGGAGCCACCTCTGGCTTCCCAAAGCCGGAAAGGTGCGGCCTTGGAGGGTCTCTCCACTCAGGGCAGCAGCTGGCAGCGACCCATCACCCAAATCATCGCCAGGATGGCTTCTTGAGCCCGTTGGTAAGTGCCCCTTTCCTCAATTTTCCACGTTTTCATTGCCTGAGACCGTACTTTCTTATCGTCTGTATGGACGCTAGTCGGTAAGTATGACAGTTTCGTCAGAACTGATAGCTGTGTGTTGGAACGAGGAAAAAGGGAACAACTCGGTTTGCTTTCACTTCACTGATGGTTGATGTGGGAGTGATCACATAAAGGCCTTGAGGATTGCCGATTGACAGCTTAGGATTTAAGTACTGAGTTGGTAATTTAGTTCCACTTCTCTCTCTATAGACCCAATAAGTTGTGGTTTTTTTTTTTTTTTTTTTTTTATAGAAATTCCTTTGTTAAAAGGGAATGAGATTACTGCAAAGAATGTGGCCCCAAGGGGTAAGGAAGGAGAGACAACCCATCCACCCCAACAGAACGGGAGAATTCCATACCGGAGAACACAAAACTGGAACTACAACAAGAAAACAAAATACTAAAACTAAAACTAAATTAACCAAATGCGTTCTAGTAATACAATTTCGTAGCAAACTTGAAAAAGTTGCTCCCTGCCTATGGATGACGACAGAGGCACTAAGGGAAGATCCTCGGTGATCAACATGATCCGCGCTAACGAGAGTGCGGATAACCGGAAGCTGAAGAAGGTCATCCATATCTCGGTCGTGGGTAAGAGCGGTTTCAAGCGTGATCCCAGAGAGTGAAGCCGCAGGGGTGGTCAATGGACCCCGTGCAGCCTCAAGCAGAGAGGCCCCCAAGGAAGTAGCAATCGCAACCGAAGCGGAGATCAAGGACGACCGCAATCCGGAGCAGCTCCCACAACCCAACGCCCCACATAGGAATGGCAACATCAACGTTGCTTGAGTCTAACCCAAGTGCTGGCAGCTACGTGAATTTTTCAATGCCATTCCACTCGATCAATTTCTCCCCCTGTAGCTAGATTTTTCGTGTATATTTTTGCCTACAAAGAAATATAATCCATCCCTTCCCACTTTCTTGTCGTGGGTTAAGACATGGATATTTTTACCTTGATGTAGACCCATTCATCAGTCCTCCTCAATGCATTCCATGTCCCGTGAGGGCTTCATTTGAACTTCAAATGTCATAACTTGGAAATAATCTTACGTCACAAGTTAAAATATCAGCTGTATAACTGTCGTCGGCAATATTTTACCAAACTAGATTAGTTACTCCAAAGCTCAATATTTTTGCAGGAGATGGAGATTCAAGGCACATTGGTTATAAAGTTCCTCTGCCAGGTGCATTCGAGATAGTTTCGGTAGGTTCATCACCTAATCAGCATGTTCATTAATTCATCGAACAAAATGTAAATTCTTCGTGACGTCTGCCTTCCATGTCCAGGATGTTGTGACCATTGGTCGCCTCCCTGAGAAAGCAAGTATGGTGATTCCAGTTGCCACTGGTATGACTATGCTCTTTCAGCATTAAGTGGCATCCCACTTCATATTTACGTGCTTTTCTTTTATTGGGGAACTCATGTTGATCGATGTCTGTCAATTTATTTAACTAACCAAATTGATCTTGGAATAGTTTCTGGCTTGCACGCGAGGCTCGAGAAGAAGGAAGGGAACCTCTTGGTCACGGATTTGGACAGCACCAATGGAACATACATAGGTGGACAGAAGCTAAGACCTGGTGCTATCACACGAGTAGAGCCTGGGAGCTATATAACGTTTGGTATGTCTGATCACATTTTTATCGATATCTCGTGTTTCTCTTACTGTAAAAAAATTAACATCCCTTTTCTATATATATTCCCCCTTAATATAGGCCATTGCCTAACCACTTAAGAATGCAGTCCCTTGTGTGCTTCCTTTGTTAAAATTACTGTTTAATTGCACCTCATCTCAACGTAAACTATTGTTTCAGGTGATATCCATTTGGCTATTTTTCGTGTCTCAAAACTCGAGGAGGATATTCCAAGCGAAGCAACTGAAGTTGGGGCTGTCAAAGTTGAGGCTGAGGTGGCTACAGTGGAGTCAAAAGAATGAAGATCCTATTCTGGATTGGAAAAACTGGGAATATAGTTACCATGTGAGAGGAGCCAGTGAACAATTGGAAATGTATGTGAGGTGAGAGAGGTGCTTTGCTTGTGGTTATTCGCTATGGATCACACCGAGAGTGATCATATGGCTTATTCAAAATCTTTGCCATTACCATATTTCTTGGTTAATCGATATTCGCAGGAGCTTTAGGTCTCCATATAAATAGCCAATCCTGTAATTTGATTTTCCGTTCTGTGCATTTCATTGCAATTGACTTTTAAGTTCTACTCTGTGTTTTAACTTGATTGTTTCATTTTTTTAAATGATCTTCAGTACTAAATCTTGAATGCTCAAGAGGTTGATCTTTAACGTTACTCTCACATACTGTACCAGAAGATAGTATGCTAAGTTTATTCCCGATCAACATGTACGCTAACTTCTCATATTTCGGCGATATCGCCAGAGCCATAGAAGATAACTTTTTTAAGTGAAGTAGACCTCCTAGACCAAAAAAAAAAAGCAGAAAGTCTGGAGCAGCAAATTACATGCATTGATTCCATTGACATAAATTGCGTTGCTGCAATCCAGGTTAGGCCCAAAGAGATTGTTGATGAAGTTAGAATTTGTCTTCCATCTACTTGCTTCTTCTTGGGTTTTGAAATGGTTATGTATATCTCAAGGATCTGAAACCAAGGAAGTCATGGTTTTAGATTTGGCTAGTTGAACTTATCTTAACGTCCGGAAAATTCAATTCTGAGTTAATACGTAATTCTTAAAGAACCAAAACCTAAATATCGAAATAAGGATCACTAGAAATAGAAATCAGCTCTTAAGACCTAGGTGCAACATCATGACTTCATATCAGGGTTTTCTGCATCTATCATTACATTCCACAGCATTGTTTTAGAAGTCTTCTGTAAAGGGCAAGGATTGTAATAAAATCAGCATAGTAGTGGGGGGATAAAAGTAGTTGACAATATTTAGAGGTATAATTGGATGAAATGATTCAAAGCTCATTAGAAATCCTATGGCTCTCTTACATAGAGAGTGACCGTAGGGTTAAAAGTACACAAATGTCCCGAAGGGATTAAACACCTATTGTCCATATAATAAGAAACATAAAAATAATACTCTAACACTTCCTCTCAAGTTGAAACATAAACATCTATCATACTCAGCTTGGATATACATAAATCAAATAGATATATGGCCTCAGGTTTGGTGAAAATATCCTTCGATGTGATTGAAGTGATATATAGCAACCCCTTCTGAATAATGTCTTTGGTATAGTGACAATCAACCTCAACATATTTTGTCCTCTCGTGAAATGCTGGGTTGTTGATAATGAAGGTGACTGTTCTATTACCACATCGCATCTCCATAGGACTAGAAAATTATACTTACAAGTCAATAAGCAAGGATCTGATCTACATCATCTCTATAGTCATCAGAGCCATAGCTCTGTACTCAAACTCGGCATTGGATTTCGCAACTGTGCCATGTTCTTGCTCCACCATGTGATCAAATTTTCTGCTAAGAAAGTGTAAAACCCAGTAGTGGATTTGCGATCTACATGACATTCGGCGTAATCTACATCAGAGTAGCCAACCAAAGTCATAGAAGATCCATTAGAGAAGAAGGGACCCTTCCTAGGAGCCTTCTTGACATATCTGAGCACCATCAATGCTACATCCCAATGCTGACATATCAGCTTGGCCATGAATTGACTCAGTCTCCCTACTACAAAGGAGATATTTGGCCTCGTGATAGTGAGATGTAGCAGCTTGCCCACAAGCTGCCTATATCGCCTACTGTCCACCATCCATACATTGTTATCATACAGTGGCATCTTGGGGTCCATAAGAATATTAGCCTCCTTGGCCCCAAGCATACCAACCTCCTGCAAGATATCTAAATCATATTTCCTCTGAGATAAGACCACACCCTTTTTACTACGAGCAACTTTAATATCAAGAAAGTACCATAGAACCCCCAAGTCCTTCATGACAAACTACTCTGCTAGGATGCGCTTAACCTTAGCAATACCGTACTCATCGTCCCCTGTGTCAATTAACTCATCAACATAAACAAGAAACACTACAGTACCTCGTCCAATCCTCTTAACAAAGAGAGAAAAATCAGTTGTCAATCTCCTGAATCCAGTTGCCACCACAACCTGTGACAACCTCTGGAAACAAACTCTGGGACTCTACTTAAGGCCATAGATAGCCTTCCATAATCGGAATACACACTCCCCCTGACTCTCAAAGCCAGGTGGCCGCTACATGCAGACTTCCTCTTGGAGATCATCATAAAGGAAGGCATTTTTCACATCCAACTGATGCAAGGGCCAGTCTAACTAAACTACCACTTTAACCAACACCCCGAACTGTGGGAAGTCTGGCAACTGGTAAAAGGGTGTCAAAGAAGTTCGCCTCATAAGTTTGGTTGAACCCCTCTGCTATGAGGCGTGCTCTGTACTTAGCAACGCCGCCATCTGGGTTGAACTTCACAGTAAATACCCACCGACAGCCAACAAGTGTAACACCATTAAGAAGTGAAGTGAGCTCTCATGTCCCATGGCCTCGAAGAGCGACCATCTCATCCTCCATGGCTACCCACTATTTTGGATCAAGCATGGTCTCACGGTGAGTAGCTAGCATCTGCGTAGTAGCTAACACTTGAGTGAATTCAGCAAATCTAGGAGCTAGGCTATCAGTAGCAAGTGCCCCAATCGTGGGATAAGTAGTGTAAGTTTGTGGTCGCTTTCGAATAGCTATCAAAAGATTAAGATCATCACCTGACACATCATTTGTCCTGTCCCTATGACCATCACATGGCAAACATACGTCAGTGTCTAAAGGACTCACTTGAGAAGTCGATTGTGAAGGCGAGGGTGGAGGTTTTTGATAGGTAGTATGAGGGTAGACATATGTCTGGAGTGGCTCAATTAGATGAGAGAAGGGTTGCGTAGCAAGAGATGGTGGTGGTGTAGTAAGGACAGGAATCAAAGGAAAACTCCCAAAGCGAATGGGAGTATATGGCATAGGTGTCATATCACCCTCAGGAGGCATCTCAGCAGCCGTCATAGAAAAGAAAAGTACTGCCTCATGAAAGGTAACATCTATTGAAACATAGTGCCGAGAAGTAAGTGGATCAAAACATCGATATCATTTTTGTGTCTGGGTATACCCAAGAAAGATGCACTTAATTACTCTCATTGCTAGTTTATCCCGACCCGGTCCCAACAAATGGACAAAGGTAACACAACCAAAAGTCCGAGAGGTGACGTGAAACAAGGGTCGATCAGGATACATGACCTGCAAAGGAATCTGTTCATGCAATGCAACATTAGGCATCCGATTGGTCAAAAAACATGTAGTCAAAACAACGTCACCCCAGTAGAGAGAGGGGATCGAATGGTGAATCAACAAAGTGTGAGCAACATCAAGAATATAGCGATGTTTTCTCCTAGCAACACCATTTTGCTGAGAGGCATAAGGACACGTTCTCTTATGGATAATGCCGCAACTAGAAAAGAAACTGTGCAAACACACAGTACAAAACTCTAAAGCATTATCAGAATAAAAGTATTTCACCAAACAAGAATACTGGATTTTTATTTCTTTGACAAAGTTCTCAATGATTTGTCCTACGTCGGACCTATTTTTCAAAAGGAACATCCAAGAAACACAAGAAAAGTCATCAACGAAAATAATATAATATTTGTTTTTAAGTTGATCAGGAGTACGACTGGGACCTGACACATCCATATGAATCAAATTAAATGTAGCAATAAATGAAACAGAAGTAGAACTAGAAAAACTAACTCTATGGTGTTTGCTAAGCTGACAAGTATCACAGGTGAGAACAGTAGTAGAGGGTATGCACGGTAGAACATGTCTAAGACGATCAATGGGTAGGTGGCTAAGGCGGTGCCATTGGAGAGATCAAGTAAAAGCAAGGCCCTGGGTAGCAGAAGCAACAATAGCAGTATGGCTCAGACGGTACACCCCATGTTCCTCACGCCCTCCACTAATCGTCTTCCTAGTGAATTTGCCCTGCAAGACATAAGAAGACGCATCAAAAATAGCTTGGTAGTTCAGATCTCTAGTGATACTGCTAATAGTCAGTAAACTGAAAGAAAAATCAGGCACATAATAAACATCTGCTAGTCTCAAAGTAGGAGATAAAGACATATCTCCCTTGCCAACAAGTGGCAAGTGTTTCCCATCTGCCACCTGTACTGCCCTGGAGGGTGTAATAGGTGCTAGCTAAGAGAAAGAGCCTCTGTCACCACATAAGTGCTTGGATGCACTAGAATCAATCAACCACTCACCAGAAGACAAGAGTGATGACATACCAGTTGCAAGTGTCTATGAAGAGGTGGCAATAGCTGCAGTGTTTGAAGTCTGAGAAGAAGATGCCTGGGTTAACTGAACAATCTATTATCGTAAGGTCTCATTCTCTGCACTTAAGGAACTAATATCAGAACTAGGAAAGACTGCATCGAAGATCTCTGCTGCTTAATTGGCCACAGGTGGTCTACCATGCTTTTGTTAGCATGTAGCCTCAGAGTGACCAAGTTTACCACAGTAGGTACACGAAGTCCTAGTATGTGTATTGAAAGAACATTCACGACCACGTGCAAGATAAGTGGTACCCCTACCATGTCCAGGGATCACAGCCAGTGCGAACGATTGAGTAATAGAGTTAGGACTAGGAGTGCGCACTATAACTCTACTAAGTCTACTATATGCTTCCTCTAGGGTAGGAAGCTTAGGAGTGGTGAAAATCTAATATTTGGCTGTTGCATACTTAGGTTCAAGGCCAGCCAAGAAAAGAGAGACAATCGACTATCTCTTAAAACTCCTCCAGGACTCACAGGCACACCCTGGTAGGTAGGAGTAATGCCTCTTCAACATTCCTTTCATGAGAGAGTAGTACTGTGACAGCATGCGTCCCTCCTAATACAAGTAGAAGAGGTTGTAGAAGACTTGAAAAACTCATGTGGAGTTCTTAGCATGTGAATAGGTGTCGCGCAATGACTCCCACAACTCTTTTGTTGTAGTATAATACATGATCGCATCCCCTTTTCGGGGGATAACCGTCTACATCAGTCATGCACAAACCATGGCACTATCACTATCCTAGTTGGCATTTATGCCAATCTTGTTCTTAGGCTCCATATTCGTAAGAATATGGCTCTTCTTATGATCCCTGACGATCATAAGAAAGGTTTGGGACTACTGTGGATAGTTGGTCTCGTCCAACTTGACAACAGGACCAAAGAATGAGTTCTTGAGTACCTCGGTGCTCGAAATAGAGCCCGAAGACATCTCAGGCTGATCATCTGAAGCCATCTTCACAATCTAGAAGCCTCAATCAGGCGTCTATCACCAAGAAATCATCAAATAATATGAAATCGAACGGATTCAAATCTGCATTGCTGACAAGAGACCTCCTTGAACGGATGTTGGTCTCACCCAGGTGCAAGGAGAACACCTAAGATGGCCCCAAGAAGACCTAGGCTCCCTTTGCAGTGACTACAAGGATTGCAACTCCTAGATCAAGGTGAGGTGCCCTTCACAATCGCCGCGTATGGCCTGCACAGGGACTAAGGCACCCTACAGATGGTCGCCGCAGCCCCGCAGATGGTCACAACGCCGCCTCTGAAGGTCGTTGCCACCACTGCTGGCTGCCGCAAAGCGCCACCAGTCCTCCTTGAGGTCACCATGGCTGCCGCTTACTGCTGCAGTGAGGCCGATGCCGCAGTGAGGGCTGCTGTGTGCCGTCGGTGGTGCATCAGGCTTCGTTATTGCCACCGCCGGTGGAGAGAGACTCGGACGTCGATGCCGAGGAAGAGAGAGAGGAGACTAGGATGTGGTGGTAGGGTTTAGGAGGCTTTGAGGGGTAGGATACCTAAAGCCACAGTTTAAGTCCAGTGCTTTGATACCAAATTGGATGAAATGATTCAAATTTCATTAGAAACCTTAGGGGTCTCTTATATAGAGAGAGATTGTAGGATTAAAAGTACAGAAATATCCTTGAGAGGCTAAACACCCATAGCCCATACAGTAAGAAACATAAAACTAATGCTCTAACAGGTATAATTGTGTTATATGTAGGGCATTCCTAATAATTACTTTTGGATGTTAAACATTTTTTTTTATACCTACTTCTGTACAAATCCAGATAAAAGCAATAAAAAAAAGGAAATATAAAATCTTCTGAGCTCAGTGCCAACTAGTTGGGAACAAAGCAGTAGTAACATGGATGAAAGAGAGCATGATTTGTTGAGGACAAGTTTATAAGATGACCTACCAAGGCATATGATCAAATGGTGAGAACTCCTAAATTTAAAAAAATAGATTCAAGTTCAAATTCTACTTGAATTATTTGGAAGATCAGTTCATATTTGCCTCCATTCTTCTTGAATGGGTTTTTTTCTTTCTTTGGACGTCTTGCACTATTTTGGACAACAGGAAGAGTGAGCCTTATAAGTGGCGTTGATAGGTAAGCACTTGGGCAACTAACGTCCTTTTAGGGCGGAGCGGGACCACTTCTCTTGGATAAATATTATAAATATTATACATTTATTATAATTCTATGAAGTCCGTTGTAGTCTAGTTGGTTAGGATACTCGGCTCTCACCCGAGAGATTCGGGTTCGATTCCCTGCAAAGGAATTTTTTTTGTGTCTACGTTCTTGGAGATTTTGCAAGTTTTTCCCTATCAAGTTGCAATAGTGAAGTGCCTAAGCGAAGTAGCACAGGTAGCATCATGTGAGGACCCGATGAAGTTATGGGTTTTCTCCCCTTTTTTGTTTTTGAGAATAACTCGAAGTTATGGGTTATTTCTTTTTCTGACTTTACATTGGGTGTCATCTCAGAACCAATCAGGTATTTTAATACGAGTGTGGTCTAACCCATATTTGATGAAAAATTAAGTTAACAAAAACTAGGGTATAAACCTCCATTCAATGGATATAAGGAAACAAAAACTAGTGTTATTCCCTGTATTCATTTTACAAACCTAGGTTACCAAATCACACCGGCACTAAAATAGCCCTTTAACATATGTTTGATGATCCACCATTGAAACTTTTATGACAACATAAAAAACATTAACTTCTTTGGTACGATTGCAAATCCTCGCAGGAGTTTTGTTGGCACCGTGTAAAACTCTGCATTGACATCTATGAGGTTATGAGATTAAATTTCATATTTTAGTATTATTTTCTAGAAACAAAAAAAGAAAGAAGTATACATTAAGGAATTTATGTAAGATGCCAAACTCTTTCTGAGACTTCCTAAAAAAAATAAAAATAAAAATAAAAAGAAGCTATGCTCGATAGAAACTTAGACACATAGCTGCCCCTTCTAATCACCCACATTGATCTGAGTTGTCTGTGGGATTCAATAATGAGTTGGATATGAGTGATGGGTGATGTGTTTAGAGTAAGGGAAACGAAAGTTATATTTATTTATTTTCTATTTGATGCTTCATTACTTTGTTCTATTAAGAGTTGCAAAGCTTAGGAATTGGGAATTGGCGTCCACTACTTTAATCCAACTACTTTTTAAGTTTTGAACCCTGTGAGTACAATCCTGTCGAAGTTAGGGTAAGATTGGTTAATGATTAATCCACCATGTAACCTATCCCCAAAAACAAACTAGAAATTCAAGCTCTTTGATTCGTTAACACTGTAGAGTGCTTCCACCCATTTTTCTTTCATAGGCAAAACCCGTTCTTGGTCGATGATGTTGCCAACAATGCAAAACGCCATATAAATATACCCTTTTGCTAAATTGTACTCTATATCAAATATACCTTTTGCCGTGAAATCGTGTTGAAAACCCAACTCAAAGAATTAATCAAATGCTATCAATATGGATGACCCAACAGGAAAAGGTTTATATCGTAATTCAAGAAGATTTTTTCTTTATTTCACTGATCTGTAAAATCGTACAAAATTTTATACCAAGTCTCCTAGAGATGAGAAATGGTGAATTTGAAAGCATCATAAAAATGGATGATCAAATCAAAGACCTGTCCCTCTTGTCTCCCTCTCCCCTCTCTTTGTCTCTCCAAAACCCAAGCCCTAGTGTGCCTCCCTTAGGGTTAGTTGACACTCTCGTCGTTGGTCACCCCCATCTCTCTCCCCACTCCACCTAGTTTATCTTTCTACACCATCATCCCCTCCATTGCTCCTCTTATCTGTCAATCTTCCTCCTACAGTGAGTCTTATAGCGGTCACCACCCTCATTTGCGACGATTCCGTGAATGGTCATTGATCGACGGCCTTCGCCTTGCCTACAACTTCTGTTGGGAGGTGCGCCCCCTTTCACTTGTGATCTTTCCCTACTATTGTTGTTGTTAGGGCTCATTGGTTGTTGTGCCCTTTCGATGACCTCACTTTCGAGTCTCCATCGTCATTGATGAACTTTCTTTTTGATGGGCGGTGATCTTTGATTGTGTCACTTTTCCATTGCCTCACCTTTCGATTATGGTGACTTAGCTTTTATTATGCTTGTTTGTTGTGATGCTACTTTGCTTGGTTGGGGCCTCACTTGAAGTCACACTTCACCACAATCGAGTTATCGGCCGGTGCCTCAGCTTGTTGATACTTGTTAGTGAGGATTGTGACAATGATCGAGGTCATCTTTGGTGGCATTGTCATTATCCAATAAGGTGGAGTGATTCTTGTCTGCTACGAAATATGTTACTTGGATACTTTTTTTTCTTCTTTATTTTTTTTTAGTTTGTTTTATTTTTTTTTCCTTTACTTTTGTGTTGCCATTCCCCATTCTTAAAGAGGGTGCTATTGTCCCCGTCTCTTCCAAGCGTGTTGCGGTTGTCTATTTTTTTCTCTCTTATTCCGTTTCTAGTAATGGAATATCTTCTTTTCAAGGAAAACAAATCAAAGACCTATTCAATTTAGTGGCATTAGACTAGCTCATCATTTTAGTACTTCTCGTATGATGTTTAAATGAACTTATAAATATGAACTTGGAATAAAACTTTGAGAATTTGCATCAACTAAACAATTTTAGAATTTCTTTTCGATTGATCTAACACCCAGTACCTTGTCTATCATGGGGGTCGAACTTATCTTCTCTTTGTGGTCCTTATTCATCAAGAAATCATCACTCGTTATGGATGATATACGAGTGCCCAATTGAAAGAAAATTTAAACACTTCTATGAATTGTTAGGTAAAGCATATATATAAATTCTTAAGACAAGGTAATATTTATAGTTTTGGATTTAAAGATGCATATGCTCCAACAACATTCTATATCCATATAGTTTGTAAGCTTATCATAACAAAGTGCAACATGGGTCAAGACCCAACCCAAGTTCACTTAACCTAAAACTTATCGAGCTGCATTCAATCTGACCCATTAAAAAAAATGGATCCTAAGTTTTAGACATGAGAAATGACCCAACAAGAAATTAAAGGGGTTTGTATCTAACCCTATGGTTGGGTCCTATGTAGGTCTAACATGTTGATGAGACTACCCGATCTTATGTGAGTCTACATTACTTTAACAAGTCCTCTTTATTGATTTCCATGTAGGTTCAATATAGGTTCTATTTATTGAATTCATGCAAGTCCAAGATTTGAACCAAAGACCCGACTCAATAAAGAGGCAGGTCGCATTAGGTGTAAATCAACATATTTAGGCTTGATAGTTTAAGTTGGGTGTAGGTAGAGTTTACTTTTAACAACCGTAATTTTGTTTCAACATAACTACCTTAGATATTTTCATGGTTCTACAGATGTCCCTATGAAATCATTTCTTTTAATTGAATGCCTCAAATTCCCCTGATATAACTACTGAAGCAAGATTAAGATGCATCACACCATGAAGTTAACCTAATGATCCATATAAAAATGGTAAGTAAAATAGAAATGAAAAAGGAAAATCTCTTCGACTTACACATTCCCTTAAAGTTCACTTGCAATCAGTTGCCATAATCAAGCACCTTTTCCCCTCTTGGATGGAGATTGATAGCTCTGAGCATGTAACGTCTTGAAAAGAATTTTGAACCTTTTGAAGGAGTGCCCTGTGAAAGCATAGTTAAAGGGGGCATTGGCAAACGGTTGACTTTTCAGGAATAGTTATCTCAATACGAAGAATCTGGAAGTGCTAAATAATGCTAAATTTTTATCGATGATTTAATGGTTAATGTTACTTTATCATTTTATTTACAAAAGCCTTACAACTCCGTTGTAGTCTAGTTGGTTAGGATACTCGGCTCTCACCCGAGAGACCCGGGTTCGATTCCCGGCAACGGAATGTTTTTATCGTTCTCTCGGGTTTGAGAATTTGGTGGAGTTTCTTGGAAATTTTCCCCTGTGATCTTGCACAATCGAAATCGAGCAGCTAACAATAAGGGATTTTACCTTTCCGTGAGTCAATCTCCTTCTCGGAACCTTTTTAGGTCATGTATGTTGGTGGGGTTATTTTAAATTTTTTCTATCCTTTTAACATAAACGTTATATTAATAATTCTTTACTCTTATTTTTACTATTAAAAAAATATCTACAATATCTTTTATTGTCACTTTTTTTAATAAGTAAATATCTATTAATATTCTCTACTCTCACTTATATTATTAAATAAATATCCACTAACATTACATCAATACACCAATTATTTTAACTTTATATTTAACTCTATCCTTATTCCACCACTCAAACAAATACCATTTCCACTTATTCCATTTTAATCACCTCTAACCCCACCACCAAACACATCCTTAGTGAATTAAGATCTTTATTGTCGCAAGAAAGAAAAAAAAAGGTTCGCGAAGCCAAATGAACTGTCACAATGAGAGGTGTGGAACCAGCCATACAAAGGGTTGTGCGTCCCCCAATTCTTGTGTCTAAAATTATTAAGTGGTACTTTTTAACTCAAAGGCTCAAATCTCACTAGGTAGCTTGTTCAAAGCAAGTCGCCAATCGCTCACTCCTCTAGCTTTCGTTCCCACAAAAAAGGAAAACCCTAAGCATGCCAACATCTTGGGCCCGGATCGACCTCTCTCATTTGTCAGGACTCCCCCTCCTCCTTGCCTCCTCTCTCTCCTAGGCTTGCACTTGTCGACCTCACCATTCGGTTAACTAACGTCGCTCGTTGTCGACAGTGCCCTATTCCATGGTTGCCGCCGCAGTTGATGGAGGCGTGCTACGTCGACGTCGCTCACTGTGGTAGTAGCGGGATTGGCTTTGCCTGTGGAAGACTAGGCAACCACCACGATCCACCGTGGAGATGCACTCCGTGGCTGTCATGCCATCTATGGTAGGAGTGGTGATGGTGGTGATGGTGGTGCGTGTTACTCAGTCAAAATTGCTTGAGTCGTGGTTGTCAAGGGAGTCGGTGGCTTTTTTTTCCCACTTCAGGACCATGTGAAAACTAGTGCCTTCTACGACTGAGAATTATTGACTCTCGTCGGGATCCAATGTCTATCGAATTTTCGTTAGCATAAATCGAGATGATCGTCGAAATTTCTTCTTGATGGTGCAATCATATCATCCGGTGTAAAGTTATTGCACTTTCAAACTTGGGGGAATGTAGCTAGTTCCCCTACTTAAAATGTCTTCCTTATCTTTTATTATATTTTCTTTTTTTTTTTTATTTTGTAATTTTGTATGCCTGCATTTTCATAAAAGTTCCACCGTAATCAATGTAACGTGGCTAGTTTTACATGCCTCTCTTTCCCTTTCTTGGATTGTATCATTGTATTGGGTTATTCCCTCATCACTGGAATATTTTATCTTTCAAATAAAAGAAAAAAGGAAAAGCGGTGCTTCTTAGGTCCATACCTCATGGGGAATTACTGCTATCTTTTGTGGAGTACAAACGAGAATGTGCCTACATTCCTTTCGTTTTTTCGATTGGCGAATTGTTCGATTCGTTTTGTGATTTCCGGGTACAAATATCTTCAACGTAATCCTTGTAGAAGTTGATCTCACTCTTATGTCATCGCTTACCATATGTGCTGGATAAAAGCATAAGCGCGATTATTACCGTTAACTGCACACATCAAACTAGTGGTGTGGTTTCCTGGGACGGGATTGGTTGCCGACCAACTTACAGATTTTAGTTGATTAGGGTTACAATTATCAAGAGGTTAAATATGATAGAATTAGAAGCTTACGTTCTGAATTGGCTCGTTGTTGATAGATTGGTTTGGTGCGTTGATTAGCAGGGGCTTCATGATCTCTACCATCGTGATCTTCTTTGTCTGGACCACGTTAGATGCTACAGTTATACACAATCGAGTTTTTGTTTGACTTGATTTTGCCTGCTTGATCTTTGGATTTCCATTGTTGTGGATCGAGTAGATCGTTGAAGTCTCTTATTTGACAGCACTATCATCTGCAGACGTAGAACATCTACTTTGGATTACTATGGGTTATGTTGAAAGGATATCTTATTTTTTGTTTATTTACTTTTTCTTTTTTTTTATCTTGTTAAGATTTTGTTATACCTCCGATTCGGAGTTTCCCCTATTCTCCCACGCTCAAGGGGATGCGTCTTTGTACCCTCTTAGTTCCCACTAATGGTGATTTATATTTTCGAAGGAAAAGGAAATATTCTTTTCACCTAAATGGTCATCCGTTTCGAATGCCAACATATCTCCCATAAAACGGTCTTAAAATGAACTCAAAGAATTAATGAAAACGCTCCTATTGATTTATGCCACAAATCGTTACATTTGAAACGTCAAAATATGAATGACCGAGAGAAAATATTTGTTGTAAAGCTCAAATTAATAGCCTTTCGCTTCCATCGGCTATGTTTTCCCTAGTACTAGAAAAGTGGATGATCGAATTACAATCTCTTTGAATTGACAGAATTAGGACGGATCATTTTGGTATTTCTTATATCATGTTTAGATCTAGGGTTACAAATGTTATCTTTATTTATATTGGTGTAGATTTACATCAGCTAATAGACAATAGAAATGTGTAAAATTTCTTTTCAATTGGAGAAACAAATATTATCCTATCCAACAACAGGATTGAAGTTAATATCTTACAAGGCTAATTTATTTCTGGGAAGTTAATCTTTCTTGTGGAAGTTTAATTCTAATTTAGTTGAAGGATTAACTTAGATAATTTTAATATCTATTTTTGGAGGTTATTATAATTTTACTAATATCAATTCTAAAGAATATTAGTAAAATAATTATTAATTTCGTAATTCTTTCACACTTAAAATTTCACTCTTCAACAATTAATATCAACACTAATTCAACTAAACATCCTAAGAATTAACTCTACAACGTAACATCAGTTCAAATAAATAGAAATTGATGTTAATATTATCTTACAAGTAAATAAAAATAAATATTAACTATAATTTTATATTATTTAATATTAATTTCTTAACTCACGAAATAAACTAACCGTTAACTACCTTTGTTCATCGGAGATTCGTCACCTATGAGTGTGTGATTAAATCATTAGGTAATGCAAATCCTAATAAAATCTCAAGGGAAGATAATATTTAAACACGCATGCTGGCTACGGCATAATCTAGACCCATTAACTTACCCTTTCCGACATTAACAGTCAAGAAAAGCATTTTTTTCAACGTTTAAACATCAAAAAATCACAGGTATGTCAACCTTTAAACATCAAATATCCACCTTTTTACTATCTTCTTTTGACGTTAAGAGGACAAGTATCGACTTTTTTGGGCCTATATCAATGTTGCCTACTAGACGAAATAAATTCGTTAAAGCCAACGTTAACTAAACGTCGAGATATATTTTGGTGACTTCAACGATTGCATTTTTCCAGAGCGGGAAATAAGGCCGTGACCCATTTTTTGTTTTGTTTCTATTTTTTTTATTTTAAATAATAAATACATGGATGGAAATGAAAATGATATAATTAGGCACAACCTTAAGGTCTAGTTTATGGAAGGTGTTAACCTCTCTTTTTGAGGGGATAACCTCTGTTTACCTTGGAGGGTAACTCAATCCCTCTTTGACTTGCTAACTCGTGCTATCCTAACATTAGTTTGAAGAAGAGTTAACTCAACCCCCCACTTAATCCTCGATCTTTCTCTCTTACCTCTTGTCACATCACAAGGTCATCTCCATTCCTAACCCATATTCAGTAAATACAACCAGAGGTTAACCCCTATTTGTAAATAAATAGAAATAAAGGTTAACCTCTGTTGCAACTTTACTAACACGAGTTAGATAACCCGCACCGTAAACTAACCTTAAGAGATAGAATTAACCCCAACATCCCCTCTAAGAAGGGAGAGGGGGGAAAGCAAAAACAAAACGGAACCATTTCAAAAAAAAAATAAAAAGAAGAAAAAGAAGAAAGGAGCAACTTTATAACTAGATTCCATAACACACATGAGTGCTTGCTCCATGCTACTAGAATATGACATCACCACCAAAGATGTCTTCGACGATCTTTATGATCCGTGCTTACAAGTATCAATAGATCAAGGACCAACCAACTACTCAGTTGTAATAAAACACAAATTCACATGTAATCCCGAGAAGGATATGTGATGCCGTGAGGGTGAACAATGAATCCCAAACTCCTGATGACTATCAACGAAACCTCGAACAGCCTCACATGCCACAGATTTTCTTAACAAGACAAACCTTCTCCTTCATCCCCAATCCGAGTGTCCAAACAAAAGCTCCAAAGATCGTACCTCTCCAAACACCGTCATATTACGCAAGGGAAGCTCAAGGAAAGAAAGACACCGAAGCTCAAGCAAGAGGTAGACTAGCCCAGCAGCAAGATCATCGGATGCCAGGAAGTCAAAGGAAAGATGGCATGCATGATATAGAGGATCGAGACAGGCCTGATAGAGTGATCATCTTGACTTCAGCTGAACTGCTAGAATTTTCATCAAATGATTTATTGTTTAGCCTTGCATGCGGAGACGGGCTTGGTGGTTTAACCGTTCTATCTGACGACGTTTGTACACGATTTGCCATCTGGTTATGATGGCAATACAAAGAAATGTGCTAGAGATTTCGAAGATGGATGATGAAGGCATGTTGCATCGTGGCATGTATGAATAAGGATGCAATAACTATTCATTTCGAATTTCCCAAGCACGATCAGCATGGGCCTCGATGTAAATTGGAGATGGGACCCACAAATCGTGATTGCCGAATATCCTCCTGATGGAATGGGAAATGAGAATAAATTCATTACACACACACCCAACACATGTGAGCTTAGAATTGAATCTAACCGAAAAAAAAATAATCTTCAATATTTATCACTATCAATCTAATTGATCCACCACAATCACTTAAAATACTCTAAATTGTTAACCAGTAATTCTCACCAATTTTTGATGTGGACTATTTTTATATGTTAAAATCCCTCCCACTTGAAATACAAACAAAGACATTAAGGTTCATATGATTGATTAATCAATCAATTGCCAAGCAAAACAGAAGCTGCACAGGCTCTAAAGATAGCGCTCATGTATAGAATGTATCCTAGCACAACACTTAATTCCAGACATTTCCGATTGACACATGGTTCCAATACCACTTGCAACATTTCAAAACTAAACTCCAATCTAATTGAAAAAAAATTAATAGTTGCATAGCAATCAGTACTAAATTGTTAAGTAATAATTCTCAATCTATTATGTCTCGTTATCCAATTCCATGAGTTGCCAATGTAAAACTATTTTGGCAGTCTTACTGCCTTGTGCTGATATTATTCCTAACATCACATATATACTAATGTTGTTGTAACACAAGTGTTGGACACTCAACGCTAGAACACCAGTAATGTAGTCAAAGCTAACGGAATCGATGTAAAGCAGTTGTACATATTATCATATAGCATCGATGCTGCCATGTCGTAGCACTAGTACAATGCTGCCTATTGATGTAAGAACCTTTTCATGTTAATTATCTATTTGGTGACATGTAAGTGGATCTAAAAAACCTAAGCATCACACCCCCTCAGAATAGTATAACTCCTACCCTCCTTCCGCTATACATAACACTTCTAAAGAATGGCACACTGAAGTCGTCCTTCCACCTTGCTCTTTGTAGGTATGACCTCCCTTTGCATCCCAGCAACCTGTTGACCAAGTTGAAAGTGGGGGGTGCAAGGATGTACGAAAGTTTCTTGATCTGTGACATACCATAAAGTAAATAAAAGTTGGCCATCAATAGGAGAGGAATTCCGGTCACTATGCTAGATGGCATACTAGGATGCTCCCCAACAGTTGTTCAAACGATGCAAGATAGGCCCTTGATTCAAAAAAGGAACAGAGGTACCATATATCTAAGGCAAAACATAAACCAACATCTCAATGTGATAAAGCCCTTTTTTTTGTTTAAAGAAAGAACTGAAGACTCCATCCAAATTAGAGACAATGTCTTGTCTCCAGTGAGACATCTTGCATGCATGCGAATGGGCTTGGAGGAAAAGAACAAAAGCACCCTGCACGTTCACTTCCTGGGCCTAAAGCAGTGCAATCTTTCCAAGCTAAACACACAGAGGCACGCACGTGCATGCACCTATGTGCAACGCACACACACACAAACACGTGTACACAAATTATTCTATAAAAGTTGTAGTATTACAAATTAAACGTGTTTACAACATGTCACTTGAAGTTTTATGAACTAATTTTTTTATAACTTTTATATCAAATTATGCTATCAGAAGCATTTTTATTCTCGGTGAAATTTCGTATGCAATCTACCAAACTAATAAACTTCTGATCCATGCAATTGGATTTCCCATTGAGATCCTGAATGAGTTTGGCTCAAACAAAATATTTGAACCTTGGGCTTAGTGTATAACTCTTCTATCTCTTTCTCTCATATTCAATTTTCTAAGACATCAAGATAATCAGATTTTTAAAATATGGGCTTCATTTTTTAAACTTTTCATTACCTATAGGAGTCTCATGGCCATAGACACTTTTTTTCACAATTTAAGTTCATCCCTCGTTGTCTCCGTGAATTGAGCTTAGAAATGCATTAAGTTACTAATATGACAGGTAGTCTCAGTAACGATTTCAAGTGGGCTTGCTATATATTTATATAGGTGTGTGTGTGTATGTGTATGGCAGTGATGGCAGAGGACCTATCGCAAAGCACTAAAGAAGGAAACAGAAGATTATAGCTGGAATTCATCCATCGCTAATAAACCTTAAACGGAGTCTTTGAACTGTAAGAATATGCATTTTGTGTAAGGATCCTGTGTCATGTAAAGTTGACGGTGCAATTTTCTTGAATGACAAATCTTATATCCAATGCAGTTGAGGTAGCCCATAAAATATATACATACCTCAGATTTCATGAAAAGAAACGATCTTTACATGATCTACCAATCATTTTGAGCTTCACGCAATCAGGATGAGAATCTCCTCTAAAAACAGGAATTGGCTGCAAAAGCTTCAAGCTTAGATATCTAGCACATTTGTCCCTCAATATTGGCATGATGGAGAATGTAATACTAGAAAAAATTACAGGTGCTATCTGCTAAGATCACAACCAAAAAGATTAGAGGGTGTTATAATGCTTCATAACTTCTACAGCAACAAAAAAAAATGATACACAAGTCTGCCTTTCTACATACCTACGTTACATTGCATCTGATGATGTTGATTCAGGTGGTTGTGTCTAATCTTTCACCTCCCTGTCTTCCTAAACCGGTGTCATTTCTTAATGTCCTGCTGCTTGGAAGCAGCCTCAACATATTGCTGGGCAAGCTTCTTAACTTTGTCCCCTTCTTTGATGAGGAAGCTTGCATTCTTTGCTTTGGAATGGTAGTTCATAACCTTATCTCTGGTTTTTACAACTGCCCATCGATACTGTTTGGCTGTGATGATGCCACTCTTACAAAGTGGCCTGATATGCTCCTTGATGTAAGCCTCAACCTAGGAACACAAACTCAATTTTAGATGGCATAACCCATTTATTTGCCACTAATTCAAGCTCCAATAAAAACAAGGAAAAAAAAAGAAAAAGATAGCATCTGTCTCCCACTTTAGAAGAACGGCAGTTGGAGAACAATCAGAAAAAAAAAGCAACCAAAGGCAGTTCTCCTGATGGAGATAAGGGTCTTGATAAAAGCAGCACATAAGAAGTGCAAAAAAATGCAATACAGAAGAAAGTGGTGACGGCCAAACTCCTAATTCAGTGATTCACCATGTCACAGTTAAAGCCCTATCTTTCATCACCCAAGATTTGTAATTTCTAAAATTCTCACACCAATGATATATAATATGTCATATTTCCCCAATTGTCCGAGACAAAACAGTGGCTTGGGGTACTTTACAGAAATTCGGTGAAACCCTCAGATTCTATTGGAAAGCAGTGCTTGTTTAGAATTTTTGGGATTGCCTAAAAATTGAAGAAACTTCTCCAGGAATCATTGTATTACTTCAAAATAATTAGTGATTAAGTAAAATATAGAAATGAAGTTGAATGCACCTTTTGTGAGACAGAATCACTGGAAGATTCGTGATTGATGCTGGTCAATTTCTCATCCTTTTTGGAGATGACTTTAGTGTGAAGCGGATAAGATAAAACCTCCCCTCCTGCCATTTTACTTCCAGAATCTCTTGCACTTCCGAAATCAGAAATTGAAGGGTCATTCTTCAACTTATCATTGCCGCTGTCACACGGAATAACATCCTTGCCAGCTGCTGCCTCATGAAAGTTTCCTTCCAAACACTTTGTTTCTGGACCATATAGTTCTTCACAATCCAGCCATGAAGACTCTTCGTGCTTTTCCCCATCTCTCAGATCTAATACAGAACTGCTTCCAGCAGCATCCATCTTTGAGGAAGGACTTAAAGCAGATCCCTCTTTTTCACAAACGGGCATGCTAGCTTCAGCACTGACTATGCAATCAAAAGAGGAATCCATCTTTGTGAGCTGAGATGTTTGCTGATCTTCACAAGTAGAGACTTCTGGAGCTTCACTAGGTTTGTCAAACTCCATTGTTGAAAGTACCACCTTCATTTTCAACTTGGATGCGTCTGATTGTATGTTGGATGAGACAGCGTACAAATTCTTAGAAATATTATAAGCCTCATCCTCCAAATCATATTCAAAGTCCCTGTAAATATCAACTTCAGTGTTGCAATCCATGTCTAGAACATTTTCAAAATCTTTATTCCCCATGTTCACCTCAGCAGAATCTTTAGCACAGTTAGGTCTACTGGGACTAATTGGAGGTGAATCTGACAACAGGCCAGTTAGTTTCAGTGCTTCCATGATCTCAGTAGTAGTAGCCAAAGGATCTACTTCTGTGATCTCATGAGTATCCAAAGAAACATTTCCAGCGTGTTCATTTAGCAGTTGCACATCTTCATGTGGTAAAGTTGACTTGTTGGCATGCACTGTTTCATCTGTCTGGTTTTGGAAATTGATTGCATGTTGAGAACAAAGATTTATGTAAACCAACTTGCTTTTTGATCTTTCAAATATTTCCTTCTCTATGTTAATTGCATCAGCAACAGCCAACTCCGTAACTGCAGTTTTATGAACAACAGGACCATTTGCTTTTCTTAAATAGAGCTCTGTAAGACGATTAAGCTGAGCCTGGAAGAATTTATATTTTGTTAACATTCTCGGAAAAGATGAAATAGTTAGAAGACCCCCAAACAACCATATATTCAAAATATATACGTCCCAATGTTAATACTATGCTTGGCATACGAAATAAAACAAGAAAAATCTAGAAATCTAAGGAATCTCACCCATTTGTCCGTTTACATAAAACGATTGCAATAGATGACGCTGTAGCCAATAGGTAAAAAAATAACACAATTGATATTCTGAAACTGAAATCACTAACTAAATCCATGTTTTCCACCATATGCTCCCCACGTCCTCAAAAAGAAAAGAAAAAAACTCCCATATACGCACAAGTAGCTCTATAATCCTAGCCACAACGTTCGTCGCCAACCAGAGCTAGGAGGCTTGCCATTTCTTAGCAGACAGGAAACTCTTCTAGCTTCACCCATTGAACCAAGATCCTGTATCAACGAAATTAATCAATGCCAGGTTTTTTCCCCCTTTATCTACCTATACTTACAAAGTGTCCAAGTATCCTTGAAGTACTATTCATTGATTTCCTTCAAATTAGAATGTCTTCCTTAGGTCAACTACAAAAGTCATTAAACAACTTTGCTATCTTCTCTGGTTATCCAAGGGCTAGATAAATAGACAGCACATCTCAAGTGATAAAGTAGTACTACTAAAATACTTTCTATATTTATTATTTCTCTTTGCAATTCTTTCATGATGCTCGTCTATATGTAGCCACTCAAAAGTAAGTCAAGTCATTCCAGTTCTACAGGACATATAAGCATGGTAACACCTGTAGCTTCCATATCCTTGAGACAAGAAAACACATGCACAACCTAACTGCTGTTGCAATCTCTCACCAGCACTATCTGAGGAGATCCACACACACTTAAACTACCTTCCTGTATGTGCACCACCAGACACACTTGCCAGGTAGGATTCCTCCAAATCAAGAGATCTGGGGCATGGAGTGTCATGCTGGCAGTAGTTCCTCCAGTATTTTCAATTTTGATCAAGTTGCACAATGCTATATAAATTACAGGAAATCAATTACATACTAATGAAATTTCACTGATGTGATATTAAAACCGTGAACAAACGTTAACATATATCGACATGATGTTGCCATTGTGTAATTTTCCCTACCTTTTGGCCTATAGAAAGCTTGAAGGTTCCTCATTTGGGAAAGGTTGGGAGATCTTATTTGATTAGAATCAAGTTATCTGAAATTAGTTTTCTTTGATTTCAGCATAATTTAATTGGTAAGTGCTAATGACTCAGTGGTTGGAAGTTCGAACAAAACAGTAGCAATGTGAATTGTGATTGTATATTAACATAAACATTTTCATAGTTGTCAATAGTTCATAGACAGATGCACAAATTACTACTACTAACTACTACTAAGCATTAATTAAGTACTATTGCTAATCAAGTAAATACTTGCATCTACAAACTAGTCTAATATTAATTAACAAATAATAATTAGTATATTCTTGATTTAGCAGAGAGGTGATGTACTTCTAAGACAACTATAGGTCCTGGAAGATCATTTTACTTGACCAATAAAAACCAATTTCCATGCAATTTCTTTTTAATTTTTCTTTCAATGAGAATCTACAATGAAAGGTAAAAATGGTAAAGTAAATTGGTTTTTATTTTCCTCAAAATTAGAATTTTCCCTACTCTACATGTAGAAAGGGAATGAAGATATCAATCAAATTATGAGAAGCCTTCTAAAGTGCTTCTTGTGGAGTTTTTTTTTTTGCAAAAGTGCTTTTGGAGTTAAATTCCCATTTGTCCATATTTCAAGAAAGAGGATCTCGTTTCTAATTCTACATGGACCAACACCATCTCTCCACCTTGTAAAAACTATGGTATCACCCCAAAAATGCCTTCAAGATCCAGGGATTGCAGACTGACCATAGACCCAGTTCCATCTCCCCAAGTGGAAAGCATTAGGTGTCTGCTTTCCAGTTGGGCAACAAGGGTAGGAGAAGACCCCAACAACCAAAGTAGGCAAGCAGCCATGGTTCATAACATGTTCTTCACATGCCAAATCCACTTTGAAGTTGACCGCTTTGCTCATAATCATTATCACAGCAGTGAAGTAGGCATGTATATCAACATCTAAGTCCATGGTAAAAATATGATAAGCACAAACTAGGAATCTATATATGATTTTCTTTTTTAAAGTAAAAGGGCGGTTATCTTTGTAATAACCACCCAAATTCATTAAGAAAAATAACCAAATTCAGCGCTAAGTGTAACATAGCAGATTCTCAAAACACAAGCGAGGAGATGGAGGAAACAAAATTTTCGACATAAGGCGTCTCGCCTCTGAACACAACCCCATTCCTACCCAGCAACACCCCCCACAACACCGCCAGCACTTTTACCTTCTTCATTCTGAATGTATTTCTGTCCCCCGTAACATTCCCCCTCCAAAATGAGGACCAAAACTTGTCAAGAGAATCAAAATCAATCCTATCAATTCCCAACGCCCTCCACACTTGTGTGACAAAGGTGCACCCAACAAAGAGGTGCTGGATGTCCTCATATGCCCCCATGCAAAACGGGCACCTAGTGTCCTCCATGACCACCCACCTTGCTCTCCAGGCCTTGGTGAGCACTCTTTCCTTCCTTACCAGCCACTCAAAAAGGGTAGTCCGCTGACCAAATCAATCTACAGGTCACACTGAAGATCCAGGTCCATCATGTGTAAGCTTCCCCACAACTTGTCAAAAGCCTTCTTCACAGAAAAACTCCCATCATCCCAACACAAGGCGTCTCTCCCTCCTTCGGGCTCCAACCCCTGCAAATCTTGCAATATCAACTGGAACTCCGTGCATCTCTACTCTGACAAGGCCCCTTGAAAGGTGGGGCACCAAGCACCATCCTAACAACTTCCAACGGAGGCCTCCTTGCTTACAGCCCCCTCCTTGCTTGCAACCCCATAGAAAAGGTGAGGATATTTGTTATAGAATGCCCCCTCTCCCGACTAGTCATCCAACCAGACTCTAAATGTGTCCCCCTCAAGGTTTGAAATATAATGATATATCGCTGATATATCGGTATCGACGAGGTTGGGTGGTATCAATACCACCGAAGGTATTTTTTTCCCGAATATCGGTGATATATAACCGATATGGGGAGATATCGCCAATATATCGGGCGATATCCTCAAGATATCTACGATATATCAGCGGGTTGGTTGTTGATGGTGATAGCTTTCGGTGGGAAGGGTTGAAAATGGTTGGGCGGGAGGTTTGAAGAGTTGAGAATGGCGGGATGGCGTTGGCACTGGGTTTGAATGCCGAAATGGTGGGAACAGACACTGAGACAAACAGACACATGCACACACGCACACACTCGCACACACAAGTAAAAAAAATCATCGATATCAGTAATATATCCCTGACATAACACATATACACGTTTAAAAAATCATCGGCGTTGGCGCTGGGTTTGAATGTTGAAATGGTGGGAACGAACACAGACAGAGACAGACACACACGTAAAAAAATCATTGATATTGGTGATATATCCTTGACATAACACATACATGTTTTTTAGGCATCCTTTCATGATATGGTGGTAGCTTTCAGCAGGAAGGCTTGAAAATGGTTGGTTGGGAGGTTTTTAGAGTTGAAAATGGCATCATGGCGTTGGCACTGGGTTGAATGCTGAAATGGTGAGAACGAACACAAACACAGACATAGACAGATACACACATTGATATTGGCGATATATCCCTGATATAACACATATACACATTTTTTAAGCATCCTTTCATGATATATTATTCATAAAAATGTTAACCTTTAAATTTTGTGATATTTTGTGATATTTTATGCCTTTTTGAGTGATTTCCCCAAAATTCACCGACATCAGCGATATATCTCCGATATATCCCTTTTTTAACTTGTCGATACAATATTGATATTGATATTTAAAACATTGGTCCCCCTTACCAACATACGGTGTGGAACAACCACGGACCTTTGGGACCACTGACGTCAAACCTCTTAAGAAATGTGACACCCCTGACACCGAGGACGCAAGGGTCTCCCACGAGAAAAGGGAGTCATAGCAGCCGTGAAGAACCTCTTCAAGAAGACTCTGCTCCTGACCCACCAGTCTTACAATCCATTTTGTGAGAAGACTTAGATTGACACACTTCACATCTCTGACCCCGAGGCCACCCTCCTTCATGGATCGACAAACCTCCTCTCATGCCAACAATCTCGCCCCCTTTCCTGTTGTCCCAAAATTAGTTCAGAAGAAATCCCGCATCAATCCCATGATCCTCCTATCCACCTATCTGGGCATTCCAAAGGCAGATAGGAAGTAGGCCGGTATGGATGAGAGCACCGCCTTCGCCAATGTCAGCCTGCCACCCCTCGACAATAGCTTGGATGCCCATCATAACAGCCTCTTCTCCATCCTCTCCAGCAACGATAGCCAATCCTGCAACCTAAGAGCCTATCCGTAAGAGGCAAACCAAGGTAGGACTAGGACAGAGATCCCCTATCCATCCCAAGCATGGCTCCACAGGCCACCCCATCCTCCTCCAACATATTACAAGGCAGCAAGCTGGACTTTCCATAATTAATACACAAGCCACAAGCCTCCCCAAACAACTCTAGAAGCACACGCAACTTGCTAGCCTCCACCTAGGAACCCTCCACCAGAAACAGGGTGCCGTTTGTATACTATAACACCAGGATCTCTTGATTAGTCACTACCCTGAAACCTCTGAACAAGCCCCTCTAATAGGATCTGAAAGCCACTAAAATGACCCGGGGATCACTTTGTAATTTTCTAGACTCTAAGGGGTTGACCACAATTTCTGTGTATTAACGTTAATGTCTAATAGTCTCGAGAGTTCGGCCGATGAAGGAGGGGAGCCTGGGGGTCAGAGAGATGGAGAAGGTTAACACTAGCCTCCTCACGAAGTGGGTTGCTAGGATCATGGGTCAAAAGCTTGGCATGTTTGGTGATATCATGAGAAGGTGCTATGGATCCTTTACATCTTGGGGGCCTTTGGAATCACCACCTCAAGGGACATCTTTCTTTCTTAAGGGGCTGGCGACTACAATGACGAAGGTGCGATCTTTCTTCTCTCCTGTTTTGGGTGAGGGTAGTGCCTTCATATTCTGGCTGGATGATTGGCAAGGAACTGGTGTACCCTTCAAGGGTAAGTTCCCTCATCTCTTTAGGTGTGCGGCTGACTTGACTGCCCTGGTCAGAGATTGTTGGTCTGGGGCCTGGTGTCCTATCTTTCGGAGGGGGCTGTCTGATCAGAGATGTATAGACTTCTAGAGATTGTTACAGGAACTGGAAGGTCGGGAGCCAGAGGTGGGGAGTGACATTTACAGCTGGGTTGAAGGTGAGTTCTCTGTGGTGAAGGTCTTCCGCAGATTAATGGAAGTGGGGCTGACACAGACGTAGATCTCTGAAGAGACTGTAGGCTTCTTTGAGAGGCGGAGTGTCCACTGAAAATAAAGATCTTTATGTGGCTAGTGAGGCGGGGGAGGATAATGACAAAGAGGTGGAGAGCAAGGTGAAACTAGATGGATGACATGAGCTGTCTCTTCTGTGGTGTTGTGGAAGAGGACGTTCAGCACCTCTTCTTCTGGTGTCCGTTTGTAGAGCAGGTGTGGCAGAAGATGGGGATTGACTGGATTGTTTCTCAGGATGAGGTTAGCTTCTGGTCATCTTTTCGCAGGGGGAGTGCTTGTGTGGAACACAATACTTTTAGATCCAAGAATGAACATGCAAAAATTCTGGCAGTGTTGTGGGGTGTATGGTTGGGTAGGAATGGAGTGCTATTCAAGGGAGAGAAACCCTATGCTGAGAATTTCTTTTATTCCATTGTGTCCCAGGTGGAGTTATGGAAGTCCAGACTTTCGCCTTGATGTAATTTTTCGGTGATCTAGTTGAAATGAAATGATTGTGGGTGGTTATCGTTCAGATAACCACCATTTTCCTTTTCAAAAAAAAGTCTCAAGAGTTATTCCTAAACTATGGGGGCTTGTTTGTAAATTCTGCACACAGAGAGCACTCACATAGGGACCTTTGTTTCTTTTTACCTCCCAACGTTTTATTTTGGAGACTTTACATGAAAAACAAAATCGTTGAGGTAAAAATCCGCAAAACACCCGAACCAACCCAAAACCCCTAAAATCCTACCCTAACCCCCTTAAATACCCTACCCCCCCTCGACCCTCGCACCATCCACCCCTCTATTTGGTGGTGGTGGATCAAAACTCGGTGGCCTCTGGTGCCACGCGGGACAGCTACGGTGAGGGCCACGCCACCGTGGATCAGCTCGTGACGTCGTAGGTGATCTGTAGCAAGTCAAATACTTGTTGATTAGAGTTGCTTTCGGGACCGATGCAAGTGCTCGATAGAGACCGAACGCGACAGGCTTTGAGTCCGAGGCGCATGTGGGACCTGCAGGCACGTTCGGATCGGTTCATCGTGCCCCCATATCTCCCGTACACCTAGGTAGAGTGGTTTTCCCTTGCCTTGTGTTCCTATGGGAATGAGTAAATGCTATAAGTTAAACAAAATAATTAGCTATTTAATCATGAGATGTTAATTCAGAGTTGGAATGTTGTTTTTATCTAATGAATGGATACACAGATGCCCTAAAATTTTAAATAATGCACCTTTCAAGTGTTATACATGTGAGTAATGTATGGAGCATGTGCCATAAACATAAACACTAAATATACAAACCGATGCTCGTTACTTAATGCATGTATATTTTTGCTTCGTAGAATTATACTTTTACACGCATTGTGCATGTATGAAGTTATGATTTCTTTTTGAATAATAAAGATCTAACTAATGGTGACTCGTGAATTACCGAAGTTAATGACAACGGGAATGTTAGAAATAAATTAGGGGGTCTCTCTCAAACCCTAATGCAAAGTAAAGGCATCCCTAATTGTGGAATGAAAATTGAATGGTGGGGCCGAGACGGGTCACGTTGAGTACAGTTGCGGGAGTGAATTGGCCCTCGTGTACGTATCTACCGAAGAGAGCTAAGCATCCCTTTGTGTAGAGGGTGGGCTGGCCCTCGAGTACGCACATACCGAGGAAAGCAAATCACCCCTTGTGTAAGAAGAGAGCTAGCCTTCCCTCGGGTAGGGACCAAGGGTAGGAATGACTTTCCTACACCGACTCCTTTTAGGCCCCACAGGACCAACCAGGATAGTTGGGTGAGGGTACACAGACTGGTAAGGGGCGCGGCCCCTGTTCTATTCTGTGTTGTACGACTTAAAACATACCCGTTAGCGGAAACGACTGACCACATGCCAGTGCAGGGTAGCCCCCCGTGCATTTATTGCGCGTGTCGTAGTCACTGCTACGTCGTGACTGACCCCAGGGTGATAGACCGGGTGTAGGACAAACGTGGGGTGCTCTCGGCTAGGAGAGCACCACGTGTACGTTCTGCATCGCGAGAAAACTGTAGCAAGATCATTCCGTTAGGGAATATGTGAACCAAAAGATAATGGGACCCTTCGTTAGAATAACCAAAATCACAAAACAACTAGTACCTAAAAATATAAATAAAACATGAAAATGTTTAGAATGTATATTGTAGTCTGGCATGTTCACTGCTTTTCTCTTTAACTAAATTGTGTCAGTTAAATGTATACTTGCCACTCTACTTAGCTTTTGCTGACGTCTACTATTTGTGTCCAGGACAGGGAGGTGGGCAGCCAGTTCCACCGGCTGCAAAGGGGGCTGGGCCCAGCCAAGCCAGCCTTAGTTGTTCATTTTCCCTTCTGTTGTAGTTTGGCTCTCCTTTTGTTGTCATGAGTATTTATTTTGAAACTAGTAGTTCAATTTCCGCCTTTCTATTATGGTTGTGATGGCTATGACATAAATTTTGCTATTCTCTCGTGGTACTATTTCCAGTTACAACCTACCTTACAGCTTTTCTGTCATTTCATTATGTTTCTAGCTATGGCACATGGGTGGAAAACATTTAGTTTCAGTTTATTTCTCGTTAAACGACCAGGTCTTAGGGTAGGTGTCGTGAATTGACCCGAGTTTCCAGTGGAGCCAGATCGGGTTGTAACAGCCACCCTCGCTAGGGTGTCCACTGCAATGACAAACATCATCGGCGCAAGTGGGCACCCATGCTTGACCCCCTCCTGGGCTATACCCAACAACCTGTTGGATTTCTGTTGATCAGGATCGAGAAAGATGTCATTTGGAAGTAATATAAGTGCTTTTATATTGTTATAATCATAAGCATATCACATTCTCTCTTTTTTGAGCAAATTTCTCATTTTCCTAGAGTTTCCTCTGCATGCCTCCATTTCTGATCATCGAAATCCTCGCGATTCCATTTCTTCAGGTGTGCCGCACGCCTTTGAAATGCACACTTTTGAAACCCATAAAAAAGTGTTAAAATCAACATGTCGAACCTTGATCTAGGGCTCATTGCCCTACACCTACAGCAAGGGCTTTTAGGATTTAGCCCTACCATTTTGTCAAAATCAGATGGGAAAATACATTAATGATTGAAAGTATGGAGAACACCTAGCAATCTAATTCTTTTGAGCAGTACCCAGAAACCTAGTTTAGTGAGAACTTAATAAGGCATCATAGAACCTGGTTCTCCCTTCATGTACATTTCATGGGAATCTCATATATATAATCATTATTTCTTTCAATACATTGGAGCCTGCTACAAGAGGATTGTTGTGTACCTGCCTAACTGCCAATGGAACTTTGCTCTGGCGACTGGGTGCCGCAACGGGCCTCATGTCCATGGGTAATTGTACCTAGGAACATTGATTAAGTTTAAGTACATTGATCACAAAAAGATTTTTAAAAAAATTAGCAACTGATGAGATGAACTTACTAAAAGAGGAAAGCCACCCTTCAGCAAAGCTTGATCTTGTTTCTCTAGATCCTTGCACCTGTCGGTTGTGGCATTTTTTCTCGCAAGAACCTCCAAAGCCCACTTCCTTTTGTTGTCTTTAGCCACTAGTAAACTTTCTTTAGAACCACTTAGTGCAGGGCCAGAAGTCAGGCCTCCTGATTTGAGTTCCTTAAGGCGTTCTTTTTTATCCCAGCGACTCAAAGAATTTATTTCTTCCTTGGCATGAACAGCTTGGGTAACTTGTTCAGAGGTAGATGTAATTTCCTGGTAATTTTTGGTCCCATGAGCCACATGGGAATCTTTTCCACAAGAGTTATTCAAATGGTTCCCCTTGAACTGGACATTGACAGAGGTCGCTGAAGAGCCTGCAAGATCAGACAGGGGCTTCATATCCTCTGTTCTGGGAAATACAGAAGCATCTGCTAAATAAACTCTGGATAGAATGGAATTCTCGACATTCTCCCTGGACTCTTGCTTAGTACTAGAGTCCCTTGGTGAAGTGACTCCCTTGAGAATATCAAGAACAGATTGCAGTGCTGCAACCTTTTTAGTCTTATTAGTCAAACAATTGCGCTTCCAGAACTCAATCTCACAGTCTCTACCCCATGCCCGTCGTAATCTACCATTTGTCCTGTAGACCTTTTTAGTTAGATTCTCACGTACCTTTCCTCTCTGCAAAGTTGGCTTATCAAACCTCAAATTTGATGAATTAACTTTATTAGTCACTTTCATTTGAGGTCTCACAACAGCAACCCGAAATGCTGCAAGAAGCTTGTTGTCCAAAGGGTTGTCCCTTGCGAACTCCTTTGAAGGATTGGCAGAAACCACATCTCTTATCTGTTTGGTCAACTTATGAACAAGGTCAGTTACTTCTGACTTCTCACCAGCTCTGTGCATGATTTTCTTCACCCTTAAGCCACTTGAACCATCCCCTCTTGTGACTTTATCTCCAGAGCTTTTGTTTGCTGTCATGTTATATGGTTTTTTCTTAACTTCTTTGACAATACGCATCATTTCAGGGGTTATAGTATCTGTTCCTGAAGAACTCGGCAACTTGTCATCCTTACAAACTCCCTCTACCTTGATATGCCTTTGAGAATCATCTGCAAAGTTGTTCACTTGCTGCTTTGACAGTGAGAGGCTATCCAGTTTAGCCTTCTTAAATTTTTTTTCACTAACCATCTTGCCAGAGGGATCCCTCATCCTTTTTATGCTTTCATCCTTTGTACCAGCACTGAGAGATAAAATGACACAAATATAAATAATTGGATCTACAATCATCTCTAACATAATTACATAGCAAGAACATATGCTTTCTCGGATGTTCATTTCCTCAAAGTTCCCATTCATCACATAGTGCAACAGCTAATTTGGTATTTATGTGGTTGAGAAGCATATTGAGCATGAAATATCTAGGATGTCAAAATGCAGAACATATATTGATAAAGAATGGTCCTTGGATTACGGACAACCTGGTCTTATTCTTTCTAGTAGGCTCACTGTCTGTAACCTTTCCACCGAAAGGACCAAAATCAATGTTGCTGGCATGGTCAGTCATGGCCTCATCTGAAAGAGAAAAAATATAAAAGGTGAACTAGGTGACTGATAATGCGTGCTCATTCAATGTAGAAAAGCACCAGTCCATTGATATTAGTTCTTAGAAGCATGCTCAGGATGAAGATCATGTATGGCAATCTACCAGGAAAAAACATGCACAATCTAGAAGATAATAGCACTTTACGGTCTACACTTTCACAAGCTTTGTTGCAGAGTACCTTTAATATAGAAGTGAACAAAGTCATAATAACCAACGACTGAAGAATTGGGATGATTCATTTTTTTTATGAAGAATATATGCCATTTCTCTTTAGAATAAAACTTAAGAGGTAATGAATACTTTACTGGTATAAAACCTGAAAAGGAAGAGGCAGTCCACATACCTGCTCCAACAAGTTTTCCACTATCAGATGCCTTGGCTGGCGAGACTTGTTGGTCAGCATGCTCAGTCAGCACTGTGTTTTTCCAACCCAAGTTATAGGACTCCACTGAATCACAAAAGTGTGTGTGAGTGCATGCATGGGTGTGCATGTGTGCATGCATGCATGTGTGTGAAAGATTTATCATTTAACACAAATATTCTTGAAGCTACTCTAACAGTTAATCATATCTGAAACATGTGTTGAAATTCTGAATGAAATACCAAAGTTATAAATCTGATATTTAGAGAACAATATTAATATTGAGAGTGTCAGAATTTCATGTGGGCAACATTTCAGTCATCTTGGAGAATTCGATAAAAAAATCTTAGTTTCATCCAAATATTTATGTCAAAATTCTACCAAAAATTCAGAAGTTCAGGCTGAGTTAAAAGTTGTAGACAAAATATGGACTAAAACCAAAATTCCATTTTAAAATGTGATCTACTTTTCAGTCAGATTTTGAAAATTGACAATTTTCAAGGACTAAAATTGGTATAGACATTCACAAGGCAAACCTTGAGCTGAAATTGCCTCGGACAAGGGCAACTCTGACGAACTTCCTTGCGCATTAACTTCAAAGACAGGTTCAGATGACATATCCAAAAGAATCTCAGAGTCAGAGTTATTATGCACCTCTGTAACAAGGTTACTGGATTTTGTCTCACCAACTGGTACAAGACCATTATACGGAAATGAAGCATTTCTACTATCATCTTCTAGAATATTTGATTTTCTAACATCAGCATCACACTCCTCGAAAGGCTTCTCATGATTGTTTACTTCACTCACTTCCACTTGGTTCACTAATCCAAGGCTACCTACGGCCTCACTTGATTGTTGATCCTCAATCATTGAGACAACAACAGCAGTCTCTCCCTCATCAGCAACAGATACGGATACTTTTGAAGAAAATGTGCATTCAACTGAGTGCCCCATCTCAGCAATCTTCTGACCAGGTATTTGTGGCACTTCGTCAGCGATGCACCTAAGCGTAAAAGAGAACAAGAATATGCACATATCAAGAGAAGTTGGATAATAGACCTCGATTTGTCTCATCAAGATTAAGATGCAACAGCTCTTTCTCCCCAAATATAAACCTATTTGTTAAAAAGTAAAGATATCAAAGTTAAGTACCTAGGACAGAACCATGAGTTTCCAGGTTGTTCCTGAGGATCATATCCCACACAAAAGGCATGATACCTGCCTCCATAAAAACCATCATGAACAAATAAATTATTATGATTAAAATGAGTTTGATATGCTCACTCAGTAGCAGAAATAGAAAGAAAAGGCTACTATAAAGTTTAAAATGCTACAATCTCAAACAAAGATAACCCTCATAATGGCATCGCCAAGAAAAATAGAGATGAAACTGATTATTATTATTATTAAGAGGCTAGCCCCTATTTATAGATCACAAAGATGCCTTAATAAATAATTGGAGTAACATGAAAAGGGGAAAAATATGCAAAAGATAATGAAAGAAGGAAACATAACTAAATAAATAAAACATCTAACACGCCCCTCAAGTTAGAGCCTAGATATTTGCCTTGCCCAACTTGGTAAGAATGTAAAGAACGCGACCCTTCTGGGCTTGGTAAAGATGTCAGCAATCTGTTCTAAAGTAGAAATGCATGGTGTCTTAATTTGTCCCTTCTAGTCAACATCTCGTATAAAATGACAATCCACTTCAATAAGTTTTATCCTTTCACGAAATACCGTATTACTAGCAACGAAGGTAACAGATTTGTCATCGCAATACATAGTCATAGGAAGATCAACATGGAACCCAAAGTCTCATAGGAGTGAATGTATCCACTTAAGTTCACATGTTGTATGAACCATAGCTCTATATTTAGCTTCGGCACTAGACCTTGATACCACATTCTGCTTTATGCTATGTCATGACTATCCCATAATTGATCTTCAATATTCTACATGTCCTGATTATGAACATCCCTCAAAATTCAAGGGTCCATTTCTCTTGAATAAAAATTCATTTCCCTTGAGAAGCTTCCAAATATCATAGTATTTGTTACACAGCTTTCAAATACCATTTATTTGGATTTTCCATAAATTTATTAACCTTGGGGACAACAAAGGAAATATTCGATCATGTGATTGTTAGATAAAGCGGCTTTTTAATCATAACTATATATCTTCTACACTTTTAGTTTCAAAGAAGGCTCATCCATCAATCTTACCAAGAGAAACATTAGGATACATAGGAACACTAGCTAGCATGTAGCCCAACATCCTTGTTTCCTATATTATATCTAGAATGTACTTTCTTTGAGTTAAAAATGTTCCGTAATTGGTTAAAAATGTTCCATCCTTGAACTAGGTCACCTCAATTTCAAGAAAGTAATGTATATCTCCCAAGTCTCTAGCCACAGATGAGTCTGCAAGTATTTTTTTGCATCTTCTATAGCATCAAAGCTACTCCCAATTAGCAATATTATCAACATAAACTATAAGAACCATAATATCTTGATCATTTTAATATAAAACACTATGATCTCAATATGACCTGATAAAGCCAAATGTCTCCTCAAAGATTTTGTTTAAGACCATAAATTACCTTCTTCAATAAGCATACTTTCTCCCCTTACCAACAACTCCAAGTGGTTGCTCCATGTAAATGGTTTCTAAGAGATCTTAGAGATCTCCATATAGAAAAGCAATCTTAATGTCAAGTTGATAGACAAAAGAGTGTTTTTTTCTTTTTCTTTTGCTTTTTTGTTTGAAGATAAGAATCTAAGTTCGATGTTGTAGATAATGCTATGCAAATAGAATTTAATCTAGTAACCAGAGAGAGTGTCTCAAAATAATCTATTCCATACGTTTTGGTATACCCTTTAGCACATCTTTCCTTGTATCATTCCATAAAACCATCAGCCTTCATTTGATAGTGTAAACCCAATGACATCCAACAATATCAACATAAGATGGAGGATCTACAAGTTCCCATGTTCCTCTAGATACGAAGGCATCCATCTCTTCTTCTGTAGCATCTTTCCATCCTGTATACTTTATAGCTTCCTCAAAGGTTTTGCAAATCTGAATAACATCTATGGCCGTAGCCAAGGTTCTCCTGGATGGCAAACGTTACCATAAGTTACAAAATGAGAAATTGGCTTGGTGGGTACATGTATGTTTACATCATGTTATAAGTTTATTCCATGTCGGACCATAATAAGGTGACGTATATTTTCATTCTTATGTACATTTTCATAATGAGAAGGGGTCATTCAAGCATATGTAAATAGAGATTATATTTACATAGGGATCCCTATGTCTGTCATGACATTCTATTTCTTTAGGATTCGGAATAGATATAGTCGGACTTACTTTTGGCATACCTATCATCCTTTCCGGGTACCATATTCACCTCTTTGGACTTCTATGGAATCGAAAAATAGAAAGGACTCAAACCCGCGAGTAGAATTCAGAGTTGGTTCACAGAATCGAATTTGGAGTTGGCTTACGGAATCATCCCAGTTGCAATAGTTTGATCCAGATCATCTTGATCCTCAATTGTGCATGGATCTACTTTAAACTGTGGTGACCATGGTTGCTAAATATCAAGAATCTGAGCTTGTGAAGAGGACGAACTTTTTTTTTTAGCATAGCCTCTCAACTTTGGCTGCAAAATGGGAGTATCCATAGGGTAGGTTGTAGCTGGTATAGTATCATGATTAGCATCCCCGTTTCAGTTACTACCAAACTCAAAATAATAAGATGTATCTTCAAAGAAGATAACATCTCCACTAATATAGTATTTAATTGGAGAAAATAAGATAAATCTATTATTGAGTCATGTCTTTCCTTATATAATGGAGAAGTGGAAAAGTTACGGTACAACACTAGTACAAAAAAATAAAATAGCAAAAGACCCCTCATGCAAAATAGGTGCATATGCTAATACTCTCCCTCAAATTGGAGCATAGATATCTATCATCCTCAACTTGGATATACGCAAATTAAATAAAGACCTAGCCAAAGGCTTGATAAAAATGTTTGCAATCTACTCCTCAGACATGACTGGTGTTGTATATAACAGTCCCTTCTGAATAATATCTTTGATATAATGGCAATCAATCTCTACATGCTTCATTCTCTCGTGAAATGCAGGATTGTTGGCAATGAAGGTAGCTGCTCTATTATCACACCGGATCTCCATCGGGCTAGAAAACTGTACCTCCAAATCAGTGAGTAGGGACCTGATCAACATCATCTCTGCAGTCATTTGAGCCATGACCCTGTACTCAGACTCAACACTTGACCTAGAAACTGTGCCTTGCTTCTTGCTCCTCCATGTGATCAGAATCCCTGCCACAAAGGTGCAGAACCTGTAGTGGATTTTCGGTCCATGTAACATCCAATGTAGTTTGCATCAGAGTAGTCAACCAAAGTCATAGAAGACCCCTTAGAGAAGAGAAGTCTTTTCCCAGGAGCCTTCTTGATGTATCTGAATACCATTAATGCTACATCCCAATGTTGTCGTGTTGGCTTGGCCATGAACTGACTCAATTTCCCCACTGCAAAGGAAATATCAGGCCTCATGATAGTTAGATAGAGCAGCTTGCCCACAAGCAACATGTATTGCCTGCTATCCACCAACTGTGCATCCTCATCATAAAGTGGCATCTTGGGGTCCGTAGGAATGTTGGTTGCCTTGGCCCCAATCATGCCCACTTCCTACAAAATATCCAACGCATACCTCCTCTGGGATAGGACCATGCCCTTCCTACTCTGAGCAACCTCAATACCAAGAAAATATCGTAGAGCCTTTAGATCTTTCGTGGCAAATTGCTCTGCCAGAATGTGCTTGATCTCATGATACCCTGCACATCACCCCTTTAACAATCAAGTCATCAACATATATGAGAAGCACCACAACACCTCATCCAGTCCTCCTGACAAAAAGAGAAAAATCAACCGTTGATTTCTTGAATCCAACTGCTTCGACAACCTGAGACAACCTCTAGAACCATGCTCTGGGGCTCTACTTGAGGCTGTAGATGGCCTTCTGTAGTCTACATATATGCTTCCCTTGAACCTCAAAGCTTGGAAGCTGCTACATCTTGGAGATCACCGTAGAGGAATACATTCTACATGTCTAGTTGATGCAAGGGCCAATCAAGTTGGACTACCACTACTACCAACACCCGTACTATAGGAAGACTGGCAACTGATGAGAAGGCGTCAAAGGAGTCCACCCCATAGATTTAGGTGAACCCCTTTGCCACGAGGTGTGCTTTGTATCTGGCAATGCCTCCATTTCGGTTGAACATCACTGTGAAAACCCATTGACAGCCAACAATCATAGCTCCGTCTGGAAGTGGAATGAGCTCCCAGGTCCCACGACCCCCATCTCGTCTTCCATCGCTGCCCGCCATCTCAAATCAAGCATGGCCTCGTGGTGAATCATTGGGATGTGAGTAGCAGCCAACGCCTAGGTGAAGCCTGCAAACCTACGGCCTAGGCTGTCAGCAGTAAGTGTCCCAGCCATCGGGTAAGTAGTACAAGTCCGTGGCATTTTCCGAATAGCTATCAAAAGATCCACATCATTACCTGTCACATCATATATCCTGTCCCTATGATCAACACGTGGCAAACAAGCGTCAGTGTCAAAGGGACTCACCTGAGAATTCGATGGTGGAGGCAAGGGAGGGGGCCCCCGAAAGGTAGTGTAAGGGCGGATATATGTCTAAAGCAGCTCAGTCAGGCATGGAAAGGGTAGCGTAGCAGATGGTGGTGGGACAGTAGGAACGGGATTCTTTGGAAAGCTCCCAAAGCGAATAGTGTAAATGGCATGGGTGCCAAATCACCCTTAGAAGGTAACTCAGCTGCAAATGTGAAATAGAAGGGTATCGCCTCATGAAAGGTAATGTCTGCCGAAATAAAGTGCTGAGAAGTAATCGAATCAAAACACCAATACCCCTTTTAAGTCCGAGTATACCCAAGAAAAACATACTTAACTGCTCTTAGTGCAAATTTATCCCGATCCAGTCCCAACAAATGGATAAAAGCAACACAACCAAAGGTCCATGTAGTGACGTGAAATAGGGGTCCATCGGGATACATAACCTGCAAAGAAATCCACTCGTGTAAAGCAACGTTAGGCATCCGATTGATCAAAAAATAAGCCATCAAAATAGTATCACCCCAATAAAGATAAGGGACCGAATGGTGAATCAACAAGGTACGAGCAATATCAAGTAAGTGGCGGTGCTTCCTCTCAGCAACACCATTTGAGAGGTGTGAGGGCAAGTGGTCACATAGATAATGTTACAACTAGAAAAGAAAGTACACAACTAAGTGATTCAAAATTCTAAGGCATTATTAGACCGAAAACGTTTCACAAAACATGAATGCTGAGTTTTTATTTCTTTGAAAAAATTTTCAACAATATGTTCTACATCAGACTTATTTTTCAAAAGAAACAACCATGAAAGACGAGAAAAATCATCTACTAACACCAAATAATATATGTTCCCAAGTCGATCAGGAATACGACTTGGACCCCAAACACAGCAACAAAGGCAACAGAAACGAAAGTGGAAAAACTAACCCTGTGGTACTTACCCAGCTGACATGCATTACAGGTGAGAGCAATAGTGGATAATATGTGTGGCAAAACTCATTTGAGACAATCAGTGGGCAAGTGACTAAGGCGGTGATGCCACTTGAGAGGGGACCCAGCAGAACCAAGGCCCTGGGTAGCAGAAGCAAAAACAACAGTATGGCTCAGGCAATATAATCCCATTTCTTAGGCCCTCCACCAATCGTCTTCCTAGTCAACTTGTCCTGCAAGACACAAGAAGACGCATCAAATATAGCTCGACAACTCAGATATTTGGTAATACTACTAACAGACAACAAACTCAATGGAAAATCGGAAACATAGAAAACATTTGTCAGTTGCAAGGTCGGAGATAAAGACATCTCTCTTTCCAACAAGTGGCGAGTGTCTCCCATCTGCCACATGTAAAGTCTCGGCTAGGGTAACTGGTGCTAACTAAGAAAAAGATCCCATGTCGCCACACAGGTACTTGGACACACTAGAGTCAATCAACCAATCGCTAGGAGATAAAATAGACGACGTACTAGTCACAGGTGCCTCAAAAGAGGAGGCAATGGCTACAATGTCTACAAGCTGAGAAGGGTATGTCTGGGTTAACTGGGCAATCTGCTGCCGTAGAGTCTCAATCTCTGTACTGAGGGATTTGACATCAAGATTGGAAGAGGCACCATCAGTAACCTCGGCTGCCTGATTGGCCACGGGTGGTCTATCATGTTTCTACCAACATGTAGCCTCAGAGTAGCCCATCCTGCCACAGTAGGCGCATGGAGACCGAACACATGCACCTGAAGAGCGTCCACGATCACGTGCAGAGAGGGGAGTACCCTTGCCATGTCTAAGGGTCGCGACTAGTGCGAACGTCGGAGCACCAGAATCAGGGGCAAAAGTGTGCACTGCTACTATGATAAGTCTGTTATAGGCTTCCTCCAGAGCGAGAAGCTCAAGAGCAGTGAGAATCTAATCTCTGGCTGCTACGTACTCAGGTCCAAGGCTTGACAAGAAAAGAGAGACTGTCAGCTATTTCCGAAAGCTCCTCAAGGAGTCACAGGCACATCCTGGCAGGTAGGAGTGATGCCTCTCCAGCATTCCCTTCATGAGGGAGTAATACTGCGACAATGTGTGTCCCTCTTGACGCAAGTGAAAGAGGTCGTTAGAGACCTAGAAAACACGTGCGGAGTTCTTAGCATGTGAGTATGACTTACGCAAAGACTCCCACATCTCCTTCGCTGTCGAATAGTACATGATCTCATCCCCTATTTTGGGAATGACAACCTACATAAGTCATGCACACACCATGACGTTGTCTTTATTCCAGTTTGTATGCTAGTCATGTCTGTAGGCTTCGGATCCATAAGAATATAATCTTTCCCATGACCCGTGATGGTCATAAGAAAAGTCTGGGACCAACATGGGTAGTTGATCTCATTTAGTTTAATGATGGTATCGAAGAACGGATTTTTAAGTACCTCGGTATCCGAAAGAGAGCCAGATGTCACATCGGACTGATCGGGCTAATCTAAAGAAGCCATCTTTGCAATCCATGAGCCTCAGTCAATCTTCCAATGTCAAAGAATCATCGGTAGATCTAAACTTATCTGATTTCAAATCTGCATCTTCATTGGAAAGCCCCCTTGGACGGGCGTTGGCCTAACACGAGTGCCGGGGAAAGCACCCGAGATGACCCTAAGGGAACCTAGAACTCTCTCCTTACGACTACAAGGGAACGCAGCCCTAAAGCAAGGCTACGAACCCCTCACAGTCGCTACACATTATCGTGTGTGCCTGGCATTCAGTGCTGCCGCTAGCTTGTGCACACCTGGCCGCGTTGCAGCGCCTCGCCACAGTGACGCCGCTCACCTGCGCACGCTTCGCCGCCGTGTTGATGGGTTGCGAGGAGGCCCACTAAAGATGTGTGCGACGGCGCGGAGAGAGAGAGGGGTTTTGGTGGTTAGGGTTTAGAGGCCTTGGGGGTGGGATACCTAAAGTCTCATGTTAAGACCTCTGTTTTGATGAAACAAAATTATGTTTTATTGTCAACTAATCTTTCAGGATCACACTTACAAATCAAGTTAATTATCCGCTGCGTGGATCAAAGTGAAGATTATCTTTAGTCAATGTAATTCTTTTATATGTTTAAGTCTAATAATGATCAACCAAAATATTAGAATTGATCGATCAAAATAAGAATATTAATTAACCAAATTAGCCTAACGGTCAAATTCGATTTTCCCGCAATTGATCGACCAATTAAATATTTGATCAATCGATTGACCAATTAAGTTGATAAATCAAAATGAAAATTGATCGAACAATTTGGTTCGAATGATTTTTTTTCTAACATTCTAAAAATACTCTGTTTTCACCTATAAATAGGGCTCCACACCCATCATTTCAAAATACACATTGAAAAAGATTTCAAAGAGAAAAAGCACTTCTACTTCAATTCTTCCTCGTACTTTCATACTCATTCTTCTACGCTCTTCAAAAGTACGTTACTCTGCGCTTCTACAAAGAAAAATCGATTTGCATTTTTCAATTCCTTGAGGTTCCATAGGATTAATTTCTATATTCGTTTTACTTCATTCATTTCATTTGTTGGGACCTTTTGTGTTGAAATTCCCAACGTTATTTGTGACTTCTTTGTTGGTAAAAGAGAAGTGGTTTGTAAAAAATTGTGTCACCCTCATTCAAGTGGTGAGATAATGGATTGGCTAACATTGCTTAGTCGAAAAAATCCTAAGCTGGGAGGCATATGTAGTGATTTTTACTCATAAGGGTTTCCACTATAAGTCATTGTGTATATTATGGGATTTTTTTTATTGTGCCATAATTTTTTACAATCGATATCATACTTGATCTTGTGTTTGAGGCTAAGTAAGATCCGCAACACCCTCATTTGGTATTAGAGCCTGACCGTGAAGGAGACGTCACACCTCACCTTCACATGGCCGCGGCAACAAGTTTTATGGAGAGACAATCATTTTTCCAACCACCACTATTAAATAGATCAAATTATGGTTATTGGAAAAGAATGTAAATTTTTCTTGAAGCAATGGATGTTGAGATTTGGCATATCATTGAGTCCAAATATATTCCAAAGAAGAAAAGAGAAGGGTTAACAAAGAAAGAGAAGAAAGCGCCAAATAATGCTAAAGCCATGAATGCACTATTTTGTGCATTAACAAGAGAGGAATTTGACAAAGTTTTGTTGTGCAAAGGTGCCTATGAGATATGCAACCAACTCTCTGTCATGCACAAAGAAACCACTAAAGAAAAGGTAACATGAGATGATTCCAACTCAAGTTCGGAATCAGATGTTGAAGAAGAAAGCCATGAAGATAGAATTACTCATCTATGTCTCATGGCGCCAACAGAATCAAGCAAAGAAGAGGTAAATTCTGACCTGACTTTAAATGAACTATTAGATGCATATCAAAATTTATACAAATTGGCTAAAAAATTAAAGAAGGAAAATAAGGAACTTAAGGATAAGTGCACAAGTTTAGAAAATGAAAAGATGGTTTATATCTAGATTTAGAAAATAAAAAAGGCGAGAGTTCCATGAGAAAATAGAATATCTCGAGGAACAATGTATTCACTTTGAAGACACTTAATGACCTTAAATATTCTACTAGGACATATGTAGAAAAATATGAAAACATAAGAAAGAAAAATCAAAAGAAGATTAGGCATGTATTTTTATATCAAAAGGACAAGAGAAGAGAGTCTAATGGACCCTCTAACTTGAAAGGAATTAACCATGGACCTAAAAGAATATGGGTACCGAAAAAATTTGTGGAAAATTGTGTTGCAGGTTATGGGAAAGATTGACATAGAAATCACACTTGGAGAGGCAACCTTCAACCAGCCAAAAATCATCAATTTGACTACGAAAGATGTTGAAACCAACAAGGTCAATGAATGTCAGATTTTTGGTAGAGATCCCCTCCACCTAACTACTGCTATTAGGTATAAGTCCTATCTTAGCAAGAATGATTTCTAAAACTAAATCTTTATTATCTGCCTAGTTATAAATAAGTTTTTTTTTCATATTGTGCATTAAATTAGTTAAATAGGGGGAGCAAACTAATAGGAGAGATCAAAATAGATTTATTCTATAGCCTTTTGTTATTTGACAAAAAGGGAAAAAAAATAATCAATACCAAATCTTAATAAGGGATAATTATTTGAGGGGGAGAATCAGGATCACAATCCAAGTGACATTTAGATAACATCTTTAAAATATATATATTCTATATGCATTTATTTTTAAGCTGCATGCATCATTCATATAACTCTTACTTAGCACTTGCTTTTATAGACATCCTTCTAGACTATCATGAATTTCATCATTTCTTGATAATTTTCATATGTTGAACATGATTAATTTGACATTGTGCTTCTTAGAATATCACTCGAAAAAGGAAGAGAAAAATGCCAATTTCATTCTTAAAATTTCACTTGTTTAAGTATGATTGACAACAAAGTCATTTGATATATATCTTTTTGTTGATAACAAAAAAGGGGAGTAAAATATGCATGTTAATAGGGAGAGTAATTCTAAAGTAATTACTTATTTTCTCGCATGCATAATTGTAATTTTATTATCATAAAAAAGGAGAATGTTGAGACCTCTGTTTTGATGAAATAAAATTATGTTTTATTTTGAACTAATCTTTTATGATCATGCTCGCACAAATCAAGTTAATTATTCTCTGCGTGGATCAAAGTGAAGATTATCTTTAGTTAATGTAATTCTTTTATATTTCTTGAATCTAGAATTACTGTAAGGAACTTCAGGGATAAAGAGAAACTTTCTAAATCATAAAATAAACATTTAGATAGTATTGATCGACCATAATATTATAATGGATCGATCAAAATAAGAATATTGATCGACCAAATTAGCCTACTGATCAAATCCGATTTTCCAGCAATTGATCGACCAATTAAATATTTGATCAATATCAACCAATTAAGTAAATTGATTGATCGAAATGAAAATTGATTAACCAATTAAGTAAATTGATCAACCAATTTGATTCGAATGATTTTTTTCTAGCATTCAAAAAATGCTCCGTTTTCACCTATAAATAAAGCTGCGCACCACTCATTTCAAAACACACATTGAAAAACTACTTCAATTCTTCCTCGTGCTTTCGTGCTCATTCTTCTATGCTCTTTAAAATCACGTCGCTTTGCGCTTCTAAAAAGAAATATCGATTTGCATATTTCAATTCCTTGAGGTTCTATAGGATTAATTTCTGTATTCATTTTACTTCATTCATTTCATTTATTGGGACCTTTCGTGTTGGAATTCCCACCGTTTGTGACTTCTCTTTGTTAATAAAAGAAAAGTGGTTTGTAAGAGGTTATGCCACCTTCGGTCAAGTGATGCAATAATAGATTGACTAGTGTTGCCTAGTCAAGAAAATCCTAAGCTGGGAGGTATAGGCAGTGGTTTTTACACATAAGGGTTTCCACTATAAATCATTGTATATTAGGATTGTTTTTATTACGCCATATTTTTTTACAATCGATATCACACTTGATCTTGTGTTTGTGGTCAAGTAAAATCCACAGCACCCTCATCTCGATTTAGGACCGCTGCTCTGATACCCAGTGTTGTAAAAATTGGTAGTCAATATTTAGTCGATCAGGCCACTAAATAAGGAGTATACGATATGCGGGAGAGTAGTCGGGGAGTACTCAGTTGAGCATTTTATATATATAGACACACACACACACAGAAAGAAGTAAAATATATCATTACATAAAAATAAACATGTTCAAGTTCAAAGTTATAAAATAAGCTACAAAGTACAAATAATATCAAATTCATTATAAATGTAATAATTAAACCAAGGTATAAACTATTACAAATATGTTACCAATGACAGAGCAACATAAACCAAGAATTAATATATGCTTAAATAAAAAACACTACAATATATGCTTCGGTGATGGAGGATTTTTACTTGGTCGAAGAGGAGTCTTGGGTGAAAATAAACGATTTTGGGGGAGTGGTCAGGGGAGGGGGTTGAGTGGGGTTTTATTTGACCAAAAAAATAATAATATACCTACATACTTATTTTGCCCTCTTTGCAAAAATCAACCTACTACTTGGTCGACTACATCGATTATTCGGTCGAGTAGTCGGTGTCGCTGACTATAGGCCCAACTATGGGTTATTCAGTCGGTAGGACACCACATAGGATTACTCAGCTAAGTATGTCGATTTTTACAACATTGTTGATATCAAATTTGAGGAAATGAGATAAATCTATTATTGAGCCATGCCTCTCATTATATAATGGAGAGGTGGAAAAGTTGCAGTATAACACTAGTACAAGAAATAAAATAGCGAAAGACCCCTCATACAAAATAGGTGCATGTGCTAACAAACTTATGATGGATAGGACTATAACAATTATACCCCTTTTATACAAGCATATCCTAGAAAAATACATTGTGGACCTAGGAGAGAGCTTGTCAAGTTGGAAAGACATGAGCAAAAGCAAACACGTCTAAACACACAAGAAGTAAGAGGAGATAGCTCTTTATCAAGTAGGCCAATTTTCGTACAAATTTTTCCATCCAAATCAGAAGAGACTATTGATAAGAAAACATGAAGTAAGGATAACACCAACCCAAAAATATTTAGGAACGTTCATCTAAAACATAAGTTTACACAAGACATCAAGTAAACGACATAATTATGTTCAGCTACCCCATTTTGTTGTGATGCATGAACACAAGAGGTTTGATGCAAAATTCCATGAGCTTTAAAAGGAAATGAATTTATGCCATTGTCACTACGGAAAGTCTTAATAATAGTAGAGAATTATATCTTAACTTCGGCAACAAATTTTTTTTTTGACAGGAACCAACACCAACTTTTTTTTTTTAGAGTAACAACAACGAAATATTTCATTAATGCTGCAATTTCAGACACTTCTTTCCTCAAAAAGGCCCAATACACTTGAGAGAAATCATCAACAAAGCTAGAGAGATGGAAACCACAAAGACTAGTGACACAACATGGTCCCTGAAAACCTGTATGAACAAGTCTAAAACAAGAAGACTCCCATTTCTTGGAGGGTGGAAAGGAGGAATGATAAAGTTTCCCAAACTGATAAGCATCATATTTAAATGAACGTTCAAACTCTGTTTCAGGAAATTGCCTGTGAAGGACAATAAGACTAGGATGCCCTAAATGAAGATGCCACCAATGAGCAGAAATAATCCTAGCAGCCAGAAAACTTTTTGCAATTGAATCAGCAATAGATGAGCAATATATTCCATTTCGCTCAACACAACCACCAAACACTTTCATATTTCAGATGCCCTACAAAACAAAATGAGTGTAATAAAAAATTGCTCGGCAGGACAAGCTCTTAGTAATTTCACTAGTTGAAAGTATGTTAAGTTTGAAACATGGTGCATGTAGACCATCTACCAGGAGAAGCCTAGGAGTAATCCAAATATCTTATTGTCCAGTAATAAGACATTTGCAGGTGGTTCATCGAATTCAACCCAACACTGATATGAACTGTGATTAGTTCCATGGCATTGTTCACAATATCGGGAAGGTCCATGTCCTCGACCTCAACCATCAGTATCTCTACTCCATCCTCGACTAGAGGTGCCAAGACCTAGTCTGGTTGCTACCATTGCTCAAGTCTCTAAAGGTTACAGGATAGTTTGCTTCGACATGAAACATCCTACTAAAAGCTGTCAGATGGAAACAAATCTCATCTCCAACAAGAAGCTGATGACAAATATTGTTATAATTTTTTTCCAAAAGGAAAAGGGGGATTCACAATAGAAATGCATTAACAAAAGGGGTTTTCAGTTACACCACATGGTACACTGGGAGGTAAACAAGTGTAAAACACTCTCAACATTCAACGTCTCCCTTCTCAAGATAACCCAATTTTGCTCCAACCAGATAGACCACATTAAAATAAAAGCTTTCCTAGAGTAGTATGAAGCTACACACTTGACCGAGAGCTCCCCCAAAAAGCCACATATGAACTGGTGTCAAAATTTCAAGGACCATATCCCATTCTAGAATTCCCTGGCAAAGGGGAAGGAGAAGATCAGTGTCCACACCCTCAGGGGTGGCATGACAAAAAATGCATGAATAATCACCATTTGGAAAGCATCATCTCCAGAGATCTCTAGTGACTATTCTCCCTCTCCTCGTCAACCAAATAAATGATTTAATTTTGAGCAGTATATCTGTCTTCCATAGAGTATCGCAATCTTCCGCCACCACAGTGTCCCAAGGGGAGGTGGGCTTCCACAAACATTCTTATAATTGACATTCAGAGCTGCCAAAAATTGAACCATATGCATTTCCCCTTTCTGCCTAGGCATTACTGTGATGTCTTCGCTACTTGGCTGGTATAAGTCATGCTCAGCCCAAATAGTGTCCAGATTCCTGAAATACTTAGCAAGTCACCCTCCCTAGCGTAATTTCTGCATCTTTTCTAAGAATTTATACAAGCAAGGAACATGTGATTTATGAGAATAAATTTCATGAAGCATATCCCACAGCTTTTGTTGAGGCAATCATATGTACCTACTTACTAATTTGGCATTGCATGTTATTCAACAGCCAAGTTGCCACGAGATCATTTTCTAAGACCCAATTTGCATGTTTTCCAGTCTTCTCCTTATATTCATCTTTCAAGAAAATGCAAAGCTTCTTCTGAGAACGGACAGACAGTGAAAAGATGAGGCCCATGGAAGAAGGTTGGAACCATATAATTTTACTGTGTTACCCTGAATATAAAAGAGATTGTTCATGGTTCCCAAAGATGGTCTTGAACTAATTTACTGGTCAGCCTTCCCTTCTGCCAAAGAACTCGATTTACACACTTCACAAGATTAAATAAATGCAGGGGACCATCTAAAATAGTTCTTTATTAAAGAAAAAAGTAAATAGAGAAACTAGAAAACCTTCACATATAATCCTCTGCAATATTCATAAAAGACCCAACAGCCATTGAGAGTTTGTGCACAAAGAGTTTCCCTTCTACTAGGAAATCGAAAACCCAATGAACAAGAGGGAGATAGCAGCAAACAGCAACAGGAGATCACAAGATCTGCAGTGAGAAGAGACCGGCACCTGGCCTTGGAGATCAACAGCAGAAATAGGCAGTGGCAGCAACCTGCCCAGGGGATCTGCATGAGTTTGAAGGGGACGGCGGCAGATCTGAGGGACCAAAAGTGGCTTCTAGGACTAGTTTACGGCCTGTGGCAGCAAATAGGAGAGGATTCCAACACTAGGTGTCGATAGTGGCCAACTCTGAGCCACAGATGGCCTGTTGCAGGCCAACGGTTGTCCAGTCATGTTGGCGACAGCTGCCTTGGGCTAACTGCTCTTTGTTGTGATCCAATGTTGTCGACTTGTAGCAACCAAGGGGGAAGCAGGGATGTTCAGTGATCATAACACAAAAATTCTAGGGGTCGATAACATGTCGAGGAAAATAGAGATCAAATTAGTTACTAATGAGAAGCTAACCCCTATTCATAGATCATAGAGGCATGTTAGTAAGGAATAGGAGTTGTAAGAAAACTACTACTAGGAGTAATAGGAAAGGAAAAGAAAAAAATATAAGGATAAGGAAAAAGGAAACAAAACAAATAAAATAAATCCTCTAACAGAAATCATAAGGGAGACATCATTAGCATAGAGATGGAGTCAGCCAGTTGAATTGCATATTGTCTTTGATAGAAAAAGAAATTAATAAGAATGCATGCATCAGATTTGTCAATCATTTTACTTAAACAGGTTCTCGTAAATTTTGAGTGAGTTGTCAAGAAAGCAAGTCAAGTTCCTGCATGTATTTTAGTTCTCTGTTCATGTAACCATGGACTTCTATGGCTTCATACTGAGTACACATGAGATTACCATTCTTATTGGAAATTGGAAAACGATGCCCAGCATAAACAAATCATCTCAGTTTTTAGAGGAAGATCTTATTAACACAACTACCTTTCAAAATAAAAATCTTATTAACACAACTTCAAGTAATATCAAGGAGGTTTTATTTCTCGTAACTTGTAGAGCTAGGGCTAATACCCTGATTTTTTCAAAAAAATGAAAGGGTGGTTACTCAAAGGCTCAAAAAATGGCCAAATTACAAGTTACAAGCCCAAAAATTAGCTAAAGGAGATAGACAAGCAATAAAGTTCTCATTGTACAGCTGCTGCCCTCTGAAAACAGCAGCATTTCTTCCCAACCATATGCTCCATAAAACCGCCAAAACTTTTGCCTTCTCCTTCTTTGTCCTAAAGATAACTTGCCCTCCGGTTCGATTTTTGCTTCTAAAGGATCTCCAGAAATCATCAAAACTTGTATGTGCCAACCACTCCGAACGGAAGTGTCTCCAAATCTGTGAAGAGAACGAGCACCCAAAGAACAAATGGTCCACATCCTCATTTGTCACAAGACAGACAGGCATGTTTTCTTTGCCTCCAGCACCCATCTAGCTCTCCAAACTCACGTCGTAAGTCTTCCCCTCTTAAGCAACCAAGCAAAGATTTTTATCTTTAAAGAGCACATAGCCAACCAAATCTGCCTGCAATCCCTAATGAAATCCACATCCGTCATCTAACCTCCATCTCCCAACCTTCCATACACCTCCCTTACAAAGAACTCTCCATCATCCAATAAGTAGGCATCAACACCACCTTCCAGTCCGAAACCTTCCAACACATGCAACAAAGTTTCAAGTTCCCATATCCTCTAGTCAAAAAGATTCCCCACAAAAGAAGGGCACTAGGAGCCCTCCCAACAGTCAGCTACCTTTACCTCCCTACAAGCAACTATCACAAAAAGCCTCGAGAGTCGATCTCTCAGCTTTCCTTGGCCCATCCAGTCATCTAACCATAAATGAAAAGTATCTCCTGCACCAATGTACAGGGCAAAAAAGCTTTCAACCTTGGGGACCACCGAAGCCAAACCTCAAAAAAAAAAGAGAAGTACCACTCTGAGGCGACATCAGAAAATCCCAATTCAATGTGTTGTCGTAGCAAGCCTAAATAATCTTCCTCAACAAGTCCTGCCTACACTCCAAAAATCTACTAATCCACTTAGTCAGAAGACTATCATCCATTTTCCCCAGCTCCCTCACCCCTAAGCCCCCTTCTCTTATAAGCTTATAAACCTCATCCCATGCCACCATCCTCGCTTCCTTCCCAGCTAAACCATAGTTTGTCCAGAAAAAATCCCTCATTAGACCTGAAATCTTCCTTTCAACCTTCTGCAGTTTCAGGTAAGATGGCATGGAGGCCAATACCATCAGAAAAAATCAGATTCCTCTCACATGTTCTAACATTGTATCTCACCCATAGCTGCAAAAATCAGCAGTCGATATTCAATCGGTGAGGTCACCGACTAAGGAATATACGGCATGCGAGTGATTAACTGGGGATTAATCGGTGTAGTATTATTTAATATTTAAAATTTTAAAGATAATTATATATACCATTATATAAATTAAGTATACATATATATGAATTGAAATATCACATATATATTATTTTTTTGATATACATATTCTCCAATATAGCTTCTAACAAATAGCTATTAATATCATAACACATAAAATAACATAAATAAACTAAGATTGGTGCGGTGACGACTAAACGCTTATTGGTCAGAGCAATGACTTACGAAGAGGTTGTAAGTGGCGGTGGATCGATCACCGATGGGTGATGGCAAAGCATCAGAGAGGAGAAGAGGGACTCGAAATTAAGGGTTTTGCTTAGGACTGAGGCTTTCGTGCATTAGGAACTTAGGGTAATGAGAGAAGTCTAGTTTAATTAGGTGCATTTAGGTGTTAAGTTTAGTTGGATTTTGGTTTAAGGGTGCATTGCACATGCATCAAAGTTTAAAAAAAATTGAAACCTTAAAACATACTCGACCAATTGAGCGGTTGATTAATCGATAATCAACCAATTAATCGGGTAGACCGACTATAGGGTTGAATATAGGTACTCAATTCGTTTTTGGACCGCATACGATTATGCAGCCAATTAATCAGCCGCATAGACCGATTTTTGCACCCTTGATCTCACTAGTGCATCTGTCGCCAACACAAAGAACATAGGTGCTAAAGGACATCCCTATCTAACCCCCCGCCTTGACTAGAGCCAACCTCCTGCTGGATTTCAATTAACAAGAATGAAAAAAGATGTCATCAACGCACACCGCTTCATCCAGTTCACCGACCAAGGTGGGAACCCCCTCGTCACCAAGGAGGCCCAAATAAAAGACCATTGCATCGAGTCATAGGCTTTTTTAAAATCCACCTTCGACAAGAACACCCTCTTCTCCCTTCTCCAAAAGGCCAGGATCTCCAAGGCAATAACAAATCCATCCAGGATATTATAGCCCAAAGCAAAAGTTGTCTATACTAGAAACACAATCCCCTTCAAGACCCCTCTGAACCTGTTGGCAAGAACCTTGGCCACAATGAGATAGATAGCATTGGATAGTCTAATGGGTTTGAAATCTTCAATAGCCTCCACCCCATCCTTCTTAGGTAGTAAAAACATATAGAACCTATTGAACCTGTTGAATCCTTAATTACCATCTGCAAACTCAGGCACCACCTGCAAAACATCCCCCTTAACTAGCAACCAAACTTCCTTATAGAAATGCACAGGGAAACCATCAAGTCCAGAACAACCATCAACATTCAACCCCCAAAGTGCTCTTCAAACCACATCCTCATTGAAAGGGAACGTAAGCTCACTTACCTGTTCCTCGATTATGCCTAGAGTATCCACCCCTACCCACCACCATCTTCCCCTCCTCCTAACTCTTATGAACGCCCTGTAGTACTCTACCGCCGCATTGCCTACTACTTCCCTGCCTATAAATTCCATGCCACTCATCTGTAATTTATCTATCCAGTTCCTCCTTTGCCTCCTTGAAGCCACCATTGGAAAATATCGAGTGTTAGAATTACTCTCCTTCAACCACTTTTATTTGGATTTAGCCTTCCACTCCACCTCTGCCTTTCGATCCTCCATCTATACCGTATGTAAGTGTGCAGCTTTGGCCACTCAATCCTCCTCAGTTAGAGTTCCTAAATCCTCCTCCCTATCTAGTCTCGTAATCTCAACTAGTACCTTACCCTTCCACCTGTTCCACTCCTCTCTTACCTGCTTCCTGTAGGACTTCAGAAACACCTACAGGTCCCACAGCTTTGCCTCCAACCTCACATTGTTTACCCATACGACAAAAACAACTACCATTTCTCCTCCGCCTACTCACTAAAACCCTCCTCCATTAGCGAGGATCTATCAAACTTAAAGTACAACCCAAATTGCCTCTCTTCATTTGACTGCCACATCAAAGGAATATGATCCAAGAAAGGTCTCCCCAGAGATCAGACATTCACAAAGGGAAAAGCTTATGCAACTTCACTTGAAAGAAACCTGTCAATCTGAGACATCTGACCTACCATACTCCTCCAGGTAAAGGCACAAGAACTCAATAACACATCTAGGAGACCATGCATAGAAACAAATTTAGCAAGCGCCTCCGAGCCACGATCCCTCCCTCCCTTATTAACTAGCCTATCCTTCGAAAGTAAAGTGACATTGAAATCACCCCTGATCAGCCATGGGCAACTAACGACTCTCTTAGCCACTTGATTCAGATCTTCCCACAACAAGGTTCGCTCTGCCTCATCATTCGGCCCACACTATCGATATAGCCAATTTAAGATCATTTCGATGTCTCTTCAACTGCACAGTCACTACAAAAAGAGCCCATGAAGACATCTTCAATAGTAAACGTGTCCTTCCACCCCACAAGCACTCCTTCTGGTTGCCCAACGACATCAAAAGCAACATGCCTTTCCAAACATACCCCCCACTCTCCCTCCACATTTGTTGGTCACATCGCTCCAACTTAGACTCCTAGAGAAGCAACACCTCAGGCCCCAGGAGTGGATGTAACGTCTAAGCGGCACTTGCCTCGAGGGATCATTTAACCCCCTAACATTCCAACAAAGAATATTTGTCGTAAAGCCATTTGACCACCTCTCCCGGATACACGTGTAAACCCTGCCGCCTCCACAAGTCGATCACACTCCACGTCTTATACCTCTCCCAACCCCAACGAAACATCTCCAACCTGACCACCACCTCCAAGGTCACAACCATCATCCCCACCATCAGCACCGTGAACCACCTCTAGTGATACTGCATTGCCACCACTGGCAAGAAGATTACCCTCCCCAACCACATCTATAGTTTCAACCACTTCTGCAACTGCTGCTTCATGCAACACTACCGGTACCGTCGCCACATCACCACCTTCAACCACATCACCTTCGCCATCAGCCACCTCTGAAACTACTGCTTCACTCAACTTCGCCAGTGCCATTGCCTTGCCCAAGCTCCTTACCGAGGTCGCCTTGCCAAGTCCATTGTGTCAATAGCCATCAACTTCACACCCTTTGAGTGACCCTTAAAGTCCACTTTGGCTTGAACCACAATCTCGATCCCGACTGCATCAACGACCTCCACTACACTAGCTTTATCATCTCTCCCTCTCCACGAAGCCCTGCATCATCCTTCCCCGACTCCAATACCTCCACGGATTGCCCACAAGGGTCCACCTTCGACGAAGACTCGAACACTAGGCAATCCGACTCCAGGGCCCTCCACCAAGGTCTAACAAACTCTAAACATAGGGGGCCCAAATGCGAGAACCTCCGCTGGTCCAAATCAGTGAAACACTTCCCATGTTTGGATCTCTGAGCGAGGATCTGAAACCCTTCCCCATGAAAGCAGGCATCGACACCTTTGAAACCCCCAACTTCTTCTGAACCATGTCACTCTCCCGCAATAAATGGCCATCTCCGATTTCTTTACGCATAATCACCATTGCATCAATAGTCCCATCCATTGCACTGCAAACCTCGAGCACTGCAACCAACTCCGCTGACTCACCTTTCCTAAGATCTCCATCGTGCCCCTTCTTCTGAATCCTCGTCACCCACCTCACGGCAACGCCACCCACTACCAAGCCCGCTGCCGCCACTTTACCCTCCCTCTAGCCACCCCCAGCATGGACCTAGGCATACGACCTCCCCAACTCTTCAAAAGGTGAGATCCCAATCACCTACGAGGATTCATGAAGGCACGAGGTAATCTTCCTCGAGATCTTCTTACCCGAGGTGAGCTTAACAACCACCTTGATCATTGGCATGTCCCTCTCAACAAGACCAAGACCATCGCAAGACCTGACCACCTCAATCACCTCTCTCAGGCGAAGCCACAAAGGGCTCCCCTCCACGGCCACCATGACCTCCAACTTCCGCAGTGATGACTCTGCCGTGGCGCCATCATGCATTGATGGCCACATCCAACGCATGACGACATCCCTGAAGTGCATGACCTCAAAAGTGAACAACCGTGCCACCTCCAACGGCAATCCCAAGACGCGGCGCCTCTTCGAATCAAGCATCCTCACCAGGCCTTCCTTCAACTTCTTTGGTTCTCCCTCTCCAAACTCCCTTGCAGCACCTTGCCTACCACAGACCCCACAAGCTCCCTTGCAAGTGGGCGAGTTTACACAGACCAAGATGCCATCACCTCAACCATTGGGGTGTCCCCTCCAGAGGGGAAGACACCCAACCTCCACTCCACCAACGTCACATCACCCTTGGAGACAAGTCAAACCTACGACGACCCACACCACTATATCTCAGACATCGCATGGGGTCTCTACAATCCTTCACAAGATACCCTCATCCAAACACTTGAAACATCTAACCTCCTTTAGCCTCCTCCTCCATACCCTCCCAGACCCAACGTCCATCTAGCCATCACCACTCACTTCCCTCTCTCACTCAATTTCCCCTTTAGGTAATACTCTAAATTGGCATAAACTTTGTTTTGAACTTGTAGGAACAAACATGCCTACTCTTGTAATGGAAAATCCATGAACAACAATTATTCACTTAAAATAAAGCACATTACACATAAGGACAAATATATGAACACTTCTGATTTGGATGAGGATTCACCATCATCGCCACCACAGCCACTATCCACAAAAAAATCCCATATGCACACAAAAGAAAAGTGGGGAAAAACAAATTCTAGGAAAGCATTTCACTTATCAATTACTTTTCTGGGTAACTCGACAAAACTGCACCTATCCCTTGCTTCTAAAAAAAAAAACACTTCCTGTTCAAAGACATCTTCACCCTCCTCTAACCATGGCCACCACTGCAACTCCATCCAAAAACACAAATAGACTACAACAGCCAATGGCAAGCAAAAACATCACATCAGCACCAATGCCTACACTTCATCAAGTACAATGGCCCAAGAAACCATATGAAATGACCAGTTATTATCATGTCTCACATCCATTATAAACTTCCTTTTTTATCCCTAACAACACTTCAGAGCTTACTTCCCCAACAATTGAAACACAATCCTAAGAACAAGAACAACAATGATATGATATTCCCAATCTTCATCTTTTCAAAAGAAAAAAGAAAACAAATGCCAATCTTCAAACCTACATGTCTATAATCACCATAACACCAATAATATGATGTGATAAGCCTTTCATCATCCTCAAATAGGCTCTTGGGGTGCCTTTTTGTAAAAGTTCTTGGAAATAGTTCTCATTGATTGAAAATAGATATCAAACCCTCTTTATATAGAGAGAGGAGATAACAATAGTAATCTCAATCCTAACTAATTTGGAAACAAATTAGAATCAAATCAAATCGTAATGATAATATAACAAAATAAGAAACCCTAACTTAACTCTCAAGAAGCCTATTTTAATTATTCCCATTTCTAATTTATCTCTAACACTCCCCCACAAATTGAAGCGTGCAACGCCTAACTTGTAGGAGGTAGAACAAAATTAAGACTCCCCCCTAATGTAGACATCCGGAGAAGCAAGTCGTAGAGCAAACTATAGCAGAAGTAACAGTCGCAGTAGGCGGGCAGAAGTAACAGCAGTACTAGATGGGAGAATGTTGTAGTAGAGTAGCAGCCATAGATGACACTAGTAAGGTTGCAGTAGTGGTAGAAGCCAAACACGATAGCAGTAGGGCCATTGCAGTAGTAGCAATCATAGATAAGGTAACATTCCTAAGCAATCACTTGTAGTAGTGGGAGAGGGGTGCTCAGAGTCTCCACCATTCATCAACTTCAGCAAAGAAGCCATATGCCGGATCAAAAGTCCCAACACCTTGGTTTAGAGAAGCAATAGGTGTAGGGGTATGGGCTGAGGCTAAGGCTACAACCATAGTAGCAGTAGAGGAGAGGCAATGTGTGAAAGGTTGTATGCGAAGAAGAGGAGCGCTACGTGGTGGTGCGGTGCACAAGAACCATAGGTGCTTTTGCATGCGTTATGGCAGCAGGACCTTCACCCATGAAAGCGCGAGTGAGACAGCAAGAAACCCACACGTGGGTGGTATGGGCAATATAAGTGCGCAAAGAGGCATGTGCACAATAGCACACGTGACAAGGAGAGAGGAAGGTGCATGCAATGAGGAGGAAACTTCCTAAGGCTGACGATAGGGAGAGGAGAGTCCCATGGATGGGTCCTTTGATATCCTGTGAAAGTTTCTAGAAATTGTTCTCATTGATTGAAAATAGAAATCAAATGCTCTTTATACAGAAGGAGGGGATAACAATGGTAATCATAATCCTACCAAATTTGGAAACAAACTAAAATCAAATCAAATCCAAATCCAAATGATAACATAACAAAATAAGAAATGTTAACTTAATTCTCAAGAAACCTATTTTGATTATTCCTATTTCTAATTTATCTCTAACACTGTTCTTAGAATCACTCTCCAAATGTAAGTTCCACTCCTTGTCCGAATCCATTCCAAGGAAATACAACCTATTTCTAATTTATCTCTAACACCTTTTTTAGAATCTCTCCAAATGTAAGTTTCACTCCTTGTCTGAATCCATTCCAAGGAAATACAATAGTAACAATAGCACCGAGAAACTTGAGTCCTTGAATTTTGGATATGCTCTAGAGATGTGCTCTTGGCCACACTACACTGCCAGCTGCAGTCCATCTCTTGCTTGAGTGACCTCTGATGAGGAGGAGGGGTCAAATGCATTGAGCCAGTTTTCTTGTTGTAGAACTTGAGAAAGGACTAGGTGCAATGTTCAATGGAGTGAAACTAAATCGAGAACTCCATGTATATTTGCACCTTGCCAACCTTGCAAGGCAGAAACATGTTGTAGAGCCTACAGCACATGATTGATGATTGGTTTTGATAGTGTCATTAGCTTTGGGATTTGGTTCCCCATCAAAGGCAAGAGTTAGCCCTTCTCCCTCTCCTTCCAAGTAGCCCTGGGTGAAAGCAGTCCATAAATTATTGACAATGTATTAGTGGATTTGTCCCAAACCTCAAGAGGAAATCAAGGGCAAAGGGACCAGATTGATCCCATGTGTGTGTATGTTGTGTGTGTGTTTGGGGGGTGGTGGGCAGGAGGTGCTGAGGGGTGTGTGTGTGTGTTGCTGTTTGGTGCTTTCCAAAATCTCAAGGGTATACTATGTGCTCTCCCCTATACCATTTTAACCAGATAATATGCAAGTAAAGTTTTCGAATAATATAACAGTGACCATAAGGGGAACAACTACAATTGTTGTTAACAATGTATTTAACAAAATTAACTGTCAATAAGCTGACCCTCAACTAGAATTACCATACATCACATGAATCACAGGCGATTGATGTGTCAAGAAGTGCATCTTCCTCAGTAGCTGATAGCGCCAAACCACTCCTTATCTTGCACCCATCACCATCTAAACATTTGACTGCCTGCAAAGTGATAATGGTTACCCCAAAAAAGATACAGTAATATCACTAGAATTAAGAATGTATTAAGACATACATCCTCACTGATATAGTATGAGGGGAATGAAAGTGCATTGTTCTTTTCTTGTATGATCCAATCATCACTATCTCTGCATAAATAAATAAATACCATAATTGTTTGATTTGATGCGAAAAAAAAAAGAATAGCATAGCCATCGAGGCACATATTCTAATTTACTAATAAACAACTTATGCTGCACATATATGGGCACATTAGAAAATAACTTCACATGACCTTTCTCACAAGTTACCAAAGTCCCTAAAAGCATATTCCACTAAGCAGGAAAGATCCTGATCGGTGATAAAACCTTCTTTGCATGCAACTGTAGGAGGCTAGCACAACCCCCCATACAAGATCAGATGCCAAATTAAATATCCACTGAGGCATTCCATGCCGCGATCATTTTTTTAAAGATGTTGCAATCAAATTTATGCTTCATATTTGTACTCATTTCCCTTTCTTCTAACTTCAAATGATTTCTAGTTCCACATGGTAACTTAAAAGTAAATCAGTAGAGATTAGAAAGGCCAATATAGCCTTGAGGAATATATTTCTAACTTTCACCCACAACAACTACAGCCTACCAATCTACCTACTTTCTTACTATTTTTTACGTACCAATTGACTCCAAGAATGTGAGTGAGATTTTCAATTTGCAACAAGTCAAGCATCACTGGCAAGATTCTTGGTATATATTGGGTGAGTCGATCTCATCCAAATCAGTATAAAAGCATCTATGTGTTCAGTCCCACATCAATGGTTGTGCATGTTGTTGGAATGAGACAATGAGTAGGACATATCTATGGCCATGAACTATTGACTTTAATGAGAAGAACTAATATAAAGATTTGGTTTGATGAGAAGAATTTAATATAAAGATTTGGTTTTTAGGACACTTCTTTCTATGGAGTATGGCTGATCTTTACCATCAGGAGCCACCAAGACAAAGTTTTCATATTCTTATTTGATGTTGAGTTCATGATATTTCTGAAGGCAAGATCTACGCCAGCACATTGCAGAAATGTGAAGGACTAATCATTTCAAACTTTCTTGATCTATATGGATATGCTTGAAAGGCACATAATTCGAGAAATCAATATATAACAGGAGCACTTGCAAAAAACTATTTTGACTACATCTCATGCACCACAAAGTAAAGAGATTATACCTTTAAAGCACAATATAGCACCGCAACTAGTAGTGCATCCTATAAGTCCCGATGCCAAAAAGAGCATTTTTTGCACGATGTAATGATGACTCTCACATCCTTCAAGAGACCAAATGGAATTCCGAACTACATACTCCACATTCTCCTCATTGCAACAACCACAAGGAGCATCACCATGCTTCAAACAAAAGCATGCATGCCCCACTAGGAGAGATGAGGGGTGACGACCACACAGGAGGGGGAGGAACTTGTGAGGAAGAGGAAGAGAAGTAAGGTAAGGATTGGGGTTCTTTGGAGTCTTTAGAGATTTGTAGGATTTTGCTATTCCTCATACAATGATAGCCCTTAGATAAATATGAAATATCTATTCAATTACATATTATGTGTGCTAATTTAGCATACAAGTTATTGGGCTTTTGGCCTGCTAACTTGAATCACCATCCAAACAATTTCTACATCAACACAAATCCTTTTTGGTCCAATTCAAGGCTATGATTAAATATTATTTTTACTCTATAAATACCCTTTAATCATCTATGGTGTCTACATAATTGAAATCATCATTGATTTCATGAGGCCAACAATAAAGCATTCAACAAAAAGACCTCATAATTGAATTTGAACTTGCGTCAAGCATTCCCAACTATGTAATGCTAAAGTTTTATACCATTACCTTCCTTACCAAGGATTGTGCATGTTTAAAGTCTTTTTATATAATTGTTTGTGTTCAAGAACTAAAACCTACATCTTTCTTCAAAGATCTATCTTATTCTCTTTTTTATATGAGTATGATCAAGATTCTACACACATGGAATTCTTTTTCCCAATATACTCAAAGTGGGCTCATTCCCCCCATCTACCAAGTGAAACTATGTACTCCCTTCAAGAGACCACATCTCTCCTCTCGTATATACACTAGCTTTCCAATATTGGCACATTCATGAGTATCTCAACCAATTGTGCACCAAATGTATATACTTGAGTGCAAAGACACCTATCTCAAGTCAAAGGATACGCCTTCTCCATGACAAGAATGGAGATAGCCTTACCATATCTTAGTTCCATCAGGTCAACTTCTTGACCTGACTTGTCATGTGGTCCCTAAAGAAAATTGCCATCTCTTCTCATATTGAAAACTCATGACCAATTAACATTTATGATTTTCTAATATGCCATCAAATCTATATAGACCATTTATATCTCCGAGCCTACACACATTGAGTATATTTGGTTTGGCCAAGTATGGAACCTTATCCGTATCAAGAGACCCAATCAATCATGAACAAAACAAAATAAACTTTCATTCAGATGAAACGATCAAATGTAACTCTTTACGTAGCTAGGATGGAGTGCTAAGGCATGAACTCCAACTCCAACAATTTTACTTTCTAAAATGGTAATCATGAAAAGACAGTAAGTACACTTGCAATTTTTAAATCCTATACGAAACGTTCCACACCAAATCAAGCCTTAAGAGATTGGATTGGAAAATTCCAAGACCATTGAGGTCAAATTGAATGACGATATAGGCTAATAGATGCAATTCAAGCAACATGCACTCTTTTGATGACTTTAATAAGGTAGATGAGAATCATGGTATATGGCAAAATTTTGATCCAAATAGGTCTCACATGTGCATGTAACTAAACCATGCAAATAAGGAGACCACAACGAAATATTGGGTTTTTCCTTTTCCAAAAAAAGGGGTTTTAATAGTCGGCCCTATTAGGTAAATCCTTGCCCTTTCTTTTTGATGCATGGAGTATGATGGATTGTGCAATAGTCATTGGTGGTGCTAGTGTGTGGCCATTGGGATTATTGATAGAAAAACACTCGTCAAAAAAGTTATTGACAGAACAATTGATGAATATGTTTTTTTTGGGAAACCATAACTATCACCATATAGAATTTGAGAGAAAAACTATAATGTCACCCACATAGAAAAACATACAATCCCACCCTCATGCCACTAGTTTAACTTCCCCATTTTTTAATTAAGTGAATGATCACTGATCTCGTGTGATCATCCTCTTTCCTTGAAGAAAAAAATTGACCTCCACAAGCAACCATAGCAAGTACCAAAAAAACATCCAAATAAAGTAAACAAATAAAATATTATTTTTAGAGGATTCTAACGTTCAATTTAAAAAATACCAGCATTCATACCTTGAACTTGAACATACTTGTTTGTCAACCATAATATTGCCAAATGCATCACAAACCTGCATTTTCAAATATAAACATAAAATTCTTTGGTGATAACTTTATCATTAAAGAAAAAGTGAGAACATAAAAAAGGTTCTGATCTATCTATCATGCTTAAACGTCAAGTTACATAATGCCCGTCCTTGTAGAAGGCATAGCTGGAATTGAAAATAGCTGAGTATATGCACATTTCAGAGTAATCTATACATACCATAGATAATTCTTTAAGGATTGTACAACCAGCATTACCAGTTACAAATAATAAACACATGGATAGGAAGGAGATAAGGATTTGTCATCTCCACCTTCATTTATCTTAGCCAATAATGCTGACATAGAAGGAGTTGTCGTCTTCACCTCAGGAGGCACACTTGGGCCAACTTTCATTTTTCGACATGCTAGAGCCTAGTCAGAGGCCCCAAGATTTATAAAATGTCAAGAGGAGCATCAAGTCTAGAAACAATGTGAAGTGACCATTTGATACAACTTGTATCTCTCAACACATCTATTAGAGGTTTACGTCACCAATTTTGACACCCATTTCAATAATCCAAACAGCCAAAATTCCAGTAGAAGTTACAGTAAAATGGAAATTAAAAGGTTGGGAAATATTTTTTAAAAAATCAAATTCAGCCAAAATCTGATTTTTGATCAAATTTCAGAAAGGATTCAAATTTGAAAAAAAGAAAGAGAACCAGAATTTAAAATTTTCATGAAAGTTTGGATTTGAACTTCCTTTATTTCAAAAACTGGATGGTTTCAGTTTGAGAAAAATGAGGTTGACTTCTCAGTAAAATACACATCCATATATCCCATCCAACCAAGGACAAACAATGATTGGAACAACACCGTCGCTGCAAGGACCTTCCACCACCTCCACCCATAACACAAACAGTCACATCTAGGACCTCATACTCCAAGGCTCCACCCCAACACCCTCCTCAACACTCAATCACTAGAGAGAACAAGAAATTGACCATCAGGATAGCTGTAGATTGACCTATACCAATATCTATTCTAAAATGGAGTCACCGATAGAGATAGAGAGTTTCAACAAATCAGAAGAGGAGAGAAAGAATGAAAGTTATTACATGATCACCTTTCTTCTCTTCCAGCAACAGCAACATGACCACCTTTCTCTTTTTCACAGTTTTCTCCACCAACCACCAACTCCATCCTACCACCATCACCTTATTCATCCCCTCCACCAACATCACCTCCTCCAACTTCCACCACTAGCCCCTTAGCTTCTTCACCAACAACTCTATCCATCCAATAGCACCTCCAGTCCTCCATCACCATATTCTTCCTCACTTTCTCTGGACCTTTGTCTCTACCACAATTCACCCCCACGTCCTCCATCACCCCTCCCTAGGGCCTAGCTCACTCTGCATCTCTATCTCTACCAACTATTTTCAACTCTATCCTCCAACAATTGCCTCATCTATATTTTTCCAACCAACTGCAACAACTCTTTCACCCATGCCCTCTCTCTGCCCCTGCAACCAACAAACCTCCTGTTAGGAACAGGATGAAATGTCATTAGTCTCATTCAGAAACCCCCCACCCCCTCCCAATACCTTTATATAGAGAGATACCAAAGGAGAAATTACAAACTACACCCTTACATAAAGAAACAAACAAAAGACCAACTAAACATAACTCAACACTCCTCCTCAAGCTAAAGCATAAGCATCAAACATGCTCAGCTTGGAACAAAGACTGTGCGGTCACTTCTTGGAGAGTGCTTTAGTGAAGATATCAGTAAATTGATCTTCAGTAAATATGTAGGGTGCATAAATCTTCTTTTTTGCAATAGCCTCCCTGACGAAGTGACAATCAATTTTAATGTGTTCAGTTCTCTCATGAAAGATAGGATTGTTTACAATAAAGTGACAACCTTATTGTCAAAGTGCATAGAAATAGGACCAGAGACCTGAACTCCAAAGTCGTCTAAGATGGATCAAACCCAGAGTAATTCACAAGTAATCTGAACCATAGCTCTATACTCTAATTCAGCACTTGACCTCGAGACCACTGCTTGCTTCTTGCTTCTCCATGTAACTAGATTACCTCCCACAAAGGTGCAATATCCTGTAGGGGACCTGCTATCCTCATGTGCTCCAGCATAATTAGCATCTGAATAGCCACACACATCCAAGTGTCCATTGTTCTGAAAATAAAGTCATGTCCCAGGTGCACTTTTCAAGTACCTGAGAATCTAGCAAATTCCATCTCAGTAGACTTCTCTAGGTGACTGCATGAACTAGCTCAACCTCCCAACTGCAAAGGCAATATCAAGTCTAGTAACTGTCAGATACAATAGCTTACCAACCATGACGCGGTATCTAGTTACATCATGCAATAGGGAACTAACGTCATCTGTAAGAGGCAAGGAAGCATCCATAGGCACATATACTGGTTTGCAACCCAGCATACCAGTGTCAACATATCAAGAACATACTTGCGCTGAGATAGCACAAGTCCTCATTCAATGTGTTGCACTTCGATGCCAAGGAAATAGTTGATAGGGCCTAGGTCCTTGGTCGCAAACTGTGACTATAACAACACCTTCATTTCTTCTATGCCTTTCCTGTCATTGCCAATCAATAGTATATCATCAACATAAATAATAAGTATATGTCTTCCCATGTAGTGTAAAAACAGAATGATAAGCAGAAGATCTAGCAAAGCCATACTCCTTAACTACCCTCCTAAACCTCTCAAACCAAGCTCTAGGACTCTGTTTCAGTTCATAAATAACTTTCTTTAGCCTGCATACCTTCTGACACTCCCCCTTACTAGGAAGTCCTAGTGGTTGTTGCATGTAAACTTCCTCCTCCAAGTCTCCATACAAAAATGCATTCTTTATATTTAGCTGGTGAACAGTCCAGCTCTTGTTAATAGCAAGTGAGAGTAATATTCTGATAGAATTGAGGTGAGCCACTGGGGTGAATGTCTTAAAATAGTCAAACCCGAAAGTCTAAGTGTACCTTTAGTAAGGCGTCTTTATATCTCTCCACAGTACCAATTGGATGACATTTAAGAGTAAACACCTACCTACACCCCACAACTGTAGCACCTGGGGGTAGGTCAACCAATTCCCACGTGCCACGAGACTACAAAGCTGCCATCTCTTCCTCCATAGCCAAGGTCCAAGATAGATCTTGGAATGCCTCCTGATGGTCTCGTGGTACTTGTTGACTTCAATAGCCAAAGAAAACTATCATCCAACTGCAAGCAATCTGTCAAAAGACAAACCGTGGCACATAATATTTAGCATAAGAATGTGGAACCTTTCTCTGTGTAATAGAAAGATCCAGGGTAATACTCACAAAAGCAGTAGGCACCTGATCCTCAGACAAATCAACGGTTAGTGGAGACTGAGCATAAATGGTATACAGTGGTTCATTCACCTGAGGTACATCCATAGACCTACGTTGAAAGTGCTTAGGAAATGTATCTGTATCAAGAACCTCTGGATGACACGAGAAAAAACCAGCATCAAGCTGATTGGTCTCATGTATGAGGTAAAGAGGACTGTGGTGGATCAAAGGACATAAGAAGGGGGACTTCTTGAGGATGAAAGGAGGTGGAATGCTCCCCTTTCTTCTGGTAGTAGGGAATCTCCTCAAAGAAAGTGACATCGGCAGATACATAAAACTTCCATGACATAGGATCATAGCACATGTACCCTTTCTGAGTTCTGGAGTAGCTCAGAAAGACACACTTAATGGAGCAAGGAGAAATTTTATCCACCTTATATAAATGGACAAAGCAAACACAACCAAAAATCACCAGAAAACATGTCCTTGCCAAGAAACAAAAGAGAGTATGAGGTTTTACCCCCAAAATCGGGAAGAAACACGATTTACCAAGTACGTGGTCGTTAAGACAGCATCCGCCCAAAAAAATTAAGGGACATTCATATGAAACATAATAATACGTGCCACATCCAATAAAAGACGAAGCTTACGTTCAGCCACCCCATTTTGTTGGGAGGTATGAACACAAGAAGTCTAGTTAATAATCCCAAAGGATTGGACAAATTGTGTAAACTTGGCATTCACAAACTCCAAGCCATTATCACTCTGGAAAACTTTTATAATAGTGGAAAATCGAGTTTTTACTTCTTGAACAAAATTTTTAACAAGATCAAAAACCTCGGACTTCTCTTTCATCATAAAAATCAAGAACATCTTGATACAATCATCAACTAAAACAAGTATCGAAACCCTCTGAGACTCTAAACCCTACATGGGCTCCAAACATCAGCATGGATCAAATCAAATACAGAATGAGTCCATTTATTATGTGACGGAAAAGAAGGGCTATAGTGTTTGCCCAATTGGCATGCTTCACACTGAAAAGACTCTGGAAAAGATAGCTCCGGAAATTGACGACGGAAAATAGGCAGGTTAGGATGACCAGGGCGAAGATGCCACTGAAGAGCAGTAGTGGCACAAACAGCATCAACAATAGATGGAGGAACATGGAGGTAGTAGAGACTATTCTGCTCAAGTCCTCTACCAATCTATCTCATTGTCTGGAGGTCCTGCAAAAAAAATATTGGTCATGAAACAATGCTCTGCACTGTAAATCCTTCATAATTTGACTAATAGACATCAAATTAAGAGTAAACTTGGGAGAATGCATACCCATAGAAAATGACAAAGTAGAGATGGAGATATTCCCAAGGCCAGTAACAAGTAACGAACCACCATCTGCTACCTTAACCTGGAATGAGGTAGTAAGATCCCGTAAAGATGAAAACAAAGTAGCATCACCGGTTATGTGTGAGGAGGCACCTGAATCAGCAAGCTAAGCATAAGCTTAAGATCTAATAAACATGGCTGAAGTACCTGTAGATCTCTAGACTTAGGCTCCTGTCGAGGTAAAGGCCTGAGAAGCAATGAATTGCTCATAGTTTACCCTAGATACAAAAGTATGGCAGTCATCTTCATGCATTTGAGTAGCATCCTCTACAAAAACCTAGTGAGCACGTGTGTCCATTTCATATGGATATCCATACTTAACCCAGCAATATGTCCATTCCTGTGACAATACTCACAAAAAAAAGAACTCTAACCTCGACCATGACCATCATGTGCACCACCACGAGCACAACCACCTCTACCCCTAGAATTTCTCCCCTACCACATGACCAACAGGAACAATGGCAGAGGAATCAGATATAGGCATAGGATCAAAGGTGTCAAGAATCAAGAGACGAGCATAAATCTGCGCAGGCGTAGGAATCTCATCCATTGTCATGAACTAATCTTTCACCGCCTTGTACTCAAGGCCAAGTCCAGGCAGTAGCTGAATAAACCAAATGGCCTTTCTCTGCTTGGCTCTAACTACAACATCTATAAATATAGGCTAATACACATCCTCGTTCCACAGATTCTTCATGGTGCCATAGTACTCAAGCAAGGCCATGGTGCCTTTCCGAAGAGTGTGAATATCCTGGTGATATTACTTCTGTGGGAGTAAATCTTATGCAACACCTCTGTCATTATCTGCCTCTGTTCAGGAGGTATGTTGCCACTCAATCATTATCTGCCTCCCAATCTGCAGATTTCACAGCAAGCACATCCTCTGTCAAAATATACTTCTTTCGATGGGATCCGACGAACCGAGAGAAGGAAGTGGACCAAAGCAGGAAGTTGGATGCTTTGGATCCATCCAACTTAATAGAAGTCTCTTGCATGTGAGGGGGAGCGCTTGTGGTAGAAAACTTCCCCACCAAGTCGCTTACAGATTCGTTTTGGTTCCCCATGATATCCGAAGTCAAGATCCACAAGAAACAGAAGTTTTAAAAGCAGAAACTCAGATCATAGGGTTTGAAAAATACAATTTCATATCTGAGTTGACCCCAAATCAGACATTAGGATCACAAAAAAATCTATATTTAGACCATATACAACCAGTAGGCACTAAGAAAAAATATCTTTACACGTGCTAGGGCATAGATTAGGCCCTAGTGATGCCTTACAACAAGTAGAACTCCTCTAGGAAGGTCTGTAGAAGTAGAAGAGAACCAATAACCCTGATTCTAGCAGTCGTAGTCGACCTTCACAACCTCCACATGATAGATCAGGGAAGGAGAGGCTCTCCAAAACTCTGATCTAGGCCAGCACAGCCTCAAGAAAGAGATCTAGAGGCTATGCTAGGCCAAAGAAGGGGTGGCACCGGCAGGGGGCCCCCTACACCACCAACGACAACGGTGCTGCAAATGGCGCAAGGGGAAGAGAGGCGTAGGGATGCGCCTAGGAGACCCTATAGCCCCCTGCGATCACCAACAGGGGCTACAGGCCAATGGGTGATGCTCTCTGGAGACGGTGCAGACCGGTGAAAGGAGGGTTGCTTCGCCTGCACTAACCAACGGCAGGGCTAGAAAGAGAGGAAAAGGGTTTGGGTGGTGGGTTAGAGGCTAGGGTTTGGGTGGGATACGGGAACACTGGTCTAGGATCACTGCTCCGATACCATGTTAGGATGAAACGTCATTAGTCTTATTCAGAAACCCACGCCCCCCCCGATACTTTTATATAGAGTTAAAAGTACCGAAGGAGAATTTACTTCCCTCTAGCATTTCCATCCCCACATCCATCGCCACGAAACTTGTATCATCCATGCCTTGGGTAGCGCACATGAGATCATGAAGCAATATCGTGTAGAGGAGAGACTTGTCGTAATAAGATTTCAGGTACTTGAAGAGGGCTTAAGGTGGAGAGTGAACTAAGAACTAAGAAGGAGAGGAGTTCGGTAGTTGAAGAAAGTGTGAGTTTTTACTCAAATAAATACAAGACCTATGGATTCAAGAGGTAGGATTAACCCAAAGCAGCCAGGGGAGCAACTCCATCTTTTTCTAGAATCCCAGTTTTGTATAAATCCAAATGTCAATGGGAAACTCACGATTTCAGCCGATCACAGCTTGCTCCCGAAATCTGCAAGTCTACACCTTTTTTTTTAAAAAAAGTTGTACACCTGCATCTAAAGGGAGATGCTCTGTGACTTATTCCACATATATACTGGCTACACAATTAGGGGAAAAAAACCGTAGTTATGAGATTACACCTTCTGAAAAGCTATTATTTCAAGCATAACATTGACAGCTTACCAAAAATAGCCAAATTAGTCCCATCTTCAGGAAATCAACATCATCATTCAGACAGAAGAACAGGAGAAATTTGCAGATTTTATTTTCATAAAGGGTATGCTATAGAAGGTATCAGTATTAGTATGACAAATAACTTCAAACCCAATCTTTACTGGCCACATAGGCAAAGGTCTAAGTCGTAGCCCAACCGTGCTCAGTCCTCAATATGATGAACTACCGAGCACCTTCATCCCGGAGATGACTTCTTTGGGATGGTCGGTGGTGACGAGAAGGAGGGGGTCCTATAGGACTTTAGGTGACCCATCGGGGGCTGTCAGTCCAGGAGGCGAGGTGGTGGGTAAGGGGAGATGCTACAAATGTTTGGGTTGCAACCATTGGGCTCGGGACTGTCGTAAGCTATGGAGATGCTGGAGATGCGGTGGCCTCAGCCACAGGAGCATGAGTTGCCATGGTGCTGGGGGTCTACAGCTACCACCTCCGAGAAGGGTGCCACGGGAAAAGGTCGAGGCTCCTTGGTTAGAGGAGGTGAGGGGCTTGTAAGAGTAGGTCGAGAGCGGTCCGGTGGGGGAGATGTTGGAGGGCTAGACCACTCGGATGGAGGTGAAGAAGGTGCTAGGCCAGGATGCCATGCGCAAGGGGTTGAGGATCTTGGTTCTAGACGAGAGGAAGATCCTGGTCCTCAACCTCCCCGCTTCGAGGAGGGAGGCGTTGTGCTTCAAGAAGGTCAAATCGGAGATGGGGAGGTGGAGATGGCGATGACCTTGCCCTCACGATGGGGAATGTTCGAAGCGTCCATCGGAGAGGCTGTCGATTGAGGTGTCCATCGAGGGGATCCCTTGGTGGCTGAGATTTGTGTTGGTGGTGAAGGCGGTGGTGTCACCTTTCACTCGACTCAAGGAGTGCAAGACAGTGGGCCTTTCCGAGGGTCCCCTTGTGGTAGTGGTTGAACCAAAAATCGGGGTGGCTGTGATGGAGAGAATCTTGCTCCAACTTGAGAACTCATCTTGGGTGGTGTCTTGCTCGCGTCGTAAAGGAAGTCGATCAACCCCTTCGGTGGTCAAAGCCGTTGCTCTGGCGCAGGAGGTGGAGCGACATCTGACAAAGGTGTAGAGGAGATGAGTGATCGCTGACATGACTTCAATCCCCGAGAGATCCGCGCTGATCTCACATGACGACCTGGCGCATCCCGAGATTGGGGTGCACCCGATCGTGGGAGATGAAAGGGTGGAGGAGATTTTCAAGGAGGTGCCCTTAGAGAGCTAGCTGGAAGCACCTTTATTGCGTGGGCTTGGGGATCCGGACTCCCACGACTCCCCATGATCCAGAAGCGGTAGGGAGGCAAATCCATATCTGATAGCCCAACCCTTTCGGCCCCCCTTCGTGGATCCGGATAGGGTCGGGCCTGAGATGCAAAGGTTGTTTGGGCTTTTGTCCCAGGAGGAGGTTCTGTGCCTCCCTTCAACTTCGTACGTGAGGCCAACTAAAGGAGAAGCACCGAAGTTTTACAACACCAGAGGAGAACGGTCCCCAACTCCTTTCAATGTAGAAGACTTGGAGGGCCCTGCTGCGGCTTCTTTGCAGTGGGCGAATGATCACGGGGCGACGGCAGCAATAGGTGCACTCTCGATGGGAGGAGGGGCTACCGATCGCCCTGTGGTTGATGGGGAGGAGACCGAGGTCTCGCAGATGACAGTGGAGACTCCAAAGATTCGAGTTGATGGTGCTTCGCTGCAGCAACGGTTGGGGGGCATCACCTCAGCTTCCGGTGACCAAGCGGCGATCCCCCTGACCGGATGGAGGCCGCGAATGGTGAACAGAGGCCAAGGCAACTCTCTTCAATATAGACGGAGATGGAGGTTTCGTGGAACCAACCAAGGACCAAGGGTGGTGGTGGACAATCATGGCAGGATGCCACAACCCTCATGCAGGTGGCGGTGCTAGATCAGAATGACGAAGAGGTGTGTCAGACCGCAAAGGCATGTGGCTTCCGGCCAACTATGAGGGAGGCCTCCACCTGATCTAGATGAACGGGGTAATTACGTGGAACGTGCGGGGTGTCAACGACCCATCGAGGAGGGCATTGTTGGGGCATTACATTCTCCTATGAAGAGCGAACGTTGTGTTGCTACAGGAAACGAAGTCTGACTGTGATGTTAGGACTTAGCGGGAAATTAAGGGCTCATGGATGGAAGGGTTTCGGTCTCTTGGAGCAGTTGGCCGCTCAGGAGGGCAAATCCTGAGGTAGCGAGAAGATTTTTTCTCTTTGGAAGATTACTTCAGTGGAGAACATGTCATCTCTGTGAGATTGATAAGGTAGGTGGAAGGTGCCAAGATGACGATCACGAGGGTATACGGGCCTTCAAATGCCCAGGCAAGGGGAGTGATGTGGAAGGAGCTTACATCCGTGGCCATGGAGTGCCATGGATGTCCTTGGCTTCTTGGAGGGGATTTTAATATCACATTACAAATAGAGGACAGACTTGGCAGGTGAGGGAGGCAAGATCCCGAATTGGATCTATTTGTAGAGTTAGTTGCCACGCATGGCCTCGTAGAGTTGGTCCCGGCCTCCTGTGCATACACCTAGAGGAACAACTGCAGTCAAATGTCCAGGATCGACAGATTTCTCTTTAACATGGAGATGGCGAAGGCATTCCCTTTGGCGAATGTGTCTCCTTTGAAGAGACCTTTCTCAGATCATACACCCCTTATGCAGCGGCTTAATGAGGGGACACATTTTGACACTCATTTCAAGTTTGACAGATCCTAACTAATGGGGGAGGGGTTCCAAAGTATGGTGGAAGAGAAGTGGAGTTCTATAGAGACGAAGGGATAATCCATGCTTTGCATGTCAAAGAAACTGAGTGTGTTGTAGGACCACTTGAGGGCTTACAAGAAGGAGATCAGAGCATCCAGGGGGGACAGAAAAGAGGAGGCATTGACGGAGATTACCAAAATCAACAGACAGGAGGACCAAGCCCCTATCTCACCAAAGGATAGGGAGATCAGGACAAGGATGACATGAGTAGTGCAGGAGGACAGGAAAGCAAAGGTGGTGTGGAAATCGAGATCAAGACAGAAGTGGCTAAAGAAATGTGACTCTAATACCAAGTTCTTCCACCAAATGGCATCTGCCAAGAGGAGGAGAAACTGGATAAAGAAGATGTTGTTTCACGGCGAGACCTTCTCTGGTAGAGAGGAGGTGGGACGAGCTGTGGCAGATTACTTCAAAGTCTTCACAGGGAGGTGCAGCAGGGGAGGCTAGAGGTGGAGGGGAGAGAATGTGCAATGTGTCACTGAGGATCAGGCAGAGGGCCTCACGACTGGCTTCTTGGAGGACAAGGTGAGGCAGGCGGTTTGGAGATTGAATGCGGAAGGGTGCCCTAGTCCAGATGGTTTCCTTGTCTTCTTCTTTAGAGAATTCTGATCCCTGATGAGGGTAGATGTGGTGCAGATGATAGAGGAGTTCGTAGTCGGGAATAGAGGTTTCGACGAGCTGAATAGATATTACATGTTTTTGTTACCTAAGAAGGAACGTGCGGAATTGATTCAAGACTTCCGTCCGATTGCGCTGTCGAATGCCGTGTACCTTATTGTCGCTAAAGTCTTAGCAAACAGGCCCAAGGACCTTCTTGGAGACTTGATATCCCCTGTTCATACAGCCTTTGTTCCAGGGAGAGGAATCCTGGATGGTTTTGTCGTCGCTATGGAGGCACTGGCCACTTGGAAGAGGGAGAAGAAGCAGGTGTTTCTATGGAAAGTGGATTTCAGCAAAGCATACGACTCGGTGCAGTGGGATTTCCTATGGGCTTCCTTACTGAGGAGGGGCTTTCGCACTGTGTGGATCGATTGGATGAAGAGGTATGTGATGACGACATCCTCCTTGGCCATAATCAATGAGAACCTAGCAGGAGGTTGGGTGCAACCTAGGAGGGAGATCAGACAGGAGTGTCCTCTTACACTTATGTTGTTTGTGCTTGCGGTAGATGCTTTGGCAAGGGCAATTCACAGGGCCTGTGACAGGAGTCTAATTAGGGGCTTTTTGGTTGGGGAAGACAGAGAGATGACGATCCTACAGTATACTGATGATACCCTGTTTCTGGTTGAAGAAGCAGGTCTGGAGGCTAAAAGGATGAGAATCATACTAGAGCTCTTTGGCGAAGCATCAGGGCTGCAGATTAATTACAATAAGTCAATATTTATCACGATGAATATGGCAGTTGAGGAGGTGGAGATGGTGGGTGGTGCACTAAGGACAAACGTGGGTTCCTTGCCGCTAGTGTATCTGGGCCCCCCGCTGTCATATCGGCACCTTAGGTTGCAGGATTGGCTTCCTTTGCTAAAGAGGATGGAAAAAAGATTGACAGGGTGGTCATTTAGACTATTGTTTAGAAAAGGGAGATTAACTCTGGTAAAAGCGATTCTTGCATCCATACCGTCGTATTTCCTCTCAATTTTTAGGATACCACGACAGGCTAAGAAGAAAATCTCCAGGTTGATGAGGGATTTTTCTGATCTAATGTGGGGACAACAGGAAAGGGGGCGAGGCAAGTGGCTTGGGAGGAGGTCTGTAGGCCGGTGCAAGAGAGGGGCCCAGGGGTTAGGGATGTCGACAAGGTGAATGTCAGTCTCCTTACGAAATGGATTGCCAAATTGGTGAGCCGCGACCAGGGACTGTTGGTGACATCATGCGAAGCTGCTATGGGCCCTTCCTTTCCTGGGGATCCTTGGAATGCCCTCCTCCCGGGGCTTCCTTTCACAGGGGATTGGCGGCGGTAGCGGGGAAGGTGTAGGCTTTCTTTTCCTCCACTCTAGGGGAAAGAGATGCTTTCTGATTCTGGCAGGATGATTGGTAGGGGAGTCGGCTCAACCCTCAGCTGTGGTGTGGAGGAAGATATCCAACATCTCTTTTTCCAGTGTCCACTTGTGATGCAAGTGTAGCAGGGGATGGAGATAGACTGGATTGCCCATCGTGACACGGCTAGCTTCCGGTCTTCATTCCCCAGGGGAAACGCCCAAGATGGAGGAATCTCCTTTAGATCCAAGAAGGATAGAGCCAAGGTCTTGGCAATCTTGTGGAGTGTTTAGCTGGGAAGAAATGGGGTGCTCTTTAGGGGGGAGAGTCCCTATGTCAAAAATTTTGTCTCATCCATTTCTTCCCATGTGGAGTTCTGGGAATCTATTTTGTAACATCTGATGTAATTCATTTTTGTGAAATGAAATGAATGTGGGCGGTTATCACTTAGATAACTATTCTTTGCCTTTTCAAAAAAATATGATGAACTACCTCTATATATATGGAACTACCATGGCCTTCCCTCAAACACGGTTCTCATACCACAGTTAGCTCGACTGGAGAAGATTATTTCACCTTTTTTTCCCTAAGAAGCAAGACAATTATCTAAAGTAGATGACCTCCCTACTACTGAGTGAGTTTGTAAGTGCTACACCAGCAGTCCATTACACGTCTAGCAATTCCAACAACCCAAAAAAAGGTCCTTGCACACTAACAAATGTTCTCCAACTCCAAGTAACCAGACTATATGGAGGTTTCCATCTTCCTCGTTATACATGTTCCCTCTATGGCATTCATTTCCCCAACAACTGCAAAACATACCATAATAAAGGGTTGAAAGAGAAAAGAATCAAGCTCTCTCTCCCCTCCCTCCCTCTTGCGTGCGTAAACATGTACATGTATTTGTGTGTTTGTATGTGTAAGAGAGTACACACTTACCTATGCATTTGTCTATTTGTATGTTTACCTCTATGTGTACAAGCGCGTGCGCGCGCGCGTGTGTGTGTGGATATACCTATATGTATATTTATGTGCATATATGTTTTTTTTTCATGGAATGTATATTAATTTGCATATATGTATTTTCTTTTTTAATGGAATGCATATGTGTATACATTGTGCATGTAAGTGTATATGCATGTAAATGTATATATGCATGTGCATCTGCATCTGCAACCTCAAGTCAAAATAATGCCGCAGCCCAAAAACTACCACAAAAACATTCCAAGTAAAAGAAAGGCATCCAAAGTACAAAACAACTCACAGGTGTGCAAGTAATAAGCTGGAACTCGCTCTTGCAGAGGGGGCAGAAGTTTGTTATGGTAGCCCAGTTGTCGATACATGTAAAGCAAAACCTGGAAAGTTTGCTAAATGCTTAAATTTAAATTCAGAAAACTATGACCATAATTGAACATCAGGTCAGAATCATCATAGAGTAAGTAATACACATGAAAAGAATCTGACTGTTGTCAACATTCGTATGTGAAATAAGGAGAACAAACAATAACTTTCTTCATCACAGCAAGAAATTGCAGAAAACTAATAGAATCAAGCCATTGTCAAGATAAAACTGACAGTAGCGTACATTCTTAAGTTCCCAACTATAATGATCCTGCAACATGTTCATCATGAGGCAGCCATGCGACCATTTTTTGCTACAAAACTGGTGAAAAATGTAGACGATAAAAGCACCTAATAAAATAAAAAATAAAACAAAAATAAGAACATCAAATTGACAATAGGGGCATTGACTGGTGACAAGGCACCATTGCTGGCCACTGCAGCACAGGATTTTCAGTGGCAGATCGGATGATGATGGGACAATTTTCTGATCTAGTGACAATATTGCAGTTATAGAGTGTAATTTAGAGAACTGGGGCATTGAGAAAGCTGTAGTAGTATATGTGAAGCACTTATGGCTTCTCGGATAGCGTTAATCAACAACAGATAAAGTGGAAGGCTGAAGGTGCAGATAGTGTTAATCAACAATATTGTCTTGGCACAATATGTGGTGGTGTGGGTGTGGTGGTGGATGTGCTGTTGCTAGCCTCAAGCAACCTCCCTTTTACCTTTCCAAGCAAAAAACAATCTGAGAAAAAAATGGATGGAACTGATCAATCAATTAAATTCAGAAGTAAATGGATGAGGAAATGTTGACAAAAAGGAATGATAGAGAAGAGAGAAGAGGCAATGCAAAGATATAGGAGCATGTCCCATAATTACATTGGGCATACACCAAAAGATAATGATGAAATATAAGCAAAATATCTAGAGCCTACAAGAGTGATTCCAGATACCCCAGAGAAGAACTTTTAGTGGCAAGCCACCATGCCAGTGAGTTTCAAAATCAAGAAAATGAATCAAAATCTATAATCAACTGACAAATTAACCCCAAAACTCAAATTCTGATAACCTAATAACAGCGAAATCATCTTTTTGAGTGCAATTGTTCATACCTCATCTGGGCACATTTGAGGCTGGTTTGTCTTGATTTTACATTCAAATAATATTTTATGGAGTGGCTTTCAACATGCCATCACACATTGGATATTGAGCGTGATGAACAGAGGAGAGGGCACTCCCCAATGTCCCCATGACCTTTTTGGAAGCTGTTTGCCTGCAGAGAACTACATTGTCTTTGGTGAAGCATGGTGTGTTCCCTAATGCCATGGATCGGAAATTTGTAAGAGTTTATTTTATCCTCGTATGCTTGACTATTTACTAATTGACTAATGTATATTGAACAGCTACTCACCTAAATTATGCATCCTTTGACTTCTCATGAGATATGACTTTTTAATAATAGATAAAAAATGAAAAGGACAGAAGCATTCTAAGACACAGCAGATACATGACTTTTTGTTACATCAATAGGGGAAAAAAGGAATAAGTTGACAACGAGAGAATGTGCGTGTAAGGGAACCTTTTTTCATCTTGTGTTTATTTGGACCGAATTGTAATGAAGGGTTGAGAGAAAAAGAAGTATAAGCCAATATTCAAGATCTAAGAAGATTCTTCTAAGACAAATTTATTTATCTCATCCCTTTCACAAAAACAAAAAATGCTTATCTCAAGACAAATGGCACCACCCCTACTAAACCAGCCAAGTGTGGGACAAAACAAAATTATCATGTCAACGTCTTAAATGCGAACCAAACATGAAGAAATGATCATGACCCACCCCCTATGATTTCTCTTTTGTAATATTTGCTTCATGTATATGAGATCATGTTGAGAAAATAATATTTGTTGTTTATTTCATAGGCAAGTCCTTAGTCCTCTTTGAATAGAGAGAGGGCTTAGGTATAAAAGGAAAAACAATAAAACACAATACAACACTAGAATAAGAGAAACCTAAAAATAACACAACCAAACTTAACAAATTTGATCCTAAAATATCTGTTAAAAAAATAAAATAAATTAGTTATTTGATTAAGTTGTTTACTATTTTTAGGTCATAAGTATATTACCATGTATGTCCTTGTCTCTCTCTATATAAAGAGGGCTAGGGCCTCTCTTTTATCAATAACAAAAATCATTTATCCCCCCAAAAATCTTTACATGGTGCCAGAGTCGATTTGATCCCGTGGGAAAAGAGAAAGGAAGAAACCCTAGAGGAGAGAGGCCCTCCGACGACGTCAACACCGCCCTCCGACAAGCCACTGAAGAGGCTCTCTCCTCTCCCATAACCTTTCCTCTTCCTCTTCTATTCTTCTTCCTCTCCCTCTTCCGCTACTACTGCTGCTCGTCGCCAGTGAAGAATACCCCGCTGGTGCCGCCTCCAACTGAGCACCGGCAAAAGACCACCATAGGGGTGGTCGCTGATGGCCAAGCTGTCGTTCCCACCACTGACGAGGCCCATCGTCCAACCACTGCGCCGCTACAACCTCCATCAACTACACCACCACGGCCTATGCACTCCTCTTCGACGATGATACCCAAGCGGCCTTTGCGATCTCGTCGTCCACCCTCGTTCCATCGGGCAGAGACCCCTTCCTCGTCATCAGCGACGGCGAAGGGTCTTCTCCACCACCAACAGGGGCAGCGGCGACAAGGAGCCAATGATGGCTCCTCTTCTCTCCCCATGGTGCTGTGGCGCCGACAAAAACAAGAAAAGAGGGATCCCCCACTCTCTCTAACTGGTTTCGATCAAAAGGGGTGTTTTTTTTAGGGTCATTCACGTGTTAGGTCCAATTAAGTTTCAAGTTTATGTTTTAGTGTTTCGTTTTGGGGCCTTTGTGTGTAGCCCCTTCAAGTTCTAGGTTTATTTTGTTTGGGTCCTTATATGTTTAAGTGGAAGACAAACAATGAAGACAGGAACATCCTCAAGATGTCAAGAGTATGGGTAGTACTCTCACGCACCTCAAAAGAAACCAAACGTTGACTGGCTCTATGAGGGCATACAAGAAGAGACACCTAGGGTTGAAGACACGAAGAAAGGACTACCACGTCAATAAGAAGACGGGAGCCACCTCAAGATGTCAAGTTGAAGACATTAAAAGGACTACCACATCAACAAGAGCTGATCTTCACTACCTTAAGGATCCAACTCTTCATCGCCTCCCGCATCTCAACTTGCGGGAGAGTGTTAGGAAATAAAATAAATTAATTATTTGATTAAGTTTACTATTTTTAGGTCATAGGTATATTACCATGTATGCCCTTGCTCTTTTTATATAAAGAGGGCTAGGGCCACTCTTTTATCAATAATAAGAATATTTATCCCCCCCCCCCCCCCCCCCAAATCTCTAAAATATCTAATCTAATTTATTCTCTAACACCCCCCCTCCCATGTTGAAGCGTGCAATGCCCAAGTTGTTACACAAATAAAAGTGAACTCCCCCCAATGTAGACATCTGGAGGAGTAGGCAATAGATCGGAGGAGCAGGTAGTGACTGTAATAGAAATAGTGATCAAAATGTCATCAACATGCCGTCGAAATGGGGTTTTTAGATGGGATACCATGTCAACATGAAAAAGTTATCGAAACACAGGAATGTCAATAGCATGCTGACAATTTCAATAACATATTGACAACATGTCGATCGACACGCTGTTACCTGTCGGGTCATGCACACCGCGCGGCACTGTTGATTCTAGCTGTTGTACTACATGGCTACTGCTGCCTATTGCACGAAGGGCTCTTATTGCTACTACTATGCACTGTGGCTCGTGACATCGTGCACCGTGACGAAGCACAAGACGAAAGGGGAGATAAGAAGGTTCAAGCCCGGTAGCTGTTACTTCTCTCAAGGAATTAAAGCCTTCGAACACCTCAAACTTTGCCATTGAAATTTGGATTTTTCTTTTTACACCTAGCTCAAAAAAAGATTCTACTAAAGCTTCTACTCATACTTAGTTGATACCAACTCCTCTAATGACTAGTAAAAAAACTAAGCATCATGCTCTTTCCCTCCTTTTACCTACTTGAATGCCTCGTCCCAATTTTATCTCCTCCTTAAGAGAAGTATTTTTCACCGACACGAGGTAACTACAACTACTTAGGATCATTTCTTGTAGCCAAGTACACACCACCAGTAACGCATTTACATTATGTTTTCATTCAAAACTTATGAATTTTAGTCTTTTAGGCATTTCTTCATGCATGAATTAGATATTAAAATGTTAATTTCATCAAAGTTGTGACATTTTGAGTCATTTTAAATCATTTTAAGCGATTTCCCCTTTTTGACTTATCAATACGATATCGATATCGATATTTAAAATCTTGAGTAGAAATAGCAACAGCAGTAGTAGGCAGGTAGTGGGAGACAATCCTAAGCAAGGGAGATGATCCCAAGCAAGTGAGAGATGATCTCAAGTAGGCGTCTATAGTACAATAACAATAGCAATAGAATGGGAGACAATCCCAAGTAGTAGTTTGTTGTATATGCACTACGCACACGAAAATATGCATTGCACTTATATCATACAAGATTCTGATGTCAATTAGGGAAGAGAGGATCCAGCCATGGTAGATGAGGGAGAGACATAGCAGTAGCATCAGCCACATGGGGCGGCAATAGCAATAAAGGCAACAGCAGCAGAGGCAACAACAACAACATTAAGAGTTGCCGAGGCAAGAATCGTCAAAGCGTGCCAAACCTATCACCAAGATCACTGAGGCTTTGTCAGCGTCAGAATTAAGATTGACGGCATCACTCAAGTTGGATTCATGGCAAATATGGTCGTGTAGTGGCCAAATCCAGTCACCAAAAGGGGAGGGGTTGTCAGGCTTCTTGATAAGGGTCGTCAGACCCTTGGTTGTCTTCCACGAGGCAACAGTTGTGACAAAGGCGGCAGTAACAACAAAGAGTGGTTACAATAGTAGCAGCAAGGGGGATAATAGCTGCCATAGTGCTGCATAGGCCCACCGGAGGGATCGCCCATGGTGGCTGCTACCTCCCCTCCACGCGCATGTGAAGAGGCTATGCACGCGTGGAGAGGGGCAACAGTAGCAACCGTAGCCTCTCTCTCTCACTTTCTCGTGGGATTTAAGGTTTCTTTCCCAACATGATCAAACCCGCTCTAATATCATGTTAAGAAAATAATATTCATTGTTCATTTCATAAGCACGCCCTTAACCCTTTTTATATAGAGAGTAGGCTTAGGTATAAAAGGAAAAATAATAAAACACAATAAAACACTTAACAAAATAAGAAAAAGCTAAAAATAGCACAACAACCAAATTTAACTAATTTAACTCTAAAATATCTAATCTAATTTATTCTCTAACGGATAGAATTTCCATGATTTCCATTCCATTCCCTACTTTGTACAAATCACAGCAAATTCAGACTAAGTTGCAGACGATGCTTAGGTCTAAGGTTATGTGAAAATTTAAACTAATTCAAAATGATTGACTTTTTCTGCTAGGAAGTAATGCTCTTTGTCAAATTGCCAGTGGTACTTGGAACTGAATCTGGATTTGCAATGCATTTCCATGCTGCTTATTATAGTGGGAAAAATCTGAAGCTTTCGTTGCCACAGCATATGATTCACTTTCATCAAGTTTGACATGTATTATTTGCATGTATTTTAAGAAATATACGCCTAAAAGAGTCAAGGACTCCAAAACTTACCAATCGTTGCAGCAATCAAGAACCCCTCTATCAATGATTATATCCAAACAGATCCCACATCTTTCACTCTCAAGGGCATACTCATCCTAAAAAAGGTTCAATAAGATCACAGGAGTCAGCAATTACAAAAAGAGGGTAAAAAACAACAAAAGATGTGAATCATGTGATCATCAGCTCTCTTTTTTCTCATCAATGAACGATTAAAAAGGAAAACAAATCAAGCAAATACCTATTGAGAGTAGAGATTTTTACATCCATGCCCCTATAAACAATCTTAATTGCATCTATATCCCCTAATACTTTATTATTATATCCATACCCTTACAAACTTGCTTCATTATGCATATATGCCCCTCCATCACATCAAATGACAAATGGCGATAACTAAGGCTAATATGTAACGATCTGCCATAGTTTAAAAAAAATACATCCGTGCCCTCCAAAATTTTCCTAATTACATCCAAATCCCCCCAAAAAATAATTTCTCTCCTATAGCGGGGGGGGGTTGGTTGCAATGGCTGGGGAGGAGAGAAGAGGGGAGGATGGCTAAAGGGGAGGTGCGGCTACAATAGCTAGGATGAGGAGCAATGACTATGGAGGAGGAGGGGCAGCATCTAGGGAGGAGGTAGGACAATTGTGGCTAGGGGAGAGGAGGGAAGAGGAGGGGCGATAGCTAGGAAGCAGGGAGGAGGGTGACCTCTGATGACAATCTTAACATCACCACTACTCTCACGGCCTCCGAGGAAGAGGTGCAATCCAAGATTGACAAGGAAGAAGGAAAAAAGAGACGACGAAGAAGAAAGAAGAGCAAAATAAGGAAAAAAAAAAAGGATACGGGTACTGGTGTAATTCCAAGACATGGATAAATGCACTAATGTGATTTTCAAACTTTATGCCATTAACTTTAATAGTCGTTAGGGAATATTCAAGAGAATATTCCCATAAATCTAATGGAGACTTAACCTAGGGGTATAAACATCATGGGATGCAAGTTTGTAGGGGTATAAATGTAATAATGAAGTATAGAGGAATATGGATGTAATTAAGTATGTTTCTAAGGACATGGACGTAGAAATCCCTTGTGAATATATGCAAATTGTTAAGAATATCATTTTACCATGTCCAATATGATGGAGATCAAGTATACAATAATTCAAGATATCCTTTTTGCTAAGAGAATGGATTGATTAGCTCCATATATTAGTCTTTTGCCTTCACATGTAATCAAGTTGTTGAATAATAAAATACGGAAACAAAATAAACAATATCAAGAGCATATTTACATGAAAACTCCACTCACAAAGAAAAGGTAGAAAACCACGGATGGGTGTGATCTTACAGCATTTCTTCTCCAAGAACAAATGGAGTGTAAGAGCCTTTATATAGGCTACTACACACCACTCAAATTCCCATGCAAACCACGTGAGACTAGCATAATTGGATCTCCCCAAAATCCAACAACCCAACATTCATCTCTCTAAACACTCTTCTGAAGTATGGAATGCTCATCTTGTATAACACAACTCCTTACTCTCGCAAGTAAAGCACAACTCTCAAGTGATGCAACCAAGTCATGGTTCCATGGCAAATGATGACAAACCAGCATCCTTGTCCTTTCTTGTAAGCAAGTACATTGATGATAACACATCAACATATGCTGGAGTCCGGAAGATGGATTGCTAATGCTAAGCTCTAATGAGTCTCTCTCTCATAAGAGTGACCTCCCCATTGGCGATCCCAAGAGTGGGCCTCTCTCCTAGGTACCTCCAGCATGAGCCTCACCCACATGAAAACTCAAAGCAACAAGGCTTTTCCTTTGGTTATAAAGACCAAGAGGGAGCTTATCTCATGTGGGAACCTCAAAAAATGAATCTCCCTCGTGGGGATTCACAATAAGTTTATACGCTAATAGTCTAATACCCCCCCCCCCCCCCCCCCCCCCACTTTTCTCCCATATTTGTATGGGAGAAGCAACTATATAGAGAAATCAAATGGAGAAGAGCCTTACCTCCTCTTTCCTTCCACATCATTTTTTTCCCTTTTTTAAATTTTATCTTTTTTTAAAGTTTTCTCTCTTTTTCATCTTTCTTCTCTTCCTTTTTTTTACTCTTGTTTTTTCACTCTTTTTTTTCCTCTTTTCCTTATTTTCTCTCTTTTTTTACTTTTCTTCCTTTCTTTTTTTTTTGTATTTTTCGTTTGTTTTATTTTAAAAACAAAGAACCCAAAAAAGGCAAAATGGCTAACAAATGCATAGCAAGACCCTCCAAAATGGGCAAGTAGGATTCAACAGAACCCAAAAGGCATGTTGTTGCCCTCTATCGTCTTCGAAGATCCAAAGATGCATTCGTGTCCATTCGATTATTGCATCGTGATTCATGGGCGAGCAAATATCATCCTCTTCATATAGGGCGACAACTAAAGCAATGATGAATCCAAACAAGAAGAGCATTAGAGAAAGCCTTACGACTACGTAACGTCATCGTCTTGCATCCAACAAATGGCCACCTCTCCGCATAGGGCAACAATTTTAGTGCCAGCAATGATGAATCATAATGAGAAGAGCATCAAGGAGAGCTCCTCATTGCCACACAACGTAACAAGTATCACCGCCTCGACTACATCAACACCTTCACCTCTTACTCAGTGGTCACCATCAACCTCAACATGTTGACCATCGTGGTCAACTAGGACCTTAGGGTTGGTCCCACCTTGCTCCTCCACTGGGGCCATTGCCTATAAGGCCTTCCTTCAATGAGTAATCAGTTCAGCTACAAGCATTATTGCTTTTCCTACGATCCTCGTGGACTCATAGTGCGTAGGTGGGGTGCAATTTTAGGGATGTCAACCATCAAGAACCCTATCTCCCTTGCGTCCCTCGTAATGGAGAAGTCCCTCCATACATGCCTCATATTTGACAAGGCCAAGGAGTTCACTCAACAACAAGGTGTCAAGCACATCCCTTCGATGGATCCTTACAGCCCTTTTAGGCTATTGACAATGATAAAAGACTCCTAAGCATGACAGGCTTTGACGATAAATTTCCTAAAACAAAGCAAGAGCATCAATGAATCCCAATAGAGTGAGCCATCCGGATACTAGGTTGAATAATAAAATATGGAAATAAAAATAAACACAATATCAAGAGTATCACAAATAATACTTGGATTTACATGGAAACCCCTCATAAGGTGAGGAGAAAACCATATAAGAAGCACCCCTATGGATGTTTTAGAATATTTCTTCTCTAGAAACAAATGGGGGTATGAGAGCATTTATATAGGCCACCACATATCTCTCAAATTCCCACACATACATGTTGTCAAACTTTCATCGTGTTTTAAGAAAATGCGTTATAGTACAGTCGACAAATAACTCTCAAACAAATAAAATTTATAAGTCAAAATCAAGAAATAAAGTCCGAGGTCGAACACAGGGAGCAAGTATTGCAATTCACACGCTAATCAAGATGAATATATAAATGAGCACAGGAATTTAAGCACAATAATGATATTCAATGCATAATAATTACTCAAATCTGATATTCAATGATAAACATGAGTACTTCAAGAGTTTAAGAGCACAAAAAGATATCTAAGACAAAATAATGGTAATTTAAACCACCAATTATTAGTCCATATATATATATATATATATATATATATATATATATATATATATATATATATATATATATATATATATATTACTCAATATCTGAAATAAATGAACAGTGGTTTAAACCACTTAAGCCAATTTCCACGTCGGCCAACATTTCTACAATACTTGCTATAAGAGCCAATCAGACGTCGGGCTCTCAAGGTCAGTGCTCTTAGAGAGCCTTTTCCTCTTCAAGCTTTCCTTCTCTTTTCTTTCCTTCTTCCTTCTCTTCTCACGCACAAGGGTCGTCGCAAGCTTCTCAGCAACTAAGTATTGGGAGTTTGCCTTGAAGAGCAAAAACCCCCCCACCCCTACTCTCCCTCTCTTTCCTTCCTCTTCTCTCTCAGACAACCAATCAGCCAATCTGGTATTCGATTTAAGCAGTATCGAGTCCAGGGCTATCGACGTAGGTAGTAGCCGAGGAGTGAGGGCTTAGGCGGGTACAGGTAAGCGGGTAAGGGGACCTCACCCCATGTTCTTGAGGCAGTAAGGCCTTAACACAAATTCCATTTATGTGTGGGCAAGTGCATCTCCCTCTACGATGTAGGGCTATGTTCCCGTATCTCTTCTCGTTCTGCAGTGAGGTGTCTTCGAGCAATTGGAGTGGCTCACATGTTGCTTCCTTCAATTAACTGCCCAGGAAGACTCCTAAGTCGAATCCGCAGCACCTGGAGCAAGAATTGGGGAAGAACACGCCGGAGGAGCTTGAATGACGTCGGAGATGGAGGCGGCGATAGGCGGCGACCGACGCAACCCTGAAACAAGAATATGGGCTTAAATGCCCCAATTAGAAAGCTCCTTAGCTTCGTTGTAACACGGTGAAGGTGACAGTGGTGGTAGCGTGTCGTAAGAGTGGTCATAGGTGGCTGGCGAATACGATGGAGGTGGTGCGAAAGTGGGTTGTTCGGCGGAGGGTTTCGATGGGTGAACAATGAAATTGGTAGATGGGTTTTTTGCACGAAGGGACGATGATGCTTATGGAAGTGGAATCGTGGTGTTTAGTGGTCTGTGGCAAGCTCGCGACCTCGCCAAAGCTTGGCCAGAGCGAGAGAAGACGAAGGGGGAGGCGTGTGATCTTAAGTCGAAATTAGAGTCTGAGGGGAATTTGAAGTAAAGAGGAAGGAGCTAAAGGACCTAATTTTAGCGGACAAAGGAGGTAGGGTGGCGTCGGCTGTGCTTGGCCGGCGTCGAGGACGAAGCTTGCTCCGATGTGGTGAACGACGGCGAGGAAAGGGGAAGACAGCCCTCGCTTTGGTTGGCGAGGCGCGGAGGAAGATGAGGAAGAGGATGGACAAGCCAATTTGGCTGTTGGCTGTCCGTAGGAAGATGGGAAAGGTCACCGGAGCTAAAGTGGCGCTTGCCCGGAGATGGAGGAAGAATGGGTATCTGGCCTTAAAACCTTGCTAAGGAGGATGGTTTGTCCTCAGGGGGTCTTTAATTGGGTTTAGAGAGGCATTCCAAGCTTGGAAACCAAGCTTGGAAGCTCGGAAGCTTCGTGCACAAGGGATACCTGAACCTTTGAAAGGTTCGGTGAGAGATTAAGAAAGACTTAGGGTCCAAGGCTGGATTCATTTGGAAGAGAATTCCTCAAAGAATCTCTGGTTCAATTTTGGGACAGATTGATTGAGAATCAAGCGAAAAATCCTCGCTCAAATCTTGACGGAGCTTGGTGTGTTCACACCAATAGCGGCAAGGACCTATTTACAAAGAACGATGAGAAACCTAGGGGCCTGATTGCAAACAATTCAAAAGTTGAGGGGCTATTTGATAGAAGAAGAGTCAGACTAGACTGAAATGCAAACTAAGTCAAGATAACCTCTGATTGAACCCAAATTTTGGTACAAACCTAATTTGGACTCAAGGAATCTGATGATGAAGTCGGATTTTGATTTTAACCAAGTTTGACTGGATAATTTACGTAGAAACCCAAATTAGGACAACTTCCTCTCTGAGACTTTGTTTTAAGTCAAAATGAATTCCAATGGTCAAATCAAGGATACCAAACCTTATAGAATATTTTTCTATGAATTTTAGAAGGTTTAGGTGAATTTTATCTTGACCAGAACCTCTATTATTTAAATAAGTCCGAAATTAGGATTTCAGATGTCCATTAATTCTTGAAATACGTGAAAACTCGTTTCTGTCTGCACAAACCCTCTTATTAGACATTTATGACCATTTGACCTTTAATAAACTCCTGGGAAATCCCGTGATTGTTTTGCACTTATGATATGATGTTAAAATTGCAAATCTACCCCTAATTTAATGCATTTCTCTCAAAAAGGATATACAATGAATTATAACTCTCCGACGGTTATGTAGGATCAGTTGTCAATTGATTCTGACTAAATAAAGCTAATTATAGCTGATGATAACGTTATCATCAATACAATACAAGACTTAATACATAATTGGATCTATTCAGGATCCAATAAGCCAACTACCCAATGTTCACTACTCTCAACAAAAGTAACACAAATAATTATCATTAAAAAACTAGATGTCAAGAGAAATTGACCATGTATTTATGAGTAAATGAAACAGCTTTGGCTTAAATGCAACGGGAGATATTTCTTCAGTAAGGCATGCAAAGCTGTATCTAAGCTGGCATTTGAATTTGGAACCATATTGTTCAATGCACATGAAGAGTTCAGATTTCTCTTATTTTTGTAGTTGATGTTATTTGTTGTTTTTACTTATAGACTTTTTTTTTCGTTGAAAAGGTGAAGGGTGACTATCCTGTTGATAGCCACCCAAATGTATTAACAAAAATCAGTAACAGCCAAGATTACAAATATCTGTCCCAAGAAGATATCAGGGAGGAAATACAAGAGATAAAATTCTGAACATAAGCCCTATCCCCCCTGAAAATAATCCCATTTCTCCCCAGCCAAATCCCCAAAAGCACAGCCAGCACATTGGCTCTACCTTTCTTTCCCAATGCAGCAGATTGTCCCCTCCCATATCGGAAGCTCACCCAAAATCATGACTCCTCAGAAGAACCAATCCAACTGAAATTAAAGTGATTCCAAATATCTTGGCTAAAAATGCATCCAAAGAAAAGATGTTTATAATCCTTAGGATGAAGGCCATAAAGAGCACAGTGGACATCAGCCTCAGGAGCCCAGAGTGCACACAACACCTTCATCAAAATTCACCCCCTTCGTAAAAGCCAAGCAACACTTTTAACTTTTAAGGGGCATGCTGCAGCCCAAATGTGATTGCACTCCCGCAGAACTGCGATGTCAACCTGGTGCAGAGGGCCTCTCAGCCTTTTATAAGCATCCCAAACAGTAAAGCTTCCAGAATTCCAAAACAATGCATCCAGATCCTGGAGTGGCCGGAAATTGTCAATAGATTGAAGCAGCAGTATAAGTTCATTCGCCCTTTGATCAGATAAAGGACTCACAAAATATGGAGACCATACCCCATTCCAAATTGAGGCTACCGTAGCATCCTTTTCACTGGACAAAGCAAAACGACGTGGAAATGATCACAGTGTACCATCTCCAGTCCAATTATCTTTTCAGAACAAGAAGCACTCCCCATTTCCAAGCTTCAGCTCATAGCAATCAAGCAATTTTTGACAAATCCCAGCAACCCATTTCCAAAACAAGGAAGATCCCCTGACAAGATCAAGTATCCTGCCCAATTTAAAGTGTGATCATATAATAACAAGCAAAGAAGACCATGCTCCGAAGATCATTACCAGGTTCCATGATTTTGGCTACCCACTTCACCAATAGACTACTGATTGAACTCACACTGCACAGACACACACACCCCAAAAAAAAAAAACTTTGTTAACAGATTAGGGATATATGGTATCTATTAGGAAAACGGATCCAATGCATAATCTATGCAATGTTATTTGCCAAAAATGACAAAGTTTATGGAGGGCTTTAGAATACATGCCTCTATAACCACCAATTACAGCTGTCTATCAAGCCTAATGAACCAAACCTGACCATGTTCAGGCTCAAGCTCAATGAGTGCAAGCCGACTCAGGCTCGACAATTTTGGCGGGTCATGTTCAAACTCGACTCCATTAGGCTCAAGCCCATATCGAGCCTAGTGCCTAACGAGTTCAAATTTTTGGGGCTCAGCTCAAACTTGATAAAAAAATAGAGGACAGATGCTTGGCCATTTTAAAGAATATATATAGATGATAGATAAACAAAGTATACTTGATAAACAAATTATGGAAACTTGAAAATTTGCATTAAATGTAGACATAGTCTACAATGCATATAGTGTCACACATTACGCTCAATAAAAATAGGGAAAATCGTATATGTGCCTTGGAAACTCTAAATAATATGTATGTATCCCTAAAAATATCATATAAACATACATCTCCTAAAAACTTGTGTCATTACGATCGTATCCCCTATGCAAAAGAAATCCATTAATAACTTAAAATTAATGAAAATGGATTAAAAAATTAGGAATTTTTTATTTGTATATGTTGAGAGAGATGATTGTTGTTGTTGGGTAATTGGATAGTGCGTGAGATCCAATTACAAAGAGTTTACTCCCACATAGTGGAGTGGGAAAAGGAGAGGTGTATGGTAGCCTATAAAAGGGCCCTTGTACCCTCCATTTATCCTTGAGAAGAAATATTTAGATATCACACTCATAAGGACACTTCCCGTAGTTTTCTCCCCTCTCTTCGTGAGAGGGGTGTCCGCATAAACCTAAGTGTTCATGACTGTGATGCCTTTGATGTTATGTTTATTTTATTATGCTTTTACATTCGAAAATGGTATCAAAGCAATCTTTCTTGGGATATTTTTTTTCTTTTGTTCTTCTGCTTTTATGTTTTATCATGTTAAAGAGGAGCAACATCGATAGCCATCCATGGTGACGCAAGCAATGAAGTAGATTGCGTTGGAGATCTACAAGACATCACTTGTAGGGGCACTCCAAATAATGGGTAGATCTAGGTGGTGGCCTCCTATGCAGCCCCCATCATACAACAATGATTGCCTATAGGTCAAAGGCAATCCCAAAGAGGAGCAGCGGTATCAACATGATGAGCATATGATCACGTATGGTGTTTGGTCGATGGCGCATCGATTTCGACATAGCTACAACGGCACAAGGTCTGCAAAGCAACGCTCAAATCTAAAGGCGTGGTTCTTGTGATTAGATCAAGGAGCAGCTACTATTGGATGTTGTTGCAGTTAGCTCAAAGTCGAGGGCGAGGAGGCTCTCTGGTAGGGGTCATGGGCAATGTTCTCTGTCGACTATGCCCACAGCTACTTTGGCAATAATGGCAACGATGATCATAGGTGCAATCGTCGTGAAGAAGTTGAGCATAGGATCCTCGAGTGCCTCTCCATCAAGGTTCACTTCTTTATGCGCCACAATGGCCTCTTCAAGAAAGCCAAGGAGCTTCTCATCCTCTGCAACGCCAGGATTGCCATCGTTGTTTCTTCCCAATTAGCAAGGCCTTCAAGAGGAGAGAATAAGGAGATGGTGTCTTTGAGTTATATCAATACCCCAATAGGGTTTATTTGGGTGATTTGCACTTTTAACCCTCTATTTTCTTTTATGCTATTTTTGGCTTGTTAGCCTTACAAAAAAAAAATAAAGAGCAGAATAAAGGGGGAGAAGAGAGGAAGAAGAAACAAAATAGAGAAATAGGAAGAAAAAAAAGGAAAGCAAAAAGGGGAAAAAAAGGAAAATGAGGAAAAAAATACGGGTGAAAGAGAAGAAGAGGAGAAGCACTTCTCTAATCTTGTTCTTCTCTATGTTGTTTATTGTCCAATACAAGTATGGGACAAAGGAAGAGTGTGAGTGAGAGCCTATTGTGACCCCATATAAGGGAGACTCATTCTTCGAGGTCTCCACATGAGAGAAGATCACTATTGGTCCCTATATAAGAACACTTTCCAAGTCCGTATATCAGAGACGTCTAATAAGAGATTTTTGCATGGGAGAAGCCAATCTCAAGGTCTCCAAGGGAGAGGTACACTTCGAGTTCCCTTATGGAAGAGGCCAATCTCGAGGTCTCCAAGGGAGAGGCCCACTTCAAGTTTCCATGTAGGAGAAGCCCAATCTCAAGATCCCCAAAGGAGAGGTCCACTTCTGAGTTCTCTAATGGGGAAGGCAACAGCACCAATCGAGGTCTCTAGAAGAGAGGCTAATCAAAGCCAGCTTCAGTAGTTCATCTACCGGACTCTGCTCTCGCTGATGTGTCATCATCAGCACACCTACTTACAAGCAAGAACAAGAATGCAGCTGTCATCATTCGCCTAAAGGAGAGCCATGACCCGATTACACCGAGTGTTGTGTTCTACTTGTGAGAGTAAGGTTTATATTGTACAAGCTGAGCATTCCATGCACCAGCTTGAGGGGGAGTGTTGAGAGAGATAATTGTTGGTGTTGCGTAATTAGATAGTGTGTGAGATCCAACTACAAATAATTTAGTCCCACATAGTGGAGTAGAAAAAGGAGAGGTGTGTGGTGGCCTATAAAAGAGACCTTGTAACCCCCACTTATCGTCGAGAAGAAATATTCAGAAATCACGCCCATAGGGGTGCTCTTGTAGTTTTCTCCCCTCTCTTCGTGATAGGGGTTCCCACGTAAACCCAAGCATTCATGATTGTAATGCCTTTAATATTGTCCTTATTTTATTTCGCATTTATATTCTAGCAGAATACCCCTAATATTTCTTCTCAACCTCTCAATCTTCTTCCTCCACCCCTTCTCCTCATCTTCTTCCTCCACAACCCATAGTCATCGCCTCCTCAACCCACCGCTTATCCCAATGCTAACACAACCTCCTTGACCCAGCACAACCTATTGTTGCCTCGTGCTCCTCAACACAACCCCCAACGTCATAGATGCCCTCTGCAACCCACCAACGCTATCGCAATGTCCTTAACCCAACGCAACCCACCCAACGGCAACATCCCTAACCCATTATAACCCATAGCCTCCTTATCCTAAACCTACCATCTCCGACAACGACCAACCACCACTCCCAACAACAAGGACCCCTCCACCACCCACCGCAATTGGTCTTCTGACGAGGCCCCATAACTATCGTGGGCCCCCCATTGTGGTCCCCATTTCCGCTTGCTCTCTTTAAGCGTTTCGCAATCATAATTCAATGGAGTGAAACTACAAACTGTTGGTAGGGGAGGAGGAAGATTAGAGCAATTTAGGGTCATGCAACTAAGAATCCCTAAATTTGTAAGCAATTTCCATTAAGCAAATTTCTTCTACACAAGGGCATATGGTCGTAATGGAGCACATTTTCAAGGATATATACGTATATATTATGTTTTCAAGGGGATATACATATATTTTTAGAGTTTTCAGGGATATATGTGTAATTTTCTCAAAAAAATAGAGTTGCACATTACATTATAAGTATAACAAAATCACACAGTCATAACTGGACAACTTCCTTCAACAATCTTCTAAAAGTCAAACATCCATCATTACATGAGAATACTATGAAAAAAGGGATTGGCTGACTTCACAAATCAAAATTCCAATAATCCAAATGGATCACTTCATCAAGCACCCTCTTAGAGAAAGGCAAGCTTGACTGCAAAAGGGAGATCAGAGAAGGAGCAATGGTGGTAGAACTCGTCGACAGTGACAAGGAGATCAAAGAAAGGTCTAATCAGGAGAGGCATCAAAAGGGAAGCATATCAAGAGAGGTGTCGAAGGAAAGGTGACTAGGCAAGGTCTCAAATGGGAGATCAAAGTTTCGCACTAGGTATATCATAGGGTGGACATCGGTGTTGTTTGGTAAGGGGAATTATTAGGAGGAATAAAAGTTAAAAGTAGGAAGAATGAAAAAATTAAAGGGTTTTATTACCTCTGAGTGTTTGGTTGGGTTTATTGTCTTGTCAAAGGAATTAGAGAGTTTTATATCGCTTAGGGTGTTTATTTGGTGGAATAAGTTAGTAGAATAAGGAGAAAATTAGTTAAAAAGACGCAGGCGGACTCACCAGACGAAATTAGATAATTCCACCAAGGGGGAATTGGCTAATTCCGAAATTACACCCTAATTCCGGAATCATGCGATTCCAGAATTAGAGATGCCAAACACGGACTTGGGCGTGGAATTAGCATTTACTCTATGTACCAAACACCACCCTAAGGCAGTGTGTAAGGCGACAAGATGACGACATCAAAGGGAGGGGGAAGAGAGTGGTAGGATAGTGGGGAAATTATAAGTATATATTTCTATTTTTTATTTGGTATATATATAAAACTAAGGGTTAATTATATATATATGCCCATGTAATCATTGTCAAAGACATGTATACCCCAATATATTTCATACTTACATGTATACCCTCGAAAGCAACCATTTGCCTTTTTATATGCCCCTACAAATTGTGTAGATTGAATAATAAAGATATTTTTATACGTATACCCTTCCTCTTCTCTTTCAACAAAAACCCCTCTTCTACCCCCTCCCCCCTCCCTTTCAACAAAGGGTGAGATTTTTGGTGAAAAAGAAGAGGAAAAAAGAATATATTAAAAAATACTTATTATTTGATCCACATAGTTTGTAAGGGTATATGAAGAAGGTGCAACACTATTTTCAGGGGCATATATGTAAATATGCCATATAAAGGGGTATACATGTCTTTGACAATGATCGAAAGAGCATATATGTAATTAACTCTAAAATTAAATGTGCATGCATCTCGTCAAGTTCGAGCATTTATTGAGCCAAGCTAGCTTGGTTTGTTCTTAACTTGGTAACTTATCGAGCCTAATTTTTGTTTAAACTCAACTTAGTAGCTTAGTAAGCTAGGCCCATGCCCTTACTGAGTCAATCCTGAGCTAAGGCTACCGAGTTGAGCCCTTTAAACAACCCTACCACCAATACCTCTATAAACCATCAATATTACAAAATACCCCTATGTTTGTCATACTTACATAACCCTACAATGCTAATATCATTTGCGTAAATTTCCCCTCAAATCAAGCTCCAACAAGAAATTTATCATTCTTAATACAAAGTGTCAACAAAAAAATAATTTTTCCCTTCTCTCATCTCCTAATATTCAAATTGATATCAATTATGCCTCCACCATACATTGCTTAGAGCTCGTTGCAATGTCAAGATCTCGTGACAAGATTCTCTCTTCTGTTAATTTTCTAATATTTTGATTGGATCTAAATTGTTGGATGGATGCTAAAATCCTAATTAACATTAACCTTAGTATAAGTCAACATATATACAACCTATCTTAAGTTTATACTAATGGAGGGACAAAACCGTGAAATGAGCAACTTAGACAAATGTGAAACGTCAAACGTCTGTGTAAGAAATTCGCTACCTTTTTTGAAGAAGAAAATCCATGGTAAAAAAATGCAATCATAGAAAAAAATTATTAATGCTACACGAACATAAAAATAAAATATTTGTCAAGGCAATAGACACTAAGTTTGTAACAGATCAATCAAAGAAGAACAAAAACACAATATATTCCATCTATCCATAATAACAATCATAGAAATTAGAAGTACTAAGAATAAGAACAATAATAACCCTTTTACTCAAGATTAGTAATCATCCAACTTTGTTGCCATCAAAAGTTACATTACATCACTAATTACAAGCAACATCCTCCTCCCTCCATTCCTCAATAAAAGACTTGGTGCAAACAACTACATCCTCCACATAAGGTCTCAATAAATAGATGACCACCCCATCCTCTCACCCCAAATAGCCCAACAAAATGCCAAAAGTTCAGCCCTTTTGAATTTCTATAGAACTAATTCTTTTTTTTTTGAAAAGGGAAAGGGCTATATTAATAAAGGCCCAAAAAAGTTGCCAAAGAAATACACTCAATAAAATTCTCAGCATATAGATGTTGCTCCTTGAAAATCATTGCATTTCTTCCCAGCCAAATGCCCCAAAACATCGCTAAAACATTTGCATTTTCCTTCTTCGTTCTACACGATTTTGACCACCATTCCAGGTTCCACTTCTAAAAAACCTCCGAAAATCAACAAAGTTCAAATGTGCTATCCAATTAAAACAAAAATTTCACCATACTTGTGAAGAAAAAGAGCACCTGAAAAATAAATGGTCTACATCCTCATCCGCCAACAAACAAAGCTGACATGTCTTCTCTGCATCCGGCACCCATCTAGCTCTCCATACTCTCGTCATGAGCCTTCCCCCTTCCCCTCCTGAGCAACTAAGCAAATATTTCGACTTTCAAAGGACAAGAAGCTGATCAAATTTGTCTACAATCCCAAATGAAGACCACATCCATCATCAATCCACCAGCACCCAACCTTTCATAAACCTTCCTGATAGAAAAATCACCATCATCCCACAAGAAAGCATCAACACCACCTTCTAGCTGATATCCATCCAACTCCTGGAACAAAGTTTGCAGCTCCTGTATCCTCTAATCAGATAAGTTCCCCACAAAAGAATGGCACCAAGTCCTTCCCAACAATCTGCCACCTTGACCTCCCTAGAAGCAGTTAAAGCGTTGAGTCTCAAAAACCAATGCATCAGCTTCCCCTATCCCATCCAATCATTCATCCAAAAGCAAAAGAAGTCACCCATTCCAATATAAGAGGAGAAAAAATTTCATGCCTTGGGCACCACCATAGATAAGCCCCTAAAAAAATGCAAAGTGCCACCTAGAGGAGATGATAAGAAATCCCAGTTCATGGAGTTGCCATACCAAGCTAGGATAATCTTCTCCAACAAGGCATCTCTACACTCAAGTAACCTGCTAATTTACTTAGCTAGAAAACTATCATTCATCTTCTCCAGGTCCCTAATTCCCAAGCCCCTCTCCTTCACAGGCCTACAGGCCTCATCCCAAGCCACCATTCTCACCCCCTTCCCAGCCGACCCATAGTTCATCCAGAAGAAATCTCTCATCAGACCTAAAATCTTCTTCTTGATCTTTCGGGGCATCTTTAAAATCAATGTTAAATAAGCAACCATGGAAAACAAAATCACCTTCAAGAGCACCAACCTTCCACCCCTAGAAGTAACCTTAACCACCCAACCCGCCAACCTCCTTTCCATCCTCTATACCAAAGGGACCCACTCCTACATAGAGATCCACCTGTCTAACTAGGGAAAGCCCAGGTAGGACATAAGTAAGCATCCACCCGACGTACAGAGCCACACTACACCAACCAGCCTCCTCAATCGTCATCTGAATAGAGATAAAAGCTGACTTCAAGAAGTTTATGTATAGTCCTAACGCCTTACCAAACAGCTCCAAAAGAATATGCACCCTTCTCACCTCTGCCTCAGAGCCTTCCATAAAAAATGTGTTATTGGTATACTAAAGCACTAGAACCTCCGTCCCATCCTCCAACGAGAAGCCCTTAATTAGATTCCTCTTGCTAACCCAAACAGTGGATCTCGCTAGAGCGTCTGCCGCCAAAACAAAAGGCATTGGTGCCAAAGGGCACCCCTGTCTAACACCTCTCATTGGTTGTATCCATCCACCTATTAGATTTCCATTAACAAGAATGAAAAAGAAAATCGTCATCACACATTGTTTCATCCAGTCCACCCACCAAGCAGGAAAACCCCTCTTCACCAAGAATGCCCAAATAAAAGGCCATTGCATCGAGTCATATGCCTTTTTGAAATCCACCTTCCAAAGAAATGCCATCTTCCTCCCCCTCCTCCAAAAGGCCAAAATATCCAAAGCAATGACAAAACCATCAAGGATGCTACAACCCAAGGCAAAAGTCGTCTACACTGGCGACACAATTTCTTCCAGGACACCTCTAAGCCTATTAGCTAGAACCTTCGCCACAATGAGGTAGATCGCATTGGACAATGTTGGACCTGTACTCTTCAATAGTCTCCACTACATCATTCTTAGGAAAAGAGAACCAATTAAGCCTGCTAAAATCAAGATTACCATCAGCAAACTCAGTAACCACTGCAAGAACATCCTCCTTAACAAGAGTCTAAAATTCCTTATAAAAATGCACAAGAAATCCATCAGGACCAAGGCATTTATCAGCATTCAACCCCCAAACTACCTTTCAAACCTCATATTCACTGAAAGGCAACATAATGTCCTCAACCTACTCCCCACTGATGGTCGGGACCCCCACTCCCGACCACCTCCACCTCCCTCCCATCCTTATTCTAGTGAACTCCCTATAATACTCTCTTGTCGCACTGCCTACAGCATCCTACCCACAAACTCTGTGCCATCCACCTGTAACCTGTCAATCCAATTTTTTCATCACCTTCCTGAGGCCACCAAATGAACGTATGAGGTACTGGAATCCCCCTCCTTCAACCACTCCTACCGCTTTTTATTGATCAGTAATCTTTTGAGGTAGGGGTGTGCATATGCAATTACTCGTCTCTTTTGAGTAATAACTACCCCAAACCATCACAATGTATCATGAATAGACTTAACCCATTCAAATGGGTATCAACGGAACCAAGTTAAGATGAAAAGTACCTTCCAATTGTTTTGCTTTGATCATGTTTGCAAATGAATCTCAGTATCATCCTCAAGTGGTCAAATTGATCTTCTTTAGCCAGGCGAATATTGAAAAGGAAGTAACTTATTATCCAATATGAAGGTGGGGAGGCATCTTGAGTGATAAAAATTGAATGAGTTACCTAGTAGATAACAGGAAGCCATGGGTACCAATTTAGGGAGCACATAAAAGAACATTGGCACACATAAAAGGGGAAAAAAAAGAAGCTAAAAATTAAGTCATAAACATTACATAATTAAGTATGGACAAGTTCAAAATGAAAAATATAAAATGCAAAAAAAAAAAAAAGAAATAAGAAGCCACTAATAAATTGATAAAAAATCAAAAATGAAAGAAAATAAATAAAAGCAAGGAAGTTGGCTTCACCAAAGAGCAGCCAAGACTCAAGGACCCTTGATTAAAGAAGCTAGAAGGGCTCAAGGAAGTCCCAAGTTGGGGATCTGTATAAGTGACCACGCATAGCAGACCCATTGGGCAATGCAAGAGCTCTCCTATGAGGCAATGCGAGGATTTCTCAGGGAGGTTGATGGGGCAAAATAGGTTGATCTCAAGTTTGAGGGTTAGTGGGTGCAGCCGCACCAAAGAGATTTGATGGTGGGGCAGAATGGTTCGCCGCATGATCCAATGGCTATGCAAATGGATAACCATTTATGCTAATAGATTGTCAAATGGTTTCCAGATAAGGTTGTTATGATCCAAAGCAATATCAGTATCGGGTCAGGGTGGTTACCCGTTTAAGATGGATTTTTTAACACCCCTACTATGACGGATCTCCAAAATGATCCGGAAGAACTATCAATCCACATCAGTCCAGAATCAACCCAGATCTGTACACCATTTGGTTCTTGGAATTGAATTATATCATTGTAATCTCATTCCCAAGCATGCTGTTGGTTGGCACTAAACTGTGCTTGGAACTGAACTATTAGGTGGAATAGCACTCATGGATGTATCTTTATGTGTTGGCTTTTTTTTTGAGAAGTTTACATGTTGGGTTCTCAGTATAGATATTCAGAAATCAGGCCAAGCTTTCGAAAAGTACCTTAACAATGAAGTATTAAAAAAATATGGCAGTATATTGTAGTCACCATCCAGAGTAGCATTGCATAACACACCAATAATTAATCCTATAACTTCATAAACATATGGCACCAAAACCAAGAACAATCCCACTTTAAGCGGCCATCAACATGAATTAATTACCTCCACTGCAACCTAATTATTCTTGGGTATATACCATTTCGAGTTAGTTATTCTACCAAGTAAGACCCAAGGTGGTTCCAAGTTCCAAACCAATCTATTTGCATGAGCCACGAGTCCTTCCTCATAATAATCCTACCCCACCATCAAGGGCATCCAACTTCTAGAACCTTTCTATTTTCACAAGGGCCTTGAATAATCCTACTCCCACCATCAAGGGTCTCAAATTTCTAGAACCTTCCAATAGTTTTGGTTTGGTGAAAGCTCAACCCCCTTGAACGTAATACATGAGGAATATCCGATCAACGTGAAATTCCCAACCCAAAGGTCTCTTGGATCTTTTCTTTTCTCGAGTAAGGTAAGATTTGAACCCTGACATCCTTTTCATGGGAGCCCATTCGCTCAACTATCTGATCACTCAACTGAGCTTAGGTCACATAAGATCATTTTGAAACACCCCATGCAAAATTTCATTACTACGAGAATATCGTATCTCGAGAATGAGATTCTCAAGAGAACATATTGGAGCTTACGATATAATCTCTTATGTCGATATCACCGTCGCCGGCCATGTCGATCACATCGTCGCCCTCCACCTGAAGATCCATGACTACGCAGCGGGCACGTGGACGGCCACGATCGACCTGAAAAAGCAGAAAACGAGATCGATTCTCATACAAACAACAACAAAACAAAAAAAAAAAAGCATCGCAGTATCTACCTCGATGGGGGAAACGAGAGGCGATGTAACTATCTGCTACTCGATCAGTGGACTTGGAACTCGGATAATGGGAATATGGGATTTAGGGTTTGGGGATTTTCCGATGGAAATTGGAGGGATCGAGTGGGGTCTAATGGAAGGGGAAGGAGATGTGACTTGGGGATCGAGGGAAGAGGCGTAGTACCTCGGAAGCGGCGGGCGAATTCTTTGGGGTGAGAGGAGGGAAGGAGGAGGACGACGACGAGGACGAAGACGAGTGCGGAGCTGGGGAATTTGGGTTGCCAAGGGGTTTCGGGGCCATCGAAGATGGGTGGGTGCATCTCAGTTTTAAAAGTATTTTTATCCTTTTTTTTATAAATAAAAAATAAAAAAATATCCCAGGTTGATTTACGGTACAACACGAAAGGAAGATTGTGTAAGTGAAAAAGAAAATACTATATGTGATTTATCATAATTTTTCTCGCATTTGAAAGTGTATTTGTTTTATAACAATCAAAGGGAGAATGGAATAGGAAAGTTTATCTTGATTCATTTCCTATGTTTGGATCGCAAATATGATATAGGAATGTCATTTTCAAGTATCATTCAACTCTCATGAGAGATAACCTTTCCGATCCATTCTCACGTAATTGTTCATATCCCCTTCCCTCTACTTCCTTAACGCTCTCATCTCACATACTCAAACAGTGTCCCTTCTCCCCTCCTCTCACACAACGCTCTCCTTTCCTCTGACACTATCATCTTTCTTTACCTGATCTTCTCTTCTCAACAGCACGCCACGTAGCCCTCTCCACTAAGTCCTCTCCTTCCCAAACGTACCACCTACTAACTCCCCTCTCCTCTACCATGACACAGCATCCCCTCTCTTCTCCTCTCCCTTCCTCTAACATTGTCATCCTCCTTTAGCTAATCCCCTCTCCTCTACAGCACGCCACGTAGCCTTCCCCACAAAGTCCTCCCCTTCCCAAATGTACCCCCTACTAACTCCCCTCTCCTCTTCCTTGACTCAGCATCCCCTCTCTTCTCCTCTCACGTAACCTTCTCCCCTTCCCCAATCTTCTCTCCTCTAAAGCATGCCATGAAGCCCTCCACACCAAGTCCTTCTGCCCTTCCTCGACACCCTGTCCTCACATGCCCGCTCTCCCCTCTCCCACGCATTCACGACCCATAGAGTCCTCAATGCTGCTCTCTCCACTATCATGTCAATATCTAATTCTACCAAATCATTAACAAGATTTAGATTTATCTTTAACAATTTCATTCATACCTAAACAAACGGAAGAAATTAACAATTCATCTCCATTCCCTACTTCATTCAATTCCATACTTGATTCTATTCCATTTCCATGCTATTTTTGCAAAACAAGAGGGTGAGGAAGGGGAAAGGAATTGTGAGGACAAATCATACATGATAATAGTGGGGCGAGTGATTAGCTAGATTTTAACGTGAAAAAGATTTGAGTTAAAAACACGTCGTTGAGTTGTGTAAATATCCGCTATCAAATAAATTTTACCCAAATTCTGGTGAGTCCGGGTCAAACACGAGAAAGCGAACGTTTGAGTTAAAATCTGCATTTATTTTTCTAAAATAGAGTAGTTGGTTGAAATTCGTCTACGCGAGCTAAACTACTTAAAGAATAAACAATAAAAGAGAGAATAATACCAGGAAAGAGAAAAATATAGAGTGGATGAACAAATATTTCATAACCATCGAACCATGTTCATTACATCTAATTGCAGAATTAAAACTACACCAGAAAATAGTAAAAAGATAAGGATAAGAAAATCATCCTCGACAGTCGCTTGGAGGATGAGCCGCATTGACGAAGCTCTAAGGGAAGAGTGGTGAGAAGTTGGAAGAGGGAAGACGAAGTTGGACGAATCAGGGATGAGACAAGGCGGCGGAATGTGGTAAGAAGACGACCACGGGATGCTCCACGGACAGAGGTGAAAGCGCAAAAAAATTATTTTTACAATTCTAATGGGACATCCCGGGCTTGGGACAAGCTCCTAGAGCTTTGGAGGGGATGAGAGAAGAAATGAAGGGATCATGTGACGAGTGGGTATGGGGTCTTTTTTATAGTTGAGGATATGAGGGCAAAAGAGGCACTTTACATCTTTAAACTTTTAATATAGGTCTTTAGTGACAGGTAAGTGCGTCACTGTAGCCACACATCGCTGAAGCCGCGCATTCGATCTTAGCCGCTCGCCGCTGATCTGATGTTCCACATCGTGCCACGTCAACTCCTGATTGCCTTCATCAGTTAAGCTGTTTGGGTTGATCTCAGCTATCCGATCGAGATCAAATGGCCCAAATAGTGTTGATGTAGCTTCCTCTTCATCAATTAAGTGGTGACGTAGTTGCTATGATCATCGTTGGATCATGCATCAACGGCTAAGAATCACACTCGCCGACGCCTTCAGATCGTGCCTCATCGTGTCATCACATGCGTGCGCACGATCGCTCATCCAGCACTACTACGTTGATGCCACCATTACTGTTCGATGACGATCGCACGGCCCAATTCTCTCGCGTGCCTCTTCTTGCAGATTAAATCCGCTGCCAACAATTCAAGTGCTCATCGTGCGTTGTGCATAAGGCGCACAATTGCTATACCATGCTCTCACCTGTGTCGCGTTTGTGTTTTAACGCTCGCGCGCCCTCGACTGTTGGATGAAGATCCAACGACTGAGGATGCTCGAGCATTGTCTTCAGATGATATGAGGCACTGCCTTGATGGAATCTCAGCCGTTGGATCTCGGATCCAACAGCTGAGATGCGTTGATTAGCTGAAGAAGTGCTACGGGCATGCTTGGGCAATTTAGGCGGCTGCGATGGCACCACTTGGTCATCCATCTTTAAATACTCATAGGTGGTGCCACGAATGTCAAATTAGACTTAATCTCACGCTATTGGGTTGCGATCATCGATTCGAACCCATCATGCAATTCGATCCTTCATTTGAGGTTCAGATTTTCACCACCTTGTCCCTTGACCTCTGATATTCCTCGAACTGCATCAGATGCTACGGAAAGTCCGATAGTCGCCCTAACCAAATCCATACGGTTGGATCTTCAATCCGATGCCCCTAAATGATGTCACCATGTTCCCTTGCCAAAGAAAGAGGCGAATTAATATACAATTGTTACAGATTAATCTAAATACATGATGATACATGTTATGCAATATTTATAATGCATGATGCTTCTATGACCCTATGAACATGAATAAATAGACATTTTAGGTCAATTAGATGTGTACACATCACACTCCTATGCCTATCTTTTGCTAGTCCTTAACAAAACTACATATTATTTATAGAATAACTGGGATCAAATTACTTTAGCAATAGTTATTTCTCAACCCTAAGAAATTTTTACTAAAGACCTGAAGTACAAAGACTCAACAGTGTCTGGATGTCTGTCAAAATGCAGGCTATCCCAAGCCCTCACCTTATTCAAAAGCAAATACATTTTTTTTCTTTTTCTTATGTAGTAATTTTTTTGGATTTTTTTTTTATTTAGAGTTTCAAGTAGCTTTTTATAGCTACCCAACCCAACCAATACTATAAAAAAACTCTAAGTTCTAAACATATTTTTGTGAACTGTGATAGACTTACTAATCAGCAACTAGAATGGACTTCAGGTTTCTATGCCCCTAGTGACCTTAAGAAGAATTTCTGCCTAAAGGTGTATCTGTTCGACTGGTAGCTTTCTCCCTACTATTTTTTTTTGTGGAATCAACACAAGGGCGAACCCAGTGTATATTTCCCTTGCTTATTCTACTTCCTTGCTTCTTCTTAAGTGTTTAGGAATTAAACGTGTATTTTATGAGCTAGGTTTTGAATAATCGGGCAATAGGGCGTCAAGCCTATGGCAACTTATAAGCCATATTGGTGTGGTGAAGTGTAACTTATTTATATTCTTTTTTCTCCTTTTCTATTTTCTCTTTTTTTCTATAGATTTTTTTTTCTTTTATTGAGTAAGTGGCTTCACCGATCTAAGATTTACTTAAAGGCAGCAGAAAGAGAATGGTCGTGTAACTGGGCTCTAGATAACCAGCCAATGAGTTGTTGCTCACGACAACTTGCCAGTCATACTATCCTAGAAAGTTCATTAGCTACCTAATTTTTGTTAAAACCGTCGATAAGTGAGTCAGTGCAAATAGTGTGCATATGTTTAGACTATAAGTCCCCTCAAATCAGAAGGCAAGTTGATAAGTCGAGTACTTATTACCCCAACTTATTAACCAATTAAAATAACATTAATGTGGCAAGGACGCAAGAAACAAGTCCACATTTTAGTGGACACCCAAGTAGATTAAGTCCGAAGACCTGAAGAGTGTAGGTGTTAAGGTCCTATCGTATCATTCTATAAAGTCAAAAACTCCTAATGCCTAGTTCTCTTTTTCTAATTCAATTTTTTTATTTTGTAAATAAAGAGAAAATAAAAAGAATCTATAAAGCTAATAAAATAATCCAGAGATGAATATATCTACCCCCCAATGCCTATCTAATGAATGTCCTCATTGTATTAAAAGGACATGAAACAGGGAGGAGTAGAGAAGAAAGTACTTGAATTTCATGATTTACCGATCAGCTCTGAGATGAAAACAAACTGTATAAGTGTTGAGTTTAGTGCCTTCAACTAGACACACTATACAAACAAGGGGAAGAAATACAAAAACCAGAATGGCAAGTAAGGATCTGGAGAAAAAGATTAATTATGAAATCCGCCAACAGAGAATGTCCACAGTTGTGGACCAGGATATGATGTAGGCTCATGCCCCAAGGTCGAATGGTTCTAAGGTTCTGGATAAAAATTATCCAAAATCAGAGATCATTTTATTTGCAGAACTGGGCCTATGGTTTAGTGGTATGCAACCCAAGTCTAAAATGTCAGACGATAGGTAGGTTTGGATCACTCAGCGTGGTTGTCTAATTAAGTTTTAGCTTAAAAAGATAATCCATTAATCAACACTTAGGTTGCACATCCTCAAACTCACAAATATCATAAGGGTCCTAGTAAAAGGTAGGTGGTTTCAGACACAAAGGAACCCTTAGATCAAGAATTCTGTTTCCCCAGAAATTGGCTTCCCAAATCTTCATTTCCATATTCCTATCTTCCACAATCACAGTTTCTGAGACCTCTAGGTTGTTACACACCCCATGTACAATATCCAAGTCTAATAATTGTGTCTTAATCAGGATTAACTTGGGTACAATGATTTCAAAAACATCATATTCAGCTCTTTAGGGTGTGGGTGAGGAATGTGGCTATTAAGTGAATCATTCATGAAATCAGGATCTGAATCCTCCATACTAGCCCCAGTGGGATCACAATCCTCAATTATAGGGCTATCAAATGATTCATCATGCTCCTCGGGCCCGTTTGTCTCACTAAAATTATTTCCCTCAAACTCGAGTGAAACTTCACAACAAGATTCTAAATCTCCAAATTCAAAAAATTCTGAATCCGCATTTATATATATCTCAAAATCATCTATCATTTCCTAGCCCATTGAGATATATTTTTCCTCGTACCCTGGCTCACGGTCTCGGGTGAAAGAATCGATTCATCTTCAATAGATTGCTCCAAACCAATCTGGTCATCCTTGGTCTCAAAAAATGTATCCCCTTGTACAGGTGCTTGAGCGGGTTCTGACACTGGCTCTCCTGAAGGGGGTTCATCCCAGGAATCATCCCAAGATTGGATCAGGGCAACCACAAATCTCATCCTCAATCTTGACAATTTCCCAAGTAAAAACTCACCCAGATCCTTATTCTCAACATCATGGAGTCAATCCAACAATACTTGTTAAGATCGTCAATCATTTGAATTTGAGGCTCCAATTCTTCAGTGCAAGGTGTTGGCTAAACTTTTAAAGATTGAATGGTGTTCCTCAAGTTAGCCAACACCTTATTTTAGACCTGATTTACCTGAACCAAATGGTTTGGTTTAGAATTAGGTGGGTTTGGGTTCAATCCAGGGGTGTCAAGGAATTGAGGTTCTTAGGGCCCTCCTTGATAGTAGGTCATTTCAGATTGTTCATAAAGAGGTGTGACCTATATACAGTGTAGTCCTGGAGAGGGTAAGAGTTGTAATTAGCATATCCTTTTTTATTGTAGATAGAGTTAGGTTGATCATCAAAGGGTGGAGATCTATAATCAGTATAGCTTAGAAAAGGATAGAAATCACAATCATGATGTCCAAGGTTAGGCCCTGGACATTGAGGTCCAAAATTGTATCCCCAATCAAAGTTATCCTAACTAGTGGATGGATAGTCATAAGTCGAGTCAGGAAAGTAATCATTTTGGGAATAAGTGGTGGTAGGAGGGTAGGAATGAAAATGTGAGTAGGATGTGGAAGGATCCATGACAAAGCAGGAGGAAAAAGAGAAAAAAAAGGTGCTCTGCAGTGAAAGCAATCAAACATGTCCTTAGTTAGGGTAGCCTAACGACCTATAAACTCACAGAACCCGTCTTAAGATTAAAGACGATTTAGTCTATTCCTATCCGATCAATCCAACCAGTTGAGGGAGGGATTAGGGAGAAGGTACTTCCCTTAGCTTTCGCCTCAAGTTCTTTTGATACTCCCCAACCACAGTCGTTTGACACTCCTCACCTAGCTAGACATAAAATGGACCAGTAAAAGCAATCAAATCCTTAAGGCCAACGTCTACTTGATTTTAGTTAGGCTTAGGTTTGAATGTGCTCGGGAATGTGATGGGTCCTTAATCTGGGTTATGCCCTTAAAGATTGATTAATATGTGTGTATGTGCACAACTAAGGTTTGAAAACAAGGTTATTTGATGATGTGTCATTTAGGATTCAACCTTGTTTAGTAGCTTTTAGGGTTCAACTTTAGGTGTACTCAAATAAGTTCAGGAAGCACACCAAGTTTTGAAAGCACAGGTGAAGGTATATTCCTTTGAAACTCAAAAAGAATGTGGAGTGGCTGGTTAGTTCCTAAAAGTTGAATCCTATGTGGCAAGCTACTTGATGAACAAGTTCTAAATTTAGTGGTGCGACCCAAACAGATCAAACAATTGATCAAATGCACCACTAATTAAGGCACAAAATGGTTAGCCTAATATGATTTCTAATCACTTATTTGTATAAGTTGTGCAGGTGTATTGGGTCCTTAGGTTGGATTCCAGATTAAGTGTGTAGGGTGTATAAGGTGTGTAAATTTCAGTTAATCCCACATTTTTCTTACAAGCAGGGGTGAGGTGGGTGAGAGTGACAAACAAACAACCAATATCTCTCATAGGGTTTATGCAATTCATAGGTTGATTTGGGTTTGAGTTATTTATGTGATGGGGATACACTTACAAATCATTTAACTGCACTTTGCTCCAATCTATCGCTTTTGCCTGCCTCGAACAAGTACCTACAATCACAATAAGAATGGAGACAAGTGAGGAAAAAGAAAAGTAAGGAGAAAAACATGGGAAATCAATGAGCGTTACCTCCCCATCCACGACACCAAAATGATTAGTTAGATTTTAACGTGAAAAAGATTTAAGTTAAAAACCGTCATTGTAGTTGCGTAAAAATATGCTATCAGATAAATTTTACCGAAACTCTGGTGAGTTTCGGGTTGAACATAGGGAAGCGAACGTTTGATTTAAAATCCGCATTTATTTTTATAAAGTAGAGTAGCTGGTTGAAATTAATCTACACAAGCTAAACTACTTAAAGAATAAACAATAGAAGAAAGGGAGAATAATACCAAGAAAAAGAAAAATATAAAGAGAATGAACAAATATTACATAACCATCGAACCATGTTCATTACATCTACTTGCAGAATTAAAACAACACTAGAAAGCAGTAAAAAGATAGGGATGAAAAAATTCTCCTCAACGGGCCGCTTGGCGGATGAGCCGCATTCATGGAGCGCTTGGGGGAGAATGGTAAGGAGCTGGAAAAGAGAGGACAAAGTCGGACGAATCAGAGATGAGATAGGGCGGCGTTGCAACGAAATCCTCTTTCCGAACGTGGTAAGAAGACGACCATGGGATGCTCCACGAACAGGGGTGAGAGAGTGAAAAAATTATTTTTACAACTGTGTTGAATGTGCTTTGGTCGAGTTTAAAAGATGCATTGTAGTATAGTCAACAAAAGCAAATCAACATCTAAATTTATAATCTGAAAAAACGTGCATGAATCCAAGGTCGCAAAAATAGTCAATGGCATTCTATAGTTAAATTCAGGCTCTGGCAATCGATATTTCAGGATAATCCCACCGATGGCACTTAAATCAGCAAAAGGTGCTTACGTGCCCCCGGTAGAATATTTAGATATCTCAGGAGACAAGTGTCGAGGAGAAAATATGTTATTACGCATCTTCGAGGGGAGTATTTTTCATTTCACCTCTCTACGCTGAGAACTCATTCAATCAACTTGTGTCTTCGAGTCTCTCTTAAGCCAAATCTTTGGGAAAACCTTTTTCAAAGCAGACACTTTTGGCATTATTTCTTCATTAAACGCACTAAACCAGACCAATGCATGAATTTTGGGTGCCTAAGTTACCAAGTCCAGCAAACCAAAGGGCAGATAACGGGACCGAATAATCCCTAAGCCTTAGACTTAAAACATCAGCTTCGCAGTTTCCTCAACCTCTTGAGAATTAATCCAGATCTTAACAAATACGTGAGTGTTAAGCCCTAGGATAGACCCAAGAGGCCTAAGAACGATACTCGTCACTAATCTCCTAAGTTTTAACCTTCTAGGTCTTAATTCATCATTCGATCCAACCTAGAACTTAGGTGAGTTCCATACTCAATTACATGTACTATCACATTTCTTTCTTTTTGTTTGCTCCCTTTTTTTTCCTTTCTTTTCTTTTCTCAAAATTTTCAATTTAGCTCAAAATTGACCTCTTTTTTCTCCTTTCTCCCAGAACCAGAAGCTGTCTTTGTCTTCTTCGTGCTGCGTGCAGCCACGCCCGCTCGACCGCTGCTCTGGCTGCAGCAACGTCGGGGAGAACCTCCCCGGCGCACCTCTTCTCTGGCGAGCTCTCTCGCGAGCTCACGCTCTCTTCCTCTCTTCCCCCTCGCTGTTCCTCCTCTCCGCCGCTGCACTTGCTGCTCTCGCTCTCGCTCTCACTGGAGGAAGGAGGTGGCTGGAAGTGGGGTGGTGAACAAGGGAGAGGGGAAGGGTTTAAGTAGGTGTGGGGTAGGGCTTCGTCGATGAGAGGGGAGAAAAGAAGGCGGCTGAGCACAATCTGCGCGCGGCACGTGCGCAGACTCGAGGATGTACGCACACAAAAATTGATTTCCAGACGTCTGACCAGACATCTGACCCAAGTCCCAGACATCTTAAATGGCTTTAATGGCATGGGTCTTAACAACATAACAAACTCAAAGGAAGTTTCATCCCCGAAACTTACGCAAGCTAGGGTGCGTAAAAAGAACAACATACGCATAACAAACTCAAAGAGGACTGAAGCCGGTCCGAAAAGACGTACCCTCAAAGAGCTCCGAGTACCACTCTCGCATCGCCGCCTCAAGCTCCCAGGTAGCCTCCTCGTACCGCTAGCTCCTCCATAAGACTTTCACCAGAGGTACCTGCTTCCGTCTCAGACTCCAAACGGCTTTATCGAGAATCTGCTCTGGCCGCTCAGGGTAGGTCAGGTTGTCACCCAACTCGACGCTCTCGTGGCTCAGAACGTGACTGGGATCGACGACGTACTTCCTGAGGTTGGACACGTGGAACACATCGTGCACACCAGAAAGCTGGGGAGGAAGGGCAAGCCTGTAAGTAACGGGTCCAACCCGCTCCAGGACTTCAAAGGGTCCCACAAACCTCGGCGCGAGCTTCCCTCTCACCCCAAACCGCTGCAGGCCCTTCATGGGTGAAACGCGAAGGAAGACGTGATCACCAACCTTAAACTGCACCTCTCTGTGTTTCCGATCTGCATAGCTTTTCTGTTTGCTCCTGACAGTGCGGAGTCGCCTGTGAATCTGCTCGATCACCTCCTGACTCTGCTGGATCAGACTGGGGCCAACCTCCCACTTGGTCCCTACCTCAACCCAACTCAAGGGTGCAGTACACCTCCGTTCATACAGAGCCTTGTAGGGTGCCATGCCGATGCTCGAGTGATAGCTGTTATTATATGCAAACTCTGCCAGGGGCAAGTGCTCCTCCCAAGAGCCCCTCCAGTCCAGTACACAAGCACGGAAAAGGTCCTCAAGTGTCTGTATTGTGCGCTTTAACTATCCATCCATCTAGGGGTGGTATGTTGTACTAAACCTCAACCGTGTCCCCAAGGCCTACTGAAACTCAGCCCAAAACTGGGACGTAAAGCGGGTATCCTGATCGGATACAATCTCCCACGGAACTCCGTGCAGACGTATCACGTCGTGGATATACCTCTCTGCCAACTGTACTGGTCCCAAAGTGACTCGGATCGGCAAGAAACGTGCCATCTTCGTCAATCTGTCTACGATCACCTAGACTGCGTCGTTTCCTCGCTGGGTAATGGGCAAGCCCACCACTAAGTCCATGGTGATGCTCTCCCACTTCCACTTTGGCACTGGAAGTGGCTGCAATGGCCCTGCAGGCCTCTAATGCTCGGCCTTCACCTGCTAGCACACTAAACACTACTGCACGAATTCACCTACATCCCGCTTCATTCCCCTCCAGCAAAAGTCGCGTCTCAAATCATGATACATCTTTTTGATTCCGACGCCACGCACTCATTTGTTGCTGCCAGTTTTGCTGTTAGTTTGCGGCAGGACTGTGTGTTGTTAGAGGATCCGTTTGTGATCAGAGATCCGGGTGGTCAGCTGTTTGTAGCTAAGGAGGTCTACACAGGCTGTGAGGTCAGTGTTGGGGGACACAGCCTCCCCGCTGATCTGATTGAGATACAGATGGAGGACTTTGGCGTGATTCTGGGGATGGATTGGATGTCCGCTTACCACGCCTTGGTGGACTGTTTTGAGAGGAAGATCATCTTCTCCATACCGGAGTTGCCTTCTTTCGAGTTTCACGGGCAGGTAGTGGACGGAGGCTTCAGGTGCATTTCTGCACTTCGGGCAGTGAGACTTTTGGGCCAGGGGTGTGAGGGCTTCCTGGCTTGTGTGGTGGCGGAGCCCAGCCCTGTGGCAGACCTTTAGAGTATCCTGGTGGTCAGAGAGTACCCCGATGTGTTCCCAGACGAGTTGCCAGGACTACTGCCCATGCGTGAGATCGAGTTTGAGATCTCACTGGTACCGGGGACCAACCCCATTTCCACAGCACCTTACAGGATGACACCACTTGAGCTGCGAGCGCTCAAGTCCCAGTTGCAAGACCTTCTGGAGAAGGGCTTTGTGAGGCCCAGTGCGTCTTCGTGGGGAGCCCCGATATTGTTTGTGAAGAAGAAGGATGGTACCCTATGCCTTTGTGTGGATTACAGACAGCTGAATAGGGTTACCATCAAGAACAGATATCCGCTACCGAGGATTGTCGATTTGTTTGACCAGTTGCGAGGTGCCACGGTATTCTCCAAGATTGACTTGAGGTCTGGGTACCACCAGTTAAGGATCAAGGAGACAGACGTCTCCAAGACACCTTTCTGCACCCGGTACGGACACTATGAGTTTTTGGTCATGCCATTTGGGCTGACCAACACCCTCGCTGCCTTCATGGATTTGATGAACTGGGTGTTCAGACCGTATTTGGATCAGTTCGTGGTGGTATTTATTAATGATGTGCTCATCTACTCTCGAGATCAGGCGCAGCATGGACAACACTTGCGGATGGTTTTGGACACACTGAGACGACGTAGGCGGTATGCCAAATACAGCAAGTGCGAGTTCTGGTTGAGGGAGGTGACCTTCTTGGGTCATGTGATCTCCAGGGATGGCTTGGCTATGGACCCAGCCAAGGTCGAGGCGATGCTTAGGTGGGAGAGGCCGCATACAGTTACAGAGATCCGTAGTTTCTTGGGACTGGCAGGCTACTGAATCAGACGTCTGGACCTACATCCAGATGACGTAGACGATGTCTGGAGGAGGCTCCAGACGGCTGAGAGGTAAATCCTGCGCCCTATGCCTCCCTTTGTGGATACGATCATGCAAGTCGTTCCGCCGAGGCACTGATACATGTCATATTGAGGAGATTTACGTTGCGCGTGCAGGATTCGCTTCGGGGAGACGCGAGACACGCCCTTCCACGTGGTTTAGACGTCTGGGCAAGGCACCAGACGGCGAGGAGCATCTCCAAACGTCCGGAGAGGTGGTCAGACGTCTGGAACTAGGTCCAGACAGTTCAGCAGGATCCCTGGACGTCTGAGGAGTAACGTAGAGTGAGGTATGGTCCTAGACTCCTTTTAAGACGTCTGGAAGATGTTCCAGACGTCTGATTTGAATCAGGATTGTCGTTTTTGACCCGTTTAGGGTCCATTTGAGGTTCGATTTCCGCAATTAAGATTCCGTTCTTCTTCGCATAAGTTCCTCTACTTGTTGGAATGCTGTTATCATGTTCTGAGTGGTTTCTTGTGGTTGATCCTTGTGTTAGGACCTCATCTGTTGCGGAGTTGGGGGTTGCGGAGGCACGTGGACCTGCTGATTAAGCCCCCATTACTCCTGGTTTTGCTGATAGAGTGGCTTCCCCTAGTTAATTACAAACATGAATGCATATCTAGAATGAATATTAGATCTTAGGATATGGCATAATCCCAAGACTAGAAACACTGGAATAATTGTATTGAACGCATGAATTGCAGTCTTGGATGAGTAAATAAAATAATAACCATTGCTTGTAATTGGATAACAGCTACTTGTAAAATGTAAAGTGCTGTTGTTAGCAATTGTTGCATGTAAATTTCTGTTGTTTGCAATTAAATACGAGCTACCTGTATATGATTTTGAAATGAAGGATTGAATGTTGGAAACACGAGCTACCTGCGAAATAAACCTGAAATAATGAAACCTAGTATGGCTTGGACTGAGAAACTTGAGCATGAACCCTACGGGGAATTAGGAGTAGAGCTCCTGGAAAATAAATGGAATGGAACTGGAAATATGAATGGGGAAGTGAGCTGGCCCTTGAGTACGGAGTACCAAGGAGAGCGAATGTCCCCCTGTTTAGTGTAGAGCGGAGCTAGCCGCCCTAGGGTTGGGACCCGGGGTTAGGACTAGCCACTCTGTACCGACTTTTTGGCCCTCGCCGCGTACACAGTACCGGGGAGAGCTACTAGTGTAGGAAGAGAGCTAGCCACCCCACGGGGCCCAGGGTTCAACTAGCCGTCCTACACCGACTTGTTAGGCCCACTAGGCAAACCAGGGTAGTCAGGTGAGGGTGCACAGACTGTGGAGGGGCGAGACCCCCGTTTGGTTCTTAGGGACTAGACCCTTGTTACTGAGAGGGCTATGCCCTATATTGGTTCTGTGCTGTGCTTTGAGCGCATCCGTTAATGGAAACGACTGACCGCGTGCTAGTGCAGGATAGCTACCCGTGCGTTTATCGCGTGTGCCGTAGTCACCATTACATCTGTCAGTGACCTTGGGGTGGTTGACTGAGTATATGACCACCACGGGGGACTCTCCCGGTCAGGAGAGCACCACGTGCTACTTATACTCTTCGGAAAAGACTGCAATCAAGACCGTTCCCACGAGGAACATTCGAGATCAAGAAAAAGACCTGATAAATAAACCAAGTGACGAAAGAAAGAATAATTGGTTAAATAAAGAAAGGAATTGAAAACAATAGCTACTTGTCCACCTTTACTGTTTTTAGTTAGCTGGTTGCCACTCTACTCAACGTTCGCTGATTTCGTGTACTCGTAACCTTTTTCAGGTCCAGGTGTTGAGCAGCCAGAGCCTACGGCTGCAGAGGGTGCTGGACCTAGTAGAGCCCAGTAGTTGTACCTTTTTGTTGTACCCCGTTTCCGTTGTAGTGAGTATTTTTGCTACACTTCTGTACTCTTTTATTGTAAACTTTATATTCCTGTACCTTTTTAAATTCTCTACTGTTGTGGTGGTGTGTACTATAGTAGTTTACTTCTTTACTGCTGTACTTTTGTTGCTGTTAGTTGCTTGCATGGTGAATGTGGTTTATTTTCTGCTTTTTGGTTACTTCCTCGTTGGATGACTGGGTCTTGGGATCAATCGAGTCAGTCCGATCTCATGTCCTGTAGGGATTCGGGAATCGGGTCGTAACAATGACTGTTGCGGATGATTTCAAGCTCTGATACAAGTATCAAAGGTGGAGTTGGCCATTCTAACGGACAAACCCTAAAGTGCAATACGAGTTCCGTTTAGAGATAGGTCAAAAGGGTCTCGAGTTTTTCAAATGACGGTTGCCTCCCATTATGCACTAAGTTTAATGCCATCAGCTAGGCGCAATGTGGCTCAGGGAGAATGGAGATCAAAAGATACTGCAGCCGGATTTGAATCATTGAGTTGAGGAATAGTTTGAGTCTTTGACCATTCACAATAAATGGTTCTGAGTTGTGGCTAAGTTCACTGATTTCGACAGCTCCACTTTCGAAGATTCGTCAAACAAGGAATGGTCTGATCCATTTTGATCTTACTTTCTTGGGAAGGGCTTGAGCTTGACATCAAAAAGTAAGACTTTCTGACCAAGATGGAATGATTTTTGCGAAATGTGTCTTTCATGGAAGGCTTTGATCTGCTCTTTGTAGATACGCGAGTTCTCATGCTCGTCATTGCATAGCTCCTCAATCTCTCTCATTTGCAACAACAGTGGATTCCAGCTTTCATTGGATCTAGATTGCACTTCCATATTGCCCAGTAGGCTTTGTGCTCCATTTCCACAGGGAGGTGACATGCCACAAGTCTGAAGGGAGACATTCCTAACTGGGTCTTATTTATAGGCCCACAAGGCTTCCGGAAGTCGGGTAGACCAATCTTTCTTGTTAGGCCGAACAGTGACTTGAAGGATTTTTTTGATCTCCCGATTGGATAGCTCAACCAATCCGTTGGTCTGAGGGTGATAAGGAGTCGAGATATGATGCGACACTCCATACTTTTTCAACAGGAACAGGAAGTGCACATTTGTGAAATGAGACTCGCCATCGCTAATGATGGCCTTAGGGACCCCAAATCTAGAATTTATGTTTTTTTGAATGAATCGAAGAACAACTTGATGATCATTTATTCTGGTGGGGACGACTTCAAACCATTTCGAGACAATCAACAATAAGTAAGATGTACTCGAAGCCATTAGATCTTGGAAAGGGTCTCATTAAAGCAATTCCCTAGATGTCAAAGATCTTGGAAAGGTAGTATTCTCTTGGTCCTCAGGATGGATTACCACTTGATTATAACTGGAATACCTGTCTAAGAAGTAGAAGAATCGATTTCCTACCAATTTCTTGAGTATTTGATCAATAAATGGCAGTGGAAAATGATCCTTTTTCGTCGAGGCAATCAATCTTCGGTAATCAATGTAGACTCTCCACAAGTTTGTGATATGGGTCGGAATGGTTTTTCCGATTTCAGTTGTAATCACGGTGAGCCCTACTTTCTTAGGCATAACTTGGATCAGATTCACCCAACGACTGTAGAAGATCAGGTAAATGATCCCAGCATCTAACCACTTAATGATCTCCTTTTCCACGACATCTTGCAGGTTCGGATTCAAACGTCTCTGCATTTCACGGGATGGTCGTAAGCCCTCTTCAGTGTAGATGCGGTGCGTGCAATACGAAGGGCTGACACCAGTCAAGTCATCTAAAGTCCAACCAATGGCTCTCCGATGCTGCTAGAGGACAAAAATCAATCGTGTTTCTCGATCAGAAGTTGGTCGGGAATTGATGATCACAGGAAACGTGCGATTAGAACCCAAAAAGACATATTTTAGATGATCAGGGAGGGGCTTCAATTCCATGACGAGATTGTCAGCAGCAGTAGGCGATTTAGGGTGGGTTTCGAGAGCAAAGGCAGAAGCTATAGGTGTGTCTAGGTCTTGTCTAGGCTCCACTATCTGTGGGGCTTGATCCTCTTGTGGTTGAATATCAGGGATAAGCGGGTTTCCTCAACAAACGGATCTTCAACCACGGACTCAATATCGCAGATCTACTCGACAACCTCATAATTTATTCCTTTTCGGGTCTTAAAGGTATCAATCTTCAAAGTTTTGTCCCCAAATTTTAACTCAATCTGACTGTTGAACGTGTACGAACCTACGCTAACGTGTTCGATTTTGGAAAACCTATCGTTGTAGTTCGAAAGCGAAGAATTCGTGTTCAACAAATAAAATTTATACCGAAATTAAAATTCCGGGTTGAACACAGGGAGGCGGACGTTTGATTTAAAAACTACGCATTTCTTTTTATTTGTTACAGAATAATTCAATTTAGTACTATCTAATTATATACAATAAATAGAAGAGAGAGAGAGAGTAAGAGAGAATGAGAATATTACACAGAGAAATCAAAATGAGATGTAGAATAAACAAGGAATTTTTTTCATTGAAGAGATTATTCATTACAATTAGAAAGCATAAAACAATTACTCTAGAAAGCAATAAATTTACTCTAGAAAGCATTAAAAGAATGGAGGGAGAAATGTCCTCCTCGACGATTGCTTGGAGGATGAGTAGATTAATCTAGAAAGTAGTAAATCTATACTAGAAAGTGGTAAAAAGAATAGGGAGAGAGAAATCCTCCTCGACGGTTGCTTGGAGGACGAGCCGGACGGGACGACGCCTAGACGAAGGAGAACGAAGCGGGACGAAGGAGGACGAAGCAGAAGAACGGGAACGAAGCAGCACACCGTCATCGTTGCGGGATCCACTTCCGAAGGGGAACGAAAATTGGACTTTATCTCACGAGAAGCATCCCGGGTGTGAGACAAGCTTCTCTTGAGCTTTGGAGGGGTAGAGAGGAGAAAGAAGGGATGAGAATTTCGTATGGAGGGGGTCTCCTTTTATAGTTGCAAGGAGTGGGGGCAAAATGGACATTACATCTTCAAAATAATAAATAAGGGGTCTTTAGTGACGGATAAATCCGTCACTAAAGCGCCGATGTGGCCGTCGCCGCCGTGCCCACGTGCGCCTCCTCGGCTACCTGCTCCTCAATGCTCGCGCACGTCCAGCGCTTTTTAGCCATCCGATCGCGAGATCGGACGGCTTAAATCGCGTCCGCGCCCGCTGCAACCCGCCCGCCTGTGCGTGCGATCGCGCGTTACGCGGGGCGTCCAATCGCGCGTCGGCGCTATCGGGCGCCTGCGACCGCACAATCTCCATCCGACGCTCCACGCGCCTCAATTACCCGCGCCTCCAATCCCCTCACCGCGGCTCGAACCCGCGCCCTGCGCTCGCGTAAGCGCGCTCGACCGCTGCGCTGCGGGGCGAGGATGGTCGAGCGCACGTTTTAAGCGTCGGGCGGCCACAGCCGTTGGATCTCCATCTGATGGCAGAGGGCGATCAGGCGGGGGCCTTCACAAAATGCCAGCGGTCGTTTGGGCGGCTGAGATGGCACCACGTGGCACCATCTTGGCCGTCCATCTTCTGGAAGTTGTAGATGGTGCCACGGGTGTCGGATTGACTCGATTTTTGTGTCGTTGGGCTGCGATCGTCGATCTTAATTCATCCGTGTGGTCGGATTTGTCATCTAAAGTACGGATTTACACCATCCTGGCCCTTGATCTTCTAGGGTTCCCCGGTCTCTATCTGATGCTACGGATGCCTGATTAGGGCGATCATGGAGTCGTTGAACTCCAATCGTCGCCCTGATCATATCCATACGATTGGATCTTTGATCCGAGGCCCCGATAAAATGTTTGCCCTGTCCAAATACATAAAAGGAGATAATTAACCTCCATTTTATTCAAACTACTCTAAATACGAGATGATGCTTGTTATGCAATATTTATATCGTGAAATGCAATCCTATGCTTAAGAACACGCATAAATAGACATTTTAGGTAGTGTAAATGTGTTTACATCACTGACCATCTTCACAATTGATGTTGACCCTAGCCGTGGAAAAAAATGGTCTCCTTAATATGATCAGTGTATCTTTCAATTTCTCAGCAGCTTCCATGTCTAGCACAATGAAGTCCATGGGAAAATAAAAATCACAGATCCGAACTATAATATCCTCGATAATTCCTTTAGGTGACTTGACGGATCGATCTGCTAATTGCAAAGTGATCTCTATCAGTTTGAGCTCAGATTCTTCAAAGTGGTCTAGAAGGGATGTGGGTATCAAGTTTATGGAAGCTCCTAGGTCCAATAAAGCTCTATTTAATTGTATATCACTGATTGCACAAGAGATCAGAGGGGTACCTGGGTCTTTTGTCTTAGGTCGGAGTTTGCTCAAAATGATTGAGCTAGCTTGCTCCGACAATACGATCGAATTCCCGCCTTTGGTTCGTGACTTACACTTAGGTGTACATACATCTTTCCGGAATCTCGCATTGGCCGGTACATGGCGTATTGCATCCATCAAGGGGATATTTATTTGGACCTGCTCAAAGAGCTTGACCAGGTCCTCCTTAAGTGCCACAGTTTTGGGTTTCCTCTTTCCCTTGATCAAAGCCTCGAGAAATGGAACCTTAGTCGGTTCCTCTATAATTGGCTCAGGCTCTTTATTAGGGATAGGGGTGTCCTGGATGACCAATCTAGGGTTAAGATTTGCAGTATCAGGCTTGTCGTGGTTAGGAAATGGTGGGCCTTGCATTGCTTTGCCACTACGGGTGATGACGAAGTTTAATCCTACCTGATTCTGGTTTGGGTTAGGTAAAATAGGTGTCTATTACCGAAACATCGAATATGAAGTTGAAGCATCCATCCCATCAGGCGATGGAGCAGAAAGGGCCTGATAAACAAAGTGTGCTTAGCCCTGATTTGGGTTCATAACTCGCCTTTGGATCAGCTCGTTATTTGGGTTCGAAAGAGGATGAGAAGGAAGTGCACCAGGCTGGCGAGCATTTGTCAACTGGGCCAATTGATTGTGCAGTTCAGAGATCTTCTTTGTGTTATTTCTGCATGTCTACCAAGGTTTGAAGAATCAGGGATGTCTGGTACTCCTTAGGTGGGCCAGGTTGGAAATTTTGATTAGGCCTTGGTTGAGTGGGCTAATACGGTTGCGGGTTTTGTGGTCGGGGTATGTGCTTTGCGGTGCAGCGATGGTCTTGTGTAGATGTCGAGTGATGTCATCCACTTTTTTCTTAATGATAGAGGCCTTATCCAATTGACTAGCTACGAACTCCAAGTCAACAGATGTGGAAAGGCCTCAGGACTCGTATACCCCCCGATTGTTAATGCGCAGGTGGACGTCCAGTCGTACGCACCCAGTGACTGATTATTTAGGGAGTTCTCGCACATATTTTCGAGAATTTCCCAAATCTCATCTTCATGCTGACTCATGATGCCGTCACCACAGGTTGCATTGACAAAAAGCTTGATGTCGTCATGGAGCTCGTGGTAAAAGGATTGGACTTGTTCCCACTTCGGGACTTCGTGATGGAGGCATTTGCACTTGAGATCCAGAAAACGATCCCATGCCTCGTGTAGAGATTCTCCTGCTCCTTGCGAGAAGTGCGTAATTTAGTGCCGCATTACATTAGTTCGACCAATGGGATAGAATTTTTGTAAGAAAGCAGTCTGAAGTTCTTCCCATGTGTTGATCTGGTGAGGGTATGTCTGAAACCAATTGGCAGCTTTGTCAGCTAGAGAGAAGGAGAAGATTCTCAAGAGTAGTCCGTCTCGATTATGCAAGTTTGCCTCGAATGTGTAGGCCAGATGTTTTAGATTCTTGATATGTTGGAAAGGATCCTTGGAGTTCAAGCCATGAAATTTCGAGGTCATGTGAAGCATACTAGGCTTGAGCTCCACCTCGGGTCCTCTCGCAGGAATGTTGATTCGGAGTTCGATTTCCACCGCAGCGGGATTGTAGTGATCTCACATTTGAGGATGCGGTGGTGGGTTGATGTAGGCATTGATCCGATCTCTGAAATCAAAGAATTGTTGAGGTTCAAAGTTAGGTTGTTCTGGATGATCCATGGTTCTGGCTGGAGATTCAAGCTTAGAAGTGGAGGAGTTGGAAGAGATGTCGATGTGATCTGGTAATTGCACAAACAAGGAAGTAGTGGCTTGGCCTCGATGAGAGTGAAAAACTAGTGGAGGCCTCAAGGGTGGTCTTAAGGACCTCCTCCCTTACATACACCGAAGAAATAGACAAGGGACAGAAGGTGTGATGGACCCAATCAAGACACCCAAAGATTTTTGGATGACTATAAAGGTTCGAGGTGGATGATACCTCTAGATCACGAAGTCGTCCACCTTAGAATTACCTGGGCAGCTAGGAAGGGAGAGTCCCACAAAGTCTCCTACACGGTAGAGCGTCCCTACTGGTTATAGGGTTTCCCTCACCCGACCTTCCTTGTCATCGTGGATCCAGGTAGACCAGAATGGGTAACTTGACCTCTCAAGTCTACCAATTTTATGCTTAGATGAGGTGCTTAGGGTTCCACTTGAACTTTAGAATGAATTTGTGAGTGGTGACCTAATTTGAAGATTGGTTGACCCCACAAGGTGGGTCAACTTCACCAGATTTGTCCTGAGATTATTAGCTCCTAATTTTATGATTCAAGTGGATGTTTAGAGCTTGCTATTAGGGTTTGCTTGATTAGGTAAATTCAACCAAGGCTTAGGAAACACACAGTTTGGGGAAGTAGATTCTTTTTTAAGAAAGTGATGGGAACACCACCATGAGCCATAACTAGCTTATTTTGACCCAATTAAGTCAATAAATGGACATACATAACCTCCAGAGAACCAAAACTCACTATATAACCATTCTGAGAGAGAAACAAGAAACTAGGGTTAGAACTACAATTTTACCAGTTTATCATGAATGTAGTACAACCACGAGTTTTCTCAAGGGCTGGATAAAGGTCAAATGGTCTTAATAAGATAACAAGTGGGTTAGATCATACAAAAAAGGGTTTGCGTATGTTTTGAGAATTAAATGACTTCTAAAATCCTAAAAACAGACCCACTTAATTAACCAAGGTTATGATCAAGATAAAATTCACATAAACCCTATAAAAATCATGGAAAAATATTATCTAGGGTTTAGTACCTTCAATTTAAGCATCAGAACCCCTCTTGACCCAAAATGGACTCTCAGATAGATATTTACCCTAATTTGGGTTTTAGCATAAATTACCTAGTAAAACGTGATCAAAACCAAGATCCAACTTCACCATTGGATTCCTTAGGTCCAAATTCGGTTAAACCAGGATCCAACTTCACCATTGGATTCCTTAGGTCCAAATTCGGTTTGTACCGAAATTTGGACCCAAGATGAGTTTGTCTTGACCTAGTTTGCAAAATGATCCTATCTGATTACATTTATACCCCAACTTTCAAAATCCTTTCAAATAGCCTCCTAACTTTTTCATCTTCACAATTAGGTCCCTCCACCATTATCGCGGAGAAATCCTTCTTCGACGACCTCTGATTGAAGAGAACTCCTCTATTCAATCAATCCCTTTCAAAATTGGAAGGGAGATTCTTTAAGGAATCCTCTTCAATCTGAACCCGTCCATATGCTCCGAATCTTTCCCAATCTCTCATGCAAACGCATGAGAGATTTGGGTCTCAAGAACTCCCAAATCCGACGAGGGTTTCCGAACTTGGAAAGCTTGATTTCCGAGCCTTCCTTGCTTCTGGATCCCTATATAAGGGAGCCCAAATCTTCCCAAATTCTTCACGCTTGAAATTGCCCGTGAATCCCCACAATTCCTCCCTTTCTCACGGCCGAAGGCTCCTCGACGTCCGACGATCCCCTCTGCCCTTCCACATCGTCCTTCCACAATACCAGTGGTGGATTCCTCTTCCTCGCCTCCATCCTCATCTCGCCATACCAGCAAACACCCTTTCCTCCTTCGTCCTCGTCATTTTTACCTCACCGGAGCCGCCTTCGTCTCCGGCGTCGGCAGCACCACATCCAATGCCATCTCTGCCCCACTTCGTCCATCAACCTCCTAGCTAAGTCCCCTATCCCTCTTTTATTTCCAGACCTATCACATATTGTTTCGACCACTGACGATACTAAACACCTTCATCCCTTCCATCTCCGGCCACCCCCTCCGACGAGACCATCCCACTTCCACAAACCATCAAATCCCTCGCCGACAAGCCCACGACCATCGCCACACCTCACAGATCATTTCCTCTCTCTTTATTCACCTCTCCACTCACTCACACGCACCCTCGAACACACCCACTCACACGCACACAGTTTGACCTCGCTATGCACTCACAGCCACTATCGCTACACTCTACCACCCCCATCACGTTCGTTGTACTCTAGCAACCCTCCCTGAGTGTTCTGACGTGGCCAAAAAATCATTTTGTTGATTTCAGGAGTACCCCTGTCCGCCATTGACGAGCAAGCTTCAAGCTTGCTTGAAGCTCGCTCCAAGCACTTCGATCCCAGGATTAAGCCCCATGTCACGTGGAAGCGTCTCGTGCATAAGTCCAGGTCCTCAATTGAAGACGCGAGCCTCGTGAGTTGAGGCAATTGAAGGGAGACCCCCCACTGCTGACACGCGAAGAAGAAGGGCGCGAATAGTCCCACGTCGGAAAGTGTTGAAGCCATGCGCCCGTATAAATTGATTTTGTGTTGATAGCTAATCGCCTCAGTTCACGGGGCGAGGTCTCTCTCACCTGCTCACCCAGCCTTGTCGACCCGATAAACCGACCTAGTCGACCCGTGAACCTGGTCGACCCGATAACCCAACCTGCACTCCTCGCGCACCACAGCATGCTGGTGAGCCTGGACCTAGGTACGTGACTGAATCCGATAACCTGGATACCCTGTGGCTCTGGGAGAGCGGATACTAAGAGGGAGAGAGGAGAGTTGCTCAGGTAGGGGGAGGGTTTTGCTATAGAGAACTTTGGCTAACACTTAGCTGGATTCAGAAGAGAAAAGCCAGAGAAGGAAGAAGAGAAGAAGAGGAGGATCGCAAAGCTACAAGCAGAAGAAGAAGAAGAAGAAGAAGAAGAAGAGGAGGCCTAAGCAGAAGCTGAAGAAGAACAATCTATAGCTGAGAAAGCAGAGAAAGAAGAAAAGGAAGGTCTGAAGAGGAATAGGCTGCAGAAGAAAGGAAGAATGAGAGAACGAAGAAAAGAAGAAGAACAATAGACTTTAAGTCGTCTGATTTTCAAATCATACGATAGAATTAGCTTTCATTTCATACATATACATTGAGTTCCTTAGTTGATATTGTAGGAGTATTTGGTGATCTAAATCATCATTTTACTCCCATCTTTTTGCACATTGATACTGATATTATTGTAAATTCTTCTAGTTTAAATTATGATCTTGATTTCTAAATCCCATATTGCTCCCTGTGTTCGACCCCGGAATCTTTTCTAGTAATAAAAATCTATTTGTTTTTAAAGCGATTTTGGCTATATTACAATGCTTTATTTTAAACTCGATTTTGCCGCGTTAACAGGAAGTGTGATCCTCAACCCTAAAGTGGAAACCATAATTTTGGCTTTAATTGATCCAATCAGTTTTTTGTCCAAATTTGGCACCTAGGGCTCAAGCAAGAAGGTGAGTAGCCCTAGGTATCTTAAATCCCTAACAGGTGCAGAAATCAGGTTCGGGATTTTTCTAACCAAATCAGGCAACCTGACGATTAATTCTAAGTAGAAAATGCAAGTTGATCCTAATTGATTTCTTCCTTTTTTAGCTTTTCTCAGAATCAAGGGCTTTAATGGAAAAGAAGATGAGATTACCTGCCCCTGGAGTGTTTGATGTGCGGCTGATCTCCTCGAATGAATCTCCTACACACATCACAGCAAAAGAGATACATCAAGTTAGTACTAGATCAGAAATTGTAATCGGAGAGATCAAATTGTGCGTTGCTCCCCGGCATTGGCACCAAAATGTTTATGTGCGAAATCGATGTTTTAAAATACTTCGCTGTAGTATAGTCGAAATCACATGGAAACAAATACAATTTATACTCGAATTTGAAAGTCTGAGGTCGTTCATTGGGAGCAAGTATTGCAATTAATCTCAAGATTACAATATAACCACAAAGATGAGCAATTTATAATGAAAAATCCTTGCAAGAATGAAATATATATGAGAATCAGTAGCAATGTCCAAAAATAATAGGGTGAAATGGTGATTTAAATCACTAATTACCGGATAGGTCCACTTGAGTGGACAAATTTAGTACTTAAGTACAGCATTGTTTGGACAAGAATTTAATTTAAAGCATGTTTGATAATGACAAAATGCGTAAGCCTTAAATGTATCATTTCATGCATTAATTCTTAAATATTTATGTGAAAGAACTAATTATTCACTTTAAAGGCAAGAACTTTACATCAAATCTAAATTTGAGATGTCACATTGTGGGAATTTTATCTTGGCAAAATTTGGCAAGAGAATCATTCTTTTGCATCTCTTAATCCCTTCTTTATTTTCCCTAAAACCACTTGCCTCTTTTGATCACATAAAAATATCATTGATTCCTTATCTCTCTCTCCCTCAGATGGCAACATAAAATTAAGATTTTCTTTTTTCTCTTTCCTTCTTTGACTCTCTCTTTGATTCTCTCTTTCTTTCCTTTTATAGCAGGGGACGACAGAAGGGAAGGGGATCGATATCCCCCACCACGGGGAGGAAGCCGCCCATCTCCACATCCTCTCTCAACCTGCACCGTGTGCCCAACTCCGCCACTGCGAGCCTCCATCACAGACGACTGCAACTTCCCACCACCACGTCTTGCCTACGCCAAATCATCACCGCGGTCAGTGGTGACAGCATCAACATCCGCAACCGCGACGCCTCTGCCTCAACATCACCACCGTGCTCCGTTCGCTGACATCACCACTGCGACTTCCGCAAAGCCACTGCGCTACCACGACCATGAGCACCATCACCAGCAGCAAGCTTTCCTACGCGCCAACGGCCTCTTCTCCTTCCTCTTCTTCTCCACCGATAGAGGAGAGGAGGAACCCAGCACCGCATAGACCTCTGTGCACAGTAGCGTCCACCTCTACCCTTGATCGCTTGCACTACCGGGTATCATCTTCCTCGACCACTCTCCTCCTCTCGCAGCAGCACTCGACCAGCTGTAGCAGCACACTCCTCGCGTACGTAGCAGCTCCTCACGCAGCAGCGCCCTCGTGCGCATGGCCAGCATCAGCTAGTCCTCCCCCTTACGAGCAGGTAGCCCCATCCTCTTCTTCTTCGTCTTCCTCTCTAACAGACCGAAGGGAACCCAACATCAACGCTGGTTTCGCTCACGCGCAGCCACCTCCTTCAGCCATCATCCTTCACTCCGTCGACACCGTGGAACTTGCTGGCCCTTACGAGCACAGCCACACCCTTAGATCCGCCAACAAAAGACCACACGACTGTCTGCGAGGCTCCACGTTGCCGCCCAACCTTCCCACCGGCCATCGTTTTCCTCGGCGCGACCTTCGACGTGAAGCTCTCGACAACGCCAACCTTCTCCGAGCTCTGCTCCTCCATTCGCGGCCTCTTCTCCTTGCACGAGGAAAGGGGAGCAAGTCCCCTGTTTCTCTAAAGTGAATGGGTATTAATATTTACATTTGATGCCCTTGCCGAGAGTTGAATTTTAAGATTAATATTTGTTATATGAAGTGAAGTTGCATGTGCACCCCTATCTTTCTCTCTATTTCACATGCATGCTTATCCAAGACTCTCTTTCTCTCATTTGATGCAACAATGTATTCACAAATTAATTTTTGCATCATTTTGCCTCATACAATGTAGTCGAATACTGTATTAGAAACATTGGTGAATTTATTGGTTTATTCCTCCCTGTGGATATGACCTAACTCTTCGTGGTTGTTTTACTGATAATTAGTTTTGTTCAGGATTTTTCCACCACGCGATTTCACTGAGACGACATTTTATTCTGATACAGTATTTCTGTAAGCGAAAAACCACCTATCATTACCCTATACAATTATACCAAATAAATGCACAATATCAACCAAGTAATTCCATGCAAGATAAGTAAACAGTATAACCTTAGAAGCACAAAGTGGTGGAATCAGATGTCGGATGCTCAGGACAGATGACTTAAACTGCCCCCTGCTACAGTGTGTGTGCATTGTTCTTCTTCTCTTCTTTGCTTTGCCCTTTCTCAAGTCACAAACAGAGGCAAAGGCCTCTTTCCTTCAAGTCTTAGAGAGTTAGAGAGCAAGGCAAACCCCCCCTTCTCTCTCTCTTCTCTCTTCTTCTTTCTCTCAAACCTGACTAATCGGGTAATCAAACCAGGACCAAGTGCAAGCCTGCGATAGCAGTGGGCACTCAGGTAAGCAGGTGAGAGTGCTGGGGACCCGACCCTCGTGACTTGAGCGAAGGGATGGAAACAGAAATACCTCTTATGCGCCTTTGCGAGCTCGTCAGTACACGATGTGGGACTATGTCCCAAGGCTTCTTTGCATGATCAGCAGTGAGATGCTTTTGTTCAATTGGGTGAGCTGCAGCTGATGGAGCCCTCAATTGAAGACTTGGAGGCCTTCCTGGAAGCCTTCCACACAACCTCGAGGTGGCAGCCATGAAGAATGTGGCTAGAACTTGACGAACAGCATCGGAAAAAAGGCCTGGCGACGAAGCTTCGACCTGGAGCCTAAAATAGAGAATAAAGCCTTTCGACCACGTCAAAATAGCTCAGAAGGTTCACCAGAGCACGGCTAGTGCGGTGGTGGTCATGGAGTGGAGCGAGAAGCATCATGGAGGTCTGATGACCCCCTAATGGTGGTGCGAGGTGAGAGGTGTCGGGTGAGGTGATAGAGAGAGCTAAACCCCTAATTTCTTTGGGGCTTTTACTCAGTGAGGGGAGGCGGTGCTCGCGGACGCGGTGGCATGGCGTTTGGTGGTCTGTGGTAGCGCGAATGTCTTGTTGGAGGTATGCCGGCGATGGAAGACGGAGGTGGATCAGGTGTGTTGGAGGTCGAAACAGAGTTGTGGAGGCACGGTGATGATGAGTGGATGCTAGGGAGTTGACGGAGATAGCTACCGGACGAAGTGGAGTAGAGATGGCACCGGTTGCGGTATTGCCGATGCCGGAGACGAAGGGTGTTCCGGTGAGAGTATTGGCGACGACGGAGGGGTAGAGGGAACCTTGCTGGTATTGCGAGGTGCGGAAAAGAATGGGGAAGAAGATCCGGTCGCCTATCGTACATGGCGGCCATCAAAGAAACTGAAGGAGGAGAGTTTCCAGAGCGAGGTGGAGCGAGTCAAAGGTTGGAGGAAGGGTTTATTTTGGCTCAAATTCTCGTTAAGAAGGTGAGGAATGTCATGAGTGATCTTTTATAGGGCTTAAGAGAGCTTGGAGAACGTGAAATAAGCTCCATAGCTTGCTAGGGATTCAAGAAGAATTTCACTAATTTCGTGGGTTTGCACGCACGAATCAGAGGGAGTTAGGAGTCGAAATTGATCCCAATAGGTTTTCCTAGCTGTTGACATCAATCTCACTAAATTTGGTTGGATTTGATTGAAGTTTGAGTAGGATTTTGTTCGGTCAAAGCTCGCCTGGAGGTTAGTTGACCTCCAAATGGCAGAAAGGACTTCTTTGCAGAGAAGGTGAAGAAGTTAGGGGGTATTTTGCAAATATTTCAAAAGTCGAGGGGCTATTTGAGAGAATAAGAGTCAGACTTGGACCAAAATGCAAACTAAGTCGAAATGATCTCAAATTGGACCGAAATTTTGGTACAAACCTAATTTCGACCCAAGGAATTTAATGATGAGGTTAGATTTTAATTTTGAACAAGTATGATTAGGTAATCTATGTAAAAACCTAAATTAGGGCAATTGTCTATCTGATGCTCTATTTTAGGTCAAATTGGGTTTTGATGGTAAAATCAAAGATATTAAACCATATAGAATATTTTTCTATGAATTTTAGAGGGTTTAGATGAATTTTATCTTAACCATAACTTCAGTTAATTAAGCAGATCTATTTTTAGGATTTCAGATGTCTGTTAATTCCTGAAATGCGGGAAAACTGCTTCGTTCTGCATGGACCCACTTATTAGACATTATTGACGATATGACCTTTAATAAAGCCCTGAAATACCCCATAGTTATTCTGTATTTGTGGAATACTATTAATTTTGCATAAATAACCTTGTATTCTTCTCTTCTTTTCAAAACTTGACCTTCTGATGGATATGTGCCCTTAGGACCTTAGGACCTTCTGATTTGTGCCCCATGGTTATTCTGTATTGTGCCCTTAGGACCTTCTGATGAATATGTAGGAGCATTTGTCAACCCTTTTAGACCAAATTAAGCTAGTTATAGCTTATGATGGTGTTCCCAACAGACCTCAAGGTATTTACCTACCATATCGGAGAATATGGTTAACATGCATCTCTGAAAGGTGACGGGTGCATTGCAAAGCTCAAATGGCATCCTGTGGAACGCGTAGGTATCGTAGGAGCAGGTGAAGGTTGTATTTGCTTGATCTTTAGGATGGATTGCCACCTGATTATATCTAGAGTACCCATCCAGGAAATAGAAAAATCGATTTCCTGTCAGTTTTTCAAGAATCTGGTCAATAAACAGGAGCAGGAAATGATCTTTCTTAGTGGAGGAATTTAATTTTCAATAGTCTACGCAGACTCTCCATGAATTTGCAATACGAGTTAGTATGGTCTCTTCAAATTCGATCATAATCACAGTGAGCCCTGCTTTCTTAGGCACAACTTGGATGGAGCTCACACCCAGTGGCTGTCGCAGATCTAGTATATGATTCCAGCATCTAACCACTTGATGATCTCCTTTCTTACAACCTCTTGAAAATTCGGATCAATTGTTGATCAGTCCGCCTTAGTGGAGTACTAATTAGCTTAAGTAATTGTTAATTACATGTTCCTAATTTTTAATTATTCATGATTTAAATGATAATTTATCTTAGCCTGCATACATTTTTATGTGTCAAAGTTAACATTTAATAAGATATTTTTATGATAACATAATCAGTCTATGTAGGGGAGACACGAGTAAATTTATTGAGCGCGCGTGCCTTACCGCCATCCAACTCCACCGCCAACACCATCGATGCCGAGCCTCACCGCATTCCTCTCAACCGCTCGTTATATCCTCCAAGTGGTTGGAGGAGATCTCAGAGGAAGAAAACACACGAACAAACTTTTAAAAGCAGGATCATCTTCTTCCTCGAGGACGACGGTGGAAAGAAAGGACTTGCACCGCGAACTACAAAGCGTCAACGGTGGCCCCAGCTTCCCCAACATCACCCTCGCCTCTCGCCGGTCACACGGTGACAGTGTGATGGGAACACCATCATGAGCCATAACTAGCTCAATTTAGTCATTATCAAGGAATAAATGCTCCTACATAATCTCCAGAGGACTGTAATTCATTACATAATCATTCTAAGAAAAAGATAAGAAAATAAGGTTAAAACTGCAATTTTACCATCATCTCTTGAATGCAGAATAACCGCCAGTTTTTCCAGAGGATAATTAAGGGTCAATAGGTCTTAAAAGTCTAGTAAGTGGGTTAATGCAGACAGAAAAGGGTTTTCGCATGTTTTCAGAATTAAATAACTTCTGAAATCCTAAAAATAGACCCACTTAGTTAATTGGGGTTCTGGTCAGGATAAAATTCACCTAAATTCTCTAAAATTCATAGAAAAATATTCTCTATGGTTTGGTACCTTCAATTTGACCATCAGAACCCGTCTTGACCCAAAACAGAGTCTCAGACTGACATTTGTCCTAATTTGTATTTTTGCATAAATTACCCAGTTAAACTAGGTCAAAACGAAAATCCAACTTCACCATTGGATTTCTTAGGTCAGAATTAGATTTTTACCAAAATTTGGGCCTAATATGAGATCATCTTGATCTAGTTTGCAATTTGGTCATGTTTGATTCTTTTATATCACACATATGCCCTAAACTTTCAAAATCATTACAAAAATGCCCCTAACTTTGTCATCATTCTCACAAGCAGGTCCTCGCGTCAATTTTGGAAGGTTGAACCTTCACCGTCAAGTTTCGAGTGAGGATTTCTCGCTCGATTATCAATCAAACTCTCACAAATTTGAATCGAAGATTCCTTGGGAAGTTACTTTCAATTTGAGCAATTCCTTGGGCTTTACGTCTTTCCCAAATCCTTCAAACGTGCGCTAGAATCATGGAGTTTGTAAGCTTATTTCCAAGCTTGAAAACCCTCCCCGTGGCCTATAAATGGATCCCAGAGGTCAAGCCGACCTCTTGAGCAAGTTTTGGCCTGAAAAATCCACCTCTACATCTCCGACCACCTTCGAACTTAGCTTTGACGACTCCTCTCCCCTCTCCTCCGATCGTCCAACCATCAAATTGGATGGTCGACTAGCTTCCCCTCATCCTCGCGAACCTCTCCGGCCAAAGAGAGGTTGTGCCTCTGCCTCAGTCGACGTCGCCACCTCGCCGGCTCTACCTCCTTCTCCAACTCCGATCGACCAACACCGGAGCCCTCCACTTCTTTACCTCATCCCTAGGTCCCTCCATCTCTCCCTTTTCCTCTCTACATTATTCTCCCATTCTCGCAACACACGCACGACCACCAATTCTCCCTCAACGCCGTCACCTTCCTTCGCTCCAGCGACCACTCTGACGAGGGTTCCCGCCCTCTACACACAACCAGCCCCCTCGCCAACTAGTCCACAAGCTCCGCCAGCTCACCCCCTACAAAACCCCTATCCTATTCCACCCTATTGCTTATCCAAACACCCTACCAAACAAACCCATCACGAACTTCCTTCCCCGACTCCGACCGGCCACTACATGCCGCCATACTCCACAAGACTGTCACCATCTATTACGACTCGATCCTAGATTCCTACAGGACCCGAGACCGACCCGCCTTAACTAATCCCAAGACCTAGTCACCCAACGAGAAATAACCAAAAGCAGAAAGTATTCCACAACCACAAGTATAATGCAATTAAGCAGAAAAATAATACAGAGACAGTAAAGGAAACAGAACGAAATGCCTCATATTATTACATGCCATCACAACTACTAGAATGGAAATGTAGCATAAAAAGTATTACATATGACAAATATACTCACTACTACAAAAGAAGCTAAGAAACAGAAAGGAAACACAGCTAAGGCTAGGCTCGACTGGGCCTAGCTCCCTCTGCAGCTGGTAGTGCTGGCTACTCAACTCTCTGACCTGAGCGAGGTTATAAAATTCTGTATTTAGCTAACGCTGAGTAGAGTGCTAATTAAGTCATTTACATGCAATTAAGACAAGCAACTAAGTTATTTTTTTCTTTCAGTTTCATTTAGCTCAACCAAGTAGTACTAATTTGTTTGTTTTATTATTTATCTAGTCATTTCTTGATCTTTTCTGTTCCTCAAGGGAATGATCTTGATTGCAGTCTTTCCCGTGATGTAGGATGTACACGTGGTGATCTCTTGCCCGGGAGAGTCCCCCGTGGTAATCCTACACCTAGTCGACCACCCCGAGGTCACGGTCGAGACGTACCGGTGGCCACGACATGCATAATAAGCGCATGGGTAGCTATCCCGCACTAACACGCGGTCAGTCATTTCCGCTAGAGGGTACGCCTAAAGGTACAGTACGGAACAGTATAGGACCTTGCCCTCTCAAAATAAGGGTCTCGCCCTTTAGAACAGAACAGGGGTCTAGCTCTTCCACAGTCCACGTACCCTCGTCCGACTATCCTGGTTTGCCCAGTGGGCCTAATAAGAGTCGGTGTAAGGCGACTAGTCCTAACCCTAAGCCCCATGGGGTGGCTTCCTCCCTCCCTATACTAAGTAGCTCACCTCAGTTCCACTACACCTAACCCTAGGTCTCAACCTAATGGGACGACTAGCTCCCTTCTATACTAAAGGGACAGTTGCTCTCCTTGGTAACAGGTACACAAGGGTCAGCTCACTTCCCGTCTACTTACTAAGTTCTTTCCATATACAGGAGTTCTCCTAATTCCCCGTAGGGTTCATGCTTGTATTCCTTTCATTCGCCTTTTCCAATATTCAGATCTCACTTATTCACATTACGGGTTTCATTCGTACAACAGGCAGCTCGTGTTTTACTAACTGAGAAAGCAGCACATCAATAAACTAATACATTTGCTAGCAAATTGGTTTAACATGCATCTCAAGGAAAATAATGTAGCTCAAGCAATATTCGTTCGTTTCTACTCTAGGGTTCATTTCACGTCCTAGGGTTCAATTAAGTTATTCTAAACATGCACTTTGTTTGATTAAACCTTATTATTAAAGAAAACCACTCTACCAGGAAACACGAAAGGAATGGAGGCCAAAGCCATAGGTCATGTCATCTCCGTGCGCCCCGAACACGCTACAGGCTGGTGACCTGTACCAGTTATTAAGTCACATTAGACGAGTTCAAAGTAGTGTAAACTTGACACTAACACGTAGAGAAACTCGAGCGGAAAATGGTACTTCGTTTGCGAAAATTCAATTCCGTTTGGGCCCTAAAGGGGCAAAAAATGCGCATACTGCCCAAAATCAGACGTCTGGGGATAGTCCCAGACATCTTAAAAGACGTCAAAACTCACCCTATGTTTCCTGTGGCTTCCTCAGATGTCCAAATCCTTCCGTGATCGTCTGAGGTGAGTCTTAGATGTCAGACTCCCCTTCCGGTCGTCCGGGAGTACAGTCAGACATCTGGCGATGTGCTCAGACGTTTAAAAGTACCTCGAAGGGCGCACCGCACGCCTTTCCAATGCTCTGTGCTTGTGTACAAACACCCATACCCAAAATCAGTTAAGGGTCCTGTCTACAAGGCTGGACCCCATGCAGAAACACGTACCTCGGCACTAAATGTGCTTTCAGGCGTCTGGCTTCAACTCCAAACGTCCCGCTGCTGCTCCAGACGTCTGATATCGAGCAGGTTTGCCTGTAGAACTTTCTCGCAAGTCTTCTTCTCCGAACTCCTCCACGTCACCTGCAGCTGCTACGCCAGTAGCCTCAGATGGTTGCGAAGCTCCCCTTCATGAGCACCTCCTCCTCGCATGACTCCTCTCCACTCACCTTCGATCTCCTCCGGCTGGAGCTCTCGAGCACCTCCCCCCGAGCTCCTCCTCCTCGAGCTCCACCAAGCTCGCGTTGCTGCACCCGCGGGAAGGCACTCCTCGTGCACAAGCTCTCGCGAGGTCTCTCCCTCTTTCTCACACCCTCGCTCACACTCTCTCCCTCTCTCCTTCAAGCCCTCGCTCACTCGTGGCAGAGGGGCGGTGACGAAGATGGTCATCGGCAGGGGGAAGATGGAGGTAGCGGTGGCTGGTGGTGATGGAGAGGGTGGCATGGGTGTGTGGGGCTTTAAATAGATGGTGATTTGGGTCTTGGTGAGGGGGTCAGAAGGGGAAAAATGCATGCGTCGCATGCACGCGAAAAGCAAATGAACGTACGGTTCTCCCTACTTTCAGACGTCCTGCCATCTACCCAGACGTTTGGATAGACATCTGGTAAACACTCCAGACGTCTTATCCAACCAAAGAGCAGCGGGTCATTTCACCATCACCTTCGCCGTGCCACGGCGAAGCTAAGTTGCCATTTAACTTGGGCCTTCGAGCCCGTTTTCGTGTTTCAGGTCTTTGCCGATCCGCTGCCACTGCAACCTCCGTCCCCGATCACGACCAAGCTCCTCCGGCATCGGGATGACTTGATGCCACTCTCACTCGACACGGCTACGTCCCAGGATCTGCTCCAGGTCTTGGATTAAAGACCCCAAGCTGTAGCAGTGCTCCAATTGGCGAAGAACGATTAGCGTAGCGCACGCGAAGAAGGGTGGGACTCTAGTCCCACCTCAGAAGCTGAGCAATAGAAGCCGCTTATATTGACTTTGTCCTATATCCTTATCGCCTCAGTAGCATAAGGTGAGGTCCCCTCGCACGTGCCCACGCATGCCCTAGCCTGCGACCATGCCACACGGATTTGGGCTTTGAACCGATTACCCGTGTACTTGCCCGATTTGAGAGAGAAGAGGACAAAAATGAGAGGAGAGAGGGGAGTTTTGCTCTGTTGTCGTCCTCTCGACTCTTGTGAGATCTGGTGTGCTAAGTCCTATGATGTGCCTTCTCTGAACCTAAGGGAAAAAGAGAAGGAAAAGGAAGAGGAAGAGAGAAAGAAAAGAACATGAAGAAGAAGAGGCCTTTGCCTCTGTTAAGGCGTCTCAGCGCCTATTCTGTCGTATGATATCTGCTGATACCTTGGTTCTGTTGATTAAATTGAGATTCGTTTGGCTTATATGATCTGTTACTTTGAGTAGCTTGTAAAGCCTAACATTGTTGGGTAATTTAGTGACTTAAATCACCATTTTACCCTCTCTTCTTTTTGCATTATTGACATCGGATTTCATTTATATATCATTCTTGTTTGAAATTCTTATATTGCATTTGAATTGCGATTTTGAGAAGTATTTTGCCAATTGCTTCCTGTGTTCGACCTTGGATCTCTTTTGAGTATAAATATTATTTGTTTTTCACGCTGATTCGATCAATACTACAACGCGACGATTTTAAAACCTGTTTCATAGCGAACAACACAGTGTATGGCCAGAACACCACCAACCAGCTCTTGCCTTCCTTGTCCTCTTCGTCTTCAACCTCCTGCCACCACCCCTCTCCCCTGCCATCCATAAGAAGAACCCAACACCTCCCCCTCGCGGCAAACCACCTTCAGATGCGGCTACACATAGCCATGCGCATCCTTACGCACCCGCAGCCACGCATCGTGTCCATAACACCCTCCAGCAGACCTTGCCTCATGCACCTGCGGTCACGCAACAGCGTTTTCTTCTTCTTCTTCTTCCTTTTCTCCGCTGACGGAGAAGAAGAGGAACCCATCACCGACCGGTTGACACCACACGCAGTCGGCCCCTCCACCCTTCGTTCGACGCCCTGTCTCCACCAAATTCGCCTCACTCTCACCACCTAAACCCCACCTTAAGCTAGCCGTGGCCAAACACGCACGAAACGACGACCGTCTAGCTAGCCAAAAAGCTTCCCTACGGTGGCCTCCGTCCCTTCGACCGGCGAGCTCCGGCCACGGTTCCCCATGCCACAACTGCCATCGTGAAGCTCTTGTCACGGCCAACCTCCACCGAGCACCAACCGGTCGACGCTCCTCCTTCCGGTGCACACGGAGAGAGGAAGAACCCTCTGTTTTGTATGGAATTTCTATTTACATTGCTATGCCATTGTGGGAGCTCATTTTTTTAAATAAAAAATTTTGATTTATTAAATGAATTTGTAGTCAACCCGTTAATGTTCTCATTATCTAATAGCATTCTTATCTCCCGAATTTATTAGCTCTATATGAGATGCATGCTAAATTACAATTATGGCAAATTTCTGACATCCTGATGGAATAATAAGATGATAGAAATATTTGTGAGTTTATTAGCTTAGTTCCTCTCTGTGGATGCGACTTTATCCCTAATGGTTTGATCTAATGAATTTTTGATACGAAATTTCCACCACATAAAATACAACAACGACACATTTTTATTGCAATTATCTTAATTAAGTGAAAATGTCGTTATCAAATGGCGCCATTGCTAGAGAGGCAACATGCCTAGTAAACTCGTGAGTTTTCTTTTTGTCTGCATTAAGTTCTGATTGAGATTATATTCATTAATCTATCTTTTTTTATGTGCGAGGGTACATCGAAACAGAAGGTGCACACAACAGACGTTCATCTTGGTGGACCTTGCTGCCACCTCAGAGATAAGCACAGGAGCCTGTGGGCCTTGATCCCACACGTGTGGAGTCGCACGGAGGACCATCTAGGAGGATTTTTCCTCTTAGACTTCTGATTCAGCATTTTACAATAGAATCTTTAGGCTCAGTCTAGTTATTTATTTTCTAGCCCTTGTACTCTAGGACCAGTTTTTAGGGGAGGGTCCCCGATTCTTGAGATTCTAGAATTATTTTGTGTGTGGTAGTTAGATCTTTTGATTGCACATTTATTTATATATATATAAAAAATTATACTGCCTACTAGAAGTTGCATATCCATAGGTTGATCATCTATGATTGCTTGAGCAGCATCTAGATTTTTTTTTTTATTGCATCGCGTGCATTTCTGCATAGAAGAGTGCTAGAGCAAAGTATGTATCTCCTATCTTTCTGCATCAGTTATCTGCACACTCATTGCATCTGAATATAATTTAAGATGACCACTTAAGCTAATTTGAAATGATTAATCAAGTGGTCACATTATTTCTTGAAAAGAAAGTAAAATATACAGGAAGTGTTTGAATAATTTGATTGCGATTTTCCAAAGAAAAATCACTTTTTGCGATGTGTTGCACACCTCCTGAACTGAGCACGCACTATAGGCACTACACTAGGACTTGGACCCTTAAGGCTATAGGCATCGATCTCTTTATCGGTGCAAACCCTCCTATCTCGCTTTGTGACAGTGGTATTAACTTTTGCACGAGTGATTTGATACACTAAAGAGGGGGACACTCCTTAAAGGAATTCAAGGGTAGTTAAGAGGCACCGCTAACGCATCGCCTCAAACGAAGGGTTGGCCCTACTTGCATCCCTTGGTTCCATTCTCGGAGTACCATTTTACTTAGGCATTTGAGAATATCATTGCAACAAAGTGTACGTCTCTAGGGCACTCGAAGGTCAATTTAGGGTGTGTAATTGATTGACAACTTGATTGGTCACTCAAAAGAATTACAAGTAACCTCAACCTCCTTAGTAGCCATTGACCAGGAATCTCAAGTGCCTCACTTCTCTTATACCACTTACGTGGGAACAGAGAAATATTTCCTTGACTCCATTTGGCCAAGCTAGAAAGGTTGGAAGAGGGCTTAAAGTGCTTTAACTCAACAAAAGATCTCTTGCCTTGTGTTTGCTTGGTGTATGCTTGGTAGGCACTCTTTTAGAAATAGCCTTCTTCTCAACCCTGAGCCTGAGATAATTATTAGGAAAGCCAACCAAGAAAGAAGAAGAATGGCTGAAGAGAGACCTGAAGAAGAGATTAGGGTTGGTGAAAATCAGAGAACCTTGACAGACTATTTCCTCCCTACAACCCACCAAGCCCTACCTATTCGAAGACCTGGAGTGGATAATCCATATGAAATCAAGAGCAACACCATATCTTTGCTCCCCTCTTTCTATGGTACTGCTAGGGAGGATCCCTACAGGCAACTTGAGGAATTCACCGCGGTCTGTTCCACTGTAAGGCTACAGGGCTTTACTAATGAAACCCTTATGAGAAATCTATTCCCTTTCTCCCTTAAGGATAAGGCCAAGCACTGGTATCATACCCTTGATGCAAGGGTAAATGATTGGGCCACCCTTGAGGGAGAATTCTTGAAAAAATATTTTCCTATGAGTAAGACCAATCATTACAGAAGAGAGATTATGGGTTTTATTCAACATGAAGGGGAGTAATTTCATGAGACTTGGGAGCGCTTTAATGACCTTCTTAGGTTATGCCCCCACCATCAAGTGCCAAGATGGCAGTTGGTCGAAAGGTTCTATAATGGATTATCTAAAAGGCACAAGCAAGCCATCGATGTAGCCTGTGCAGGAACCTTCATGACCGAAACTGAGGATGAAGCCTAGGAATTATTTAAAACATTAAGTGACAATTTCATACATATGTCCTCTGCCTATCAAGAAAGAAAACCATCAATCTTGCAGAGGAAGATAGAGGTCCAGGAAGTCGAGGCTACTCAGGATTCTTATCAGATTCAATTGTTGAACAAAAACATTAATAGGCTTTTAGCAAACCCCGGCATGAACCTGCAAGCAACCTCTATCTTTCAGGCTTCAAGTGAATACTCCATTCGCCAAAGCACAACACAAGCCACTGCGGAGTGCCACCAGGCAAATCAATTTCCTGAGTTGATTCACGTCGGCCTGAACGCGACCCAAGGTTTCCGGCTACCTCCTCGCAATTACCCTTATTCCAGTACCTATAATCCGGGGTGGTGGAACCATCCAAACTTCTCATGGAAGCAAGGTGATGCTTCTAACTCAGGGAATGCAAGACCCCTACCTCCCCAACCCACATACCAGCCATCCTATGTAAACCCTCCTCAGAATAAGCCTTCTGAGATGGATAAACTTAAAGCCATGATGAAACCGATGCAAAAACATCAGAATATAGTCATCCAATCTCAGAATAAGATGATTACTGATACGCAATACCAAATTAGTCATCCTATTGAGGTAGTTAGGCAGCGAGATTCGGGGAAGTTGCTTAGCTCTTCTGAGGAGAACCTAAAGGGCAAGGGGGTCATATTCAGGGGGCATGCTCAAGCTGTGACAATGCTGAGGAGTGGAAAGAAAATCGACAAGACTGATAGCACTCCTACGGTCACCTCTCAGGATTCCCCTCCTACACTAGACCCGACTTCCATTTCCATCGAGGAAGAGCCACACCGCTCTCCTTCACTTGAAATCACCCACCTTGGGGATGTCGTCATTCCACCACCCCTTTCTCGCCATGACTACCCCTCTACCCAGAAGCCGAGGGTGCCCTATCCAGAGCGCTTATCTGCTCCTTGGGAATCTTCTATTGGCTCATCTGGAGCCAAGGATAGGATGGAGGAGATTATGGACACTTTTAGGCAAGTCCAGATCAACTTTCCTTTGTTGGAAGCTATCAAATAGATCCCGTCCTATGCCAAGTTTCTGAAGGACCTGTGCGCCCAGAAGTGCCGATCTAGGAGACAGGTCCAAGACAAGGTCATCCTGCTTGACCATGTTAGCTCGGTTCTCCAACATGGAACACCCCCCAAAATGAAAGACCGAGGGCCCCCGTATATTTCAGTGGTTAGAGGTAACCAACACATTGACGAGGTTCTGCTCGATCTAGGCGTGGGGGTGAACATTTTACCGAGCTCTGTCTACGACCTTTTGGGAGGAGGTGATTTAAAGCCTAGTGCAGTCATCCTCCAGGTTGCAGACAGTTCGTTTAGGACACCACGGGGATTACTGAAAGATGTCCTGGTGAGAGCGGAGGACTTCTTCTTCCTTATTGACTTTCTTGTGCAAGATACTGACCCATTTAATAAGCCCACCAAACCGTCAATTATTCTGGGACGCCCCTTCCTGGCCACAGCCAATGCCTCTATCAATTGTAGATCAAGGGCACTTAAAATGGGATTTTGGAATAAGAAGATCCGGTTGAATGTTTTTGATACCTACAAGAAATCTGGATTGGAAGATTGTTCCTAAATTGAGGTAGTTGATAAAATCATCGAAGAGACTACTCCAGCACTCTTATGTAGAGATCCCCTTCAAAAGGTCATATCTAAGCACCATTCTCCGACTATTGAAGAAACTGAAGGGGATATACCCGAATTAGAAGAGTTGCTGGGGGTACATACAAAGTCTCTGTCCCTACCCTAGACCATGAAGGTAGATCTGCTACTTGAGGTGGGAACATCTCAACTTAAACCCTCAATCCAAAAGGCTTCTGAGTTGGAGCTAAAACCCCTCCTGAGCACATTGAAGTATGCATTCCTTGGCCCTAACAACACGCTCCCCATTATTATCTCGTCTGCATTATCTGAATCGCAGGAGGGAGCTTTTCTTGAGTGTTTACAAAGGCACAAGGAAGCAATTGCTTGGTTGATAGCTGATATTAAGGGTGTTGATCCCTCCCTTTGCATGCATCATATCTACACGATGAGTCCGTGAAACCCTTTCGAGACATGAAGAGAAGCTTAACCCCAATATGCGGGAGGTTGTTAAAAATGAGATTCTGAAATGGCTGGATGCAGGAATCATCTATCCCATTTCAGACACAACTACCCAAAAAGACCATTTCCCCTTACCATTTATTGATCAGATTTTGGAACGATTGACGAGGAACAAATACTTTTGCTTCCTTGACAAGTACTCTTGATATAATCAGATAGCCATCTTTCCTGACAATCAGGAGCGTACCACCTTCACGAGTTCGTATGGCACATTTGCGTTCTGCCGAATGCCATTCGAGTTATGTAATGCTCCTGTTACTTTCCAACGTTGTATGATGGCTATCTTCTCTGGTATGATCGACGAGTTTGTAGAGATTTTCATGGATGATTTCTTCATTTATGGCTCATCATTTGACCTATGCCTTTTGCACCTTGATAAAGTCTTAGCCCGTTGCGAAGAGGCAAAGTTGGTGCTTAGCTAGGAGAAAAGCCACTTTATGGTACAACAAGGCATTGTTTTGGGGCATGTGGTTTCCGAGAGAGGATTAGAGGTGGATACTGCCAAAACTGATTCCATCTCTAAGCTTCCATCGCCCACCAATGTTCGTCAGGTTTGATCTTTTCTTGGCCATGCTAGGTTTTACAGGAGCTTCATTAGAGATTTCAGCAAAATCTCTAAGCCACTATGTAACCTGTTAGTGAAGGATGTTTCTTTCGATTTTAATGATAGATGTGGAGAGCCTTTCCAAGTCTTGAAGAAAGCCCTTATTACCATGTCGATTCTCCAAGCACCAGATTGGACTCTCCTGTTTGAACTAATGTGAGATGCTTCTGATTTTGCAGTGGGAGCAGTCTTAGGTCAAAGGGTTAATGGCAAATCTCATGTTTTGCATTATGCCAGCAAGACCCTTACGGATCCTCAGCGAAACTATACGGTCACTGAAAAGGAACTTCTTACTGTAGTGTTTGCTTTGGAAAAGTTTTGCTCTTTTCTTTTGGGATCCAAGGTTGTGATATTCATTGATCATTCTACTTTAAAGCATCTTCTTGTTAAAAAGGACACCAAACCTCTCTTAATTCGTTGGCTTTTGCTACTCCAGGAGTTTGACCTAGAAAATTAAAGATAAGAAAGGAGTTGAGAATGTGGTAGTAGATCATTTGCCTACGATCCCTATTGAGGCATCAACCCCTACTGGCGATATCCAAGAGACTTTTCCCGATGAGTCTCTGATGACCGTGGAGGCCAAAACTCCTTGGTTCGCTGACATAGTAAACTATTTGGTCACGAGCATTACCCCCAGTACTTGGGACAAGTAGAAGCGAGACAGGTTTCTTGCTGATACTAAATTTTATCACTGGGAAGAACCTGAGCTTTTTAGAATAGGCCCTGACCAACTCTTCCGTCATTGCATCCCTGACAAAGAACAAAGGAGTGTTCTGAGTTTCTACCATGCCACCACCATGGAGGGTATTTTAGTGGAAAAGTGATTGCCCATAAGGTACATATGTCTGGCTTTTGGTGGCCCACTTTATTCCGAGATGCACATACATATGTGGGTGCATGTCTACAATGCCAGCAGACGAAAACCATTGAAAAAAGGAATGAGATGCCCTAGCAACCTATTCTCCCCGTTGAGATCTTTGACATTTAGGGCATCGACTTCATGGGTCTCTTTCCTGTGTCCTTCGGATATGAATACATCCTTATCGCTGTGGACTATGTATCGAAATGGATAACGGTGATACCCACACAGACCAATGACCATTCTGTGGTCTTGGACTTTGTTAGGGCTAATATCACTTATCGGTACGGGTGCCCAAGGACGATCATAAGTGATGGCGGACCTCACTTCAAGAACGTGCACTTCACAAGACTACTCCAAAATTTGGGAGTCAACAACATGATAGCCACACCTTATCATCCACAAACAAGTAAACAATTCGAAGTGTCTAATAGGGAGATTAAACGAATTTTAGAAAAAAACTCTCAGGTCTAACCGTAAGGATTGGTCTAAAAAATCAGATGATGCTCTTTGAGCCTACAAAACAGCATATAAAACTCCCTTAGGCATGTCTCCTTTCCGTTTTGTCTACGGTAAAGCGTGTCACCTTTCCGTTGAAATCCAACACAAAGCTTATTGGGCTATTAAAACGGTTAACTTAAATTTAGATAAAGCGGAAAAGGCACGCATGTTGGAGTTAAGTGAGCTTAAGGAGCTTCGTAATGAAGCCTACGAGACTTCTCAAGCT